>OZ022398.1:1326300-3726300 GCA_963989295.1 Ametastegia equiseti | reverse complement strand
TCAATTTTGTAATTGTCATTTTTTTCAAATGGCTATAACTTCCACAAAAATCAACCGATTCGCCTATTTTTTATCTTCAAAATGTGCGGAATTCAGCGTTCTCAGAAAATCGCGGATTCGCCTAAATTTATGCAAAATTGTAAGAGTTATTCAGTATTTCGTGAAAAAGAGGGACGAAATTCGACCTCGATTTTCGCCAATTGCATTTTTTTTTTTCCCCGCCAATTTTTTCATGAATAGTCTTCAAAAAGTCCGAACTTCACGTGGATGAATCATGTGCGGCAAAACGTTTTGAAAGGAGCTGTGGATTTTTTTTTAATTTCACATTTTCGTTGTCATTATGTAGCTTATTTTCTGCTATAAATTGTTTATTATTTTTTATTCATGAGATATGGATAGATAGAATGATAGATACATGTATACGTAGAAATGAGGAGAAATAATATGAAAATTTGAGATAGTTCGAAAATACGATTTCGGCTTTCCAAAATTGAGTCGTTTGTATACCTTTCACGCCTTTTAAGTTCTTCCATTCTTCCGTTTTATTCGCACGTAGCACTTACAATTCTTCAGTAGTGACGAGGCAAAGTTTGATAGCTGATGTGTACTTCTTGACTGTATCGACAAAAGAATGAGCATTTTGTATACACTCAATTTTGGAAAACCGAAATGGCAACCAATAAGACCTTCACTGCTCGAACATGTGACCACGCATGGGTTGAACAGCAAACAGTGTAAATAGACGTTAATACGCGGGAATCTTAAATAAACAGAGGAAAATGTTTCAAAACTTTGAACGAACGGTATAAAGTTTGGTGAGAACTCGAATCGGTGAATTGAGAATATCGAAACGAGTAACATATATGTTTGTATTTTTGTATGTCATCACGTATTTTCGAACTATCTCAAATTTTCATATTATTTCTCCTCATTTCTACGTATACATGTATCTATCATTCTATCTATTCATATCTCATGAATAAAAAATAATAAACAATTTATAGCAGAAAATAAGCTACATAATGACAACGAAAATGTGAAATTAAAAAAAAATCCACAGCTCCTTTCAAAACGTTTTGCCGCACATGATTCATCCACGTGAAGTTCGGACTTTTTGAAGACTATTCATGAAAAAATTGGCGGGAAAAAAAAAAATGCAATTGGCGAAAATCGAGGTCGAATTTCGTCCCTCTTTTTCACGAAATACTGAATAACTCTTACAATTTTGCATAAATTTAGGCGAATCCGCGATTTTCTGAAAGAACGCTGAATTCCGCACATTTTGAAGATAAAAAATAGGCGAATCGGTTGATTTTTGTGGAAGTTATAGCCATTTGAAAAAAATGACAATTACAAAATTGATAAAAATCCGTCTTTGCTGATAAAAATTAAAAAATTCCTCCAGGGCTCAAAATTTTTCTTTGAAAAAAATCCCTGTACACGGGTCCCTTTCAATGCCCTAAAGAATGATATATTTAATCGCCGAGTGATTTGAATTTTTGGTCCCAACCTGCCTGGGTGATTTGAGATGGAACCAGCCTTTAGGATCAACCTAATTAGGTAGTCGCGTGCGGAATCTTACTATTGACTGACATGTCAACAGTAAGATTCTGCACTCGACTGACATGTCAACAGTAAGATTCCGCACTTGACTGACATGTCAACAGTAAGATTCCGCACGCGACTCTAATTAGGTTGATCCTAAGGTAACCAAGTTTTTGTTTTTTGCTTATTCGTTGCAATAGTGTCATAGACAATCTAAGACCTATACCCAATTCCATTGATTTAATTATTTTGATATTGTAAAAAATTCTTTGTGACTTCATTTTTGTTAACATTGACAATCGTAAGAACTACCTCGTACCAGCTCTTATGCTTTAGTTTTTTTTTTTTTTTTTTTTTTTTAATTCTTCAATGACTTTTGTAAAAACTGTTTCTGTAATCCACGTGTTTAATTAATAAACAGCCTCTGATGAGGGCAGAACATTACTGCCGAAACGTCAGGCAACATAAGAACGATTTGGCTCGACTAGATTGATTTAGTCCCACTTCCAATGAATTATTTCATTTTCACCGAGGTAATGATTTGCATGATGGAGGTAGTGGAATTGATCCGAATGGCATACCGCCCTTGAATTGCAACCAGGTTTTGTACCCACTAATGCTAGCTATAACCTACCTATAATTTGGTAGTTCGAAAAAGCAGTATCAGCATTCGTTAGGTAAAACAGTCAGTGAATCAGCAGAAATTATAAGATTTATTTATCATCAAAACTTATTATCATGGTACACTTGAATAAATTGAAATATATTCTTAATTTGAAGATATGGTTTTCTGAGGGGGGGTCATATTTTGTAGCGAGGATAGCAATTTTTATAATAGTGTTGCAAAGCCATAGGTTGCAATAGAATTGGAGAGTGAGTTCCCGAGGGAAATAAAGTGACCACAGGCACGGATGAAATGGCTAAATGAAAAATCAGTTGTAGTTGAGGTACGTCTGTTCAGTTTCAGGTCTATAACAAGACTGTTTTCACAATAAATACGGGTTGACGCAGCAACCTTATGCATTTGACCGATAACATTTGGTACATAGTTTAAATGTCTTTTATTTATGATGACTACTACTAGAACGATAAACATAAGGGTGATTTCACCTTTCTCTACCGTAAACTAAACTAAGGATCTGATGGTCCTACGGATTCACCGTTGTAAGTCGTACAAAAAAATCTCACGACACATTTAATTCGCAAGCAGATGTTGATAGTATAGGTAATCACACAAGTCAATTTCACAAGATACCAGAGATGGTAATAACTCGAGATGTCGCAGAATAAAATATTCGATTTTATTAGTTATTAAACGAAAATACTAGGTTCTGTCTATTTGTAAATAAATTAGCTATCATTATGGAATAAATCAGACTTTTCTTCGTGCATTCGCTTAGTATTCGAATTTGTAGAAATCGCATGATATTATACATAATATTTTTAGGTATTGTTCGTTTTCATGTTCTTTCTTGTCCACAATATGGTGTTGTTTCATGATATAAGGCCTAAATCAGCAATCGGCAACCTTGGCTCCTCGGAACCACTTTTACGCTCTGTGTCAATTAGTTTATCCAAATTCTTGTCGGAATTATCATTCATTATGCCGAAAAACGAGGGTGTTCTAGCAAGGTGAAAAATTCTGGGCTTCGCATGTACTGGAACGTGTGAAAATTTGATGAAAAAAACAACACTTTTTGCGTGGATTGAGTTTGATTTTTACATTATTCGAAATGCTGCAGGTTATTCACAGACTTCTGTCAATTCAGAAATCATCCAAGGCTCAGGAAAGTGCTTTGAGAACGGAAAAAAGATCATTTCACCCGACAATCTCGTCGATAGTTATAGGTAGGTATATGCACATTCGTAGACAAATTCTATTCGAAAAATTCGGCAAAAGACTATCCGAGGGAGAAAAATCAAAATATGCCGACCAGCTAGCAAAATATATTTCAAGCGAGCTGCTGAGGGATCCCTTGAAATAGGTCAAAGAGATATGACCCAAAAGTCTCGTTAAAGTCCTGTGTTGTATTTCAGATACGTAACGACTTCCAAATTTCGGTTAGAGGTAGCATTGTCTAATGGTGTCTGGAAGTTCTTGTCTTGAGTATTAATGTTGGCACCTCTCCGGACGAGAAACTCAACTATATCCAAATTACCGATGGAACTGGCTTCATGCAGAGGTGTGTCGCCATCCTGGTCTCGACAATGAACATTGGCACCTAATTCATCAATCAAGTATTTACCTATGTCCAAATGATCAGCATGAACTGCATCGTGTAACGGCGTCCGGCCATGCTTGTCCTGACATTCAACATCGACTCCGTTCTCAACCAAATATTGCACTAAATGCGAATTGCCAGCAGTGCTGGCTTCATGCAGAGATGTGTCGCCATCCTGGTCTTGACAATTAACATTGGCACAATCATCAACCAAGTATTTAACTGTGTCCAAATGATTAGCTGCAGCTGCATTGTATAGCGGCGTCCGGCCATAGTTGTCCTGACCCTGAATATCGGCTCCTTTCTCAAGCAAATATTGCATTACATACAAATTGCCAGCAGTGGTAGCTTTATGTAACGGTACCACGCCATCTTCATCTTGACAATTAGCATCGGCACCTTTCTTAACCAAACACTCTACTACGTCTAACTTAACCCTCCGCCGGCAATCTATGACGATATTTGGCGTTTCGCTTCGTTTCTACCCGTTTTGCATTGTTTCTGAATTTTTATTTGTTATTTGATTAAAAATTGTGTAATGAAAACTGCTGGAATATTGAGATAGGACCCAAAACTGAATCCCTGATTTTTTGGGGAATTTTCGGACACTTCTGAGTGGATGAAAAAAAAGCTGATTGCGATATCGTCGTAGATTGCCTGTGGCGTAGTAAAAAAAAAAGAGATTGCCGACGGAGGGTTATTAGCCAAAGCAGCTACAGATGGCTGTGTCCAACGGTACTCATATTGAGAATCAGAAGACACCCTCCCTCATGCCATACATCTTTTTCACAAAGTGAAAATTACAGGGATCAATTGAAGTGTAAAGCGGCGAACGACGATTATCTTCTTGAATTGCAGCTCCAAAATCGTAACCTGTTCCGCACTGAGAGAAATGAGGTTCGGCATTCTGGTACCTAATGCTAAATTTTATTGATATAGGTACGCATATGACTTTTACCATTTTTATAGGTTACACATATGACTTTCTACAAAAAACATAGAGAATAGTGATTTCAGTATGGCAATAATTACAAATGACATAGATCGCTAGTCAGGTTTGGCATCACATAATGTAATAATCGGAAGGTGTACCGTGTCGTGCAGTGTCGGGAGCACAATTTCCCGTGTAGAAATTGTGCTGTGGTGCTGGCCGGGTCCCGGAAAGGCTTGCCATGGTGCAAATCGGGCCTAGGTTAGGCTGAGCTGTGGCAGCCTGTTAAGGACCCGCCAAATGTCCACCTTTTAGATACTGCGCCAAGCCGGGGGCGAACCAGGCTGCCAAGGTCGCACCCTATTTGCGCCACGATATTCGCCCGGCCTTAGCCATTCTTTATACGGAATAGTAAATTTCGTAATTAAGGAATTGCGGAATAGTAAATTCACTGTATATTGTTTCAATAATTTCAGTTGGCCAGAGCATGAGCAATCAAAATTTGGTTATATAAATTCAGAGTACAAATGTATTCGATGCTTAATTCCGAATATATTGACTGTACCATACCTGATTAGAACAAAAAATTGGATACAACGGAATTTTCATTTTTAGGCCGAAGTCACCGATTGGCCTGATCACTATTTTATCGACAATTAATCGAACACGGATTGAAAACGCATTTATACTATTCGCTAGAAAAAACGCAATTATTATTTATCCTGACTGGGGTTCGAACCGGGGACGCTCGCACGGGGTCGAATTACTAGTCGCACGTCTTAACCACGACGTTAACTCATCGCTTAGATGTACGTTCAATTTTCGGCTTGTTAAACGCCATTCATCTTTGCCGAAGGATACAATGACTGTAAATTTCAATATCAGTGTTTATAAATAATGAACTAAAATATCCTATCGAAGATAATACAATACAAGACGTACAATATAGGTATATAATATGGGACATTTCACATCAAACCAACGGGTCATCGGCGTGCCGCCTGGGATTCTGATGCCCAATGAATTGTTTGGTTCGTTATGGTTAGAAAAGATATATCATTTTCGACATTTTCCAAAGACTTCCAAAGACTTCCAAAGAATTCCAAAGACTTCCAGTTGCGTATTATAAGAAATTCTTAGAATTCTAACCGAAGACTTCCAAAGACTTCCAAAGACTTCCGAAGATTTCCGAAGACTTCCAAATACTTCCAAGGACTTCTAACGACTTCCAAAGACGTCCGAGACCAGTGTACATAGGACTTCCCAAGTGAATAGCCCCTCGATCATCTCTCTCCTGACAAATTTTGACGTCAATTCCCAGCTGATTGATTTTGTTGTTGTTCCCGTGGGTAATGATGATTATTTTTTTGTGGCAGTTTTCTCTCGTGATCGTGCACAACGCAGTCCATAATTCGATTGAATTCGCATATTCAGTGTTTTCCTACCCGCAGTTCACAATCAACAAATGGTGACTTTTCGGTGTTTTGAAAGCACATATCACTCGACTTGTTATCTCTGTTCGTAACAGTGTTTTCAAACGTATGAAGATAAAACTATCTTTATTCCTGTGCTTCCGTAATTGTACAAGAGTTTGGTAAACCCTCAAAGCGGTTAACAAAGTGTATTTGGAAATGATATTGAAAATTTGTGGTCCTGTAGAATTGATACTACTTAGGAACTTGTGCAACTCGCTGTCCTCTCGAAAATGGACATCGAAATTTTTTAGCTTCTCTGACTACGCCAAGTTCATTCCTATAGTTATGGTAGAGCTGATTTTGCATTTGAGTTCATCAAAATAGGCTCGGGCGTTTTCGTGTGACAAAAATTTCCCATCTCTCTCTTTGAACCAATCGAGCATCATCATCTGAAAGGAATCTCCTATACAACATCAGCATGCAGCAGGTCGAATTGGCTGTCAGCACCGATTTCGCTAGTGATCATTTCACCAAGTTCAATTTTATTCGGTTGGCTTACAGCTAATATGAAATTGTTCAGGAAGTCCGAGATTTCTTTATCGCCAATAACATCATCGGGTAACTCTGCTTCGAATTTATCATCTGGTAATCTAAATTCTCTACCGAAATCCGTAAATAACTGAAGTGTACGTGCTTCTAAGTGTTTTCGAACATTCGTTTCAGAGACATCACCTTTTGATAATTGCATCATGTTCAAAAAGAAAAGCTCACGAAACTTTTTTGCTTTCTCGGACAAATTATTATTTCGCCTAAAATTACGACAGAATGTATTATTTCTAATAACAAGAACCTCTTGTGCTAGTGCAATATGATACAATTTGAAAATATCATTTCTTAAGACTATGATTTTTGAATTATGAACACGCTGAGCCAGTGTCATTGCTAACTTGCAGGCATCAGATGTCCCCCTCAATTTGTTATATAATTTAGATTCACTACCCGCGGAAAGCTTGTAACGCGGTGGTTGTTCCGTTCGGTTTGTCTTTGAAAATCTATCCGACTCTGTTACCTTTCTGCAATCGATGCCTGCTTTTTCCAAACCCCGGATATCGATGCCAATGTTAGTAGAAAGGATGAAATGTTTTCATACACTTCTTGTGAATTTCGAACATTTTCTGATTCTACGCCAAGAGATGAAATACTTTTGCAAGCTGAATTCACCGTCTTCTTGTGCTAATAGGTCACCGACACGAATATCTTTCGACTGGTCTTGTTTGTGTTTAAATTGTATGAAACGATGCACTTCCATCCCGGCGATCTCTCGATATTGTAATACCAAGTCGTCAAATTTTTCTGCAGCATTCATTTCAGTCGATAGTCGAAAAGGGTAAACTAACTTCCATGCACGGCGAAGGGTGAGCATCAAGTGCTTGAGGTGATAACTATTTCCGTGCAAGGACTGTTTCGAGCCTGATGCAGCGTACGTATTTTCTCCGTCAAAATATAATGATGTTTGAATGTTTTCTTCACCAATTCCGTGTCTCTGATATTCTTCACTGCCTAATTCTGTTCGGCGAGTTTTTTTTCATGTTTTTTGTACGTTCATCGTCAGCAAAAAGTCTCTGACGCTTCAAGCTTTTAGCGCCTTGACCAGAATTGCATATAGAACTTTCGGCCGCTTCTGTTGCCTTAAAATCCTCAAGTGGTAAAATACTTTCGCAGGATGTCGAAGGTTTTGGATCATCGTGAGAAATATTCATTGTTTTCCTTTACTTGCCATGGCCAGCAACAATTATTGGTTTTCTTGAATCTGAAGCACTTCTACTCTCACGATCAGTATCAGTGATACTATCTTACTACACGGTTTAGTTCCAGTTATTCCAAATACTTATTCCCAATTCATGATAGAGGAGATGCCTAATTTTCAAGTTATTACTCTCCAAAATGTGATGTGATTCTGGACGCTCTATTATACCATCGGCTGTGTCAACACGGTTCCAGATGATGGTCAATTGAATTCTGGAACAAATATAGCTATCGATACGTGACAATAAGCTAATTGTGAGGATTATACATCTAGATTAATTTGGAAGGCGTATTAGTTCTTATGATTCCAAGAATCAAGCGAGGAGTACTGTTGTCTCTTAAGGGTGTTGCACGGTTGGTATCCTGTATGATGGGATTATCACAGAACCGCGTACAAAGGTGCTTTCTATTATTGAGGTTGAATTTTTGCGTACGTATGAGTGATTGCACAAGTAATAATTCAGAATACAAAAATTAAGCATCTATCCCTTGTTTTAGGGATATCACATGCCTTTCGATGACTCCAATGATTCAAGGAATTTGATTCACGATGTATATTAGTGCAGTTCACAATATTTATTTCGCGTTACATTTTTGTATTTGGATGGTGAATGAATCCCGGAAAATATCTCAATTAGAAAATACGCTCACCATACGTTTGGGTGCTGAAGCCGAAGTCTGCAGAGTCAAAAGCTCCACGTCGCAAACTTTTCAATTGTGTCTTGCAGGCTTTTTCTTTCAAGACTACGTCTTCAAGGAAAGTGTCTGACTGTTTTACTGGGCTAATCTCACACGACGCGCAAATCGATGAAGATAAAAGATCCGAGAGATACATCATAACGCGAGCCTTATAATCAGTTGACATAATTTTATGTACAATTTCGTGTATCATCGTGGTTTTTTCTATACTTCGTTGACTTGTCTCACAGTCAGTCTGTACCGGATTTGATGATAAATACGATAATGATAATTTGGCTGTGACGAGTCGTATAGTACCTACATAATTTATTCACAAGCGTACATAATTCACACTCTTCCACATGCAACTATACATGTCATTGGCTGGGAGGAAGAAGGTCCTATCAGATTCACCCCGAAGAAGGTGTTGTTTCAGATTCACCGTGAAAAAGGTGTTGTTCCAGCTTCGATTTGAAAAAGGTGATGTTTCGCGAGCGATTTTTTTCTTTATAATTTTGAGTTGGCAACACGCTCGGGTTATATGAATTATCATTTTATTTACATGAAATATTCTAACGCATTTGCGATAGTTTTTCTTTTGACGGCACAGGCACGTTGCGCTTGCGCGCATTTGGAGTGCAAAAGTGTCTAAGCGTCACATACAACCCATTATAGAGGGGCGCAAGCTGCAGAACCGCGTCTAGGCTCTCAAAAGTGAAACCGATATCTAAATATTCGATACACATGGACACAGGGGAGGGGGCTTAGGAGGAGCGGCTCCCCAGCCAATGGATAGGCGGTGGTCTGTTTGTTTCTTGTCGAGGAGGGAAGGAAAGAAAGAAAGGATAGGGAGAGAGGAGTACTGTTAGCAGAGGAGAGTGGACGGTAAAGTGCAGTCGGACCGTGGAAGAAGAGTGAATCCAGGTTCCGGGTAGTCCGTCAGGGTCACAATCCGCGCTATCACACAGACTCGTCGAGGCAGCAAAGAGGCACGGGGAGAGGAACCTCCACAGGACGGAGCCAGTGGTCCCAGGTAACTTCGGCTACGTAGTCCTTGGCCCGGGGTACGTATCGTCGCTGCTGGGCGGTCAAGCTGGTCCACGGTGTAGGGTTCGGGAAAGGTTGGGAACAGATGAGGGTGGAGGTGAAGAGTGAAGGCTAAGGTAGCTCTGATATGTGGCCCTCGGTCTGCTCGCTCTGCTCGTCGCTGGGGATGAGTCTCGCTTGGCTCGCTGCTGCCGTTTATATATGTATAGGGGGAGCGCGGACCGTGTTTCGTGCCTACCAGCGGTGGGGGTACGTCCCGAGTGGCAGAGCGGCAGAGCGGTACAGTGTCGTGTACAAAAATATGAGGACGGCAGTCTCAATTTGGGAATTAAAGACTTGATACAAGACAATCTTATTATTCATTCGTTATTTCTTTAGAAGATGCTTCACAAATAATTCATATTCAGAAATCTGTCAATCACACAACAACTTCATCGAGACATCCGTAAACAACTCTCTCTTTTGTCATAATAAAACTCTTCTGATAATTACATTTGCCGATCTAATGACCACTCTCCAACTCGGCCATTCTGACATTCACACGTCCTTGTGTGATGTTGCCTCTTCGATGAAAACGTGGGGGAAAATATCTGTATTTCATTGTACTTTCATGGACCCCGTTTCATCTCACTGTTCCGACAGTTGTCCAATATATGTCTCGAGGAAAACCATGACTTCAAGAACGTTGAGCAGAACAGACCAATCATCTCTCTTCAAGTACAAAATATACAATGCAGAATCTCTTGGTAGAATCTTGGGAATTCTGTTGCAATTTGGAATAATCTACGCTCATGTTCTTCAACATTACTCCAACACGACCTCGCGTGCACCTTCTATTGATCGCTGTATAAACGAATCATTTGCTCCAAAATGATTCAACTCTTTTCATTTGATCTTCCTGACCAATATGCAGTGCAATATGCATGCTTCATCATGATGCCTTCATGCATTTTTCTCGCAATCAGAGGTTTGTTCAGACATGGCTACTACCGCACAGGGTCAGTCAGCTCAGAGGTCTATCCAGACATGTCTACTGCCTTACAAAGCTTTGGTTTTAACCTGCGGTCCTTCAACAAGTCCTCGCAGGGGTTCCAAGCATAACACAATCCAAAATTCAGTCCACATGTCATCCATACTGAGTTTGTCATTTACCTTCAAAATGAGAACCAAATGAAAACTGCTCACCAGATTGTAATAAATGTTCTATCAAGCATCTTCACAGAACGTTTTTGCAGTGAGGATAGTCCCAATTTGTGATTGCAGCTCTATCCGGCTTGTCAGAATTTGTGTTTGTAGGCTCATCCCACTTCTGAAGTCGGAGACGCCGAGGTTGGCGGTCTCAATTTGGGATTAAAAGACTTGATTCAAGACAATCTCATTATTTATCCGTTATTTCTTTAAAAGATGCTTCACAAATAATTCGTATTCAGAAATCTGTCAATCACACAACAACTTCATCGAGACATCTGTAAACAACTCTCTCTTTTGTCATAATAAAACTCTTCTGTTAATTATATTTGCTGATCTAATGACCACTCTTCGACTTATATGTATATAAGTAGCGTGTTAGGTTGCCTGCTGATAGGTGCTCCAAAGGAATATTTGTAGTGTTGAGAGCGTATATCAACATGCTTGACGAACTCTGTAGAACTTTTATTCTGTAGAAACGATTTCTCTAGAAACGGTCCTCTTCTGAATACGTTCTATAAGATCGTTCAACGCAGAACTGTTATTCTGTAGTATAAGGACTGCATTATGTAGTATAATTTTTCTTTCGGAAAGATCCTGTAGGAACTTTTCTGTAGGACTTCTTCTTCTCCAGAAATTATTCCTGTAGGATCGATTCCCTCTCAAAAAATAACTCCGCGAAATAACCTGACGACTCCATCGACCAGGGGCTGGCCATTGTAGCTCCATTAGTTCGCGCATCGATATGATTTTTGTCAATTTGCTCGTTGGTCCGAGAAAAGCCGGAAAAGCTTCTGCGAAAACGAAAAACTAAACTAGGTATTCCCGCTCACCTGGGCTTTATATTTCATTCGCGAAATATGTAACAACTGACACCGAACCATCTTTTTGCATCCGGCTTTGATGATCAGGAGAACATGGACCAGAGGGCACATCATCTTTCATCAGAAATTCACCTGCATGCCGCTAGATTGTCATTGACTTGGTATATAAACCCTGCAATTTTCAGGAAATCCTTTTATTTTTCAGTTTGTCAATAGTTCTGCCAAATTTTATCTCCTGCACTCAAAAAAAAGGAGAAAAAAAATCCTGCAGAGTAGAATCTTTCTATCTAAATCTCAAACTTGCTTTTTCGTTGTTGTGAATCTTGAAAAAAATAAAAATAAATAAAAAATAAAATAATGAACAGATTTCTTGTACAAAAAGAAATGGTCCTGGGCGGACGTTTCTTGTACGGGATCAATTAGTGATTTTTTGAAATAAACCGAATGGATGTATCAATCTGACTCAGGTGTTGAAAAAGGTAGATTATGAAAAGGAAGAGTTAGTTCACGAAAGGGGTAATTTCATCGATAAATACCCTTTATTCAAACAGAGTAACATTTATGCTTACTTAAACGATAACATGTAACTTATACTGTAAAATTTTATCTGTAATAATAATGTTCGTGTTTGGAAAGCAATAGGTGTAATACGTAATCCGACTTCAACAAAACGATACCGTATAATAGAGAATAATCAGTAGTAAACCGTAACTATAACTATACTTCGAGTATCATGATGGGTACTCTAACTATAATACGACGGTTAAAATATATCATTATAATCCGCCCGTTAACATTCGCCGCGATAAATTATTATTAAATAATGAATTTTCGTACTATTATTATATACATTATATCACGTCCTAACAAATATCCGTGGTTACAAATGATAATAATAATTATTTGACAGAACATCGTGTAAATAATATATATAATATATATATATATATATGGATGTATATACGTATTTGTAGATGTAGCTTATATTACAAGTTATCGGTACGATGAAGACATGATCCGTTATTTTTACAATCAATATATTTTCTAACGAGTTTCTCCTTCACAGATTTCCAATTTAAATTCATTCGTACATCACGTTATCGAAAAAACAGCATCCAATTTGATCATATTATACACTTGAAAGTAATATCATAGAATGATAAACATACATGTAATAGTGTGATGAAATATGAAGCAAGGAAATTAGTTTTCGGAGAGTGAGGAAAAGCAAAAAAATGTAAAAAAACAAAATATCATCGCTATCATATATTATAATAATATGTATATATCTATCGTTTTCGATTTTAGTTTTTACACAGTTAGTAAATTAGGTTATTCATTGTAAATAGATATTTTTCTTGTTGTTTTTCGTCTCCTCATTTAATAATGATTTTTGAATTTCTGAATATTATCATTTTACTATTATTTTATTTTTATTTGTTAATCTTCCATTTTTGTTGGATTTATTATTCTATACTATGAATATTTAATATTAATCCATGTGTTTCCGTTTACTGACTAGTATAGTTACAATATTGTATACCTTATCGTTATTATCATATTTTCATAAATGGCTGTATTTAGATATAGAAGTTTATGTAAGAATCATTTCTATTTACAGAATAAGATGACGTGATTAACCTCTTTCCCGTACCCGACAACCCTGTGCGAAATAAAAAAATAATAATAATCAACAACTATTCAGGAGCAATTTGTCCACTGCTGAAAAAGAGGAAACAAAACTGTCAATTCCAGATTTCTGTAGTCTTTGAGTTCGAGTAAATAAACGGTGTCTATCTACCAGCTGCTCTCAGGAAACGTATTTTGATATTTGAAATTTATTTCTATTCAAAATGTCTCCAATTGATTTAATAACCAAAATCCAATATGTAATTAGGTAAGTCAGAATTATCGTAGACCAGTGTGTGAAAATATTGAGAATTCCCGAATCAAATAAAGCAATAAAAGCAAATGAATAGATCAATAACTATATGAAAACCTGAATACTAATAATAATAATGATGATAATAATAATCATAATAAATATACAAATATTGCTTAATAAGTTCTTTTCTTTTTATAATATATAACATACGAAATAAGTCAACGTAATAATAACAAATATTATTGTATAACTATATACTATATCACGGTAATAATAAACAACCATACATTCAAACAATTAGTAACACATCCGAAAAATTATTGCACGACTTTATGTATATAGGTATAATATATAATAATATATGTATACGTATATCGACCAGTATCTTCCATATTGCATAATATTAGGATTTCGTAATTTTAGAATCAAATGAGCGAAATATTCATTCCGAAATCATAAATCGATCGTCGCTGTACATTATTTAATTAATGTGCGTGTGTTCAACTTATTTAACTTGATAATAATTCATTCAATTTACATATAATATAGATATATAATGAATGATGAGTCTTGAGTCAGCTGTTTTGAAAAAAGTTTATCCGGATTTGATTTCGGTATATTTTATAACCGAGTCATCCCGATCATCGCGATTAGCTGTCATTATTCCTTCATTTTTTCTTTCTTCAAATCACTGATATCGTCGTTACTGCGTTATTATATCTTATAGTACGTGTATTCTGGAAATTATTTACAATCTATGGACAACTTTTAATTGATGTATATTATAATATTATCAGCGAGTCAGCTAATAAAATGTGATTATTGATGATGATAATAATAATAATAATAATAATGATAATAATAATTATCATAGTAATACTAATAATGTCCAATATACATCTATACGCTAAGTTTATACACGGTTAGCGATAACGCATACCTTCGTAATTTTACTATAATATATTTATATATTTATATAAATGTTTATCTTCTTATCATATGTTGTTTTGAATTTTTTTTTTTCTTCTGTCTTGCCTATATGTATTTAATATTTACAAATCGATAGGTAAATTGATAATTACATGTTACACCTATAATCAGATTCAGATATATATAATAATATGTACAAAAATCGTGATCCGAGCGACAAAGACTGTATGTAATAATATGATATAATATGTATATCCGTATGTATAACCTCGTTGATAATAATTATATATCTATTATGTATATTTATACATAAGACTTCGTCCCGAATCTGCGTATAATTGTGCTGTTTATAATAATTTTAATAATCATAATCATAATTGCAGCTGAAGACCTTTCTTCTAGATTCATATACATTGTACAAGTTTTTCAAAATTCTTATTTTCACTTCACTCTCATTGTCGGGATGTTATAACTGATATAACGTATTGCACGGGTCCCTTTTTATGTAACGTCATCGCGTGGTTTTGATTATTATTATTATTATTATTTTTTCTTTCTTTCATTTTTCCGGAATTTTTCATCTCCAACTACGACAAACGGGTGTTCACAAATTCATTTCACTATTCCTTCGGCAGTATATTCTTTTGAGAAAACTCCGAGATGGAAGCCTCTGTTTAGTTTCAGTTTTTCATAATTTTTTTCAATTTTTTTTTTCTTCTTTCTCATATGTATATATGTATGAAAGAAATAACATAATGAATCATGACAACAACATATTTTACCGCTTAAGAGAGCGTTGAAGGTAATTTTTCGATCAATTGAAATTTGGACAAAAAACCACAATGCTGTATAAGCACGTGGTTCAAATTTCATTTCTCCCCCATATCTGAACGTCCGATTTGTAAATGTGATTTTTGAATATATAATATGACATTCGGCGGTCCTAGCGTTGGTGGTAATTTTGAAAGGCGGTGCTGCGGTGTTGCCCGAACATAAAATTATTATTATCCGGATGGTCTCAGATGGGCGTTGGTAATACGGTGAAATCCTGCAGAGCGGTTTTAACCGTCTCATATATCGGCCGGTTATTTTCGTCGGTACAGTATCCGTCAGCTGTGCATAACGTCTGCAGCTTCGTTAGGTAACTGTCGAAATTTTCGTGCCCCATCTTCTCCTGAGGTCCTCCGGGAGCGTTGGGGATCCTTACGTGCTCCAGGAGGGTTATTACGTTGTTCCTCAACGACTCGTAGTATTCGTTCAAGTTGTTGTTGCGCTGAGATATCACAGTTGTTTCCTGAAAATAAAGCGAACAATTAATTTTCAAAATTGCTCAAAAACACCATCCGAGTTAATAAATTTTTTACTCTCATTCGATTCCCCATACTGATTCTAATCCTCATAAATTCCATGATTTGTAACCATTTAAAAACCTCGGAATCTACCTAACTGGCTGTAGGTACCTAAATCGCAGCTTGAATAACATTTTTATTGACGATCGGTAAGAATGTCAGAAAATTGTTACCGTCTGTTGGTTTGTCGAGTAAAGTGGGAAATGAATATGTAAAAATGTGGATTCTAGCGATTGGAAAGCTCGCGAATCGAATTGGATTGAATTATTCTGAGCGGATTACGCTTATTCTTGTTTAGATTTGAAATCGTACTTCGTTGATTCTGTTCGATTGGGGGCCTGCAGATAACTGCATTGTTAGCACTGGGTAAGATCGGCATATGACCATGGGAAGATCGATTTATTATTATCCGAGCAGACGCACCTTGTCTCCCTGCTTCAGTTGGCTCTCCATAGCGGTGATGTCAGAGCGCAGGCGCAGCATTTGGGATTCGACGCGTGCGTTCTCCCTCTGAAGCTCCGTGATTTCGGCCTCGAGAGTGTAAAGGTCCTCGCCCTGACCACCGAGACCGGTAACCGTGTTCCCCTGACTCGCTCCTATAGAGCCACCCTGCCCTGGACCGCCGGTGTCCATTCCTGAAGGATAACCCCCGTTTAGAAATATGTCATTTTATATGAGCTCTATTCGTTTTCGATTAATGAACAAATTTCACTTTCGCAGGATCACCGATTCCACGGTGACCAGCCGCAGGCTCAATCAAAATCTACTCATATTATCGATTCCGAGTTATTTTCCTTATTCCTCTATTGTCCTAATACGTATAGACACAGAGGTGATCAATCGTTTTGAAACAATCTGAGAAATCTTATAGAGTTCGTATCAGTCGTTTTTTTTTTAAAGATAAATTGCGAAGAGACACAACGTGACGTAATCATTGTGATGATATAAGATCGTCAATATCCTGATATCCAACTCGAAAATAAATATGCAATGTCAATAATCTTCTCTCGAAAGCATTGAAATTGTATCTGAACAACCAATCATCATCCAGGCATTAAAATACAATAACTATACGTTGAAAAATTACGTTGAAAGTATTACGAGATGATAAATAATGAATAACGTAATCGAATTCAACGATCTATGTTGAAAATGTGCTATATAAGGTCGGTTGAGACGGTGAAAAGTAAAAACGAAAGAATTAAAGAAACGAAAGATAGGTAGAAAAACTGTAGCGAGCTAGCGAAGGGTGAAGAACATTTATCTCTCGACGAGTTGACCATCGGTTATGAAAATTTGCCAACTCTTGCATTTTGAGATCATGGACAACATGGACAACTCGTTGAAAGTAAACGTTGACAGACTAGTAACAGGATTATGGGTACACGTTACGTTTCAACGTCCGAACCAACGTGAGTAAGAAATTTTTTGCCGGATTTGACCACTGGCGTTTTTCTCATACGGTATAACGTCGAAACGTTAAAACGTGAAGTGTAGGCATTTGGTGAGGGTGACAAACAGGGGTTTCGGAGTTTTTGGGTAGCGTGAGGTGCTATCATACCAAATATAGAACAAAGAGTGATGCTGGGTGCTGGCCTACGCGTATTTTCTTTGATTTTTTTTTCTTCCTCTGCATTTTTCCATCTTTATTATGATTTTGTTTTATCATTCGTTTGGTTTACCATGTAAAACTTGAGTATTAATATGAAGACTTTTGAATAGGATCTCGCGATGCAGCTACCGATCGTGAGATTATAACAAGCTTCGGCGTTCAAGACTTTATAAGTTGAAATGATAATAATTGTAGTGAGACGGACACGTGCCAGCACTCATGACAAGACACTCCGTGGATTTGTATTTAACATCGAATACACATAGAACAAGTGGCAAGTACGTCAGTCCCTTACCTTCAAAAGTAAATGTTCTCCTCAAAGCTCAATGACAGGAAAGGAGCTGATCATGATCCCAGAATAAATCAAAATAGATTATTGTTCATCATAGTGGTAGTTTTTCTTTGTTTTTTTTTTCTTGTTTTCTTTTGGTTTTGCTTTTTAATTTTCGGTTTTTCTTTCTTTTGGTTTCGTTTTCACATAAGGAGGGTTCAATAGTTTATATATCCAGGTGTTTCACTAAGGGCGGTATCTATACATTATAATTATATAACATTTACATAATCGTCAATTCAAGATTTTGACAATATATGCAAATCGGATGAAAATGTTTTTTCTTTTTTTTTTTTCGTTCTTTTTCTTTGCGTTTCACATATATATATAACGATATATGCTCTCTAGCTCAAGAAGGAAGTGCCGAAAAAGTGGAAAGATATAGTGTATAAATATATATATGGTTATCCTAAATTCGTTAACAATTTAATTATCATTCATCGCTTAATTAATTCTATGTAACACTGTATTAACGTACGGAGCTTCTGAAACGTTTCCATCGCTCCATCGATCAGCAAAGTACGTATACGTGTTCCATTTTCGGTTGTTCTTTTATTAATTAATTGATTAATTATTTCATTTTTTTGTTGGTCTTCTTGATAGCGAAAATATTCTTATTTTTATCGCGAAAGACCGATATTATCACTCGATGATAATAGCTTAGTGAAACACCTGGATTCTGTGTGAGAAGTAGAGAGATAGAAAGAGAGAGAGAGAGAGAGAGAGACAGAGAGAGAGAGAGAGAGCGAAAGAGAGAAGAAGAGAGAAAGAGAGTGTCAGAAAGATAGACAGCGAGAGAAAGAGTAGAATAGAAAAAGTTAGAGATTGATAGATAAATAGATAGATATGTAGATAAATAGATAGATAGATAGATCGATCGATAGACTGATGGAGAGAAAGAGAAAGAGACTAATTGTTATTCCTTTTGGTATGACAGCACATCGTGGCGTGGAGAGCAGAGCAGAGCAGAGCATAGCATAGCACAAGTCAAATACAGGTCAAATACAAAATACCAGGTTTACAATCTCAGATTCTATGTACTAGACCTAAGCCTAATTCTATTATTTATAACTATTGGGTTATGCGTTAGCACTGCGATAGCATGCGATCATCTCATGCTGCATTCTGAACTTTCAGAATATTATTCAAATACATTTGATTATGCTATGATTTTTTCATAATATTCATATTCCTTTTTCTTTTTTTTTTTTTTTTTTTTTTTTTGTCTGAGAAAATACCGTTTTCCGTTTATGGACAGAAAAGGAAGGTAGGTAATCCACTGCCTCCCTTCTTTTCTATTCCATTTCACTTCATTTGATCGAATGAAATTTTACTTGAATTTAAAATGTTCCTTCAGTTCGTTATATGTATATCGATTAAGACAATTCAACAAAATGACAATAATCTAACGATGTAGCAATGATAATAAACAATAATAACATTGAGCCTTGACAAAAGCTCCATAAAGGTATAAATGTATACGAAACGAGGCATAAACACTCGTGTAAAAGCAATCGTGACAAGAAGCTAGCGTACAACGAAGGGAGAGATTCCTAATTGATTGTCAGTACACGGTGAAGTTTTTTGGAATACGAAATTCTATCCGAAGTAATAATCAAATCATCAATGGTTTCGTCCGCGAATATGAAAATTTGCAAAGTATGGACGAGATTCGTTGCCATTAAGGTCAAGTTGCTAAGGCACGCTATATTGGAATCGAATTGAATTTAATTGAAAGTCATAGACTTGCAAGGTCTATTCTTCGTGTCTCAAATCTAAAGTGAGATTCTCTTTATGTCCTGCGGCCTCACCGGTGATTCCTTTGCTGTACATGTTCGACATGTCTTCGAATTTCGGTTTCTTCACCGTGTGCCCAGCCACTGGACACCCAGACAGCGACCTGTGCGTGAGAAACGAACCGTTAATGTGTCCGGTGCCATCACAGCCTGGAGTTGGACAATTGACACCCTCGAATTTCATCGCTGTCGCTGCTGCTACCGCTGCCTTATGCTGTTCAACCGTCCCTCCAGATTCCAGGACTCGCATCTTGTTCCGATTTGCTATCGGACAACCGGATGCACTGAAACACAGAAGTATACCTTCAATTGCTACATCCTTCAAAGGATTCTCAGACCTTCCAACAACATTATCATCATCATTATCATCATCATCATCATCATCATCATCATCATCATCATCAATGGTTTCATGTCTTTAGGGTACATTCTTCATCAACACCAATGGCATTGGCAATGGCATTAGAGTCTGAAAGTTGTATCGAAATGGGTCGTGCATGACATTGATTTGATTTAACAAACTTCCTTACCTGCGGTGCGACAAGAATTTGCCGGTAGCGTGGCCAGACCCATCGCAACCGGGTATGGGACATCTGTAGTCCGTAATAGAGGACCACATCCATATCCGTCGGTATAGAGCGAGCGTGAAATTAGCGGAAACCGCGAGATATTAGTCAGCGTCTTGCTTTCGTATGGGTTAGTCGAGGCAGCTATATCTACGCTCTCTACGCATAGTCAGCTATTTCGCGCCATGGTAAAGCTACACAAATTCTGCACAATGGGAAATACTGGCATCCCGGTAAGGGGAGGGTTTAAGGTTGCGTTTAGCGAGGGTCGCACCCCCCGGAGGCTTAAGGATCCAAAGCGATCTGATCTCCGAACCGTTTGCTGAGAGCTCAGCAGACTTGAACATAGATTCGTTCACAAACCGAACTCGATAAAGCTTTTTGCACTTCTCAACGAACAATTCTCTCTATAATCCATAAAACAACCTCCACATAAATTCGAAAAAATGAACCCCATGTCATTGACTGTTTGCTATTCTTCGTAAGACTTCTTTTCCCCGATCAGGACACGGCATTGCATGCTGTCTGTACATATTTGACTTTTTCTACTGACCTGAGTGGTTCCGAGTCTTGGCCATCCCGGGGTTTACTTTTTGGTTTATTGGCTCTTGGACAACCGGACAGACTTCTATGGGAAGAATAGTTTCCGGTAACGTGTCCCGATCCGTCACAGCCGGGCGTGGGGCACTTCAGTTCTTGGGAATGTGCTTGTATCTGGGAGCGATCGGCACGAGGACATCCAGACAGGCTGGAATTTAAGAAATGGTAAATTTCATCGTTATAGATCTATTTTGACTGCACCTCACAAGTGACTGAAAATTTTTGGTTTCTTAACACACACGTCACATGCACTTTCATCGACGCTGGCAAATTCTTTGCTCAAGTAAATCGTACAGTTTCTTCAGGTCTCGGAACTAGAGCATACAAAAATCATGTGAAGCCGGGAGTTACGAACTCTAAACCTTGTCAAAATTCACCTTATAAAAATGACTAGCCTATAATCAACGAGAATGGTGAGGTTAGCGAAAAATCATCAAATCCTGTTATGGAGAAACCAATTGTCGTTCGCCATAGTGACTCCGTTATTATTTTGTTTTATTTTTTTTAATTAGATTTTTAAGTATCCACCGATTCCTCAATTATTCTTTGATATTGTTTTCTCGTCGTATCTGAATTTGTCATCGACCTGCTTTTTTTTGTATTTCGTCAGTCAAACAGTTGAAAATGCATGTGATGCTGTTTTCGAATCTATAAGACGTGTTTAGTAGCAACGTCGTGTCGCATTTGGATCACTCGTGAGGTGCTATGATAAGTGCCGATTGGCGACAATATTTCGATTGAAAATTTCTTATTCTTTACTTGACAAATTGCCTTATTTATAACAACACCGAAGGGAGCGGGGGAAAAACACTCGCACCAGACCCCAGTGAAACTCGCCAATAGCCAATTATTCAGATTCTCATAGAGATTTTCTTCTCGATGCAGCCGTTATGACTCATTTCATAGTCTTAGAGTTAATTTCGCGCTGCTCTGACATGGTCACTCGACATGAATTCGCAACAACGCTTCCCGCCCAGGCTGACAAGTGCAGGGATAGGTAGTCCGATGATTGAATGCGAATAACAGATATTCATCATCGGGTGGAATTTTGTCTTCATATTATAAGATTTTGTCATCCCTTTTCGTAGGGGTCGGGTATTCAATGGGATGAAGTAGCAACTGATTTTTAACTCCATCCAACACGAGGCCTCTATCTACACACCGGAAGTCGTAATGTGGAGGAGACATATATAGAAGTCACTGTACGTGTAAAATAATATTCTTAATTGATGACAAAGATAAATAAAAAGAAACTCTGTGTAGTCGTATTGATTTTACTGTATCAGTCAATACCAGTTTCACGATCAGTTGAATAATGAACCAGGAAGGAAGTATTAGGGTCGGAAAAACTAGACTCGGCCAGACAAACATTTAACAAGCCACTACATCACGGACATAGTATAAGTATCTGCTACATCGTGTCTGAGGAACTGGACTGTCTAGAGAGGTCGTTTGGTGTGCGACATTTATTTGATGTCAATGATTCAAAGGAGTAAAACGTCGTACGAGAATCGAGTTTTAATCCCGTAAGAAAGGCATGGGTCAAGTCAAAGTGGCATAACTTCAAATTTCGATTGTAACGAATGTCTGAATTTTTTTGAAAAAGTTTCATCAGTCGACGGTCATTTTTGTTGCGAATTTTCGTCTCATGGAGAATGTATCGTGCGTGTGTGTGATATGAAATACGTGGACGAGGAGTCAGGATGAAATGAAGGACACTGTCGTGGATGCAAAATGCCAAATGCAAATGCCAGATGCCAGATGCCAAATGCCAAGTCCCTTGCCTTCTGTGGGTAGCGTAGTTTCCCGAGACGTGACCCATGCCATCGCAGGACGACGTTGGACACTGTATGAGCTCCTTGCCGTCACGGCCGCGAGGAAGTGGTCGAACGAAATTCAACGATTGCCTCCTCGCACTGATCATACTGCATCGAACATTAACAATAAACAATCTCTTCGGTGAGATTTGACGACAAACAACTGACATGAAAATACAATCCAAAATTCTAATGGCGTTCAAATTCAATTCTTGTTGCGGTTACTTTTTTCTCCATGTTAAACTCATCAAGATGACTTTGATCGTCAATAGTCAGAAATGAAAACGCGAAACGATTAGGAGCGTCTCTCCGCTCTGTCTCTGGGATCTGGAGCGTCTCGAGAGTCTGGGCAGTTGGCCAATGACCGCAGGGTAATCGGAATGTCTTTTCGTTCGTATTCCACCCCGTACCCCATTGGGTGGTGGTAAACTGGGCACAGGTTCCCAGGTAGAGAGAAGCTCCGGTTTACTCGAGAAGGACTAGCAGTAGTCTGCCTTCTCGTAGGCGTACGAGGAGAACCCCTCAAGGACCCTTGAGCGGCCGCGATATTGCCGGGAACCGCTGCAGACTTGAGTGCAATCACGATGCTGGCCCCTGCGTCTATCGTCCGTTGTATAACTCCTCTACAGTCTACCCTCTCAACCCTGCAGAGGGTTGAGAGGTGGGGTTGCAGAGCCAGGGCTAGCTCCTTGCTTAAACCACCCTTTCCTCCCAGTTTGGCTAGGACTAGGAGAACGGGTCATAAAGTCCTTTCGGCAGTCAAACGGGAAGGAGAAGAATTTAAGGAGAGTTAAGCGGAATTTGCGATTTATAAACCTGCTGCAGGTATGAAGAGCCGTGCGACTTTTCGAGCACGTACGGTATCAGGAGTATGTCTAACTTTTACAAGTGCTGTTTGCTCGGGACCTAGTGCATATGATGAAAGGCAGTACCGCGTGCAGCGGAGCTTCCACGAACGGATGGATTAATTTCAGTACAACCTCAGTACCGACCACCACTTGACGTTGGTACCGCAATTGTTGCAAGCTTTTGCTTGTAGCTTCAAACATAGCTTCAATTGTGTCGTGATAAGTTGGCTACGAAACCGGAGCGAGTTATCTCGAGAGGTTCTGCGCTTACCCACTCAGTTTTACACCACGTCACTGAGGATGCGATAAATTATGAAAATGGTTAGTTGGTTGGATGGTTGGTTGGTTGGCTCTACAAGGATACAAGCCCCCGTTGTCTTGGCCAGCGACGTACATGGCAGCCCCTTGCAGGACGAGCTGCAGGACACCCTCGTAGGATATAAATGGATTGTCTAGAATCCGCGTAGCATACGGTGTGGGTGGCTCGTTCGGCCGAGGTTAGCTAGTCGATAGCGATACTTCAGTATTATTAATAGCCCGAGCCAATATAACCGCCATAACCATATCCAGAGCTAATATAGCGAGTCCTCGCCTCGGTGCCTAGACTCGCCCTGGGGAAAGGGAGAGCGAGAGGGTAACCTAATCTGACCCCGGCTTGACCTCGGCCAAGGTGGTCTAACTCAATCGGCGTATTACGTTTGAAGTGGAAGTTTATTGGAAACTGGAGTATATTCGATGGGCGTAAAACTTCAGATAGAAGTTTATAGATATTTTTCTATTGATATTTGTAGAAATTGATCATCAAGAAATTGAAGAAATTACGTCCGAGGGGTGTAATAGGATTTGACAAGTGACGGGTGGACCTGTCAGCCCTCCGCCCCACAGGGGTAAAAATTTGCAAGGTTAAAACTGAAGGGGTGGCGTACTCGAGGTTGCGAAAAGTCGCTCCCAAAGGATCGGGGTGTTCCGGGTTCTAACCCCGAAGGATCTTGGGTCTTGGGTCTCGCGCCCCATAATCCAGTGCGGTGGGAACTGATTATGCCTCTCTCACTCCCTGTTCCAAAACCCCCGTCACCCCGCAGCATCCCTCAAAGTCCCACGACCTCATACCACCACCTACACCCATCTCCCACACCTAGACTCTCTAGCCACGGAGCTTTACGTCAATTAGAATAAGGTTGGCATTTTCGCTACGAAGAGTAATTACTTTAATTAACAAAATGGAAGTGTAGGTGCCGGTCCGGGTCGTTCTTAGTTATATACGGTGGTGCATTCTGCATCCGGAGTTATGGATTCTACCCGATAATTCGATCGTTTTGAGTTTCTGAATCGCGATAACTGAAAGAATCTACATGTATGTCTATAAGATGCAGGTTAATGGATATTTACCTGTCGTCTTTTCCCGAAGGTTTGTCCAGCGATCCAATGGTGTGCTGAGGCGGTGGCATGCTGTAGCAAGGCGCCGGCGTATATCCAGCAGGTATTTGGTACCCGGACGTGACTGGACCACCGGGATAAGCCCCGCCGCAGTTGTATCCTGCCGTTGGATACGGGGTGTAGGTATTTCCTGGATATTCGGCCTGGACACCGGCCATCCCGTAACCAGGATGTGGGCTCATGGGGCCATATCCTGAAACATTAGCGACAGCCGGTAACATTCCTGTTACCAAAATTAGAAACGGGACAAGCGCGGAGACCGCCGCATTGGGCATTTGCATCGCATAAGGGTATAGAAGAGGAACACCATGAAAATAAAAGGGACGGTAAAGGGAAATGGAAAGGGAGGGAATGGCCCCAGCGAAAAGTCACTTGATTAGCCCGTGTAAAATGTTGCAGTTCTCTTATTATCCTCGACGAGATATACTCGCGATTCGCGATCTGCTGTGCGACATGTAGGTACCTACGCCCACTCAATGTTTCAATTTCAATAACTACTCCCCAGTGCCCGGACGGTGAACAATGCCCGCTGTCTACGTTCCCAGGTCTTTTCACATGTATATTTATACATATATATATATATATATATATATGTATATATACATAAACGTAGTATATCCATACTCTCGCGTACACGTCTCTGTATACGAATACGCGAAATATTGATAATTAACAATGGCCGTGTGCGTCGACGGACGACACGGACCTTCGCGTGTTGCCCCGTCTGGCCATAGGGAGAGTATAGCTAGTCGAAGTGGAAACCTGAAGGGTGAGGGTGAGGAATCAGATAACACATCCAAAATCGAAACGAGCTCGACGATCTCTACCGTCGATTTTTATCCATAACGAAAGCTGTTCTTCCATCGGATATAATTTATTTTCAACGGTCCAACTTGCAGCCGCGAAATATTTCCACTCTGCCAAAAATTCTTCTGAACTATAATATTTGCTTTCGCGATTCTTGTTTTTTTTCTTTTTCTTCACTTTCTGTCTTGAAATTCATTCCTGGTGTGCTTTTTGTCTGATTAGAGTCAAGCTTGATTCTGTGAGAAAATCGTCATTATTTGAAAATCCTGCCTTACTTTCACTGAAAAGTGCTACAGTCACATATTATTTCCAATTTAATGCACTATTCTCAGTTGAATTTCGATCGTATAGTGTATCTTCAAAAAAAGGCATCGATTTATGCTAATCGAACTTTTTTCAGTATACCCTAATTCCTTGTTTCCTTTCTTTGGAAACAGAATTTCGTTGCTTTGGAATAAAATGTCATGATGATTATCTCAAAAATACATCTCGAAAATTACGAAATCCACTAGAACACGTAAATGTATTCTGCGGAATTGGTTTCTATATGTTACAGATAGCAATGATTTTCTTTTTTTATCTAAGAATTCTGCAATGAGGGATGAATCATATTACACCACGCCCGAGTCTACTACCCTCTTTTACTTCCTGACTCACGAAAGACCTAGAGGATTAATATTTGATGCTAATACATAGTTATATGCCGTGTATATACTTACACAGGCCCATAACGTACCACCACATATCGGATACATGAAATGATTATCCTTTTAGTTGACAAAAACGTCAGACGAATATATATACAAAGACCGGAAATCTTCAAGAATAGTGAAAATCATGAATACCGGTACAATAATCTTTTGAATACGGAAAGCGCTGGTACTTAGAAAATTATTGAAAAAAAGATTCTTACCGGTGGGATCGCGGTAGGCGTCCATGTAGTGGGAACCCCCGCTATCAGGAGTACTTTCCCGACTGTAAGCAGCGGCGTGAACCCCAGGAGGTGGAAAACCTGGAACAGGCCTGATCCCGGGTCCCCCACTGAAGTTTACGGGTTCGTTTGCGGTGGAGAAATCGACGGGTTCGGTTTGTTCCTCGATTGGTCTTGGTGGTGGAAATCCGGGACCAACTGGTACCGGAACTGCTTCCCCATGGGCAGTAGAATACTGAGGACTGGGTGCTCCGCTGAATGAGAAAAACGGGCAAATCATGAAGAGAATATAGTCAAAAGATGAACAACCAAACGAGCCTAGCTTTAGTCTGAAAAAGGCATATTCAGGTAAGGTCCGAAGAGCTTTTTGACCAACCTATGAAGTCTGTTTACGCTAAGGTCCAGCGTCTGACCCTGGGGACTAGGAACCTGCGGACTTGCGGTCAAGTGAGGACTGGCCGCAGCCTGAGGACTTCCTCCGACGGTTTGACCCCCACCGTACTGAGGGCTGAGGCTATTAGATCCGTAAGGCGGTGCCTGGAACGTAACGATACTTGCGTAACGTACCTCGTAACGATTTGCGACAGCGAACTATATATAGCCGTAGGGGTGTTCAACGATGTCGGTAATATGATGGCTTGGGTGAATATTACCGATATCTCATCATGTCATTGCTAATAACAAAGATCAAGGTCCTTCGCGATTATCCTTAGGGATTCATTGATCGGCAGGGGAAATGGAATTATGGATTTGAAATTTCTTCTCGAACACCCACATATGTACTACATAGTTGCGCGAGTCGTACGGACCTGGGGACTCGTGGAAGTAACACTAGACGTAGACAGGTCCATTACCGATCCTCCCGGTGACGTCGGGGGTCCCCCTGACTTCTGCATCTGTTGTGCTTGAGCAGCGGTTATGCACTTGACTGTAACAAAGGAAGAAGATTTTGATCAGCACACCCCTTCATGAAACCGATCACAAAAAATAAGGATTCGAAGCAAGAATAGCATCTCTAATAATCCAGAAAGTTTATTACCGTCTTCAGATTTCATCATTCCAGCCGCCGTCGCAGCAGCCATCGCCATCTGGTGCTGCTGGGCTGCAACCGCGGCTTCCTGATGATAAGCTCTTTCCTGTTCTTCAGGGGTCATTCCGGTCTGTCCCAAGTAGTACATGTTCGCTCTGGAGTGTAGCTGCTGTTGCTGTTGCTGCTGCTGCTGTTGAGGTTGTGGCTGAAGTGGCGTGCAGGGCTGACCGTCGTATCTGTCGTAGGAAGATCCGGTGCCAGGATCGTATGGTCGATGATTGGCTGCGCTTACGACAGCACTGTCGTATGCTCTAGCGGCAGCAATTTCATTCGAGTAGGTAACAACTGGCCTGGCGATGTTACCAGCACCAGGATGCATGTAGGCTCTAGCATGTTCGGCGGATCTATGATGATATAAGTCTTCGGACGAGGTGGTCATCATCGCTGCGGACTCGTAAGGCGACCTTTGCGCCATTTGGTGTGACATTCTGGTGTCCTCGACCATTGGCATGGGGTAAGTGACGGTGGGCTGCATCGGTAGCACGTGGTGCTGCTGACCGGGATGTTGACTCGGATGATGAATTGTCTGGCCCATGGACCTTGACGCCATGGCATCCATGGAGGACATTGAGGAGGAATTCGAGTCCTGGTTCAAGTAAGAATCGTAGGTTTGTCTGACCGGAGGTGGCGGTAGCGGAGGTGAACTTCCACGGCAGGATGAGGCCTCTTCAGACTTAGGGACGAGTAATTCCGAGGGCTGAGTTCTCCCCGAGGATGGTGCGCTGCAGCAGTTGCTCGAACCACCAGACTCTGATTTTGGCACGACTTTGACCTGCCGAGGGCCGTTGTCCTCCGGCGTCTTTGGTGGTTTTATGTTAATTCCGGCAGCCTTCGTCGCCGCGTAGTAGTCATAGGAGGGTGAAGCGACCGGCTTACCGTCCTGGGACGAGGATCCGTACTGAGCATATACCTTAGTCTCGATTGACCTCGGTAGTAAATTTGTGCTGATGTATTCCGGCGGCATTCCGGTCACTGAAAACGTTACAAAGAAAATTATGAGCAAGTTGGAATTAATGGCTCGGGCCATTTCACAGCAACGATTCACACCTTCTATCTAATGGCCACATGCTCGATGACTAAAGTCACTCTAATCCACAAAGCGTTATCGAGCCAATAGAGTGTCTCACTTTTTCCCAGGGTACCTGAGTTCAGTGAAAATGAACAAAATCTTCGGAAATTTGCCAAATCAAGGTCGGAACATTTTTCAAAGTAAACCAGGTATTGGAGTTAGACAAGCATAACGAATTCCACGAGGCTATTGATTAGCAAATTTCCGATCCTCGATAATAGTATGTGTCGTAGCAGTGTATCTGCATGCGGAAATGTGTTATTGGGGTAGAAACGATAGCGTGCATATAAGGCGGATGTATATTCGAATTGAAGAAAGTTAGTCGGATGTTGAATGTCCTTGAAGTTGGTCGAAGAAGGACCTTACCTTGAGCCTTATGACGGGCTTCGCGTGCAGCCTGTTTATTGGCAGCGGCAATTGGGCACCCTGACAGGCTTCGATGAGTGTTGCGATTGGAGCTGACATGCCCACGGCCGTTGCAACCAGGAGTCGGGCATTTCAAAATAGTCTCATGCATCGCCAGAACTGCGAGAACCCAGGCGGGCAAAATTTCAGACACGTAGTCACAGCAGAATCATTGCGATTCATACATTGAGTATAACTAAACCTTGCCGTTTGACTATCAATAAAATTTCATTTCTTTTTGACTTTTTTCTTTCTTTTTTCTTTCTCATTTTCGATGGAATGTAGACAGGTGTGTTTGATAAAGAAAAAAAGAAACTATCTAAAAGGCAAGTATTTATAGTTTTAGGGTGAAATATTTTTATACCTGGTACGTATATTACAGATGTAGTTATTATTTCAGATTTAGAGATTGCGGACACGACACACGGATAACGTACACAACGCCACGGGTCAAACATAAAGTAATACCGAGCGGGTAGAGAGAAAGATAGAGAGAGAGAGAGAGAGTGAAAGAGAGAGTAAGAGAGAGTAAGAGAGAAACGTAAAGATACAATCAATTTATAGAAAATGATAAAACAACAACTTGCAAATTTCGGCGTACTGCTGAGTAATTTTGGAACAACGTTTCAAGAAGAAACGTATGGATGAAAAAATGGAAATATACATTTTCTTCTCCGAGCATCAGCTGGCTTTACAGTAAAAAATTTGAACGAAGCAATTTATAGTGATAATATAATATAATAAACTTAATAGATTGGAAATTGAATATACATCTGAAGACCTACCGGAAGCTGCTGAATAATATTGTACTGCCCAGGAATACAAATTCGAGGATAGTTTTGAAGGTATAATTGGCGTTCGTGCGGTTGAAGCGAATAGGGACCGTAGTACAAGATCCTTGGTCAGTGTCTCGTTATACTCAATGTGACAGTAATGATTTCATTTGTATTAAATCAATTCTTGAATGAATGATTCTGGCGTGTGCGCATGCCCAATTTCGCCTGTTGGGTATCTCGGGTTCTCTCGAACGGGGAATACAGAACCAAGTCAAGTGTGGTGATAATTCTACTAATGAACTACAAACATAACGGTTTAAATTAAACAGAACTTAACGCAATAAATAAAGCTCTCTACCCCGCAAACGAAAAGCAGAAACGATAACACATACATAGTATCATCCTATGCATGTACTTATGTAACGTATATATATACACACTACGTTTCACGTAACAATAAATCAGGTATATAATATATGTGTATACATGTATGAGAATCGCCGGAGCAAGGAAATTCGAGTGCAGACCGTATACTATTTGCTCCGAAAGATATGGAGGTATAAGAAAGAAAGACAGAGAAAGAGAGAGAGAGAGAGAGAAAGGGAGTAAGTGAAAGATTATTTGAAACATAGTCAGAGATGAAGACAACAGACATGATGATGAAAGGGAACTGGTGATTTCTTTGCTCCGCGTATTATAAAATTTACTGCAATATGTGATTCCCATAAAAAGAACTCGGTTGCACTACATTCGAGAAGTAAAAATAATTTTTCAAATAATGTGTACTCACTCTCTGGCGTAAGCTTGTCTTTGCGTGGACACCCCGAGAGGCTGTAACCAAACACGATACATCGTTGTCATCTGATCTTCAAGATTATTCTAACTTACGGCAAACTTTTTCAAACATTGAATGGACAACTTTCGATTAGTCCAAATTATTTGTTATTCCTTTTGCGATTTTGAAACATGGAAAAAGTCAATCGCGTTATTATGTACGATACTGTGCTAAAGGAGACAACGCAGCGTCCGATCGATTTGACAAAGTTCATCAATAACACCTTGATGAGCGAGTAACCAATAGGCACATAGGCGTCGAACAGTTGATAGTTAATCAGCATTGAGTGCGTGGTTAATTACCGATAATTGCTTACCTGCGGTGGTGCGAGTAGAGACCAGTCACGTGACCCTGCCCCGTGCAACCCGGCGTTGGGCACTTGTTGCCCTCTGTAACCCACAAATCCACAAATGAAATTCCCGCTATCACACATCCTCGCTTCTCAGAGGGATACAAAATCGCAAAATCATACACAGTCCTTCACTGAAATTTGAACCGTATCATTCCTCAATTATCACAACACCATTCTCGGAACAATTAGACAACTATAATGTACAGTGGATGATCATCATCAGCTTCCACATCAAAAGTGTCACTATGCACTGATAGTGTGCAAGGAAAAAAAAAAAAAAATACAGTTTCTGAACAATTCGAGGTATCTGGTCTTGATCCTCCGCTGCACAATCGAATCTCCAAATCTTGATTCCAAGTTTTCATCAAGATTCTCGCATTTCTCTTCAAGCTTCCGAACCAGTCGCGATAATTTGTGTTCAACTGAGATCACAGAGATGAATAAAATGATTGATTTTTTGTGTTCTAATACTTCTCGATTCACGAAGAACGTAATTTGCAGATGGTTCGAGGTGTGTATGGGTTATCTGTGTATGCGTAGGTATAAGTGTGTACAGTGGTAAGTCGAGGTGATGGTTTCGCGGTGTAGGAAGCTAGGAGGCGACGAAGCCACCAAAGCTTGGGAGAACGGCATTCATTTTAGATGAAGGTCCGGACTACGCGTTGGCAGACCCCCGGGTGGCGCATGTATTTGAATGGAAATTAACTATTGAATAGTTGACAAGCGACGTGTCCGGCGTCCCGACGGCGTAGAGTCGTTGGGGGAAACCAGCTTCGGTCGAGGCTGTTGGGACGCTGTGCACACCTCGACCGTTAGCAAGAACGATTTCTCCTTACTCCCATTAACATCTTGTTAAACCCACTGCGACGACGGGACCTTACCACCTTCTTTTTTTTTCGCATCATCGATAATCTCGGCGATATACGCAATTTGCTAAAATAGTGACCTCAGGAGATGAAGACCGTGAATAAACTTGCGGAAATAGGACGATTTCGATGCGGAAGATAATTTTTGACAAAAATACAACCTGGGGTGGTGAAAATTAGGAATACTTTGACTCATTGATCTCATTGAACATCTGACGGGATTAATTAGTCGATCGCTGGCAGTAGCTTGCAGTAGAAACGCGAGTGAATAGGCAATTTGTGCAATTTGCCCTCCATTCACGGACTGGAGGTATAATTGCATTTTTCGCGAAGGGACCTGCGACCTCCGAGTTGATAGCCTTCGTTGAAGTCGTCGTGAGGTTACCGTTCGTCGGGGGTTGGAACTCGGAGGTCGGGGGTTGTTCGAGTTCGTATACCGTCGACCAACGTAGCAAGTAAGGTTGTGGGTTTGCGTGCGTCCGTGGGTCCGCAGTATGGCCCTAGCGTGTTACGTATTTGTGAATAGCCCCTGGGATTTCGCGGTCCCGCACCTAAGCTCGGAGATTAGCGTCTCACGGATTCGGTGCCACCGATTTTCGTCGACGGTACCAACCGGCGAAACAAAGGAACATGTTGACGTCGCACTCCGTCGTATATACAGAGCTCGTATATTTTTCGGAGGAACGAAATTTTCGGAGCCACAATCTGTCGAAGGGTCCTTAAAAAGGGGTTGAGTACTCGCCGTTCATCCAGATCCCGTTAAACCGGGTAAATAACGAAAGAGAACTTGAAGGGATGAAATAACGGCGTGTACCTCGGTTCACTCATCATCGCTAAATTCCAGGATGAGGTCTGACCTCCTCGCACATAAGTAGGTCCGTCACGTATGGGACTAGGTAGAGGGCTTTCGGATCGGTAGGATAGAAGAGGAGGGCGGTTTTCCTCGTCGAGGTCGAAGGCTGCCACGGACTTTTATAAACTTTCAGATGTACTAATCCCTCGGAGCCCTGATCCCCTCGACGTCTCCTGGTCCATGGTGAAGACCGCGCTACGGTATACGCGCGGGTTCACAGGAGCGAAACTTCATCAGGGCGTCATTTCGCGTCGCGGAGAGAGAAGAGAGATCCGTCCGTCGATCCCTGCTTAGGTACATCCTCGTCCTTACACCCCCCAAGCCCCCCTCCCTCCCCTCAGCCCTCCACCCTCGTCCTTTTCCATCCCCAGTGCTCACTCCCAGTCTCTCCTTCTAGCTTCGTAAATTGGATTACGATACGTGACGTCATTAGCGGCATGGTTTATTTAGAGTGGGAGTTTGATGGGGCGCTAGGACCAACTCCTACCCCCCCCCCCCCCCCCTCCGATGAAATGGATGGACGTAATACGTGAGTCTTATCAAGATTCTTTTGCAACAAGATCCGCGTTTCTTTTTCTCATCAAGACATTCACCAAGAGGGAGGGTGAAGCTATAATATCTGACAACATGAAATGAAGAGGAGAAAATAAAAAAAAAAATAAAAAAATTGGCGCCACGGCCCCACGTTGGGTGCCAATTTATCAATCGTGGGTTAATCAAAATGTACAATTGAAATTAAAATAAATAAAAAATTGAACAAAAATCTGTTCCTATTCATTGTTGTTTTCTTCCTGTACTGGTAACTGATTCTACGTGAGTAGGTTGAAAGGGGGGGGGGGGGGGGGGGGGGGGAAATGAAGTAAAATAAAAACGTAAAGGTTTTTAACCAGCTTAGAAAATTCGCTGGTACAAGAGGTTGGGGTAATGGTTCCGGTCAGCTTAATGAATTCCGGCACGCGGTAGCCACGCCGTTCTTTCCGGCTGTCTCTGAATAGACTTGTAACGAGCCTGCGGACGAGAATCCGTTTTTTCCGGACTACGAGAGAGCGACGGAGTGCAGGGTACCCCGGGTATCGGGGTGGGTTGTGCAGAGCGTCGGAGTGAGCTACGCCGAGCGAAGAACCGAGGGATGAAAAAGAGGGAGTGTGTGTGTAATTGTGTTATTTCGTTGCCGGTTCATGCGAGGGTCACCGTCAGGAGGTGTACATAAACACTCCGCTTGTTTTATTTATACGGCCTGCTGAGCCCCCGGGCGCGTGCCGCACTCAGTTCCTTCTCTTTCGCGCCTTTGTCCACGGAAAATTTCTTTTTTTTCGCTCTTTTCAGGATATACAGGGAAAATTCTATTTCCTTAATATAATTATTTCATTATCCATTGGTCAGTCATCCACGATGAATATCTTCCGACCAATTCTAATTAGGTATGTTATATTACCGTCATGATTCCGCTCAGAACCATTAAAATTGAAAGAGTAGAATATTGTTGTTAATACGACTTCTTAGGTCTGATTTTAGTAAGAATTCAGGGAAACCAAAGTCGAAGAATCGTATCCGCAAAAACTCCTGTCCGTTCAATTTGTCCTTTTTTTTTTTTACACGATTACTTTCAATTCTCAAGTTTTTATTTCTTCTATGAATAATGTAATTTTTAATATCATCTGGTGGTTTTGATCTTCTAACTTCAAGTGTGAGAAAAATGAGGAAAATTCGAGCCAGTGAGTCGTACGTGCAAATCCATTGAAAATAATACCAGTCATGAGGAAAAAAAAACCATCAATTGGAAGCGCTAGTGGATGAAATGGAAAATGAAAATCGATTCGGTATGACCTTCTAGCTTTAATTTTGGGGAACAAAAAATAAGCCAGAAGGTCGCGTGTGTTCAGCACATATGTAAAATTCTGCTTTTACTTTACAACCCTTTCAACTCCAAGTCGAATTCAGAATAAAAATTGAAAAAAAAAAAACAAAAAAAAAAAACACAAGTTTGACGACCTTATGGCACAAAAATCGAATTTCCGGCTCTCATGATCTCGTGGCACTGTTGCCGCGGTGTTGTAATTCATGTTTATCAATGTGTATTAATTTTTGCGTAATAATTAGCCACGAGCTGCTATTTCAGATTTGGTATCGGGGTCGGTGGGTTAAAATTTCAAAGCAAACGATAATTACGTTAATTAGCGTGACTGGGTCACAGTCAAATGGCGTATAGGCAGATTTATAAACGCGTGACGAGTGCGATACAGCTCCAAAATATAGATATACACTCGTACGTATAAATATCGGTCCGTGGCACAGGTGCGTGGCGTTGATCGCCTCCACTCTACGGTTAGACTTTCACGGTTACATTGCACACGTTATTTGATTTTCTCTGGAAAAATCGCGTGCGCACGCTTCAAAGAGCGTGTTGACACGCTATAAAACCGCTATCAATAAATCCGACTACGTGACCCGCCGCAAAAACCACCCCTGGAACCCGGCACGGCTCGACCGATACCAATAAAATGAAAAATAAATCAAAAAATAAAACAATATCAACGAACAAATATGACCACCCCGTGGTCAATTCGGCAAGATAATTAAATCGACGAGTACAAGTTTTTGTACAAATTTATCGAAGCGAATTATAACTAATTGCGATGGATCCTGCGTTTTTTTTTTGTTTTTTTTTTCTCAATTCTCGAAGTGATCGCGGAGAAATGAAAATAAGGATAGATGAAATTTCAATATTTATACGTGTGTCATTTTGGGGAAGTAAAACTCGTTGGGTAATACGAGGTAATAAGGCAGACAGGGCGGTGGTAATAAGGTAGCTTTCGTTGGGCCACTGACTGCCACGCGGGGGCCGTGACGGTAGAAATTCTAGTCACGTTTCGAGCCGTTGACAGCTGTGGTTTATACGTGTGACGCGCATCAACCCAAAATTTCACCCGACAACCAACTCATCCGTCCCGTCATTGTCCTAAGACCACGAAATGCGCCCGAATTCTACTTGTCATCCGGGACTTAATATCATCCCTCTAACGTAAGACGGTATGAAAGAAGAAGTCGTCGGACCCTTCGTCGCGAAATTCTATTATCACTGATTTCCTGATTCCACTATGTACACACATCGTTTACTCGTTGACAACGATTCGACGTTTCAACAAGCTTTTGGGTTTTTATAGGAAGTGAAAAGCCCGAAAATCCGAAGAGGAATTTCATTACTGCGCTAACAAGTATTTCGTACCTACAATCTAGCGGAATATCGAAGCTTATCACCGAAATGATGAACTAGCAATGCAGCTCGGGTTGGTGTATGAAATAATTTCGCTGAGAGACCTTGATTTCACCATTTGAGTCATCGCCCCTCGGTTCGTAATTATTGATTTTCCCGCGCTGCCCTAACTCCCCTAACTTTATAGAGAGAGAAAGAGAGAGGAATAGACAGAGAGAGTATGAGAGTCGAAAATGCCTTTTGTACTTTCGAAACCTATAACGTACGATCCGCAGCCACCCACGTTAGCTGTTGCCAAAAAATTTTGACCAACGAATTTACAGCTGACCAATCAGCAATTATTCAATCGCTCTCTTTATCACTTCACTCCATCATCAAGATTTGAGCCAATAAACATCTCAAGTGTATACGCCGTGCATGAATAACAAATGGAATAAGAAAAAACTCACCTCTGCTGAGACTCGATGGTGACATTGACATACCAGGTCGATTTCCGTCAAACCCAGTTGGTCGCTCTGTCAATTTCATCACAGCATTGTCTGGTTGTCCACTTCCAGTAGTCGTAGAAACGTCTCCAACGGCTGGACTGGCACTGCTGCTACTACTTACAGCTGCTACACTGACAACACCTTCCCTCGCTATGTCTTGTATGGCACTGGCAGCCCTTGACCCAACTCCAGCTGGCTGAAGAATTGTGTACTGTTTAGAACTGGCGTCTGGACTAGCTGCCGCTGGGACTCCGGAAGGTTTTGCAGAGGTTGGTGGCATCTGGGGGTCTCGGGGTGGCTGAACCTCCTCCTTTGGTGACTTTAACTGCAGAAGAGAGACGGTCGAGCCATGTTTTTCTTCTACTGGTGTTGATAAGCCAGTTATCGGTTGAGGCACTGGCATAACAGGGACTGGACCAGCTGGAGGATAACCAACGAAGGTTGCAGCTGCCGGAAAAGGACCGATTGGTGGAATCGAGGTCACTGGGGTCGCAGAGCTCCCGTTTCCGGAACGATTCGCGGCTGTCACCTTCGAGTGCTCCGTGTTTGGTGGCCTGAAGGCTGAGGCAGTGGAGAACGGTGAGGTCGTCGATGAGGCGACGCTTGAGGAAACCTTGGCGTCATTATAGGATCTCTGGTAACCAGATGAGTACAAGTGTTGCCTGCCGACATTTTGCGGGGAATTATTGTTTTTCGAAGAAGGACGGTCCTTGTCCTTTCCGTCGGACTTGTCCTTCTCTCCTTCTTCCTTTTCGGCAGTTGGGTCAGACATGTCGATCTCAAGCTCGTTCGACGAGTCGTCAACAAGCTCGTTAAAGTCCGGAGGATCGTAACGCGAGTATTTTTCAGCCTGACGATTTTGAGAATCGGACTGATGACCGCCAAGAGTTCCTCGTTCGTTCCTCTCTTTTCCCAGCGAACGACTACCGCCACCATTTCCAGAACCACCACCAAGACCACTTCCACCCCCGGACGACCGCTTCATGTCATTATGGAGCTGACCAGGGCTGGGTCCAACCTGAGACTGAAGAGTAGCACAATTGTTTTCAATTTTTAATGTATTCTCGATGTCTTTTCTAGCTTTATTAGGATGCAGTACCTGCTGCTGTTTGTTGCCAGGTTCCTGTTTCATGTGATGCTGCGAGCGTCTCTCCTGCTGCCCTCGCAACGTGATGACGTCCTTCAAAGAACATCCTGCCTCGTTACTTGCATTTGAACACGTAGATAGAGAGGACGGTGACATTTTTGGATTCTCTTTCTTTTCTTCGAATAAATTTTCGAAACTTGACTCGTACTTGTCCTCGTCCGAGTTACCACGTTGGTAAAACGAGCCTCGTGGACCAGGCCAGCTTCCCGATAAACTTTTCAGTGCTGCCTCGGTCTCGCGTATCAACGTTTCGTCGTCTTCGGGTTCTTCGGAATTTTTGATATTCTTTCTCGCAGGACTGCCCGAACTGCTAGCCGTAAAAACGCGTTTCTTTTGCGGAAGGGGAATCACCTTCGATGCGTCCATCTCTATCTGCTTTCGCACTTCTTCGTCCCGTAGGCTTTTTCTACGACGTTTTGCCGCGGTGTCGGCCACCTCCATCAGATCCTGGGAAACGCTCTGTTGAGCGATCACCTTCTTGTTATTTAAAGGCTGCTGCTTTGGCTTAGGCGTTGCGGTCTCAGCCTCCAGCTTGCGTTTCTTGAGATGCGCCATTGCATTCTGTCCACCCGGCACACTGGTCAGTTCAACCCTGGAACACAAACATTCCAGAGTAAACGTACGTGACTTTGATTGCAATTGGCCAACTGGTTTTCATCAACGATTCTCATTTATTTATAACTAATTGTACACTCTGTACCGACACACATTGACTGCTGATTACGATGGATGGAATGATTTGAAACTGAACTTTGACGGTTGTGAATTGGAACGTAAGGCTATGAAGGAATTATGAACTTCACCAGCAAGCATCTAAAACTTGGTAAAAATGAAATAATCGAAAAACGAAAAATGTAAACATCAAAAAGGGAAAACAGCTACTTTAGTAGTGACTTACTGAGTTTTCAACAACTGTCAAATAGTATGTAGTCGTTTTCAAATCGGCCTCCTTTAAAAGTGTTGAAAAGTTTTCGGCCCGCAAAGTTATCGGTGTTAACAATGAAGTTAAACGTTTCCACGGTACCGCACAAGTTGATGAGAAACTTCTTTCCAAAAGTATACATAAAGAAAGTTAAGGGGGGGATTTCCGCGAGTTATCAACGCGCAAAGTTTTGCGTTTTGTATACGAACGCGTTGCGCCCGTTGGCGAGGGGTAAGTCAAAGGATCCCTTCTCGACGGGGAGCTCGCGAGCTACTGTGCTATGTCGAGGGAAAATGAGTCGGGGTGGTTTTTGGGGTGAAAATCGGTGCTTCTCGGCGTCCCTCGGAGTTTCTCGGAAAGCACTGTTCCAGGTGGGGAGCTTGCAGAACGCGCGCACCGCGATTCTGCTTCGCTTCTACGAAAGTGGGGGCGGGTCTGCGCACTGTCCACCCCCAGCGAGCTTTCGACGTAGCGCAACTCGCAGTTTTAACCCACCCCTTGGTGGCCGAGCGAAAGAAGCGCCGAAGGAGAGGACCGGATACTGGGGGGTGAAAAAACCGAGTGGGGGGTTTACTGGCTGTACAAGATGCATGCCCTTGCCTAGTATCTCTGGTAGGAGACTACTTTCCAGGGTGCAGTTTCGCCTACCAATTATACTTATTTGTATACATACCTATAGGTACAAGGTGCGGATCTGTTGGAAGACCTCCGGATGGAATTTCCTTAGAGTAATTGCACGAGAAAATACGCTAGCTATACAGAAATAGAAAAAGGATTCTTCATCTTTCCAGGGCGATTTTCGATACTGGTTTTTCTTTGTAGATCATTTTCGGATAGGTAAATCAAGTCGTCAGATATCGCCGTCACGCAGTCTGACGATTGCCTTGGAATCGGCGTGTAATTTATGAAGGAATTCTTTAGTTATCGAGTCCCGAATCACGGTGCCGTTGAAGGCGATCGCTCTTGTGTCAAATTAATGACTCGCTACCCTACAATAAGTTCCCTCCCTTGACTCCCTGCCCCAGCTATCGTGCGCAGAATATGGTTCTCCAGAGTTTTTTCGTTTTTTCTTAGTTTTCTTCGTTTTTTTTTCTCTTACTCTCTCTCCGCTTTTTTTCTGACCTACCCACCACTGTCATGAGACTACCACATCATTAATTAAAAGCTCGTTCGAGTCACGCTGACAACCTGTTATACGCGGTTTCGTATACCGATTATCGGAAATTCTTGTATAGAGCTGAGAGCTGAGAGTTGAGAATCTTTCGCGTATTCAAAGGTGCTAAGAAATGACGTAACCTGATCGTTGACGGATATTAAAAACTGTCTTCTTATATCGTGATATGAAATTAATCAGTGGAACTGCATGACTGACCAGGGATTTAGCTCCGGAATTGATTGATCTCTACGGCTTTGGAGGGATTTGAAAACCGCCGATCGTTGGGTTGGAGAATCGAGAAATAGCGGGATGGTTTACTCCTGATGCTAGAAAGTTTGAGGCAAGGGTGGGTGGCGAGGGGCTCGAGCATCGGCCCGCAAAGAAAAGTGATAATGTCTTAAGCCGGCGCTGTGATTTAACTCGTGATTTTGGCGCCCCACGCCCAACCCTCGAGTTCAAGACTCTAAACTCTAGGGTCCGTGGTCTGAGGAGGTTTAAGGTTTAAGGTTTAAGGTTTAAGGTTTAAGGTTTAAGGTTTAAGGTCTGAGCAGCGCCATTGCCGGATCCCTGGGAGCAACACTAAGCCCTCTTATTCGTCGAGTCGAACCTCGGTTTATCTAATTGAACTTGTCAGCTCCTATCTTCACCAGCACTGTTTCTGTCTTGCAGGACACGTGGCCAGACACATCCTTTGTGCCTCCTCCCCCCTCCCGCGGGAAACTCTGATAATTACGTCAGCGGTAAAAATTGTTTCTGACAAATTTCCTCCATTTTCATAAAATTGATTGGTCAATAAAACGGAATCCCCCAGCTGCGGAGTGAGCACCGTTTGATTAACTTGTTTATTGATTGAAGACTGCCCTTTCTCTGATAGAGTGCATTCAAATTTGAGCCCATCAATTAATTAGCAAGTGTTAGTTTCACCTCGGTGGTTCGGGGTTGGACTGTAGTCGCAGTAGATAGCGCCTCAGGCAGTGGGATTAGGGTATTAGGCGATGTCACGTCACGAAGGACCTCCTCTTCGAGACTGTGTTCCATAAGATAGCTCGGAGGGACTCGAGCCCGAATCCCGACAAGTTCAATTAGATAAACCACCGCGAGATCAGAGCTCTTAGCGGTTAGTCTTGCCGCGAAAGCCCAGCCGAATAGGTACCGACGCACAAATTGACCCGCAACACCCAAAAACTACGAAAAGAATTGAATGAAAATGAAAGAACTACATTTTTGTTGAACTTTTGCATCAATTTGGGGAAAAAAAAGCTCCAGCAGAAATGTAGCCATTCGAAAACAATCAACGGCCACCGAGCCATTGCCACATCGAGCACGGACCGGAAGTACCTACTCCCATGAATATTAACAACGATTGATATTAGCTTGGCCAAAGGCACTCAACTGCACTCAACACTTAATAATAGGTACACAGGTAATACGCTAGGAATTGACTGGCAAAGGTTAAAACGTTTCGAGCCTCGAGTGGCATTAGTGTAAATGGATTTCTGTGTGGGGCTTCTAGAAATGGTAATTGACGTACAATATACCTGTTCATAATTCAGCAGATATCGTATAGTAAGTGCTTTGACGAGCTAAAAACTATAGCCTTCGTTCATTAGGGATAACTGGTCAGTTTCTCTATTTTGGTGTCGGGAGTTGCGGTTGGTAACCGGGCGACACTTCGAATCCAATTTTCGTCAATATTTATCAGCACCTAAAATCGCACGTCATTAAAGATCGTGTCCCACAAATTCGTTCCAGAGTTGTACGGCGATTATTACTGAATAGAAAAGTTGCAGATACCGTATGACGATCAAGGACCATCGTGGCCAAACTTTTTCTTTCAATTTTTTGCTCTCTCAGGAACCACCGAGTCTCTGCAATCGCGAATTCTCGAAATCAGCAGACTCGAAGAATTCGTCGACACTTAAATCCAGAACCTTTTGTCCTTATTTTCAAAAAGAGTATAGGGAAAAGGGAGAAAAGACAGGGGTTGAAAAGAGGTCGTATGTCTTTTTCTCGCCAGCATCGGGCGCCAACGCGTTACCAGCAGCAGCAGTAGCAGCAGCAGCAGCGGCAGAGGGATAATTTACGAGACTCTCACGCGTGGATAATGGGGACTTAGCTAATGCACCCGGAGGTCGACACAGCGTGCCCTGGAACACGCGACATATACATATATCTATATTTCCTACGTGCTCTATCCCGAATATATTTTTACAACCCATTACTCCGCAAGTGATTAAGGATATAAAAATTCTCGATGAAGTGTCCAAAAAAATTGGATGACAAGATCTGTTTCGAGTCGCACACGTGTGTTTGCTTGAAATACGACGTATTATGACAAGTGGCGAAAATTGGGAACGAATTGTCCCATATCCACACGTATATTTGTAAGTATGGGTGGTTGAATAATGCGTGATCCGAACACGAGAAGTTTCTTTCGATGAACACGGTCCGGCAATAAGCAGGCCACTTAAGTGTTCCCTCTGAGCGTTAAATATTTAATCGGAATTCGATTGGTCTAAGACGTGGACCAATAAGCGAGGGTCCGGTAACTCGAGCGTCGAGAGGCCAGAGAGCGGAATTCCCTTGAGCCGTAGAGGCAGAGTGATGGCCATCCGGGTCTGCTCTACTGTCCAAAGCGAAAGGAAGGAAGCAGTAGTAGCAGCTGTCCCAGCCAGCGACACTTTTCCACTATAAAGGTACAAGGATGAAGGTTCCACTCAAGCCTCTGCCCCTCGCGGGGTGATTTCGCTTTAAAAATCCCTTGGTCCCTTCGGAAATAAAGCCAATCCAAGGGTCGTTAGCTCGTATGACGTTGAGTGATATCGTCAAGAAGTTTTGAGCAACGAAAATCGCCGTTAACCTTTCATCGCTGAAGGATAAGAGTCCTGGAGATCACCTGCAGCAGTTTCCGAACAAAAGGATCGAGAAATAAAAATAAAAGTCCTGGGCTCATCTTGTAGTTTTGATCACCACAGGGTTGCAGCTCTGAGTGACGTCGACAGGACGAAACTATACCGTCACAGGTTTTGAAAGTTTTTAATCCGTGTCGAGATTTAATCGGGGTATAGCAGCAATGTCGTAGGTCACCAAAGTCGCACCCCTTAGTCACCGATCCGTCTCAAATAGAAGGGCAGCAAAACGTGATGCGATCCATCACGATCGTGCTATGTCGTTAATAACTGGCCCATTAATTACACGGAAGGACCCCGTGTCCCGTCTCCGTCTCAGCGTCGTTTCAAATCGATTTCTACGCAACCACCATGGTTAATGACGACCCGAAACACGCGCTGCACTATCCAGCCTCGCGTCTTATCCTAAGATTAACGTTTCCCTGATTACAAACGGATCGGTACGGTTTTTCCTTAACAACTTTGAATTACACTACCCGTATCTTTAGGGGAGATCATTACAGGGCTGCTAATTCGACTCCTTTTCAAATGGGGTTTTTCAACGTTGAAAATGTGACACGCCCTCTGTGCAGCTGGAGAACTTCTTTCATTGCATACGTTGGACGAAGGAGATTCTTGGAGTATTAAAAAGGGTGAAAAAGGTTGGCAATCGGGATGGTAGGTACGTATGTACCCTGGCGTCGTGTAAGACCAGCTTCAGGAGCATACATGTGCGGGCACTTGTCACTATATTATTGATCGGTCGGTCGGGCAAGCAGTCTGAGCAGTCGGGGACTTGCCCCTTTCTCCCTCATGGGTACCCCAGCCCCCACCTTGGGCTACGTACGTCTTCACCATCCCCCGCTCACCCTCATCCTACGTCTCCTTCTCTTCCACCTCCACCTCCACCTCCACCTCCACCTCCACCTCCACCTTTTCCCCATCCCGATCTCCATCCCTATCCTCATCCCCATCCGCGGCCTCCTCTTCTTCGGCTAGCATCGAGCCCCTCGGGGTGCACGGTGCAGACCACGGCTCAGAACCACCCCCTTTCAACTACACCCTGAACCACCCTTTCGCCTGCGTCCTGTACGACTCGCAGCCCGTGTAACGTACCTACAGCGTTTTCTCTCTCCCTGTTTCTGTCTCGCTCAGTACCTCTATGTGCCTTGAATCCTTCTCTGGAAGGGAGAGCAACCCTTTTGATACTCTGACTTCGTTTCAGGACGAGGGAGATCGGCTAGTGACCTTGGTAAGCTGAACGGGAAGAGTTGAGAATTTCGAGGTACGGTAGTGAAGTCGATGGCGATTTCTGGAGAGAGGGAACAGGTCAAAGGTATAATGTTTTGGAAGAGGTCCTTAATCGCGGAGTTATTCACTGCAGGGTTGGAATTGATTGGAAAGCTGGGAGTTGGATTGTTTTTAGGACAATTGATGTGGGAAATAGAGAAATGAGGAGCTTGCAGCCCTGCAGGTTATGTTTTCGAGTAAGACAGTCATCCCACTCGCCATACTTTTCATTTTAGACGACGGTTGCTTTCGGTAACTATAAATCAGTTTAAATTTGTTAGCACGGTACACAGATGGTTTTGTTATATGAAAATATATGCCGCGGAGCGGGATGGTAAGTATCCCCCGGTAAAACACATCCCGCTCCTTTACTTCAGAGATCCCTACAGCCCCCGGACCCCAGACCCCAGACCCATACCCGAAAAGCCTTCGGGCGTCATGCTGTTCTGCGCTCTCTTTAATTACGAGCGACCAGGACGAATGACGTATTGCCGTACGCGAAACGCCAGGATAACCGTGGTTCCCGCGAAAATTGTCAAGCCAAAAGTTTCGGTAACGGGATATCTCAAAGAACGGTAGGACTCGTTATAATCGATGGATTGGACAAAGTGATCAGGAGATCAAGGTTACCCTTGGAAAATAATCTATGAAAATGACGAAGCAATACAATCCTCAGCCTGATTTGGTTACCTACCGTCAACGCCTTCGTCAAGAGAACAGGCAAAGAACAGCCCGAGGGTGGGAAAATCTGGGTGAATAAGAACGCGACAAAGTTCCAGCCCTGGAACGACATACTAAATTCTGAAATGAGCCTGGAATAAAGTGTTCCTGCTTTCTCTCGCAATAATACGGGGCTAGTTAGTTTCTGAAATTACTTTTTTCGGCCCGAAACATTCCGCCACTCCTGCAGGATTACGATCCCATTTGCTCCAAGTACGAAGAGTTCCAATTTCAAAAATTTTGACAGACTGTCACGAACATCCTGGGACTGACCCGTTGACTGACTATACAGACAAACATTGATCTATTTTTTTTCTTGGTTTTTTTTTTTCAATGCTGGTTTTTTGTTACTACTCTCTGCGACCAGTTTTGCCAAACTTTACAAAGTCAGCAGTGATTTGCGGCAATGAAACGGCACCGACAAGCCTCGCACGTGTACTGAGAGAGAGTGAGAGGGTTCTCCAACCATGTCTCACACTCCTAGGTCGACCCTTCGTCTTTGTAAGGGAGAAAAAAAAGAAGTGAGAGAAAAGGGAGGAAATAAAGAAGAAAAGAAAAGGTGGGTTATGATATATTTGTAATCATCTTACTAAGAACGTGCCTCTCTGTTACAACTGTTTCGGTAACAAACTGCCGCCAAAGAAGGGCCGCATTTTATGTTCGAGGAGAAATGCCTATCGATAGCTAGCAGATTCATACACAGAGTTAATACCTACATTTCCAAAAACTCTGATTTTAGGAATTATCCGTCTCGAATTGATAAGAAAAAAACAAGATGAAAAGTTCTACGTTCTACGGATTTGCGCGATTTGTCAGGAATATTCGAATATTTTATCATTTTTTAGTAGAAGATTGTAGCTTTTTTGTAGTTTTTTTTATCAGAAATTGTGATTTTCTCTTGATCAAACTACAAGATACCCAAATTTTGCCTGAGAGACTATAAAATGTTCGAATTTACCTGAAGATTCAAAGACATCCACATAATTATCTCCTCTTTGAAGTTAATTTGAATAAACGACCGTATAAGAAAATTCGTCAAAGTGTCAGATGGTCTGATCTTGCGGCAAATTTTGATATTGAGATGTCTGCGATTATAACATAGGTGCGGGGCTGTGGGGTTGTGTCTCTTTAAAACTACATCGTCGTTCGTTGATGGGAGCCAGGGAAGGTTGTCGCAGTTATCCTCTCGAGAGAATCCCGCAACATCGGTTCCTCTCCGCATCGGGGGGGGGGGGATTCCGGGTTTTCCGCACCCCCGAAAATTCACATTCCCGCATTACTGTCACGCGAGTAATTACGCATATCTTGGGTGGCAGTTCGCTGTCGTACGACGAGCCCGCGGTGAGGTTGGTTGGGCTTGGTTTCTCCTCATGGCTGCCACCGAGACGTCGCGACGCTCGTTCGTATGGCAAATCGCTTCTAACGTGAAGCCGGGGCTAATAAAAGCCCACAATTACCTACCTCAGGACTACCCCGTAAGGGGGTGGGTTTGCCTCGGGGAGGAAGGGGACCATTTATCTTGATGGCGTCTCATGCCCGATATAATTCACCTCGGCAACAACACATTGTTGCGTAATGAGGTGTAAAACATTCCAAGATATCTGACGGCCTTAGGGCCCTTCCTCTGCAAAGCCTACCAAGACTCTTCGAGAGAATATCGCGAAATTCCAAGCCAACGAAGGAGGCGATCACGCGGACCTCCTTTACAGATAACTAAGCGAAACATCAACAGATTAATGGCGGCAACAAAATTCCGGAAACGAAACGGTACCTACTCCGGTTATTTCTCATACACAACAATATCACCAAGTTCTATTCCGAAATCCACCTTTTCTACAGGACCTCCTTGACATGAGAGGAAAGAAAAAAGTGATGTGAAAAAAAAGACAAGGAAAGGACCAAGTGTCCTTTGAAATGGCCACCCCTGCAAGCAGAAGCGTATAGGGGTGGTGAGTTAGGTGAACGTTAATTTATAAGTCGGTACATATAGCTGTTGAGAATCGGCTATTCAGGGAAGAATTTGGTGACAAAATCTTGGCAATATTAAAGCATTAATCGACCTTCGTGCATATAATAACCCCCCGGTGGCGGAAGATAATATTCTGGGTATGTCTGACGGGGGTAGGAAGAGACGGGGGGTGTTCTATACGGGTGTACTTCGGAGTCTGGAGCGGGTCTCACACCGCAACAATGCGGCATAAAGTAATTAACCTTGCAAGTATTTGAAATATGCCAAGAAACACGCTGACCATATTAATCTTGTCGGACGGGACAGGCATGCCGTTGTCGGTCCAGCTATGTCGGTGAGCTGACCCGTTCTAAGCCCAGATTTCCGAAGAACGTTCGAAATTTAAATCCAAAATTTCACCACTGACCACGCTCCCCAGCAACCCTCCCGAATCGTTGATTTTCATTTGATCAACGTCCATTACATGATTGGCAATTTATTATCAACGCTTTTTGGAACAGATATTTTCGGCAAAATTTGCAAGAGCAAAAGAGAGAAATAGAAGATCTTCTCGATCGTCTGCATTCTAACTCATCCTCAATCGTGTGCATGCTCGTACATGAAATTGAGAATCAATCGAACAAATAAAATGCCAATAGAATGGGCAAATGCTACATCGAACCACTCGGATATTCCCCCCCAATCAAGTCGATCGGGTGTATTGATATGGTGTTAAAAAAATAGGGGATCGTTCCTACCCTCAGAATTGTACATCGTTTGCTGAGCACATACTTGGGGTTCGATGCGTAGCATAGCCGTGGGCAGAAATCGTGACCTACACTGAGGAATAGTCATTTTTTGATCGATATTTACCTGGTTATTTGAGTTTTTTGATGCGTCATGTACTCGCATGTGAAGCAGGCAGACAGCATTTCTATACAAAAACTCTCTCCTCGTATTCGGAGGACATCATTTACCCAAAACTCATATTTTTCAGAGACTTTTCGAACATCCTTGGGTTATATAACAGCCCAAGACGGCCGGGGGCATATGTGAATGGGGTCCCAGAGGCTGTAACGTGGTTCATGTATTTATTCATCTGCTCTATCCCTTCCCAGCCCTTCTATCCCGAATATCGTACAGCCCCATGTCTTGAGGATAGCGGAGCGAGAAAATTTCATTCTTATTCCGAATAGACCAGTTGATGAAAAATTATCATCAAGTGAAACAACCGCTAGCTCAACACTATCGAAATGGTACCAAGATTAGTAACTTACAGCTGGACAGCTATTGGTACTTTTCTAACTTATCTATCCAATTAAGCTTCGCAAATCTTTCAGGTAGAAAACGAATCATCATCATCATCATCTTCCGATTCTTGTATCAGGGGCTCTATTTCACTCGTATTTTAGTCCACTATTATTCCACGGCCATATTTACTCATCGGATTCAATTTCGATTCACTTACGTTATGATTTACGGTGCGAAGGCGTACCTGGTTGTCCATGATTGAAATTTATTTCAGCCGGTCCTAGCGGTCCTAAAAGGAAGCCAGCCCGCCCTGGCATAGCCCGGGATGACGGTTTTCCTTGGCGTCCTTGTCTTCTCGGTTTTGTGTCTCATTTTCCGTAAAAATACGCGTGCACCTGTTCCACGGACGCAAAAAGTATAGCCTTGCGTATCATTCGCGATGGGAAATATCGTTAGCTCGTATATTGAGACGAGTGTATCCGAAAATTGAATTTACCGTCCATACGAAAACGGAGTATTTTTCTTTATCCATCTCCCTTTACGGTCTTCGGATGAATTCGATCGGATTTGAATTAAAGAAGGAAAAGCTGAGTTTCATCTATATGGGCATGTGCATCAGCGTAAATCATAATGGACTACAATGTACGGTACATTAGTTGACCCCATAAGGAAAAAAGCATCAATTGTCAAGTAACGACGTCCGCAACATATGACCCTAGTTTTATTGGCTGGTATTGAATTTTTATCTATTCGTTGTGCAAATAAGGCCGTATAGAAACGGCGGGTTTTAAAATGCATGTGCCTGTGCTGAATTTAATAGACAAAAATAAAAATAAAAATAAAAAAGTAGAACTTTTTTTTCGGTTTGGCAATCGAAATCTGTTTTGTGAAAATTTATCCAAAAGGGAGCTCACGTTTTCCTAGTAAAATGGGTGAATGTCCGGTTAAAAAACCGGCGGTTCTTACTTCACCCTGCGGCACAGGCAAACTTAAAGGGGGCTTAGCCCACCTGATATTTATTGTTATATCTTTGCCGGTTTATTCCGTAATATATTTTCCCGGAAAAGCCTCTGAAACGCGTGTTCCTGTACTCAGGGTGAGGCTATATAGCCGTCACAATTCAGAGACGGGGAACTCGCTAACATCGCGACACGTTACAACATCAGCATATATAACGGTCTCACTTTTACCCTCGCCGACTTTTGGGCACCTTATACCGGAGCCAAAATTCTACGGCTAGAATCAAGGTTCCCATTATTTATACGTAGTACGTATGGGAAATCCTCGAGAATAGCACATGGACTTTTGTTTAGAGGGTTATAATGTCGTTGGATGATGATAACGATTTCAGTTTTCTTTGATTTTGATTCCGCGAGGGACTGCAGTGGGTATAAAAGGCAAATAGAAATCTGGCGATAATAAAGTTTGCTCGTAATCAAATAGAATCCAGCTCCAGCGATTTCGTTTGGAATTTATTAATCCCCACGAGGGATAAGGAGCTAAGGACGGAGTGAAAAATAGCGTAGCAGCACAGGGCGTCGCGGCGCGACGCACCTCGACGCCCGTCATGAAATTCCAATTTCATGGAAATCGTAATTAATGCATTCATATTTTCGGTCCTAAGTTCCGGGGCTCCACGCGTTTCCCAGGCCCCGAAAGACCCGAGTGTTAATTATTCGCGGCTCGCAAATTAGGAAAAGTGGCTAAAGCTGCGCGCCATCGAAAGTACCACCCGACAACACTTGTTTCAAAAGTTTCCCCACGCTGACCCAAGGACCAAGAATTCCCGTCCAAAATCAACGGGGAGAAATGACTTTTCGTTTGCAACACTGTTTTCCCTGTAATTCTAAAAAGATATAAGAGAATGGAATAAACAATCGGTTATAGAAAACCCCACCCCGAAACGACAATAAAACCGAAAGATAAACCCGCGTCCATTATTCAAAGACAGAAAAGCAGCTTGCGAACCGCAACGAGATAACTCACGTCAATGATACTCATTTGGCAAAACAAAGCGCATGAAATATTCATGCTCCAGGGTGTACCAGGAGTGCCCGCGAATATGTGTCCTCTCGTTCTGTCCTCTCCTGCTCCTCCCAGTCGCGGTAGTGGTTATTGGACTTACGGGCTATGGAGATGGTCCTCGTGGTCCTCGCGGTCCCGGTAACCAGAGTATGGAGAATGGGGTGGAAACTGGAACGGGAATAGGGATGAGGCTGGAGCTGGAGCTGGAGATGGGGATGTTTTCAAGCGCCGAGGGACGCATGTGTGAATTCGCCCGCAATCTTACGCTAAGTGGAAAACCTGTCCGACGTTTCACGCCAGTCCAGACACTGCGGTGAATGAAATTCAGGCATAATTTTTGGCCTGCCCACATGTGACCCCCCCCCCCCCCCCCCCATCATCCCCATCTCCAAAAATCGCCTCTGATAATGAATTGAAAAAAATTCCACCCCGCGGTACCGATCACCTTGGTCCAAATTAATAAAGAAACAGCCAGCTTTTCGCATGGACATAGTCAACATGAAATGTCGTGAAAATTTCCCGGAGCGATCGCTCTGTCGCCAGGGAATCTTTTGGCTGCTCTTCTCATCGCTATCCTTAAGCACCATCGAGATAAGGACTGCGGATCCATGTATACCTATACCCTGCGTAACATCGCAGCACCGGGTGGCAGCGGTGGCTTACACTTTCCAGCTGACTCTCCATAAAGCAGGGATTTCTAGGTGCCGCGCTCTTGTCGTAAATCAAACGCGAGCATATATCAGCGTCGGGGCGATATATCAGCGGCGTACCACCCGCTCGCTCTTGGCCCGCACCAGACTATCCTCAAACTATTTTGTGCGGCGAGGAACGACCGAAGTCGTAGTCCTTCGCTTCGACAGTTCAAATTGTTTATTCTCTATCATCTGGCATAAAATTGTCCCCTGAAAAAAAACTCAGACTGAGATTTGATCGATGAATGAGTAAGTCGTCAGATGGATACCCATGTACGAATCCCGGAGTATTGCTGGATCTACCCACATGGCACAGAATTGGCACTACCCCGGCTGCCAAATTTCGTTTGGTAATACTGGCCCAGTACAGAGAAATGATTTGCCCAACGTTGGGCAAATGCTGATAACCAGTACTGACAAGTGAACATACATGGGGATCAGCCGGAAGTCAGTTCTGTACTGGGAATACACTGAGTCAATATGGTGTTTTGTACTGGCTGTGGATTATTTCGTACCGATTGACGGCAGCATAAGTTGGACTGGTGTTAACAACCAAAAATAGTCCCAACATTGATTTTGACTTGGGCAAAGCTTGGCCCTTGGTAGCTGTCAGTATTGGCAGCTATGGCACGAACACCGTGCCAATGCCAAGCCAGATTGCAGTACGTACATGGGCAGTAGAGGGCTTGTGCAAAACATGAGGGAAAGATTTGTACGCGGAATCCGTCCACGTAACGTTTTCTCTCATATTTCAAGAGCGGATCACTACGGCCGTCGACAGAGTTGGTTTATTAGTAAGCCAGCCATGCCAACGGAGATACGGGGCGAGGACAAAATCGTGGAAGGACTTGGGGGACCCACGTCAACGAACAACGCGCACTGTGCTATTCACTCGTGGAGCAACTCGCGTATCTCGGACCATATGACCTGCTCCACGAGGGGCTGCCTTTTCGGAACTCCGGAGAACTGAGGACCCCGCAGGACCCGGAACTAGAATTAAGTTTTAATTTCTCTGAATCACTGGTGGGCTCCCGGACACCCGCAGACATCCGTGCTTTAGAACTCGCCAGCTACCCTGCGGCTCTTTAGACAGACGTATTTGTGGCCTGGGTGTACAACTGGGCGATTTTTACTCGAGCAAGAATCGATATGCACTTATTTCCCGAGATCCTAGAGGAAAATTTTTCAACTCATTCCACAATCTCGAACTTTCCACAACTCGGTGCATTCGGCGGAAACTGACGCGAAAAAGAAACAAGATGAAGAAAGAAATAGTCAGAGATCACGACGATGCATGATTCAGATGGTGATTTTTGCGAGGAAAATTGCAAGGGCAAGGTCGGTTTTCTCGGATAGACATTCTTTAGCCAGCTTTTGACAAAATATATGAAAAGTGAGCAATTGCTGCGGTAAAAATGTAGGAGAAGTTGAGTGATTTGCGATTCGGATTTGGTCAGGAAAGGGGGACCTTATCAAAAATTCACATCTTCCCACATCGAGTATGAATCCGAAATCCACCCCTCTGCAGCGATCGGCCGATCTCAATTACAGCGGTATAAAAGTGTCTACCCCACGAGTGAGTTATGGCATCAAAAAATCCACCACCATGGATATTCCCTTTTTCGAATGCACACGTCGAGGTGTCGCCTATTCTCCAGCTATCGCGATCACACGTGCACCGAGAATATCAAATCAAACTTGGTGATGAATCAGTTAGCCACTTGACCTCTGCTAACTGTATTTTATTGTCAAATTACACACGTAATTCCGGGAGTAACATTTACACGTACATTTGGTAGCCAGTAGTCAGTTTCCAAAAAGCCACTCAGACAAATTAGTCAAGGTAGGTTTGAACCGCGTAGCTACTCGTTCTTACCAAGGTTCGAGGGGTCTGAGGTCTGAGTTTGGGTTCGGGGTTTGGGGGTTGGGGGTGTCGCCGGCGATATTTATGCAGGTTTTTTATTGTGCTTTACCGCGAGAGCAGAATGGAAACAATATGTCACTACGAAGGGGAAAGTTCTTGTAGGTGGTCGGCCATGCCCCGCGTGGATACCTCGCGTTAATATCGTCTGCTATACGACCTCCCATCGTCTGGGGGTTCGGAATTAAGTCATGATTCCGAATGAGATACATGTTTTGTCACTCCCACAACGTGACTATTCAGTCTTTCGACTACTGACGATCACACTCCACTATAAAGTCCCCAAAAAAATGTCATACTCACAGCGTTGGAGGCTCTTCAGGACTCGGCGGTGATACCGAAGCTGCAGCGGACGTCGGACGTCTCGACGTCGCCGGAGATCTGCCCCGATCCTCCACCTGGAACAATAAACAATTCGTATTTAGCTTACGGTCAGAGAATTTTGAAAATGGCTTCTCCAACTTGTTTTTCCATGTATTTAGTTATTGTTTCTGTGAGATGAATTACGTGAGATTTTTTCGAGAGGAAAGAAGAGAGGGGGATGGAAAGAGCGGACCGGAGGGAGTGGGTCCCCAACAGCAGGACCAAACGAAAGGATTAAATACTTATTTTAAAAATGATTTATAATAATCAGAGATGAATTATTGGGTAAAGTTTTAACTGCCACGAATGCGGTGAGAGGGAGGCAGGGGGTGGGGGTTTATGGCTCGACTCAAGCCTATAATGGCACTTGTGAGTAAAATTATGGAAATAACAGGAAATTCCATAATATACCACCGTGACTAAAAACTAGTTTTTCTATTTCCACTCGATTTCAAAATTTCTATTCTAGCCTATCTCCGCAGAATTCCAAAGCTCAAGTTCAGCCGGCAGCTAACGTGGCCTAGCTAGCTTCGTGGAGAACTGGTAGTTCGGTTGAGCACCGGGTTGTGAGCCGTGCTAACATCAATCCTAACCCAAACTCACCCCTAACGTGCTAGTACGTCATATAAATTTTATTGCCATTTCATAAATCCGCATGACTCCAACAAATAACCTCGACGGGGTTGGGATGGCGGCGAGCTTTCTCGGAGATTATCAGAACGCGATGTTACAAACAATGGAATTCGAACGCGCAGCTTTGTCTAGCATAGGAAAATGGCCAATAGATCGACCCCTTCCAAAAAGAGGATCAAAAGAGAGAAAATAAAATATCACATTCCATAATCTTTTATCCAGTAATTCGAGCTTTGTTTCAACATTATACCCATCGACAGGACATAAAAGTAACCAACTCCCACCCGCAGAAGAGGAACGCATGATTTACATTCCTCCGTCTCGGCGGTAGAAAAATTCCGTCGCGATATAACTCCCTTTGTTCATCCCCCTGTGGTCGCCGTTGACGTGGAGGCAGTAGCCGATCCCTTGGCTTCGCAAGCTTCTGCAGCAAGAGTAGCAGCACGTTTCCGCATTTCATCCCCCTCGACCTGGTTGCAGCCTTTCGACTATAGTTTACAGTTTATATTACATTTTTTCTTGATTAAAGGTAGGCGAACGCGACCGGTCTCTTTTTCTCGATGAAACTTTCGAGCTAACGGGAGAAGCTCGTATACGTAATATATTTTCGAATGGTTTAATAACACGGGGTTTTACAGTATGATATCGAGCAACAGGTTTTTTTTTGCCAACAACGAGCTTCTGCGTCTGGATCGTTCGTTGAACTATAATTATCATAATAACATGAAAATCGCTTGAACATATCGTTTTTCCAATAAGGGGCCTGGGCAGGCCTGCTGCTGTTCATGCCGGTGCAGAGTATTCATTTAATATTTGAAAAAATATGCTCGACGCGCTCAAAGAATTCTGCGGACGTCGAGGTATTCCCTATAGCTTGGGATCGGGCGAGTTCGCTTTGTGAAATGTAATTAAAAGCGTAAATAATCTGAGCTGAATAAACTCTCGGTTCGTAGGGGGCGGATCAAAGAACGCCAACCCGGAGATATACGTGGGTGTAGGTACAACCCTGGCCACCCTGCAACCCCGTAGCTCGGCTACCTATACGTTGCCAAACGAGAAGCTGGGGTTCCTCGACTCCAACTCATACTCCTATCTGACTGACTGACTGACTGCCGATGCCTCTACTTCTGGCCAGAGTCCTGGTGGTAGAGTCCTGGCAAAGTCATGGAGAACTAGCGCAAGCGAACCCTCGATAAATATTTCTGCTAAGTGACCGGAGACCCAGAGTCCGAACTCAAAGAGCCGAATCAAGGTGGAATCAAGTGCTCCTTCAGCAAAAGGAAAACCATAGAGAGAAAGAGAGAGAGAGAGAGAAAAAGATAGGAGGATGGTTTATTTATACTTGATGCTTACCAATGCTCTATACACGTAGCAGAGCAAATAGCTTCGGTTCAAAGTGCACTGGGATGGTGGAAAAAGACCGAGCAAGTTGAATTGGTGGAAGATCTGCGATGCGAGGAATCGGGAAAATCTGGAAATGTTGTAATCCGGTATTCCTCCGGAGGTGATGTAGTCTCAGCCTCTGAGGTACGAAATTTCACGTCGATATCTGGCGGTGCCAATTAAGAGAGACTACGGTGGTGGGCATCCGAGTAGAACTAAGGGCTGGCGGGTGCCGATGATGTATGTGGTGGAAAATACTGGGGGCAATCTGTCACGCCATCGACGCCTCCGAGGCGCCCCTTACATGACTCTAGGCTCTTCGGAGCAAAGGAATCTCTCTTTCGGTCCCCCTAAACCGGAGGATGCGTATTCTCTTAAAGATCACGACCTCCTACAACCCTCTCAATTACCAGGGAAGGAATAACGTTATATTTCATACCTGCAGGTACCTACAAAACCCATCTACGTACTGCAAACTAGCTTGGCATTGGCACGGTATTGGTGTCATAGCTGCCAATACTGACAGCTACCAAGGGCCAAGCTTTGCCCAAGTCAAAATCATCAGCATTTGCCCAACGTTGGGCAAATAATTTCTCTTTACTGGGCCAGTATAACCAAACGCAATTTGGCACCCGGGGTAGTGCCAATTCTGTGCTATGTGGGTAGATCTAGCCATACTCTGGCATTCTTACTTCAGGGAAACGAAACGTCACGTATATTTGTTTGCTTTCGGATATATGTATGTGAGCGAGATTTTTAGAATAATCTTTTTCTTTTCCTTCTTCTTCGTCTCATTTTTATACTCTCGTGGTAGTGCGAAACTTATTCAATAATCCTGTTTGTGTAAGCGAGCCAGAGCGGTGATTCGCTGGTTGAACGCCGAGAGGCCGCAGACGAGTGAATAGGTATATCTATACAGGTATAAAAAGCGATTGTTCAAGAGGAAGGAAAAGAGAAAGGAATAAAAAGAGAACGAGGATGGCGTTATTTCGGCATCGGCGAAAAAACATAATAAAATTTAACGGTCCGTCAGAGCGCGTGTTCCCTTCAGGCTTCTCGAGTCGCCCCGTGTATATAAGCGTTAGCAGGATCGAGCCAATAAATATCGAGAACAGACGGCAACAAATCTCAAGATAAACACGCGTTTGCGTTGGATTTTTTTTTCCATCCGTTCACCCCCGACCCTTGACTCGCCGGAAAAAGGGTTCGCTCCACCCGTAACACATTCCACGCATGAATTATGTCTCGAATATATACGTGAAGGGACCTACTCCTCGACTTGCGTGTACGGTATTTAATTTTATTAAAACCTGACCCCACAAAAAAAAAGAAACATACAAAAAAAAAAAAAAAAAAAAAAATGGAGAAGGGAGAAAAAGCGAAAAAAGCTCCGGCTTTTTTCTCCTTCTTCTGTTTACGGAAACCGCGTACGGACTCTGGGGATACAACGAGAGGAGAAAACGAACTGTAAATCATTATTTAAACATTCGCTTTTAAAGCTCCTCCACTGGCGATATAATAAAACGAGCAAGAGAAGTGAGTTTCGCGTGTAAGTATAGGTAGACTCATACCGTCAAACTGTACTACTGATTGCGATAGTGGGGCCGAATGAGCCGAGAGGTATATCCTAATAACCGTTAGACGTCTTCATCTTCCTCGCACAAACGTCATCTTCTGGATTAACCGCGAGTGGGTGCAATTTCAGCGATAGTAAGAGTATAGCAAGCCCGTGAGGCGCCTCATCCCTTCCAAACTCACCAACCAACACCCCCATTATCTTAACAAATCTAATCTCGCTGTGGGTGTTTATAAATGTCTTGTTTTCCACCGGAATGGCGAGAGAGCATTTCTCTCTATTCTCTGAGAAGCCTCGAAATCTTTCTCTATCTCACTCTCTCTCTTTCTCTCTCTTCATCCCTATCCATCCCTCATTCTATAATTTTCGCCTTCTCACTCTAACTCGAAATTCAACCAAAGGAATACCGCGGTTTACGAACTACCGAGCTACCAAGGTACCGAACTACTCCCAAGCAACTGAAACGAGTGTCAAGGTGCTGCTCGCTACTCTCAGATTAGGTGTCTATAACAAAGCTACGCAGAATTTCCAAACAATCTTTCTTCAATTATTTTAAAAGCCTTTTTTCATCAACTATTGAATTAGGGAATCCTGTTCCAGGTTCACCAATACCCCAGATTAATTTACGCCTCGTCCATGTGTTCCTGTGATTTGTTTTTCATGGTATTAACACACTGATCCTTGCACAAGGAAGGACCCTGTTCTGCAAGAAATTCAGATTAACCTCAAAGGCAAAAACTCTGTCAAAAAGTTTGAGAATTTCTGGTTCAAGGAGCTTTTTTCAGCGTATAAACAATTGAGAAATTATACTGATTCGTATTTTCAAATATCGAGCTGGTTTCGGTGTAGTGAATATTGCTGATAGTGGAATGAATTTCGTCTGGCGATTGGGTATAGTAGCCGGTGTATCGGTATGTCGTGGGTAGGTGTGTTAAAATTACATTTATAGTGTGGTGTGTAGAGATCGGGTGAGAGGAAGCGGATTTCAAGTTTGGATTTTGGGAATGCGCGACCCGTAGCAATAAAGCGCTAAAGAGCAAGCCGCAGCCGCAAGCGGTCCGACATACCAAGTAGCTCTAGGAGGTCGAGGCAGGCTCAACAAGCCTCTGTTATTACAACGAGGGTTGGTGGCGGTGGATGATGCAGGCAGGCAGGCAAGCAGGCAAGCAGGCAACCCCTGCTACTAACTAGAGATGGGGATGAGGGCGAAGAGGAGGGGAGGCGCAATACGAAATCCCTTAAGAGCAATAATAAGAATCCTTTCTCTGTTGCTCCTGGATTCAGTGCGGAGCCAGCCTCATATACATAAGAGACGCGGGAACTTAATTTGAGGGCTTGTTGAGGGTGAAGCGAGGTCTACGAGACGGTTACCGCGTTGCGTTGCTTGGATGAGAGCTTGCGGTATAATCTTGCTGCAATGTTTCCTTATTTTTATTTTATTTCATTTTTTTCTTCTTATTCTCCACTCATATTTCTTTCACCCGCTTCTTTTCTTCTTCCAAGTCACTTTTATTCCTTGAGACATTTCTGCAAACCTTAGATATAACAACGCGTCTTCAACGTTCTACCAAAAAATAACCCCACGCGTGGAACTGACACTGATACCCACTTGTCTTCAGTCACTACCCGGAGGAACATCCTAATCCTCAATTGACGAGCTGATGAGGTGAAGAAACGAGTAACAGGGCAGCTGTACAAAGTAGTCACCAGTCCAGCAACTATTAAAATTCTCAAGGTGTCCAGCTTTCCGTGTACGGATGCCGGAGCATTACCGAATCTACCCACGTGGCACAGAATTGGCACCACCCTGGCTGCCAAATTTCGTTCGGTAATACTGGCCCAGTACAGAGAAATTATTTGCCCACCGTTCGGCAAATGCTGATGGCTAGTACTGACACGTGGACATACATGGGGCTCAGCCGGAAGTCAGTTCTATACTGGGAATACACTGGGCCAAAATGATGTTTTATACTGGCTGTGGATTATTCCGTGCCGATTGACGGCACCATAAATTGGATCGGTGTTAACAACCCAAAATAGTTCCAAGATTGATTTTGACTTGGGCAAATCTCAGCCCTTGGTAGCTGTCTGTATTGGCAGCTATGGCACCAATACCGTGCCAATGCCAAGCCAGTTTGCAATACGTACATAATGGGTACTGGCACGTTCATCTCCCATACGTAATTATAGATGACTTATGGAGTAATCATTTGTAAAGCATTGATTTTCCCATTCTTTTACACACTAGACTGTAAATTTGTTATGCCAGGACCTTGTTGATCTTCACCCTTACCATTACCCTGGCACACCTTCTCCACGCTTTGCCACACGCTCATCTCCGCAAGTGAGTCGAACGACGAACGAGGAACGACGAACGACGAAGCTACTCTCTTCTGTCTCGTCTCCGGCGTAATTTGCACACAAAGTACTAAGGTACAGTGGCTCAGAGGTACGGCATAGCGGGGGAAAAAGGAGGGTGTAGTATATACATATACGCGGTGCCGACGGCCCAGTGACATTATGCTAACGCCTCGTCTCCCATGTATGCATCAGCTTGACACGGCGCACCACTCTGAACCCTGAACCCCGAACTGCCTTGAATCTCTTGTACCTATAATATACGCTACCCCTATATTCCTGTGTCGCTGAAGAAAGTTCCGATTTTCAACATCACGTTTAGCTCCGATGATAACCAACGTAAGATCCAAAATAAGTAACTAATTTTCTTTTTTCTCGACTGTGAAAATTGACTGGAAAAATATTTGATAGTTTCAAAGGGATTTGCTGAAAATTTATGATCAGGAATATAGCGTAAAAAATAGTGGGAAATCATTTATACAAACCTAGAAAGCGATGGTGGAGAGGAACGAAAAGAAAATTGGCGATCTGAGGAAAAGGAAAAATTGAGAATAAAAAAAGAAAGAAAAAAAAAAAAACTGCAGCAGAGAGTGACACGAGAGACGAGGGTGTCGCACCGTAGGGATGGTTGGGCCAGGATCCATTAAATGGTACTTTATCCGTGGGATGGCGGGGACAGGTGTTCGTGTCACTCTTACGCCGTATTTAAAATGCATTCAAGCAGGGAATAGAAGCTTGTTTAACAACAGAAGGTGGAAAAAAAAAATAAAAATTGAACAAAATGAAACCAAAGAAGAGTAAAAAAAAAACCGTCAAAAATTTAAATCGCACACGCTGCTTCCGATCCTATGCAAACATTCATTAAAACTCCATAAAAAGTCTATACAACGACGTACAGGGCAAGGTCTAGAGATTTTCCATATATTTTCGAAGAGAGATACTCTGTATGTATTATACATTTATACAGATGGGTAATATAACTTTGCTGGGAATTAAAAAAAAAAAAAAACAACAAAAAAATGCCAAAAATTCAAAATGTCTTCATTACCTGAAATATTTAAGATGACCGTTTCCCAGGTGACTGGTAACATCCTACCCTTATGCTTTAGACCCTTCACGAATGAGTCCACCCATCCCCGTGTACAGGCGATTCCGCGAGCAAAAACGCAGAACTTTTAATTCACCTCATTAATACTTAGCCCTTCCCTTCCAATTCGACCATCGCAAATATTTTATGAGCAGAGGGCTCTTTTGGTGGTTATGGTGGCCAGTCGCGATGACCCTCAATGACCTCTGTTTAACCATATTATACCTCCGACATATTTCGTCTGGGATTTTTTTCTTCTTTATTTTTTGTTCGTTCGTTTTTTTCTGCTTATTTGCTTTCGAAAAGAGGAGAGAGCTTATGGAAAAAAGAGTTTCGAGAAAATTTGATTCATTTAGGGAGAAGGAATTACAAACACGGAATATCATTCTGAATTTTTCATTCACGTACAATATGAATAACTTTCCTTGATGGATACTTTTATACGTCGGAGCCGAGGTCGACTCGTCCAGCATATTCGTACTATCAATTGACTCTTTTCCACAATGGATAGAATTTCTAACGAATTCACAATCTCGGGACCATAACGAACGAACTACTCGACGGCCAGGTCGAGACTGTCTCTCTTATCTCAGCTAACAACAATCGTGACCTCTCTTGTTTATTGACATTCGTCCCTCAATCCCGAGATCGTGACTACTTTTGGTGTTGATCTTATTTAAACACCCTAACCCAATTTCATGTATAACCTCAATTGCAATAAGTTTACTTTCAATGAATAACTTGAATCTCTCCATTGAAGTATTAACGTAATACGGTTCATTCTCCGACATGTATATGGGGAATTCCAGCCCAACCTGGACAGCTTTTGACCCTCACCCCTCTCGATTTTTTTCATTTTTTTTTCTGATATTCGGTAGACTGAAAGGAGTGCTTGTGATTTATTTCAAATTTTTATCTCAATTCGTTTTCGATTTGCATATTTTTGAAAATTCGCAATTCCCGATGATCGTCAAACGTTTAAACGCCTGTATCTCTGAATCTATCAGTCGGATTACAAAATGTGAGCATATGAAATTCATCGGAAAGAAGTGTACTTTTCGAAAAAAATATTTCTGGATAATTGTGCCTCGTTCTTCATAGTGAAATCTTCGTTTAAACATGAAAAATCGATTTTTCCCAAAGTATGACATAATTCAAAATTTTCAAAAAATTCTTAAAAATACTTCGAGAAAAGACAAAAATGTTGAGCTATGGCTGATCGTGGGCCTCGACTGCTTTCTATTTTTAACAGAATTTTAATCGAAATTTTAATCGAATTAAATAAAATTCTATTGAAAATTGAAAAACAAATTAAATCGAATCAATTAAAATTCTGTTGAAAATTGATTTCTTAATTTTTTCTCAATTTCCAACAGAATTTCAATTAAATTTTAAATTGAATCAATTAAAATTCTATAAAAAAATTTGAGAAAAAATTCAAAATAATCGATTAAAATTCTGTTAAAAATAGAAAGCAGCCGAGGCCCACGATCAGCCATAGCTCAAAATTTTTGTCTTTCCTCGAAGTATTTTTGAGAATTTTTTGAAAATTTTGAATTATGTCATACTTTGGGAAAAATCGATTTTTCATGTTTAAATGAAGATTTCACTAGGAAGGACGAGGCACAATTATCCGAAAATATTTTTTTCGAAAAGTACACTTCTTTCCGATGAATTTCATATGCTCACATTTTGTAATCCGACTGATAGATTCAGAGATACAGGCGTTTAAACGTTTGACGATCATCGGGAATTGCGAATTTTCAAAAATATGTAAATCGAAAACGGATTGAGATAAAAATTTGAAATAAATCACAAGCACTCCTTTCAGTCTACCGAATATCAGAAAAAAAAATGAAAAAAATCGAGAGGGGTGAGGGTCAAAAGCTGTCCAGGTTGGGCTGGAATTCCCCATATGATTTATAGAGAGAAGAGAGAGAGAGAGAGAGAGAAAGCTTTTGGCTTTGCAGGGGAAGTTGATGGGTTTTTTTTTCGAACACGAGCGACTTAATTTCAATGGATTCAGCCGATAATTAGGGTTCGGATGGGTCCAGGTGGGCACAGGTGGCTAAGCATTTCCCGTTGGCTCCATTTATTTCCCGTCACGGAATTCCTGCAGCGGCACCTTGTTAAATAGCGATGAATCAGTTTATATGTTGAATCCATCAACGCTCGAGCTTGTCTCAATCAATTTCATAGATTTTTTTTTCTTTTTTCTTTTCTCCTCGCGGTCTGCCGGGAGAACGAAATGAAGGGAAGCGAATCTTTATGGTAAAGATTGATGTAGGAAAACGTTAACTATTCCCAGTGGAACGATTTATCACCTCGCTAATTCTTACGTCACGTCGTATTATGCAAATATTTGAATCGTTTAAAAAATATTTATTTCAAAACGTTGCAATTTTTTTTTACCAAAGTCATCCCCGAAATTATTCCCAATATCGACTCACGATAAATCCCTCAGGATTCTATGCAATAGCGACAACTCCAAAAGGACACAATTTCTCAGTCCAAATCCTACTTCCTTTACCTTGATTACGATTGGCTGGGGTAGTCGCAGACCAAATACAGCATGAGGTAATGGCCGAATTTGAATAGAAATTAAATATTCAGGAAAGTTGCATACATGCATGGATAATGGCGGTCCTGATGAAGGAATAAGAACGTCTCCGGTAATAAAAAACTGTCACGTAGACCGGTGTGGCTCGAGCTGCGAGGTAACAGAGGCGCAAAAGGAGGCGAGGGGTTTGGTCCCAAAGAAGGGAAAGAATACTGATTAATTATTCAATCTGGGTCGAGTGATTAGCATGCGGCAACGTCGGCGTCGGCGTCGGCGTCGGCGTCGGTGTCGGTCCTCTAAATAATGTAACGCACAGCACCGCGACGCCCGACGACCTGTAAGACGTAAACCGCGACGTTCCTGGTTATCAGATCCAGCTCACCTTCGGGGGAGGGGGGGAGAAAAGGACGAAAACGGGGAGGGAAATTTGAGCCGCAAAATTTCGTCACAAAAATCGGTACAAAATGAAATCAAAATTCAATCCCCCCTACTAAATTTTAACTTGAAAATTTTCGAGATTATTAAATCAGAGAAACGCACGAACGAACCTCGCCTCTTCGCTAAGGCCTCCGGCATTCCCAGAGCTTTTTAGACGACCTGGTGTGGGTCGGTGGCTAAAAGAAATCTTAATTAACGAGTCCATTGTTCCTCGGCGAAGTAACAGGACTGCGGTTCGTTCTGGATTTCCCTCGATTCCCCGAGTCTTTTGCGGCTTCGAGAATCCGCGGGCTATACTTTCCTCAGATAGTTTTGTTAGATTCTTCATCTTCGTGGTATTCATCAATATCAAAAATATCTAAAGCTTCTTCAATCAATACACAGGTGGATTAGGCGTACTTGACTCATTATCTCACGTACCTATCCGCAGAAGGACGTGAGTTTATCCACTTTTTCCATTTTCTCTCCATTGTTGACTGTCTTTTCGGTAATTTGCTGACATCGATCTCGATAATGGTCAAATTTGAATCACGAATTGGTATTATTTTATCCATAAATGTTGTGTGAACAATTTTGTCGATGTGGAAAAAAATTTCGTTAATGTTAATCAATGCGTTTTATTTTTTCATTTTTTTTTTTTTCGTTTTTGCAATTGAAATCGCCCTTTCTGCGGTCACGTCCTTGTGCCATTAGACGTGCAACGTATACATATAATGCGCGGCAAAAGATGGATCGGTGTTAATGATACTGGCTTTTATGAGCAGAAGCGTGACCGACGTTGCGTTCGGATAAAATGAACTTTAAAGTAATTACAACCGTTAATTAGTAGAAAGTTGTAATTTTTCATTCGCTTATTTGAATTGAGGCCTCCCCTCATCCAACGCAGCAGTGAAAACCCGAAACGTTAAAATTGAGCGACGAAGAAACTGACTGAAAACAGTTTCCCTTGCATTCTGCGGGAATCAGAGTCGGCTATACCAGGTCCTGTAAAGCCGAGATCCGGATTTAAGACGTCCTCCGTGAAAGCCCTCTGGAGGTTGAAGGCGACGCTGCCTTCCTCTCTGGCGTCGAGGTAGTTTAAGAGTAAGAGAAAATGGCTGGATGGGGCTCAGGGTTTGGGGTTTGAGGCAAAAGAGAGATAGAGAGAAATATAAGGAAGCAGAGAGAGAACGAGATACTTGAGCGTGTTGGAGTGTAAGTGCTAAGATCTGCGAGTGCATTAACATGCCCGGGAGGCAGGCTGAATACAACCCTTCTTACAGCCGTAGAGCTCAAGCTCAGACCGCCGTGGGCAGAAGGGACCCAGGATTTCTACTTAATTATATTAAAAATGTTTTATCCTCGAGCCTTTATTCTCGAACGCCGTACCACCCTGGGCTGGTTGAACCACAGAAGGACTATAACCACGGCGCAAATTTACCTCGATAAAATCTGGTGAATTCACAGAAATCTGGTCCACCTGATATTTGGCGCAGAATTTTTCCATTCGCATCGCCCTAAAATTCTCCATCAACTGTTCAAACAATCGCTAACAATGTATATAATCGACTCTAAATTCTATGGCAGAGAAAAAAAAGCGAAAAAAAAAAAAAATACAATTCTAATCGGATGAGGGCTTTACAAAGCGATAAAAAACCATTTGGCACGGGCAAACGCCCGCTTCGTGTTATCCTGAGGTATAGAGACAGCCTCTGGTTGCCCTCTGGCTGCCCTCTGACCGGCGTACTCTCTTCTCCTCTCCTCTATCCTCCGGCACAAAGCTCTTGATGGATGGATGACCACCGGCCGGCCCGCCACGATGAACCCACGGAGTGACCACCTGTTGAGGGCCACACGCATGCACGCGCACCTGCCACCCCTATCGTACACAGGGGGTGTATTTTTACAATGTGAAAACTAGCCGGATATCGGCCGAGCACAAACCCCCTACGATTATTGGCTTCCAATAAACTTTCAGGCATTTATATACCCACCCAGCTCGAGTGGCGAGAGAGTAGGTAAAGCTTGAGAGAAGCTTTCAGATTTGGTTGATTAAAACTGCGCTTCTCACGAATCCTCCCAACCCCGTCATATTGTATGATCAACGAACGAGTAGAAGCCTGAAGCATGATCGATTTCCAATTTGTCCGGTAATTAAATGACTCGTCGAATTGTAATACTCCTTTCCACCCGCGCACCTACTTCCGTTTTTGTTGTCGTTAAATTCCGGACCACCAGGCATACGATCATACGCCCAAACTTGTTTAGTATTTATTTTCATTTACTTGATTAGGGTTTTGATTAATTAACCTCTCTCGTAGACCTACCAACGTATTAATCAGAGTCCTCCGATGTGAGACGGGTTCTAATAAATCCTTCCCCCGTTTCTGAACGATACTCTATACACGGAGCTGATAACCGTATAGCGTCAACTGCATTTCATCATCCAGTCGGTCCATCCAACCCGGGGGGGTTTCGTCGGCAGATAAAGCGATATCGGAATATAAAAACTGGAGCAAATAATAGCTTCTGTCGCTCTCTCTCTCTCTCTCTCTCTGGAATAGGGGAAAGGCTCCACTTGGCTTTACAGAACCAGTACCAGTATGGCCAGAAGCATCATCGGCTATCGGAGACCAACAGACAAAAAACCGTCCACTAGTTAGCAGGGAATTGATGAGGATCGACTGCATCGAGAGATGCAAAAAGTTAAAACAGTTTCTAGGTCCGTTTCGATCATTGTCCATTAATTCCGATCCCCGTAGGGCTCGTAGCCAACTAACTCCATCGATATTAAAAATGAAAAAAAAACAAAAAAAAAAAAAAAACATAAAATAAAATAGAATGTAGCTGGAGAGGTGGAACACGATATTTATGCACTGTGCCATTGCTCAAAGGGCACTTGAGAGCTGAGGTACACCCTTGAACCAGCTGTCATCACTGGCAATGCTCAATCTTATATGAGGAGACGAAGCTGGAAAGGGAGGTAGAGAGGGTGAAGGTGGGGGGTGGTAGTTGGAGAACCCCTGAGGTCGACTGGGTCGCAGGGGGTTGGGGTTATCCTGAAATCGGAATGTATAATGGACGGGACGATCTCGGGTTACTAATAAGCATCGACTAAGCGAGTCTCGTCTTCTCAGCCCTTTGTGACGTACGTCTTCGTGTCGTACAGTGTTTCGTACGGATCACTCGAGAGCAATTTCCGTCCGGAGCTTGGCTGGCTGGCTGGCTGACTGGCTGGCTGGATGGCTGGCTGGCTGCTGCCAGTGCTGCTACTGCGTGCGAGTGGAAGGATGAAAATGGGCTCTTAATTGTATCGTGCACGTCTAATACCGTGATGGATTGAGGCTCTTGATGAGAAAATGCGATGACGGTAATAATAGTACCCTCTCTAACTCGGCAATCAAAGTAGATCTCCAGGTTTTGAAATTTATACAGGATAGTTTCCTGTCTAAAGCTCCGAGAAATATAATTTCTATTTAAATAAAAAGCTCAGTAGATATTCTTTTCCCAATCAACGATCATAACTATTTTATACGCCGATGATAGCCAGTCTGAATCAAAGTACATTTCAAAAGGAGTAGGGGAGTCGAGTTTTAAACTTTCGCGCCAAATCGTTCCAAGCTTTAGCTAATGACAGGAGTCGTCCCGCAACTTTGGCTTACAGCACCTCAGTTTTCGTTCAACGTACATCTTGCCCGTCCTTCTGCTTCTCCTTTTCCTTCTCCTTCTCCAGGTCTGGGGAAGTTGAACTGCCTGCAGATGATGGCAACTTGAATCCGTTAATTGGTGTACGTTATATACAAATTTTATTTTCCTTTTTACTCTTTATTTTTTTTTGTTTCTTTTTCTCTGAAGAGGGAAATTTTTTTATTAAATTAGCGGACAGCCAACGTTCACTTCACGTCAGCCTCTCAGAGAGAAAATTTAGAAAGATGAGAGGAAGCTTTCGCCTGAAAAGTTTCTCTCGCGTTAGAATATGCAAAGGAATACTGGTCAGTTTGAAATAAAAAGAAAATCAACAGAAAAAAAAACAAAACAGTACGGAACATTTTTGAAATTGCTCTTCCATGGTAAGTCCACCCCCTTGAGTAGGCGCTTTTGAGCTTTGATTAATCGCAAATAAGCGGATTTATAACGCGTTAAAACGTCCGTGGTTACTTTGATTTTTATGACGAGCACGAAGAGCTTGCGAGTCAAAATATCCGGTGAACAGAACAGTTTTATTTTTTTTTCCCCGTTAGCTCGTATACCGGCTTAAGTAAATTCGACACGATTTTAAAACGAATTAAATGAAACGAGTGGCTCTTGAGGGGAGTAATTGCTGCCCGTCTCATGTACATACGCGTGTATATGTATGTATGGTATGTATGGTATGTATGTATGCACGAGCTTTCTACTCGGTGGTTGGGCGAGTCTGAAATTAAGCCACTTTTAGTAATTGTAAGCGAGTCAACGAACGGTTACAATTACATGCCCAATATTTGAAATACTTATTGGTATTCATCGGGACCGGAGGCGAACCTCGGAGAGCGTTTAATATTTTCCTGTTGAATATTCCCCGAATAGCCCTCGATATTGAATTGGCTCCTGCCTAATTGTAACCTTGCTCACTCGAACCCCATTCAGATCTAAACGGCATTTCCATAATTTTTACATTGAATTTTTTCTGCGATTCATTTCTTTTAGCTAGAATTTTATATCCGTTGTCAGAGAACCGCGAATACACACTCTGTTCAAAAAATCAGCAAGCATCTTCAATAAATTTACAAAAGTTGGTGTAGATTTGGAAAATTCTATACAATTTCCTCATCTCTCAAAATCGTTTCGTCCTTTTCGTTTTGAATCATCCCTTGACGAAGGCCTTCCGGATTGCATGTCACATTATAATTCACACTGTCGGATGGACCAATTTGGAGTACGTCTATGACCAGATCAACGGCGTACGTGGTACGTTGATACATCTCTTGAAGAGACCTTCCGAGCTTAAAGCATTGATGGAATTACCGACGGGTAATGAGTTTAGCGGGAGGGATAGACGAGATGAGAGGTCTCTTCCTCTCTTCCTCTCATCCTCTCATCATCTCATCCTTGGTGCTCCTCTCCTATCCTATCCTCTCCTCTCCTCTCCTCTCCTCTCTTCTGGTATCCTATCTTCTCTCTCAGAAGTATAAGAGCCATGGAGGTTGCCGGTGATGTAGGCTTCGGCATCCGACATTTATTCAATCATTCAAATTATCCCAATACCAAGACTTCCGAGTCCTTAGATCTCGCGACGAATCGTATAACTCGTACAATTTCACACTAACTCTAGTTAAACGTTTCCTAAATTTCATTCAAATACGCCCCAGGGCTAATACGCGCCATTTTAAAAGCTTCTGTTTTTTTTTTGTTTTTTTTTTTTAACCGAGTGGACTTCCAAGCTGAGGCCTACTCCAAAAAATCAACAAAATTAAACGAACAAAAAAATCAAATGAAAATCCCCTCAGGCCAGTTGTTGAGCTTTAAAAGCCTCGTTGATAAGCCATGTACACATTTTCTAATATATTTGTATAATGGGTTCTAATGCTCGAAGTTATATTTACGTATCGTATCGTTATTTTTAATCCGCGAGAAAAAAAGAGTGATAATTAGGAAAATGAAAATGAAAAAATCGAGGAAAACCAATTCGAGAGGACCTCAATCGTTTTTCTTTTTTTTTTTTTTCATTTCCATTTCTTTTTTCGAGGATCGTGGAGTCACCTTGGCTCAACGATGCGCCTCGCACTTCATTTAGATCGCGTTACAAATGACATTTAGCTCCCAGTGAGTACGAAATTTTCGACTAATTCGAGTTAAGTTCCTTGCAAATTTTCCAACAAAGTCCCCGGAGGCGACGCCAGTGTACCGAGTCTCTTCCTTATCTCAGCCTGTCTACCTCCCTTCATCTACATATGTTCTCGTCAGCTGTGCTTTGTTTCTGGAATAAGTGCTTATTACGGATGCAAAACTGGCCATTCATATTCAAAATTTTATATCTCCGTCCGTTTGAGGGGACTAATTTATTCGGGTTCGATCCAAGCCGCGACAAATTCACCACGGATTCCATCACAAGATTTCTTCCCCCGAAATCAGCTAATTTTTCCCTTTTGCTTTCGTTTGTGATTCTTTTCCATTTTTTTTTTTTTTTTTTTTTTGGTTCAGTACTTCTTATTTTTTTGTCTTTCATTGCAATTACTTATAATTAATGCAACTTTCATGTCTCCGTGAATGACGAAACTTGATTGAGAAAATGGGAATCCCCTAGCCGGATGAGAAAAGCTAGTAGTAGATTTGAGTATATCGCTAGACAATCGGCTACCGGTGGTGGTAGGTACCGGTTTCCCTCTCGCCGTCGAAGAGATAATCATATTAGCCGCGCTATAACTTGTCTATGCATAAGCATAATACCTAGAGCGCAGCCGGGATCCTAGCCAGGATACCGTACCGCACCTTATACCGTCGTCCTAGCCGTCCTCGTATATTTTACTCGCTCTGGCTCGGCTGCAGCCGCCTCGGGAGCCGTTCGTGGCAATGCGGGTTTCACCCGCAAGAGGGAGAAAGACAGGGTAGCTGGAGGCTTGGGGGTTGGAAACTGGGGGTTGGAGGTGGGCACGCGGGAGGGTGCAGCGTACCACGTTAATCAGCGTAATTGAATTAAGCACACGCGACTGTTGTAATTATGACTATTTATAATGATTCTACATACCCCGTTCGCCTCCACCGTATCACCACTTCTCCATGTCCTTATTAGCTCCGCTACAGCACTTCTCTGCGTATTCGACGATATTCGCTATTTTATTAAACAGGCATGAATCTGTAGCAAACAGTTTCTGGACTCTAGATCCTTCATCCTGCTAGCTGACCTCAAGGAATTTGCTAAACCATCCCAGTTTCATCATGAACAGAATTTTTCAGGAAAAAAGAAGATTCGCTTATTCGTAGATGCTCGGAAAATGGGAAAAACGAAGCAGACGTGAGTCAAGTGGGTTCGCGTTTCAATACCAAGCAAGCTGCTCGGCATCGATGGATGATCCGTTGTACGAAATACGTGAGATGCGAGGGTGAGATGGGGTTAAACCTTTAACGGAAGACGTCAAGTGTGTTGTGGCGGCTCCTGTTCAAGCTGAGAGGGTTGAGAGTGGCAAAGTCTCCAAGGAAGGAACGTATAGGCGTGGATCAGAAAGGGATGAGCTCTTCGATACTCTGATAAAACCTGCCTTTCCACTATCAAAACCATTCCCATAAAAACTGCAAACGGTTTGTTCTTACTGCATGATGGAAAACAGGTGAAGAATTTTTCACAATTCTTGATGCTGATTGGCGTGCAAAGGATCTTCATTCCAATCTGACGGCTGAAGAGCGAAGAAATTTTACTTCGAATGGGAAAAAATCACCCTCGATGAAGTAATTTACTCGAAATGTAACGGAGGCAGTCAACTAGCGTAACAATGGGAGTGAGTGTTCAGCGAAGAGTGTAGTATGGTATGGGATGAGGGGGAGTGGTATTCGAGTTTCCACCATCCTTGAGCATCGCCTGCTCGCATCTTTACACCTTCCTTACATCTTCCTCTGGTAGTTCGCATCAGAAGTCGTACTTCATTAAGTTGGTAACACTTCTTCCTCCGGCCCTCTTCCTTCCGTACCGAATTCGCCCACCTTACCTTGAGCCTTACCAGAGAGTAAGATTAATTGCATTCCGCCAAGAGGAGGCGTATTTTAAACCAAACCACCAGCCACCAGCCAGCCATGCCGGAGACAGAGAGAGGAGTACCGAGTCGAGTGAGATTCCTGCCACTGATGGAAGAGACTCCAGGCTGCTGGGACTCTCGAAGATGGGGAAGACAGCGCCTAAGGCCTTGTTGTATTTATCATATAATTACCATAATAGAGCCCATTCTACTTCGCCCTACTTCCCCCTCCTCCCCCCTCGAGCCACGACCGCAAATTGGAAACTCTTGAATATATTTTCACCGATGGTTTTACTCGTTTTCACTAACGTTAAAGAGTCCAGTCCACCATTCCATCAACTGGCTGTGTTTCATTCAGCGAGGACTTTACATCAGCACCACCTTACCAAACGTCTCTCGCATGGATTTTGATCAGAGTGCGTGAGGCACGCTCAATTCGATCGCGTCAAAGGCGTTATTTGTGTGATGAAAGTTTCAACCAGTTCTCGAGTCGATCCGCGGCACGAATAGGGAGGGTGTCGGCTAGAACGTCAAAGAGAGATAGGATATGGAATAGGAGCAATTTGTATCGGATAGAGTAGTAGAGGAACGGTTGCGAATCTATTTCCCTATGCCTATTTCAGGAACGCACTACTTTCCACTGTGTATCTTCAAACACACCCTACACCTATATTGTTCGACGAAATAGGTCGGCAGTTCGACCTCCCGTAGTCAAACCTATACACGTCCGATTTGTTCCCAAAATTGCCTCCCAGGTATAGGGTGCACCAAGCTTTCGGTTTGCTACAGAAAATGAGAAAACCATTCTCGCGTCAAAACTATGAGGCTGAAATCGGCACAAATAAAGTAAAAACACCATCAGTCGGACTTTTTTGCTGACAATGAGTACCAGTTGCTGGAGTGCCATAGGAAATGCACGCTTGGTACCTTCACCGATTATTTTTCCTTCATACCTCGCGGGCGAACCGAAAATTATACATCATGTTCTCAGGACCTTTCGGAATACTTTGGCGTCTGGTGGTTAGGTAGCTGAAAATGTAGAAGGTTATTAAAGCGGGGGTTGAAAACGAAGGAAGATATAGCCGTCCTGCTTCTGACCTCTCGATGTGCACAACGGTGGAAAGATATTGCAGCTAAACACTTTGGTTCTTTGATGCTGCCACCCGCGGCCTCCTTTCACCACCCCCAGTCAGATAATTAACGTTAAAGGTTCATTCCGTGAAGCGAACCTCTAGCTGTTCACCGCCACGTTCTCTCCAAGCTTATAAATATGATTCGTGATACCGAGCCAAAGTAGATACGGGCTGAAACATTCCGGGATGTTTGGTATCGGTGTAGGCGTTACATCTACATACCTAAAACTGGGCAGGAGTTGATCTTAGGTGGGATGAAATTCCTGAAGGATATCCAGAAGGACTTTACTCTTTCGAAAGGACTCGGATGGCGTAACCGCGCGAATCCACTTCGGAGCCAGGTACCTAGTTAGCGCGGAAGAAGGAGTCGCAAGGACGTCGTTTACAAGATAAACACTCGAGTTTGAGGACCAGGATGGGAATGAGAATGACGAGGGTTGTAAGTGTCGTGCGAGGCGTGTAAAAACGTATAAATTGCGCGTAAATAATTATATTTGCATATTCATTAAAAAGTAAATATTTAACGTCCGTGAGGGCGAGCGGAAAAGGCACGGTGTGAAAGTGAAACATACCCCTTCTGGCACACGATACCTAAAACTGGAGCCGGACATCACCCTGGAAAGCCCCGAAAGAGAAAGGGTGAATATATCGCCCGGTGGCCAGAAATTTTAGCTTAATTTTACTTAACTGCGGTGTGGCGGCAGTCGCGGGGCCGAGGAAAGTGTTATTTTTGTAATTCCGTTTCCCTGCTACACCCACTACACATCCTACCTACCCCAATACAAGCCTATCTACCCTACTGCCACCGCTGTCGTAGGGTTTGGCAAAATTCGCAGTTTCCACCGCGGTCAGCCTTGTCTCTCGGTAACAAAAGACCGTTTACAACCGTACGTGAATGCCGAGAATTACTTCAGTTCCGTTTTCGTAAAACCAGTTGCCTCATATAAGTTACGTCTCCACGGAAGAGACTCGTTTTTCTTCTTCTATCGACAGGAAATTCAAAAAATTGCCAAAAAAACAAAACAAAGGGCACCAAACGTGTCTATCACCTAATCAGATATTTGCCAAGACGCTTTTTTCACCTAGGAATATAGGGAAAGTGTATTGGGTGGACGTGTTACATCTATCAGACTTTGACGATGATGCCTGCTATTTACTCCAAGGAACACCTGAGGTTGGCCCTTACAGCTTAGAGGGATGGAAGACAGTCTTTTCCGCGTAGACGTGGGCTGCACGCATCAGCTACCCCTGGTACCTAGTGTATGTGTGTGTATTACCCAGGCGGGTAAAGTGTATTACCCGGTTAAATTATACCGCGTTAACCGCAAAAATACCCGGCCCTAAACCACCGTCTCGGCGTTTTTCTCGATTATTTTGTATGCAGACGGGTAGCCTCGAAACCACCGCGCCAGGGACGCGGTTAGCGTTTTAAATTTATAACGCCGAGTTACTCGTGCACGCGTTGTTTCTTACTTTCAAATTATGTTGATATTACTGCGATATGGTTCAGTCGGGAACGAGTTCAGTACAGAGATGAGATCAAAGGACTAATATGTGACTCTTGACTCCTATTCTCTGCATACGTTGTATCCTTTGCCACTGAATTTTTGCAGACGGAATATGATGTATCAAGATACGATAGTTACGAGTACACAGATATCGAGGAAATATACATATATAACGAAGTGATATTTGCCGATCGTTGCAGTACGTCAGGTGTGTTCGATAAAAGATTGATGATCTCATACCCGAAGGAGTCGATCGGTCTCTGCTCTGACGGGGGCGAAGATGAAATGCACCCTTGGCGATCTATCCGATGCCACATCGCACCTCGCACATTGACATACGAATGTCGATGAACGAGCCTCCGATATATGTTGTGCACCGATTAACCCCCACAAGGGTGTGGAAGGAAGCCTACTATGTATGTACGTGAAGCAAATGATTGCGTAATAATTTGGTGGAGGTTAAATTTTTGATATTCTTCATCGTGCGTGCACGTGGAGTTTAGGGCGGTGGAAGAATCGGTAAAGGGCTGTGGGCGTTGGACCATGAGGCAAAGAGTTTTCGCGCGTCATTTTACTATCCCTCTTTTATAAAGGTCCTTAATAAAAATCCCAATCTAAACAAGCTTAATTTACGTCCGCCACATAATTACCTGCCCCCAAGGCTCGGCCTCTTCTCATAGCGAGCCACTCGCTGCCTCAAACCCAACGAGCCAAAGAGGAAGAGAGAGAATCCCCCGGAATGAGGTAAAGCTAAAAGAGGGATGAGGAAAGAGGAAAAAGGAAACGAAGAGGCGGGGGTCTCTCTCAGCAGCCCTCTGAAAAATCTAAGAGGCGTAAGGCATTAAAAGGGTTATATAACATTCATTACCTGCGCTGAGGTCAGCCTTTGTTAAATTTCCCTTGGAAGTACCGCCCTGTACTACACAAACACACACACACACTTCCACATCAGCTCAGGGTGAGTCGAGCCACCGCGTGTCATGTGCGCCCCTTGTCTCTTGGGTAGTAGCTACGGGGATGGTGGAGGTCACGTGACCGAGTGGGTGGCTGGGTTGGGTGGGTCAGGTAGGGTGGTAGGTGGTAGGCGGTGGTGGTAGTCGGTAAGTGGAAGAGAAACAGGGACACCGGGGGGTTTCACCGTCCTGATGAAGATGTCGCACACGCCGGGGACCCCGACCAGATTACCCGGGCCAGAGACCCGGACCCTGGTCAGAGCACATGCTAATTGCTTTATTTGACGTCAAGAAATAATCTACGACTACGGCTACCTCCGCAGAGTTTGCCCAGAGAGTTAGAATAAATCTACCAGCCTTCCCCGCTTCTATTAGATATACAGCTCTGCCCCATGTACGAACTGCAAACTGCCTTGGCATTGGCAAGGTATTGATGTCATAACTGCCAATACTGACAGCTACCAAGGGCCAAGCTTTGTCCAAGTCAAAATCAATGTTGGGACTATTTTGGGTTGTTAACACCGGTCCAACTTATGGTGCCGTCAATCGGCACGAAATAATCCGCAGCCAGTATGAAACACCATATTGGCTCAGTGTATTCCCAGTACAGAGCTGACTTCCGGCTGAGCCCCGTGTATGTCCACTTGTTAGTACTAGTCATCAGCATGTGCTCAACGTTGGGCAAATAATTTCTCTGTACTGGGCCAGCATTACCGAACGAAATTTGGCAGCCGGGGCAGTGCCAATTCTGCGCCATGTGTTGACCAACCGCAGCGCGACTGAGGTAGCTGGTACGAATGGTTGAAGAAATCTTTGGAGACCAGCGGACCAGGTCCCTGAGAAACCATAACTAATGGTAGTGGCGTAAATGGGAAGAAAGACCGTTTCAAGGGGAATGTCCAGACCCATGAACCCCACTGATAGTAACTACAAATTAACCTAAATGCGGTTTATGTTTACAATTGAACGGTGCACTAAGGTGTTATACTCATTGCCATTTGCCACAGACTCGTATAGTTTTATTTCGGATAGAAAGCGCCATAACTACCTACTTCCAGTGAAAATAAACTATTCATAAAGTACGGATGATCGAACAAAGTTAACGATCTTAGGAGTGAGTTGGAGGAATGTACACATGCGGAAGGTGCGCTTCATTTTTATCGATATAATCGTTGTACCCTGTTGCGTATACTTGATCAAGATATACCGACGTCAAGACACGCCAGATAGCGAACTGCTTTTGCATGAAGATAACACCAAAGTTCGAAAAGTAGTTCATAGGTTGATACGCATGGCTTTATAGCCAGCAGGTGGAGAGTGCGAGTTCTTGGAAAGTTTAATTCAACTTGGTAGTCAGTTGAGCGTAAACGGTGAATGATTTCTTGAGAATCGGAGGTGGTTCCCAATTCTGAACGAATATCCATGCATCCAGACCAGATTTCGCATGGGAATCATTTGGTTTTTCTCTTCTCAGAGTTGAAATTTTTGACATTTCTCATTTTTCGGAATCGATTCTCGACTGGAAGAAATGATGCTCGAATACAGGGAGCGAATTGTATCGTATCTAGAAGGAGGTGAAGGAAGAAAATCGGCTGTGGGGTCAACGACGTAATTTGGGAAAAAGTTAGTCGAGGTTGCCGGCGTGGTAAGTATGCAGAAAGGCAGAGCCAATAACCAAATATATTGATATTCGATAGACGATGCTTGGTAATTTTACGTAGCACGGCGGGCGCACCTTTCGATTTAGGCTTCGCCATCATTAAAAGTTTATAAAGAAGCAGCCGCGCCGAGGAGAGAACGAGAGTATGAGAGCACCGGAGAACCTGGCAGAAGAGAAGAAGAGAGGAAAATCGAGCCAAGCCGAACCGAGCATAGCGGAGGAGAGCAGAGACTCCAAGTTTTCTCATGTGCAATGCATAATGAGAAGGAGAAGCAGACGGCGCAAAGGGCCTACAAATGAGCTTCACTTCACTTATATATCAACAAAGTAGAAACCAGGTAAGGTGGGCAAAATTACCCCACCTCAATCGGCAGTCGCAATGGCAAATTCAAATAGAAGTGCCATTTTGCTCAAATAGTAATTTCCAGCTTCGTCCATTCTGGTTGATGGCTTTGAATCTTTGACATAGATTTCAAAAATGGCTGCTAGTTTTTTTTGTTGTTTTCGTTCCTGCTCTATTGTTTTTTTTTTCTTTTTTTTTTTCTTTCAGGTACTGGTGAAAGGGCAGGTTTATAGATTTATCAAAGAGTTTGCGAAGAAGCAGCCTGGGGTGTAACAGTTCTGGGCTAATAGCGACTGAGGCATCTAGGCGACACGCGATAGCGTCCGGCGGTGTTGGGTCGATTGCCGTGGTAACTATACCCCGACTAACTAACCTACGAATAAACCGTTTGCCCTTAGCCTAGCCTGGGTTATGGTGCTTGGCCAACGCACCGTTATTTAACGGAGGTTTACTCAAAGGGTCTAATGATCCTAAGGGATGATTAAAGAAGCGAGGATCCTTGGATGAATAAATTCTGATTCGAATGAAAAGTAATAACAAAAAATATTGAAAAAAAACTACCCTTACCTTGTTCATGATTTGGCGGGGAAAGTCCCGCCTCGCGATGGACAACTCTGAAACAGAAGGAAAAAGCATCATTAGTATATCTTCGATAGAGCTTTTTCATTCAATTGATGATCACGACTATGCTGATTAAAATTTCATCCCCACGTTTTTTTCCATGGCAGATGAACCAGCTATGAAACCACATCTATCCAGTCGCTGTTGGACGCCATCGACTTCTATTTGCTCCCCAGCTTTTCATCCTCGTGCAAAATCTAATGAATAGCCGCACCTCGATATTCTACTTCATCATCAAACGGTGGAGTCGTTTTTTATATAGAAGCCTTTATCCTCCACATACCTTCAATGCATCAGGTCTGTACCAAAATTCGAATTATGTCTCCTCGGATCTTCCAGAAGGTTTCCTTCTGCGAGCTTTTCATGACCGAGCTTTTGCGGCCACTTTAACTACCGCCCTAAGGCAGTGTAGGAAGGTAATTAATTATTTTGACGTTATCGATACCCGGAGTAAACCGCTACACCGATAGCAACTAATTCACATCTCCAAGCCAATTCGTTCTCCATACGTTAATTCGAAGAGATTTCCAAAATTTTCATCAACATCATATCAAAAGAAATCCATAGAATTCCGAAGATACCAAAAGCACAACACAATCAAAAAAACGCGATTTATTCGCATCAAGGAGAACATAAGCATTGGTATCACTGGACATTGGGATGGACTTAGGTAAGTCTAGGGGGTGGCATGGCGGCAGGGGATAGAAGGGCACCTCTTCTACCTATCTGCAAGCCAAAGTTGGGAATAATGTTTCGGACAGTGTGTTCGTCTGGGTGGGCTTGGCCCTCGTCCCCCTACGCGTGTCCGCCGCAGATTCAGACTCCTAATTAAGACAAGGGTGCGAGAGGGGTGAAGGGGGTAAAAAGAGGGATGAGGGGGCAGGGGGAGGGTGAGAAGAGAAGAGAAGAGAACGTGAGAGAGAAAGCGAAAGAGAGTAAGAGAGAAATAGAAAGAGAGAGAGAGAGAGAGAGATGGATGGATAGATAGAGAGATCGCGAAGCAAGGGGAAGGGTATCACGCCGGAGGGGTAAGCCAAGGCAAAGGGGGCAAGGAATATTGATCACAAGGACCACCACAGCCACATCTATAGGTCCAGAAGCAGGGCAACGAAGAGAAGAACTCTCACGATCAGCTATATATACGGAAAAGCCAAGTAATGGAAAATGGAAAACGTCAGATGCCTGGAAAGTGAAACCGGTCAAGCTCGGTTTCCAATTGGACACCCAATTTTTACATCCCACTGAATTCATCGAGAGTAATGCTCACTTGGTTCGTTGGGGTCAAAATCCCATTCCGCATACCTCAATTGGGGGCGAGAAAGTGTTACGATAATTTTTTACCTACCCCTATACAACCTTGGTAGACATAAAAAATCATCATGAATCACCTACTAATTGGCTAATTCTTTATCAGCAAATCAATGGAAAAAAAAAATGAAAAAAAAAAAAAAAAAAAAAAAAGAAACGATTCCGCAGGACAATTTGAGCAGAAGTTGGTGGTCGTTAGCAGCTCCTGTCTTCGGTGGGTTTAGGATATGATTTCAAGAATGATGTCGGGATTTCCTTATTAATTTTGCACCCTGGTACGGCATTAGCGGTTCGCTTCTACGGATCGCGTTTGGTATGGCTGCTATCGTAACGTATAACGTAACGTAACGTAACGTAACGTAATTATCTCTGGCAATTTGATATCGACCCACCGACGGACCGAAGGATGTGGCATCGGCTGCCGCTTATAAATGTGCCACAGCCCGCGAGACGCGAGATTCAAGGGCGAGGGCTAATCCGAGCAGCCCTTGTGCCCGTGGATATGAATTATCTATACTTCAACCAAACTAGCAATTACATATTATACGCGAACTACCCCCGAACCTCGAAGGGATGGTAATTATTCATTCATTCCAAAACGATTCACAATGTTTCATCCAGCGAAGATGTATCACATAAAATGCGACGAGAAAGAATTCGGCAAAAGAAGAAGAAAAATATTACAACTCAATATTATTCCATGAATGAGGAAAAGTTTTGTCATTTCAATTCCGAAAGTCAGACGATAGTTGAAATTGATTTATTCCGAGTTTGATCGATGTGGGATGAAATTGTATTCTTAGCAAGAGCAGATTATAGGAGGCATACGGTGGCGGTCCGCACCCTGCCAGGATGAAGGGTTGAAGGAGTAAAATTCTGGGGAAGGATTTGCGGAAAGAGGAGGAGCAGGATGAGGATGAGAAGGAGGAGAAGCCTGGTGGTGGAAGCTCTTCTCGACTTTTAATTAACCGATACGGCACACCGTCCGTCCGTTCGTTCGTTCGTCCACTCGAAGCTGAGGTGAATGAAAATTTCCTATACCGAGAAACCCTGAGATCCTACAATTACCGAGTTTATCACGACCGCGAAATTGAGCCACGTTACTTCTCCAGTATCTCAAGAGGGCACACATAGATTCCCCCTCCGTTCACCTTAAAACGTATTCCTGAATAGCTGCAGCAATGTGAAAATGCTAACAACGGGTAGTTCGACAAAGGAAATAAAGTTTCACATACTTTGTAACTCAGAACGTGACCAAATTATTCCTAAAAATGCTCAAGATAGATAGAACTATATTGACTCAGTACTACGGTGTGAGACCCAGAGGCCTGCGACATTTGATCATCTTCTTCGTTAAGCTTCCCTGTGGTACGATCATTCCACTTGTCCCCTCAAAAACATACAACACCATAACAGATAGGAATCTCTTAACAGGAGTGTAATTATCATTATTTCCGATGTATGAATAAACGGCGATCAAATGATCGCTGCTTGATGCTTGATCGACAAAGCTCATGCACAGTGGATGAAAGAGGAGAGAAGAGTGTCAAGGGCTCAAACACTCCAGCAGTGCTCTCGAGTCCTCTCGACACTTGACGCCCTCCTCATCCTACGTCGCTTTACTCCAGCTTTTTCTTTAATACAAAAAAAAACAAAAAACAACCAAGAACCACAAGAGAGAAAGAAAAAAGAGGCGCGATTACTCGACGCAGCACCGTCATTCATCCCCATAGTGTGAATAAAAAAAGGTAAAGCAGAGGCACATTCGCCGCGGTTTATTCAAGTCTTTAGTGCTCTCGGCCCTCAAATTAAACGTGTGATTCTGAGGAATGAAGAGGTACCCGGTTTGCTTGACGGGGGCTTCGAAGTTGGTGTTAGCTACCGGTTTTAATCATCATCACTACATGGTCCTCTTTAATTTTGCCCTTGGCAAGTTTTACCAGCATCCCGTGTGAACCGAGCTTAACGACATGTGGATTCTTCATGTAATGACGTGCCACAACCTATACTATATATGGTATCCTCCTACAGTGAACTATGCCATACAGCCCACTCACATTAATTACTCTCGTAGAATTAAGTCAATCTCCAGAGCTTCCCGTGCTTTTCCGCGAATATTTACTGCTGCAGGGAGTTTCCATTGCTAATGAAGTTACTTTAGCCCTATACCGTATGATACCCGGTAGCTTAAAGTCCTTTTCCTCAATTTTATTTCCAAAAATTTCTGCTTCATTCTTTCCTTTTTCCTTTTTTTTTTTTTCCTCCATCCAAGACGTACCCGCTGTTTAAGAGAAGCTCAACTCGATCGAGCTTGCGGCATGTTCTAACGACTTTTTCCATGTCACTTTAATTAAATCTTGTCGCTACCACTGGCGCCGACGTCGACGAGGCAAGCAAGGGAGCAAGAGAAAGAGAGAAGTGACGTTGTGCAGGCCACTTTTCCTTCGGATTTTTGCCTTTTCCCTTTATTTTTTTTCTTTGTATTTTTTTTTTTTATTCTCGTTTCTTCAGGGCGTTAATTTCATTAGTCAGTTTGTCTTGGTTGTCAATGTTTTTTTTTTGCTCATTTTAGCTAACTTTGCTTCAGGTCTTTCCATTTCTTTACTGATCGGCCATTCCCGTCTCTCGACATGAAAATTGACCAACTTCATCCGAAACTCTTTGTTGGTCGGTGGTCCGACTCCGTCAACGTAAATCTGGAATGTGAAATGACAGGTCAACGTTTTCGACCACTTTGAATTTACTGAAGGTAAAACACCCTGTCGATAATTTCTGTGAAATTTTGCGAAAGGTTGATGTTAATCTAACGGAATGAAGGGGAAGATTTTTGAATCTTCGAATTGAATAGAAAAGTGAAATCACATTCTGCTGACGATCTAATTCTGGGCGCTTCGAGTTTTCAGAGAAATATGAACGGCTGCTGAAAGGCGGAATATACATAGGCTGTTGGTATTTCGATCGACTGGGTTTCGTCGGGGCTCGGCGTTATGGATGAAGAAGGTATTTCTATATTCTGGGTGGCTGTTTGTCCGCTAATTAGAAGCAAATAACGGGGAAACTAAAGTTGAAAACTTAGCAGTTTCTTTGGAAAGAAAACCCGTATACCTACTTGCGCCTCGATCGCGAAAGCGTACCTTATACCCCCCCACCGAAAGTTCTAGTCTCCCCTGGCCTAGCGTTAATTACTAATTAATTGTTTCCAGTGTTTGACTTTTTAATGAATAAGTTAAATAGCGTAAAAGAACTCACTCTCCGCAAGGACCCTCAACCATCAGGTACCAACCTACCTACCTTCCTACCTACTCCACGTATGATGACCGTGCAAACACAAATAGAAGTACGAATTTCTAACGATGTTAGAATACCGCTTGTGGACCCAGCGGCTAGTATGCTTAGCGACCTTTCGGCCCTGAGTAAAAGCAGGCGGAACTGATCCTCGTAAAAGGTTTGCGAGTATTTATACAGCCTCCCACCTCGTGATTTACGTATAGTGTAGTAATAATTATTTTCCACGACAGAGGCAATAATTGTCCATGCTTTCTGTCTCCCTTTTTATTCTTACCCTGTACTATTTTACTTGCCCTTTTTTTTTTCTTCTTCTTTTTTTTGACAACCAATTTTCCAGCCTACTTCAATCGCCAGTTTTATGTTCCAGAAGTAATAATAGAAGACGGGGGCGAACGGGAATTCTGGGAGACTTCTAACAACGGGTAATCTTTAGAATTGTTTTACGGCATCCGCAGGACGATAATTAACGTGATAAAACTTTTTCTCGAAGGCCCCCAATAGCCACCCCATTTTATCAGCACGAACGACCTCTCCTACTTTGTTTACTCCAATTCGGTGTGTCGTTCTGTTTGAAAGGGTGAATTCATTCTTTACATAGTGAGAAATATTTAAATCTTCGTCACTTCTGCACATGTCTATGTAACGCAAAAGGACGAGTCAAAAATCGAAAAGAGAATTAGAATTAGAAGTATTGAATTCACTGGAAAGACTTCGATGAAAATTTGGTAAAATGTAATTTTGTAGTTTATAAATGACCAAGGAACCTCTCGCAGAATCTTCACTTCGCAGGGCTGCGGAAGGTTCCTTGTGCATGAAAATTGAAACGTTTTTTTCAAAACGTATCCTACCATAATCTGAAATTCTCGATATCCGTTTTTTGGCCATTTTAAAACTGATATAGTCCTTTTTACAAAAATGTCAGTAGGATCCTAATTTGAAGAGAAAAGAAGGATTTTCGTAAAATCTATTTTTGAAATCGAGAGGCGTCACGGTGTGTAGAAACGCAGTCCGCGGAGGGTAACCCTTTACAACCTATCAGGGAGCAATAAAATGGTTGAAGCGTCGGTGATAAGTACTCCGTGACTCCGTTTACCCAGGAGAGCTCCCCGAACGGCGTCGCGTCACTGCAAATCGCTTTACTTCAATCTTACTACCACCACCACCCCCGGGTACCGTCGTTTCACTCTCTTTCGGGTCTCGGAGCCTCGCGGCTCAGTGTCGCCCTTTGTAATCGGCGAACAGTTCAAATAAAAAGACCTGATACCGCTGATAAAACATCCCATTTGTCTAACGAACATTTTTCTCTCGAAGAATCTGGTGTGACGCACATTCAGTCTACCCAGATTGCTGGGCAAGTTTCTCATCATACTCGATCCGGACGGGATTAAAATTTTTTACTTCGAATTTCAAAAGCTGCGAATGCTTAAAATTCCGAATTTTTCTACTACCGACTCGTACGGTTTTCAGAAAGATTATTTCCCCGAAAGTCAACGTAATCTTTTGAGGAACTTCGAATTGAAAAACACCCAAGGTTCGAAATTCCGAAAGCTAACGATCCGAAAGGCCATAGATTCGAATCTTGTCGCTCATTATCATGAGCTTCCCTTAAATTTGCAGATTTTTGATCTCTCTGAGTTTTAAACTTTCGAATTTTTGAGCTGTCTGCATTTCGACCTTTCGGAATTTTCAGGTTCCGAACTCTCAAGTTTCCAGCAACTCAGAATCACGTCTGAAATAAATTCGGAATTTCGATCGTTCGGAACTTTTGAAATTCGGAATTTAAATCTCGCCCCTCTCAAACGTCTCCTCATTTCTCCAAATCCAAGTAATAAGGGTTGGATAAATCAGACGCAGTTGAAAATCAATTTAATTTTTCACTGGGGCTTGTTTCAAAATTCAATCCAAATAAAGAAGAACGTTGCAATTTTCTAAATTTGATTTCCATGAAAATTTTTTGAATTTAAATTCCCGCAAGCAATTTATGACGACTCATCTTCCAAGTCTATTTTGGAGTATGTAACCCTTGAACTGATTGCCTGACATCTAATTCAGAATCGTTTATCAAATTTCTAGGTTATAGTGTTCGCCACCCTACCTTTTCTTCACATTTTTAGTCGGAGCAGTGATATAGCCAGACTATGACTTGATTTGACTATCTTCTTCACCCGTGTATAGGAGTAGAAAGAAAGGGGAAAATGATATACGCGGTAATAACAGGCTCGAAAGTGGTGAGACCGGGGGTTGTATTTTCGTAATGCCTATAATGCCTTGAACGTTATGTATAGCCCAACGATACGATACGGGGGCGGTATATATAGTGGCGGGCTTTTATTGCCCGAAAAGTGGTCGCTTCCAGGTTCCTCCTGCAGTCACGAGGTTCTTCAGAGCTTTAGACGAAAATAACGCACCCCCACGTATACATATACGCGTATCTCTTCATATGCAGGTATAAGCTCATGAATACACTTTCCTGAGCATTAAACGTCGTATCGCGTGTATCGCGTCTGCCACGCGAGAGACAAACCATCGCGGTGAAATAAAACCGCAGGATTAAAACGTGGGGTTGGTTCGAATCGCATCGAAGACTTGACCGGGTGAAGATTACATCGGAATTCGAAATAAGATAGAAAATCAAAATTTTTAAACCAAAAAATAAAAACAAAAGAAATGCAAAAAAAAAGAGCAAAATGTGGGAAAGTGAGATAAAGCGACAATTTAACGGTAGAACTCCTATTCCGAGGCGAAAGTCCGCTCTGTTAATTGCTCCCTGTCACGGGCAAGCCGCGTGTCCGAGGGGCTATAGGTATAGGTACCTATCCTACAACCCCCGGGACTTCGAACCACGGGGAAAACGCACACGCTACATAACACCCGACTTTTCCCTATTGCTCGAGAGAAAAAATAAAAATAAAATAATCACGTACGTACGTGTTATGGAATTATACGTTTCGAAAGGTGCTATTATATCAAAGGGGTGACTTGCCCCCCGAAAGAGAAAATTTCCTATCGTCCAAGACCCTGCGTCTCGCAGAACAATTCTGCACATAGGGCACAACTATATTCGCGGCAAGAAATTATCCAAAATTATTAAATTCATGAAATTTTTCTAGTGTTTCTTCATTTTTTTCAAACATATTATCAACGACTTGAAAGGAGCGAAAGGGGTGGATCGTGACTGAATGACATAATGTATGCGGATGTTTCAATGATTGTGAACAGGGTTGTATAAAAATGTAATTGAAAATGTAACACGTAATTACATTCCGAATAACCAATAAAATCATTTCAAATGAGTTCATGTTGAAATGACAAAAGTAATTGATGATCCAACAATCCTGATTGTGGATGACATTTGGGGCACCATGTGACCAATTCTGGTTGCATGCATACGTGCATCGCGTTGTCATTTTATTAAAACTTGAATTTTTTTCCCTTATTTATGGTTTCTCACGGAATCGGGTTGAGGCGAGATACACCCTGCAGAGAGAAGTGGTAAGAGCATTAAAGGGACGTTTTGCTCTCGTCGCCAGCAACCCCCAACTTCTCTTCGTAGATTCACGGCCTATCAGCTTAGCACTTCGCGGGTGGCCGCCTCTCTCGATTCTCTCGCCTCTCTTCCACAGTTCGCGGCTCACACTTCTTCCTCTTCTTCTTTACCTCTCCTTCTTCTTCTTACTCCTCATCTTTGCAACCCCTTACCAACAACAACGAGCTTTTCTGTTTACGAGAGGGACTTAGTTTATTTTGTCCAACACGAGAAGTCTCACGAGCTTTCTTATCCACGAACGTATGAATGCACATTTCGTATACAGTTTTTTTTTTTTTATCCCGGAAATACTAATCATCCCTCGATCAATTAACTATAGGGTTGAATTTGGCAAATCGGATAATTCAAATGCGCTATAATTTTCTAACAGAGTATTTTCAAAATTCTAAATATCCGAAAAATAGTTCTATCGTTACCTAGTCGAAATGCTCTGAGAAATGTTATTTCTGTCAATCTTTCAGCTTCCAAAAATGCTCTGTAAAAAAAACAAAAATTATGTCCAATCACAACCGATACCGATCTGTCCAAATAGTTGCTTGTTGTCAAATTTCGATCTTCAGATGAATCTGTTGAAACTGAAGTAAAATGAATTGACGAATTTATACGAAAGAAAATGGGATTTCGATTAACCCAACGAATCCGATTGAACGGGGTTAGCGTATATACCTAACCTATGGAAAATTCTCCCTGTAGTGTAAAGAGGCGGTTGTCTGCAGCCTGAATTTCTCTGTCCTTCTATATCTCCTCTTCTTCTCTCGCTCCCTAGCTCTACTGTCTGAGCTGCCTCAGATTAGAAATTCATTTGAATATTTCCAGCGCCCGCAGATAGCGAGGGGATGCCGCCGTGGGAGATGCGAGACTGCCAACAGGAGGTGGAGAGCATAATACAGGGTGGTACCTACCCCAAGCTGACGCTCGAAAGATATACTCTTTACGGGTGACGTTTTACGTATGTCTTTCGTTGTCTTACCATTAGACGAAGAAAATGAATAAAATAAAGAAATAAAGGAAAAAATAATCAAGGGGGTGAAAAAAATTAGGGACGAAATAGAGATTTGTTGGTGTTTAAAAATTTCAAACCGATTTCGAGTCTGAAATTCTCCTCACCGCAGCAAATCAAGAGAGCATGAGATAAAGAGGGTCTCTCTCGCTCTTCATTCCCGGAATATCGCCTTGGGGTGTGTGGCCAGGGTTGGTTGGCAAGGGGTGGTGGGTTGCGGGTGGCAAATTATCAGCTAAGAGGAAATTATGGAAATAGATATAAATCAAAGAAATTCATTCGCAGAGGTGGGCTTTACTCTCGGGAAATATTATATGTACCAGCTACTACCGTGCAGTTGAATTTTCAGCATCCGGAGCGACAAGCAACCTCCTTATGATAAACATGCCTAAAAAAAAAATCAAAAAGTTGGAAGAAAATAAGCAAATTTTCAATCTGCTCTAGAAAAATTTCCAATAATTCATCATCATTATCGTAATTCCTTAGCAGGCATAAGGCAAAATGTTGATTTTCGCATGCAGAAAACGTCGCTTCAAAGACGAACGCGATAACGTGTGTGCAGGGTGAGAAACTGTGTAGCAGCTAGCGAAGCGTTAGAACACGTTATATCTACCGAGTATGCCAACGTATAGAAATTGATATACCCTTGCTCGTTAGTAATGTCGGGGTAGAAGGTGTTTGATATATAACTCGATATCGGATAATAATGCGAGATATGACGCGTGAGTTGTTAATTCGCTAGGAGCGTCCGCTGCACGTGACGTTCTCGGATCGGCTGTCTTCCACGCGACTGATCGCGAATACCAAGCAAGAAACATACGAGATGACAGAAACTGAGAGAGAGGAAGAAAGAGAGTCTGGAAAAGATTTGGCAAAAAACTAATAAAATACTGCAAAAAAATCACTCTGCCAAAGAAGGTGGCACACAGTAGATATAAACTTCCCCTTACAAAAATTGCATTTTACTCTGTGTTCTCTTTCCGGCATACGTTTGTCGAAAAATACAAGGCATAGTAGATACATAAGTGCGTATCAAGATCAGAGTAAAAAAAAAAATATATATCCTCCAGCACACTTCCTCTTCTCTATAGCAATTCAGACAATTCACCCCCTGCCTGGCTTTGGACCTCGAGCAGTCCGGGAGGCAAGTAAAAAAAAAGAAGTAGACAAAAAAAAAACCGAAAAAACGTGGGAAGAAGAAGAAAAAATATTAACAGGAGCCTCAGCTTCGTCGCGAGGGAATATAAAAAGTACAAAAAAAAAAAAAAACAGGGGAAAAAATCCAGAAAATAACCAACTTTTTAACATCTCCGCCAAAAAGTTTCGCTCCTTCTTGTCTTTCTTTTTTCGTTTTTCGTCGACGTCTCGGTATATTTCGCCCGTTTCTATTCTACGACCCTAGATGATTCGTAACAGATCTTGGAATGATGAGCTGAAATTCACCCCGTAGACGGGTACATACGTATACATATAAGTCGGAGAGTGAGATTATCAGATCGGCAGAGATAGTTACACTCTCCGACTGATGTATATGCGCTTGCACACGTGTCTGTGTGTTGGCAGATTGAAGCCAGGCACAGGTTTGGTACCGTTGCTGCTGCTGCTGCTGCTGCTGGTCTAGCCCGAGTTTATATCACGTGACGAGTTCATTGAGACGCGTCAGAGTCAGGCTCTCGAGAGCGGGTACTTTGGAGTGGGCGATAGCGAGGCAGAGGTTGAGGTTGAGGCCAGAGGCAGAGGTACATATACCTATACGTTATACCCATCTAGGTACCAACCTACATACCTCGAGCTTTATACCGGAGCGTCGGATGTGTCAGTCAAAAGGTGGAAGGACGTGCAGTAAATTAACTTTTCGTACGGAGAAAACTTGAACCGTTCAAATTGGTGCTAGCTGGTATTTCCTGGTATATTTCTCTCTAGTCTCTGGATCGGGGGGTGCAAAAAGTACCGAAGGAGTCGTGCAGCGGCATTTTCGAAACTTGAAAGCTCCCTGAATCCGAAAATCTGATTTCTTTCATGTAACTCAAGTTCTGATCGATCGATTGAATTCTTGATTGAATTCAAATGAAAATGCGATTCTCCGTTGCTTTGGTTCTACACCTCAAGGGTTGATTGAACTTTGTCGATTTACCGAGGGCATCGAAAAAAAATATTTCAGCGTTAAATGTTTCTGAGCCAAGTAATCCTCCCAATTTCACATCTTCATTCGGATTCGATCGAGCTTGATCGATCCAAACTTCAGTTACATTATTTACTTTTTACTGAAATGATGAATTTTTAATCACTTCAGATATTTTGGCACTCAACAACGAATTGCAATCCTTGAACACTTGTCAAGAGTTGACAAAAGCTGATGGAGAAGAACGTCACGCGTGACTCGCTCGGACGTAATGGTGTGCCATCAACGAGACCATTTTAGGAAACGAGTCCTGAACCACACGAATTGGACCACTGCAGGAGGAACTTGAGGGTTGAAATTCACCCCGAGCTTAGATAAACGTAAAATATGTTCCTATGTAGGACGTATATGTAAACGTCGCCCGTCTGGATGTCCATGTTCATCTGTCTAACCTCTATTCTTTTTTGCGATACATTTCTCACACTTTTCTCCTTGTTTCTCGAATCCAAAATTGAAGATTTCGAGGATTCATTCGGAAAATTGCGGAATGAATAGAATAAAAATTTCTACCAACTCATAAACCTGCAACTGGATGTTCAATTTTGGAGATAATTTGCTGTTTTATCTTTTTCTCTCTCTTTTCAAACGCCATAAGTAATTTTACAATTTTATCTTGGTTCGCAGAAACAAGTCACACCCTTTTTTTTCACTTAAAACTCACTACCACGGGGTCTTGGATATCGATACTGACCATAAGGGAATCCGATAATACTTCTGACTACTGACAATGTCGTCGTGATCAGCACATGCTTGGGAATATTTTTATAAATATTTTTCCCCACGGAATAGCGTCACTGAAATCGCCATCAGTTTCGTGTCCCACCGGATGTCTGCTGATGCCATCAGAACCCCCTGATGCCTTTATTTCTCCAGGTACTTCCTTCGATCGCCGATTTTCTAACGTTTTTTAATAGACATGTTTTATAACGACTTGACAATCTACCCTCAATCCAAAGCCGATCGTTATACGAATTTTCGATTCGAATATAATCACCCACTCCAAATCACTCAAATTCATCCAGTTATTATTTTCTCATTTTACAAGTCTTCGATGTTTCACACTTAGGACAGTCAACAATGAGCTCGAAAGGAACAGATCTTTCCAGATCCCAGTAAAAGGGTTGAAAATCATTCCTTGTGAACACGAGGCACAGACGTTAGTCGGCCACCCGATGGGTGATATTCGGTGAGTTGGGCTAGGATAACTAATGAGAGATACTGGACGAACGGAATATTAGCATGAGCTTGTCCCAGGCAGGTGGGCCCTGGCCAACCCCTGAGGAACCCCTGGGACACCCCCGCACCCTCTGATGTAACCCAAGAGCAACCCTCAGCCCTCAGCCCTCAGCGAAACGAGTGTAACCCTGCAACGCACCGCTGATGAACTCGCGCCATCGATCATCCAATTAGCCAAGCGATCAATCATCCGCTGCCATTTGCCCCGAACAGAACCGAACGCGTAATACCAACGCCCAGGGCGCGAGACGCAAACCAGTGGATACTGCGCCGATGGCTTGGTCCAGTGCCGAACTCGAGACCTTATAGCTGCGAAACCCTAATACCCAAAACCCGAGTCAACCCTTTTCACCCTGTACTTATAACGATTTTCCTACGTCAGGGACCACGCTTCTTATAATATTGACACCCACGGGGTGGAATTTTAGAGGGTAAAACCTGCTGAGCAGTTGAATTCAGTTGAACTTTAGCGAATTAGTCGCAATCGGAGATAAACTGAATAGTTACACATCATGCCTGATAAATTTTTGCCAAGATCCTAATTTGCGAATTTCCATTCTTTCGAATTCGCTAGATTTCATTTCACTTCAGATTCACAAAGCAAACTGTGCATTAGAATTTTTTGTAATTTACGAAGATATGTATAATTGATAGATGATGCGGATACCTACTGATTATTTCATAAAAATTTAACAATAATTTTCGTTTGGTAGGGAAAAAAATTCATCTGATTGCGGAAGGCCACCTTGAATCCAAATCTCAAAAGATCAACCTGAAAATATTGAACCCGAAGACTTAATAATGACTCACGTCAAGCATACAGCATTTTGAAAACGTCCGGAGTGATCATAATTCCAAGTAGTACTCACATCACGAATATATTATTTCATTCCCATTCATCAGGCTAATTTTTTGGCACGAATTGGAGTGGGGGTAAAAATATCGAAAGATCATATTTAGATAGCGATGGTTCATAATATGAAAAGGCTATATTAGAAAAAGGCTTTGAAGGACGTACAGTGCTCAAAAATTTATTTCATTTGTTACTATTTGAGTATTCGTAGCTAAAAAATTCCAAATGTTGGCAATTCTACACATTGATCTTTCGAAATTTTGATCTCTACCCTACAATTTAAACGAATTCAAGCACCTGAAGAAATGATCTATTTTCAAAAGTTAAGTAGAAAAAGTACGTGAGCTTCCATTTTTCAAAAACTGTCAGAAACAAAAGCCTCATTTTATTTTTGAAATATGATTGAAAATAGTGAAAACTAGATAAACGATTTTCGTTCCAACTTCGACTACTTAGTTCACTCGAACAGACTCTGAGGGATTGTTCAAGCTTCTTGCATCGCAGGTAGAACTGCGCGTGATTGTGGTGGAAAAGGGTCTTTGGTCGAGTACAATATAATGGCGTCCTCTTGCATGCATTATTCCAACAGTAGAGTGCCTCGGGCTAGAACCGAAAGAAGAGAAGAGAAGAGAAGAGAAGAGAAGAGAAGAAGAGGGAAGAGGAGAGGAGAGGATAGCTGAGGAATAGTGAGGTGAGGGTCTTTCCCAGCCGTTGTGTCCCCTTAGTTTAGGATTGCTGTAAGGGCAGGCCGAAGCAAGGCAAGGCAAGGCGAGCCAAGCCAAGGCGAAGCTGAGCAAGACAAGGCAAAGCAAAGCAAAGCAAAGCAAAGCGAGGCAAGGGTTAACTCACAATGTATGTTTAATATACGGTCGGCACGTGAATATAATTCGGCTTGTAAATCATGCGAACAATGTCTTAATGTCCCGGTCATGCGACGCCCACGGAGAACGAGAACGGTAGAAGACAACGGAGTTTGGTCGTCTAAGGAAAGGGTGCTTCCGGGGTGAAAGGAGAATAAATTAGGGTGCATTTAATACGTCACAAACGCGGTGACCGAGACTCGCTACTGTCATCATACTATATTGGCTAAAATACGTAGGTATACTTATACCTATGTATGTACCTACTACACGTAACAGAAATCTGCAGCTCAAGATACACGTTCATCCGAAGCTCGATTTCATCATCATTCTCTCCCTCCACTGGAGAAGACTCCAGCTGAGCTTGCGCGCTTCTAAAACAAGCTGAGATTTTCCTCGACGGAATACGGACGAAGCATAAAGGGAATTGCAGTATCATCGTAAAACTATACGCGAACGCACCCAAACCCTCGATAAAATATACTCGCAAACTGATCGCAACCACTTCCAGGCCTGGCGACATCCGCCCTAGGGCCAGAGGGGCGCAGAAATGAGCTCTCCGTTCAGCTTTGGCAGTATTTCCTTATGACTATATCTTCTGGATCAATGAAGTCACGTTACCACAATTAGAGATGGCAATAGATGGTAGTTCAAGGAAGAAAATCAGGTGTCAAGGACCTCCAGATCTCAAAACGTGACCAAGTTATAATAAGTTTACCTGACCCGTACATGTTTCACCCTGACCACGATTGAAGGTACACTTTTCGAGATGATTCGACAAAATTCTCCAGGCATCCTCACCAGATGTGCCACTATCCCATTATGGAGCGGTTTTTCGATATCTCTATGACTTTGAAATGAATTAATTATTTCCTGAAGAGTACACCTTCATCCCAAGTTTTCTTCTTCATCATCAACACCGAGAACAAAGCATTAAAGATCAACGTGAGATGGTATCAAATCCATACCAAACATACGATTCAACCCTTATAGTTGATTCTGAACTTATTTTTATTTCCTGATCACGTGATCGTATCGATCATAATGAAATTGATAGAGCAGCTTCATGAAATGGGAGAATGAAAGATTTCAGGGGATCGAATTCTTTTATTGAATACTTCTGGGCACGGACAGTAATGGAGCCTTTTTCCAACCGTGAAATATTTTTATTCCGCCTGGGTATCGCTGGAACGTATCGCTTTTCCTCTTTGTTCCGTAACTTCGGGGCTCGGCACGCACACATGGTGTGCAGATACCCCAGGACCCCAGTAGAGGTATTTGCAAGTTAAATGGTATAAACGAGGAGAGAAAACAAATTTGAGCTCGTCTTGCGACGGAGGTTGCCCTCCAGAGGCATCACCGAAGGAGAGATACCAGCTTTTCGACTTTTTATCCACTTCTTCTTCTTCTTCTTCTTCTTATTCTTTTTCACGGTCCTTCGCGACTTTCTAGCGGTTATACTGTTTTATTTTGTCACCAAGGCAAGCCGCGAGACTCCATCACGTTTATACATTCAACACTTCGCTTTATCAGACAGACGCGGGGGGCGGCTGATCTCAGACGTCATTTATTCATACAGTGAACGGGGTTTATTATATCCCAACTGTAAATTTATTCGCATTGTTTCGAATCGAGTCAAAAAGTTGGTCTCCTCAAAAGTTCCCGTCAAATAATATCAGCTGCAGGTGTGAACTGCACTGCCCCTAATGACTGTAATGACAGTATTTTAACGAACGCAATACAGTCCACCAGAATTAAAATAAAGCAAGTGTAATACGTCAGTCGAATATGATCGGTGGGCATTAAAAATGATATAGAAAAAGAAACGCGCGTTACGGTACAACAGGGTCGTAATCACATTGAATTTCCGCCAATAAATCCAGCTCCTCTATTTCTCTTCCACCGTTTCAGAGTTCGCTGGGAAAAATCGTAATCATATTCCCGTTTTAAATGTATTCACTGTTCACCGTTCGGATTTCACCCACCCCGTCAAGCCCAACTCCCCAGGCGTATGTAAGACGAAGGGGGACTGCGTTGTGCAAACACGTGTAGTCTCGATACGAAACGCAAAAAGCAAACGCCTTTAGGAACGAAGGAGCCTAAGGGAGTAGGAAGAAAAGCTCCGACAAGTGAGAAAGATACCGGGCAAGGATCTAATCTCCTTGTAATCTCAGCTTACGACGTCTGCCCTCATGGATCGCGTCTGGACAGACGTTTGAAATAAGATGGAAAAAACAAAAATAAAAATAAATCTGAAAATCAAGGATCCGCATTTTTGTCTCATATTTATTATCGTCCAAGGGTGAAGGGTGACCGAATATAGATGCAGAATTTGGTAAACTTGGAAGGTCCTTTTTTGGTCAGCACTAGTGTATTCGAAGTTCCTTGTTTTTCTTTATTCCGTGTTTTGTTTGGGATAAAATGAAGGTCTAAGGGTCCCAAAGGGCGTCCCAGCACCGGTCAGTCGGTTAACTGCGTCTGGGACTCCCAGGACTATATCTTCCATACAAAACCAATCGGGCGACACCTAGACAGCCGTTGAACGAACGGCTAGCTCGTGCCAATATCAGGAGGGGGTTTATTCCCCTCAAACGTGAGGATAGAGGATGAAGGGAGGTTTGAGGGAGACCTGGGACCGGGAAGAACCTCACTGGACCACAGGGCGCGTTACCGGCCCATCATTCCTTTATTGGCCATAAAACCAATAATATGATGCCATCCGATCCGCGTGCCACTATATCCAACCGAGAAACGACCAACGATACAAATACCTTCGCTCATATCTCTTATGTGGCTATGGGACGTGGATTTTTTTCCTAATACGTTCTTCTGCAAACTTTTACATTCAATACTATACGGTCATCGATGTACCCAAGTATATAGTATATCTGACCCGCTTCGAAACGAATTGCTTCAATTTTTATAAACTTGCCACGACTATTGCTGTAATTTAGACGGTTCAAGGGTTGAGTTGTGCCACGAGGAACATCCCCTAAGTCCGAGAAGTGAAATGAATTGGAAATAAATTGGTTTGTACGTGTGAAGTTTTTTTGGGTGAATGATTTTCATCGAGTGATCCAGACCATTTTGATTATTTATATGTAAAGCAAGTACCCACCTACCTAGGAGCGTAACGATAATTGGCACCTTCTCCCTTCTCATCGTGTATTTCACACCATCCCTACAGAGGGCTCGCTTAAACCTCATCTCGGCTCACTTAAAAATCTCATGAAAGCGAAACAAAGGAAGTGGATCGCCCTGCTAAAAGACCTCTAAGGAGTGTACGTTGGTTTAGCGTTAACTCGACGAGGTAAAAAGAGAAAGAGATTATAAGTGAGAGAAGAAAAAGTAGAGAGAAAAGGGGGGGAAAAAAAAATAAAAGAGAGTAAAATAGGGTGGTGGTGGAAAAGGGCAACAGCCAAGAGGCCCGTCTTGATGACGTCTCAATTCCCTCACTCAACCTGAAGTAGAAAAAAAAAAAGGAAAAAAAAACTACAAGGGGAGATCCTTATCAGCCGCGTCGACCGGCCTAATTTACTTATTCTCTTCCCTTCTTAGAGACCTATTTACAAGAATAAAATTGCCCGCTCGTTCGAGGAGTAGGTAGGTAGGTATAGGTAAGAGATACAACAAGAACCACCGACTGGTTGGTTCTTCGCGATGAGCGCGAAAAAGGAACATTATGTGAAAGGAAGAGAAAAGAAAAGAAAGCAAAAAGATAAAAAAAAAAAAGGAAAAAGAAATATCAACTTCGTCAGCAGGCTGCGAGCCTGCAGGGGTAGTAATAATGTGTTTCTTTAATGGGCTTGCCCAATTCACGAACGTCTATACCGTTCGCCTCCATGCTCTTTAGCATCTGATCAAATATGCATTTAGATAGCTTCTTAAATTTTCCAGACGCAAATTTTCCCTAGCAATTATTATTACGACGAGTCCATCGCTGAATATAACCAATCGCGCGATCTTATTTATAAGGAGATGTGCGCGGAGACGCGTTGAAATTCTACAAAGAAAATGCATTTTTCTCGACGACTCGAGGACTTTGAAAGAAATTCACAACTAATCATGATGCCTGATTAGAATTCGTCATTGATCAGTTTCAGTGATTGATCATGATCAAGCCGGAGATGGAAAATACGACATCGTCATCCTGTCGTGAAGAATCAGAATTACAGTTGAACCGATCCTGACATTTTCGATCCTCAATATTCGCAGTACAAGGAGAAAAGTTTTTGGCATCCAAGAATTCCCTATAAGTTATCAAAACGTTCAAATTGTTTCTTTCGAACTTTTTCGATTAGGAATATCAAAAAAGGATAATTTTTTGGTTTTTCCTCTTTGAAGGACTTTCGTTAGAAATATAATAATCAAGTATATCGAGTGATTGCGCGCAATTTGACTCATGGGGCGAAGAAGAACGTCGTTAAATACCTAAAGTCTGAAGGAGACGATCATCTAGCTTCGCTCTTCGATATCCCAGACAGCTCCCGTGGCTCGTCTTTGTGTGCCGCTCCAGGGCCTGGGACACGTCGTGGCTCATTCACGGCTCGCGTCGTCAATCCTGACGAAAGAGAGAGAGAGAGAGAGAGAGAGAGATAGGAACGAGATGCGGCAGCTTCCCTCGTCCCGATATATCTCCCTCTGGAAACAACCCCTTCCTTCTTCCCTTTGCCGAAGAGAAGGTGTAGGACTAGGAGGATAAGGAGGGTGGGCGATGACACTTGGTTACGACATTAGCGAGCCACCCTTCCGCGCTACGTCAATGTCAAAGCCACGAGTGACGAAAACCTCGACTTTAACGGTATCGATATACAGGCTTAGATTCGGGGAAAGAAGATTGAAATGAAGTTTATTCCTTAAAACGAAGTTCAAATTCCTTAGGAATCAGATATTCAAGAACCAGAGTCAACAGCTTGATTGTTAACTGTCTCATCAAAATTAAAAAAGAATTGGCTTTCATCACAAAAATTGACCTGAATCCAAAAATCAGCTATAACTAAATATGAATCGGTAAATTAAGCATTTTGAATAAGTTAGATTCATCAGGATTCAAAAACTTGGAGCTTTTCGATTCAGGCCTTGGTGGCAGCTGATTTGATTATGCTAATTTTTCAGAATAAGATAGTTTTTCTTTGTAGACTGAATCTGAATCGGAAAATTGAGCAATCTGAAACAGTTGGAGTCATGAGCATCCAAAAACATGAAGCTTTTTATTCAGACGTTGGTGGCTGTTTTGATTATGCCAGTTTTTCAGAATTAGATAGTTTTTCTTGGTGGGGGGAATGTGAATCAGAAGACTGAGCATATGTAGAAGAAGTTGCAGTCATCAGGATTTGAAAACTTGGAGCTTTCCGATTCAGAGCTTAGTGGCTGATTAAATTATGCTGGTTTTCCAGAATGAGATAGTTTTTCTTTGTGTGAATGTATTTTGTTGTGATTTAGGAGGGGATGGAATGAGAGACGGGGCATATCCGGGCGTTTGAGATAACGAATGAAATTGTCTCGTCTGTCGTGTACAAGAAGAAGCCGATTTCTAAAGACCCGATCATCCCCCAGGAGGTAAGGTAAGGGCTCTTTCTGGAAAGGAGAGCTGTATTTAATCGATGACATTCAATACAGTTGAGTACCTTTGTGAGATGTTTGCTCGAGTCCAAAGGGAACGAAAAATGACTACTCTCGACTCCCGACTCCAGACTCCCAACTCTCCCGGATCGCAGGCTATCGTAATTTCCGACGAGAGAGGTGGGTAGGTAATACGACGTAGGTACTGTTGGCCGTTTCATTCCTCCGAGTAAACCTCGCCGTGCCACGCCGCTTTCCTCCGTTTCTACCCCCAAACCAATCTCTACCTCCGTCTCCGCTTCCTGGGACTTCCATGGGGCTCTCGACTTCACAGAGACGTCAAACGATCCTTCTCTCCCGGTTATAGGGACGAGTTCCCAAACTCCCCCCCGCCCCCGCCCCCTCTCTCTTTCTCTTTCTTTCTTCACCCGATTTATTTACGCAAAAATTTCGAATCCCATACTCTCACATTTTTCTAACAAATTGAATCAAAAATTGTCTAGGCTCAGGCTCTTCTGTCTTGATCTTCTACTCCACATTTGGAAGATTAGGAAGATAAGGATTTGAAAGAGAAGTCGTTCTCTCGAAAAACGTCTGTTTCAAAATACGGTATCGACAAATCGATCAATAACTTTGAAATGAGGCACAATTCTTGAGATCCTTACCGAGCATTTTGTACAGGATTTGGAAGTTCGAATTTCGGTGGAAAGAACGAAGGATTGCCGGATAGGAGGTGGGAATAAAAAAGAAAGAAGACAAGGTAGTCCGTTGAATCGGAAGGCTCTGGACTGTGGATGCTTCTTGCACCCCAGATAATGGGATCGCGTTCAACCCTCTTAAAGCTGTATCCGTTCGTTTCTTTGAACCTTCGTTTTCCCCTTAAATCATTGTCTTGTAAGATTTAGAATTCCTTCCTGAACTCGAAACATTTCTAAGAAAGTCATCAGAGCTTTGTCTATGTAATGATTACCGAACTCGATTAGAGTAATTCACAATCATCTTCAATCACTCATAAATCCACATATCGTCTCCGGAAATGTTTCCAACCGAAAAGGCATAATGAAAAACTGTATTTCTCAAAGGACGATATTTTTCTTGCCTATCGGGCGACTTGATTTACACAAAAGTCACGCGATAAGTCAACCTCTTCAGGATTTCCCACATGGACTGCCGCTAGGCTCTTCGACTAGCTGGAATAACATAACCAACCACTTCGATTCCAATAACCATGAATCTATCATACGTCAAAATGCAATCTACTCCACCTGAACAGCCCCTGCCGGGGAATCAATGGCGACCCCTGAAAATCTACGAAGTCAAAGCAGGGCGGTCGAATGGCGATATGGGAAAAGCTACCTCGTCCTGATACCAGAGACTGGGATGGAAATCGGGGAAACTAGGAGAGATCAGAAGAGCAGGAAACCACAAATCTCTGGTATTTCGGCCCATGCGAGTGTGTGGGGTTTGTATAAGTCTTACGGTATGCAACGCAAATGTGATACCCCCTGCCTTTCGAGTCTTGGTATAAAAGTTGGAAAGTTTCAAAGACCGTCTCTCTTATACCCCCGAGGCGACTGTCCCCTCTATAAAAGCCAAAGTGCAAAGGTCAACTCTTCAGGCACGAATCGCACCTTTTGGATCGACGCAGTCGTCGATTTCTTACGCACTGGTCTATTAAGGATCGAAGGAAATGTTGCCATGGAAGAAGGTGATCAAAAAATGGGAATAACTGAAATTGATCGTCATCGGAATGAACCGCGTGGAAAAAAAAATTAGACCCAAGAAAGAAAGACGTCGTATCACCCCTTAAAACGGGGGGAGTTTTATTCAACCGATGAACGAGGCAATAAGGGATGAGCGATGCTCGCTGGGACATATCTAACGGCATACAAATGAATGCATGCTACGGCTTTGACGCGATATAATTTATCACATTAAGCCGTTCGTCGTTGTCTGAGCCAACCTCACCGCCGTCTAAACGACCTCTTCGAACCCGTCAGTCTCCACGGTTATTGGGGCAAATATAAATAAGGCAATCACTTCTTCTCCTTCTTTTTCTTCTTATACTTCTTTTTCTTATTTTCGCAAGCTCGTTCGTAAGCTCGAGACCCGAAGATTGCACCCAATCCAACCACGGCTTAACGGATCCTTGTAATCCCCAGGGAATACATGTGAATGTGTGCTCGGATAAGGGAGACGGGTAGGTAACGCGATAATTCGCTCTGAAAAATATCCTCAGATCGGTCTTTGCCTTGGGGGGTGTCGTGAAACAGCCCTTCTTCCTTCATTGAGAATTTTCCAAAATTTCACCGAGTTATTCCGCGAGATTGCAGAAAACGATAGATGTATCATTTTTAGGCACACGATAGCATAGCGGAGTGCCTATTACATTCGTCATTGCGAAAAATTCCAGATCGAAAAAAAATTTCTTCTAGCGTAGAAATCCGTGTCAATACTCACACAATTTTTACTCTAGCATTTTCCAAAAAGTATGTGTGTGTGTGTGCGTGTGTACGCCCAATTTTGTATCCTGAATTCCGGGAGAACGACTTGAGCGATCTAGTTGAAATTTTTAGGGAAACTAAACTGTACAGCGAAGATGTTCCGTTAAACTTCTGAAGATTCTCCCACTTCCGGTTGCAAAATGGGACCCGTTTTTTCGAAAATTATTATGTATATCTTGAATTCTGGGAAAACAACTTGAGCGATTCGAATGAAATTTTGAGGGAAAATCAACTGTTTGGTGAAGATGTTCGATTACCCTTTTGAAGACTCTTTCACTTCCGGTTACAGAATGGCGAGTGTTTGAACAGTTGAATGACTATGACGCCTATCCTCAAGTCGGGGAAAAACAGCTGAACCGATTTCAACTAAATTTTAGTTAGGTATCACTATATCAGTTTCAATATTAAAAAACCTGCGATCCTGCCTGTTGCAAAAGAGCAAAGCTTTTTTGTTTATGCCGCCATATATACCTATAGTATCGATTCATGAATTTCTGAAGTAAATCTGGTAAAAGTAATAATTTTCTCGTGCGTATTACATACCCTTTTCGAAAAAGGGAGTGCAGAGCTTTTCTGAGTGGTAGGTAGATAGGTAGGTAGGTAGCAAAGGTATAATAATACGCGGACAAACAATAAATGGCTCACTCCCGGGGCTCCTGTGGCTCCCGTGACGTCACGGAGAAATATCTTGCTCCTGTAGAAAAGTTTTTCCAACTTTGTATAATCATTTTTCCTGGAATGTTCTGTGCTCGGATTTCTTTGCTTGGCTACCCCGCCTTTCGCTTCCCTTACTCACCCTCTATCTCTGTCCCTCTTTCTCTGCACTCGCTTCTGTACTCTATATCTCAGTTCTTATCTCAGAAAATTCTTTCGCGGTCGCTGGAAAATACTTTCGAGCCAACTGCTTCATTCTCGGAGGAAAAGAATTTTAATTTTTCTCAAAATTTTCTCTCCCCGTCATTTCATCCTTCCCATACATATATACGATATACATATGTATACATATACGCGTACTTGTCTTCGTTTGCTTGATACAAAACTTCAAAAGATCCGCGTCGGTTTCCCCCAATTTTTCAAATTATAATTTAATCACGATTTTTTTTCTTCTTCTTGTTTTTTTTTTTTGGTTTGTTTTGTTTTTTGTTATTAAAAATGACAAAGGGACATCGAACGAGGTTCGTAATTTCAACGTAAACGAGCTAATCGCGCAAGCATAGCTGATTCTTTCCCCCGATATTGCCGTAACAAGCTTCGCGCAGGATCTTTTCTCTCTCGAGACTCTCGGGTACCGTTTCGTAGCGTCTAATCACCATCGTTCTCCACGCACCACGACATACCCTCAAAGCCTCCTCAGCCTGGTTCCCTTCCTAGCGACACCTGCATATTTGATATGCAATGTAAACAGCCAACCGCCACTGAATAAATACCGCATATTCATGTATTATTAAACAACCGTGGGAGATTAAAATTTTTTTACCTAAGCCAGGCAGGGCTGAGTGTAGGTGGTTGCGAGAGATCATGTGCTAAAAACTACTCAGCCACATATTTTTCTTGATAATAAAATAAAAATAGGTTCAGTTATGGCAAAATGCTCAATTTTTCGTTTCTTTCTGTTTGTTTCTTTCTTGGAGCAGATAATCGGAAAACCAAAATTATAATAGGCACAGTTTTGAATTCTGGAATCCAAAGATTCTGGAAAATCTATTGCGATAGTAGAAAGCTGAATTCCAAAGTTCGCTCGGTTATCTGAGAGAATACGTACAAGGCTTGTGAATTTTCATAGAACTTGACCATCATTTTGAAATCGGGAATGCTACAAGCCTAGAAATATTCTGGAAACAGGATTGAGGTATAGGGGAGGCCAGGGCAAAACGGGCAACGAAATGAAAAATTCAAATTGAGAACAAAACGCGCAACGTCTTAATTACTAGCTTTAAAACGACGTGTGTCATTTTTCTAACGATACTCACACAAAGAAAGTGCGTAAAATAAGTCAATTTGTCAATTAATTTTTCTTTTTTTTTTTTTTTTTCATTCGAATCGAATCAGAATTTTACTTAAAATTCGTCCAGAACTTTTTCCAAAAAGTCACCTCGATATTCCCAATTTTTCTCACGTGAGGTACTTCAGGAAATTAAAATGAGTCGTTGTTGAGAAAGTTGAAGAAGTGCCCGTTAATTTGTTTGTGAGTCACCTACACGATTTTCCGCGTGTTATTCAAACCAGCTACGCGGTTCGTCTGACATTTCGGATACGATGAAACACGTTCGAAAGTTGATCGAGTCCGAAACATAATCGTGCCAAAAACTGAATGACCTCTATTAAATTACAAGCGAATTCAGTTACTTCAGAAGGAATAATTGGACCGCGTATCGTACCGCGACACGCGCTCGAGTTGGCGAAAAAATATCGGAAAGTTTTTGAGGGCTGCACCGGGAGGAAAGTAGGGAAAGGTAGGTAGGTAGATAGGTAGGTAGATATAGGCTGGGCAAAATCTTTCTTTCGTCAAGACGGTGCGGGTTGTGCGACAAATATAGAATTTGCATATAAATAGGGTATTTCCATCTGTGCTCGGGCACGGGCGGCCGAACCGCGCGGTGGATCTGATCGCGAATCCAGCTTCGTATATCCTTCTGTCCGTATGCCCAAGCCGCGCCTCGCCAAACCGCGCTGTGCCCAAGGATACGATGATACAGAAATGAAGAGGAAGAACCCCACCGCAAGCTCGCAAGCTCGCCTACTTTCACCACCGGAAATACTAACCTCCAGATATTATTAATAACCCGAGATGAGATCGAAGACACCCGCCCTTCGCCCTCCACCCCCTCCCCCCCCCCCCAACCCAGATGAGGCAAGTCGAGACGAACCGAGGCCAAAATCAATCTGCCATCTGTTTGTCGGAGTTCCTTGGAGGCTGGAGGTTCAAGACTCTTTCGAAGACTCGGGTTCAGCAGGGGAAACGAAAGAGTGGCACATTTAAATTCAATTCCCCGTGGTGTGGAGAAGCAGGGGGGGGAGGAGGGGGGGGGGGGGTTTCGGTACAGAGTTTATCGCGTTTGGGACCAATTTGACGGATTCGGAAGGAAGAACTCTGAGGGCAGAAAAAGAGAGAGAGAGAGAGAGAGAGAGAGAAAGATGATGTAGGGTGAAAAAGCTGCCAACCGTGTTCGTGTTTTCTTTAAAATATTTGTACGCCGGGACGCTCCTCGATCTGATAAGAGATCGGTAAACCTGTCAACTCTACGTGCTGTATCAAACTTTGTTAGACTTGTATGGGTATGGGTATTGCCCACGTACTTGTACACCAGGTTTTGGCCCCGTGAAAAGCGACGAAATAAAGCCGAGGCCTGAGAAAAAATGTATATTTCATCTCGAGGGTAACAGGAGTGAAAATTTTGAGAACGATACTGAAATCGAAACGAGAAGAAAATCCATTAGCGTAATTAAACCGAGCGTTTTTCACTCGATGACTGTACTATAGTCGGGTGGAGACCCTGGTGGCATTTAACCCCGACTCGCGCCCATTTAAGCCTCTTACATACCTACTTCCGGAACTCTTAAGCCGACGAAAAAAACCAAGAAAAAAAAACAAAAAAAAAAAGAAAACAAAAAGGAAAAATCAAGATTTTTTTGGGGCACTTTTTCCCTCTCAACGCCCCGAGGCTCGAGAGGGCAGAGGGGTGGCTGATAATTGAATCAAACGATTTATTTACCCGATTAAAAAATACTAGAACTTGGTATAAGAGGTATCCGGTAACAAAGCTTCAGATGAAGGGAGAGATCGTTGGAAAGTAAAATCTACTTGGGGGTGAAATGCGAGCTAAGATAAAAAAAGAGAAAATAAAAAGTGGAATCACCGGGTCAAAGGAAACTCAGATCTCACGGTGTGTTGTACAGATATATAGCATTTTCTTTTGGAAATACGAGGCAGAAGAAAAGAAGATGAAAAAAAAGGGATATAGCAAATTTCCTGCGAACGACTGATGAGTCGAATGAATTTGAAAATTGTGTTAAAAGTGAAAAAATAAAAAAAATAAATAAAAAATAAAAAATAAACGGTGCAAACAAAATGTGTAGGCGATAACTTGGGTAAAATATTTAAGGAAACACACGGCGTGGCCTTCGGGCCTTAAAACTCCTCATCCTGATCCTCATCCTCATCCTCACGCCATCCCACCCCTATGGCGGCTACTTTGCGATACTCGTCTTTGTTGAATCCCCAGGCGCAGATTAAGTCCGCTCCCCTTAAATATTCATCCCCTTGGAAAACCTGATAAAAATAAGGAAAAGACTCTCTTAGTTCCCACCTCCCTTAGTTCCTACCCTGGAAAAGCTCTCGACCTACACCCTGAGCTAAGACAACGCCGAAGCCTGCGGTAAGAAAACGTTTCTGTAAAAATTGTTTTCTCTCTCGTTGATTCCAATCGATTCCAATCTCATTGTAACGGACGCTCAATGAATTCGCGCATTTGAAAATAAAGTATCGTAAAGCTATTCAAAAGCTGTGGATAAAATGTTCGTTTGTCTAACTCCATAGATCCGCAAGATTCGGAATCTATGCGGTGGGATGAATAACGACGTAGAGATTTGACAAGAAAGAGCTGCGAGAAAAAGTCCTGAGCTTTTTTGAGGATCCAACACAATAAGTACGTTTCGAAGTTTTTCTCATATCGAAAGGAGGAAAAAATTTTGAAAAGGCGTTCCTAATTTGAAATTTTGTCAAGTAATAAATCTGTGTCAATTACAGTTGGTGAAAATAGTGGTATTCGACGAAATTTCTTTATCCGTGGCTTGAGGGTGACTCCATTGAAGTTGGGAAGCCGGGAAACCCCCATCCCCGAGCCACTCAGCGGGTTGAATGCGCATTTTTACTAAATTAAAAAGTATCGTGTGACTGAGCCAGAGCACAGGGGGGTGTTCCCCCTTAAAAAGCGGTCTTAACCTCTATGCCTCTCTTCCCAAAGCCCAGCAAACCCTTAACCCTCTCTACCCCCGTCGTTCTCTCGACTCCTGGAGCCCCCTCTGCGAAATTGCTACCCTTGTTTGCGTTCAATGCTCAGCTATTCTTTTTTTCTTTCCTCTTTTTCTACTCGCGTTACTCCCTCTGCATTCTTCTTTTCTCATTCAGGATCAGGATCTTAAAACTGCGACGCCTGGATCCTCCGATAGTTTTCACTACTTCGGTGTCATATTAATACTAATAAATCTCATTCAGGATGGAGTTTTCTTAGTAAAATCTGTTGATTTGATTCGCTATTCATTGATTGGTTATAAAAATGCGGTTATGAGGTATGAGAAAATTTGTAAAGGAATCTCGAAGCCGTCCTCTCTCGTGGTAGTCAGCTTTTCTCTCCATGCTTCACTAATGCAATCTAAATTTTTCATCCCCTCGGTGGCGACTGAGGCGGAAGAAGTGCCTCCCTACCAAGCCTGCCTTCCTGAAGGTTGTCGGGTCCTGGGACTGGGACTGGGACTGGAACTGGGAGGACGGGGTGGTCGGTGGCAGGCGAAGCAGCAGAAGCAGAAGCAGAAGCAGAAGCAAAAGCAGAAGCGGCAGCCACAACCCTCATTTCAAGCTTTTGTTTGAAATCACAAAGTAAAGCCCGATAATGGCTGTGTAATCAGATTTATCAGCTGGGTATACACCCGGGAATGATTGTAAGATGTGTGCGGAGGTCATAATTACCTCGAGAGCTGAGGACCTCTCCCGGAAATTCTTCTGTCATCTTTGCCGCTTTTAATGTCTGGGGAAGAAAAATTTCTCAGACATTTTCACACCCCTTAAAATTAAGGTAAAAGTCCCATTGGCTAGAAAAGTCCTAGACACCTTCGCGGTTACGTTACCAGTAGCAAAGTCATAGTTGCGCATTTCTCATAGCAGTGCAGCTACTGGTTCCTTGATCATCTCGTGAGAATTGAAAATGAAGAATTTCTGCAATTCGCAAGTAACGACTGAAACGACAGTACGGCGTTAGTCGCAGAGACGTAGCGCATATAGCTACCGATAGAAGATAATTCCAAGCAACCACGACAAATTCCAATATCTACGGAAATATGTGCTCCGCCGCGTCACTGCCAAAAACCACAGCGTTCCTTGTGGCCAGCTACCCTCCCTTCGATCTCGATTCTCTCCCTTTCTCTGTCCTTCTCTCTCGGCATCGCATCTTTCGCTACTGAATTCTGGTTAATTTGGTTCCAGTAGCGAATAGCAATTTCGAAAAATTACCAAATAGTATGGCATTTCTCCTCTTCAAAATTTATACGAGACTGGAATGAGCCGATTAGAAACCGGACAATTGCTTTCTGGTGAACACTAAACTGTCAAATCAACCGTTGGAAGAAAAAACGTTTTCCAATTTTTCAGACGGTTTTCACTAAAACGTATCTAAAAATATCTTGCACCAAAAAATACAGACAGTACTTTGATTCGGAAAACCTCAATTGGATCAGGACACGTCTAGGTAGCTTTCGGGGCTCTTTGGATTGGAAGCTTTAGCGAGGGACTTTCTGGACTTTCGAGACTTAATTCTTAGGATGTTTGGGACTGCAGGTGTGGAGCGAGAAGGTATGAAGGTTGAAGGGTGGGTGCCTACCTATACATATATACAGCGAAGGTTCAGTTGGCGTTGGGTTTCCAGGCACGCGGTCGAGTGCTAACAGCATCATGGCGTAGGAGAGGCGGTCCCGGGCCGGCAATCACCCCTGGGGCTAATGCCACCAGGAACAAACAAAATATAAAGTACTAAGTAGCCCTGGCCAACTAACCGGGACTCTAGACAGAGCGTAGATAGCATACCAAGAGAACCCTAGCCGAGTCTCAAGTTTTTAATTCCCTACTCGGGTCCAGCCCTCGCTAAAAGTCCAGTTAATTCCAAAAAAGAGAAAACAACTTATTTTCCACTCCCAATGAAATTTGTAGGTAGGATAATTTATCTTAAAAATACCTTGAACGTAATAAAATATTTGAAAGGGTTATTTGTTTCACTTTTACTTTCTTCCTTGGTTTTTTTTATTTTTATTTTCTCTCTTTTTCTAATGGAGCTTTTTCATGGGGATTTTTCTCTCGCCAAAAAAAGAGAGACAGAGAGAAAGAGAGAATGAAGGTAAATTCGAGTGGTATAAAAAATGAAATGAAAACAAGAAAACAGTATATCTGGAATTAACTCGCTCTCTGATATTCGACGGTGGCGTCAGTTGCGACAAATGGATAGGAACGTCGTAAAGTAAGTGACGCGTGGCCCGCGACCGGGTATGCTACCTTCAATTTTCATCCCTCTCTCTATTTCTTAAACCACCACCTCTCAGACGCACCCTCACAACCCATTTGCCATTCCAATCCCAATTCATTCGGTCTACGTCATAGTTAGCATTGTGCCCGGGCCCAGTGTGCCCAGCGTAAAGCGATTCCCCGGCGAAATTTAATTAAAACAATCAAATTATGGAAGGAGAACGGGCGGTGCTGGTACTGGTGCTGGTGCTGGTGCTGGTGCTGGTGGTGCTGAGCCGCCAAGACCGAGAGAAAGACTTTGCACCACCGGCGGTACCCGTCGACGCGGACGTCGTCGCCGGAACGCTTCATCCACCCCCGAACCACCCGGATAAGATTTTCTCCGGTCGTGTTTATTCTTCGCGTTCGCCCCCCGGTTGCGGGTGGGGTGAACCCTCGGAACTACGGGGACTGAGATGCCGGCAGCAACTTTCCTTCTCGATATATATAGAAGGTATACGGCGAAACTGTCCAAAATTATGAACCAACATTTTTTTTCTCTCGTAAAACCAACAAAAAAGGGGTTGAAAAATGGATCAAGGAAACCAGTGCAGTTTGAATTTCGCAAATCTGTTTAATTTTTTTTCTTTTTACTCCTTTTTTCGGAGAACCATAGACTTTGGGATTCTGGGGAGATTGATAATCGATACTGCTCATTGGAACTAACCAAGCCTAATCCAAGATGACGGACTTATCGATAAGTTATAGCATTCGAGGAGAATAGGTAATCGTCAAAAATATGATCCACACAAAATTTCACTCATTGGCAATTGACTGAGTTTTTTTTTTTTTTTTTTTTTTTTTTCCCCTACTATCGTAGGACGATGGAGCGCTTTTCGGATAATATGCATCCTTAAGGAGCCGAAAAGGGTGGACGGTTTTCGTAAAAGCTGACGAAAAGCTTGGAAAATACAGTATCGAGACAATTGTCTTTGAATTTATATTTTAAAACATTGGATAACCGAAACTGGGGAAAAAAATAAAAAATTACGAACACTCCAGAACTAGTCCTTTGAAAGCAGGAAGAATCAGAGGATAAAATATAGTTCTCGGTCCTCTCCGAAAGCTCGGGGGGGGGGGGGGGGGGGGGGGGAAGGAGGATTGAGATTTTTCAAGTTTCCCTGCAGCCCAGTGCTGGCTCGTAAATCGAGAAGCCTGCCTGTAGCATGGGGCGATGGGGTAATGGTAGTGGTAGTGTTAGCGAAAGATCGTGGTAGCTTCGTATCGGACGAAAGGGCGAACGAACAAACGAATGAAATACCGCCGTATGGCCGTTGGAAAAAAAATGAATAAAAAGAAGAGAGAAAAAAAAACAGATGAGCTTTAAATATTAAATATGCCTGCCATAAGCCTGGCGTTGGGCTGGCCCATATTTAGCACTACAGTGAGCAGGAATAAAAAAAAAATCCTTCGCGGTAAGGTGGGTAGGTAGGTAGGTTGGAAGGAAGGTAGGTAGGTACAGGGAGGACGACGCGGGTTAGACGGGCTGCTGCCGGGGGAGGCAAAGAGGCCTGGCAGCGTTATTGGAAAACGATGATTTACGATAATGGGTTTTTTCCCTTGGAGAGTCGTGGCTGGGCGCGAGCCCGAGCTCGGCGAGTTCGAAGGTGGGGTGTTAATAACGTTAATTAATATTTCGCGAGAGGTTTCGCGAGTAGGCGATGGCCTGCGGGGGTAAGAAGGGGAAAAAGGGAGCAAGTGAGCAAGTGAGCAAGTGAGCAAGGGTTTTCCAGCTTCAACCAACTGACTTTACTCTCTCATTCCTCAGAGAGTGTGGTACGGCAAGCTGCCAGCTGGCATGAGACTCAGACGCCTAGAAGAGCAGCCCAGTTTTCGTCACCCGTTTCTTAACCCTTTTCAAATGATCCCTAACTGGCCAACAACCGCTGCCGGGCGGGTGACAATATAGCAATTTTGAAGAAATATAATGAATATAAGTAAAATCAGGTTCTGCCAAATGAATTTTGACGGGAAATCAAGCCGACGTTAACCGCATGCCGACGATAAAGTAAAATCGAATAAAACGGAATCTTAGGCCAGTGGCTAAGGTCTGACTGGTAACGGACAGATAAAAATCTCCCCTATAGTATAGCGGCTATACCTTAGGAGGAAATACGACGAAGGCGACGAAGCCGTCCCGAGGATTACATTGTCGTAAAATCTGTAGAAATTTACATCAGGAGTGCTAGCAATAAAATATTGATGGTAGGGATTTGAATGCGAAGAAGCGCCGGGACGCCGGACTTTTCCAGCTAGGCGTCTGGCTGGACCTACTAGCTGCAAACGTATACAATGCCTCTGAACTGAAAAACTCCAAGTTTCTCCTACATACCCACATGTCGATTTATGCCAACGAGAAACGGCCGGAATTCTTTAGATTTCGGTTTACAGTCACATAGCTGTTAAAATACAAGCTGAACAAAAACTCACGGATTCGTATCTAGATCGATTCATCTGCGAGTTCTCGAATCAAACGAAACCCACCCTTTGGTCTGTGACGCATAATGAAGAAGTCAAACTTTTTAGGAAACGTTCGATATTGGGGAAGTTGTTATTTGTGGAAAAATTTGAATTTGCGTATTGAAATCGAGATTTGATTCGAAACGTGCTAGTGCTGTTCATAAATGAGGATATTTCACTCCAGGATTGAAATTTGTATGAGGAATTGAGGCGTTAACCACCATCGCATGGTGATGAGTCGATAATTTCGTATTACTCATGCCATAAGATCGTAGGCGCCAAAAAAAAAAAAAAACTGTTCTGGCGGATATGCCCACAAGATTTCAAATTGCGTAAAAAAGATTTTGGCACTAAGAAAAAAATTTTTTGTTTCTCTTCGCTTACGACCTTATGGCATTAGTAACGCGATATAGAAATGCCACCTTGCGTTTCAACCAAACATACGGGATGTTCTACGGGAGTGTTTAGGATATTCAAACCAGGATATTATAGTACCAGATCTAAAGAAAAAGTTTAATTCCTTTGTACCTACCAGGTAATAAACAATCACTGCTTTTCAAGGAAAGTGAATATCTTTATTCTAGTGATCTATAGACATTTTCGACTTTTCTATTTTCCCCACAACAAGTCACGGTGAACAACTCCTGCATAATTATTATCAAACTTTGAATCTCATGGTGAAATTTGTTAGATTTGCAAAACACTACGTATAACCAGATCCAGACCCTGCAGTTTAAATTCTTTAAAAATTACGAAATTTCCACCCCAATTGGGCCATCCCTTGAAATTCGACAGGCTCATCTTACACAACCTGACCAACCCAACTCAACGATCATCTCCGTAAGGTAATTCCCGAATCAGGTCAACCCCCATGCTTCGCTTCGTCAATGCGTATGAAAGTCGTGTGACAAAGAGCTGCTGACAAGAGCGATATGAAATTTATCCAACTGACGTAGAGTAGGTAGGAACCGTAGGTAGGTAGGTAGCTGTTAGATAGAAACCTACAATTGTGAATGCCTCGACGTGAGGCTGCTTTCAGTTGTGTTTTTGATATCATTTCATTCCCGGGACTCTCGAGATTCGTCGGGGGAGTATTTCGGTTTGTTGTCTGTCTGTCTGTCTGTCTGCTTGCCAGGACTGCCTGCCTGTCTCTCTGTCTGTCTAAGGACGTTGGTAGAGGTTCGCAATTGCCACGTCGAGTGGCGGGTAGCTAAGAGAACGAGAGAGATAGAAAATAGAAATGAGAGAAGATAGGAGAGAGAGAGAGAGAGAGAGAGAGAAGACTATGGTGTGCTTTGGGTGTTAGCGTTAGGGTACGAGCGCGAACTGCGAGTCGCGGGAAACGAGAGCGGCATAAAGCGGGTGTATACCGAGAACTGCGTACGAATAACGGAAATTAAGTGTCAACTGAAAGAGAGGAGAGAGAACGAGGATCTGCTACCGAGTGAGGAGAAACCTCGAGATATAGGTACCTAAGCGTTCCCTCGCTTGGATTAACGGTACGTGCACAGGAGTCTAAACTCCCGTCCTCCTTCACCCTCGACATCGTCCTTCTCCTCAGATTCAAGGAAGTTGGGTCTTCGACTTCACAGTTGAATCGAAAAAAAAATTCAAAAAAAATCAAACCGAAGACGATTCTGAACAACTATAATTGCAAATAAACGTTAACAAAAAGATTCAGGTTTCTAATCCACCATCGAAGAGAAAGCCTTCTCTAAAACTGTCTTCTGTGATTGCCAAGGAGAAATCGCTGAGTTGCGGGAAACCAAAACCTTTATTATACTTCCTGGGCAACGCGATGTCAATCTAGTAGTAGTGAGTCGTACTGTACGGACGATTGCGTCGAGATTATGGCTGACTACTTATGCCATTCAGTCGAATTCGGTATACTGGATGTCTCCGCGAGATGGAGCAAGATTTTTTAGCTAATCATCGTCCGAGTGGGATTTTGTTATCTATATGCAGGAATGAAATGACATGATTCTGCATTCTTCATGATGAAGTTAGCACACGGCGTGATATATATCGGAAATGGTCTTCAACAATCCAGTCGAGTCAAAATTGTTGATCAGTGCCTGACGTTTCAGCAGTTGTGTACTGGCCCTGATCAGAGGCTTAGATTAAATTGGTGTCTCGTGTGGAATCATGATGTAATGACTGAGACTATCAGCGATTGTAACTTGCTACAGTAGTCTCATTGTCAGTCCTTACATCATGATTCCACACGAGACACCAATTTAATCTAAGCCTGTGATGAGGGCAGCACAAGACTGCTGAAACGTCAGGCACTGATCAACAATTTTGACTCGACTAGATTGTTTAAGACCTTTTCTGATATGTGACATGAATATATGATTTCTTCTACCTATAGGTAAAAAGTGTACGATTCTTTTTCTTGAGTATTTCTTCTTGTTTTCATATTCGTTCATTGGTGGAATAATATTTGCCTCTTTGTTTTCAATCGGACACCCTATATTTGTGCGGTGGTGTGGATAGATCTGGAAAAGCGAATCGAAAGCGCCCAGGGAACTCCATATGAGGTCCGTATCGTAAAGTATTCTATTTGGCCACGTAATCCATGTGGTTCACGTGAGACACGCGAAGCGAAATGCGATCCCAAAGAAAATCGGAAAGAACCAGTCGAACCCATAAATATGATTGGGATGCCGTTGCCCTCTGATACCCTCTTCGACCCCATCATACCAAAAAGGACTAGAAAAATCCTTTCGAGCTTTTTTGTGCTTCTTATTGTAACCGCAACCGATTCTAGAGCAAGAAAAAAAAAACTACGATTCGAAGATCGTACTCGATTTTCGATTGATAAATCCGTTGAAAATATTCTAAGCAATTAATTGCTATACCTCTACTCCGATTTCTCATCCTTTGGATGTTGAGCCACCAGAGCGTTGGGACGCGGTTATACGCGCAGTTATGCAAGATTAGCAATTCATGACTACGCGCTTGTTATTGTCGTGGAGGGGCTCTACATTTAGCGCACTGGCAACACAATGGCAATCGTAATAATTAAGAAAGATCGTAACTGTAGCAGCATATTTGGCCCTTCTCGTCCTCACTTGCTCCTTCGCTTTCTTGGGCTAAGGGCTCGCCTCGCTCTCTCTGTACTACGAGGTTAGTTCTCTACGCAGCGCGTCCGGATATCAACCTCTCTCACCTAATCTTGAGCGCAGGAGGCTTGTTAAAAACGACCGTGAATATAAAGAGTTGCATTATTAAAGAAGTTCCCGCGACTCTAACGAAAAGTTTTTCGCCCTTAAAGTTGCGGGGGGTGCGGCAGCGGCTTCTTATACGTAGAAAAATAACCTCCGCCAAAGATGAAAATGCCCATGAGTAAGGGAGCGGGAAAGAAAAAGAGAAAAAGAAAAAATAAATCCAAAGAGAAACAGAGAGCAGTTATTCTCACCTTCTTTAATTTACCTTTCCGTTTTCATCACTCGAGATTATTAAAAAATCTAGTTAGACCATAATTAGAAATCCCGATTTTTCGCAAGAGAATTATTCTCTATGTATTCTGAGGTATGGAAACCGAGTAATTTTGAATTTCTCCAAAGTGAGTGACTATTTTTTTATCTTAGATTTTAGTGGGATATGGATTTTTGAATTTTTCAATTATTTCGGAGGTAAATTTGTACGACGAATTTGGATTTTCTTGAAAAATATGCGGAAGCTAATCGCGATCCCTCAGTCGCAGTGGCATCTGGTTTGAAAGGAGGCGTAAGGGAAGCAATAGGAATACAAAAAAGGAGAACAAGAAGTAACGGCGCATAATTAGCATAACGACACTAATTAAAATACAAATGAAGAGTCCTAAAGAGACGCTCTGGCTGGGTGACGCATTATCGCCAACATCTCCGTCTCGCTTTCTCCCGCATTTACCCGCGGGACTCTCAAACTTTACCCGACTGTGCAAGCTCACATTTTACTGACACTCCCAAACCTAATTATATTCAATTACTCCGTTGCACCATTCGCCAATCTTTACTCACGAGTGGAAGGACGTTCACCAAAGGAAAAGACAAATTTGACAGTGGTAGAAAATTAGTTTCGTCCTTTGTATAATATCCTGACGTTCATAGATTAATCCCACACTACAGATAGTATCCGTCGAATGTATGCAGTAAATTCGCAACGCTGAAGATTCTGCCCTTTCAAAATTTATACAGGCATAATTATATATAGCCGGATGTATTTACGCTGTACATAGGTATATGAGTTTGGCAAAGATCCTTACCTACCAGCAAAAGCACTTACCGCGGTGTGAGAGAGTTTTAAAAACTCTGCGGTTTCGGCTCGAAAGCGATTATGGATTTTTTTTAAATAAGAGGCTACGTTAAACAGCTTTGATCAATTCAGCCTGGCTAATTCCCACCCGCAGTGAGCCAAACTCAGCCCAGCCCAGCCAAGCCCAGCCTGGAACCCAAAGGTCTCTTTTCGCCTCCTCGCGGTCTCCTCGATCTACTCGGTCTCTCGCGGCGGGTCGCAGGTTTCGTGATTTAAGAGGGAAAACCTAAAAACCTTCCCTAATTAAGCCTCGGCTATCGCAAAACGCTGCTTGCCCTTTTTTTTTTTTATTTTTTTTTATTTTTTCTTCATCACCCTCTGCAAGTCCTCGATTTTTACCTTTTCGCAAGCCGCGCGTCAATTCGCCTCAAAAAAGGAAAAAAGAAACGTAAAAACGTGACTGGGAAAATCTTTGGGCTTCCGAGGACTCAAAAACTGCATTAATTAAGTAACTGTTTGATTTTTTTCTTCTGCCTTTGGCGGTTTTGGATTTGATTTGGATTCTGACTTGATCAATAATTACCTCATCGCAAACCTGAACATTATTGACAGAAACACGTGGTAATCAAGAGAATTATCGATCATTTCGTGTGGTAAATCTTAATTAAATAACTCGGAAGGTGAATACGATCAGATATAATATGTGGGTCTATAGGATGGGTGGATATCTTTTGTTTCGAGGCGATCCTTCACGCAGGTTCGTCACGACAGGCCTGCGTTTGATCCTGGAATGGAATTAAGTGGTGCGCTTAGTGATAAGATTCCTGCTCCTTGTGGCAGTCGCGTCGCTAGGGACTGGGATAGAAGGGAGGCCCCGTTTTGGCGGTCGTCAAAAGCTGCGGTTCCATTCGTACAATCAAAGGAATATGTTCTCGTTAGATTAGACTCCTTGAAATCGTTGGGCGTTAAGCGGGCGAACCTAATTTATACCCGTCCTCGTTGCGTGAAGGGCTTTTCCACCTCCTACCTACCAATCCTCCGGCAATTCTTAAATAGCATAGGTATATTTTCAATGAAGAGAAATTTCGCATCTGCTGGTTACCCTCCACTTTTCATCACCTATGATGATTTTTTTTTTGTTTTTGTTTTTTTTGTTTTTTCATTTTTCCCCCGTTAAATTCAGACAATCCTAATGAAAAATGACAATTCTTCATCGTCAAAACACAAGCTTCAAACCTTAAGTGTTTCGAATTTTTCCGTCCAAATATATTTGCTAGAACAATGGGTTGGCTTTTCTTCGACAGATAGACAGACAGGCAAACGCGTTATGAAGGGCTGAAGGGTTGAAAGGTTAAGAACCCTCATAATTGGCAAAAGTAGTTTTGGACTGAGAATTAGAAACAATAACGTGTCCTTTGTTTTTTCTTTCCCGTTTCCTGATTGTTTGATTTCAAATTTTTTATGCATTTTCGAAGAAGGTGTGACGAGCTGCAAGATCTTTTGTCGCGAATATCCCATTCCCTGCAATATCCCGTCGAGAAAGTAGAATATATTCATGAGATTTATGTCAATGGTAACTTTTCATGCAAAACCCTTCTTCTTCTTATTCTCCTCCTTCTTCTTCTTCTTCTTCTTCTTCTTCTTCTTCTATGGGTACAGAATACCGCCTCCGCGCAGTTGCATGATGGCATAGAGCTTCCGAACCAGGAAGGAGACAAGGCCCGATCCATAGTAGCCGAGTTAGTGAAATGTCTTTGCGGTGATTGAGCAAATATTTGATGAAGCGAGCGAGCCTCGCTTCTCTTCCTCACCGGGGGTTGAAACGTCGTTGGATCCCCTTTCGCAGGGTTCCTTGCAGCATCAGGATTCCTCCAAAACCACCCAAAGATTTCTATTCCGGGTAACCGATACATAGAAACGAAGCTAAAGGACATTCAGAATTGAAAAAAGAAAAAAAAGACAGAAGGAAAGGAAGAAAAAAAACCAAAACTCAAACTGAGAGAAAATATTTTTACCTAAACAAAGTGAAAAAATAAATATAAAAATAACCAGAAGAGACAAAAACAGAATGAAATAAAACGAAAAAGCGCGAAACCCTAACGCGTGACTATAATTGAGCTGCCGCGGAAAGAAATGGCCGTGTTTACGACGCGCTTAAAACGTAACCGCTGCGTCACTTTGTAGGAACCCTTTTTTTTTTTTTCGTACAAAAGAGTCAAGGAGGACGGTTTCCCGACTGCCTGGCTGGTCGGAGAGTCGAGCAGCTATGGGGGTTGTTTGAAAGCAATTATACAATTAGTTAAAATATCTGACGGCGTAACGGGCTATAAAACAAACGTGATTATGGACCGAGAGAGAGAGAGAGAGAGAGAGAGAGAGAGAGAGAGAAAAAGAGAGACGTGGCTAAAAGGGTAAAAAGTCGAGCTCCATTTCGTTACCAAGTCGCTATTACTTTTTACTAAAATAACAACTTCCGTTTCTGTTAGTTAATCAGCCAAAGAGAACCTAGAACAGCAAATTACTTGCTTGAATAATTGCCATAATTAGTCTTAGAACAAATCAAACGCTATTCAAACTATTCACTGATCAACTGAGTATTCTTCTATCTCTGCCGTAAAGCTGAGGGTATAAAATGCCTATCTGAAAATTTTCCGAATAAAAATGAGACGAAATAGACACAGAGATCCTTGAGTTATGACAAAACATTGAGAAGTCATGGCCTAGCTATAATATTCTAGAAAATATCTTTGAATAAGGATTTCATCCGCCTAGAGTGACGAAGGCTTGCTCGAGCTGATAGGATATGGATCCCAGTCTTTGAGCCAATGGATCGGATTCAAATCTTGGTTGATAAATATTTCAGTCAAAAATAAACATTGATATTATGGTAATCTGTCTGACGCTTTCAACAGAAAGTGATTTCTGAGTGACATAGACTGAGCAGGGTTAAAATATGAGAATCACGATCGTTCGGCACTCCAACATACATATAGTTCAACGGCTCTTTCCGATGCGTAGGATTCTACCCTAGGATGAAAAATTTCAACCGCTAGAAGAAAAACTACAAGACTTGGAGTTATACCGACGGGGTGATCTTTTCATCAATTTTTGTGCGCACCAGATTATGAGATTTCAAGATTTTCAAAGATGTCATATGGTTTCACGAATTTCAAACGACGTCAGGGACTGTAAAATTTCTAAGATTCCCGGAAGAAGCGTACATCCGATTACAAGAACAATTGACCTCTCGAGTAGAGCACAAATATTTTAAAAAAATCGTAATACTCAGTTTTCCATTCTCCAGCATTTCACTTCTTTGGAAAACAACCCCCTGTTACGTAGACTGTACCATCCACGGTATAATATTCGGTGTTCAAAGCGATGCATTATGCATAACGAGACGCATCATTGTATTTCCATTTCTCACCTAAAGAGGCTCAAGGTGGTGCTTTGTATCGGGGCGGGGGGGTTGAATGTGTATGTCGTCACCTCGCCTTGCCTTGCACCCCATATATATACCATATATATACATATACCCCCATATATGGGGGTGATAGGGGTCGCGAATACGACATGTGTGCCAAAGTGAAAATGTATGGCCTCGTACGGCACGTGAGTCGACTATGTCGCAGGGATGGGAAGAAAACCAAAGAAAAGGAGAAGAACCGAAGACGTCGCACGCTGCTAAGGGTGAAAAGATTTTCATAACTCGATAGGAACCTCTGGTTTTGGGGAAGGTGAACCATCTAGCTCCTAATCTGTTCTCGATGCTGCTTTGTCAAGAAGAATAGAAAAAAAAAGGAAAAAAAAAAAAAACATTCTAAAGAGTTGTTCTGAACGGTTTTAAAGGATCTCACTATCCGGGGCTAGATCTGACCGAGCGATTATACTTCCAGGTGATTTACGAGGCTGGTCTCTATACCATGTGGGATATATCTTTGCTATAGAGGTAAAGGCCTCCGACGCCCGTGAGCATGAGCGTGATATGCGTAACCTCGCGATGCTGGTAAAATAATATAAATTAATACAAGTCTGATATAATTCCCAGAAGGTGCGCTATCCCATATATCAAATTCTCTAAGGAACCGGGGCAAGGCGAGGCGAGGGTAGGCGAGGCGTGGAACCAGCGGAAAACCTAAGGAAACCAGAGGTGTATTTGCTCGCGCGGGTTGCTGGGCGCCTGCATAAATAAAGCTGGGAAATTTGCAATTATGAATCACGAAGCTAGAAATACACGGGTGCTTTTCTCTTCCTACGTAACCAACGCCAAGCTTCAACCCCACTGGCACCTCAGTTTCCCACCCGCCACTATATACCACCGCGTCCCTAAGCGTATGCGAGATTCGAAATCGCAGGGTGTAGGTGTGCAGGAATGGGGTAGTAGGAGTTTTCGGGGGTGTCACGGAAAAGTTGAAGGAAGCACAGCTGACGAGTATGCAAATGTGAATTCTCTCCTTTTTCTCTTTCTCTTTCCACACACCCTGTTCTATCGCAAAACTGATACAATCGCCTATGGAAGACAAAGTCTCCTATGCATGGTTTACTGTATGGGAGGGGCCATTTGCCAATGTGCGAGAAAATTTTTTCAAGGACAACACGCCGTGTGTTGAAGAAAAAAAAAAAAGGCTTAGGAAAGTAGGACGACCCTTAAATCCTTGGGAATTTTGCTTTTCTCGAACGAAGACTGACTTCCATTGTTTGAAAAGAGGATTTGGAAAAGGAAAAAGAGCCAAAAAGGCGAGCCACGGCGTGGTTAGACATCACCGAGGATCTCTGCTCGGCGGTAATGAAAAGGATGAACAGATTATCCTCCGCTGAACGAGGCCTAAGTCTCTTCATAAACCTTTATTGTAGTAAGTACAGAATTTCATGTCCGCGTTTCGTGTTTCTTCGAACTTTATTCTCCCAGAACTTGTCTTTCCAAGTGTGAGTAAAAAGGACGAATAGTTCGCCTGCCTGAAGCTCAAAAATGTGTTAAAAAAAAAAAAAGATATCTGACGTATTCTCATTCCGCGGAACTCATTCTATGGGTGAGATTCGAGTATTGGTTCGTTTTGCACACACGTGAGTAAATCTCATTTAAATTCGATGGAAGACTTCAGTTTGGGGAAGAAGCCACTCTCTCTCTGGCAAATCGGTTTCTTAAAGGTTCTCTAAGTTCACAACCGGAAACAGCGAGGTTTGCGCCTCGATCCGGGGATCGGGGATATACGTAGGTACATATATCCAGTTCATTTCCATATGGGATAACGCCATTTAGCACAAAACATTTCTTTCCATTCGCTAAAAGCTGAAAATGTCAGAAAGTATCTCCGATCGGGCGAGTCACCAAGACTCTAACTTACAATTTGAATAAAAGCAAACACACGTATATATACCTATGACGTACGCGAAGTGTACGGAAGCGAGACAAACTTTCAATATATTCCGAGTGAAGAGTCAAATATTCGAGCCCTTCTATTACTACCCTCCTTCCCTATACATATATCTCCTACCTTCCTTCTTTTCGTTGAAAATTTGGATAAACGATGAACGACGGAGAATTGCAAAAGCTCCGAAGATTATGTGGATAATAGTTTCTTCGCTTGACCTCTTCATATATACGAATGGCGGAAACGAGCCCGACCATGGGATACGCTAAGGGGTGTAAAGGATACCATGGGGTTCCACGTAGACGCACAAAGTGCTCCGGAGGAATACCAGCCTTATATTACGCTCAGTCTATATGCGAAGCGTGTTTGCCTAATTCCCGTCTATGGACGCTTAGATAATTTAGATATCGGGAGGTTGCATTTAGTAGCTGGGTTCCTGGCTCTTGTCTGGATCGTCCTGGTTACCGTTTACGTTATGGAAATCTAGGAGCATCGCCCGAGCAAAGATTCGCGAAACTCCTAGCGTCTTATCGCAAGCGAACGTTGAGCTATGATTACATATTTCAAGATCAATTTTCTATGGTTCGTGAATGAAGCTGAGAGCTTCGTATCATGAACCTGAAGCGTAGTTTGAGTTTATTTTCAAATTACTTACGGTTTGGTACGTGGGAACGTTGGGTATAAGCCAATGAATAACTCACCTGAAACAAAAAGAAATTTTGATTTTGATGAGGGATTTACGATGAATGTGTAACGAGAAGGTAATCATTTCGCATGGTAAATTCGAGTTGCATTCATGAAGGTAAATTAACTCACTTCCACGCACTTACTCCTTTCCTTAACGGAGTCTCGCGTGTGGAAACCGTTAGCACCGAGCATAATTTAACGCGATACGTTGGGGTTATGCTAACTTGCTTAGCGCAACCTCAAATAGACTGGTTACGTTACGACGAAATTAGAATACCACGCGACACTTAACCGCAGGCTCACATTTGCCATGGAACATTTCAATTCCCCTGTAAGCGAGATATTGCAACGAAAAATTACTCAAACTGATCCAAATTTGCCAATTATTGCCTGGCCAATAATACAAGCCACGAGATGATCATCTGTGTCACCCCTGCAATTGGTACCACATCTATTCGAGGCTCCGCTATACACAGCCCCATAATTGTATAACAACGCCATTCTAGCTTTGATTGACTATCAATGCCAGGACGTGCGTTGACGTTATCAGCTGCAATTATCAGCAAGGATAGTTTGATCGTATATTCACCTATATCTCTGCTATTCAGGTTAACGTGTTCACTGCTGAAATCACCAGTGGATAATGGATAATTGTGACAGTCGCGTCAAGCCGCGACAAATTGCTGCAGTTGTGAGAAATTGTTGAGAAGGATGAGGATGATGATATTTTCGCGATAGTCTCATCAATGATTGACGGTTTGAATTTAAACTTCGAATATTTGTTGTTCTTATGTGTCTGGAAGTCGAGTTGAAGTAGCAGTGTGAAATTGCCTAACGTCTGGTGGTCCACCTTTCCTTATAATCTAGTATCCTGGCAGTTTTGCTCGGAAGTCTGGCTCTGCTTCTAGGATTCGCGATGAAGGTGTAGGACCCGGTACGAAGAGCGGGGTGCGCTGGGGCCTATAATCATGCGTCTTGATTAGTGCCCCGTGTTCAGCGCTCAGTGATCATCCCCTAATGCTTCTCTAGTCTCTAGTCCTCTCTGGTCTCTCGCCACCTTCGCGACCAAAACTTACTAATATTAACCCGGACAATAGATACCTGGTGGGCAGAGATTTGGCGACTGAATTCGAGGAGAAACAAACCAGATTTTTGCTCTTCGTCAAGAACTCTTGCTCAGTCACAAAGCCATCATCAGAGCTCGGGTGATTGTTTCTAAAACAATATCCTTCTTCATAAAAATCAAAAGCTTGAGGTAAAGAAGCATCTCACGAACCCTTTACTTCTGCGAAGCACCGGGTACATGAATCGTGTCTATAGCAGAGAAGATTCAGGACTCGTGGAGGATCTGAAGGTCGGTATAGCGAGAGTCTGGAGGAAGCCATTACGGATTGGCGGTCTTCTCCTTGAGCTTGGAGATAACCAAGGCTGCAGGTGTTTAGGTGAGAAACCGAGTGGTAATTTGGTAGCATGTTTATTGTGCCCGGGTCAGGACTGTCGGGTTGGTTCCTGACGTATTTCCTGCAGTAACCGTTTGCTACCGTTCGTGCTAAGGAGGCTCGGTGACGGTTCCTTTTGGAGGATAGGAGATCCTGGGCTGGTAAGACCTGATCGAGACCCAAAGATAACTCTAATCTTTCCATCAAATTCACACCGAATTTGGAATATCTGTGTGGACCCGTTCCCTCCTACGACTGTGGGCATCTCGCGCGATTCAACAGCATCCGGGGTAGCGGTTAGATAACCACCACCGAATGGGATGAATAATGAAGTAAGTCGCGCTCGTCCGGAAGGACAACCGGTCGAACCCAGAGACCCGGTTGCAGGGCGATGTAGACCCCGTTGAATCCCGGACCCCCGAGGACCTCCAGGACCCCGTAGACCCCGAGATTAGCCTTGAGTTATGGCGCTAAGATCACATCTAATTGTATCACTACCCCTTAGTATCTATCCACGGCTAACCTGCTTACATTGGCTTCCTCTTCAGAAACCCGGGAGCTTCCGAACCATTGACCGGGGGAGAAACAACGATTTGCTTAATCTTACCTTGCCGAGGGTTTCCGCGGCCGTGGGGCTAAGAGGCGCGAACGGACGCACCTTCGGTTTTGGAGAAAGACCTGACTCAAGGGGTGTATTTTCGAGCTTCAAGGTCACTCAGGGGGCTTTTTCTTCGGATGGCAAGGGTAAATGTATATAAGTATGAAGCGGGTCATGGAGGATATAAAATTTTAGAGCTTGGAGAGGGGAAAGAGCCTCGTGATAGCTGTAACTTCGTTTACCGCGAGGAATACCTAGTCTTGGTCTTTTTCTTCTCAGCTACGTGATCTCCGGCGTTATATTGACTCGGTTCATTTATGTACTCGGCGTTTTATGACGCCACTAAAATCCCAAGGCTCTCTCAGTCCCCGGGAGCTTAAAAATAAAGCCTCTTTATTTCACCTCAGACCTATTCCTCAGACCTAAATCGTTCCCGCAAAATTTCGATTTCCTTCTCTGTTCGTCGACGTACCAACATATGTCGAATTTCCTCTAGTCGTAAAATCACTCGCGCGATTCCCACCGGCACGTTGCGAACGCCTAGATTTTGCCCTTCGGGTTAGGGTTCCCGTTTTACACGGATCTATGCCACGCCGTGCCGCGCTGCACCGCTATCTGGTTCTCAACGAGAACGGAAACCCAGTCCTAGGCAAAAGGGTCTAGGAGGTAGAGAAACGGCCACACCGCCTCGGCGGCAGGGTGACTGAAGATATTTAGGTAAATGGGTTAGAAGCTATCGCTGTGTATTTCCGCGCCATGTAACTCGCGGGGGATATACGTAGTTGGAACTGGTTTAAGCCGAATGCACGACGAGTAGCGAGCGCCAAATTGGTACCCCCTCCCAACGAATATCTTCGGGGGGTTGAAAGTTTTCATTTTATGGGATTGCCTTCGGTTTACATTATGGGTATAAGATGCTTTCGATATTCTCTACTTCCAATTTCTTCCAAGATTTTCTACTTTCCACTTACAAAAAAAAAAGTCCCTATAATTGCCCCGAAAATGGACAGAAGAGTTTTCTTAACCGTCGTTTTACATTGAAGAGGAATAATCTTGGGTGTGACGGTCAGTACTGTGATTAAATTGGCTTTTATTCGACGTTCCGATGGGATCATGGCCGTCCATAGTTCTAAAGGGTTTGCATCACTTCTTCACTAAAGGCCTACCTGAACACTATAGGCATAGCAGCAGAAGTCCATGTTTCTGATGATGGCCGGTCATGATCCGACTGAAACGTTCAATAAAAGCTGATTCCATCACACTACTGACCGTCACACCCATGATTTCTGCCTATTGATCCGAAAATGGATAGTCAAGTTTTCAGCTTTATGATTTCGAACCCAAAATTATTGGTCCAGCCGAATCATCTGCTCGTTGTTTTTTCGATTCTTTTCTCTGCGAATCTTGACCTTGCGTGTTTCCAGAACGAAGATGCAGCAATTTGGAGGGTTTCGGGGGGTGCAGAATCGGAGTTTTAATGGACGGAAATAATTCCAGTTTATCGAGAGATTCGGGTTCGCGGGTTTTCTACAGGACGATTTTCAAAGAGCCACCTTTACTCTCGCCGTTTAAAGATAATTAAAGCATTTTCGTTTAATGCATTTAGCATTAGACGTCGTCCCTCTCCGTTTTTCCTTGAGCTTTCGTCCGTTTCAAAATTTCTTCCCAATTTATCTGGCATTCTACTTTCTGAACCAACCGCTCATCTCCGTCTATATAGAGCTGACTCGTCTCTGTCCCTAACTGGAGACCAAGAGTATACCTAACGACGTATTTACCGAGATAAACCGAATTAAGCTTACTATCTAGGCTTACTTTTAATTCCATTAAGTGCCCCCCCTCCTTCCAGCCCGTGGGCCACTCTCGGGCCATCTCTCCTTCCATGCTGGTTCTTCCTCGTTCTTCTTCGTCCGTTAAAACCAACCCTTTATCCCTCTTTCTTCCTCTTTCTCTTCCCAACCTCCGTACCTCCATCCCTTCGTCCTTCCAACCTTCCAACCCTCTCCTAGCATTGGGACGCCCGACCCTCTTAGCGTAACTCTTGGCCGGGGTTTGCCGCGGGGCGACGTCCAACGACTAACCCTTTGAGATCAGAGTTATCCCGAGATCTCTGCGTCGCGGCTTCGCCTGGCACTCAACCAAAAACTTAATGAGCGCTGGTACCATCCAACCGCGACCGACGAGGCGACCAAAGAGATAAATGCAAGATATTCAACGCCCTCAACGAATCCCCAAAAGCCACATCCGGGTACCATAGTCGAGACAAAGAAGAAGAAAAATATATATATGTATACATATTCCTGGAGAAATAAGTAACAGGATCCCTTTTTTTTTCTACTTATTTGGTAAGGATCGGGTGTATGTACATCCACCGTGTGCACATTGCGCATTTAGGTTGAATAATGCGGCTAACACACACGCTCATCTCTGTTTCTGTTTCTGTTACTGTTTCTGTTTCAGTGACGTAACGCGTTACATTTCGCTTCTGAATGGGAATATAATCATCTTGATGGTACAAAGCTGGGTGGCCTCTCACCCCCCCACGGAGTGCTTTTGAACGCCCTCAAATGCTGATGAAACATACGATATGGTACATACATACTCGGCTGCTAATTCCCCCCATTGTCTTTGTGGCATCGGAAGACGTGGAGCTACAGGTAGATTTTCACGTCTATTTTGTATATATGGCTAGAACCGCCAATATACATATAGAAACGGTGCGAGTATATTATGGAGTAAAGATAAGAGTATAATGAAGACACGAAGTGAGCTCGCTGATGATTATTCTTCACGTCAATCACGTCGAGCTCTTCTGCAAGCTCTACCCGTTACTCGAGTCCAATTCAAGCTACCGAGACGAGAGGATTTCAGCCAGAAGAGCTTGCGCAGATAAAACGAAATAACGAGACAACGTAGTGCTGAAGTTGCTTGGACAAGAACGTAATCTTTATTTCACTGGCATTTGTACCCCCCTCAAAGCTGCAAACTATACAACGCGAGGAGTCTAGGAAGAGTTCTCTTTGGACGAAGAATGAAGAATAATATCCAATATTCAAGGGACGAGCTTACCAAAAAATATACCCAAGCAGAAGTCGTGGAAAACGTCACTTTCAAGAAAGAGAACTTAGGAATCCGTTTCCTCCATGGATAATGGACGGTGGACTTGACCGATTCGAATGAAATCCGGGATGAAAATCCACCGTTTGATGCAGTCGATCCACAAAACTTTGGAAGATTTCTCTACTTCCGGTTGCAAAATGACGGCGTGGGATCGAACTTTCGAATTTTAAAAGCTGCAAAGGGTTACAATTCCGAATTTTTGTACAACAAACTCGCAGTTTATAGTTAAAGAATATTTCCCCAGTCAAGTCTCCGTAGCTAATTTGAAAAACTCCGAATGAAAAAACACCGAATGTTCAAAATTCCGAAAGCTAAAAACCCGAAGGGCTTAAGCTGCAAATCTCGGAATTCGCTTGTGCAATGTTGTTTATTTGACAGCTTTGCCATGAGCTTTCCTTCAATTTTCTGGTCCTTGGACTCTCGGATTTTTGAGCTGTCTGCATTTCGACCTTTCGGAATCTGAAAGTTTTGAACTCGAACATTTCTAGAAACTCAGAATTCCGTTTCAAATAAATTTCGAATTTGAACCATTCGGAACTTTGGGAATTCCGAACTTCGATCCCGCCGCAAAATAGCAAGCGTTCAAACATTTGAATGGGCTGTGATTTTCAAAAATTAGCGCATTGAAAAATGAACATCCTTTCGTACTTCGTTATTTTTTCTATGCAGATCGTTAATTTCCTCTCTTGCCGAGGTCAGACGTTGTTTCGCGAAAGGTTCTTTTCTGGGGGTGCAGGGAATCAGGCCGTGGAACCGTAGCTCTTTCGCATTGTATTTTTATAATATTATTTATGATATTAATTTCTTGCGGGTTCCGGCGGCCCGTTGGGAGTTGTAAAGCGGTGGCCCACCTCTCTTCCTGCGATATCATTGTCTCGGCGTAACGCCGTTCCCAAGGAGAAAGAAAGGGGTCCGGGAACCGCGGGGATACCAGTGAATGTGCCATGGAAGTACATTTTCAGGGAACCAAGATGGGAGATCCGAGGCCAAGGAGCTCTGGAGGAAAACGGGAACCAAGACACAGGGTTTCTTAAGGCCGCGGGTGAGTGCAGCTAGGTGTCGACAGGAAACTCCGGTCTACGCTATCCGGGAAAGCTATCGCTCCTCCGGAGGGTTTTGAGCTTGTCTTAACCGGTCTTTTACGGTAGGATGCAAATTTAACCCAGAATAGAAGTAAAGAGAAATGAAAAGTGTTCGGTGAGTTTGAATCTTTCCTCAGAGACGTCACTTCCGTCGTATGATATTTCTATAATTATGAATTCGACATGAGATATATTTTCCCCATTGTTAATAACGTGGAGATGTTTTTATAATTCCTCGTTTGAAATGACAGTACGCGTGAATCTGCGGTAAAAAGCTTGCGGGGGTAAATGAAAATCTCGGGGATGAGTATAATATTTAAAATTCGTCCCTCTCTTCCTGAAATTACTTTCCAACGAACCCTGGAGCACCAACGCGGAGAAGCCAAGCTGAGCTTCGGATGATACCGCCAGAGATAAAAGCCAGGAGCTTCGGTTCCCAAAAGCTCAAGGCCACATTAATCTCAGTAATTACGTCACCTCTGTTGGCCCCCATGGCGGAAGAGATATCAGGCGATTTTCTAACCCTGACAACGCGCGTTCGCTCGCGTTTCCAAATTTATTTACCAACTCGAATGCTGATATATATATATTTTTTTTTCAAAACCTTATCCTCTCAGTCACGTTGAATACAAGCATCTTTTCCTTTTCAAAAAATCCCCAAAATTCATCAGAAAAAATCATCATTTTTCTTGAAGGAAAATTCAATGCCTAAGAAAGGGGTTTTTTTTTTCTTAATTCTTCGAAATCTTTACAATTGCGGTGAAAATTCTAATTCTCTAGGTAATAATTGCGGTCATATAGAGAAGGCAAAAGGCCGGTGCAGGTAGGCGAACGACGTCTACATCAGAAGCATATCTCCGTGAGCGCATATCGTTTGTTGGTTTTGTGGTCCACCACCTTCTGGACGGTATGGGAGGATGGAAAAAGCGCCGTGGGCAGTTCTGGGCAAGCGAAAGTAATTTCTCATCCTCTGTTAGCGGTCGTTTGGTTAACACGAAATATTCACATAACGCGGTAGTTTACAAAAGTGGAGAATTTTCAGTTGGAAAATTGTTCAAGAATAACTAAAAACAGGCTAGAAAATTGGAACGAATTTCTCCCCTATATAACTATGATAAGCATCGGAAGTTAAACTCCCATCTATTTTTCTCGTGGAAAATTCAGTAAATACCAATTTTCAAGAATTGCCACAACCCCTTTACCCCACATTCGCCGCGATCCGTACCACACTATAATACAAACTACTATACCTAGCTGTGTTTGGTTTCTAAATCAGCCCTAATTCAGCAACTGTTTACCCACAAAGCCGGCTAATGCAGCTATTGCCTTCCCTTCATCCCTATATCTCCTGCTGACTGGCATCAATAGACAGGCATAGTGCTCGGGGGAGTTTTCGCTATGATTTCCTGTCTAACTTTACTTCGAATTATTGTTCGAGAGGGTATTTTTCAACGTGACTGATAAAATGGTTACAATTTTGAAAATTTGGTTTCTTTCCAACCGCTCGAGTTTCTTGCCAAGGATGAATTTGGCGTACGACACTATTGGACGACCAGTTTATAGCAGAGAGTCATTGATCTCTGCAACAGCCTTAGCAAACGGTCACTAGCTGCGGTCAACTACACAGCTTGTCCGCGTCGTCTGGTAGGTTTCTAGCCTTTGGTGATTAACGAGGGGTCAAACCTCCAGCACCCGGAGCGCGAGCAAATACTGTCGAGAAATTGGGTTCAATGCAACCCCAATTGAACTTTACTAATGACTCGTCACTGGCGTTCGCCTTCGGTTTTATCATCGACTGAAGATGAAGACTGCCTTCGATTTACTCCGTCCCAGTCTGACCCGGAAACGAAGAACGAGCAAACGAGCGAGATCCACTAATTAATTTGTTGATTAATTAACAAAAGTTGACTCGCAAAAATACCTTTCCTTCACTTGCCAAATGAAAAAAGAGGAAATATGAAACTGCCAAGCTTTTAATTTATCACTGTAACAGCTTGCAGAGTTGGAATACTAGAGCAATCTCTAATAGAGCTTGCAAAATCTTATAACACTCGTCGTGATTATGGTTATTTGCGATTTCGGTAAATCTGCATGATGAATAGCAAATGAATGATGTTGAACCTAAAAAAAGCCTGGATGAACACTCGGAGTAAAAAAATCGCGCGTATAGCGTGGAGAAACTAGTAGCTACCGGGATTACTAGCTGTATCGCGTGGTAACCACGGCTAGAAGATGTAATCCCAAAAGCGGTTTGTTCCTCGAGGCCTGCTGGTATTAGAGCTTTGGCTCGCAGTGACCAATATCTTAATTAATATTGGCGTGAACAAATAACCTTGCGGGTAAAAGGCGAGTAAATTGGAGAGAACTGGGATTTGGACTTGACTAATCTGATAGAGTGCAGAACCTGCACGAAAGCTCTCTCTTATCTGGAACATTTATACACCGTAGCGTTGATGGGATGTGACGGTAACCGTTCTATATTGACTAATAAACTCTATTCTATCTCATATTTTCTCAAACCATTACGTCCCTGCAATTCTGCACGTCTGCATTTGTACAATTTCATCAGCCTAGTGGCTTTCAAGTTATCCAGAATCAACATTTCTTCAACTAAAGTTCAGTTCATAATACCTCAAGAATGATTCAAGGAATTTTTATGATCTCATTCTGGATAAATGTGATTTATTTGAGCTTGAATCTGACTGAACTTTCCAATCAATCGAGCTGATCACTGAAATTGGACCAGACGGTTCAGATCCTAAGATTTTTTGAATAGCAAATCTAATGTTGCTGATTAAGATTTTCCGAAGATGAGACGATTTCAAAATCAGGAATGTGGATAAGAAAACACGGAAGTGAATAACTTCAATCCACTGTCTGTTGATTGGCAGGTTTGCTTTAAGAATACCAGTACATTTGGAGTTGGAAAAATTCGTATATAAAGTTATAGCCCTGAACCATGTGAATGATCTGCTTGATATTGGTAAATATCTGGTTCCGTTGTTAGTTTTTTTAAATTATTCTCAAGTCTCAGAAATTGATGAAAAAAAGGAAAAACTCGTCTTTGCCCATTCGGTGGTCGTGTAATATTTTCGCGGTAATTAACGTGGACGTTCGTTACTCTGCGGACTAACTGTTAGCCAAGCGCACGGTAACCACGCGTATGATTATTTTAGCGACTTTGGTGAACTTTTTTTTTCGGGCTTTGTTTATTCAGGGACGGGTACATATCAGTGGCAGTCGTTGGGCAGGGGTAAAACTCTGGATATTCGTGTGGGTTATAGTGAAGGGATATACGGGGGGATGTTGGAAGGGCAGGCCGGGAAAACGGCGGCGCAGGGAGTCCGCCGTGTGAATAGCGTTTCCGGTGGGACGGTGAGGTCCGGTCGGCATCGCAGACTTCAGCTTCCGGTCGCGCATCCCCTGTCCGGATTTTCTACTCACACCACCAACCCCCGATACACCCGACGCGCCCGCGTGGAATAGCCTTTCCTAATTAAGATATCGATTCTTATTGTCCCTTCGGACATATACGAGGACGAAAATCACACGAGAAAACTATTCGAGCGTATTTTCAAAAATAATTTTACCCCCCAAAATAATCGGTACCAATCTTGGAGCTGCTGAAAATTGAGAAAACTCATTGGAGAATGGTGCGAACTTTGATTAAAGAGAAATATTAGAGAATAAATGCAAAGGTTAGGGTAAGTGTACCAGTTACTGACCCTCTCCCAATTATTGACCATTTTCGATGATTTAATTTTATCCGTGAGTTATGAAATTATAAAAAAAATTCAATTCATATTCTCCAAGTCTCTAGCAACTGATTTGTGCAACGGAAACATTCAGAATTCTTATCACCGATTTGAAATTCATAAAAACATAAAGGTTAATAATTGAGTCTTAACGGGTCAGTAATTGGTACGCTTACCTTAGTTTAGGATTGCTGCTATAAATAGGAAGATTAGAGAAGGAAACTTGTGTTTGGAGGAAAGCTCGGTGCTGGAATTTATTTGTCGATTCATGTTTTTCCTTCTTCTAGATCTTTTTTTTTTTTTTTTTTTTTATATCTCTTTTTGCGGTGAAAAGGATAAAACGTGGGAAGCATATTCCCGCAAGCTACCTGTGGAGCTTTCCTCAAACGGGACCCCTTGCTCTGAACGGTAGTCTGCACCTTCGTGGCATTGAAAAGGAGATAAATCGGGGTAAAAATAGAGAGAACGAGGCGCCTCGACGGTGGCACGCGACCACTTCGAGTAGGTATAGGTATGCGGATGAGGGTGAAGAAAAGGTATAAGGATATAAAGCGAAGCGAAGACGCCTATAAAATAGGAATAAGAGGAAGGATTTCCCCGGGTTAGCATTTGTAAAACGTATAGTAAGCTACACTGGCGCTGTGGATCCGCGGATCGTAAGGGATGACCTGACCGGGGGACTTCACCTGATAAATATCTTTACGGTCACGCGAGCCAGGGTGAGCCCGGCCCCCGAGACTCGAGCCCCAAAATCGTTTTACGGCCACCGCGACTGTATAAAGAAGCTCTTCGGGCCACCGAGCAAACGGGAAAGGCCGGAACGACGGGGTGCGTAAAAACGAAATAAAGGGTCTCTACCCCCCAAAACCCCAGCCGCTACGGGACGGAATCAGGTAATTATGGGGATTAATCTTAAGTCCGTAAAGTCCACCACTTGTGGAGTCAGTATGTCCTATTGCAGCTCGTCCTCCGACGAACCAGCAACGTCAAAATGTCAGTTCCCCGGATTCTCGCGAAACTCTAATTGTAAGCGATCTGTTCTTTCTTTCATTTCGATTTTTTTTAAACGAATTTTGATTTTTTCAACACCTTTTCCAGACCTAGACCTCGTCAATGATGATATTAACCGCACGTTGATCTGTCTAATAAGTTGAGTGTTCAGGCAAATTATTAAACAAACCGCAATTTGAATGTCTGTACAGAGCGAAATCTCGTCTCTCGATCCTGACAAATTGAAAAGTCGTATCACGTTCGCAGGACTAACTAGGCCGAAGGAAGTCTAGGCGTCTGAAATGAGTGGAGAAAAAAAAAAAATGGAAAGTGATAAAAAGTCCGCAGGGCAATTCGGTTTGCCAATTTTTTCCTTTCTTTTGTTTCTTGTTACACATGACTGACTGTGAGGTAAATCCTGTGCTTCATATAGAAAATACGTGCGAACGGTTGATTACTGAGTGAGAAGTGGCTTTGAAACTCTAGCGAGTGAAGCTTCTGTTGCTTTTAGCACGATCTATTTTTTTTTCTCTCTTCTTTTTCCGTTGGTTTTTCATGTTTTTTTTTGTTTTTTTTTTCTTTTACAACGCGTATGTACGCCTCGCACGCGCGTCACGTATAGATATACGTGTCCGTATATAAACACGCACGCGGAAGCCACAGGTGTCAGGGAGGTGATTTTCAACGAACCGAGAGGAAAAAAGAGACATTTTTACGTCGCGGCAAAACGCGCGACACGGTACGTGGGGCAGTAGAGTGCCAGTCGTCGCGACGGCCAGACCCGAGGGCGAGTCCTACGGACGTACCCGGACGACGGTGAATCCGCTAAGCGTTATCACTCGTGCGTGAAATGCTTCAATAACGCGATGTCGTTCTTCCCCAGGATCCCCCTCACCTTTTTTTTTATCCTTTTCTTTCCATTTTTTTTTCAATTTTTTTTTTTTTTCTTTACCAAACGCTTCTTATCCACCTCTCTTACGCTCAGCTCACACAGACTATATAATTCGTGTCTCCGGAAGTTGTGAGCGAATTTTCGAACTTGTGATTCCTAATCCTATATGCGGGACTGACAAGTCAGAAGAAAAAAAATAAAATCAAGGTTTACGAATTTTAACAGTTTCATCATATAGGAATCTGGTTAAAATATCACGAAATATCACAGGCTCGATCATTGTATTAGATCAAATTTACGAATGATCAGTTTTTGAGAAAGAAAAACGATGGATCTGTATATCAAAGCCAATGATCGCGAATCTATGGAAATCAAATCAGATATATTTCGCACTATAGTCGAAAATCATTAGAATTGAAAAAGCTCTTGATTATTAGAGCAAATGAATTATTGTTCAAATACAATTTCGACGAAATAACGGGGGTTTCTCGAAATCAGATGAACTTTTCTCATCAACTTAAAATCATTTAATCATTTCGAGGGAAATAATCAGTACCTACGTACGTACGGTCCCTTCAACCCTTTTGTTGAGAATTTGTTCATTTCCATCCACGTATGTATTCATTTCTATATATATGTCTGTATATGTACACATAATGTGTCCATGTGTGTGTGTGCCTGCTCAGGTCGCAATATTCTAACAACGAGGTATAGCTAGGCGTGTGTATAAGAGGCAGCGTGCAGAAATGGCTGCAAAGGTCTCTCGTAGCAGTCGAGAACAGGCATAGAATTAGAAACAAAGGCGGAGGTTTCAATTAGGCCCCCATATTAGTTAGTGATAATAGGCCGCCCCACGTACGGGGACGGGGTTTCTAGTGCTTACCCGAGGTTATGTTAGGTCTACTGGGGTTGTTTGCGCGGGTCCAGCAGCTCTTATGATATTAAGGGCTGACTAGGCACTCACCCTCACCCTCACCCCTTCGTCCACCCAGAAAATCCCCCCCCCCCCGTATGGCCCTATCCCAGAATTCGCGGGACCGCGGTCCATCGTCCGGTGTATTTAGGTTAGTCCTGGGATTTCGCGTTCAACGCTACGGGCGTCGTTGGGCCAACGTTGTCCTGACCTCTCTATCGTCATCGACAATATACCATCTACCCTTTGCGCACATACAACCACCGTGTACTAGCTAGGTATGGACATTATATATATTAAATACGCCAGGCACTAGGCGAAACGGAATTATGGGCTTTGCCATTAGTCTAACATAAGCCAGACCATATTCCATCGTACCACATTGCGTTTCTTCCCCTTTTAAGAGAAATTTCAAATTTCCGCCGAAAATGTACTCCGAAATTTGATCTTTGGCTATTTTTTCTTTCACACTATATCCCGGGGCGATATTTCTCACATGGTAAAAACTAAGAAGAAGAAGAAGAAGACCATAAAGCTTTCCAAATTGGCTACATGTCACTCATCGATCTATTCAGCAGAACTATTTGAGGGCTTCTCACTCGCAAATTTCCAAAAGGAATGAATTTATTTCGAGTGTGATTCTCGTGATTTCCGAAACAATTATATTACCTGCGATTCCGTGTGATTTCTGCTGACTCCAACGATCACGAGTGATTTCGAAATTTCAGAAATCTTTTGATTTCTAGACTGCTTTCAACAAATGAACATTGATAAATGCTTGCTTGAAACGAGGATGAGTGATTCCCAGCGATTCTCAAAATCGCGTGATTATTTTTGTGATTTCCCATGATTTCCAATATACATATATTGTCAGAAATCATGAAGAAATCAGAAATCATGTGGTTCGAGCGATTTCTTGTTTGATTTCGGATGAAATGGTTTAATGATTTCTTAAGTGAGCAACTCCCTCGGAACTAATTTTTCTTCTTAAACAAATCGAAGAAGGTTTGAAAAGCTTATTCGAACAAAACTGCATGACTCTGGTTTTTGAGTTTTGTTTCCAGACTCGCTGAATATCGCACCCAATCGATTCGCCAAGCTTGAATTCCTGGCATAAAGAATAATGATTCCGAATTGGCTGATTGCAGTTTAGTTCGCAAGCTCCTTCCTCGTTTAGCATGCACACGAATGTATTCCTTATGAATCAAAGATCGTGGTATATAAATGTATAATTAATTGTAGCGAAAGTAGTTGGATTTATGGAGCACAATACCTCGGCGTTAGAGCACAGCGAGTTGCTAAGACAAGGGAAATGTTTCATTGCGTGATATAGGTGTATTCGTGTGTATACGTACATATGTATGTGTGATATATATATACACCAATATGCGTGAAGGAGAAACACGGAAAGGAGGCTACCGACGGGGGGTAGGAGGGCAACATCTTGTATTGTCAGATCCCAAAGCGACAAATTCATAATTGCGTTAATGTAGGGAACGGGCAAGGGGCGCCCACCGCAGCCACCGCATACCGTCGGGACGCCGCCACACGCTCCTCTTCCTCTTCTGCAGCTACAACGTCTTGGAAGTGTGGGCGAGTCGAGGTTGGCTGGAGGAGCCCACCTCGTTAATCTTCTCAGGATTATCAAGGTACATAGTTACATAAATACATACATATATCTGTAAATACATGCATACATACAAACATTCATACATATATATATATATATATATATATATATATATATATATATATAATTATATGCATGTCTCATATATTCACCAAATTTGCCTTCCGAACTGATAATCATTGATTCATTGCCTCCACATTAACCGTTTGTGCTGATATGGTACACCATCAAAATTTCGAATACACTCTTTCTCCGGTTGTGAGAGGGAGTCGATTTTTTTGCTATTTTCGCAAAGTCGAGAGAAATACAGAGGAAGAAAATTATAGCCGGATAATTTTGCTAACCACGATGTCAAACCAAAAACTTCTCTTCAATTGAAATAGAACGAATTTGTGCACCTTTTTTGACACTTTTAGGCACGATCACATAGCGGAGTGCCTATTACATTCGTCATCGCGAAAAACGTCAGATCGAAACAAAAAATTTCTTTCAACGTAGGAATCCGTTTCATCACTCACAATATAGGTTTTCAGTATTTTCCAAAAAGTATGTGTGTGTGTGCATTTTGTATCCTGAATTCCGGGAGAACGACATCAGCGATTCGGATGAAATTTGGAGGGAAAATCAATTGTTTGGTGGAGATTTTTAAATAACCTTTCGAAGATTCTCCCACTTCCGGTTACAAAATGACGCGTGTTTTTTCAAAAATTATTACGTATATCCTGAATTTCGGGAGAACGACTTGAGCGATTTGGATGAAATTTGGAGAGAAAAACAATTATTTGCTGAAGTTGTTCAAATAACCTTTTGAAGATTCTTCCACTTCCGGTTACAAAATGGCGCATGTTTTTTTGAAAATTATCACGTGTATCCTGAATTCCGGGAGAATGACTTGAGCGATTCAGATGAAATTTGGAGGGGAAATCAACAGTTTGGCGTAGATGTTCCATTGCCCGTTTGAAGACTCTTCTACTTCCGGTTACAAAATTGCGAGTGTTTGAACATCTGAATGAGTATTGCGCCTATCCTCAAGTCTAGGAAAAACAGCTAGACCGATTTCAACTAAATTTTACTGAAGTATCACTTTCAGTTTGAACATTAAAAACCTACGATCGTGCCTGTTCCAAAAAAGCGAAGTTTTTTTGTTCACACCGCTAGTTCGATATTAATTTCACATTTGTAATCTCCCTCAATTCACGGACTACTGAATCGATTGATAGAAAAATTCATTCAATTATGAATCGGAGGCAATCCTATCGATTGAGGCCAAAATCATTAAGATTGATTGAATCGTTCTTCGAAGTATCATTGCGTAGAAATTCGTTCTCGTAATGTTTTTTTTTTATTTCGAATAGCTGGACAATTTTACTGGACTGACCGAATCCAAAATAGAATACTTTATCATTTAGAAAAACCGCATGGATTAAAACCAAGATCATAAAAATCTGTTGATACAATATTGTCGAAGTATCGCTGAACAAAAAATTAATGACACACACTAACACAACGAGACGTCGATCGGAAAGAAAAGTATATTGACGCAATTGGAAAAACGAAAGAGAAATGAAATATCCTGATGATTCAATCGACCAAAAGTGTATACTACGCCTTCGACTTTATTCGATATTATTCAACGCTAGGACTTCAGTATAGTAGTACAGGCGTCAAGTAATTCATGTTTTACGAGCAACCGCAGAAGCGATTGAATCACCGCCTCCTTTCGCCCTATTCATGAGGGCTAATTTGGCCCGATTTGTAGTATAAGTGGGTGTATCAAGTATCCGGATTGGTAATCGATCGCGGGGTCCCTGAATCATTGACGAACACGTTACGTGTGGGGGGGGGGGGGGGGGCCGTTATATGGGATGCTTCGTATAAGCCAATGCGGGTTGGAGACATAAAAAGACGATGAATAAATCTGAAGGCGAGTCAAATAATTCATAGACTTATTTTTATTTCATTTTTTTCTTCCTCTCTTATTTGCCGTCAGCGATGAGCCCTTGAATAACGCTTTTGTGTCAGAGATGCTTCAGTTTCGTTGGAGGAAGCGATCCTGTGACGCAAAAAGGACCAAAAAATTCTACACGAGAAATATGTATGTACCTATACTCGATGTTATTATTATTATCATATACTCGATTCGCTACCGTAACCACAGCGAGAAAAGAATGAGAACAAAAAAGTAGAAAAGAGAGAGAAAAAAAAAAGGGATAAAGTAGCCTTTTCCTTATACAACGGGTAAGAAAAGTTTTGGCTGAATAATAATATTAATACAAGTGTTGTTGCCCGGCCGGGCACGGCAATCTAGATGTCTGGTAACGTGGTATTTCCTGTCCTAGCTATAGGTATAACCGTGTAGCAAAAGCGAGGAGGAATAGGATATTATTCCTCGCGGATGCAATCATATTAGTTTCCGAAGTTATTAGAATATTTATGTATCCCTGGCCTGATGTGGGGTTATGCATGACATACCCAACGGGACGAGACCTCGAGACTCGCACGCTTCACCTACGTACATACGTGCAAGGGGATATATACCATATACAATCCTAGGAGAATGAATAAACTAAGAAAATAGTGTTGTCACAACCAGAAGTCAACCTAACTTTTTCACTATCCGGTTTATTCCTACACGATATTCTATGAGAAAGCTCTCACGAGTACTTCTTCATCTTGTGGAGAAGTCCTGCTCTTATTTTTTGTCTTTCTACCTTTTTCCTTTGGATTTTTTATTGAAAATCTACGTTTAATTATTTTCAAATCAAGATGAGAGTTTCCGTGAATTCTCTTTTAAGGCCAGAGATATTACACAACGTCGATGTAACGTTTGATAAAGAATTTTTTTATAATATTTCATTTTTCGTTTTTTTTTTTTTTTTACTTCTTGATCTTGATCAAAAACCCAGTCTCTATGGTACAGGTATAAGGTGCCTGGTCTCATTTGATGTTTCACTCTTGGGCGAGGCTAACTTATATAAGACTTTTCGTCATTATAATATTAAACACAAGAGTTTTTTAAACACGGGTACAAAGTCAGGGTGAAAGTTTTACCTTGCCTCTGAGGGAAAATGAGAAGTCTGCGAGAGGGAGGTAAAAGTCAGCGTGTTACAAGCGCTAATAGGAGTTTGAAAAGCCTCCGTCGTACAAGTGCAAGACAAGAGCGTAAAAATCAGTTCTTCGCCATATAGCTTAGAAGTTAGAACCAAGATATATTCTACACCGTATCTTTTTACCTACTGCTAACGACACACATTTTTTTACATCAAGATCAGTTTATAAAAATCCTAAAAATTGACGTGCTCCAAAATGAATTCATCTCTTCACCGAGGTTCATTTCACCCTGGTATAAGTACGTATTCGTCTTATTCCAAAACACCATTGGTTCGATTCGAATTTTCTATAGAATCAGGATTGTTTGAAATGTGGACCATCACAAATTGATGGTGCAGGAAATGGAGAAAATTCATTTTTGGGTCAAGTCATTTGCGAACGAATGTGTAATTTTCTCGAAATGCGAGGTATTGGTCCCCTCGACCATAATCGTTGGTCCTTCATATATTAGGATGAATAATTGGTATGACTGTATGTTTTTCTTACCTTCTTGGTGTGCGTTGAGATGAACGGGATGCGTGAGATTAGCTGAGACACCGCTCACTGATTGAAGTTCCTCGCGGAGCGCACTTTGGCGAGTTTTGCTCAGGTAAAGCTGAAAAATAAACAGAAAAAAAAAAATATATAGGATTGGCTATATATCTTTACTGCAGGAAGACCTCAGACTTGATAACTTTACTTCTTTCCAACTTCTCGAAAGAGTCTATAAGCCAAGTTCTTGTTGTTTCTTCGACTACCGCCAACTCTTCGTGCGATACAAGTTCACTTATTTCAAGGGCACGTCGGGGATAAAATCGCTTGCGGAAAACAGACGGCAGAAATCTCACCTGTTTCTTCTCCTCATTTCTTAGTAGAGAAAATTGCACTTCTCCGCCCTTTTCGGATGAAATCTAGTTCTTTTGCTCCAGATAAAATCGGACCTCAATCTTCGTCTAATATCGCACGGTGAACTAGCTCGAACGATCTATTCCAAACGGTTATCCAAGCCCGTGAAATTTATGAAAGAAAAGGCCTATTTAACCCTGGCTTCCTCATAAGTATCCCTTCGGAACCCCTTCCGCCCTCTGCAAGCTCTTCCATCGAAGCCCCCCTTTTCGCGTAAGCGAAAGATCCTTTCGGCCCTTTATTCTATCCCGATACGGAAACGCGGAAGCCAAGGCAAGGGCAAGGGCCCAAGCTTGCCGAATATTAAAGGGGATGCTCGCGGCGGCGTTTGGGGTCTTTTCCTATGGTCTAAGACCTGCAGGCAGCCACTCGAGGCGTGATCAGGATGCCAAAACCGTGGATCGGACGAGACGGGACTCTGTTATGGGACAACGGGATTTCGCGCGAGAATCAAAGAAGACCTTATAGCTCCTTTTCCCAGAACTAGGTTTTTTTTTTGGCACGAGGAGGTCCTGCAATGGGGAAGCAAGAAAAGGGACCCTTTTCACCGCAAACAAGACAAGCCGTTTACTTTTCACATGGGAAATCTAATCAATTAGAAATTCCTTTTGACTTTTCCTTCAAGTGGAGAAAATTTTGTGATCGTATAAAGCTTTTTTCCTCTTTCTTTTTTTTTTTTTGTAAATTCTTTTTGGTCTTTTTCTTCACTCATTCCCGCTTCTGCATGACTTATTTAGGTCCTCGCTGTCCCCACGAGACATCTGACTTGCTGATTTTTGTTCCCCGAGTTTTGCCTGAGGATGGTGTGTCACGTTGTCTGTCCGCCTGCTGTCCGCACCACACCAAAGACGGAAAGACAACACGCTGGCCATGACGGAGAGTGGAAAAGTTTAGCATACACATTTTGTAAATTGAAATTCGGACAGGGAAGGTTCAAGCTCAGATTGAAAATTCCCGTCTTCTATGGAAACCCATCACTATAAATGTAGTTTCTCATAGTCCGCCTGACAATGAGACTTTTTTTTTTGGCTCTCTATAATTGGCAAAAATCACGTAACCAGGAAATTTCTTCTACCTTTTTTTCTTTTCTTGATTTTGATTTTGTTTTTCAGGGTAATAGTAAGGGCACGTCTTCTGGAGTCCTTCGGAGGATTCAAAAAAGTATGAAAGAAGACTCGCGGCGATCGAGGCACGCGTCATCGGCTAGATATACTTATATACATGTATAGAGCTAGCGTGTCTAACAACGTAACAACTTCCGTATCCACGGTGTATAAACAAGCCATAACTGTTTTATGGGACCCCCCAGAAGGGGCCGATCCACGGGGGTCCCGTTCACGAAACGGAACACGCAGTGATAGCGATATTCCTGCACCCGGGAGCACGTCACCTATAGTATACGCAAGAGCGTGTGGTTTACGCGACAGATAATTCTCCCAGGCGTTTTTATTGTTTTCAGTATAAGGGATGTCAGGTTTATACCCTTATCCCTCCCATAAGTGCTTATATAGAGGTTTGATTCCTGGGGTGGGATTTACGTCGCTTCTATTCAATACACTCTTCAAACCGTTTAGTCATTCATGGCCTTTTCATACCTATAAAAATATACCGCAGGAATCTAGAGCTTCTAATCCAAACAAAAAAACCACATTCGCTAAATGGGATAGAATTAGAACAATTGAACCTTTCGAATGAGATGATTTTTTTTTGGAGAAAATTTATCAAATCTTGATAATCGTATAGAAGAAGAAACGTTTGTAGTGATCAAAAGACTGCGATTCTTGAAATTCTAAAAATTCAGGAAGCTCGAAAATTACCTAAAATAAATTACAAAATTCGAACGCTCCACTTTGCCCGGCTCCTAACCCACTCGTCTACCCAATCCTGATATTCTTCAAGAAATAAAAAATGAGAAGTAAAAAAAAAAAATCGAAATTTAAATAAATGAAAAGAGAAGTTCCCCGACGTTCGAACTCACCGCGAGAAAACTTTCCACGGAGTTGGATTACGTGTGGCTTCTGGCGAGGAATAGGGTCTGGACCATCGCTCGGGGGTGGATGAGGGGTGGAAGAGCGTGATTGATTTTGCATACGACACGGATTGGACAGGTTTGAGAAATTGGACTGCCTTTCTGCGGCAGCTCCCTCTCAAACCTCACCTCGCCTCGCCTTGCCTGCAGGTCTGGTCTGGTCCTGGTCCTGGTTTTGCCAGGACTCGAAAGATTCGATACATCCATAGGATCCGGGAGCTCATATCCGTGTCAATATCCAACAGGATCGTTTTTATCCGTGACTTTATAAACGGGCAGCTACGCAGGAACGCCAAAAACCACCCTTAGCGATTTCTGGTCACCCTACATCTCGCCAAGGTAGAGTATTTACGACCGCTGTCCACTTGGGTTACCAGTATCTCGTTTTATTTCACCAACAGGTACTCAATCCGGATACCAAAGGGTGCGCATCCCCTTTTCAGACAGTTTTATACTCACCACTTTGAAGTGGGGATGTTTTTTTTTTTTTTTCTTCTTTTCCTCTCTTTTTTTGTCTTCTTTTTCTTCATAAATCCACGGTGCTAAGATACGGATACTTGCGGATGTATTGGAAACTGTATTCAATTATTTCTATACATCGACGACGCATTGTGAGCTTTCTGTTGAACTAAAAGCAGAGCAAGAGAGAGAAAGAGAGAAAGAGAGAGAGAGAGCTGGAAATGAGTTGGCGTATTCTGAACTGAAGGTAGGTAGTGGAGAATCGGAAGGAGGTGGCATCGCGCAGCCCTCGGCACCGAGGGGCTGGGGCGAGAAAGATAAGGTGGTCCTGCCTCCTAGATTATGGAATGGCACTTTAATTACACTAATGGGAGAACCAAATGTTAATTACAATTCGAAGTCTAAAAGAGAGGCGATTTGGAACGAGGGGATAGGGTACGTCCGGATCTTACGAGGGCTCCCCCTTCCCCCTCTTGGCTTGGGTGTTATTTAATTTGAAGAATTCTTTGGTGAAACGCAAGATTTTCCAGACACTTGCCCTTTCCTCGTTTATTCCATAATTATTTTTCCCCTGCAAAGACTAATTATGCTAGATAGTTACAGACAGATTGAGGAAAAAATTAAGAAAAAAAAAATCAAATTCGAATGATCATCGTACGATAACCCGTTACGTACTACTGAACTATACGAAATAATAAAACGAATCGTCGAGGATCTGGTGTGTGGGGGAAAAAAAAGGACGAGTATGAAGAAAAAAGAAGAGAAAAAAAAAAAGAGAAAAATAACCCGTCGACACCCCCGGAGATAAGGAACTGCTGTTGATATTTTCCGGTGGTTGAGTTAATAATACGCGAGGTACACAGAGGGGAATAAAAACCGTCAGATCTCGAAAGTGGTGCCATAAAAAGGCGCGGATGTGTTTATTCAAGAATTTGGCTTTTCCTTTTTTTTTTTTTTTTTTTTTTTTTTTATTCTTCCTCAGGGTCCCGATGGTCTTTCCCTCCGTCTCCTTATTTTCCCCGCTTATTTTTGGCCCCTGTTTAACCTTACCCTACCGCGCTCTCGAGAAAATCGCTTCGCGGATTTATCTGCGAGCCATTCCTCTTCTCTTCCCGCATGAAATATATCGCAGCTCTCGGACTTACTGTCTCGTCGAGAATAAAAGAAGAGAAAGAAAAATTCAAATAAATTTAAGCGTCTATCGTAAATTGATTGAATCGATTTTCTTCCTTCAACTCATGATGGCGAAATGTTTCATCCTTTTAATTACGAAGATCCGATTACCCTCGGCCAGAAATCCGCGGCTAATTCTCATAATAAATTAATAAAGCGACCCGTCTTTGAAATTCCATGTTCGGTATAGCTTTGAGAATTCTGATTCGAAAATGGCACAGAGCTCACGGGTACAACGGGTAATCATGCGACAGACAATTACACAGAGTTCCTCTGAAAGCCGCCTTCACCCTCCCCACCCTCCACCCTTCATACCACTCCAGACTTACAATCCCGCGGCGACCAAAGGATTAAGAGACCAGTCAGCATCGCCGATCCCTTTGTGTCCGAACGAGCAAGTTTTTCTTTTAAATTCCCCAGATTTCACCAGTCGAGAACAATACGGTCGCAAATCCACCGGCGATTTCAGTTTCTTTTTTTTTGATTCCCCAGTTCAATTTCTCGCCTTGCAAAAATGGTCATCGGAACGGTCAGAAAATGATTTTCGATAATAAAAATAAAACCCCGTTTCACCAAAGAGGTTATGGAGATCAGCTGAGGTTTGATTCTATTTTCTAATTTCTAGGGGCATCCGAACGACGAGTGTCTTTATAGCATTCGGGAGATACGGAGTTGAGCCCGTAGAATTCTCGGACTGAAAATTAGAATGTCTGTAAGCTCCGGGCATCAAAGGCAGCACTTGGAAAGACGTGAAATTTCATCGGAAGCCATGCGATGGACCATAGCGTCCGACAGAGCCAAGAGGATTCCGGACAGAGTAGACACTATATATCAAAGTACATTTTCCTACTCTCGTCCGGGAGTCACTCACGAGAAATTATAAGCCCGACTAAGCCTTCATATATTTCCTGTCGTGTCTGGAAATTTCTATACATTCGCTGTCACAATAGTAGGTCTTCGTTAGACTCCACATACCTCGCCGTCAGAAACTACAGATCAAAGCATCACTCATTTATTCCATTCATCAAATCTTCGTGGTGAAAAATGCATTTTTATTCAATTTTCCAATTTTTTTTTTTTTTTTTTTTTCCTCTGCAATTTGTAACCGGATCCCTGAAGTCAGCAATGACCTTTGCACCGTTTTCCCGATCTGAAGTATGGCAAAAGCCGTCCTCGGCCAACCCAGGAGCAAAGGGTCAGCTTTTAGAAACGCTAATTACTGATGGTACCCTGGGAAATTGAATGGACCCTGAATGGTATAGATTAGGGGCATTTCGTTATGCTACGATGAATTCTGCATCCTCTTCACCAGCAGATTGGTCAATATCGCTGTTCCATGACTGTGAAAGCTGCTGGTCTGGAATTTTTGAGAGAATAAAATCACTCGATTCGTCAGTATAGAATTTGCCTCGTTATGCAGTTGGCCAATTTTTCGCGAGTATAAATCCGAGCACGATTTCTTCGCGAATTCTCAGCAGAGTTCGAACGATATCGCGTGACGTCTCGGGTTTATTGTTTCCGACATCTTCGAGAGATCTAGGTGTGCTGGGGACCAGGATGTACCGATCGGTCGGGTCACCATCCCCGAAGAGATATAGATGGAGTAAAAGAGATAGAAAAGGAGGCTGTCAGCGCTGTCACGTGTCCAATGGACCGGACTACTACTCCCATTACTGGATCCAAGAAATAATAAAAATGCCATTAGTGTCCAAGGGAGGCCCCTCTTCGCCGTGTTTCATCCGAGAAACAACCCCGCAGTTTTCGGACACTATCGAAGGACCTCGTCCTTATTTTCGTCAACTTCTTTGTCACGAACTCCCACTTGACGAGGCTAATATCTCGGTGTCGTTCATTTACACGTATCGAGCACATCCTTGTTTCTATATATTTTCAACCGGGTTATACCGGACTTCCAGTTGTGATTGTTAAAAATTTCTCCTTGACGGCTTTCGAGATGTATGGTTTTCAATACGACGAAAGCGAGGAAAAACCTTAAACGCCATTCCCAAGACATCGACTAGAGATTTAAGGGGACGCATGCAGCATATCGAAGAGTAAAACAATTTCGAAGAGGACAGCCACGAAGCAGGCGTGTTGCTCCGTATGGCGACAAACTTAGGGGGGGTCGTGAACTACCCCGGCATACTAATCGCGGTCGAACGACCAGGCAGCCAAGACGAGACAAATAAAAGAGAACCTATAGTACCTTTATTCGATACAAACTACTGAGGCTGGGCGAGGTTTTATTTCTCTTGCGCAAAAAAAAAATAACCTTCTAAATTAATAGTGCAATTTCGAGAGAAATACCACGTCTCAGTTATTCAGGGAAATTTTTTTTTGGCAACCCGGTGAGACCAGATCAAGGCGAACAATATGCTTCGTTATTGATATCGGTTATTAAATTTGTACTAACGACGTCCAGGAAAATGTCTTTCGACGGTTTGAAGGATCACGTAGGACTCTGGAGTCTCAAAAAGCGGGGAAAAGTACAAGAGTTGCTCTTTGGTCGGAGGGTGAAAATCTGTTTACTCGTATAATGGAGGTAAATGAACGGTTTTATACGAAATGAACTGGCCAATAATTGGGCAGGACCGATCGGAGACACAGGTCCAGATCCTTCCCCTGCATTGACCCTCGCATCGTTCGAGCCCCGGAGTATTCCTACAGTTGATCCCATTCCTGGAGGGTAACTCCCAAGGGAGACCGCCGCGACGCTCAGAGATCGAGAAAAGTCTGCAGAGGATCTTTTCGCAAGAGTCCAGGGCAAAAGGAGACCATTTATCCTCCGAAGGATCTGTATCCCATCTTCAGCCAATATCTTCCCGGCTCTAGGCACGTCACGTGACGTCAGAGACGGTAGACAGAATAACCAATAATTATATATCCTGGACAATTTTATCGGCTCCCGAGTTGTCTGACATGTGACGAAGAAAAAATATCAAACTTAACGTTTGATGCGATATCAGGGTTGGTACGGTGTCTGAAATATGATATTCCTTGACTTTTTCAGGGATTCCAGCCCAAAAATAGTGCGATTCCAGATATTGAGAAGAATATTCACCACTTCAAAATCACGATTATCTTTGATAACAATAATATCTTTAGCATTGGTTTAACCATAATCTTGATCATTACGTACAGACAACAACTGATTCACTGAGAATGAACGAAAACACCATACTGGTTTTTCGGTTATTGCATTACAACTCAGATAAAAACGCACATTATTCTCTGAGACATAAAAATTCAGGCGTTTCAACAAATTTCCCTGATTGTTCACGATCACACAAAATCCCCTGACTTCTCCAGGTTTCCCAGGCACGTACCAACCATAGATATGGTACAAGTCGTTTCGAACCTGGCCCATAGCTAACGTAATAGATATCAATCTGGCTGGATTTCTATACTTTTGTTTTTTTGTTTTCTTGTCCAACAGTAAAATACTTGGTCACTTTCTGCCGTAGTGAAGCACAAAGCTCCTAAGTTTCATTCCAGTAGATTGTATAGTTTGGAAAAAAAACTACAAATCGCGTTTTCAAGGTGGTAACAATTGTTAATAATGAAATTTCTTGTCATTAATTTCTTGTTTTGTAATTTTTTGATTCTAGGGATAGTGAAATACGAGGATTCTTTAAAATCAGTATCGTCCTTCCCCAGCCGGTTCAAATACTAAATTCTTGTTGAAAATATGAGACCTGAAAACGATGAAAAATCGGATATACTTTCCAATTGGCAAGACACGACGAAAGAATTTTGGCTCGCGTTGAATTTCGTCGGACATGTATTGGTTATGACTACTTAGAGCGTGCGGGCTGTTAGAAATAATATTAGCTGGAAAAGTGGCGTGGAGTCTGCGTGGAGAAGGACCTGTTAGTAAAGGCGGGGTCGCTCGGAACTTTACTAACGAGGTTTACCGCTAATCACCGCCAAGAAACCATTCGCGTATAATTTGTTTATATCCCAGCTACGCCCCCCCTCCGCTACCACAACTCCCGACGCGACTCTAGTCTTCAACGGATCCCGAGTAGGTACATCACCTCTGCAACGGGTGATTAACCATAATGCAATTCCTCCAAATAATGAGTGTCAATTTGAGTCAATAATAATCGAGTTATTTCTCACGTCTTGTTTCCGCAAGGTGCAGAAACACGCGGCTAGCCTCGATACTACGCGTCGAAGATATATTAACGACTTACCATATTATACCTCGTAGCTAGGAAAATTTTCTTCCTTTTCGATTTTTTTGTTTTTCCTTCTTTGAAAGCTTGTAAAAATCATTTGAAAAAATATTCTCGTCAACTGACAAGGCGCGAGGGGTAAAAGTGCGAAGAAAACGTCTCCCCCCCCCCTCCCCCCCCCCCCCTGCTTGGCTTGACTCAATACGCTTATCTACATATCAAAAAGGCAATTTGTGGAACTCGCTTATGCAAACGGCGGGGCTGGTGGCGGCGCGTCGTACAATGCAAAGAATTTAAATCCGAGCGCTAATAAACCAGGAGGTGGTCCCTCTTTTGCTTCGCGTCGCTGACGAGCTATTTGAGAGGTTAAGCTTTTTAAGCCTTGGCTTAAGCCGGCATAATTGCTGTTTCATATATAAACGTTCGTTCAAGGAATTCAGGATTCACATTATGCTTATTTACTCGAGGTGGAAAAAAAAAATCAGCCCAATTTACAGTTGCGGGTGAAAATAGACGTAATGTATGTACATATATTGAGAATTCCATACCGTTTCGACCTGAGTTTTACCCTTGACTTTCTTGGATTTCACTCGCGATTTTTTATAATTATGATTATTCCTACTTTGAAAAGCACTCGTTTTTTTCTAGATTTTTTCGATTCGTTTTGAATTTTTTGTTTCGTTTGAGAAAAATCGTGTGCCAGGTATCAAAGTTTTTGAGCCTATAGCCGGAGTGGAAAGATTTTTCCTTCTCACCTTTTTCAAGCCTTTTTCGTAAAAAAAAACGTTGAAAAAACTAGAAGCGGGAGTTGATTCACTATGGATGGTTGCTGAAACCTTTTTATATGCGACACTAGATTTTTTTAGACCCAAAATGAATTTATTTTCAATGAACAAGAAATTTTAAAAAATTACAAACAAAAAAAATTAAAAATAAAACAACTTCTCGTGAAAAGGCTGAAAATTCTTTCGAATAATCCGCTGTAACATTTAGAAATATTCCAGTAACCATCCGCAATAAAATGACTGCCGCGGTACTGATTTTTCAAATCTTATTTTTTTTTTTTCGGAAAAAGCTTGAAAACAGTGAGAAGGAAAAATCTCCCCACTCCGGCTGTAAGCTTGAAAATTTTGATATATGACAGACGATTATTCAGAATTTTTTCAGAATTTCAAATTGTGTCAATCAATATGACGGTTTTAGAAAATTCTAGAAAGTTCGAAGCGAGTCGAAAAAAACTGGAAAAAAAACGAGTGCTTTTCGAAGTAGGAACAATCATATAAAAAAAAAAATCGAGAGGGAAATCCGAGTGATCAAGGGTTGAACTCAGGTCGAAACGGTATGGGATTCCCCATGTTCGTGTAGGACGTCCGTTTCGTGTATTAAACAGGTAAAGGAAAAAGCTCCTCATGGTCATGGAAAACGAGGTAATAATTTCGCAACGAGATGTAGCAACTTGGCAAAATTTCTGCCCACTCGTATAACTAATCCTTTACTTCCTTTCATGACCACACCTTTCCGAGGAGTTCTATCGCGGTAATTTTGGCTCCTGCAAGCCAAGAACTTAATTAACTTCAAGTATCATCTTGTTCATTTGAAGCAAAGCTTCGGCATCCTTCGAAGCGTTTCGCCGCCTTCACCGTTTCTCACACTCTCTCTCTTTCTCTCTATCTCTTATACGGTTCTGGCATCGCAGTCTATCCCTGAACCCAGTCCCAGTAATTCAGCGGCATTCGTCAGGACGCATACATGCCATTATGCGAAATGTTCTCATTAGCATTTAATACGTGAAACTTTGATTCTGCGGCGGGAAACTCTGGAAAACACGTCAGGATGAGCTTCGGGTGAAGGAGAGAGAGAGAGAGAGAGAGGGGTACACGAAGAGCAGCTTCACCGTTGAGAGAAGAGAAGAGATGAGATGAGATGAGAAGAGAGGAGAAGAGAGGAGCCAGAAGGTCTCGTGCCTTGGCCCAGCACTCGCGCTGATTGCGACCCGTGCGACGATAATTGGACCAGGGTTTTCCACCACTCGGTATCCGCATCCTCTTTGCCTCTCTCCACATAACTGTACACTTGCTTTGGCCAAAACCATCTCTAGTTTTACTACCACCTATTTCATTTCAAACCTGTGTCTATTTTTCATCGAAAGGATGAATGAAAATTTAACGATCCAACGATCGTGCGGAAAAAACTAATTCACTGTACATACAATGTTTGCGGTGTGAATTACTTCAACATAAAACTTGGTACCAATTCGACACTCTCTTGCTGAGGCTGATTCAAAACAGTTAATCAGCATGTCGCGTTTTTGAGACGATTATAACGACGTCAACTCAATGATTTTGGAATATGATCAATTTTCCAACCGCGACATATGGTTCAGATAACCAGTCGATAGCATAAATCAAATTGCTGATTGAGAATTGAATTGATTTTTAATTAAGAGAAAAATCAGGGGAATTGATAACCCGATGAAATTAGCGCCGAGATTCGGTTGAAGATAATTAGCGAATAGTTAATAGAATAGAATAGAATAGAAAAAATAGAGGAGATTTTAGTGCTGGACCAGAAATAGCAACCGTATACTCAGATTGCGTTTCGTATTTATACTAGACTTGCATCATCCGCGGATGGCAGTGTCAGAGTAAACTCAAATTAGGTTAACCTGGGCAGAGAGTGAAGTTGACTATAGTTAGACGAATAGACTGGCTAATGTCTTTTCTGTGTTCGGCGTCCCTCTATATCCCTACATGTCCCTTTTGCAGCCCTCTCTCTCTCTCCCTCTCTCTCGTTCTCTCTTCTCTTCCACGTGAAAATAGACTTTAACACCATGAACTGTATACGCGGGTAGATCAGAATTGAACCTGAAAACGGGTAATGGAATCGTTGGACAGTTTCAACCTCCGTTTGTATAACATGCAAAGAAGTTTTTGACGATGAAAAATTTCGGTTTTAATCGCGAACGTAGTATTGTATATGTGAATAATGTTTATAGTAAATTATTGTCCAAAGGCAAGGTTTTCCACGTATGTAAATACATATATGTTGAGCTGTATACAGTGTCTACCCCTCGTTTGGCACATATTCTAACAAACCGGAGTAAAACGTATACCAACCCGGTTTACATGAGAACTCCAAAAAGGATCTCCGCGCAACGTTGCATTTCGTGGAACGGCCGTCCAAAGCCCAGGCTTAACAAGTTGGTTCTACTAGGCGCTGCGACGTCCCTTATGGCTACGCTACAAGGCTACTCGGATATACGTAATAACGCAGGATGGTAATAGAGTTAATTGCCGGCCCACGAGGCTTACAACTTGAGACACGCGACGCACCTGATACCAACAAATTACTTCATGGCATCGTCTTACCGGTCTGGAGTAAATTCGTATACCTAACATAAGAGAGCGAGAGAGAGAATTGTCTTCGTTTCACACACGTAGTTTCATTCAACTTTGTAATCCATGAACTCAATTGATGGATCGTGCCAATTTTCTAACCGACCCATACATCACCTGGACACACACACACACACACACATCTACTTTTGGTGAACGAGGTTCCGTGGTTCCCGGATGACCCGGGCGAAGCGATTTGGCGACGTTAACGTATGGGTGTTCCCCAGACCCCGCATAACTCCACGGTTCAATTCATATATTCATACTGCAGAGAGACGGAGAGACATGGAGGCAAAGGAAGGAAGAAAGGGAGGAAGAGAAGGTACTGTATACATGGAACTACGGAGGAGGACTTATACCGCGATTGCCACCCACGGTGACCTACGGCATAAGTCTTGGCGAAGGTGATGGAACGCTCGTCCCTGGCCCGGGTCACCGCGCGCTAGCAGGGCGAGGACGTGCTACCAGAAGATCCGGAGAACGTTTCCTGTGACTGATTGTACCCGGGTTACCTCACCAGCCCGCGGGACACGTTTGGATCTCCTGGATCCAGTGCTAGGATCACTTAGATGAAAAAGGAATATCGAGAACCCTTCTTCGGAATGTGGAGAAAAACCCCGGGATTTTGAAAAGATTTTCAAAAAAACTCCGTCAAGTTTCCCGTGCGAAAAGCTCGAAATAATTAAATATCCTTGAAGGATTCGAAGGGGCACCTTATGATACTCCAGTTCAGTTGGAAGTTATATATCAGTCCAGTTGAGAGAAAGTATCTTTCAAAATGCATTTGGTACTCCTGCTGAAAGTCCTGGATGATAAATTTTCGAGTAAGGTAGTAGAGGTATACACGTAATTTAACGTGTGCGTTTTGGGTACACGGCGGAAATCCTGTCCAATGATGTTAATTCCGGGTTGACACCTCTCCCAAGTCCATAAACACACTACTGTACTCGGCTCGGAAAGCCCACCCGGTGTATCTCGATGGTAGAACGTTAAAACGCAGTAAAGTTGCACCGACGCAACTAGAGCTTACCGTCCCGAGCTTAGTTTAGTTGTTAACTAATGGCGGAGGGATTAGGTTGTTCGTTAGTGAAAATTATCACGCCGTTCGAGCTTCACGGTCTCTGAGTCGGTTGTCGAAGGAGCTTAGAGGTAAAATATCGAGGCTTATTTCGATGAACGTTATACCATCCGCAAATATTGTCAACGTCTATTTCTAAAACTCCTTTTATGGGTATCACTTGCAACCGTATATATACAATGGATATGAACAGATTACGTAAGAGTGTCAGAATTTCCATGAATTTCCAACATTTTTCGTCCCACCGTCTAAACGGACGGCTCTTTTATCTCGTCGGAGCGGCGCCTCTATTGTAAAATGGGAACGGGCATTTCCTGCTGTCCGGAAATACGTCAGAAAATGATAATAAAATCTGTCGTCCTATACCAACACAATGAAATTTCCAATAAACCGGCAGAGTTGTCCGGAGAAAATTTCCTCCGATTCAGTTCTAACCGTGAATAGTCAAGGGAAGAAAAAACCGAAAGAAAAAAAAGAGAAAAAAAAACAAAAATTGTGAAATCTGAACTTGGACATCAGGAAACGAGGGAGCGGGAATCCTTCGCGAAGATTCGCAAGTGAGCATCCTCTCTCCTGGAAGGATGACCAAGGGGCGAACTAGGGGTGACCAAGGGGTGACCAGACGAGAGGGCGGCCTAAGCACGTTCTCACCCTTGGCGCTGCGGTTGCGAGGACCCTCGGAGGGCCTAACGAGCGGCTTTGTCATTCTCTCTCTTACTCCCTCTCATTCCTCACGGTGCTCTCTTAATGATGGTTCCTACCGCGCACGTAAATAGGGCCACCTTTACATGCGAGCGACCGTTTCGCTAGTGGCGACAAGACGACGAGAACGACTAGGAGAAGGAATAGGATGTCGCGGAGTAATGCTCGAGAGAAATTCCGGTAAAAGAGACACGTTATACGCTACGGTACATCGTTAGGCGTCACGACGCACATGAGACTGTTTCAGATTTTCATGGAATCCGGAATAATTGAGCATTTCAAAAAGGAAGAGGTTAGATCTTCGTGGATTAACGGATGAAGAGAAACTGCGAGTATTGCGGGTGGGGTTCGGGGATGAGAAATAGAAAAAGAAATAGAGAGATAAAGAGAAAGAGGAAGCCACTAAGTTAAACTTTGTAGAAACTGGGAAACTGGAAACCAGCAGCCAGAAACGAGAAAATGCTGACGATTGTCCGGTAGAAGTTTATTATTCCCAAGCTTGCGGAACTTTTTTCAACGTCCGAGGTTTGGTTTGGACTTCTTACGTGAACGTAGCCCCGTCCATCGACGTGCCTAGGATTTTGCCTATGGATTGATGCCCTCTCATTTAAATACAAATCTGATGCTGATACAGAGGGTAGGCGGCGTATGGCAAAGGGTCCCGGAGCCTGCAGAGTGTGTTTGCTGTCCGAGTAATGACTGGTAGGGTCTTGTCCCAATAGGGTCAAGGAACGGAAACTGGACACGCGCGGAACGCCATGCAAACAAGGCGACCTTCGACCTCTGCCCTTTTCCCACCACCTTAACAGTGATTGCAGAGTTTCTGCCTAAAATTTAACTAGGCTTTTGGATTTCGTTCAAAGATACCTTAACTTTCGGATATCAGAAAACATAGATACGTGAAGGATTTCTTGGTTGCAAATAAGAGTTTCAGTCTGAATGTCATTTTTATAGTTCCGTTCATGACGTCGCGTAGGACACACAGTAGGAGATGACAGGATCGGGTTTAATTCAAATGCAAATAAATAAACCGCTGACGAAATGATTTTTCACCCCATTTCTCAGCAACGACATTTCCGGTCCAGGCGATAGATATTTTCTATTCCCAAAACTCCCGGGAAGCATATAACGAGGGAGAACAGTGCGTGGTCAGTCGGGTGGCGATACTTTGCATGCAAACGTCGCGTTATATCTTCCGTTGCAAAGGCACGCGTACTAAATTTCAGGAAGCCTTACCGATATACGTTACGAAAGATACGAAGCGAAAAATCAGTAACGTATTATACGACACTTTGCCGAATCCATCGTTGGAAATATCGTCTATCTACTTGCTAAACTATCGAAATTCTCGGACTTTAAATTTGAATCGGAGTTATACCCTTATCAACGATAACCTGAAAAAAAAACACCTAAAATTGAAAGCTCGACTATTTGCTAAATTTCGGAAATACTGGAAGTTCTACAAGTCTCATCCTCATCCTGGCACATCCTGGAGTTTCGACACACGAGACGAGACAATGCGGATATTATAGGACGGGGAAATATAGTGACGGCAAAGTAGACAAGCTGTCGATATCTGAGAGCTAGCAAGAGAAACCGACCCTGGAGCAGCCCAGTGCAGCTTTCGTGGTGCTCGTGGTGCTCGTGGTGCTCGTGGTGCCGGGTAACGCAAGCAGATGCACAAACTTTGAGCAGCCAGGCGGTGGCTAAAGACTAGACGGTTCTTCGGGTAAACACATCCAGGACGTAGATGAATCTTGGGTAAAGCTATATCTCGGTGAAACTTTGAGAAAGTTACACCTTGCTTGGGCTAGCGTAAGATGCATCCTCATCCTGATACTTTTTACTCGTTTCTGCACATGCAGGGATTATTTGCGGAAGGACGATTGTCGAACGTTTTGCACAGAGTGAATTTGGTTAGCAGTGAGAAGAACCAATGCCTGGATAGAAAAGTACCAAAAGGATGAGTTTCCGTTTAATGGAGCACGAACAGTTCTGGAAATTTGATCGCCGAGAGCAGCTAGCAATTGCTTGGTTCGCTCACCGTCCCACCGATTCCCATCCTGCAGCTTCCTTTTCCGCACCAAAAAGCTTCACAGCATCTCTCTCAGTCCCTCCCACCCCGAATGATCTCTGTTCTCAGATCCAAGCTTTCCAACTTTGATTTGATTTCACCGCTTTTCTACGAACGGGTTCCAACTAGCGGCGTACCAACAAATCCCAGACTGATAGCTCGCACGCACTGGTTCTATGAATTGCTCGAATTCGATTTATAGCCCGCGTTGACGGGGTATTTTCCACCGAGTCATAGACATGGAATTTAGTATATGATACGCAATTTAACCCTACTTTATAGAATACCTGTAGTCTCTTTATGGACGCCGTGAAAATTGAGGGATTTGAAACGCGTAAGAAATCCGCCCTACCGGAAGGGCCTATTCAAGAGAAAAAAAAAAAAAAAAAAAAAAAAATAGCAACCCCGAATCGATTCCACATTCTCTTCGCAGATGCCTATACCTTCGTATTTTATTTTATTTTATTTTATTTTATTTTATTTCTTTCAATGAGGAGAAAGCTGCTTACTGTTTCATGACATAATGAAAAAGACGCGGCATTAGTGATTTAATGGTAGTAATGATTGAATGCTGAAGAGCAGGGACGAGGTGGCAAGAAACTAAGAGTAAAGGTATACCAGGCAAACCGCTCGGAGAGACAATCTCATCTCATCTCATCCGAATCCCATCGTACATCGCGAAAGGCAAGCCCCTAGATCTCTTCTCAGCCTCCGTCTCTTTGGTCCCTCCATCCCCGTAGCTTCTCTTACATCGACGTAGTACACCGGGACCCGTGACCCTCGACGTGGCAAATTGAGCACACATTTGCCCCTCGCCCCAACCCGCGCGATATATACGACCCATTCGCGAGACAAACGGTATTGTTTCTTTTTGGGATTCGCGCGAAGGGTGCTCTAGGAGGCCAATGTTTCTCTTCGGGTAGAACTTTCGCAACACGTTGATGATAATTACCTTAAAACCTTGAAATCATTCATTTTTATTCATTCTGTGCTTGTCATTATTTTTTTTCTGATTTCATCATTCATCATCATCCAAAAAGGCCAAGTTCTCTCGGCTGTGGTCTCGGGAGAAAATTGAATGAAAAAAAAATCTCACCCGACGATGGAGAAGGTTCCATGTTCCCGTAGGGTTAGTAACCCTAGCAATCAAGTAATTAGTTTAGTTACTTGTATGCCGATATTAATAATGCACTGATAATTACCTACCCCTAGTTTTGCTGGCGTAAACAACTTCGTTATGAAATTGAACAGATCGTTTAACCCTTATGGTAAACATTGAGCCGAGTTGTGCCTACCGAGCTTATGTACCTCATCATCCTACCCGTGAGTCAACCAAGGTAAGCAGTTCTTCTTTGAGAGGGCCCTCGATCAGCAAGAAGAAGTTTATAGCAAAGGCTAAAAGCCACGTAGCGAAAATTTTCGAAGCTTTTGATAAATAGTGTATGACACCAGTTTTCGTGTATTCTGGAAGCAAAGATGACGCGGGATAAGGCTAAAGGGGGTGAGAGAAACGGGGCTCGTCACGGCGTGGTTTCTCGCGGGAGTCTAATAAAGGGTTAATTAATACGCTTTAAAACGCAGAGAGGATGGGCGAAGAGGCATACCTACTAACCCTGGCTTGGAATTGGTACAAAGGTTACGGAAAGAGGCCGTTTGCCGAGTGAAGCGCGTCGTTGCGTGATACTCCCCGTAAGTTTTCTCAAGCGCAAAATTTTCTTCAACTTCGAAGATGAGCAAAAAGTAAGACTCGATTAACCCGGTTTCAACGATTTTCTCAACTCTTTGAAACCCGAATTTGCCCATTCGCTTTCTCCACCCCGTAGATATAGTCGGCCGAGCTACAAGAACAACCAGAGACAAGAACCTAGTCTGCCACTCCTTTCCAGGGGCGCCAAAACGGTGATGCCAACGGCGACTTGTGAACCACTTGTCGCTGTTACGACCCCATAAATTTACCGAACCTCCCCTACGCACAGGACCTGCCGACGAGGCACCAGGCGACGGAGCACCAAATTCTCGTCCCAGGCTCTTGGCCCCCCTCCCACTTGCCTAACTATCCGATTAATCGAAATTGAGATTTCTCTCGATGGTTTCTTCGACCAGCCTTGTTTACTCCCATCATTTCCCCCAACCCAACCGAAATCGAGGAAATAAATTCGACTGAAGTACCCTTTGAAGTCATAGCCTTGAGCTATCCATACATCTAGGTAACGCGGGTGTCTAGTAGTGAATTCTGAATTTAAGACTCGTAATGTTCATTACAGTGCCAGTATTGCCTCGAGTACTGTTCTCGACCGGATCAGCCCCAGGTCTTAGCCGGTGCGGTCAGCTAGCCACAGATTATACAAATATAATTGTTTGTGCTAGGTAAGACCAGGGTTATCTCCACCCGAGTGCACTTTGCCGGGTTATCAGGGTTTGACTGGGGGCTAAATAACGGCGAAACCGTGTTCCAGGATGAGCAAGAGAATCTGGGCTCAAAACCGTGTTGCATAATTATCACAGTGGTCCCATTTGATGTAGCGAAATTCTGTACCTAATGTTGAAATCTGTTAGGGGTGGTAAGAACTATTGTCGAATGGTAGAAATCTGGTCGTTTCTGGACACGGGTTCCCTTGGAACCCCGACCATCCAGCCATCGAAGCATATAGAACCTCAACTGGCAGCCATCTGTAGCGACGACTTAGATGGGGTTGCTGGAAGCAGTACGGTCGACTCCCTTTGTTGGTGGCCTCCACGTCGCGGAAACAGTCGCCAGGAAGTCAGCTAGCGCGACGAGGATGCCCGCCACCGTGACGTCCTACACGAATGACTTCTCATCTAGTTACGCGCGTTGAGGTTAAGTGGAAAACGCAAAGGGTGTGTATTGCTCTTCTCTTCCTTCAAGATTACGGAATCATTTCCGAAATGATGAGGACTAGGTGGTTTCTAATTATCAAGAATTATACCATCGATGAGAGAAAGAGGAATTCGTGGATGACTAGATATTTTCCTCCTATTTCAATCCCGTTATACTTATGGGATCCAGACATTTTTTTCTTGCCTAGTGGCTGTAGGTCCCTTCTTGGATAGTCGCGCCCTCCAGCCTCGAAGCGACACGGCCTTTACAATACGTCCTCGCCATCCAGTCACCCTTTCTCTTAACGTCCAAAGTTTTGCAAAGTACGACATTGAATGGGGGCCATCATATATAGGCAGCTTCCTTCCCTCTGACGATGCTCTGGCATTCCATCTCTCCCTTACAGCCTCAATTTCTCTCTCTTTCTCTATGTCTCTATGTCTCTCACTTGCTCTTGCTCTCTTCTGTTTTGTGAAACGCGTCAAGATAGGAGACGAACGTCGAGGCCGCGTCCTGAATTGTTGTTTGTCCCAGTGGACTTTGTCTATCTTCAGTCCTGCACCTCTCACCACCCACCAAAAGTCACTACGGTCCCTGCCAAGCGCTGGGCATCATTGTCTCGCCAACCTATCTCGCCAAACTTCGCCTAAACGCGACAAGCGTAACGTTTCAAAATGGGAAAAGAAAGAAAATGACAAATAATAAAAGAGGGGAAGAAGAGTGAGCTCAAAACTGCAGTATGCACTCTTCGAACCGCGGTATATGTAATGTGAACCATATTATGAAAACTACATTTTAGGAGCATGTGAGATTTGCGGGCTATGAGCACATGGCAATAGCTGTCGTCTGTGGTACATCTTCCTGAATAAAACAGAGAACAGAGCTCTCGACGGATCACCGCAACACCTCAAACATTCCCTAGGAGCGCTACCCTGTGAAAATACGCTACCAAATGCCAAGCGTACGACCTAAGCCTAACCCAGCTGACACTGTAGAGCTTAAGCCAACCTTCGCCATAAAGTAACGAGGCTAACCACGTGGCTACTTTCCTTTTAACCGTGAATCTCGTCCATCCCGTGCCAAAATCTGCTGATTCTGTTCACAGATGATTCAGACATTTCTTGAGCATTGACATTTTGATTGAAATCTCTTTTGATCACTGCTCAGGAATCTAGAGATTTTGGTTCAGAGTACCGATTTGTTTTGCGGGTTGGAGTGTTCCCAACGATCAGTATTTGAACGGAAATGTACAGGATATCTTTGGTAAACGTTGAGAGTCTTGGCTGAGGCGCGATTTCGGTATATTCTCCATTAACAGCATCGGATCTCTTTGAATTTTGCAAGACGGCGGCAGTCGGCGATATGATCCTTTAATGGCCGCTTTGTGGCTCGATCCGTTGCAGGGATCTAAGGAAGGCTGCCGCCAAGTACTACACCAGAATGAGAAGCAGTACTGGATGAAGGGAGTTGGCGAGAAAGAGAAGAGATGAGGAGGAAAGAGGGTGGAAATCGGGTGGAGAAGGATCCTTGTCTTCTTCGTCGTTCTACTCCATCCACTGTTTCCCTTCCATCTCTCTTCTACCTTACCTCACCTTACCTCACCTTACTTTACCTACCCAAAGACCAACCGACCAACCGACCGACCAACGGACCGACGGCTGCGTTGGTGCTTAATTTTCCCCCTCGTAATTACGCGGGTAACGCGAGCGAGACAGAGACTATCCTACAAAGCAAGATATAGGTATACGTGTAACAGCAACCCTCTTGTACCTTATACCCGGTCGGATATCGAAGATATACTCAAGACTTTCCTATCTTCTTAGTATTATTACTATCTCAAGTATTATTATTATTATTATTAGTTTGTAGATCTTCTCCATTTCTCTGCATCTTCATCTTCACCTTTACCGGTCTCATCTTCTTTCTTTCCTCCTGAAGAAACTGTCTTAGAAAATTAACGGTGAGCCTTGAAAGAGACTTTTCAATGTAGTCAGTTTACTCCTGCCAGCATAGCCTTCTAGTTCTCTTCATCCCCGTGATCCTGCAGATCCTCTTCGACAATCTCACTCACTCCTTCACCAAGACCTTCTCTTCTGCAGCTATGAGCTAAATTTCTCTTCGACTAACCGCTGGATACCCCGAGTAAGTAAGATCAGCGAAGTTTGACGCTCTAGGGCGTAGTCCGATTATCGGTCAGTTATATTCGGAACGTTGTGGTCTGATAGTCTGGCGTCACCGTAGACTCTGGTCTCAAACTGAAGATTATCCTGGCAACGTCGATCCTTTGTTCATTTCGCTATCAGGTATCTTCTTTCGATATTAGACGGTAGTTTTCTCGGTCAATTCGCACCACGCGGAATAGGCATCGTTATCGCGCTAATCGACTCCGTGATTCAACGTTATGTGACGAGGGACGTGTGTTGTCCGGCAAATTGATGTCAATAAAGCTGAAAGCTGGGGTGGGCCTCAGTAGTCCAGAAGATGATGGTCTTGGTCAGATACGCGGGTCGTACGACGTTAGATTAGCAGTTCGGAACAGCATCCTGAGTTGCTCAATTAGCAAGAGAAATTCTGGTGAATTCTGATTGGGACAAATATTTGTATTGTACGTCCCGACGCGTTTAGGGGATGGTGTCAAAAACATTGTACCGTTTGGCCTATCAGCCGGAGAGGAAGGGCCGATGAAAAATTATTCAACTATACCTATGCCCAAGGTGCGGGATGGCATCAGCTGTGCTTTGCGGCAGCCCCGAACCCCTCGCGTCACTACGGGGCCAAAAACACCCTCTAATGTGAGTTAATAATACTCCCCTATTTTTAACCGTCGCTATTTTATTTATAAGGCAACCGCTGGCGCACTCTTCGAACGGCAACCTAACCGCCATACTCGTTTCGAAGGGATACAGGGTAGAAAATTGACGGGAACCTTCCTTTGACCTAGATTGAAGTCTCAGTCAAAGTTTTTCAGTCCAACATTTGATGAAGAGTAAATTTCAAATAATTTTAACAAATTATTGTGATTCATTGATCGAGTCGAGGTCCGATTGGTTACATTCAACCCCTGCAGCGGGGTGTGAAGCCATCAGTCCATACTCAGGTAACATTTGACTTTGGTGGTCTTCGCATGTGCGAAGGTTATAGCTGAGGTGTGTATGTACGTGGATAAATGGCTGGAGAGGAAACCTCCCTAAGGTTCGGTATATATAGTGGTACAAAAGCGACTGCGGCAATTATTGTCGACGGTCAAGCTGCCCGGCCGGCTAGCTGAGTGAGTGCCTAGCAAGCTGGTAGCCTTCAGCAACGGGTTTCCTAAGTTACTGAAGCTGTAGACTCTCGACCCCCGCGGAGGAACGGGTAGCCAAAGTTTCCTCGCAGTCATCCGGCTTCCCGGTCCAAGAACTTTCCTTCGCTGAGGAACGGAGGTTCTTTGTACGCCTCTGGACCACCCACCCCATATCCTTATATACCTACTACACTCGACCAGCTTGACCCTGGCAAGAACCTGGGCAGAGCTGAAAGTTTTGCTCGAGGCTAGGTAAACACGCGCTCGGATAATTACGATTAATTGCTATAAATGGGGTTCGCTGAACCGTAGATAACCAGCCCCGAATTATACCCAAGAATAATGCTGAATGCTTAGTCAATTGATTTCTATACAACGCAGTTGGCTTCCAGTAAGCTACATCGAGCAAAACATGGATCGTGGTGATTGTGATTGCCCGGAAAAAAATTTGATCAATTTGTGATTGATTAGATGTAAAGAAAGACATTTTATGATTGAAGGTACAACATGAGGGTGGCTGTGAGACGGACAGCTTGCAACGACTACTAGGGTCTTAGTCGGAATTTCCGTTGACGAGATTTCCCCGCGCAGGTAATCCCTCAGAATCTCAGAATTCATCCATACTCATCTCTAGTCTCGTCTCGCGCGTCGTACGCTACACAACCAATTACAATATTTTCCAGAAGAGCGAAGCGCGGATTCGCGGGCTTTCGCGATACTGAGTGTATGTAGATTAGAGTTGGCTACGAACCACCGCACCACGGGGTGCGGCACTCGTGAGAGTTAAGGAAACGGTACCAAGCGACCAGGTTCAACCGCAATGCGTTTGCGTATAATTCGAAATCCATCCAACCCAACGTTCTCCGGAAGTTGGGCATATTTCGTATATTTCTTAGCTGCATACCTCACCCCGCTAAATCGCTTTCCCACTAATCCCACGGGATACGCGTAACTTTCTCTCTCTCTCTCTCACTCTCTTTATCCGTTTCTCTATCTCACTCTTTTCCACTCACCCATTTTCTTCTCGTGGCTGTTATCCCCCTGTACCAAGAAAGGGCCCTGCTATCCCTACCACCCTTCCTCCCTCCCTCCCTTCATCCCACAGGACCCGTCAGCTGCGAGATATTTTAATACACGTAAAATTAAAATTAGGGGTTGATTTGCATCCTGTAATGGGGAAAGAACGCCGCCGCGGCAAGGGCTTTACCCCGACGTTACTGGTAAGGCGGAAACGCGAGGCCAGAGAAAAATCTGTACGTTGCTGATAGACAGGACGCAGTGATCTGGTTTTTCCATTTCCTCTTCAATTTTCTCATGACATACGTTCGTCCCGAATCAGGTATCCACCTAATCTCGGTTCTAATTAAGATTCCTGCGGATATTTTTCCGAACGGTGTAAAATTGGTCGGTGATTCTATGAGGGTTGGAAATCGGGAAGGGAAGAATGGAAGGAAGCAATGAGGGCACGAAGAGGTGTGTTACAAGTCTGTTAGCATTTTTTTGGGTAATTCTCCCTTAACGCGAAGACCTTGGATAAATTTTGCCGACCCTGAGATCACCTCCTCGTTCGCATCTTCGCACTTCTTTCCCTATCCCACTCAAAGGCAGGGCTCTTTTCTCGTAAGGGAAACAGAGGGGCGTGTGCCCCAGGGTCACTCGGGGAAAAGAGGCCATTTCACAGCTCATTCCCGTCCTGCCGAAGGACCCTGGCCCTTACCGTTACGGCGAACGCCTCCACAATCAGTTACCTACTATATTCTCAAAAAGGGAGAAAGAATTAAGCGATGCAAAAAAGAATGCGTTTGGTAAGATTTTATCATCCCTTTGATAGAAGTGATCTCAACGAAGTAGATTGAGAGCGAAGACAAGTAGGAAACGTAAGGGTTTTGAGATTTTCCAAATTCGATAAAACATACCGTTACGAAACTTCAGAGGTTGCCGTCTGAAGTCGCCATCTTGGTATCGAATTAATTCGTCTTAAGAGAGAACTATACGCAAAGGAACTGAGGCGCGGGCATTAGTTTAGATTACGACGTTAGTTCTGACCGGATGTGGCTTCTCCGGTGAGGTAAGGGGACTACGGTATATATTGAATGGTTCCTTTGCGGTCTAATACTCGCCAAAGTTAGGATTCTGTTAGAACTTGCTAGCCAGAAATTTCCAGCTCAAATCGCGACGCTTCAAACTAACGATAAATCCAGAAACAAAGTAATTACATTCTAATACTCCAACCTATCAATCGATGTCTCATTTCTTCAGGATTCGATGTCAAATCTCTATCACCAAATGAATTTCCATAGTTCAGAGAATACAGTTTTTTCATGAATTTGGAATCAGGAGTGGCCGAGAGTCCTGCCAGTGACTTAATCAGAATATCGCAGTGTATATACAGAAAGGGACAAACAGACATCGAGTGAATCAGCAAGGGTTTGGTGGGGTCTTATCGGTCTTACTCCAAAAGCCGCTTGCGTCTTGTAAACTTGGTGACTTGGACCAAGGCAAGCCGAAGTAGTTGATACAAGATAAGTTGTGTATAGGCGAAGGCGAGCGAAACTTGATACCCAATATGTGAATTGCGGCTTCTCAATACCGCTCCTCTATGTATTCAAAGATGCTTAACGGTTGGTTAGTCCTTCCATTGGTCGGTTTTGATATCCTACAACCGACTTAGATTCCAAAAAGAAAGCCTCCAACTGTCAGAGGCCAATAGACGAAAGCTTCGTCTTCGATATTCCACACAGAATAGATCTTCGCTCTTTTTCTCCTCGCTGATCAACGTCATTCAGTGGACGACGCCAAGGATTATAGAGGATCAGAAGAACGGGCACCTAGAATTTCTCCCAAGGATGTGATACATATACCATATAACCAAGTATAAATTCAAGGCACGGCTAAATAATAATCCAAAGGAGGTGGTGCCGCGTTGGTAAGGCGTAAGGAAACACGTACGAAAGTGGATAAGCAACTGGGAAGTTCATTCGGAACTCGTACAATACCCAGAGCCAGAGGTGGAACCGTAGGAAAGCTACGGAGAGGCGCACCTAGAATAGGTTATAGTATATGTGCAATTCCACGTCAGGCGGGCCACTTTTTTGGGTCGTAATCACCGATTTTGATCTCCATCGAGGATTTTGTACTACTCATGGATGTAAGTCTTTGGGCCGAACCAAAAGCCAATATGCGACTCTGTCGTCTTCCTAGCGGAGGTTGAAAAATGCCGTTTTTGCGCGCCAACTTCTCTTCGGCGGCTGATATCTCAGTTGTTTTTGGAGCAAAGTACCAAAGTATATAGTGATTCTTGTAGCTATTTTCACACGCTTTCCGGTGATTATACTGACATCGCTCCCAAACCAAAATTTGGCAGTCAAAAACGGATTCAAAATAAAATTTTCATTTTTCAAAAAGTTCGCCCATTTTGAAAATTCTGTTTTTTGTCTCTAAAAATGGTTCGAAGTATCCCCTACATGTACCCGAAGTGGCAAAGTGGGCCTCTTTTCCGATGTTTTTTTATCCAAGTTTTAGTCGATTTTTCCACCATTTTTTTCAGGTTTTTTCAATTTTTTTCCTTTTTTTTGTCAATTTCGTCCCGAACATTTTCCAATTACCAGAAACGAGCTCGTCATGCGGAGAAACTGTTTCAAAAAATTGAAATGCGTGACGAAAAAATTTTTTTATTGGAATAATTCAGATTATATCCAAAAAAAATCAGATAAAAAACCAAAGAAAGAACGGCCCACTTTGCCACTTCGGGTACGTGTAGGGGATACCTTGAACCTTTTTTAGAGACAAAAAACAGAATTTTCAAAATGGGCGAACTTTTTGAAAAATGAAAATTTTATTTTGAATCCGTTTTTGACTGCCAAATTTTGGTTGGGGAGCGATGTCAGTATAATCACCGGAAAGCGTGTGAAAATAGCTACAAGAATCACTATATACTTTGGTACTTTGCTCCAAAAACAACTGAGATATCAGCCGCCGAAGAGAAGTTGGCGCGCAAAAACGGCATTTTTCAACCTCCGCTAGGAAGACGACAGAGTCGCATATTGGCTTTTGGTTCGGCCCAGAGACTTACATCCATGAGTAGTACAAAATCCTCGATGGAGATCAAAATCGGTGATTACGACCCAAAAAAGTGGCCCGCCTGACGTGGAATTGCACATATGTATGCTACAAAGCTAGATACTGCTTCCTCACTCTATCACCTATGTATCCCTCTCTCGCTCCCTTTCCCCTTATCTTACCCTGAGCCAGGGCGAGCCAAGAAGACGGCACACGGCTCAGCGCGTACGGGAATGCAATAACGACTCGGGTCGTTCCTTGGGTCACCCCTCACGTCGCGTCTTGCCCGTAGTTAGCCAGCATTAGTAATCTCCCCAAGGTGTTCTTGGATTCTGTTCCACGTCGTGTCGTGTGCGGCTTCTTGACTTCTGCCCTCGGCCTTTCCAGTACCAGTACCATCAGTACCAGTACCACTACCTGACCCGAAACCTTCTCCTCTCTTCACTTGACTTCCTATTCTCTGGGTACTATTAGTCGTCAGCTTGTCGTTAACACCACGTGGTCGTTGCACTTCTCCGTATTTAAATTGTGTATAGGAAGGAACTTTTGCCTGAACCTCAACGAAACTGAATTTAGTCAAGTTTACTCCAGTTGATGACAATTACTGTCTTTGGATTGAAAACTAGGATAGACAGATATTCGTTCTTGACGTTAAACAAGCTGCACCGCATGTATCTGACAATTAATTTGCCAAGAAAGTTTGTGTATGTTAATACATCAGGTCTCGTACTACACAGGTATACTATTTCCGCAGCCCTTAAAACTTCAAAGTCAAGATGACGTGACGGGGGTCGTGTTGATGATTGAATTCTATAGCACAAAGTTTTGATAAAGTGAGTAAAATCACGTTAAACATTTGCTTTGGATGTATCTACCATCTTCTATTTTTGTGTTACGAACGTTGCGTGCAGTATATTCTATACTTGCATTGAAGCTCTCGGGAGTTCTGAAGGAGTTGATCATGGATCCGGCAGTGAGCAGCATCTCGGAATTTAACGGTCCATTGTTCTCTCTGTATTTATGATCCTGTGATTCGCTCGCGCTTCATTCCACCGCGTAATTTCAGTTACTGGCAGGTGTTCGCCGCGTCATTTTATTCACTCCATTTACCGGCACCTAATCACTATCCCGTGATAAACGGCAATCATGCCAACCGCGGTCTGCCAGTATACAATGATCTAGAATTCGAAGATCGTTGCTCCACGCCAATACCTTATTCCTTATGCACATTGCACTCCAACCATTCCAAGCGGTATAAGCTAGATCCAATTGATCATCTAGCAGAAAATGTAGCTCTATGATTAGCAAATGATAACAAGATCTTTCAAACAGGTACATGAACGTGATTTTGCAAGCAATGATGGAGATTTACACCGTACTGCACGATCAAGTCAATTTTTCAGCCTTGCTACGGAAAAAGTGGTGTTATAATGTTAATTCGAATCGCAATTTGGAAGAGAAGCAGGGATTTGGGTAGATGTTAGGATCAGATCGCGGTGGGCGTTGAAAGCCGAGAACGTCGGCGTGTCCCTTTAGGTCGAGACAGGCGCCGGGCTTCTGCCCTTATCACCTTCCGACTTGGCTGTATTAACCATGAATGATCAATTAACCTGCGAACCCCGGGCCAGTGCGAGGGTTAACGGAAGACGCCGCAGTTAGTCGTCGCCACATCGAACATCGTTCGACCATCATAGAGGATTATTGATTTCCAGCCATCCCGATCTGAGATCAGACAGCCGCGAATTCGGGCTGGAAACATCGATCATTTATTTGTGGACTCAGACAGGATTGAAACTTTCAATCTTCCAAAAGGCAGGAATCATTCTGAACTAATAGCAGACGCGAATTTATCCGGATCTTTAAGCTGTGTGGTTGTTTGAGCCTGGACGCCTCCGAGAAGCGAGGACCTCGAGGAAGATTACAGAGTCAGACCACCAGGATAGTGTAATTAGCCGGACGGTGATTGGCCCGGGCGTAACGACCGACGCGTCATCAACTCGATTAATAACCTCTCGAACCGCGAGACCCTTAGACAACCTAAAGGCGACTGTCCTTCGGCTTAGCCAGCACAGTGTTCAATGTTCATATACCGAAGTCTAGACTCGGCGCGTATGGAGACGTCGATCGCTACTAATCAATGCGCCAAACTAACTGCAATGAACTATTACAGACCTCAGAATCTGAAGGAGAGAAAATTAACAAGAGAATTTTAAGAAACGTGATTATCGCTTCAAGAAACACCCTGCGTTCTCCGATTTGGCTTAAGGTCGCAAAGGTCATTACGAGTTGGCCAAGGGCAGAACGTGCTACGGTGTATACGCTCGTGTTATAAACTTTGGTGAAACAATGGCGTGCAGAAAGTCACGTGGTTTTGCTCACCAACACGTGCTACGTTATCGCAATAGGGTGTACCTACGTGTTTCCAATTGTCACGTTTTTAGTTTGAACGGTGAGGAATGGAGAGCTTTGATTGATTTGGATCTAGGTAGGTACTCACGTACTCGTAGAGTATGTTGGGTTTGCTCGATGGCGGATATCAATGAGCAATTTTCATGCTGTGTTCAAGCAGATATAGGGCTGTAACTGTAAACGAGATGGTTCATGATATGGGATAGCCCAGCCCAGGCTCTTGCGTGCAGGATAAACTACAGGAAGACAAGTTTAGACTTCGGGAAGCCTCGAGGATCCTGCGGAAGTCTGGCTCTAATTAAGCGCCCCCTCACCACCTCCCCCTTGTTCACTCGTCATCTTTCAACCCAGTCTCCTGCACTCTCTCGAGCCCCTGCGAGAACTGGAGACTGGAGACTGGGGACTCTAGACTCTGGGGCCAGCCAACCAACCCGCGGAATTTCCTTTCACCGCACTCATCGTTACTCACTTCTCAAGAACATTTCTTGGACCATTTTTTTCAACAATCACTGAATTCTGATGATGGGATCAGATTCTCGAATTTGGTATTCTAGACGGTCGATCCCTCGAAATTTCTTTCTGTTTCAGTAACTTTTTTCTAATTATCACGCTGGATGAGGATTAGAGATGAAAACCATGGGAATACTTCTCGCTCTTGTGACGTTTACGTATTTTTCCGTTTCCCCGTCTTCAATGTATGCGTTGCGCTCTTTGCTTTTACCGAGTCTTTGCACCGTTCACTGAGCCCACGATGACTTCTTGGATGAAATTGGAGCGGTACAAAAGTACCGATAATTAATAAAAGAGTCTCTTTCGTACGATGCCTGTTTTTTAATGTTACCTCAACCGAGATTTGATTGCGCCGGGGAAAACAGAATGGGAAAAGGTGGTACTCGTCAGCCACTCAGTCGTTCGAACCTTATTCTTCCTGCCTACTCCTAATTGGCCTGTAATTACGAGCTGATAATAATACACTTCAGTCTAGAGTAGGACGGCACGCGCTTCCGCTTAATTGTTTACCCGGAATAACTTCGAAAAATATTTGATAAAAATTATTGCGAAAAAAATTAACCAACGAACCTCGCCAAGATAACAAAAATTGGCAGGTCATACAAGAAAAATCTACTGGCTGAGGAGGGTAGGGCAATCAACCGTGGCTAGGAAATTGGAGAAAAAGCCAATGTCGCTCGGGAGCAGAGTTCATTTTGAGAAAAAAGTCTGGACCGAAGTTTGCCGTGAACGAAAAGTTAGTTTTCCTTGTGTTTTATAATCACGAAATCCCGTCGTACCGTTCCCCATAGTATTGGGAATAGAAAAGGTAAATTCTTGATCAGCAAACCTCCAGCTTCTGATGGAGTAACTCTTGCACATTTGTATATTGCATATTTTCGCGATGGGTTAGACTAGAAGGGAAACAAATTAGTTAAAAGTTTCGGAAGTGGAAGCCTGCAGCTGTGAGCCTGATGCGAAAGATAAAGGCAAGAATAATAATGAGTAATATGAGGTAAAAACGATTCGCGTTGCGTACCTTAAAATAGAAAGTAGTAGTCGGTTTCTGCCTACTGAACGGGGGCAAGGCAGTGCCAACTGCCAAGGCGCCCTCGTCCTTCTCTCCTCGCCCTTCCTTCTTTGGCTGGGTGATTCCCTTAGCCAGCGGCGTACCACGCGATGGTACATTTTTAATTACTTACACCCACGCAGCTGCATCGCGCGCGATGACTATAAATCAACCGGAACCGCCGCCCAGCAAAGTAATTACGGCTTGAATTTTAGATAATGTTGCCGCAAGCACGGCTCCTCGCTCGCCAATTCTCGTTCGCTTACACCAAAACCCCCTCTTCGTTCTCTCTTTATCGCACTATCTGTACCCCAGTTCACTCGATTCCCGGTAAACAAGTATCTTCATGCTTTCCAAAGTTTCCGCTAATCAGAACACCCGACGTAGGTACCTACCTGCAGCTACATGTATACGCTCCTATTTTTAGTTTTCTGAGGGTAATGAAAGTTTTCCTGCTTTTCTCAGTCGACTCAAATTATTTCAATTATTCTTACTCCACCTTTTTCAGAACAGCATGAAGCAAAAAGATCCATGTACGAAACCAGGCACGAAATTGGCACTACCCCGGGAGTTAAAGTTCGTTCCTTAATACTGGCCCAGTACAGAGAAATGATTGGCCCAACGTTGGGCAAATGCTGATGACTAGTACTGACAAGTCAACTTACATGGGGCTCAGCCGGAAGTCAGTTCTGTACTGGGAATACACTGGGCCAATATGGTGTTTTATACTGGCTGCGGATTATTTCGTGCCGATTGACGGCACCATAAATTGGACTGGTGTTAACGACCCAAAATAGTCCCCACATTGATTTTGACTCGGGCAAAGCTCGGCCCTTGGTAGCTGTCAGTATTGGCAGCTACGGCACCAATAGCCTGCCAATGCCAAGCCAGTTTGCAGTACGTACATCCGGGAAGATGCGAGAAAAGAAATTCGTGAGAAAAGTTCGTGGATCACAATATGCAATTGACTGTATTTTGGAAAAGAGGCTGACTTCTTTCGTCCCTATGTGTTTTCGCGTTTTCAACCTCACAACTGTGATAATCTAGAGGGAATGATTTCTCCCCTAGCGCATCATGCTTCTTCGTTTTATGGTGGGCAAAAATTTCTATGTCAATTTCGTTTTTTTAATAAAGTTCTATATAGACCCGGTGCTCGAGCTTGTGGAATTCGCGATACGAAATATGAGGATTTTCCTTTGAACGAGAAATACTGCAGTAAATTTGCGACGTTTTAATTAAGATCGACTATAGACGAAAGACGCTATCGATTCTCGGTGCATCCCCAGTTAGCCTGGGCTCTATAGAACGCGACGTCGGGCGTCGCAAGGCAACTCGCGGTGAGGCGAGGCGCCTAACCGATAATTTATTGCGACGATATTTGAATGAACATTGCGCCGCAATATTACCAGATAAAATAAGCCATTAAGTTGGCGTAAGACTCTAGAGAGTATGAACGTGAAGGCGACGTCTTAGTTCTAAGGGGAGGTTTTTCGGGGTGGTAAACGGGCGGCAAGCGAAGGCTAGGTAACGAAGGAGATTAACCATCCGACCGAAAGGAGATTCCACTAAGCTTTCAGATTTTACCCTCTTAGCCGACCAAGGATTATAAAACGCAAATATATTATCCCTTGATTAGCGGGGATAAAGTAAACATCAAATTTTAGGCTTTTCCTAAATCAACCTAATTATCAAGTCTATCCATTGCGACCCACAGCCGCGTATCAACCTCCCGATGAAACCCACCCAAGACAATCCTCCTCACCAAACACAACAAAAAAGAAACAAAAAAAAAAAAATTATCAAGACTAATCAAAAAGCTTGAGTCGGAAAATGAAGAAACCTCTTCATATCCTGGCAGAAGGATATCCTCAAAAAAAGGAGGTTCCGCTTCCTGAGCTGCACGATGGAAAACTTAATACGCCTTTTTTTTTATCCCATTTTTCTGCACTTTTTTTCTTCCTAGTCAGTCGACCGCGAGCAGGATAATTTACCCCGGGAAATTACCCGGTAATGGCGAGTTACACGGCGGGCTACACGTAGGTACGTATACCGCACCCGTACCGACGTTTAACGTATGTAAGTAGTTCGTTTCTGCTCATGCATGTGCGTGCCCGGCAAGCAAACGCGATCCGCGTATACCTACATGCATTATGAATCGCACGATCATCGTCCTTCGCGAAGGACTACTCGCTCCCCGTCCCCCAAGTTAATAGAAATATTTCGAAATTGGGGGGGGGGGGGGGGGGAGGGGGGAATTATTACCGTCCCGTTCAAAACATGAGCCAAGTTATCACAATCATCCCCAAAAGGGACGTTCAGTTTTCACCAGATCTTCAAGTTCTGAGGTAAGTATCATTTTTTGGTAAATATCTCAATGATTTTTCCTTCGACGTCATCTTGGCAACGAATTTTTGTGATATTCGGCCTAATCAATGCGCTTCTTCATGACTCAAAACTGAGTAGATTTTGAATTCGAGAGAAAGAGTAGCTCTCGAATTGTCAAAAAAATTGAATTTTCCAGAAATAAAAATTGAATCGATATTGGTACCTCGCGAACGAATCAACCGATTTTTGTGATGTTCGATTTGATTGCTACTTTGATCTCATTGAATTTTTCCGTCAATCGAGTTATGAGGAGTAACAATTTTCCCCTTGCCCATAAATATATTCCTCGAAATTTAGTGCCCAGAATTTTACCGCATCAATTGATTAAGAAATAAAAGTCAAATTGATTCTCGGGGATTTTTTCGATCGAGAAAAACGCAATTGCTGTTAGAATTGGTGGTGAAATCCTATAAGGGATTTCGTAAGCTCGTCGTCACGTCGGTTTCTACAAATCGACATAGCGCTAGCATTAAGCCAGCGAGAAGGTGAGATTGAATAATACATTTCCGCGGAGTGTATCAGCGGTCGGATGGAAACCTAGAGGGATGGATACCTCTGGTCTGTCTTATTGATAATTCACTCCGCTTGACCGCTGCGTCCCCCAACCTTTGACCCGCAGTGCCGCATTTATATGATTAATGGGTTTATAATGACCTGGGAAGCATCGTTTAACGTTGGGTCGAGGGATTTTGACCAAAGATTTCATTGATAACTAGCTAAATATTCAAACGCCAAGCTCCAGCTTTCATCTCCGTCAATCTCTTACTACTTTTTCAAATCTAAATCCAAATTCAAATACTGAGGGAATCGACTTTCCCCAAATAGCACAGCTTTAGTTTGAAAATCCAACCGATCGATGACTGTCGTAAAGCGAAAAGCTATAAATCGATTGCTCTTAGGGGCGGATGACACGTGGGCAAAGCTTGCTGCGAATTATTTATCGAAAAAAATGCAAAAGTTCTTTGACCAACACGACCATAACGGAGAAGGACTGAAAGTTAACTTATGGAAAAGTTGGATCAGGCCAGTAGCTACAATTATTTTGGCATTTGGGAATCAACGGAGTTCCGAATACCGGCGTTCGAATGAATTTCGGAAGATTACAACCCGGAAGATCGTTAGTTTGAAAATCGACACTTTTTACAAAATACATATAAGCGTGAAATCCGAGATTAAAAGAATTTCCAATTCCGGTTATCATCCAAAAGATGACGTATTGGTTGACAGTAACACACGCGTTCTTAAATGTATATATCTGTACAATACGAATCGTCCCGGGGGTTGGCATACGTGGGAAATCGCGCGTGCGAAATAGGCATGACGCGGTGTCAGGGGCGCTCGGTTTCATAATGCATACGAGACGTGGAGGCGTGTATACGGCCTTGTATATGTATACCCGTGTACATGCACGTAGAAATGTGACACATACGTATTCCTCGCGTATGGCGAAATAACACATATTTGCGGCTAATTTTGTGGGAGCTCCTCTATTCTCGGTCCCAAAGACAACGGCTCGGCGCCAAAGGGGCGACCGCGAAGACTATACTTACCCTAGAATCTTCCCCGTTCAATATTGGTCATTTTTGCGATCACACACATAAGGGGCTGAAAGCATTCCGCGATCTTAGGCATCGAGAATTCTCAACTAGAACCCCGAAAAAACCGCCCAAGAAAAGAAAAAAAAAACATTACTTTTGCAACGGTTAATATCTCAAGGGAAAAACATAGAAAAACTTATAATTACACAAATTTTCTGGTTTTTGGTGGTTCCTTTTTTTTCGAATTTTTTTTTTCTTTTATTTTCTAAGGGGCTAAAGTGTCGTGGTGTATGTCGTGTCGTTCGAGTATTCGGTCGCACGATATAGTCCCCGAATTATCCTAGAGTGGGTAGGAAGTCTAGAATCTGGGGTTGGGGATGAAAGTCCCCCGCTTCGCATGACGGTTGTCGATTCGATAACTTGATTCCAACGTCACCTGTAATTTAGATCAGTTTGCTTTCTTCAAGCCTATAAGGTGCGCACCAGTTCCCTGATGGGTTAAGTTATTTCGATGAAACGGCGCCGCGTAATTTTCCCCTGAATATCAAAAGTGTCCTTTCGAATATCATCCCATCGAGCCTATACGACACTTCCGTTTCTTCAAAAATTACCCAAATTTTATACGGTAAAAAATGAAAAATTTGCCACTCATTTTTTAGTTAGGTAATTTTTCTTCATTTTCTCGCAATTCCGAAAAGATAACATCAACTCAACACGATACATGACGGTTGAAGGTGGCTTATTGAGATTATCGCAGAAGGTAGAAAAAAAAAGGGTAAAGGTTGGCGGCGACTATAATGAAAGTTATGAAAAATGACTGGTAAAATGATACCGAGGCCAAACTGTTTCACGGGGGTAAATTTAAACACAGTGATTTTCTACTGGAAAGCTTACTCCCCGATGAAGGGGTATATAGGACCTTCCATCGGTGGACAGGTAAATGTAGGTATACCATAGGTACGCGTATATAGGTATACAGGAAAAGAGGAAACGGCGAAGAAATCGAGCCGCGTTGGTTCTCGCGAACGAAAGCCGAGGCGCTCGTTCTGTTTAGCTACTACCTGGCAATTACCTGTAGGGCATAATTGTCATCCCTCGCCGTTTGCCTCCACCTGCCTCCTCCACCCGCCCTTCTTCCTTTACCCCCTCTTAGTCCTGCGGGGGGGAGAGGGCCAGGTCACGCGAGGCCGTACCTGTCGCAGGAGACCCTACCCCCTCACATCCTTCCTTATTCGCCCCCTGATTCCCGGTCCCCGCGTCTCGGGCACGGAACCGACATGGGTTCGACCACGCAAAGCCGAAACAACCCAACACACGCTTACGTCAGACTTCTAATTACTAATTTAACCCCAATGCCGGTTGAGAGAAGTGCATACCCACCCGTACCTGTATTTTCTAGATTGCCTGATATTTTTGGGTTTTTTTTTTCTTTTTTTTTTTGTTTTTATATTTTGTATCACGGATTCAACCCTCGCCTCGCGGTTATAACCCCGTTTGAGGTGTTCGAGCTGAAATTACAACCCTTTAATTTCTACCTTTCACTTTTTGCCCTTTTTTTTGCATTTCATTGTTCAAACTTACCCTTGTGACTATTGGCTAGATGATGGTAGTGCGAGTGTACTAGATGGACGGAATTTTTTGAAAGAGCTGTGGTTTTAACGTACCTGTAACAAAAATTGAAAATTTCATGGTTAGAGGGTGGTTGTCTATTTATTATAGCTTCTACTGTTATATATATACAGAGATAATTGGTGGAATTAATTATAGTCATGCACGAATGTCATACATTTCTCTGTAATTACTCGGCAGAGATAATTCAAAGCTTAAGCCAGAGTTGTTAACAATATTGTCTCGGTTGTGCGCGTTGTGGAAAAGGGTTGTCGGCAATATCTAGCTCGCTGTCAAAAGGCATGATTCATTTAACCGAACAAGTACTTTCACGAACCTGGCAATATGCAGTAAATTCGAATAGCCCGGAGAATCATTTCACGAACCATGTCAACCAGGAGCGTTCTATATAATTGCGATTATCACGTACCTACCTGCGCAAATCGCAGCCCTAAATCTAATACACCGATTTTTCTCTTTTCCCCCTCGCTTGAGTTTACGGAAAATGAAAAGCACATTTTAAGGCACTTACCAATCATAATACGCGTTGGTCTGTATATGGCGTGCTGACGCTTTGCGATTTAACCTGCACCGTACGTATACTGGGTAATCGAGTAATTAACCGACTTACCTACCTACACCTATCAACAAATCAACGAACGTACCGTAGAAACCCCTTGACCTCTGCCATACAAACTCGCATGATTAGAGTTGCGGGTAAATAATTGGATTGCAATTATTTCTAACGATAAAGAACCTTGTGCGAGGGATAAAATTAGAAAGAAACAACGAACAAAGACAAATAAGGACAATGTTCGATTGTACCGATTCCTCATTAGATAATTAAATAGAAAAATGTCTCCCGATTGATCCGGATGCGTTGATTCAATCTTCCAGTAATTCAAAGTAACGTTACGAGTCTTGCTTAAATATATAGAAACAATTTGCAATATGAAATTAACCTACTGTAGTAATCGTGGGAGTGATGATTCTTTTTTTAATTAATTATCAGTACTTACTGCGAGATTGTTGCAGGTAGTTAGAAACGGTTATTCGATCCGCTAATTGACTGTCATTAAAGGAGTTATAGCGTAGCAGTAATTGGTCATATCTCGGAAAGGTGTGTATGTATATATGTGCAATTCCACGTCAAGCGGGCCACTTTTTTGGGTCGTAATCACCGATTTTGATCTCCATCGAGGATTTTGTACTACTCATGGATGTAAGTCTCTGGGCCGAACCAAAAGCCAGTATGCGACTCTGTTGTCTTCCTAGCGGAGGTTGAAAAATGCCGTTTTTGCGCGCCAACTTCTCTTCGGCGGCTGATATCTCAGTTGTTTTTGGAGCAAAGTACCAAAGTATGTAGTGATTCTTGTAGCTATTTTCACACGCTTTCCGGTGATTATACTGACATTGCTCTCCAACTAAAATTTGGTAGTCAAAAACGAAGTCAAAATAAAATTTTCGTTTTTCAAGAAGTCCGCCCATTTTGAAAATTCTGTTTTTTGTCTCCAAAAAAGGTTCAAGGTATCCCTTACACGTAACCGAAGTGGCAAAGTGGGCCGTTCTTTCGTTGGTTTTTTATCTAATTTTTTTTCGATATAATCTGAATTATTCTAATAGAAAAATTTTTTCGTCACGCATTTCAATTTTTTGAAACAGTTTCTCCGCATGACGAGCTCGTTTCTGGTAATTGGAAAATGTTCGGGACGAAATTGACAAAAAAAAGAAAAAAAAATGGAAAAAAACTTGAAAAAAATGGTGGAAAAATCGACTAAAACTTGGATAAAAAAACATCGGAAAAGAGGCCCACTTTGCCACTTCGGGTACATGTAGGGGATACTTCGAACCATTTTTAGAGACAAAAAACAGAATTTTCAAAATGGGCGAACTTTTTGAAAAATGAAAATTTTATTTTGACTCCGTTTTTGACTGCCAAATTTTGGTTGGGGAGCGATGTCAGTATAATCACCGGAAAGCGTGTGAAAATAGCTACAAGAATCACTATATACTTTGGTACTTTGCTCCAAAAACAACTGAGATATCAGCCGCCGAAGAGAAGTTGGCGCGCAAAAACGGCATTTTTCAACCTCCGCTAGGAAGACAACAGAGTCGCATACTGGCTTTTGGTTCGGCCCAGAGACTTACATCCATGAGTAGTACAAAATCCTCGATGGAGATCAAAATCGGTGATTACGACCCAAAAAAGTGGCCCGCTTGACGTGGAATTGCACATATGTATTGCATAATTGCAGTTCCGTCCAGAGAGAGCAACGATTTGAACATCATTAAACATGATCGCGAAATCCGTTCCGGGAGATTATCCCGTCATGAAATTTGTGAGCTTTGGAATTCAAAGCTGCGTCTATCATCTAGGAAAATATCCTCAAGTAGGAAATAACGCATAAACATATTGTGCCAACTAGTAAATATGACATACGTACCTCAGCCACTCATCTATACCTAGACTTATACCTACTTCTAGCCAAGGGACGTAGGTATCTATCCGGCACTTTGCAGCAATCACGAAACCAATTCGAATCAGTAAATATCATAGAGCGATAGAAGCAGTTGAGTTGATATGTCCTCGAAGCATGCGAGGGTAATCACGTCAAGATTATGGATAACACAAGCACGTATATATGGATAGGTACTACGTATAGACACCTTTTGAACATCAGGTTGTGATAAGAGATACGTGTATGTGGCGTTGAGATGTATGGGCTGCGTTTGTGTGCGTTAAGATCTGATATGTTAAGTGGTTAAGCGTAGGCAATATACATAAAGTAAATAATCTAATATGCCGCGTTTGCTCAAAGCCAGTATACCGAGAGGAATGGGTTATATGATGGTATGGTAGGGTATGTAGGGATTTCGGGTGCCTGTATTTGCTTACTTGATGCATTTTCGCCTCGCTTGCGCTTGTTAATATACGTCAAAACTACCCCCTGCCCTATAGCTATATATACGAGTACTTCTGACGCCGGGATGAACGAGCCTCAGGTTAATTGCTCGTAGTCGAATTAAATTCCGGCTTGTTAGCATCTACCTTCACTGATACTGTACGCACCCCGATATTCAATCCGATCGAGATCGGTCCAGCAATCTTTCATCCCGAAGATCAGATTCTTATTTCACCAAAAATACGCTTATTTTTCCTAATCATCAAAATTCTCTGGAACTGAACGTTCGGGAAAAGTTGTGATTCGCTGATGGTGGAACTGGAACGAGAGCTGAGCAAAGATGTGCAACCATTTAACAAGCACCATACGTATATGTCTATCTATGCAGGAGCCGAATAATTTCTGAGCTAAGTAATATCTGCACCGGGTTGCAAATTATCCATCCGTTACACGCAGAATTCATGGCACAAATTTACCACGTCTCTGCAATTACCTCGCACATATGCCTACGGTGCATACATCGTCACTATACGACCTCAGCAATCGAGTTCACTGAGTAATATCAAACGATTTACTTAGCTGTGGAATACGCTCGAGGTTATCTTGATCCAATTGCGGAGTGTCTCTTCGACGGAAGTGAACCACATGGATGAAAAATTGATAATCCATTACCTACTCGTCTGATATATGTGGATAGAGAATTGAATCGCCTGTTAAATTTATGTATGTATACCGATGCGTATGAACATATCCTCATCTCGGCACATCCCGAAGGGTCTTTCTGGTTGGCTCTGATGTGGTCTGTGGCCTGAGCTTAATAACCCTGTCTTTACCTCCCACATCCCCCGGTGAACAAACACCTTCGTAGAAGCCCCTCGCCTTGAGGTTACATTTTTCAAGGACACAATGTCAATAGGAGGGATTCTAAAAGGATCCTGGGAACAACCCTCCCCAATTTCGAAACGGGGAAAATTCAGGAAATTTCTGCAAAGATCGCGAAACCCATTCTGAAAACGAATGGTTTTCATTTTACAAATGGCATATTGAATTACGTACCTACAGCAAAAATGTAGAGTCTATTTTTGATCATGCACCAAGTTTCTCAGATCTCCGATTCAACTTGGTACTCAATTTTGTCCTAGGAATTGAGCTCGCGATGTACGTATGGGATAAATGCAGAATCTCTCTGCCTGTTTACTCGAAACGCATAGGAAGATGGAGGTAGATGTATGCAATAGCCAATCCCTATTCCGCCACCCATCTTGTCTGTTGGTAGGAAACTAAGCCGACTTTAGACGAGTATTTCTAGAGACAGTCTCTAGCAATTAGAGTATCGAGATAGAACTTTCATTCCATACGAAATCCAACGACGAAGACGACGACGACGACTTCGGAAACGAATTCTGCATACGTATATATGTAGAAGCTCGTCGGAATTCTACCACCTCCAAGTAACCGGGGAACGATTCTCACCGATTCCTTCCATCAGCCACGATTAATTAATCGATATATCGTCGAACGAACAACAATTTGTAGAGGCTGGATTGAATCAGCAGCTGCAGCTTACGTCGACGTGAAACTACAGGACAAGGCAAAATCCCTGAAAAAATAGTGCACGTAATACGAAGCTTTGGAAGCATATTATTCTCATTGCGTTTCGTCTGAAAATTTATTGTGACTAGAATTTCACACGTGCACTCCATTTCAATGGTGCACGGAAAAAAAAGTGTTGTGAAATTTACTATGTGAATGGTAATTTAATTATATATGGAGAACACTGATTTTCAGTAGAAATTACAACAGTTGCGATAACATTTACTCATTATAGACATTAAAGCTACTTGACCCAATGTACCAAACACCAGAATTGCTACATTTTCTACTGAAAACACGTGCTGTCAATATAATTACTACTCACATAGTATATTTTAGCGTACTTTTTTTCCGAGTATTCTCTTTTGATTTTCACAATATTTTCCACTTCTCCGAGACCAACTTTCAACTAAGATCGCTTTTCTTATCGAAAGACTTGCAGCAAAGTGAATTGGAAACAATATTTCTCATCTTGGACTTGAAATTTGCTGCATATTACCCGAAGTAAAATGAAAAAAACGTTATCTGAATTAGTTGGAACCGTCACTGTAGTCGTTTCGAGACTGTTTTCGACTTTTTAAGTATTTCGCAAGCTCAATATCTCTAATATTCTTATTTTATATCTCTTGTGAAATTTGTCTACAGGCAATCCGAAGGATAAACCGATCATTATGAAGACTTTGGGGAACAAGACGAGCAGCCGATGTCTAGTAGATACGCCTAACGGTAGCGAATCAGGTGTACGTCGTTGGCGATGAATTAATTGATCTTTGTACAAGGGTCGGAAGTACCGAACGTACATGTTCTTGTTACCTGTATTCCGAAGGGGGAGACGATGAAGGGGTAGGCGTGCGAGGCCGTGCCAGCCACCGGGACAACCGAGACAACCTGCAGGAGGCAAAGTAAAGTCTTGCCTTATGCATTGCCCCCCACGATCAGGCAGCTGGCCGCCCTATCAAATGCGGTATACGATATGATCTGATACCTTAATTATTTCTACTTTGGCAGCGCACGTGCTCACCTGTCAAGAAACTCGGAACTGCCATTCGCCCGTTCAACATTCGTTTCCAAACAGAGCTTTCACGATTTTAGATATCCGTTGAGCTTTTCGCTTTTTAGAAAAAATTCGCGCGCTTTCCAGTTATTTTTTTTTTTAATTTTTTTAACGACGATAGTAATCAGCCGAATAATTTCAAACCCTGGCGAATAATTATCTAAATCGGATTTTGGAGTTTATTGCATTCTTATCGGGAATGGTCTTCGTCAATTTGATGACGATTCGAATATATATATATATATATATGGAAACGCAGGAGAATTAAATAATAGACTAGTCAAGCATCCTGGCTGGGCGAGCGTGTACTTAGATAGTTATAAAGTTCTGCTTCTGTTACCAGTCACGGACGTCGATCACAATTAGAAAATCCCGAAGGGCTTGACTAGGTGGAAGAAAATAGAGACTAGTAGATATAGGAAGACGCCGGCGACGCCGGGCGTCGTACCCATCTAACATGACAGTCTTTATATTAACTATCAGATAAGTTTCAGTTCTCTACCTACTGCAGCAGTTTCCTCACGGCAGTTAATGCAGCCAGAGCCCTGTTCTTCTCTCTGGAACCGTAGTGTAGACTGGAAGCGAATTAGTGCTGTCACGACAACTGTTAATCTCGTAAAGAGATTCTAAATACGGACCCGGGTAACTTAGTTACCAGCTGTAGCTCACTATTTACTCTGTTCTCTCTCGCATCTCACCGATTCCTTGTTTCCAAAGAAAATAGATAAGTTTTTAAGCCAAAGAATCGGCCAACGAATATCGCGTCCATATATTGCATGACAGTAAAAATGGCCAAAAAATGGCCAAATACCAGCTGCAACTAACTATTTACTCTGTTTTCTCTCACATCTCACCGATTCCTTGTTTCCAAAGAAAATAGATTGTTTCTTTTAACCCAGAGAATTGGCCAACGAATATCAAATCCAAAGATTGCATTGGAGAAAAAACAGCAAGTATAAATTTTCCGCTAAACGAGACGTGACTAGTAAACTATTTCATATCATGTGATAAAACGCAGGATATCGGCCAATTTTTTAACCCTGTTTGTTACAAACCATCGTCACGAATTTCGTAATCGCAAATCGCGGTTCAAATTCAGCGCGTGCTGGACTCGGTATAAGTGCGAACATCGAATAACAGTTCGTCGCTTTCGTAACGGGATCGAATTTAATGCTAGATTAGTTTAATGACTGGCGTAACGTTCACGGTACCTGATACAACGTTATCAATATTCGAGTGTGCATATAATACAGCCTGGCGGCAATAACAATATTAGGATACTGACCTTCCGCGATATAATTATTGACGAAGCTCCGGGGTAAGCCTCGATAAGCTCAGTGTAATTTTTCATCGGCCTCGCACTAATGAAGCCAAGTTCCGGCTCGCGTTGACCGCCAATTAAAATTGACCTATCAAGGCAGGTGTAGTAGATACTCCAGGAAATCTATTCCAAACTGTTTGGATTATATTGGCTCATATATATTCCGGGTACAAAAAGGTTTGAAGTTATCGCCTTGGTTGTTTTGTCTACATATATATTATATACTTTTAATATGGCAGACGTAGTTGATAGTAGTTTGCAAAGTCCAGATTGGCGGATATGACACAACGAGAAGCGAGATGGCTCTCTGCCTCGGGTGAATATTGAGACGAAATTAATATTTATTCACTGTAAATGAGACAGAAATATAAATAAGATTTCGAGAAGTCTCTCATCCGTCTCTCGCCTCACGCTTTATTAAACCTGACGAAACGTCAGGGTATATAACGCTTTCCCAGATCCAACAATTCTCTAGTCAAGTTTCCAACCGGCTCCAAGTACCAGGAGGAAAAGTCTGACCCAACACAGACCCGCACTACTGTTTTGCCAAAACTGTTCTAAAACCTTGCGCAGTTTGCGATATCGTTGAGAATTTCGAAACCGATTTACTCGCCACGGAGTTACATGAAGTGCTGGAAAAATTGGAACAAGACGTAAAAAAGAGAGAGAAAAAAAAAAAGGATGTAGAAGAAAAATTCATCAAGTTGATAAAAATTGCAGGTAAAGTGAGGACAAAGCGGGAATGAAGAAGACGTATAAGACCGAACTGGCTGCACTCGGTTTTACGAAGACTCGTAATCGATTGCCACGAGTTTTAAACTTTATACCTTCTCTTCTCCGAGTCTCTTTCTCTCTCTCTTCCTCTGGGTTCCATCATCTGTAAGCCAGGCAAAGAAAGACGGGATAAAAGCGAGCCGAGAGCAAAGAGAAGAAAGAGAAAGAGAATGGTGAACGCTAAGGGAAGTCTGTAAATTTTCTTACATTTTATGAGCCATCAGAATTTCATAACCTCGAGCCAGTCCTCGTGGTACTTTGCAGAGGAAAACTTTTCCCGTGGCGTGAAGAGGAAGACCCGAAGACTAGGCGAGACGAGAGGAAAAAATATACACGACAAGCGCGGTGGGTATGGATAGGGTGGAAGGAGAAAAAAAAAGTACAACGCTACACGCGGATATCATAATACTGTTTAAACAGATTGGTAATGAAAATTTTCTTCCCATCCAATCTGCCCCTACCGACTTCGTTGCATCTCTTCAGATATGTGAGGTTAGACGAAACATATTACAATCTGTGTGGCGAGGTATTTGTTATAGATGGGAAAAGGCGAGAAGGGATGGCGCAAATTTCAGAAAAGATTCCTAAAAATACAAAATCAGTAGATGAAATCGACTCTGTAACTATCAGTCTGCATTTTCCAACGTTTTCCGACCCACCTCCAACTCTGAGGAAATGATTCCAATGATTGTTTGCGTCACGCCACGGGTGGAGTTCTCAAAATATGATTTTCTACCTTTTCTTCTACCTGGGCAGGTGAAATAAATCATAGGGGTTGGAGAAATCGCATAGAGTAATCGTATGCCTGATGAAAAAAAGAAATGTCCCCGATTCTTCCATTTGGCATCCTTCTCGGCTTTCGAATGAATTGAAAATACATTTTTTCTAATTTTTTTTATGGAAGTTTTGTGCGTTTAACTCCAGATCTGGCCATCTTTTATTAACAGGCAGGAGAGATTGCGCACCCCTCTAATTTGCACGATCATCGCGACAGGGTTGTAATTGTACCCACTCGATCTCTAACCAACTTAGCAAACCCACAGATTTTTGAACATTTATTGATTCGATAATAAACATGCCGGATAAAAGAAGTAGATTTTCACTCTCTACAAGAGTAAAAATCACGCCTTTGACAGCATTAGCAACTGCAAAAAAAACGTCGACTTTGTCAGTCTTCAGAAGGTGAAATGTGGAATAATTTTGACGCAAAACGTCCAAAGGACTATTTGTTACTCCTTGTAAAAAGTGCCTTGGCACATTCGTCCCTACAGCTATGTAGTTTTGAGAATGCGCTATCTTTCCTAGCACATCATCTCTGCTCGTTTTACCCCATAGATGGTCCCCTGCAGGCGTTCGAGACTCGGGATTATTCAATATCCATTTTATGAACGATACACATGAAACACCGTATTGCTGTATATACCGGGTGCCAATATCCCGCGTTTTATGACACAGGCAAACGCGGGCTTGAAGTCATCTGCCGACTTTATTATTCCCAGTTAAGTCCAGGAGGAAAAGTTTCGTGTACACGCAAACAGCGCCGATCATAGATATGAGGCTGTGTTTTTTCTGACTTTAAACTATCCGTGAACGCCACTGAATCGGAAGCACAAAAATTTCTATATCAAATATTACAAAGCCTTTCCAATTTCTCAGGATTATGAAAATTCTTCATTTCCAGTACTAGACGAGATTAGATTTCGGATGGTATTGCGATGCTAATTATACAATCGCAAGATAAAAAGTATCCAGTAGGTAGAAATGAAGCGTGCAAAATCTTGAAAAATTAAGCGGATGATGAGGCGGTATGGATTATTATTGGATATAAAATATTAAGGATGAAGACTACATTTCAGAATTCATGAAGAGAGAAAGAGAGAGAGAGATAGATGTATACAGATATATAGAAGGAAAGATAGGGCTAGAAAATGGGGCGAGGTGGTTTAGCTGTGGGAAAAGTTACAAGCGATAAGCGGCGGAGAAAAGTTTCTATTACTTACGGCATTACTTATTACGTAACTAGCGGCGTTACTGTACACGTAAGAATTCTCTACCGTAGAAATTCTTCAACGTAGTAATCACCGTGTGTGGTAGAAGTTGAAATACGAAATGATGATAATGATGATATAAAATTAACGATATCGACGACTTATAGCAAGATAATAATCCAATTTATTTTAGCATTATAGAGTTTCCTGAAAAAAGTAATCGATATACCACGTACACACCCTTGTCTACCGAAATAATAACCACGAACCTAAATTTGTTCGGGGTAAAACGATATAGAAAAATAATTCGAGTTTTTCTGCAACCTATCGGGAATTTATCTGTGAGCCAATCCCGTCCAGTTCCCGCCTGGTTGGCACCAAGCCCTGTGACGTCATAATTGCAGTAATTCCGAGCCATTCGCTACATTGGCAATGAAGCTAGATATCTGGCAAGAACAAGGCCCTAGCTATCCTCAAATTCGCAATCATTTGTCCCCTCGGTTATACGTGCGTCGATCACGCGTCCAGTTATCCACGCAGATACTAAGACGACTCTGATTAATGCCGATGATTAGGCCTCTTATCGGCAGCCATGACATTCTTTTACTTTGGATCGATGCGGACGCACGGAAACAACAATATCCAATTTATATCTTTATATGCATACTTGTGACAAGTTGCCTCATATTCCTATTTTCCCCTTTCATTGGCAAAGAATTTTGAAAAACTATTTAAAAATCATTGAAAAATTCGCACGTGCGATTGACATAATTCGTCAATGAAATTATCCAAATTACTGCGGAAATGCGATAGATTCAGAATCGTCGAATTGGTACGTAAAATAACTTCGGACAAGGTTCAAATAATTAATGGAGAAATTGATAAACTAATTGCCAGACTCTATGAAAGCTGACACGTTGATTGGCGTGACGTAACTGTAGACTAGAAACTCGGGCGGCCTGTCTGACCAAGAGGCTCAGTTACTACTGACTCGTGCTTATATCCGTGACACGTTCGCGTGACGCGTCGGCCACCACGATACGTTCAAAGCTCCGTTCCTATATTTCACAGTAAATCGCGCGCAATGGTCCAGAATCAATCGAATCATTCGCGTCTTGGTTACGCTTATAGCCGAAAAGCTACCCAACCGTTACCAACGCTCTTCGTCTCCAAACGCGATCTCAACAATCGGCATACGAACTTAAGCTCCCTTCTTTTGCATAACATGCCGTAGAACAACAATTCTTACACTATAACCAGAAAAAAAAAACTATTCATATCTAATTAGCCTATGTACTTTGATCACTTCAATTAATTATGCATAAAAAAAAATCGATAGAGAGACGTCAGAGAGAGTGAGTGAGGTTAGTCTGCCGCACATTACACTTAAATGCACCTAATTCTGGTTTATAATCGGCGTAAAAATATTTGTTGGAAGTATGATTGTATGAAACTTTTGTATTCTTTGACGGAATCCTTTGTTCGAAGGTTTATGGAACTGAATTTTGCACATAGCATGACATTTCGCAATTGAGTTTCTCTCTATAACTTTCCGATCTCTCGATCTTTCCTCACTTCCTACTTATAGTCAATCCAGAGGCCCATCAGAACCGATTGAACGGTTTATGCACAATCTGAACGATTAGGGAACGAGAAATTGACGATAAATACACGAGGATGACGAGCAAGCTACGAATACTGATAATAGTAATAATGGATGTAATAACAAGAATAATTTAAGGTAAACAAAATACATACCCTGGCGATATTATTGTTGACGATTTAGGACAGTTGACAAACATGAATCTTACGTAGATGGTAAGAAAACGCGTCTTTTCCCCCGGGGTTTGAACTTTTCGTCGAACGATTAAAAGACTTTGAATTACGTATACATGGGAATATAATAGCTCGAAAAGAAAAAAAGTAAATTTCTACGAAGAATTAGAAGTCGGTATACGGTAGATGAGACGTAGGTACCGTACACACCACTGAGAGGTAGGAATCGTGGCTCGTGCTGAGAATATCTCGCGGGCACTCGACTTGGGCAGCAGCCAGCCAGCCAGCGAGCCGCGGGGGCCTCCAGGATCGGTACGTAGCCACGGAGGTGGCGGAGGTCGCCCCGGGGGAGGAAAAGGAGGTATAGAAGGTGGAGGTTTAGGTGGAGGTAGAGGCAGAGGCAGAGGTGGAGGCGGAGGTGGAGGTGGAGGTGGAGGTTTAGGTGGAGTAAGAGGTGGAGAAGGTAGAACGGAGTAAGGCGGGGGTGGTTGGCGTCGGTTCGTTCAACGGAGGTGGGCCACTTCCCCCCTAAACCCCCGTCGGCCCCAAACCACCCTGAAACTCGCGGCGCTGATTGGACCACCCCTACCTCCACCACCTCGGCAGCTACTACCAGTACCACCACCAGCACCTCGATCCTCAACCTTTCTCCTCCGAGCTACCCCTTGGCCACCCCTTAAACCCCCCTCATGGACACGGGGTGAACCTCCGAGTCGACTCTTTACCCGTAGCGAGTGCCGCGCACGTATAAGAATATACCCGCCCTCTTTTGTCAAGAGACAAGAAAACGGAGACGGAAAACGAGAACCGAGACGGAGACGACGCGAGCATACCAGCATAAGCACAACCTTTATATATCTATAGCCATTCGGCTAGTGGGCGAGATGGAAACGGTTCTGCCTCAAGGCATCATGGCTGGCCTTCCATCCCACGTGCGAATTGTCTTCGACATCTCGAGTTACATACATTCGCATGTGTCATTTTGGTCATTTCTTAGAGCGAATAAAGAGGCGAAGCATGAACAAAAAATTTATGAAAAAGAAACAATAGGGAAACGTTTATAGGATAATGAGTGGAGAACATCGCGAGTTTCGCATATTTTAATACAGGGGTTGTAGAATCGACCGAGGGTGAGATTCGGGGGATGTGTAGTCGCCCCTGGAACCCAGAGGAAGATCCTCGTCGACGTTAACCCTTGCCTCGGGCGGTATTTCAATAATTGGAAACCAATGAGCGGGAAGGGGTCTTCCGGGTAAAAATCAACCCCTTACCAACCCGTTCGCGTCGCCTTCACTGCCACCGAAGCCGAGACCGTAGCTGAAGCTGAAGCTGAAGCTGAAGCCGAAGCTGAAGCCGAAGCCGCCCTTGCCCCGAGCAACCTAACGTAAACCCTAATGAAGCGAGTCTTCGACGGTGCCTGCCAACATGCATGCCTTCACATCCTATTAATTGCCCCCTCCAACCCCCCTCGCCTAGAACCACCTACTGAAACCTCCCTTCAACCTCCGAACCCCGCGATAGCGCATTCTTCGACAAATTGGATCACGCTATCGCGCACCAGACGCGAGGTACACACTTCTACCGATTGCTCTGGAGAACGGGTTCTATATATATACACTTCTTACAAAACCTTCGGGGTAAATAATCTCCTGAACAACCCTTCGAACCCTTTTTGTACTTCAGACACGCGAACCGCTGTCCTAAAATCCAACCTCATTATGACGAAAGCAATTTAACGGTGTGACAAAGTTGCTACCACTTCTCAACAGACAATATTACACATTCGTCTCGAGATCAATCAACTATTGGACATCATCACAGCTGATGATCATTGCACATGCGTGTCAGAAGCTGCAGCGTCCAAATATCGAGGGAATGTTTCAACGATTGAATTTTTAAAGGAAATGAAATTGCAGTGGGGTCTGTCTCGGTTCGAGTGATCTTCTGGTATAATTGTAGGGGTAAATTACCCCTCGAAAGGTTTAAGGTTGAGGGAGGTTAGGGCTGGGAGGCGCGCAATTCTTGTAGGTAGGCTTTGAATCAATATAATCAGTGGACGACACGGCGGTTTGAGAGTCAAAAACGACGGCGACGCTTGAGCCCGACGCCCACGACCTAAAGGTTTAACAAAATTCTCCCACCACCACCGCCGCACCGTCACAAGCCCTTTCCATTCCTTTCCTTTCCTTCCCTTCGAATCGAAACCCTTTTGCGTGAAAGGGGAGCAACCGAGCGGGTCTTGGGTGCTCATCTCTCTTACCATGAGCACCGAAGTTTCCGATATCAAACGACCAAGATAATATTTGATACTTGGCGAAAGGAATACCCTTCGCGCATCTGCCAATCACGGCCAATACCGTATACGCCAGGTTTACCATGAATATAACCGACCGTCGCCATCCCTTAGCCATTCGATTATTTTCAATTTCACAAGAAATACTCAAGATCAGATAATACGTGCTGAGCATTACCTAGGGGCTAGAGCGTCTTCTTTTCACAGAAGATGTCGAGAAGTCTTGACGCAGTTGATGACGCAGAGTTTATGGACAACCGTATTGTAAACCGATGACAACTTCACAATGCGCGAACGTTACGAAAGCACTGATACGATTTAGATGTGATTTTCTTTATCATCCAAGTCCTGCACCTCGCACACTGTACGTCATAGAAGCCAAAGTAATCGTTTGCTGGTAGATATAGGTCCGAGGTATGAAAGGACGCCGTCGCGACGGTCAGCGTCACCGATAACGATAGGACGAGACCGTTTATAAACAGAGTATATAAGGTAATTGTTATAAAGGTCAGACGGAGATTGACCAAATACCATCGGGGTCAAAGGGTGGTTTTCGGGACACAATGATACGACGTAGCGCACGCCAAGACCTAGACACTACTGAACCAGCCCCCCCATGGTAAACCCTGTTAACGGCAGAGTCGTCCTCGTCGTCGACAAGCAAGTTTAAACTTTGGGCAACAATTCCCCTACTCTGGTTAGAGCGATGCGCGGCGTAGAACGGCGGAGCCACAGTTAAATTTCGCAAAAGTATGAATACAGTCTGCAAGAGTTGGGAAGTAACATTTATTCTCAACCACGGACTACCCTGCCACCCTTCACCACCCCCCCACCTCGTATCAACCAGGAGAAACCCCCCGACCCCCACCCCCATCCCCCCCTTCCCCCCTTGAAAAAACTTCCAGTCAACTGTCATAAACCGAACTTGTACCCCACAAAATTCAAAGCTCGAAACCAAGATCCAAGTTCATCGACTACTCTCCGTCCAAACATCGGCCATGCCATGCTTCGTACCACGAAATTTAAAATTAGTCTGGATCTCGCGGCGCAGGTGCTCTTCATTTGACGATTTCTGCCGGTGAAGTGAAACCCGGTTCAATATCGAGAAGATAATGATGAATTGCTGGTAATGAATTGGTAATATTCGGTAATCGTGTTAGCGCACATTGCATACTGCATCCGGTTTAGCGAGGCACTTTGATGTGAGGCACTTGTGCGGTGATGATGATTTGCAGCTCAGTAGTGATGATCGAAGTGTGGTTATTGTTATTATACATTGTTTGAGAAGATCGGATAAATAGGGATAAAAGTTTATTGTGTTACTCACCAGTATGAGCGATGGTGTAGGTCTCGCGGAGATGAAAGCTGGAACCAGCTTCGGCGTGATACAGTTAGGAGAAAAATAGAAACTTAACGAAGAACTCCGGTTGGTGACACAGAGCGCAGGTGTAAAGCGGGGTGAAGAGGTGAAGAGGAAGTAGTAGTAGAAGGAGAAGAAGAAGAAGAAGAAGAATCGGTTCTTCGAAGTTGCACCGGTGCCTAAGAAATTAGCCGTGGCGAAAGTAGCAGAGGACGCGATAGGACGTAGCTACGATCACGTCGTACCCGTCGCCGTCCTTGTAGTCGACGTCGGAGACCCATAATCGTCCGAACCGCGCGGCGTCTTTGGCGAGTAACACCGATTTTCCACGAACGTCGCCGAAAGCTCGTTCCACCAGTGGAGGATTTTGCTTTTGTGTATTGGTGAGGACCTACGGGGTACGGTTGTGTGCTAGCCGAGGAGTTAGATTAGACCTGAGTTCAGAGTAGAGAGCTCCAACGTGCTCATCTATGTGTTCGTGAGCGTAAAACTTTTCTAACTTGTGTTGGTGCACGCATCGCATCGACTCGACTCGACTCGAATCGCCTTGCCTCCTTTCCGAGGGCGTGCTACCATTCTCCTGGTTCCGTTCCGTTCCGTTTCGTTTCGTTCCGTTTCGTTCCGTTTCGTTTCGCTCAGTTTTCTTTATTTTCAACTCACCAATCAAATGCATGCTTACTCATCGATTCATCTCCGATCTTTGATGACTTTTAGTCAATAGTTAACAAATTTTCATCGTTTTATACTTTCACATATTTTGCACGGATTCGCAGGGGTAGAAAAAATAGCACAAACGTCCATAACAACTGAGAGAGATTTTTTCCATTACATGCTTAATCTCCAATTGTGAAAGACTCTTAGTTCATATCCATCTAATTTTTATCAATCGTTTTCGTATTTTTTGCACAGACTTGAAAGGGTGGGATAGCGGGAGTAAGAATATCAATAACGCGAAGCATGAAGTTGAAGTTCGTAACGTTATTGTGACAGAAGTTGTGAAAAAAATTCACCTTCTCATGACCTAAATGTTATCAAAATTACCGAAACGACGAGGTACGTGTGTTTTTGCTTACTTCGGAAAATTAGACACAGTATTTTGTTGTTTTTGTACCTTTCAAATTGCGAAATCAAGAATTTTGCTCCTAAATATTTTGCTACGTTTACATTTCGAACTTCAACTTCATAACGGAGAGAGCCTCCAGTCATGAGAATTATTCGAGGAGGTGTCATGCAAAAATATACATGTCCACAAAAATGAAAAATTGACAGATTTCAGTTGGATATTCGTTGTCGTGCTTTCGTCAAGAGTTTTTTTTTTTTTTTTGTGGCATATTGCCCAAATTCGTTCAGGTATCTGTACGTGTATCATTTTGCACATCGCTTCCTCATTTTTGCAATACAAAAACAATAGGTATAGTTAGTTCTTGCAATTTGTTTATCGTTACCAAATTATCGTAGTTCTTCTTTGGATTATTTACGTTACGACTAAGGATAGGCTTCTTTGGCGAAACAAAAGGTTTACGTAACGAGATTCGTCAAAAAACCTGTCCGTACACGTGACGAACATTATTTCCCATAACGAGAGTCAAAAAATCGCGATGGAGTTGCGATTTTGAGGTTAGAGTTAGGAAAAGGCTTTTTCGTGACGATGTGGTTATTTTGGAAATGTGGAAATGAGTATCACTGACATATCAAAACCTTTGTACCTCGCCGTACGGGTATTAGCTAAAAGTAGCTCATAGAGCGGAGATATTACCTGGAATTACGTCTCAATCTCCCGTGGCCGTCGACTAAACTAATATTAAAACTTTTAACGTAGTTAGCACAGGCCGTGGTCGCTTTACCGCGTTCGTGAAGCTTCGCTCTGTGCGCGAGGCTGCATTGACCGTTACTGGACTTTGATGTGTTTCCTGGGAAAATTTGCTGTGAAGTCATAAATTAGGTACAGTACGCTTCAGAGACCGGAGTATCTACGTCGTACAAATAATTGGAGAACCAGTCGTAATTAATCGACAGTAAAACTTCGTCCTTCGCAAACAGGCGCCTTGTTTTTTGTGTTTTTATGTTTTGTTTTTTGTCTCTCTTATCGCAAATCTACAGCAAATTGTTTCCCATCAAAAATTACCCTCGTTGCAAAATGACGAATGTTTCTGTACGTCTGTGACGTTGAAATTGACCACCTTCACTTATCGGCGCTGAATATATTCGAACGAATGTACCTAGAGCAGTTAAGCGGGTTGAGGGATGAGTGAATGGTAAAGGCCGAGGGGGGTGGACGATGAAGGATGAAGGATTTGCGTTTCTGGGTTCCTTTGGGCTAGCAGGGCTAGGAGAGTTCTGCGTCTAGTCCTGGCGAAGTGCATTGCGGGCTTCATCGGGAGTTAATCCGCTTAATAGATTCCAACGCAAGTCACCCCCGCCAACCCCTGGACCAACTCTGTACGAACCTAACTCACCTGCACAGACCACCGCAGACACTTTACTTCCCTGCGTACGCCGGCTATACCGATATAACAATTTTCGAATGTTTAATCAGAGATTTTTTTTTCTTTCTAACAGGCCGATTTAGCTGCTCAGAAGAAAAACTATACATTGACGTTCAACGGACGATAGAATTGATCGTAAAATGAAACCGCCTTATCCATAGCAGGCGGTTCTATAAGTTACCACCTATATTTTCATAGAATCGTTGCCTAAGCGAGACGTACCAGCCTCGCAGATTGGATATCACATTATCGACAGGGTATATTTTATCTCGCCATATCGGAATTTAATCTACACGTTTAGACTGCGATGTGTGAAGGGTCTTAAGATCCCTTACATATCTGGCTGTATAATTTTCCTTCGAATATTTCAACATTTTGAAGCTCAATTTCAAAATGGTTTTACTAAACAGACTGACACTGGATTCTATAATTGATATTTATCGATTCGGAAATTCATTCGGACGATCAATTGTTTTAATGAAAGACTATAGTTGGAAATGAGTGATGAATTTGATCGAGATCTCTACCCTGTATTTCTATCATTTATGATTATTCGATTGCAATGAAATATTGGATCAGTCATCGAAGAATTCCGAGAATTACTTCGTGCACCGATGCATAATCAAAAGAGAAGACTGTCATAAACTGTTAAAATCCGTGATACCGCACAAAGGAGCGACGAATAATAAAAGTTTGCAAACTTCTGAAAAAGTCCATCAAATTTGAGTCTATAATTTTTTTCTTCACGAGTCGCGACCCATTAGAAATACCCATATACTTTTTCGTACCAATACTTGACCTCTCTCGTAAGCCATTGCTACATGATAAAAGGTGAGAGGCAGGTGTCGTCGTCGTCGATATCCTCCCGCCCTCGTCTCTCAGCGAGGAAGGAATGCCGAGGAAGCTTGCGATAAACCGACCCTTCCCCACTCTCGGAGCTTCTGGGGTAAAAACCAAGAGCGCAAGCGCGACCTCCCGCCCTGCTCTTCATCCCGCGTGCCCCTCTATGCGAAAAGCTTTCGTGGTCCGCATTCCACGCCTCCCTTGATAGGCTTACTTTCCCAAACTTTTTGCCCTCATACGCGCAGAAAAAGCTGCGAGTCAGGCGCGGGAGTTGGGAAAGTGAGGAGGAGGAGGAGGAGGAGGAGGAGGAGGAGGAGAAGGAGGAGGAGGAGGGAAAAGAGCGAGAGGTAGCTGTGCGATAGGAGCGAGAAGTTAGAGGCGGAGGCGGAGGCGAATTGGGAGGAGAAAACTTTTTTTATATTTCTACGTCTCTCCAGGTCTCCGAGTCTCCAAGTCTCTCGTTTTCTTCCTTTTTTTTTTTATTTATTTTTTTTATTTTATTTATTTTATTTTTTTCTATTCTTTCTTCGCTTTCTCTCTCTATCTCTATCTTTACCTCTTCCTTTCCCTCTTTCTCTCTTTCTCCACCTATCTTGGACAATAAATGTTTGTCTAAATTACTACGAGAAATGCGGGATATGTCGTATCAATGCGAGGCCGTTCGAAGCGTTATTGGCTATTACGAACGAAGATCCTGCGTCAAGGTTCCGCCATTTTGGATACGGTAAACCCGAAAACTAGCTGCAGGTTATTCTCCGTATATTTTTCCACTTTTCTAATATGGTATGGATTTCAGCCGTACAGGTATATCAAATTGAGATATATCTGAATGAAGATTTACAACTTTGCGTGTACGCGTATGAGTTTTTTTTTCTCAAGGACTACTTCTACGTTTTATGGTAACAAGAAGACAAAATTTTCTCTCATATATACCTAAGCGCGCGAACTTAATCCGTGTTTGGACAGTTTTAATTGTAATTATGCAAAGACGACCTTCCCCAACGTGGAGGGTGAGAAAAAAAAAAAAAAAAAATGGAACGAGAAAAAGAAAAAAAGACCTAGACCAAGTATGTTAATGGGTGTCGAGCTTGGCGATGAAATAAAAGTGCATAACTCGCGTCGAAGGGGTTGAAGGGGTAGGAAGGGGTTAAAGTTCAAAGTCCGCGGGTGAGGAAAGTTTTCAGGTTCGGTCCTCCCCCCCTCCTCCTTCCGGAAGCCAGTAGCGTCTACGTGAAATACTTCGTCCTGATTATTATGCAATTTGAAACAGCTGTTGGAAAAATTATCAACCTCTTCCCACAGGCCAGTTCTCCTTTAATCAAACCCTGGTAGATGGCGTCTCTTGTTTCCGCGTAATAAAGTTATTAAATGAATAAGTTTTTAAGTGTTCGACTTACTTCGGGACAAACTTGCCCAAGAAACTACCTACCGACCGACCAACCAACCAACCAACCAACCCTATACCAACCTTCCGAGGACTGTACCTTGCAGTCCCCACAATTTAAAACTAAGTACAATTTCAGTCGGTATTTTTCCACCCCACCCTATTCATCCCCTGGCCACCCTCAAGCTTCTCTACCTTCCGTCGTCAATTCTACAAAGAACTTGGGTAAACAATAATTGGCGTATGAAAGAAAAATTGCACAGAAAGAAACACATTTCCTGTAATAATCGTATCTATAAACTGTAGAACAAAAAAAATTTCCTACTTCAAAAATACAAAACGTTTTGTTGTTTTCACGACGAAAGTGTGTCAATTTCAGCATATTTCTGTTTCATTCTGTAGAAATTACTATATCGCGTTACTAATGCCATAAAGTCGTAAGCGCCAAAAACGCGATCTTAGTGCCAGAAGGTCGTATAATTTTTTATTTTTTTTTGTAATCACTTTAGAATCGACTTTACGTGTAGATCAATTGAAATTGAAAGACTCGAAAATTAAAAGCAGAAGGTCGTATCCGCGTTTTTTTTTGTTTGTTTTTTCTTCGAATCGTTATGAAATCGACGGAAACACGTAGATCCATCGTGATTCCCGCAGAAAAGAATTTTTTGGCGGATACGACCTTCTGGCTTTAGTTTTCACGATTTTTTGCTGAAATTAAAGCCAGAGGGTCGTATCCGCCAAAATCGTATTTTTTCGGAAATTTCGATGGATCTACGTGTTTTCGTCGATTTTACAGCGATTCAGAGAAAAAAAAAATTTCGGTGGATACGACCTTCTGGCTCTAATTTTCATGATTTTTTCCCAAAACTAAAGCCATAAGGTCGTATGCGACAAAAATTTTTTTGTTCTAATAGAACCAGAAGATCGTATACGGTCGCTTACGACCTTATGGCATTAGTAACGCGATATTCTATTTGGGGAGGTGCAAAAAGATACGAGGACCAACTCGAATTTCGGTAATATGAAAAAAAAACTCCAATGTATGTATATAAGTGAAATCTCACTTTTTGATTTTTGTGGGCGTGTATTTTTTTGCATGGTACCTTCTCAATTTTGTTTCATATTTTTTTTTTTTTCTTGAGAAAACCTGATCAACCTGCATCCCTACATAGTTCTGTCTCGCGACTCAGTTTCAATCGCATCGTAGTTTTTTCAGTCTCTTATCAGCGAGGAGGGTCGAGTTTTATTCAAGGAAAAAGGGTCCTTTTCGCAAGTCTCATTGACAAAGCGATGCCATATTTTAAAACCCTCAGGATCGGGCATATGTGAGAGCATCTCGTGGAAAGAAGGGGCGGCGAGCCTGTTGAGTCGGACAAATTACAAAGATTTGCCACTAACACCCCGCGAGAGACACAGGACGACGAAGACTTACCTTCCTCCAGTCCTCGACTCGGTCGCGTCAATTTATTTATTTAAATTTCTATTCCCGTACAAACCGGTGGAAAAAGTTTAAATTGCATACCGCACACGGTCGTATGTGCAGGAACGAAAAACGGAGATGTGAAGAAAAAAAGTCACAGAGAAAAAGGCTCGATTGCATCGATTCATGCATATAAGTTATTATTTTCAATAAACTTGTGACTATATACCTATGTCCTATTATTACAATTGTTATCGATATTCTTATCGAGTCCGTATTTTCTTACGGCGATACTTTCTCGAGAGTTGGTCCTTCCGGGTGGGATGCTCATTTTTATAGGTTTAATCCTGCTTTGTTGGGCGAAACCAGGGAGATATTAGAAGGTAAACATGAGTGACACGCGTGCGGGCACGCGTATTTGTCCGTAAATACGGGAATGCGTGTTGTGTGCGAGAGTAAACATGGGGGAACCCCGTGCCATAGATATAATACATATATGTATATACTATATATATATGTATGTATACATACGCATTTATATATACATATATAGTATATGTCTACATATATCTCCCAAGGGGTGGAAGATTCAAGACATTCAGGCATGAATCCATTGGCCGGGTTGACTTTATGCCCTACAGGCATTACGAAAGTGTCTTACAAACATCACCACGCGAAGAAACGCAGAAATCGTTCTTCTTTTCTACTCTCTTTCTGTCTTTTTATTTTATTTTCATTTTTTTCTTATTATCTTTTTCATCATACACACGTTTATACGTACATGTATAGGGGGTTGTACTACATCGACTTAACATGTAGAAGTCAAATATAGGTTTCTGAAAAAATGTGTAACCATGCAGTGAGAAAAAAATCTGATATACCTACTGAAAGAAATATCTGTTTCAATAGTCGCAATTAATTATGTGTTATTGGTTCAACTAAATTCCAATTAACGTAACGAAAAATCGGTTAATATTATGTGACATGCCATTACTTCAATCGATATTTAGCTGTCGTGTAAATTAAATATCCAATTGCAACCAATGGAACAAATATTTGGTTGAATCTACCAGATTTTTCCTTGGTGATTGGTGAATTCATCAAGACGTATGAGACTCGAACGGGAATGGATAAAATGTCTTGGAAAGTAGATTTCGTTGGCGTTGATATAGGCGAGACGAATACCGTGTCTTCGGTATCACGGTATTAATTGATGCAAAGAAATTAGGTTCGCGTCCCCGCAGAATGATTGATCGCGTAATGAGAAATCCCTAATAATGACTCCGCGTCGTCGGTGGCGTCGGTAGCGTCGGTGGCGTCGTCGTCGGCGTCGTTTTAGGGGGTTCAAGATAGGGAATCGAGGGAAAGGTATTAAGAAACGACATTAGATTATAATTTATATTAAAATCTGTGCAAGAAGATAAAGAGGAGACAGGGGTGCACCGAGCCACCAAGCGTCGCCGGAGCTTAACTTGCGGGGTTGAACCCTTTCAGGCTCATAGGCGTATCTCTCCTTCTTGCAATTTACTCATTGGCGTAATTTCATTTATCGATTTTTATAAAATAGATACAATTTTCTTCAATTCACAAAGGAATACCAACACCTTGACACGAACTACACCAATCATTCGTTGTCGTGTTTCTCGATTGGTCGACGGATCTTTTTTCACAAGTGCGGAATAAATGCGTGGCGCAAATCTTGAATAAGCTCTCAACATTTCGTCCTAGATTTTCGATCATTCTTCAGAACAGCAACGATCCTAGATACTAACGAAAATGGATATCAAATATTTGCCTGCTCATAGAATCCGCGAAACTGATTAGACCCACGCCACTGTAAAATAATCAAAGGGGAAAACGGACCTAGGGACGCTTTATGGGCTGGAGAAGATAGAAGCGGAAAGCAGCGAAGATGCGAAGGGACATTATTGCCAAGAGTAGCTATACCGTACTCCGTTTTGCACTGTATATCGTACACAGTATGGAAATTGCGATTAGGCGCAACTTGGAATTTATTTCAGTCTTGATGTTGACTCATTGAATCTGGAATAATTTTTTATTACTACTTTTAGATGCCGAGAAAATGTGGATCTAGGACGGTGGGACTGACACGATCAACTCGGAGCTTGACACTTCCCAGGAGGCTAGACGGCGCGGAAAGCAGATCTGTCCCTTAGCGCGGATAGGACCCTCGTTTTCTCTTGCTAATTTCAGACCTTAATTACCACCATGCGAAAACCCTCACCTTAGACCGTCACCCTTATACGCATCAGCCCGTGGCGTTATCTGGCGGAATCCCTGGGAAGCAAAGACCAACCAGAAACTGCCCCTAGTACATAGTCAAACCTGGGGCGACTTTCTGAATCAAAGATTCATCCTATCCCATCCTCGAACCCATCAAGTACCATCACTTATTCGCATTTCACTAAACATACATCGATCACCTCAAATTCATTCTCATTCGAACATCATTTCAGCTGCAGTTTCGTGCAATTCGGATACAACGAGAAGCACACGTAATTAAAATCGCTCGAAATAAGAAAACCCCCTTCTTGGATTACACCCGGTCCCCCCATTACAACGACCGGGATATAATTATCGTGAAAACTGTATTCCGGTGTAAATTATTGTTTGAAAAAAAATAAGAGAGAAGTGATAAGGCCTTTTCTGGGATACCTGTGACTGTAAATTGAAAAGAGTCTTTCACCATGGGGTGTAAAAAGGCATGAAGACATTGGCTGTAACCAATGCTGGGGGATGAAGGTGGTAGTAAAAAGTTATAGCTCGCGTGCTTTTGACGAAGCCAAACATTTACCCGGCTAAGAAAGTTCCTTTGCCTATGAGTAACTGAGTTAACCCTTCGCTATTTCATTAATTTTGGTATATACATATACCAACCTATGTATCTACGGGTATACCGGCGAGCGGGACTTCGGGAGCCGAAACCTCACCAGAGCGGTGAAAACTTTCGCTTTTACCGTCATTTTATAATTCATGACGTCGTCGTAGTAGTCGCAAGAGAGCGAAAGAGAGACGGAAAGATCGTCGGGCTAGTGACTATAGTGGAAAAGTAAAGAGGGTTCAGTCAGATGTAGGCAAGGCAAGATATATATACGCCATGGTATATGTAGGTATACCTAAAGGCGAAAGAGGCAACTAAATCATGTATCTTATTAGCAACCCCGTGTTGCGCGTCCTTGCGAACTTGGTCCTCGAAATCATCCCATAACTAAGAAAAAAAAAAGATGAAAAAGAAAAAACAAGGGGTGAATTCATTTCCTCGGAACTTTTCAGTCGTTTGGAGTCAGAATCTAATACGTCTTGATAGTTTTAGATCCTAAACGTTTTTGAGATTTTCTAATCGGGGCGGGATTGAAATTCCGAATTTATTTGAGACGCAATTCTGAGTTTCTAGAAATGATGGAGTTCAGAACTTGCAGATTTCGAAAGGTCGAAATGCAGACTTCTGAAAGATCCGAAAGTTCAAAACTCAGAAAGTCCAAAAATCCAAAAATTTAAGGAAAGCTCTTGACAAAGCTGTCAAATAAATGACGATGCATCGCGCGAATTCCGAGATTCGGTGTTTTGGCCTTTCAATTCTTTAGCTTTCAGAATTTTGAACCTTCGGTGTTTTTCCATTCGGAGTTTTTCAAATTGGCTACGTAGACCTTCGGGGAAATAATCTTTCGAAAAACTCTAACACCCCTTCCAGTCAATTATCAGCAGGAGGGCAAGCCAACATTTTTTGAAAACCATGATTTTTGAATTCTAAGGGTTGTGAAACGCGAAGTTTCGTTACATTGAAACACGTCATTTCCCAGCCAATACCAGTACTTTCTTTTCTTTTTTCTTTTCTTTTTTTCGGATGAAAAGTAAAAACGGGTGAGAATCTGTAGACAAAAAATAAACAAGAAACGCGATCGTTTTCCAAGTCCTGCGGAACAAACTTATCCTTCCCACAGTCGTTGTTGGTAGTGGAATAAATTTTCCACTCGAAACTGTCGTGGGAATAACCTCATAATACCCAGACGTATCCCCGGCGTCGACATGCCACTGCAGAATGGCATAAGGTCCCTCTGGCGTTAGACAAAGGTTTCGGTTTGGCCGTTGCCCATTGCCCATTGCCCGTTGCCCGTTGCCCGTTGCCCGGGGTGGAAACGGAGGCGTATTTCGGTAGTATAGGTACGATGAAATTGGTGCGGGACGGGACTGACCATTTGAATACACGAGGCTGTAATCACGACGTGGCTACCACCCTGGCTACAGTCATCGCGCTTTCTCGCGCCCTCGGAGGCCCCCCGCGTCGCCTGAGCAACGCCATATCCAGGAGAAGAGCACGGGGTAGGTAGGTAGGTATACGTAGGCGTGGGGTCGCTCGGGAATACCTTTAGATTGCTCTACGGTATAGAGAGTATTGAAGTGTCGGACCGGACCGAGCGACGGACAAACCTCCCTACGTGCGTGTCGTACGTCATCGAAATAGAACCTCGAATTTCGCCTTCGTTAGACTATATACGGAAGCGAAAGGTCACTTCAACTGGCAATTGATAGGATTATTGGGGCGGAATTGAAATTCTGAATTTCAAAAGCTGGGATAGATCAAATTTCCGAGTTTTTCTACTACCGACTGACAGTTTTTAGAAAGATTATTTCCTGTAAAAAGTCTACGTAGCCAATTTGAAAAAGTCCGAATCGAAAAACACAGAAGGTTCAAAATTCCAAAAGCTAAAGATCCGAAAGGCCAAAACTCCGAATTTCGGAATTCGCGAGATGCAACGTCGTTTATCTGACAGCTTTGTCATGAGCTTCTCTTAAGGAGGGGGAGGGGGGGGGGGGGGGGAGTTAATTCGTACAAAAAAAGGCATGTTTTTGTTGGTTGTGGTTATGCATTTTCTGTGAAGACGCAGTGAAAATCTCTTTATTAAAACCAATGGAAAATTAAATGGAACATTCAATTTTTCGCTTTTTTGGAACACTTTGAAGGAAAAAACGCGGAAAAAATCGGCCCATTTGTTATCCAAAAAAGCGAAAAATTGAAATTTCGAAAAACCTTCCCAGCGTTACCCGGGGAAAACTATTATCTAACGAATGAACTTTGATTTTTTGATTTCGGATGATCCAGCACCACGTTATGAGGGGCACCGCAATTCTACTTTTTTTCCGAGACACGTCCGAATATTTGCTGCCATTGCCGTATTTTTTTATATTTCTTCGTGAAAATTTCACACAATATTCTTCGAATGTCATACTTTAATGTACCATTAGTTTTAATGAAGAGGTTTTCACTGCGTCCTCACAGAAAATGCACAAAAACATTCCTTTTTCTGTACGAATTAACCTTACCCCCCCCCCCCCCCCCCCCCCTCAAATTTGTGAATTTCTGGACTTTCTGCGTCTTTAACTTTCGGATCTTTGAGCTATCTGCATTTTGACCTTTCGGAATTCCCAACTTCTGAACTCCAACTTTTCTGGAAACTCAGGATTCGGCCACAAATAAATCTGGGTTTCAAGCCCGCACAGGATTATTATTTTCCTCGGAAATTTTCTGCCTTCGAAAATTTCTTGAGCACCACGATTTTTATAAAAATAAAGGGATTTTCCCGCTCGGTGTAAAGTTGTAGATAGATTTCATTTAAAACTTCTAAAAACAGGACCAGAAATACTTCTGACTTGATGAAACTCATATCCTGCCACACACTTGGTTCGAAAAGGTATGAAAATTAACGAGACCATGATCTTTAGTTGAATATACCTATAATCTAAACGATGAAGTACACAATTGATACATATTAGTTTTGGGGATAAGAGATATATACCGAAATCAATGGTCTCAAAAAATGGTAGTTCCTGACTGAGGTTTCCTACATGTTCTTCAATTTTTTCTCTTCTACTCTATTTCAGGCTATTCAGTTTACAAATTTCAAAATTTTCTACCATTTAATTAAAAGAACAAAAACCGATAGGACAAAACCGTTCCAATTATACTCACTTTTTTTTTCTCACTCACCCTAATTAACTACGAGTTCCGCATGAGCGAAACCGTAATTTAAAAAATTGAAAGAAATTTTCAGGATCGTAGAACAGATTAGTTAATTTCGGAAGGGCTAGTATAGCCGCTGTTCAGAACATTTGAATAGAGAAATGGATGAGGGATGGTGGAGTATTTTGTCGGGCTTGTATAGTTTACGAGGAATAAACATTATGCTAATTTCGCGATCGCCGAATTCTGAAGATAGCCTCTTTCCCCCCTAGGATGTTACAGAGAATGGGGCTTGGCTCGGTCTCCATGAATTGTTAATGCTAATCAGGATGGCCAGGCGTACCAGGGTGCGTACCCACCCGCTACGTTGACGTACCCCGTCAGCCTTCCGTCAGACCGACGACATCGCATGATGAATTAGCCCTTATGGTTACTAACGCCGAGATATTGATAACCGTTAAAGGGTCATCCGCCCGCCTAATACCCCGTCTCAACGAACTTTGAGTCTGACACGTGTTCCGAATTGAACATACGTAAGATAAGTGTCCCGATTACTGACTCTACCCCAATTATTGACTTTCTTCAATGATTTCTTCTTATCCGTGAGCTTTAATCATTCAGAATTCTTATCATCGATGTAAAATGTAAGGAAACATAAGTGTCAATAACTGGGTCTTAAAGTGTCAGTAATTGGTACACTTGCCTTACCTTTAATGATACCAGCAGAATAATTACGTATGCTGAGAAGGCGGTTGGAAAAATATGTTGAGGATATGGGAATTTTTTTGGACCATTTTTTATTTTCGAAAAACATTATTTTTAGTTTTCTTTTAATCAATTTTCAAATTCCAGTGGTAATTGAACGTGCCCACGATCGATTGCTGATTGTCGCTACATGACAGCGCGACGTAATCCGAGATCTCTGAGAGCCGGTCTACTTCAGTTCGGCACGAACAGAAATCAAACAGCGATCTCTCATGTTTCGTTAAAACGCTCGCCCCGAGTGCAGATTACGCGATTATTACGCCTGCCAGTGTATGAAGTACGCGAATCGAAGTTGAACGATGGAAGGAAAACGTCGAGTCGTGGCTAATTATGACTAGAGCTTGTCATTTTCAAAAATGAACGAATGCGAGATTTTTTTTATGTTTTTGTCATTCCTTATCCTTCGGTGTAATTTGATTTTCATGATGTTTCGCACGGTGCTGTGTTAATATCATTGATCACTTGGCGATGATTTACGGATCACCGTGCTTTATCTGCCCGGAGATTAATCCGGGCGTTGGAAAAGGTCGCCTAAAGGGAGGCCACATGTTACCGGCCAGCCTTTTCACACATGCGATTTTCACCTCGTCTCTAATTACCGGGTTATGTTTGCTCTCGGTTTGACCCAAGATTATGCATAAATCTAATTGTTATTCATTATAAATGTATTTATCCTGTCCAAATAAATTCCGAGTGTAAATTTAACGAGCCATGTACGGATAATATGATACGTTATATTTATCACCGCACGTGAGATTTCTCTCTTCAAATCTCTCCGAATCAATTCTTTCACTCTTTTACCTGTCTATCATATGATTTCACGTTAAGTGAATTTTTTTCGACGTTTGTAACTCGCATTTATGTACAAATACCCATACATTCCTGGGCTTAGTTCGGTCGTCAACCTCTCTGCTCTCTCGTTGATCAATCGCGAATATATAACCCGACGTATTGCCTTCCGCTCGGATTCGAATGGTCCTGTGTTTAGCCCGAGGGTATATCGGGAATAAAAAGTGATACGAAACTCGAATTTTTCACCAGAATTGACCGGTGAAATAATACTGACCAGCACAATACAGGCGACGTCCGTCCCATGTGGGGAAAAATTCAGGCGTCTGTTAAAGGTTTGCAATGTGTCGAGGCTGGAAAGCATCAGGTACTTGTACACATCTGGCAAAAAATGACACGGGGCTCGTTTCACCCCCTGAAATTTTCACGAATCAAAAATAAAATGAAAAATACTCATCGCGAGAATTGTGAGTCAAGTGGCTCCGATATATTCGATGCTATGGGTTTTTCCGAATTATAATTACGAATATCTAGATACATTTCTGCGAGTTGGGCTCGCAAATAACGCGTCAAACGTGTTTCCCTCCATCATTTGAAACAGAATTTCGAAATTTTTTTTTTAACCCAAAAAACAGGGGCTTTTGTTCGAATACATCATTGGAAATGAGTTCGGAATGAACTGCAGCATCGTCGATATTTTACAATCCAGTTATTAGCTACGATGTAGAAATTAGAAATTTTATCCAGTTGTTGAAAACGGGCATCGGCATCCATTGTTCCCTATCGAATTTTCTCGCCCATTGTTTCAACGAGAAAATAACATCGAATCCCCGAGCGATGCAGGGATTCACCTGCGAATTCATAACTCGCGTCTACGCTAGTAGGTACGACAAGCCGTGCGATATACGCTTCTATCTATTTCAATGCAAATTTTTAATTCGATGCCGCATTTTCTCAGCCTTTAGATTATACGGATGGTGGTCGAGAAACCGAAAGACAAAAATTCACGATGACCGAAATTCCGAATTTCAGCAACCCGAGTATCAAACTTAGGATCGCATAATCCAGAATAAACAAGGCGGAAAGAACAGTTTCTTTCACGATACTTTTCATCACGTTCAATGGATACTCGAACAGCATTCCCGATGGATACTTTAACGGCATGAACCCAAATTTATCCATACACACTTGCATGCACTTCAATCTACTCGAATTCACCATTCCATACTTACAAGTCACCCAATCTATCCGACTGCACTCATATACATACCCCTACTTCACATGCACCTCAATTTTCTCGAATTCACCCATATATACTTGCACGTACCTCAAGTGTTCCGGATTCACCCGTATATTCTTGTGTTTTACTCCAATCCACGCGATTTCACCCCGTACCTCGATCTACTCGACGAAAATGAAATAAAAGATTTGGAAGTCGAATTTTTTCCGGTAGGACCGATCATTCGAATTGGATGGGATATGTTTCGGGACTTTAAATCTTCGGGATTTTCAGTTTAAGTATTTTGACCCATCCGATGTTTCAGTATCGGTGTACGGATCGTCTAAGTTTTGCACCATCGAATTCAAGTGGTGGCAATTCGGAAATTTGATTTTTGGCGAATTGAATCTTCTGCATTATTATCATAATCTGTGTTTTACTATTTTCAAAATTCAGGAAAATCTTTCAGAATAACTGAGCGTCGGTAATTCGGATGATTTGATGCGAAGGTACTTCGGATTCTTAATCTTTATCAACTTTTTACTTTTCATCACCTTTGGTGATATAAGAAAACTATTGGTTTAGTACGAAAAGTGACTTTTGTTATTTACTTATTATTATTATTATGTTATTTATTTACACAAATCCAGTGCTATCATTTCCATTGGATAGATGTTCAATTATTGGTTACTGCCGATGTGGAAAATATTAGATGCAGTACCCATTTTTGGGATTTTGCACCATCGACAATTTGATTATTCGGTATTTTGACCCCTTGCTTAGAATAGTCATTCCATAATTTAATCCTTACCATAATTTCGGTATGAAATTTTTCTAAACTTTGACTCATCCGAAAATAGTTGACTTGCTTCTTCGGATGTTAAATTGTTTTTGTCATTGGGATTTTTGGCTGATCGAAAGCTCGCCAATTCTCAATTGTCCACAGATTCAACGATTAATAAGCTCCGAATTAAGTCAGGAGCCTTCGAAATCATCTTTCTTCCTCCGAATGCCCGACGAAAAATTAATTACCAAGAAATTGTTTGGAAACTGTGTAGGTACTAGACGAATCATTGGCACTGAGTATTGCGCGTGCCTTAAGGGAGTAACGATTCCGCTGACAATACATTGTCGGTGTGTAACCCACGCCAGCAAAGCGAGTTGGCGTAGTTATTGGATGGACAAACTGAATGGAACCGTTCGGATTCGAATTCATGTGGGATCCGTCGCGACGCCATGCGACGCCCTCGTTTCGCACTAAACGCCAAGTAGACATTTAGCCAAGAATGCGTGTTCTCACGTAGGTACCGCACTTCCACCTTTCCAGCAACGAGATAGAAGAGCCAAAGCTGCGAAGAGGCAAAGAGGCGAAGAGACGTCGAGGCCGAGGGGTCGCAACCCCCAAAGTTCGGGTAGATAATTTTCAGGGTGACGTCAGCAGTTGAGCCAAGTCACTTTGGCGTTTGCTTTTCTGTTCATAACGACCCTATAAACGAGGCTTTTCGTACCTGTGTACATCCTCCTGTCCACTGACTCGAACTTCAATCCAAGTTTGCCCGTCTTCGGATCAAGTCTCAGGAATTTTCACCCCTTACACAATTTTTCTATTTTTTTTTTCCCGTTCAAATTCACAGAAATCAAAATTTACTGGCCAAGATAAACGATTGATTATCCCCGGCGAAATATCCCTACGGATTTTCACTAGATTTCAAGGAAATTTGAACTTTTGACAGCATTTGTCACAAGGAATTGTCAATTTTTCTCCAAATTTCATCAACAAAAATGACAAGATTCTATTAAAATCTATAAGAATACCAAATTATTACCTGCAATTATCGCCGGATGTTCATTGAAGAGGGTGTTTTTTTCTGTATGAGTGGATTTTGAGTTTCTAGAAGCGGGAAAAGAAAGTATAAGGGAGAAATTTGGACAGATAGTCGAGTCACAGTCTTTCGATGATCCCCTAATGATCGTTGCGGATAAGAGAGGAGAATTAATTGAGATCCGAGATAGCGCTGAAGTTTTTCTTCACATAGATAAGATAAAATCGTTGGAACAATAGAATCGTATCAGATCGACCGAGGATTTCCACAATTGTGTAAACGCCCGTGGTTTCTCAACAGGAATTGGAGAGCCAGGGCTTTGAGTAGAGATAAGCGGAAGGAACTTATGATATAACGGAAAAATGCTTATTCCTATATTTTCTAGCACATACTGTGGACTTTGATCTCATGTGAAAACTATTTCAACGACAAAGTTTGCACCGGAAGTCAATTCGAAATTTTCCAATCGCGCCAGGGAGCTAAACCCTTAGTCCTTCATCCCGCAAGGTATACTAGCTGGCATTGTGCTGCCCTCCGACGACTTCGGGTGGAATTCACAGTGTCCTTAAATCTGCTTTATTTCACACTTTGACCCGCAGACTTGAGAATCGATCCTTTGGCGCGGGCTTGAGATTATTTCAAATTAACAATGACGGGGGTGTAGAATTTCGAAAACATATTTTTATTCACAGATGATATTCTCATTTCTTTTCCCCCCTTTCTTTATGTCAAAGATAAAAGATGAGGACATATTTTCGGAAGAAGATACTCGTAATTATTGTTATTATCATATGGGATAAGGGTAACTCAGCCTTCCTTTTCCACCCCCGACTCTATATTATTATGTGGCTATATAGTATAGTGGGTATGCGAACTTTGGACGAAAATATTTTCTTGTTTTCCTAATCGCGAAGCGAACAACAGTCCCATTCGATTGAAAATCAGGCTATATTTTTTTCGTTACTACCGGGTCGTATATATGTGCCCTAGCGTAGGAAAAAGTTACTTTATTAAATCTCAAGTTTTCCGGTAAACATTGTGTTTCCCTAGCAGCAATATGATTCCACAACCGGGTTAAACTTCGCCAGAAAAAAAAGACAGAAAAAAATGGGAAATAAAAAAAAAAACGCTATTCGATAGAAATCAAAAATGTATTTCCCAACTTTCAGGCCACTCTCTCATCCTATAACAATGAAAGGACTAAGTCTTCAATAACATTTCTACACCTACTCATGTTGGTCTAATTCAGGAAGGACCTTACTGAAACTTTGGAAAAATCAGTTTTCCGTTTTTAAAGTGACCAAAAACCGTCCAATCAAAAAACGGATTCTCGGAATTTCAGATTATGGTAGGATATGTTTTGAAAAGAAAGTTTGAGTTTTCTGCGATGAAACTTCAAGCACAAGGTGAACCTCTCGTAGCCCTGCGAAGAAGATATTCTGCAAAAGGTTCCTTGCGCCTGAATTTTCATCGCAGAAAATGAAAACTTTTTTTGCAAAACATATCCTACCATAATATGGAATTCCAAGGATCTGTTTTTTGATTGGACGTTCCTTAGCCATTTCAAAAATGAAAAACTGAATTTTTCAAAGTTTCAGTAGGGTTCTCCCTTAAGCAAAGTACAAAATTGATTAATTTTTTCGCCAAAGTTCATTTACCATTATCATAATCATACCGTTCATTCGATGATCCCCCTCTTCCAGGATTTAGGTTTTTTGGAAGACGTACCACTATGAATTGAGAGCGGAAAATTAAATTGAGGTAATCGGCATTGAAAATATGGACGATTTTTAAAAACTTGAACCAATCTAATTTAATCACTTGCAAATCGGCCCTGAAATTGAATTTTCCAAATTTTCTGCAGTCGATTTCTAACGACCCAGAGAAATTTCGGACCATTTTAATTTCTACTTTTTTACATAATTTCGATCTAAGTCAGTGAAAGCTGAGGACGTGAAAGGGAGAAGCGAGAATATTATCGTGATATCTTCGTTTTTCGTGTGACATCGTCGTCGTCGTGAGTGAGTTGCGTGCTGGTCGAGTGATCTGAGCCAAAAGAAAAGAGTGAGAAAAAAAGAGAAAGAAAAAAAAATGGGATAAAGAAACAGGCAAGGAATGAAATGGAACGGATCGAGTGCAGAGGAGACTTGGAAGCGACGAGCTATAAAATAAATTCTGTTAACGCGACGCGCTCTGATAAATCCTTGGCGGGAAGACAAAGGGCGTCAGAAATTCAGGTAACGGAAAGCTATTACAAGGCAATATCTATTGAAGGCGCGCGGGAGGGCCGCCTGGAGAGAAATAAAGAACGATTGCTTCGGTAAATCAGAGCCCCAACTGCCAAACACCTACTTCCTTACTTCTTTACTTCTTCGAGGGCGCGCTGCACATACGGATAGCAACATTAGATCGTCACGTGTCGTCCTTACTATATCTCGGAGACGTTTACTTCGCCGCATAATTTTTCTACCCTATACGAAAAACCCTTTCGAAACATTCCCGCCAATCATTTTAACCCCCAGAAAATGAAACGAACGCAATATCAAGTCTAAAAAATGATGACTGGATACTGACGATGAAATTTGGGCTCATAATTGACCCCAGATTTTTCCCTCAATTCTCATAGCTGAAGGGAATTGAAGATTATAAGGAATGCTGACGGTCAAGTTCGTAGAGCCCTGCACCAAACGGGGAAAAACAATAGTAGAAGAATTCGTTGTGGTAAGAGATTTTATCGCAACAACACAGTTCCAAGTTTCTCTCCAACCTTGATAAGTCGGCTGAGCCTTCCTTCCAGCCAGCGTAAAAAAGTTTAGTTTAGCTTAGTTTCTTTGGCCCTGTTAAACAAAGTTCAACTTGGCACTGCGCTCCTCGTCGCGAGTTTTGTCGGCGAGAATCCACCACCGCCGGATCGCATCGAATCAAGGGCTGGTGGTCAGAGACCCTAGCAGAAAGTTCAACTTTATTGCTCAAATGATAAGAAGAGCTGGTAGCAATGATTACGGAAAGTGAAATGTTAATGTGAAAATGATCGGAAACTTCTAAACTCATCAAACTCGATCTTCTCTCAATTTTCTACGCCTTTCAGCTACATTCGTGCAGAAACCGTCCAAGTCGTACCAAACACTGCGAAATATCTGCATCCTGCATGTTGTTTACTCTGCAAGCGATTTTCAAAGCGATTCATCAATCGGTGAAACCAGTGGAAAAGTTTCGAGTATCAAGTGCACCCGCTGGAACGTGAAAACACACATTGGATATAATTCTCCTATCTGCAATGTGATGTTTCACTTATCTGGAAGAGACCAAAAAGTTTGCTCAAATTTTTATGGGTACTGATCAGAAGCAAAAAATGCAATAGGATAATAAATAGTCGTTCGGATGATTTCACCACTGTGCTTTTACCTCGTTTAACCGATTTTGCTGGAAGAGAAACAGACAAGGAAAAATACCTTCTTCCGTCTTCAGCTGAGCCCAGTGGCAAAAAGTGCATCTTATAATTACCGGCTCTGTTCTTTGCCAATGGTAGTAACTCGTTGGTGTCGAGTAAAAAGTGGGTGAAGTTGGCCTGGGCATGAGCTTGCGGAACTTCGAAGTTGTTAGATACGTAGCAGACTCCGAAGTCCCCTCCTTGCTAGGAGCAAGAGCGAATAAGTGAATAAGGAAATAAGAGGAAGCGAGACTAGCGAATATAAGCGCTAAGTTACAATAAAACAAACAAACCAAAAAAAAATACGTCGGAACTATAAAGTACAGATGTTTGCTTGCGGAGGGCGATTCTAGGGGCTGAGAGATAATCTTCTTCTAGCTTCTTGCGACCGGTCCGTGTCATCTTGGCTGAGCAAGAATTGGGCTGAACCAAACCGGATAAGAAACGGTACATTAATCTCCGGATTGTATACCATAACAATATAACTGCATAGAAGTAGGATGTGGGGTGGACCACCTCATCTCACGATATCCACGAACCTCGCGAATTCCAATCTGACTTGTTTTTTTTCTTTTCGAATTTACTGTGCCGCGCAAGAAAGGTAGATATGATGAATTTTGGTGTTTCAAAATTTGGAAATTTGGAAATTTCAGTTCCCTCATCTTGGAATGAAATAAAGTTTTTTCATAACTGAATGCTCTATTCGGAAAAGATTTCTGAGAAAATTTTCCACCACCCCTACGCTGTTTTTTTAATGCAAATCCACGTCGAAGACCAGATTTTAGGGAAATAGAGGCTGGCGGATATTCCTTTCGAAGAAAGATAAGAAAATTGTATAGAAAATAACACAAATTCCGAGCCCTTGACCATGATGAAGTATCGTTTGGTTCAGAGGTTGAAACTATTCGAACGTGCGGAGTATGAATTTTCGCGGTTAATCTTTCGACAAATAAATCACATAAAATCGGTGATAGAATTTCATGAAAACCGGCACAATTATAGAAACTATGGTGGAAAGATATATGGACTGATTTTCTACGATTTTCATGTTCAAATAACGTCAGAAAACTGTAAGAAACGTGTTTAAGGAAGCAAATCCCCCTGGATTCTTCATCAGGCAACTGAATTGCGGTTCTTCAGATGATGTTCGAATAGCTGTAACTTTTGAATCGAGTGATACTCCATCATGGACAAGGTCTCAAAATATTCGTAATTTACAGTCAGATCTTTTGAAATTTCATTCAAACGAATGGATTGGAGCCTGCTTCTTTCGAAACGGGTCTTCTATGTAACAATTAGCAGAAGAACAGTTTTGGATTGAAATAAAATTCAGACAAAATTAAGAAAAATGGTTTCGAGTGGAAGACTAAAGTACCCAGAACTTTCATGCACCGAAAATAATTACATGAGACACATTAGATTACACATCATATGGAGCTACTAGGACTCTGCACATTTTGACTGGAACCTGAAGCTGAAGAATTTTGAAAATTGGATGTCATTGGAAGGGTACCAGAGAAAAATGCAAATACAGAGACAGCACGAAAAGATTTTGCTGATGTTACTGTAAGGATATCCATAAGATTGAAATGGTGAATTCTGGCAGACATGGCGATCCGAGATGGACCACCATCCCCACATGTGTATAAGTTGGGGATAAAGCAGCAGGGGGTTCTCTGATCTAGTGAGCACATAGTTATGTACGTATACCTGTCTAGATTTGGGATTGAAATTTAACCAGAGTTTAGGCAGCGCGCATGAACTTGAAAATTATAAACTCATCAGGCATTACGAAGCGATTAAGCCCAGGTTTACACTTGAGCTAAGCTCAGGGTACCCGTCGCACACACGTTCCATGAGTCAAAACTCCGTAGCAACCAACCCAGCTCGTATATATGAGAAGGCTATTTATCAGAGCGTCGCAGAGCGTCGCGACGCGACGTAAACGCAACGGCTTATTCATGCGGTGAAATCCTCGCAGCAGAATTTTCGGTTTCACGCGGCTTACGTGAAACCGGGTTTTCTATCCCTTAACGATCTGCTTCCTGTGGTCACCCGTCGTTCTTCTTCCGGCTTTATCAAGCCCACATAAATGCCCATAAATACATGACGGATTCCCGTCTCCCAGGAGGACATCCTTTATCAAGAAAAAAACCGGAAATAATTCAAGGACGAAAAAAAAGGACGTCTCTGGAATTTCGGAAAAAGGAAAAGGAGGTCTCACCAGCTTCTGTTGGACTTTGGTTAATACGAGGTCGAATCGTTAGCCACGGAGGAGGGTGCATAGCTTAGAAGGAAGGGCACCAGAGTTGAACCGTCCTCGATTAATCATACCGCCGTACGCAGGTATACATATGTATATATATGCCTCGAGTGCGAAGAGAAGTTTATGACGTGTGTCGGCATAAGGTTTTACCCCTCGCTCTTTACCACCACCACCACCCCCCACTCGTTCTCTTAGCTCTCCACCCCCCGTGTCGGAATGATGTATGAAATTTTGTGGGAGGTACACAAACGGGAACAGTTTGCGGTCAGTTTTAGTAACGATCGTCCAACACGCGTCGCGTTTGATAGGTAAGTAAGTTCCGCATGCGGTGGCTGAAGCTGCCTTTGCAAACAGAGGCAAAACGTGATATGGGGTTGTTTCGTGTCTCGGTGGGTAAATAAATTGAAATTCTTGCTATTCTGTATAATTGACGAGAAGAGAAAAAAAAAAAAAAAGATTCATTTCCAAGTTTGAAATTTCTCCTAATGAAGAAAAGAAAAAAAAAAGAAGAAAATTAGGCAAAGGGGGGCGCGGAAAGTATCTCGTAAGGGTGACTATAGGGTAAAATTTTACCGAAAAATTTCGGTAACCGAGATACGCCCAAGATAAGTGGGCAAAACAGTTGTTCCGGTCACGACCCTACAAATTGTTTCGCCGATAAATTACCTATATAAAACGACTCGTACGCCGCGATAACTTATCTGAGGTTCTTATCGATGGCGATTCGCCGATTTATGGACCCGTTACGCTATCGCACCCTGACTACTTGACTGCCTACTGGACGCTGCCATTTCTTCCTAAAAAAAACACACACACAATCAAATAGAAAAAACTCAAATAGAAGGCACGTCTGGCCCTTCGTCCCAAATTTTGAACATGGATGGAATAATCTATTTAAAAAAAGCCATCCTATTTCGTTCGCATTCTGAGGACTTTGTTGGCTTCTTCAAAACTATCTTCGAGTGACAAGGAAGCAGATTTATCAGAATGATCTATCAATCAATCATTAATTCTTGTAAGTCGATAAGATGCGTTTGATAAGAAAATCCGAAAAGTAGAATAAACGGTATTACAGAACGATGAAAATCGCCGTTTACGGGAAACCGTCGTGACGTCGTCGTTTCGTAAGCGAGGCACGTCGTTTATGGGGAATAAATATTTTATTTCGATATTCATCGTGAAATCGGTTTATTGAGTTGTGAACAACGTCAGTGATTTCGCGAGTTTAGGGCGGGTGGCCTGATATAAACTCGCCACACTGACCATTTAGGGTCATATAAAGCCCCGTTTAAGCACTAAGAAAAACTACCACGTTATTAAATCTACAATTCATCATATTCAAACTAGCCATAAACATTTATACATCGTCGACAAACGATTTTCACTATTTTCTCAAGAACTCTCGCCCCTCCTCTACTCACCCATGCATATATCTATAAGCGTTATTCTACGGGGAGAAAAAAAAAAAAAAAAAAATGAGGAATAAAAAAACTATGCAACCTGCACGTGTATGCACATAAATCTCTATTCAGATTTTTATCACCACCGCGGTTTTATGGAATTTGAGAAGTTCGAGTCTTTTCTGTATAGACTAAATTCATAGCCGAAAGTAGAATGCGTTTTGAAGAAAAAATATATATGTTCAAACTTTGAAAAGAACAGCCAAAAATGATCATAACGACTGATTACCTTTTCTAATTCGAGACTCTTTTGGGTCGGAGATATAATTATTGAGGAGAACACAGGGAAGTTTGGGAAGCATATGTTCCTTTCGTCGATGATGCGGAGCTAACAGAGTTGGAAGGATAGGAAAGTGGTGGAAACAGTATAGAGTTTGGGGGGGAAACATTGATTAGGAAAACTGTGTGGTAGAAGAGGGACGATGGTCCGACATTAGTATGAGTATTAGTATTAGTTCCTTGTCCAGTTATCGGTATATCCTAGTTGGTTATAGTAGCTGACCTATGAAGAGGAATAGGAGTAGAAGGAGGAGGAGGAGGAGAATAAGGGAAAGGCGAGCTGCGACAACTAATCATAAAGGAGCCAGAAATGAAGTGAATTAATCAATGGATTAAACGCGATATGCCGCGAGGGGACAGGACCGCTCTGACATATCTCGTTTGTCATCTAAATGGCCGGACATTTAGCTACAGCCTTGTGATATTTCTGCTCGATGGACAAACTCTATGAGATGACGAATTCCGCCAGTGCCAAGTCCTCCTCTTCCACAATTCCTGCCATCGAGCCAGTCACTCGTTGATGGACTTTCAATGAGGCGGACTCTCGACAATAAAATCCAATTTTCTTCATTCCGCGTCAACCCAGCCACATCTTTCCTTCGTTCTCACCAAATAAATCACCATTTAAACCAAACGCGCAACATCTTCAGCTATCTTCATACCCAAACGACAATATTCACACGACCCTAATTCCAGCCACCTTTTTTATACATATAGACCAGGGGTGGGCAAATGGTGCACTTAGTGCACATGGTGCACCGGTCAAGTATACTGGCGCACTTCATCCTGTTGGCGACCCAATTAGGGGGGACCCAAACCAACCTACCTACGATCGGGCTAGTCTCCAGAAACAATAGCTGAATGCCTGAATTCGGTACAGACTCAGAAGAACATGAAATATACCAACAAAGGATTAGAGGGCCTTTCCTTGATCCTCAGGTAACAGATGTAACGAGCCCCTCGAATTAGGTGCACCGAGCAGGTAGCGTGGTGCACTGCAGATGTCCTGAGTTGCCAACGTCTGATACAGAAGACATAGGTGCACGAAGTTTGGGAAAGGGCAGTTTGTCGATAAGAACAGAACATTAGCGTAATTTGTCGAAGGGGGGTTGATGATGGATGCGCGATAGCTGCAAAGAGGGAAGGCGTGTGATAAAATGTGATACTATATCGCACGACACAATATCCGTAATGACTTGGACAGCGATATAGAAGATCGCGGAGAATTTGCAAGGAGGTATAACTTATTGGATGCAAAAATGTGACAAATCGAGAAAAGCCTGGTCTATGTGAGGACGAAAACAAAAACCAAGAAGAAAGAAAAAAGGAAAAATACGGAAGTTCTTTCCAGTGGAAGGAACAAAAAATACTGCATGTCACGTTAGCCGGCTAATAGCTCGCGGTAGTCCACCGCATTGCCGTTACAACGATTAATGTGCGACCATTAGTGGGGAGTATAGCGGGGCAAGTGGACGATTAGAAAACTATTAATTACTTTTCCTCTCTCGTCAACGGTGTATAGTAGAGCTGTTAGGAAAAGTTGAGTACGTAGAATGTGACCGGAGGGGTTTATTCCTGGAAAATTGTAAACATTTTAACCCTCTCTTGTCCACACGGGGTCAAAACGACCCCAAGCTAAAGCCACGTATTCACTTAGGCATATTTGCGCGTGTACGAACGCTTTTATCCTTTTTGTTTCTACTTAGCGCATAGAAGACAAAGATGGTTCGTGCGCGCAAATATGCCTGAGTGAATACGCGACTTGACAGCTCAGATGGATTCAAAAAAATTGGGAAGGATTAAAGTTCCGAATTCCAAAAGTTCTGAACGGTCAAAATTCCGAATTCAGTCGAGATGCGATTCTGAGTTCCTAGAAACTAGTTCCTAGTTAGATTTCAAGAGTTGGAAATTCCGAAAGGCCAAAATGCAGACAGCTTAAAGATCCAAAAGTTAAAAACTCAGAGAGTCCAAAAATCCGCAGATTTGAGGGAAGCTCGTGACAAAGCTGCTCAAATAAACTACGTTGCGTAAGCGAATTCCGAGATTCGGAGTTTTGGCCTTTTGGATCTTCAGCTTTCGGTTTCGAAGTTTTTCAAATTGGGAAAGAATCTTTCTGAAAACTGTCTTTCACTACAAAAATCATAGCTACTGCACGTTTCAATTCTTTTTGATAAAACTGATGGGTCGTACTCTTGAGACGTGGAACTTTCAGGGAAAAATTGTTCCATCGTAGATTTTTATTGTTTATAGGGATAAGTATATTTGATTCTGAGAACTGAAGAGACTAACGACAAATTTTGACCGTAGCTTTTCCGTGGGTTTTTACTTTTTTAGTTGTTTTTTTGTCTCATCCTTGGAGTGGATTATGGAAAAGCGAAGATGTTTTGTGAATCGGCACCCTTTCCCGCAAGGGGATAAAATCTTTGTTATGTCGAAGTGTAGGGTATACGGATCTACTGTATCTCGGGCGGTCTTGTTTTTATTCAATTAATACGTCCCCCCCTTATTCCACCCTCGGCTTTGCCATTTCCGAGTACAAAGTTCGATCCATTTCCGCGGAAGATGTTTGCGAGGTCGCGGATGGAGAACTTTGCCATCAAAGAGGCTCGCTCCTTCTTCGAGGCCTCCCACACCGCAGCGACCGTCGGATGTTTGACATGCTGCGGTGACGCAATAGTCATCTCATATATTGGATCCTCAACTCCGACCAATCCTATCTTATCTAACGTCACCAACCCCCGACATATAACCGACAAATAGTTCAACCCTGCACCCCCCCCCCATACACTCCGGGCTTTAAATTCTGCGGTTTTGTGGCAGACGCGAGATTAAACACACGCTTCAAGTAAACCAACTTCTCCACACACCCAATTAGTTAGAAAATTATCAAATCCCAAAAATTCTCTCCTCCTTACTCGCAAGGAGCATAAATTTCTAAACGAAAAAAGAAACATTGGAAAGAAATTGGAAATCAACCAGATCTCTGTCACTTCCTTGTATCTCGCACATCGATAGGTGAAAGGTAGAAGGGCAACCGTCCATACACGTATTGCAAACTCGTTTGGCATTGGCAAGGTATTGTTGCCATAGCTGCCAATACTGACAGCTACCAAGGGCCGAGCTTTGCCCAAGTCAAAATCAATGTTAGGACTATTTTAGGTTGTTAACACCAGTCCAACTTATGCTGCCGTCAATCAGCACGAAATAATCTGCAGCCAGTATAAAACACCATATTGGCCCAGTGTATTCCCAGTACAGAACTGACTTCCGGCTGAGCCCCATGTATGTTCACTTGTCAGTACTAGTCATCAGCATTTGCCCAACGTTGGGTGCATAATTTCTCTGTACTGGGCCAATGTTACCAAACGAAATTTGGAATCCGGAGTAGTGCCAATTCTGTGCCATATGCAGGTATAGATCCGGCAATACTCCGACATTCGTAGATGGACGATAGGTATAAGGTACCGCGAGCATTTGCTCTGTTCGAAAGTTGCGCGACTAGACAAGGACTAATGGTAGTAATGGGTAATAATCTTCGAATCTATCCCAGCTAATGATCGAGAGCCTGAGGATGGCTAGTGGTGAGGTAAAAGCCAGCTAGGAACTGGATAGCAGACTAATACTATAGGTTCGGTGGTCTTGCTATAGACACTGGGACCCGCAACTTGGCACTCGAGATTGAAGTTCGGCTACGAGACGTCCACGCAACCTAGCGAAGTGCCGTCTAGTCTGGAAGACACACGTCACATTAGCTATCCAACCGCTAACTTTGACTGGTTCGATTCTCGACGACCACCTTGCCGACACATTCGACGGGCAAGAAAATTTACCACCCGATAATAACGCCATCCGGCTCCCGTCACGAAACTTTTAACAAGTTTTAATACCCCTCCATCCTCCAAGTGCTCAGCTCCTGGTCCCGCAGTACGTCGTTTCGAGAAATAAAATTATCAGCATGTAGTCGGCGCCAGAGAATCTCTTGGCGATTTTGGAATGCAAAAATTAGATATTGTATTCATAATATCTTTTGCTGCAAATTTTGATTCATTTGTGTTTTTTCTTTCAGATTTGGACCGCGGTGAAAGCGGCTTTACAAATTTCGTGGTTTCGGATTTGGCGACTCTTCCGAGGTCGTCTCTAGAGATCGAGAGTAGCGCTCGAGTTTCCGGAATTGACGAGCTGTCATAGCAGAAGCTGGTGACTCCACGGAGAGCAAATTGGAGAAATTATTGGGCTAATTATTGTGATGAGTTGGACACCCGGCAAAATACTGGATCTTATGGGAGACCACCGCCTGTCCCATCAGCTCGGTGAGCTGAACATCCCTCAAACCCCAGCCTACGAAGGGATTTTATAATTTTATGATTTTTCTTTTTTTCTCTCTCTCTCTTTCCTTGTTTCTGTTACCTCGCGAAATCTCTTCAGACTCTGAAATGTGCGAGAGACTAGAAGTCGAAAGAAAGAGCCGGACGTTTAATTGGACAAAGCCCCTTTTCTCATTCCGCGTCTGTGAGAATCGCTTTTATATACATGGGCAGAAATAAATGTATTGAAGTTGAGTGATATTTAAAATGAAAATGAAATGAATCGCACGACTCTCGACGAGTTGAGTGAAAAGAAGAAAAAACCCCGTTGAGAAAATGGGAAAAATCTAATACATAGCTGTAAAAAACAAATCGAAAGTAACAACGGATGATGGAATTTTTTTGCAAGAGACATTCCCTGAAACGTAAAGCAAAGATGGGAGATTTTTCAGTGATCCTAATATTCCTTTTCTCTTCTCTTTTTGCCCAGAGTTAGCTTAGCATTAAAATCTTCTATTTGCACCGTCGGGTCTTCGGCGACTCTCGAGAAGATGAGGATCTAGAAATATTAATATTTTTCTTGCTGAAATTTCAGGACAATAATTACAAGAGCAAATAATCCCGTGTGATGATACTATCCTATGGGGTTTCTTCGATGTTCCGTACGATCTAGGAAAAAGAAAAAAATCTATCTCACTCACGATCGATCTCTTGGTTCAATTTCCACTTGCCACTTTTCGGTGTGAGTATATAGGTGAGTAAGGAATAAACGTTGTCGCTCCCCAGTTTCATCCTGTTTTTCTTATTTCGCGAGGATCTTTCAGCCAGCCGGTGCGTCCCGCAATGCTTGCTCATTTGTCTCGAGGCAGCTAATGAAATTATAGCCAGAGCTATGGAACTCCCCGCTGGCCAGGTCGAGTCGGGTCATCATCTCTCCGGAGCATCTTCTCTCATCTCTCTCCGTTCTCTAGTCTTGATCGTACGGGACCAAATCTTTCGCGAGGTTCCAGACCAGGGAGGGAAGAAAAAAAGGAAAAACGACAACCATAGCTAGGGCCGAATCTCGTGTGAAGAGCCCTTGGGAATGCGAGAGGAAAATTGCGCCCGAAATGGCCGCACTTGTATCTCGGATGACTCTTTGAACACTTTTCCAGATACGACCAAGGAACTTGGCCTCTTTCGTGTTGCCCCCAAACTGCTGGTGCTGATGACGACGCGCGTCAAAAATCCCCAATATTGCACCGTCTGGATCCCGAGCCTGTTTAGGTACCAGCTATTTACCAGGGCAAACGAACTTTCCTGATTACGTAGATCGCGAGTTGTTTATTTTATTATTTATTTATTTTTATTTTCTCTAATTTTCGTTTTTCATTTTTGTTTCAACTTGTTTTTTTCACCGCGTCCACCCGAGGCGTACTTGTAACTTATGGAAATTTATATATATCCAGCTATACCTACTGCAGATTGAGGGTTGGGGGTCGTGTTTCCATCGCCAAAGAATAAAGTATGATAAAAATGATTAAAAATTGCTTTGGTAATTGAGCGTAGCACCTTCCGCGTCATTTATTCGTGTAATAAAAATTAAGGGAGTAAGGGAGGGGGGGGGGGGGGGGGGCGGCAGCAGGTGAGAGGGGGAGGTTTGCTTCAAAGGGTTGTTTGTTCGCCAGTTTAACAGCGGCGAGATTACAAGAAGAAACTACCCGGGGTCTGCGCTTCTGCTGTGCCCACACTAAGAAAAATTGTAAATATAATTAGAGGGGAAGTCAATTGGAGCGTAAAACTTACGTATAACGAGAAGAACTGGAAAGAGAAATTGGAAAGAAAAGGGTAGTCGCGTCGCGCTAAGGGTAGTATATAAGGGAATATCCCTCCTGGGCGCGCATATCTCCACAGCGAAGTAGCAAATGAAAACAAATGACGTACTATAAAGAGTCAACTGTTAAAATAATATTTCCGTAACAAAGAAAGAAGAAAAAAAAAAAACGAGAAAAAAAAACAGAAAAAGAGAAGAGAAAAAAAAAACAGGAGAAAAAATAATACCAAGCGGAAAGCGCACAACGGCGTGAGGGAGAGAGATGTTAATTCTTTTCACCCCATGTTCTTCAGCCAAGGGTGAGAGGTCGAGTGAGTTTTGGAGTGGGAATCTAGAGGTCTAGGGGTTGGAAGCGTAAGGGATAAAAACACAGCAATTACACACAAGGATGAAACAAAAGACTACTACCGAAAACAAAAGAAAAAAAAAAGAAAACAACAAAAAAGGAAAACAACAGAATAATATTATATACAAGAGGGCGGAAGTAGGCAGGCGGCTTTCTGAAACGTAGTCTCGCCAAGGTGGACTTTTATTTAGTTATTTTCTCATTGTCACACAATTTTTGGTTTTTTTTTTTTTGTATTCTTTCCGTTCACAAAGTACCTGCTGCACGTATGTACTTAGGACTTTGAGCTTTTGAATGAATAATTTTATTTGAATTGTTTTTTCTGGAATTCTAATTTTTTATGCATAAATTGAAGTAAGAACTGGGATTGTGATATTTGGCAATAACGTGGAGGTGAATTAACGTGTCGTTTGTAACCCGGGCGTATTCTCTGACCCCCAGTTATCGGCTAATGAAAAAAACGGAGCCTCGAGGGCTCAATCTAGGCCTCCCCCGACCCGCCCAGATTACGCGCCCTCTCTATCTCCTCTGGCGAGCTTATCTCGAGGAGGATTTTTTAAGATTAGCCTCTTGTGTCGTATTAAGCAGGGACCGTTTAAGCCTGACTTTTTAAATTGGGCGGGGTGTACAGTAACGGGGGCACGAAGTTGAGGGGGTAAAAAAAAAAGAATGATAATAAAACCAAAAAAAAAAAAAAAAAACTATGGAAAAACTAGGGGCGTTGGTCGAGGAGGTTTGGGACGCACATAAATAGCTACTTGTCGGATAATTTTCTATATAAATATGCAAACCATCTGCTTACGTACGCTTCGGCGAGTAATAACATTATGCGGGGTATACTTAAGATTAAATCTAAAAAAGTCAACTTATTTGGCTACCTTACCGCAATTCGCTCCCACTCAACTATTCACATATAAGCTAACAGGAGATTCTGTACAGCTTCAAGCCTCGTGAAGGGGAGGATAAGTAGGTAGAAAATTGTTGATAAAAATCGGAAATATCCGCGCAGAAATGAATGAGTACTTGCGCAATCGTGTTCAAGGTGTATTTGGGGGATGTATTTGGGAATATATGAACTCGAAATCCCTCCCTCGAACCTGGGGAAAGAGCCTAGACTCGTATAATGAGATTTGTACAACGAATCTCGGTCCATTTAGTCGAATAATTTCGACGAAATAATCTGGACGGTGGAGGCAGATGTGGAAAACAATAAAGTAATCAGAGAGCTTTTCAACGGTGAACCTGGTGCATGAAACAAAAGGAAAAAGCTTCGAGCTTAAATGTGGCCAGCCACACGGGAGTTGAGAGTTCCAACAACCCGCCACCGCCGTGCCGAGCAACCGACCTAACAACCGAGAGCCAGAACCAGAACCAGAGCCCAGCCTCTTTCCCCGCATCGGAAGAATTTTAATATTTGCCAATTTAGCCTCTCCAAGGGTAAAACCGCGAGTAAAACGTACGCGATAACCACATCAAGGCGTTTCCCAATACATCGTATCGTACCCATACCTGCTATATGGCTTCTGGTTTCCGTATGTATACCTAGAATCATCCAGGTTCAATTTTATTATTCCGAAAACTTTATCCCCCTGTATGTAAGTCCGTATGAGGAGAAAAGCACAAAATAATAGGTGGGCGAAAACGAAGGATGAAATTTTTGAAAAATAAAAATTCCTGAAAAATAAGGGGTTGATCTGTTTGTTCCTCGAGTGTTTGGAACTCCCGACTTCATATTTTCACGTCCTAAATCTGGTCATCCGACATCCTGACCGTGCGGGAAATGATAAATTCTCTATTCTTTCACCCCGTTACGTTCAATTTACGATTTATATTGGATAAACGTAGAGCGAGGAATGTGAGCAGGAAAGTTTCAAGGAATGCTCACTCATTTTTCCAACGTACCTTCCGCTCTGGGACATCGGAAGAATCTGGTCCAAAACTTACCTCAAATGTGTCGACGAAATGGTGACAATTCGACCTTGGCGATAATATTGACGTTTCTGTGAAAACACCTTAATTTTCTTCTTCTTCTTCTTCTTCCTCTTTTCCAAAACTTGTGAGACGAAAATTTCTCGAGCCGTTTGAAAGTTGAAAAATTTCCGTGGTAGTAGGTCGTGAAATACAAATTTCCGGTTGAAGAAAGTTGCAGTTTCCTTATACCAGCAAGACGATATCTCTTATTTCCCTCAAACGAAGTTCAAGTACTTATTTTTCGATGATTCAACCGGGAGCTCGCGGTGCTCAGTTTCACCAAACATTTATTGTTTGGAAGGATTTCTGTTCTAGGCTTCAGCAGGAACCATGGGGAGAAATAGGGTGAAGACTGAGGCGGCGAGGGCAGAGGGCAGAGGGCAGCGGGAATCTAGCCAGCAACTCTGCGACCAACTTTGATATTTCGCAATTCCATTGTTCGCAATTAGAGGCGGTAATTACCATAACCATTAGTGGACAGCGTTCCCTTACGTGGGTATATACCAGCGATCATGGTCCCGGAGCCTTTAGGAACGGGTAAGGTGCCATGCCTTGCAGAATCTACGTAGTCGCATAAATACGACACCCCCAAGCGCCGGACACACAATCAGGAACTTTACTGAGGAATGTGACCGCCGCGAATTTCTTAGGCGGTCGAATTAAACTTGTTCCGGTGGACGGTCACCTCGAGATACGAAGGCTTGTGGCAAAGTAAGAGCTGGGGGTTTGAAGGTGGAAGGTGGAGGGTGACTTCGCCCCCAACACTGGACTATGGTCAGCTTCCACCCCCGATTCCCTCCACCGCGACCGAGGTACGACGACGAACGTGGCGTAACGCGGACTTGTGACCCTGGAAAAGTAATAGATTCTATCCCCCTACGAACGAACCCTAGCTGGACTAAGCATTTGTATATATATATATGTCCACCTTGGGACCTCTAGCTGAACTTTAATGGCACTAGGTACGGATTAATGGAGAGTATTCGACTCTGTGATCTTTTTTACGAGGACTTTTCCGCAGCCGTTCGATTCACCACTCGATTATTCTCAGGAATTCATTGTTCCGAAAAGTTTTATACGGACACAAGGATCATGCATTTCAGGTATATAATTAATAACTGTATTGCAAATTCTCCGTTGATTAACTGACACTGAGACGTCTGTAGCTGGATATGAAACGTCCAATTTTACTGAATGCAATCGCGAGGGCAGACCGAATGTTTAATCGCAAGTCAGGCTCAGGATACGAAAGCTCGTCGTTTGGCACGATCATTCTCAATGCATATCCGGAAAACCGTCAAACAACTTTCCTCCAACATATATATAAAGCCCCAGACCTCTGTTTCGAGAATCAATTAATCTGTCTACCAAAATTCACTCCGAATTACATCCCTGATATAAATTCACACCAAAAGCTCACCTTCACACAGATAGCAAAAATTTCTCTTACGATATCAAAATCCGCGTTTTCCGCAACATACTTTCCATAAGCTACTCTACTAACATGTCAAATCCCTCGTATGCAAATACCGAGACCGCTGCGGGCGGATAATTCTGTTTATTTGATCAAATTGAAGGCTCCTGAACTTGCATGGTGATTTGGATACTCGGGGATATCTTGTCAGAGGTACTGGGTGAACTATGAGACACGTGTAGATCCTAGGTATGTTGTATACATATATTTGCTCGTGTGTCAACCAGTACGAGTTTACATATCTGGAATACCAAATCGATCTACCAATAGCCGCGACGAAGGTTGGTTCTAAGTTTAAGTCAAAGTTTTAATCACTATCGACTACTCGGGGACATATCTCAGCTATAACTGCAGCTTCAAAGCATCCCTCAGTACATATCAGGTATAGGTATACTACATGGGTATCGGGTACCAAGAAACTACAAGACGCTGAGCACGACGGACGCATCGAACCAGTCGCATCTGTTTATTATTAAGATATGAACTTCCTCTGATATTCAGATCCTCAAACTTCCGCCCCCTTCCTATTCAAACCTCAACATTTCTCCTGTATCTATAGGTAGATAGGTATGCAATCGTTTCACCATAATCTACTATACATCCTTTCATTGGGCTATATCTGATAAAGAGTCTTCGAAGCTATGAAATTTCGATCCTGAGGATCCAAAACACTTCGTTTCTGCTCTGAGGAACTCGGTTAGTACTGAAATCGTTTTGTAAGCAGCTACGACTGCAGCCAGTTTTCGTAGAATAAAAATCGTTGGCAAGGATTCCGAGCGGAATAGAATCTGTAAATTCAAGTACCACTGAGGGCATCCGAGCCAAGAGCCTCGGTGTGGTACTCGGGATCCTAAGTGGCACCTCCAGATGTTTCGACGTCGTCCCCCGATCACTTTGCGGTTGGCGAGGTCGCCCAGACTTGCCCATTAGAGGCGGTGTGGAAGCAACGCCTTTGCAACTGACCAGAGGACCGCGAACCGCCGCAGTCCCGGCGCCAGCCGCATCTAGCCCTAGCCCTAGACCTAGCCCTAGCCCTAGAGCTGGCTGGCCTAGCTGGAGTAACAGTCGACAAACTTCTACCGAGGCCCGCCGCTACAAATATCGTTAATGTACGCGCGCCCACCGCGTAATTTTGCAACAGTTTGCCGCGCGCTCTAGAGCTGTTAGAAGCGACCCCCAGGACCGTTTGCCCCCCTCCTCAACCCTAGACCCACCACGGAGTCTAGGAGTCTGTGTGTGCCCCGAAATACTACCCTCTGCCTTCCTTACGCGATAGTCTCAGAGCTATTACTGAGTGCAGCCAATATTCTGCCACCCTCCAAGAGGATGGGGCACCATTAACCCCGACTAGGAGCCCCTCTCGCGTGGTGGACGTCGTTCCCGATTTTCTTGCCAAGTAATTGCTCGATTTCCAAAACAATTTGCTTCAATTTTGAATTTCAAATCTCCGACGTACTAAGTTCCGGCTAAATTATCCGGAGGATGTAGACGACGAATCTTGGAAATTTTCTAGATGATCCTTCGTGGTCACACTAGCGTAGAATAACTTAGTGGTCACACTGGGTGTGATGAAAAAATCTTAAAAAATACTTTGAACAATCTGTAACATTTGCCAAAATAGGTCGTATGTCAAAATTCAAATCATAACATGTTTAAAGAAAATCGTGAGTGGATAGGTCTGTCAAAAAATACACCTTTTTACTAAAAAAATCATCACTTTTGGAATTTTCAATATTTTCGAGTCAAATTTCAACTGGAATGCTTGTCAAGATATGGTACTTCTAGGAGAAAAATAGTAGCATAGTGCACGTCCGAAAACAGGTATTCATTTCGACATGTGAAGCGGATTGATTTTGGAGTAGAAACGAATGTGGATTTATCTGGAAGATATAAGTGCGAAAAAAGAATCTTTTTGCTGAAAAATGCATTTGTTTAATATTTTTTACCCAAACTGAGGCCTGGGTGAAATTGACCCACAGTAACCACGAAGGGTTAATTCTATCTACATTGTACAATATACTCAAGTTTCCCACATCACGTATTTGAGCTTACCAGATACGCGAGAATCTTCGAGTCTTCTTGGCTATTTTTCCTAGCAGTCAAACATCCCTTTGCTGATAGGCCCAGTAATACTCTTTGAAGAAGAAGAATAAAGACCTACAGTAACATGGAGGGAGCCTATGAGCTAGAATTCGAGGAATACGCGTGACAACTAGAAGAAGATCTTAGCGTCAATAACCTGGGTAAAGCTTGACCATTGGCCATTTGGTTCGATGTGCCATTAACGCGGTGCGAAGCTTAGGGATTTACTGTAGCAGGAAAAGCTCACACCCTGAATAAATCCTCTGCAGATAAACATACGACTGAAGCGAAAAAAAAACGTATTCGTCATTATTTCATATGAATTCTGAGGGAATATGCAGGGAAAATGTTGTACCTATCATATGAGCTAGACGCGATCAGAGTGATGTTCTACGGAGTCGTTGAAGCACAAACAGCTTCGCAAGCTCGCCTCGAGGTTTTCCGTTAGTCGCGGCGGAGAGTAACGTCTAAAACTATGTTTACGAGTTGATTTGCATGACGGGGTTTGAAAATCGCATTGAAAATCATATTTTCACGCCTCACCAGCGAGTTCCTATACGTACATATATTCCCTTATACATAAATATATATTTATTCGAGAAGCACGTAGCACCTACGTGGCTGGGCCAGAGGTATTGATGGCTATTGTTGTGCCAACTTTTGGCGTCAACACTTTTATGGCCGAGGTTATAGGCCAGAGGTAGTAGCTTGGATGGAAACAGAGGAGTAGGTACATTTCATTTGCGCGAATGCATGCAAATATATAGTTCACCACACGTGCATGTATATATGTATAATACATCATTGGAAATCGTTGCAGTCTCGCAGATTTTCGCATACCTACCTATGGGAAAGACTTTGGACCGCATAGATCGCCGGATGCGAAATATAATCGTGGAAACATTTAGTTACTTTAATTTCTTCGTAAAATATGATTACGAGGGAATAGTAATTATCGTTGACAAACAGGCTCGGGGATTCCGGACTCCCGACTCCGCGTTAATACGCGTAGCATATAATTAAACAGGTCCCGCGCCAAAGTTCGTAATTCGAACAATTAACGGAACTAGTCTCAATTAGTTCCCGGAGACCGGCGAGACTCTACGGCGCGACCGCACCGGGAAACGATGCGGCCAAAATCCTCATTTCTCTACACTCTTTTTTTTTCTATCTCAAATCCAAAATGGTATTCTCCTCCTTTTTTTTTGTTTCTTTTCCTTTTCTTTCGTCGAATTCATGCCCATCGGCTATCCATCTGCTTTCCACTTTCATTCCGGAAATAAATCCTGGATCTATCTTCCACTCGGACTTTCCAATCTGGGAAGTTGCAGTCGGCGGTCCAGCCTGCAGATGCAGTTTTAACAGTTACTGGTCCCGAGCTGGATGGACCCCACCTGCCAAGCACTCGGATTTAGCTGGATGTTGGCTCTCCCGGTTGTCGGGCTGGTTCTGGTTCTGGTGCTGGGTGCTTGGGTCGCGGTAGGGTAGCTACGAGACCTGCCCGAGCATCTGGAACGGACAGATCCCATTCCGGATCGGGAGTCCACCACCCGCACTTTGCCTGACCGCCCCTGCCCACTTTTCTCGCAAAAGTTTACCGCTTATTAGTACGTCCGTTCCTGGAGAATATATACTGCTGGTTTGGAGTAGAACGCGTATTCATAAAATTGGCAAATTTCTGCAACCAGCTGCAGCAATTGGAGGTTTCCTTATTTCTTTGTCAATTTTTCTCGCTTTTTAAGCTCCCGGAAAAATTGGCCTTTAACCGGGAATTTCTATCGAGCCAGACTTTGAAACTTGCGTATGAAAATTAGGGAATTTCATTTGTCAAACGAAATTAGGGTAAATCGTATACGAGCGTGGGGGATTCCGGGATCTCGCTTTGGCAGGAAAAGAGACACGCGGTAGTTATAAGCGTATAAGGGATGAAGGGTGGTGGTGGGCCGAGCCACCGCCGATGCCCTCGGAATGATGGGACCCGAAGCCAAATCCTCAGTTTCACTTCGCATAAATATTTTTCACCAACGGCGGGGTGGTTTTCCCGCGAGTTTCGCGAAGGGAAATGTATATCGTATATTACCAGCAAAATACGTGTGGGAAAAGGGAGGGGGGGGGGGGGGGGGGGGGGGAGAGAAATTTGTTAGGATAAATTCCAGCTGTCTAGAAGAGAGAGAAGCCTCATACTCATACTCATACTCATACTCATACTTCTCTACGCTGGTTAACGCTCCCAGCGATGTACCGTATACCCCTGCAGCGTATAACGAATTACTGGAATATTTAATACGCGATTTAATATTCGTTAGCCAAATAGTTCCCTATCAACTAACACAAGCTGACTTACCTACGTATCCACTCCACTGTCCCAAAGCGAGTTATTATTGTATTACCAGACGCGTTTTATTACATGGAAACTGATTTTTTACTTTCAACTGGTATGATTTTTTCACAGCCACGTATGAAACCGTGGTACTTTCCAATTACTAGAAAACTTTTTTGTTATCTTTCTTGAAAAGGATAGACAATAAACACACACACACACATTCACTTGACAATGCGATTGGAGATGATATTGCTTGAGGCACGTGAGGACGTTGAATGATAATTTTCAAAGATTACTTAGATGACAAGATATACCAACGACATATTTTAACCCCAAAATGTCATTTCCTTAGGTTTGAAATGTGGAAAAGTACAAAGAAGTGGAAACGCGTGGTTCTGTTTGATGAGAAAGAAATAATGCTGAAAAGAGATTTGAGAGTGAACGACGCCACTCGGCATTCGTACTGCCGGACAAACAGGGAAATATTAAAAAGTCAAGTACCATTTCTTGCAATCCAGTAGGATATCAAGTAGCATACCCACTCGAAAGAAGCGGTCCTCGAAGAGTAGAGGACCATTTTGCAAATTCATGGCCATTCGAATCCATAAGAACACAAGACGTTGAAGACGAAGAAAAAGAAGGAAACAAAAAGAAGAGTAGAGAAGCATATAAAACTGCTGTACTTACGTCCAGGTACCTGAATACGTGTATTGCTATCTGGCTTAGATGTGCACGGATATAGCAACACGCAGTCCTCCGTCTAATACCGGCATCTTTTCTACATGTATATATATATATATATATATGCGAAAGACTGCCGTTGGAATATTTAGAGGTGAATTTGAATACATCCGCGTATGATCAATAAGGCGTTGGTTTTATTGTGTGCCCGGGATATATTTTCCTAGGGCAGGCAAACGGACCTTTTCGGAATGGCACGGGCGTTGCATTCAGACGCTGGGCACGTCGACAGCCGATATTAGCCTTTCATACAGACCTACTCGTTCTACATATCGAACCAGAGTCCTCTTTGTGCAAAGAGGCTACCCAAACAGAATTTAAGGTTATTTTACAGGAATAAGAATTGCTCCAAGGGGAGTTTCAACCGACCCCCCATCCACAATCCCTTTGCCTCGATTACGTATCTACGTGCGTTTCCATTGTACAACATGTACTACATATTTTATACATCTTCCTCATAGTTCTGAGTGTGATAGAAAAATTCTGGTGTACCAAAGAATATACTTTCAATCAGTTTTTTTATTTTTATTTTTTTATTTTATTTTTTTGATCATTCCACCAAAATTGTGAATTGACCGATTTTATTGGGAAAAAATAGAAACAACAGTGTTGTAATGGTCTCCGAGGTTAAATAACAAGACGTGTTAAACTTAAAGTGAAACTTTATTTGAATTTCAGAAACTGAGTGAGTTTTAGGATTTAATGAGAATAGTCGATGTTGTGAGTTGGAATGCGAATTATTATGAGATCTGAGGATCGAGTTAGAGTCTTGGAGTTTGATGATTTTAGTAGAAATATCGGAGTTCGGAATTAGTAATGATTCTTGGATTTCGGAATTCGGATGTTGTCAATTTGACGATTCTTGTTTAACTGTCGGAGTTCGGAATTCAGATGTTGTCGCTTTGATGATTTTAGTTGAACTGTTGGAATTCGGAATTCGGATGTTGTCGATTTGACGATTTTGGTTGAACTGATATTTCGAAGGATTTGAGGAAATTAGGTAAAGGCAGAATCGCGAATAGTAGGAGGTGTGGGTGGTGCATATAAGGAGTAGGGTACCAATCAGAAATTAGGGGGTAGAGTTTTGGGTTGGAGATTTTGGAAATAAGGGATTTCTTGGAATGACAGCTGCGAGACACTTGGAGGAAGAGGATCATAAAATTGAGCAATATCGGAAGGACGGGGTTTTCCGTGATGAGGCATAGATTGAAGGAACGGTTTATGATGGGTAGAGGATTAGGATATTTCATTAGGGAAACTTATTTTTGAATACGAAGACATAAGATCTAGAGACTAATAATAAGAATGAATAAATGGTTCGGTACATTACAGTGTAGAAATTTAAAAGTCACATTTACGAATCAGCTAGAGAAGTTTGATTGAAAAAAACTTGATGTTCCTTACGGAAGAAACGTGTTGAATTATTCCGCAGGACTATTGGAAAGTAAAAAAAGTTGTATGATTACAATAACGTACCAAAAAGTATTAGCGAAAATGTATTTGCAAATATATCGCATGACGTACGAGTGAAAATCGAGGATAATATCGGAAGAAAATCGGCCAAATGTCTAAATTTTTATACTCCGACGTTACTCCGTGTAGGGTTTACTTATCTAATATGATTTGATTGGAGTAACCTTTTTACCCCCAAGCAAGAGGGACGTAGGTGCGTATGTATACGGGGGTTAAGGGGGTAGAAGCGTGGGATGAAAATGGGAGAGGTGAATCACACGCGCCGGTGGGTTTAGTGCGTTATAAATCGGAGACACGAGGCCTTAGCGGCGCCCACCGACGTCGACGTCGTCTTCGTCGTCTTCGTGACTAAATCGATGCGGATTTCAGAGCGCTTAGTTGGCGTTTAGAGATACCCGCATTCCGAGGGATCCTCCTCACCCCATTGCCCATATACATTTGCCTAATAATGTAAACACCGGGTAGGAAAAAAAAAAAGTAAATCTCCATGTCGTAGAGAAGAATAACAATTTTCTAACATACTTTCGAGCTACACACCGCCTAATTGACCTGGACGATTTACTCCAGAATCACAGAAGGAAATAACTTTTCATTCCTTTAGGGTGCCTCGGAGAATCCAGCGAAAGAAAAAAAAATTAGTGGCTGATTGATTCGATTAGAACTTTTCGTCAGATCAGATCAGATTCTAAATAATGAGAAATTATCATTTTGCATCTTATTCTAATATTTTGTTTGTTTAATTGAGGGATGACCCTACTGAAATTTTGGTACTAAGTAGTTTTTCATTTTTGAACTGGCCAAATCAAAAAACGGATACTAAAAATTTCAGATTACGGTAGGATATGTTTTGAAAATCTTATCATAATCAAAAATTCTTCGATCCGTTTTTTGATTGAATGTTTTTTGTTCATTTTGAAAATAAAAAAACTTCTTTTTTACCCAAATTTCGGTGGGGGTTTTACCCTAAAAACCTGGGTCATTGTGACTTGGTTGAATGGAGAAATGAAGAGAAAAGTAAGTGTCGGATCCCCGAAAGAGAATCGGCAATCGCCACATCGGGGCACCTTTCACGCCGCACTCTCCTAGAATGGTACGAATTTTAATTAAGAAACTCTCAATCGATATAAATTCGTTCTCAACGTCAAATCGCCGCTGGCAACTGTTACCAGCTTTGTCCCTCTTTTTCTCTTTCTTTCTTTCTTTCTTTCTTTCTTTCTCCGTCCTCTAATCCTTGTAGCGAAAGAACGGTGGTAAAAGAGCGAGAGACGTGACGGGGTATAGGCTGACAATTAGAATCACTAAGGACAGCACAAGGGAAAAACTTTAATTATAAACAGCTTCGTCCTCGTCTGGCTCCTTGGTATAAGAATATCGGGCGTCGTTTTGCAAGAACGGGCGAGAAATGAGACGGCAGCCAAATGGTCACGGCTTAACGCTGGAAACTCTTTCGAGCCAAACGAAGGGAATCCGTCGAGATTATCCTGGCTTCAAAAAGTTGTTAATTACTTGGATTTTTCCACGAACCTTATACCCCCAACTGCCTGCCTCGTCCCGTTATCCATACTATACACCCCCTTCGACTTCGCTTGTAGTCTTGTACCTACAACCGCCTCTCTATATACCTACGCTATACTTTTATATCAGGACATTTTTTTAATCCTCGTCCTCCCCCCCCCCCCCCCCCCCCCCCCCCCCCCGCCCCTCTCAATCCTCCCACAGCTGCCCGGCATAAAAATTGCAATTAGCCATACCGTAGCGCAAGGCAGATTGTTAGCGAAGTGTGACGAAGGTTCGGTCCTTTTTCTTCTTTCTTTTTTTCCTTTTTTCTTTATTTTATTTCTCCGTTTTTATAGCCGGTGAGTTTTATTGCGGTAATTTGGATTAGCTACGATTTGAAAAAAGCTCGAACTAAGATCTTGTGCTTTCGTCTAATCCTCGACACAAAATGACAAAAAAAAAACCAAAAAAAAATGGTAAAAATTGGTTGACCAATTCGAAAAAGGGGTGTTTTTGGGGGGTTGCAGATTTGGGGGCTGGGGGCTGGGGGCTGGGGGTATATAATCCGAAGAAGTGACACTATCTGGATGTAAAGTGAGTCACGTCTTGGCGTCGGGTGTGTTTCGCGAGCCTGGTGTTGATCCCCGTCGTTGTTTTCGGGGGTAAACTTTTAATACCCAGAATATGGCTGGTCTGGTGTACGTAGTCAAGAGGGGAAGGTGTTGGTGTTTACCGGTTGCGTAGTACGGGTTTAGAATGCTTGCCCAACTAGTTAGAAGTTTGAATACGTGATAGCGCATGTAGGCGATTAGACGGTTGGCTGATACTCGCTGTTGTGCACCGCAAGGGTGCGCGGAAAAGGAGCACCCCTATACGTACATTATGCCTATGCGAGGTTCTTCTCTAGGTATTTAGGCGACTTTTACAGAGAGACCTAGAAACTAGAGGGTGAACCTTGCGCCCTGGAGCCAGAGACACGGATCAAGGCAAGGACGAGGGCGAAGCTCTGGCAAATTTTCCTACATACCTATTTGCACCCCGCGTGAATCGAGTGAACCGAATGAACGAGGAATGGCATGACCAGAACTTTGGACTTTCGGGATATACGTCCGGCAGCTATGTGGACCGTAATCCCGCAATCTGTGGAATGTTTCAATGTTTCGTAGCCACCCCCTTGGCAATGGCAAACGACTTGAGAAGCTGAGAGAAGTCGCCCTTTATAGAGACTACCCCTTTCCCTTTCACCCTCTTCGTTCGTTCGTTCAATTTTACAAATTATTCGATCCGCATTGTCTCCGTTTCCACGAAACGTACCAACTAATTCTAAGACGTAAAGGTGAATGGGTCAAATGTGGTGGCTGAGAAAAAATCGCATATTGAGAATCTAATGGCTTGAAGAACATTCGTCGGTCTTTTGCCATTGAAACGTAAAAATATGTACTGAAAAACATTGAAATTTAATTATTTGTTAGTCTTTGGTACCACCTTTTCGATTTCACACCTTGAACTCGTTAGCTTCAACAAATCCTTGCATTAATATTATTTTTCAAGCAGAAGTAAGGGAATAAATTGTGGGTGAAATAATATATTGAACTTCAATTGGCCAAAAGAAGACCAAAACGTTCCAAGAATCATCCTGATTTGAACTTTGACAATTTCCTCAGAGCGAACTGATAGAGCCACGATGACGAGCGTATATTGGCTGGATGCTGAGTGAAATTCTGTGATGACAGGACTTCTTTGATTTTTGATACAAGTATATAATAACGAAAATGGCATAGCGAAGACAATTTTGATCATCATTTTCACCCTCGTAAGGCAGATTCGAACTTTGAAATTTTTTCATTCGACATTTTGAAATGATTAATTACAATATATATGTATATTTATAGGGTGGACTTGTTGAGGAGTGAATTAACTCGTGCGAAATATCTTTTGTTAATAGGAAAACGGGTTCCGTGGCCTGTGGCAGATACATTTGTCGTAGGCTTCGTATTATAACGTGTTGTTCCGAGTCTCGGATCATGTGATGCGCATCAAAACGCCAGGGCTTCGTTTACAATGGAAATACTCTGCAGATCCGCGTTTCGTTACGAAACTAGATTCAGATGGCTAATTAACGTACCCCGTATACAACGTGGCATGAACGATTCAGTTTCTCGAAACGAGATTCAATGAATTTCTGGAAAATCGCAGTGTACGTGTAAATTTACGATATTATACGTACTATACGATATATTATACGTACCTACGCCAAAGAAATTTCTGGGAAACCTGATAGTCGAATGAAAATTTGAAAAATAGGAGAGAAAGATATCAGCCATGAACATCTTTGTACAAGGAAAGTAATAAAAAATCAAGTGAAGTAGAAGAAGAAGAAAAAGGAAAAGAAGAAGAAGTGGTGGGTTAAAAGTGACGGAAGTGTCGTAAAAGGTAGGGGAAAATGGGAGGAAGTGCGATTGAGAAACAGAGCGGTAGAGAGTAAGTAGATCCCTTTAATTGTCAGAGTTAAATAATTCACTGTCAATCTTTTCACCCTTCTTCCCGGATTTGAGTTGACGAGCGAAGTGGGAGTTCCCTCTTCTCCGACGTCTTTTAATTATTCCACCTACCCCGAGCTGCAAATAATATAATTCATTTCATTGTTTGGACCTCGCTGCCTCCTTCTCAACCTTCTCTAACACCAAGAGGGTTGCGGATCTCGATTTCAAACCCACCTAAAACCATTCAATCCTCATACCTACCTATAAACGCGACTGATCCATTACCACGCCTTCTCAATCACCGATTTCTTCCTTATTTTCATTCAATTATTATTTTTTTCTATCAATGGTACCAGTACAGCTCGAAATTTCGAGGAGAAAAAAAATCAGTTTCACGATTCCTGTCATTTCAGCGAATAATCAACTTCAAATTTCAAGCTGGTCCCATAATGTTCACCCGATTCAACTTCTTGAGGGTTTATCTCATTCGGAAAGTAAATTACCATCTTTCTTATTTGGGTCATTTGAAAATTAGTGACATTTTGGTACAAAAATTCTCAATAATTGACCACGTTTTGTAAGCTGAATTATTCTCCCCAAATTTCATCATGTTTAGAAAGATAAGGACACGTCCTCCGAACAAACTGGCGTTTGGAGAAGTTGAATTAAACGAAAAATGTGTCCAAATCCTTATAAAACGAGCTTCATTACTAATGAATTTGCTAAGAAATTCAGAATATACAGTTGATTAAAAAAAAAATGGTACGTAGTTATAATCAGAAATTCAAGGTTTACCAGTCCCCTTGAAATTGTAAAATAATTTCTCTTCCCATATCCCCCTTTCTTTAAATTTCTGTGGGCATGAGGAATTAGAACCAGATTGGGAATTCGATGAGGAAGTGAACTTGATGAATGGCGATATATACCTACCTGCGGTGGTGATATCGGGGATAGAGATTTACACCGCAATTATATCCGCGGATACGTTTCCGCAACGGATAATCCGATGAATGTAGGCGTCGAACCGAAAGACGGGCGAGGTGCCGAAGTGCCGAGGTAGTAGAGAGTGACAATGAACGAACCGAGAACAAAGATCCAGTGGGGCCAATTAACGTCTCGCGGTGGACCAAACAACTGTCTACCTCTCCTACACCTTTCAGGCTTTCACTGCCGCGTATACCTTTGCCACCTACATTATGCTGAAATCGTGTTATTCTATTCGCCGCTTCCCAGGTTCGCGGTCTACGGGTGAACGGTGCGGTAACCAGCTAATCATTGTTCCTTATACATCACCAGGTGCTCTCCTACGTCTCCTGCCTGTCTGTATTCGTCACCATCTTCCCAACCCACAGTCTGATCCATGGAAGTTTGAAAAACAGTCAAGGTATTTACCTTCTCGTAGCAAAAAAATAAGCAAATATGCTGCAAAATGGTGTAAATCAAATTCCAGAAACCTGTAAGAATTGTCTCAGCTTCAAAGTAACATCCCATGATCTGAGAAAAGCTGAGCACAGTCGAAAATCAATCAATTTCTTTACATCGTTGAATCAGCTTATTCGGAAACATCTGCTATACGAATTTAGTCTGATCTGATTTTTCTCGAGCATGGGAAATCAAATTTTAGAATTGTCGCAGAAGATATGATCAATTTTCCGATATCTAGCGATTTATTTTAACACGGGTGTGTATTCCGGCAAATTTTCATCCTAGAAAAGTCTGATCAGGGTGTTTTCAAATGAACTTTGGTGATTAAATGGATTCAGAGTTTGTTCGCTTTTGGGAATCTGAAATTTCTTGACTTTTCCAGGTATTTCATCCTGAAAATAGGACTTTTTTCAGTTACTCCTCAAGGAATATGCCATTGAATAATAACATTTTTTCATTATGTTAGTATCTTCAATATTGCCTATAATAATAAATAACAATAATCACCAACGATTTCGAAGAACGGCATTTTCATTCAACGTACAGGTACAGCGAACCAATCATCTTGAACTAATAGCTATTCAAGCCTACTTAGAATACAACTAACCTAGTAATTTTACACATGCACCGTATCTCTCTCTAGTCCTTAGTTCTTTAATTTCTAGCATAATTCTGATTTGTACGTGGTTTTCCCCACAGACCTGAAGACGACCGGCCATGAATTCCGGTCGAAACATCGTCTAACGAAAATTTGATCATAATCTACAATGACTGTTACACCTATGAATCAATTCCTGCGTATCCTATAACAGTCAAGAAAACTCACTAATAATAAATAACGTACTCTATATCAGTAGCTGCTAATACGTGCCGATATCGAAGACATAAGTGCGTGCGATTCGCCGCATATTTTTTAGTAGTAAAATGTACGTTTTTTTTTCAAATAAATGCGAGACATTTCGCATAAAAAGAAGCTCTTTTCTCTTAACGAGAAAAACAAATCCAGTCCTATTCACGAAATTCCCTGACTTTTCCCAGATTTTCCCTATGCGTAGGTACCAATCCTGGAATTGATTTTGGACTGTGCTCAGTTTTTCCAACCGCGACATACCGGTCCCTTTTCTAATTCGTTGAAATTGAAATTCGATCCATGATAGTCGTTGAATTTGATGTCGGGTTGTTGGGCGTTGACGTACGATGTGACGGTGAGAAAACCGTTCCATCTTCCGTAATTAGGGATTGGTATTGAAAGTTTAAAAAGTGATCAATCAATTACAAGTGTTGAGACTGAGAGATGCAAACACACCTACATAATATCTACCACCCTGCATGAATCCTTAATTGGAAAATAATCCCATTAAGAAGAAGAGGACGGAGATATCGAACCGAAGATTACCCGAGAAAGAGAGAAAGAGAGAGAGAGGGGGGGGGGGGGGGAATGAAGGGCTGAGAGACTAGCTGGTAGACAGAAAGATAGACTGATTGAAGAAAACATGTGGAACCTACGGTAGTCAACATCCAAGCCGATACTCTGCCTTCAACTAACGCCTAATGAAAATTAACGAGACCATTCAGGACCCGTGGAGGATTACTATGGCTATGTAATTAACGGAATTCAGGCGGGTACTAATGTTTCATCCGTCGACCGGGTCACTTTCCGTCGACGTAATAACGTAATACATGAATAATTACCCATCCAAGCACAAAAATTCAAACACGTGTCACATGATACTCTAGCTCTTCTATTTCTCAAAATATACCCCGACAATCCCGACAGCTGCTTTCGTCACTACAGAGAAAATTCGATCTCAAACTTCAAACTTTCTCCTTGTTTCTCATGATTTTAAGTTTTTATTCAGATAATTTTTTGTTCATTTCGCAATTCTGCACGAGTATTTATATGCACAACTTGCGAAAATCGTTGATTCTAAAGCGAGACTCAGCCACATTGGTAATTTTCTACCCGAAACCCTTCCCTCGCGATCGTGGCTCATCTCCAGCACCGCACAGCGGAAGGGTGTAGGTACTAGGTCGGTCCTCTGTCATTACGGTTATGGTGCCATTTAAGGGAAGTATGATTTTCGTAATTTTTCAAACCCGGGAGGGCCATGGTTAATTAGACGATATTATTTAAGTGAAATCGCTCCCGGCCACCAAGGCTAATTTCAAATCCTTCCGCTATGGGCTTTTCTTGAAAATTCTCAATAATCGGCCACGACCCTCGACGAAATATCCCACCAAAATTAATGCCTAAAAAAATCTCAGTTTAGATCCATTAGTTTTTTTCAATTGTCAAAAACGTCAGACACTTGCCAAAGATTATATTTCTAAATAAAACTGAAAATCTCTGTCCCTACTATAGCCGACGAATAATTATTTCGTTTCGTGACGGAACTCGTTTTTTTCTTGTTTTTTTTTTCATCTTCTCTCTTTCTTTCTCGTGAAACTTCTGCTTGTCGAGAACCAAATCCTGACGATAGAAATGTACGCAGTAAAAGCCAATCGAACAACTTTTGTAATGAGCAGTTAAAGGGCTGTTACCCTTACAGTGTAAGCGGGACGCTAGCTTGGCCACGTTTCGACAAGGGAGAAAAATCGTAAAAAAGCGAATAAAAGTTTTCACGAATCCGTTACAGGAGTGTGAACAATGATTGTCCGAGCAATTAGCAGATGAATACGAAAAACCGTTCTATATACATCTCTGCGAATAATTTCTCGATACGTACGATATAGAGGGCTGTGTTCTGGTTTTTTTTTTTTTTTTTTTTTCTTTGTTTTTTTCTCGACAAATTTTCAACGATAGAGAAATCCGGATTTCAGGTAAAATCGAGAGGGAGAAAAATCGCGATTGCCTTGACAATTTGATTATTATTATTATAATTTTTCCTCCCTAAGTTGAAAGGTAAAACTTCTCGCGGTGTTACTCGGGATGGAGACTATACAGTAGGTACAGTCTGGTCGAATTGAAATTTTATTTTAATTTTATTTTAATGAAAATTAGCTCTCCGTCTGTTATACCAACGTAGAGAATGGCCGATATCAATTTTATCCGTAACGCGGTTACCACGCGCCAGTGATCCGAACAACTGGGCAATTAAGTGTATGTCTGCGAGGAATCGGGGAGGGAAGAAAAGTCCCGGGACTTTTTTAAATACAAAAACACTCAGGAGGCCCCGCAATGGCGAGAGTTGGCGAGTTGGCGAGTTGGCGAGTTTGCGAGTTGGCGAGTCGGCGAGTTTTCATGGAAAGTAAATTAAACGAGAGAGATTCCGAGGCAGCCTCTTTTGTATGCACTTCGATGGTTCGCCGAGTTTTCATATCTCCCGTACCGGAATACCCTTAAGTAAGGAATCTGCCCCGGCCGGATTTTCCAGACCGAGCATCGCGTCATTGGTTGCTCCTTCGGGAAGAAAACTTAAGAAAATAGTCCGTCTCTTTCAACGAAAATTTCCCTTCAATTTACAAAGTATTCTTAAAAAGCATCGGAAAAGCAGAGGATTGATAATTTTATTCATTAATTACTCACCCTGGCGAAATCTTGAAAAATCTGAAACTGGATCAAGTAGATAAGGACTAGGAACTCACCTGAAAACGACAGAAAAAAAAGAAAAGAAGAGAGACATTAATATCAATGATGAAAAATTTAATTCTTTCTTTTCGAAAGAGCGAAGGTTATGTAATAAAAAAAAGATGTTTATGTCCCTGACCAACGATTTAGAAGCATAACACGTGTTTTAGTCGTGGTAAAATTACGACTGCAAAGTTTTCGCGCCAAAAGTTTTGACTCAATTTATAGAAGCGGAGGTATGGGTTGCCGACGATCGATGCAGCTACGTTTTATTCAGTTAAATTGAAATTGGTCACTTGACAGGTCGCGAACGCTTCCCGTTGTTTGCTAATGAAATTGCTGGATTACCACTCGGGGCTAAACCTCCGGCAAAAAAAAAGTTGTGTTCGTTAGTTATCCGCCAATCTGCATAATGCACGGTCATAACAGTATCACGCAAACCTCTATGGTTATCGCGTATACATTACGAGCTGAAATAAGTAGGTGATTTTCCTCCATGCAGCGAAATGGCCCTCGAGAACTGAGATCTACTTTTACTTACTTTTACGTACTTCTTTAAGTCTGTACGTTCCTCTTCACTCTATCACCGCATTATGCAGCTTTTTTTTTATTCTGCATTTTTCTTCAATTTTATTAAACGCTTTTCGATATAAAGTCCTTCAAAATTATTATCCTACCAATTTGGAGGTAAAATATGTAAGTATATTGACGGGGGATGAAAACCGAGATAGTTTGAGAACAAACCGTCGTATTTTTCTTCTTCTTCTTTCTTGCACGCATGAATTAAATTTCCTAAATCTTAAAAATAAATTTTTCTTTGAATTGTAACTCAAGGCGTGGATATTAGAGTGTGAATTTGAAAGATCGTGAGATCCGCAAGGGCCAATCGTGGATCCTTTCAGATCGGACGTCTCAGAAGCCTTTTGTTTTCACATCCGCTTCTCTCCCGGAGACAAATCAATTACGGAACTTTTCAAATTTGCCAGTAATATTGAAATTTCTTTTATACCCAAGCTCATAATTGAAGTCTATCGGAAGACGACCAGGAGATGTACGAACGGGGAGTATGAGGTAGAAGAGTAAGGGAAGTATAAGGGAGCCTTTCGGCATGAGAAGAGACGGGGAAAATCCTGGAATCGGGGAACTGGAAGACTTTAACTTTTTGTTTTTCGTTCAACTATTGTTTTCTATTGCCCGACCGATCAGACACTTTCTTTAAGAAGAATTGAAAACGAAGGATTGGGGGATGAACCGATTCTCATCATAGCCAGCTTCCGTTCAATTTTGCACACTTATTTCGCGATGGATATTACTTCGTTATATATCTATATATAATATACATCTATACATCTCGGGTCGAGTCTCTTGCAGTAATTCACCACCTACAAGAATACCCAAGATTCATAAAACCTGACTGTCAATTCCATAACCAAATTATCAACCTCACCATCCAAAAACTTTCTCTTTCCAAATACATAAAAATGAATGGTTCTTTAAAAACTCCAACCGAATTCACCCCCTACTAACTGTAGGCTAACATTTCAACCACGAACATATACATACATTGATCCTACGAATTTGGTTCGTTCGTATTGAATCCAACTGCCAAAAAAACTTGATTTTAAGTAGTTTCCCAAATTTCCCCTCTTACGAATATTCAAAAACCTTAACGAATATTTGACAATTTTCGACGCTTTATCGTCCTTTTTTTCGTTTCATACTGAAAAACATCCTTGTACGAATCGAAGGAGATTTTAATCAATTAACGGCAATTACTGCGATAAATTAGCCTCACGTGATACGAGGTGATAAAAATATCCGTGGACTATAGTGCCTCGCAATATTTTCATCAGACTCTTTCATCCACCTGCGCGAATCCCGCACTAATTCCACGAAGGTAGAATGATGGAGGAATGAATCTATACCTACAAAAATCAATATCACGACGTTTGTTTCAATAACAAAATGATTTCTTCCGATTTCTCGATTCTCTAGCAAGCGATGCTTCAATTCAAATCGTTTCAAAAAGTGCATACATATGAAACTTATTGCCTAACCCTTAACTAAACGCAGCTCGCGTCACAGTTCCTCAACAGTTTTCAATAGCCCTCTAGTCCTTGAAAAGTTGGCTAAGGCTCCTTCCCTAACTGATGATGAGCCGCAGTTAGAAGGAACTCGTATCTCTACAAAGCCAGGGTGATTTTAGTGGAATTATCAAACGGCTGTAGCTGGTTATTGCACTTCCGGTATAACGAGTAGCGTAATAACACTTTTGCCTGAATTAATGAAGAGTCATTTCCAAACGTTATTGCAACCAACATTCAGAAGATTCAATCGCTTTGGCGTAATAATCTTTGAATTAGAATTAAATTGCAGAAAAAAAACCGTCGTTGCATCTATCTCGGGACTCTGGTAACTTGAATGTAGGAAGAACTTCGGCCGTCACGTCCATACCATATCAGTCACGTATGCATATCTTGAGAGATGAGAAAGAGGAGACCACGAGTCAAAGGGCAAGAGCAAAAGAGATAGAGAGAGAGAGAGAGAGAGAGGGAGAAGTAGGAAGGATAAGGGACGTAAGGGTGAAAAGGGGAGAAAGGAGTCTCTTCCCTCCGCGAATCCCGCGGGACAGCAGCCGGACGTACGTGGTCAACGCGGGGCAAACTGTCGCCAAAGTTACGTAAAATAGTTAGCGACACCCACCGCCGTATGGAAGTGTTGGTGAATATATACATATACATAGAGAAGTAAAATTCCCAGTCCCAGTCCCAGTCCCAGTCCTGAATCCGCATCCTGTCCGTCGGCCGTCACTGATATATGACCAGCTCGGGGACCCCAGAAGCCCCCTTCATGAGATACAAGTCGTACGTGACCGATATGCATGAGATATCTCACGTATCCATACCGTACCAACATACCTTCACATTCATACGTATAAGGACACAGGCGGATATGTGCCTGCAGAAATAACCCCCTTCTAGGCTCCACTGTACCTCAGGATAAAGATTTAAGCAAATCTAGGACCTTCGATTCTTCGGTCATCTATGCACCTACGCATGTCGAGTGCATGTCTTGATGTGCAAGCTCCAGCTCACTGCAGGACATTCTGTAAGTTCGGATATTGAAAAGGGGGATGAAGATGTATTGGGGTGAAGAGAAACGTGAGGATCAATTGTCGTAAACTTCTAGTACTCGGTGCCCAGAGCTCTGTTCTATTTACATATGTGTCATAATGACATGTGTATTTACAAAAGGCAGAGATCGAAGGTCGCAATCTTGGAAGTTTCCTTGGGTGTACAGAAACGATCGACCAATAGCCGCTCCTCGAACATTCAAACAATACCCAAAGACGTCAAGGAAGAACGGAAACGGAAGATGGTAACTGAAGTTCTGTCACGGTCCGATCGCACTGAACACGAGATGCTACCAAAACCCTGAGGAGAACTTTGCGTCTGTTTGGAAGATACTTTGAATTGCATTCTCATGCACTTCCGATCTCATTGGGTCAGGGATGAAATTTGAAGTCCCTGTGCCCACTTTCAAGTAAATTTTATTTAAGGAAAAAGGCAATACCGCAGCTTGTTCAAGAAAGCTGAGAGTATGTTTCGCGTCGAGTGAGTCGAAACCCTTGATGCATTTATGACCCGTTTATGGCAGGTTTACTGGACGCTTAATTGTCCCAGGTTCGTGTGCTCTCGTGTTCGTTTATACGATAATTAAATCTACGTTTAATGACCGGACATCACTCGTCGACACTTACGAAAGCCCGTAGACATATTGTGTCTGGTATAAGTACCGGGAGTTACAGACTTCCAGGCCAAAATCTCGAAGTGGCTTGTAACGTTGCAAATTTCAATAACGAGGATGTAATTATACTCCAGACGTATCAAGTATACAGTCGTAACTTTTCGCCGAGACGTCTGATGCCGTGAATGATTTTGGTTTACGTGTAAGAAAAGAATTTTCAACAAAAATGATGGACTGAAAAGGACGAAATGAACATCTGGGAGGTCCACGTTAATTGCCAGCTCATCCGTATACAGCCGCGAAGGAGCAATACAGAACTGGGCAACAGCAGGTATCTCAGCTGGTCTCTGAGGATTGTGTTTCCAGTAGATTGCTCATCGCGTAGCCCGCGGAGCAGCAAATACGTATAACGCCGATGGCGAACAGTCGACTAGTACCTAGGGTACCTACAACTTGGTGGAAACCCAAACCAGGAAACGCTATCACCAACGCCAGAACCATTTTATTCCATTGACTGTTGAGGGAAACTTGCGTATTGCGTTTCCCCCTTTGGCACCCACGTGGAACGGGCCTCTGAGCCCCAAGTTTCATGGTATAACCTTGTATTGTGTGTAGACTGAGTGAGTGGCTGTACCCCTAGCCACCTTCGCCAGCCAAAAGCACCACGTTCGCTTCTCCGATCCTGGACCCTGCAGTTGTGTTGAGAAGCAACATCGAGACTTGCCTCAGGGTGGTGGTCGAAATTCTCTCGAGGTCTTCACCGTGTTCGAGAGTTAGCGCAGGGATCCCCAGCTCCTCAGTTCGGACTTGAAACTTGCCTTTCTGGGTTTTCTTTCACCATTGCAATTATGCAGAAGCTCATGGTTCGGCTTAAAGCAAGAGTTACATACGTGGCAGTTAAAAAAGTGCGAATACCCTGCAGTGGAAGCGAGCCCGGTGTCATGTAGAAGAGCGAAAGCTGCAGGAGGTCAAGTTCAGATGAAAGAATTTCGAAAGATGAACCATATCTAGTACTTGGATGAAGCAAAACTTTTTCCCAAGTGACCCATTAGAATATTTTTTACGATACTTCTTCGTATTTCCTAAGATTCTTTAGAGGTTACCAACATTCTAACTCTCCCACAAGAACTCCCATTAGATGTGGTTAAAACTTTCTTTCAAACACTTTCACTCAACAAAGTCCATGAAACAGCCGACCTAAATTTGGAATATCTGCGCTCACCGTTCAATAAAAAAGTGAATATGAAATATATATCCTCTGCGGTTGACCCTACTGAAAACAAGAAGTACCGAGTACGGAGCGCCACATGTAAAGTATGACTTCAATCTCATGTCACGGTGTGCAGAGCATTGCTTTTTCCTCGAATATCGAACAGTGTCCACTCGTGTCCATAAAATATTGAGTAGATTTTTACGCTCCTGAACTTTGGAAAAGTCGTCGTAGAAATTGGCCAGTTTTCCTCGGACAAAAAGTTGAATTTATCGATGATCGCCTAGCGAGTTTCTTCGAGAAATCTCTAACCGTGTCTATAGATTCTGGAAGAAATGGGCTTTTAATTGAACCTCTTCTGTCGTAAAGCAAAGCGAAATTTTCCCTCTATCTCCTGCAGTATCTCTCGGATAATACGTCTTCATGGTATATCCTCTGCCCGGTTAAGCTCTCACTGGCTGAACATTAGGCAGCTAATTGTCGGGGTGGTGACGCAGTGTCTGGTCAGAGACGGAAAGTGAGATAGCTGCAGTGAATGAGGGAGATACACGGGACGTAGAAAGCCACCACATGCTCAGCAGCAACATGGCAAGGCACTCAGCCAGGGTATCTTTTCGGAGGCTGTGTGGTTCATCGCGATGAGGTCAGATACCGGTGGTGCGATCCGATGGTGAGGTTGGTTGGACCCTCGCGGTTTCGGTCGGTGACTCATTTAAATTTCGGGTTTTCCTCTCGCTCACTTTTTGTTATTTTCAAATGGAAGCTGAGAAGGATGTCCTTTGATCTTTTTCTCATGAAATCTAATGGCAGAGCGGCTCAATGCGCAATTAGTAGCTACCAGAAACGCAGTAGGTAGCTTTTCGAACTCTCGGCTCTTAAACAGCCAAAAACTTTAGTCTCCCTTTCCAAAGGACAAACATTGGGTAACGCCGTCGTCGTCGTCATCGTCTCAGTGGCGTCAACGTCGCATCAGGTACTTTGCGTCGTTGCAGGTTGCTGGTAAAAGCCCTGATTATTTGGCGGAACTAAGTAACACGGAGGGAAAATCCTGGACCTCCCAAAGCTCGCTGGTTGTAGACGTAACGTTAAATTAACGTCTCCTGCGCCTTAGTCCAACGTTTCAACGTCGTATTCCTACCAACTCCGACACGAAACTGTACTCCCGAGCAGTAAGTAATTACCTTTATCCTATATATTTATTTAACTATAATTAATGCTATTCGTTAGCCCCGAATCACCCCCACCCTCCTGCCAACCGTGTCACCGTCTTTTCCTTTGCAGGATTCAAGAAATTACACTTCGGAGCTTGATGAATTTGCTTTTAGAAAAAACGCTCCTCAAGGTGCGATAGCAATTGCTATTTGTTTGACTTTTGGCAAATTCCTTTTAGTTGATCTGGGGAATATGGGGATCTGTTTTTTTGCATCGATCCTGATTCTGTTTTTTCCGTTTTCTTACGAAGAACTGGATTATTGGTATTGGAATTGAATTCTTTGGTCAGTGCTGACTTTGCGCGAGAGAACCAGTGGCAATATCTCTCTTATCTCGGGGAGTGGAACAAACAAACTTGGGGTGGTCCAAACAGAGCGTACTTTACAATACGGTCAAGAACAGCCCCCTATAATACACCCTCGACCCCAAGCCTCGAAGAAACTTCACATAACCAGTATAATCCGGATAGCAGCAGTGGAAACCCCCCCTGGTATAGAGAAAAACTTTTACTTTATCACCGAACCAAAGCGATGATAAAATTTATCTTCTGGATAATAAATATCTCTATTATAACGCGATATACCTTCGATTCGATTCATGCCTCACTGCTGAGCATCCGTAAAACTTATACCCACTATTCACGTTTATACCTATTTACCGGTGGATCTATATCGCGTGACTAAAACCAAAAGGGCCTCAGCGTCAAAAAAAAAAAAAAAGTTTTGTCCTTTTAGTGCCAAAATCTTTTTTATGCAACATAAGACCTTCTGGGCATAGTCGCAAAAACAAATATATATATTTTCTTTTCTTGCGCCGAGGCCCTTCTGCTTTTAGTCACGCGATACGTATTACGTATGGAATTCATCTTCGAAGCATATTTTTTCCAATGATCTTTGTGGAAGGAATCTTGCCGAAGTATAAAGGACACCGTATTTCCCAGGTAATAGTTAATAAATATCATATTCACCCTTATTTCGACGGTGATCTCAAAGTAGAGTTAACAAACGCATTAGGGACATATTTTAGTCATGGTGCCCACGCGAGTAGGCGAACGGGGTTCCCGCCACTATTTGACATCTCTCAACGCATTAGTCGGATGTTTCTTTTACATAATTAGGGTTGGGACAAGGGTCTGGAAGGGTTAATACCCACGTAAGGGAAGGGAAGTGAAGCGAAGAGTGGAGAAGAGAAGAGGTCGACGTCGAACAGCCAAATTTTCGCGGGCTCGGGTTGCTCTGCAAGGGTGACGACTGCCGACGTTTTATACTCAGCCACTAGCACACGAAATTTTGCCTTTTTCAGAATATGTTACTCAGCCAAAGGGTCAACCCGAACCTTTCGTCGGTTGCGGTAAGTAAGAAGTTCGAATAACCCAAGCCATTTTCGGAGTAAATGAGACGAGAGAATGTTCGCCATCAGCGGAGTAGCGCATTACGAAAAGCTTACTAATTGTACACGAACCCAAAAATGTTTCTTTGATGAAAGAGTGAGAGAGGGGTTTAGAGATAGGTATACCTATCTGGTTCCAAACCGAAGACGACTGTCAAGGATTGATCAAATATTCCTTCCGACGCTGCAGTAGGTTCCTCAATGAAATAAACTAAAATCCCAAACTCCCCGAGAAGCGGAACCCTAATTCAGGGACCCCACCCTTTCGTCCTTTACGTGCTGGAGAAAGTCCTTCGAGTAGTGAACATTCGTGGATGGCCGAGGACCACCTTGACGCGAAGAGCAATGCCGTAAGGGTATCAAATGTAGAAAATTTAATTTTGCGCTTTGGGGATCAAACATTTTCCCCGAGTCTCGAGCAGACCACGTCCCCCCAACCTATACTCGTTAAGTCTAATGAGCAGCCAATTAATCATCTATCCTGTATAAGAAGTTTATCCTAATTACATTCCCCGGGAGGATTTTCACCCGTAAAACTCGCTACCGTTATACCTGCCCAACTAAATTATTACACGTACGTTTATAAATCTGATTGATTGAATGAGGAAAAAATATTCAAGTACCCCAATTCTAAACACACGTGATTCTAACATATTGACCCTATCGCTGACTACCGTCTCAAGGTAAGCGGTATGCATGCCTTCCTCAAACGTTTAGTTCACTTGATGTAAACACCTAGAGAAACGAACATGTCTATGTATGTATAGCTCTCGCTGTCTCCCCAAACAAGGGTATCAAATCTAATTAGTCTCTCGACAAGATACAATCGAGTATTTGAGTAAACGATCCCGAGTCATTGAGGTTCCGATTTTGATTTTGCAATGTGTAAATTCATGTAGACGAAGTAAAATTTCGTACTTCTTTATAATATTTAACAAAGAATCATCAAAAACACCTGTCACATTGATTCTGTTTTATCACCAAATTGACGGATTGGTCAGAAAAAAAAAAAAAATTGGACAATTGCCAATGCCTGTGCGGATTGGGAAAAATAACTTCGGTGGTCTACGGTGGTGTATGTATAGAAATGATATAAAACTCCTTTGGGAGAGGAATATTCGTTTGGTGGAAAACGAATGGCTCCTGGGTCCTTGATAGTGAGATGAATTCGTCGTAGAACGACTTTCTGACTAATGTTTTCTCCGCGGATTTATGTCCCGACGTTAATTTGAAGGCAATTTAATAGTCGAGACACCCCATCGGTTTATTACCTTATTTGTTCGCGCCAGTCTAATTGATAGCCTCTGGGCTTGAATGAGAGCTCATGATTTTCAACCTCGGCGTATAAAACGTCGAGCTATAAAAATCAGAAATTTACTCGAATGATCCGCCATTCAAAGAAAAAAAAACAAAAAAAACTACCCACCGATAGATATAATATAAGATACGTGTTTTTCTTCGCCAAAGGATTTCAAGTCTTCAAGATATAAACAAGTTCCCCTGGCTCAAAATTAGGATTATTATTACGGGGGTGTTTTTTGCGACTTTGTCAATCCATTCTTCGATTCTTCTATGAATTGTATCCTCAAACGATTTATTATACGGAAACATACCGAAAGACTAAGCTGCCGGATTTCCCGAGCGTTCGTTTCAGCAGTTGATCGTTTCCATCAGAAATAACCCTGAGTGATTGACAAACAAGTTCGTCCTTCTTTATGGTGGTGCTTATGCACATCGCCGAGTTGTGCTATGGTTTATTTGACGAAAAGTTCTCCCATAACCATCCCCAATATATGCCCGGGCTCAGCCCTTCGTGACTCTGTCAATAGAGAATTGGAAAAAATGAAAGAATTTTCTTCCGTGTGATTGGGAAAAATCTTTCGAATGAATCGAGATATCGATTAGTTTATGCAATTTTTTTTACACGAAAACGGAGTTTTGACCATCAAAAATTTGAATAATTTCATGTTAAATGAAGTAACACAGATCTAGATGTAGAAGAGATTTGACTTGGTGAAATTTTCGACAATGACGAGCCGCAGAACTTTTATGTTTTCAAGGTTTCGTAGGTTGTGAAAGTGGCAAAAAGAAGTTTTGCGAAAACAAGTTGTATTATTTATTTGACTCGAGACGCGAGACCAACAAAAGACAACTTTCTTCGGTTAGTTAGAGTTACCTAATTCAGAATCAAGTTCACCTGACCTTCGTAACGTAGATATCAACTTCGTCGCGGAAGGAAGTTGACTTCAGCCGTTGAACCTGTTTCAAAGTTCTTCCCCAACTAACTTTTACTAAGAACATTTTCCCTCGCGATAATAAAATTTCAATTCACACGATGTACCGCAACCGACTGTACGTATAATAACCGACTCTTTTCAACGGCTCAATTGCTCCTGTTATTATTGTAGACTCGCAAATGACTCCGACAATCTCTCACAACTTCCAGGACTCCTCGCAGCTCATTAAATCTCTTTTAATCCAAACTAGCAAGTACCTTTCAAATCGAAGGCTGAATCGAATCCTTGCAATTCAAAAATCAAAAAAGTGACCGAGTTTCGCTTTTTTCGATCTGGAACCCTCGACCCATGAAAACCCATATTTTTAACGAGCTTGCAGAAAGATTCTGTTATTCCTTGAGTAAAATGACTCAGTGAATCCCGAAATTTCTAAGAATTCTATTTAAGAAGAGAAAAAAAACCCGTGATTGTTGTCATTCAAAAGTACAGAATACATGAAAATTCGAAGTTTGCTTTTTCATCCGACCTGAAGCTTTCAACCCCTGAAATAAATATTTTGAATTGCCATCTATGATAATCACAAATTGGCAAATGTAGATTATTATATCAGCCAGTAGATGACAGGTGAAGAAATTGAAAACAAAAATCGAAAACTGATCAAAACGGCTGGAAAAAATATGTGTGAGAATTTGACCGGCTGACAGGTGAGAGGCGTCGTACAATTCTAAAAAGCTCACCGCAGACCATGGTTTCCCGAGAGGGTAAAGAGGTGTGGGTTTGAATGAAACGACAAAAAAATAAAATAAAATAAAATGGAAAAAAAAAAACAAGGTGAAAAAGCTTTTGCGGAGGCGTACCTGCAGACGCCCACGCAGTTCAGAGCTTTTAGCTGGGCGGTCCTCGATCCTCGAGGCCAATCGCGAGTTCGTGGTTCGAGTCCTGGCCGGCGCACTAACGACGCCGAACGCCCACCGTCGACGTCGCGACGTCGAGAACCTAGCGCACTTCGCGACGCGCAGAAGAAAAGAAAACTGACCTCGAACCGATGTGCTGGTCCCTGTGGTGCCCTCGCCATCCTTAGAACGCAAAAAGCACCTGACGTTCAAGGAGATTTGAATTTTTCCAATTTTCGCAAATTTTTTGGCACTCGATACAGCCCTTCAGCAACCAGAGGAATTTTGACTCCAAAAATAAAGCGGGCCGTTCTTGACCCCTTTTTGGTTTTTGCAGAATTACCAAAACCCCCACAAACCCATGAGAACGAATTTCATGATAAATTTTTTTGGACATTAGGTGTAAAGATATGATTCAAATCCTTCACCCTAGTCGTTAAATTAGTGAATATTTTTCACAAAAAACTGATTTTGAGATAGAAAGTTAGCCATGAGCGAGTTACGTGCTGGTACATACGTGTAATTGTCCGGTGGTCCGAAGAGATCTAATATCAATTTGGCACATGGTCAGAAGCCACCATCAAGTTAGGAGTTGGTGGCGACAGTCTGCGGCGAGTTTCGCATCCCCGACTCATCGTCAGTTGAGCAGGCTGCGCCATTTTCTGAACTTGTGTTCCCGTCTACTGGCGATAGCTGATTAAATTTAGCGTAAAAAAATCCGGTTAAAATCCACGAGCAATAGAAAACATTATGAATTTGCACAAATGAGCACTAGGAATAATTGTTGTTGAACCTTCGGTTGGTTGAACTGATGCAATTTTAAGCGATCCCATCCCACAACCGATCGACAACTTACACCAGTCTCTTACTGGAGCATTAACTTTGCCAAACGTACCTACTAGATACAGACACATCCATGTTTCGAACTTCGATACGAGCATTACTCAGTCGATTTGTTTAGCCAAAAGTTACACCTCGTAAACAACGTGTGGTAAATGGTAAATACTGTCTAGGAGGATTTAGTTTACTCAGACAAAATGCTGACACACCAACATTGACACATACCGTTTCCCAAATTATCGTTTTTTCTACGGGTAGAAAATTTTTTTAATATTTGGATCGGAATCAAGTTCGTCGAGACAAGAATCATTTATTTCGAAACCGATCTTGCAGTTTTTATGTCTAATCTTACAGCTCATCATTTTGAATCTGTTGGTGTTGGGGCTCTTCAGTAGTCTGAGGTTTTATTCTCACTATCACCATGTCCACTGCATATTGCTATTGCTAACTCGACCGAGATATTTCACCAGGTTATTGAGCCGGGTTGCAGAAGTGAGAATAGCCGATAATTTGCCAAGGGTTTGGATTTATCACGTCGTAAATAGACAATAGATATCGGATGCTTCTGTACCAGTTACGACATCGCGCCACGCGATGTGGAAAACTGATTATTTACATCACGCAGCTAAAAACAAGTGTAAAAAGTACAGAAGATGAAAATTTCTTCGATCAGATGAAGAGAGATGATGTGAATGTGAATTTTGAGTAAATGGCTAGGTGTAACCAGAACTTGTAATAAGCGTTTAGCCAGTAGACCTTAGGGAGGGCAATTTATTTTCAATTCGAATTCAAGGGAAAGGCAAAGGCAAAGGCGAGCATAGGCATTCAGAAGCAAGGTATGTTTAGGGGATTATCGCCCGGAGTTAGTCTAGGCACGATGATGTATTGGAAGGGACGACAATGCACCAACTCTCGAACAATGCGAACAACTTCTGTTGTCAGAGAACTCACCTCTACCTATTCCTTCCTCTCGCCTTCGCCTTCGCCTTTGCCATTGCCATTGCCACTGCCTTATACCAGCCAAAGCCACTTTTCCCTATACCTTGAAAACTGATTGTGAGCCTATCCAGAGAAGGAAACCACGAAGTCCTGGACTAGTCACCAGAATTGTTTATTCCTCAAAAAAGTGACATTTGGGGATGATTAGTAGTCAGAGAAAAAACCAAAATAAAACTAGTGAAAAAGTTGAAGAAAATCTTGATATCTTGAGAATATTTTTTGATAGGCTTCTCAGAATTGCCAGATATTTTTCTATATGGACGAGTAATAAACAGGAAACGCATAACGGCCCGGGGAACGATGGTCGATCCTTGGTTCAAGTCACGAACGAACCAACCTCGCGGCATGGCACACAACGACCATCAGTCATTATTTTCCGCAACATTTAGCAAGCACTTCAAACTGCTTCGCACTCTGTTACGCGCCCCGCCATCCCATCAGTGCCGAAACTTTCTCAAGTATGTGGCATAGGAGGCTCTGGCTCTGGCTTTGGCTATGGCCTGCAAGCACCACACTGCTTCGCGAAAACCCTTTTTTTTTCCATACCAAACTGAAGATGAGTTATGAGCAGGGCAGGGTTATTATAGACGAAATGATGGACCGGTAATTAGCAGGACTAGTATAGCTCTCCCGTAAACTACCCTTCTACCCCTCTAAATCCTAGGCCATTGCAGGATCCAAATAGGTACCAAATAAGAACAGGATTTAATTCCATCCAGACTGATTTATAAAAAAAAAGTTCATAGGGCGTTGTGTGGAGAAAGAGAATGCCATTGTGTTATTTTATTTTTAATTTTTTTATTTCTCTCTCCTTTTTGCTCGTTTTTGTATTTTATGGTGAAAAGCTGATGGAAGCGAGGAGTGGAACCCTGAGGTTCGGAAGAAGAAGTTTGAGGACGAAGCCGCGGTGTCTTCATAAAGCCTTTACGTGAAACGACGATAGAAGAGAGATGAGAGAAGAGGGTGCTCTCTCAGAATTCGAGTACCAGCATACTCGAGCAAACAACTGCCAACTTTTGGGACTCGATGGGTTTCGGAGGTCTGAGAAGGGCTCTGTGTCCCCGAATCCAACTCTTTAGCCGAAATCTCTTTGCCGAATCACCTGAAAGCGATGCGTTTTCGGATAAAGCGAAGCTCTCCGGTTTTCCTCCGTAGCTTCGACTCTCTAGCCAGAAACTTATAGCAAAAGGGATGAAAGGGAGGTACATTACTCTTCTCCCTCTTCTTCTACTTCTTCTTCTGCTGCTTTTTCGAATTTTTAAACAAAATAATAATGCCAATTCCTGAGCTATGCTTACCCAAGTTTTGCTGGACACACAAGCGCATTCTGCTTTTGTTATAAAAGAATCTTTCGCTACTGCCCTGCAGGGAGAATAAGGCGAATCGCCGTTTGAAAGATTTATGTTTAACGTAGTAGGAAAAAGCAGCAGCAGCAACGTTGGGGTATCGTACGTCTTGGAACGAGGTCTTCAACTTTTAATCGAATTTATCGTTACACTATTCATGAGAATGCCCGTATATCTTTGCCTACATGCTCGGATGTCTATCTGGGAGTACCTACCACCACTCCATATAGGTGAGTTGGTATAGAGAATACAGAAGAGTCCTGGAGCAACTGGCGTCTTGACGTTGAAACGTGCACCCAAAAGTGCCGCCCGGGCGTATAAGTTTCCTTCAAGTAAGTTCCACCAGCTCCCGGTTATACTTCGGGGGTCTGGGTAATCGGAATTACAAATATCCCTTTCGACTCCGAGAACAAGAAGATGCCTAATTCAAATTTCCAAAATTATAATACTTTGAAAGTCTTCAATTATTTCGCCATACGATACGGCGTACCTAGATCCAAAATATATACGTCTATTATACGTCGATCTTCAAACTTACTTAGTCGAAATACCAAACTCCCATACATCTTCTACGAAATTCCTAATTTTCTCAAAATTTCCTTCCTAATTCTATGAAATTTGGAGAACCTTGTAAACTTGGATCGATCTCGACTACAGGAAAATTGCAATTCGGCAAAGAGCTTGAGATTTCTTGAAACTTGAAAAAAGAAGAAAACAGACACTAAAAATCGCTAATACAATTAGTAACAAACTTTCCTTCGAACTAAAATCAGGTATTCGTATGCATGTACCTATATGCATTTGGTTGGAAAATTACTTACAATCACTGTCACTACCGCGTTTATAGACTCGTATAAACCGCCGCATGGCAAAGGGTGGAGTAAATTAGTTTTGCAGTCTGGTAAACTCCGCAGATTTATTTGATTACGGCGCGCATGATTAGCAATATTGACAAATTAACGCTCTGACCGCTGCTGCTAGTGCTGCTGCTGGTGCTGCTGCTGCTGCTGGCCAGTCCTTTCCAATACACATACATGAATGCATACATACACAGTGAAATACACAAGTGTAAGGTAGGGTGCAGCATCCCTGGTACAGCATAAAGGAGGGCGTCACGTACTGACAAACTAGCTACCTGCAGCTGCAGCCACTACTACCTCCAGACCAATTCCCTTCAATTAACAATCTTGCCCCGAGGTAGGGAAATCGAAAACTTTGACCAAGCTGGATGGAAGGTTGGGAGGATCAGCTTCGAGCCCTTTCGAAAATGGAAGCTTGATTTATGTACACCAATGGGAAACATACGAGTCTTTTCGATTCTTAGTCCGATGCTGTATGATGGTAGGATATATATGGGATGTTCTCCGCATGGCCGAGTTCCTCCATATTCTATGACCGGAGGGCTCGACCCAAAGCTTGCGGACAATTTTGAGATTAAAGCTAAAGATGAACCCGTGGTGGATATATGGGAAGGCTCGTGGTAACCAAGCCATGATTTAAGCGTCGACGAGCGAAACCATATGCATATCAAACTTTATCCCCCATACCCAAAATTCATCCTTCCTTCTCTCCATAGAGCTTTCTCTCTCTCTCTCTCTCTCTCTCTCTCTGGCAGACCCGAAACTTTTCTCCATGTGTAATTCAATACGAGGGCCGCCGAGGTCTCGAGTCGTATTTAAGACGATATTCCTTGCCTCCTTGGAGAAGCGTATATTTCGCACAAGCCGGATATTTAACCGGGTAGACTCCACATCCTTCGAGAGATGAAACCCCAGACGGATATACATATAATGATACCCAATATGTATAGTATCATTTTCATCGCGTGGCTGAATCGTTTCAGCGATAGTTAGAACCCCTCGAAAACCGCCCTCAAATCGTGTATTAAATGCCGAGTAAACCGCACTATAAACTACGCTTTAAATAAAGTTTATACTACCACTCGGTATTCAAAATCTCACGAATGTCCTCCTCAAACCGATTCTAAACACCGCCCTTAACCGCCTCCTAAACGAGTTTCATTATTGTCTCCACACGATGAGTAATAATCGCATTCTTGGTTCGGGATGATTCTCCAAATGGCACAATATCATATCGAATCTTGTGCGACTTCGTCGATGTGAAACCTCGTTATTGGTGAACGAGGAGAAAAAGAGTGGGTAAAAGCAATTACATAAATTACCAGATCTGGACAGATCTCATCTAAACTGGTACATACATGGATGCACGTGAATGTGTGTGTGTTTCACGTTCGCAGGTATATCCTGTATCATAGTGTCGTATTGGTTGTGCAATCAACCAAATCACGAAGTAGTTTGTCAGCCAATGAGGGGCGATACCATACATCTGTACCAGCACGGGGTGACAGCAGGGGGGGGCAAAACGAACGCCCTTAAGTGCTCTAAGGAGACTGCATCTATTCCCGGTCCCTACTAATCTAACTCTCCTAAGTCCGTCCGGGTACTGGCCAAGTAGCCGCGTATAAACGTGTGCAGTATATTTCACATGATTGGAAGATCAATTATTCCGAAGATCTAGATCGCGAACGAACTCCATCAGGGGACGTGAAAACGGGACCGTCGTTCATTCCGAATAATTAGCACATTGGAAAACGAGAACATCGACGTTTTAGCAAAATATAATAGCCCATGTACGAATGCCAGAGTGTTGCCGGATCTAAGTAGTACATGGCACAGAATTGGCGCTATCCTGGGTGCCAAATCTCGTTTGGTAACATTGGCCCGGTACAGAGAAATTATTCGCCCAACGTTGGGCTGATGACTAGTACTGACAAGTGAACATACATGGGGATCAGTCGGAATTCAGTTCTGTACTGGGAATACACTGAGTAAATATGGTGTTTTATACTGGCTATGGATTATTGCGTGCCGATTGACGGCACCATAAGTTGGACTGGTGTTAACAACCAAAAATTGTCCCAACATTGATTATGACTTGGGCAAAGCTTGGCCCTTGGTAGCTATCAGTATTGGCAGCTATGGCATCAATACCGTGTCAATGCCAAGCCGGTTTGAAGTTCGAACATCGGAGATACTCGGAAAAGATCTATAAGCGGACTGAATCTTGCGTTTTTGATAAAACTTAGAGTGAGGTGAAGGGTCAGGGGTGAGTTGCGCTTTCGAGGTGATTCGCGAGTGTTGGGTTGACTTAGGTATATAGAGGTAGGTAGTACCCAGTACCCAGCACCCTAGGCGATGCGATGGTAGCCCGGGGGGGCGAAATGAAGCATTCCTTTACGACGGCCCTTACTGCCCGTAAAGTCGACTTTATGATGATAATTACAGGCGAGAGCAGTAAATCTGGGCGCGGGGTGTAGGTCTGGTTAGTCGGTGAAGCCAGGCGAGGCTAGAAGAGGTGAGTTTTACCCCTCTAACCCCAGGGTTGCCCTAGGTTCACGCACTCATCCATCCATCCATCCGCATCTATCCATCCATCCATCCATCCACTGGTTTGCGTTAGCCGAAGAGCTTGCAGGACTGGACTTCCATTGCAAACTCAAATTACCGACCGGGGATTCTGCGAAACGGTTTGGAAAGGCTAGTTAGAGGCCTTATTAGAATCACAGTAAACCTCTTTTACGCCAACTCTCAATGTTCGCCAACTAATTTCTGCTACACTAGCCAAACAAAGTTTTTTTTTTTTTTTCTTTCTTTTTTTATCCGCCCCATTTTTACGAGGACATTTAATTACCGGGTAAACATTCCCGAAACGGATTGTGGCCAGCTTTACGGATCTGCCACGTGAATGTAGACCCAGTTTTATGCCTGGTCTAGAAATCTAGGGGCCACTCCACCCTCGCGAGCCTAGTATCTGATTACGAGGAATTGAATTTGAAAATTCGATTAGTTACTGGCTGATGAAGTAACGTTAGGTACTGGAGTGACGAAGATAATGGGTATACAGATGCGTAGGAGCGGTGGATAAATAGTGAATTATAGGTAGGTACCACAGCTATACCTAGATACTGAACGCGAGGGGCTTGAACAAACGGTAATAATCATCAGGGGGTAAATAACTGTTGTTTAAACTTTCTTAGATATTGCCAAAGCGGAGAAATTTACTCTGAGGTTGATTCTTGTTAAACACTTACTCGGTAATTATATACGCTTTTAGTGGTGCTCGACGCACGAGACTATAGCCTGTTGAGTATTTAAATTGTATTTAAATTGTGTACCCCACTGTTGAACTTCTGTAGTATTCATTGTTCCTTAACTGCTTCCTCTTCGGCTACTACGCCGGTAAAGTTACTATGGGCGAACACTTTCTGCTCTATTTACCCGTAAAATATTAACCAGCAGACACGTTAAACCCACATCAGAGAAAACGAGGATTCTTTTTAACCAAGTTGGATTAACCAAACCGAGTATATAGATCTCCGAATTCGTTCAAGGATTAGAAAAAAGAAATATATAATATACTTCCTTGACGCGATATGTACGTACCCGTCTGCCTTTTGTACGGTAAATTAACTACGAAGGATTAGGGAAGAGGGTTACTTGTTGAGGGGGAAAAATATATAATTCGAAGAATATAAATAATTAAGAGAAGAAAGAAAAACGAAGGTAACGATGCTTTTTTTTTTACTCCATCAAAAGAATAGAATCGAAGTAGGTAATTAAAATAACAAATCTGCCAACTCTCGCAGCAGGGCTGTTCTTTCATCAAAGGCTGAAGAAGAGAGTGGGCATTAGTGATACAAATAAATTTGTTTATTTTTATTGACTGTGAAAGAAAGATAGGGAGAGAGGGGCGGGCGGGGGGAGGGGGGGGAGGGGGGGAAGAAGAGGAATATTAAGAAAAAGTTACGAGCGGTTCATTAGGTATTGTAATCCCCGTTTCCACTGGCTTGCCATGCCATCTCGGTGTGTACGCTAACGAGGATAATGACATTAAGGCGTTCGGCAAGGACCAAACACACGACTCAAAGCTAATCGTTAATTTAATGACTGCAACGGCTGAAAAAAATGTACGCCCCTAATTTTGCCATCTTTTCGTTTTATTAGCCCCTCGTTCTCAGGGGTAATTCGAGAACAAACAAAGTTCTAAATTCCGAAGCGAGAATTACTCGCACCAATGCTCAGATTCTTTTGAGAAATAAAAAATCCTCCATCCCTAAATTCTCGCTTTGTACGAACGTCGCGATTTCGCCATTAAAATCACACAATACTTGATTCTTTCATGATTCTAGAACAAACGCCCTAGTCTCTGCACATCGTTCTCTTCGACAAAGCCTCGCGATTTTCTTCCTTTGAACAAAAATACTACAGTAATGACAATTTCTCCTAAAAACCTTTCGCTAAAATAGGAAAGCCAGTAGGTAGGTGGGTAGTTACTTCACGATTGCTTTCTCATAAACAGAAATAAAAATGAGACAACAATCTGGCGGTCCGATGGAAGAGGAGAACCTGAAACAAAGCCGGGCTTCTTTTCCTTGGAAGCTGACGCGACGCGGCGAAGAACACTGAAGGGACTCTTTTGTGGTAGCAACATTTTAAGTGGTAAGTTTCCCGGCAGCTTTTTACCACTTTTTCCTGCCATGTTGTTTTTTTTTTTCATTTCTCTTTTTTGGGCTTACTGCCTCACGTCACCCTACCGTCATACATGTAGTCAACTGTCTGCCGAAAAACTTCTATTCACTTCCTGTGCCGATTAGATGAATAATTTTTGTTCACTTCTCCACACGTCGTGTGCAATAGGAATGAGAGATTTTTTCAAATGATGCGAACGATCACAAAGTTGTCAACTTTTCATTCGTCTTAGTACATAACTCGAGCTTTGTTTAACAAATTTTGTCGACGGAGGGGAATATCGTGTTCAATTGATATTTTTACGAATTTTCAACAAATTCGAACAGCATCATGCGAGTTCGATAAATTTTCGAGAATATCTTCTTTTCGAATTTTAATCTCAGCCTCTCCTTCGATCACGAAAATTTATAAAGAAATATTGTCGTCGAAGTGAAATAGCCAATGCGAATCTCAAAGGTATCAAGTTTCGTCTGGGGTGGTAAATTGGAACATGAAATAGACGTTGTTTGCCAGACACTGGACCAGCCAAGCCGCCATCATTCGGACGTTAGATCCGGCAAAGCCCCTGTCACGTCCTATAACGCATCCTAACGTATCGACGTCACCGGTATTCTCGGGACATATCAATATGCTAAAAGTTACCCGTGTTTCCTTCAGCCACTGGGGAGTGACCGTCGTCTGTCAAATACTGACCATCCGAGAGGGTAAGACAGCCCTATATTTCATTTTCTCTGTATTTCAATATTCTGCATAGAAATTACAAACTTCATTTCCCACGTGGTAAAGATGAAAAAAAACTATACTCAAAGTCACCCCATCAGAAATTTCTGTAAATTTCATTTTCGCAACTCTCATATTGTAATTCAAAAATCCACAAAAACTGAAGGTTTTCTTTGATTGGTATAACAAAATTTATACCCCTTACAGGGACTGTGTACGAATCTGTAAGAAAAAAAATAGTGTTCTTTGAAGTTGGACTGAAGAAATGAAAGCAAAAAATTCAAGAAAGAAACAAGGTGACCAAAGTTGCCAACGTCCAGCTACTCGGCACGTATATGTATTTAGTTATGGTCGCATGGGGATCGGAATCGAGAATAATCCCGAGGGAAAAGGATCGCAGAAGGGATGCGCGGATGATTTGTGAATATGCAAAGACAAGGGGATGGCCCCGGTGGGACAGCGTTGGTCAAGATAGCGACTCCCCCGACTACCCGAGCTGCCTAAAACACGGAAAATATTCAAGTGGACAGGCCAAGAATTTATCGTAGCCAGAGGCCCTAAATTTTCCATTATATCGAATCCCAAATGTGGCGAAAAAAATCGCCCTAACCCTCCCCATCTATGTGGGCTAGTGTGTCAGAATTGATATAATACATATGCGGACATGCATATTTTTCATATAAACATCTCAATCTCTTCATTCATTTGTATTCTTCATAGTTCTGTTTGTCGACCAAACCTGATAAAAAAAAAAACAGGACAAAAATTGCCGATGGTCAGAATATCGTAGGAAATGGCTGGTGAAAATTCAAAAAGCTATATTTTTTTCTGGTACAAATTATACGTTTGAATTGGACGAGATACGGAAATTTTTCATATTCACCAATCGCATGTAAGTATTGGATTTTTTCATTTCAAAATTTCTGAAATCATTCGGCAAATTTATCGACTATGGATCTTCAGACAGAGCGACATCCTTCGAAGCTGACGCTGTTTTTCAGATAGATGCTAGAAATGAGCAAAGGTCGTTTGTTTCACCTGAACCAAAGCTTTTCTTCCATCCGCGACAGGTGAATAGAAAGAAGGAAAGAAATTTTTCCCCGAACATTGGGTAAAAACGAATATCTCATGGGAGGTAATTTTACGAGGCGGGCAACACTCATCGGAAATTATACATAATTCTGTTAAATACATTTAGCGCTCCACCTGGTCCAACGGTAGCGTATAGGCAGCCCGTTGGTGGATGTTAAGTTCAATATCACTTAGCTTTATTGCGGTAATTATCATTTTACGATCAGCCTGTATTCTTAGGGCTTTATTACGTTCCGTTACGTATACCGTTCCGTTCGGATCCGTTGCGTTCCACGCGTTCACCAGCCCCGTTAACACCTCAAAAGCTGGTAACGGCCCTGCAGGCAGCTATCGCCCCTCGGTCGTAGCAAAGAAAACCCTTCCTACCCTTAGCCTATACATACCTACTAAGAGTGCGAATGTTCAGCAAAGTTTTGCAGCCCCGTTGCACTTTCCCGTAGAATATTTAAAGGCCAAAGAAACGGCCGTCATTTACGAACCCCCAAGTGCAACGCACTTTTTGACTTAACGCCTGCGGCTCAAAGTGTTACGAGCAGCAACTTTGCCAACGTCGTACTATCACGCCTTGCGATTGCATTATGCAGTTGAAACGATGAGGTGTAGTGAAGTTTATGATATTCGCATGGCTGCAGCTAAAATCATGTGGCGTATAAATTGCAAAGTGATAATAATGAACGAATTAGTTCTGAAAATGAAAATTGCGCATCCGTCACACGCGTGCTTGACTCGCCATTTATCGAGAGAGAAAACGAATGGCACATTAAGCGAGCGTTAATCGGTTTTAGAAAAAAAAAATTAATTGGTTCCAGGATCGATAGCACATAATAATAATTCCCCGCTCGCAGTTATCATTTATTACCTCGCACGTCTCGAGCGAGGGGCTCAAACCCTCGATACAAAAGGCGTTTGAATTTTTTAGAACAAATTACGTATACTGTAGGTAGTACGGGGAATCAGCATTGAAACAATGAGTTTGGAAAAGCGGATTTCCTACAGTGCTGCTGTTGATATTTAGATTTCAATTTTCAGTTTTTTTTCTGGTGCTCAAAATCCAAGAGTTTCAAATTCTATTTCTAAGGAAAAATTCGGGTGACCGAACATTGAAAAAGTTCGATTGATCGCTGAGCAGTTGGACAGGCGACGTTTATTTCAAGAACACGAAATGCAATCGAATGATGATGGCCGGTGGGGGTTTGTAGGGTGAAAAATGAATGTGAGAAGCAATAGGTGCGCGATAGGCCGAGTCCGAGATGGCGTATAAAATAGGGAGTTGGGAAAAGGGTTGAAGTAAAGAAAGGGGTCAGCGGTAAGCTTCGTCGCTGGATCATAAAGGGTGCATTTTATAGTTTCGAAACAAAATGCAAGCCTCTAACTGCAAAGTAAAAGCTGTATTTTGCGGGGCGTCGAACGAGCGGATGGAGACGTGTACCTAAAGCGTATAGGGGGCACTGATTCGCCTAAGAATTTTCAAAGGGGTGAAATTTTCTGGTGCATATTAAAGTTGCCCTTCCGGAAACGGTACACGACCAACTGAAAGCCTACGTGTCTTTTAAAACGTCGGGGAATTTCGCCAGCTTCCGTATTTTCTGTACTAATCCACTCAACGCGTACACTTCGGTCTAAACCCTTTCGAAACTCGCTGGGTAATTCTCTAATGCGTCAGTAGCCCCTGCAGCTCTGGATCGTAAAAGACGGTTCAAGTGAGACCAGAACCCAAAAAAGCAACCAGAATTGGCTTCCAAAAACCCATGTACGAACTGCAAACTGACTTGGTATTGGCGAAGCATTGGTGCCATAGCTGCCAATACCGGCAGCTACTAAGGGCCGAGCTTTGCCCAAGTCTTTGTTAACTCTGGTCCAACTTATGGTGCCATGAAATGGCACGAAATAATCCGCAGCCAGTATGAAACACCAACATATTGGCTCAGTGTATTCCCAGCAGAGAACTGACTTTCGGCTGATACATGTATGTTCACTTGACGGTACTAGTCATCAGCATTTGCCCAACGTTGGGCAAATTATTTCTCTGTACTGGGCCAGTATCAAAACGAAATTTGGTAGTCAGGATGGTGCCAATTCTGTGTCATGTGAACAGATCGAACAATACTCCAGCCTTCGTCCATAGGAATCTAAAAATGCTTAGTGAGAAGCACATTCGTTGAATTGGGATACTGGTGTGATCCTGGGAGCAGGGTGTACGGAATAAAGGACACGTTGAGGTAATGGGACGAGATAATAGGTGTTTTTGTGTGTTTCGTGGGTCTTCGCGTTGTACGATGGGCAGGCAAGCAGGCAAGCAGGCATCGAGCCGAATATAAGAAACAAATCGCTCTTCGTCTCCGTCGAAAGTTTTCGGCCATCAGTCTCCCCGCCATGCAGCATATGTGTCGGTTTTGCGGCGAGGAGAGAATATTGGTAAGTGCGCGCGGGGTGCTAGTGGGACTTTGGAGACGAGGGGGTATAGGGTATGAGGAATACAGGGTTCAGGGGGTTTCGGGGGAGGGGGTGGGAAGAATCCAAGGGGTGACATCGGTAGGGCTTCGCAAATTGTTTAACTTTTGCGGGGAGGACGACGAGAAGCTGAGGAGGACGCGAATGACACCGCGCGCCACGCCGATACAAGAATGGGCCCTCTGATGTGATTTTAACTTTCCGCCCGGCACACTCTGGAAAGGAAAGGGGATGATAGTAGCGTTGAATAAGGGTGCGGTTACGACACTTTACTCTCACTCGTCGATTCAACCCCGAGGATATCTTGCTGTTCGAATCATCCCTCGATCTAAATTACAAATCGTTACTATACATAACAACCTATATTCCCTATTTCCATCTTGCTGACTATTTGTAACCGTTTCCTCCTCGAAACCGAAAATACAGCAGGTAGGTTATACGTCACATACAGCATTAGACGAATTCCTCAAGGATAATAGTGAATATTTAATCCTTGAATAGACAGGGGGTTAAATCCTGAATAGATGACAATATTGAATCTCGGGATAAGCCGAGATCTAGACAATGATCATTCGCACAATCGAGCACAAGAGTAACACCGGATATCATCGAGCACTTAGGGGTTTCTACGTCTAGGTATGCGGCTACTAAACAGCGGGTTTGGTTAGAGGTGAGGTTGGCTTAGTTGGTAACAACTTTATAGCATATTCAACAATCCGACGCGCGACCCCCTGGCGTTGTAATGTTATTATAATTGTACCAGGTTAGGTAACAGCGTGCAAGAGAGAGAAACAGAGAGAGAGAGAGAAAGAGAGAGCACCTAGCTCCGCGTGCCAAATTTCAATCTACCCGAAACTCGAAACTATTTATCCAATCATTAGGAATTCCGGGTAGAGTGAAGGATAAATTATCGTCACGCGAGTGGGCTTGTGCCCTTCTTACATACGAAACCTCCCTTAACGCGTTGGATAGAGAAAAGGTGGTTTTTTTTTTTAATCAGATTACAATTTTTGGGGAGAAATATTTTGGTCGATATAATATCAAGGGAGTAAAAAAATAAAAGTAAAAAAAAAAAAAAAAAAACGCGGTTGAAATAGTGAGCGGAGTGACTTGGAATAGGGTAGTCACCCTTCGGCCTGACTTAATTATCGTCGCTTCCTCTCGTGGCGTAAGATAAGTCGGGGATGAGTAAATGTAAGATAAACCCCCGTTGCTTATTAGCTCCACTCCAGCTTCCACCTCCCAACAAGTTGGGAAAATATTAAGCTAATATGAAGAAACACTTGTATGTCCTCCATCCCCTGCACACACATATATACATGCCTAATACTATACTACGTATGACTATACATATATCTATATTCCCTGAGAGTAACGCTAGAAGGTAATTAGCTATCAAGTTACCTCTACCTACCTCCACCGACTAGGGATCCGCTTTCAGATGTGTAATTATTCCCCAATGGAAATGGAAAACGTACCGTGCATGATGAATTTGAAAAATTCTACCGTCGCGTCCCCGATACGTATCTGATGTATACAAAAGTTAGGGGTAGTTATAAATACTGAAATCCGCAGTCTTGAGAATTGTGATTCATGAAATTTCTTCTAATCCGGAGTCATTTGCCCACCGATTGGTTCTCAATCATGAGAATTCTCATACTTCGTGCCCCTGATTGCATGTAGGGGAGGGGCGGACAAAATGGGCCCGAGCGAGAAAAATGGGCCCCCCTGAAAATTGTTCATACTTTTTCAATCCGAAAAACGTTCGTCATTTACGTGTTCGCTGTCAAACTATAAACACCAAATCAATTATGTATCTTGACGTTTTTGGAAGAGGCGGACAAAATGGGAACCCTTGAAAATGTGTCGAGTACGTTTTCAAAATAAATGAACGTTTTCTGAATTCCATTATTTATTTGCCCTTGCAAATTTCAAACATCAAATCAATAATAACCAGATCTCTTCAACGCCTTCAAAGTAACTTTGGAAAAGTACGCATAATTTGGAAGTGGCCAGAAAAAAAATGAAAAATTTGGCAATTTTGAATCATTTCGAAACTATTTTAGGAGGCCCATTTTGCCCGCAATTTTCAGACTTTTCAGATAAGAGGGTTCAACACTCGGCACGAATCAGGCTATCGTTTGTCGGTGAAAATTCGAAAATTCATTGCGCTTCAAACCTCTACTTGGAGCGTTAATTTCTTCCCATTTTGCCCGCTCCACCCCTTCTTGGAGAATTTGGTAAAATTCACGCAGTCAATGTTTTCCGGATAGAAAAGAAGGAAAAAAAAAGAAGATGAATCAAACTATTCGGGCAGCAATCATTTGATGAGGATGAATAATTATTCCGTGGGAATCAGAACGAATCACGGGATATTATGTTAATGAAGTATATGAATAGTTGAGAAGGCGTTTGAGAAAAGGCAGCAGCTGACGTCTACCTGGTTTTTATTTCCGCCGCGTAAGATTCGACATTCATTTTTCAGTTGTTTTAATTAATTAATCGAGGGGTTAAACTGGGCTCCTTATACCACCCCCGAGTTAGCTACCACCCCATTCCTCCCCCATGGCTCGTTCATTCGCTCGCTCGCTCGCTCGCGGGTAAAATTTCATAAAATTATTACGGAGCACCGGCATTGCACTCCCCAAGATTCTTGAAGAGAGTTTAGGATTTCGGTAAAGTTTTCCTCGCCGCGCCGCTTGTGAAAATATTTTAACCTTGAAATCACAACGATATTATACGACCCGACGTTTTCTGGCTGGCTTAACTACCTTCACTTTTTAACGACGAGGCTTTCTTGCATGCCTCTGTCGAACTAAAAATCATTCCCAAGCCTCCTCATACCCTGAAGAAACCTTACGCGATCAAGAAATCGGATCTAAATAATTCAGGAAGAACATTGTATGCATAAATGTGATAAATTTCAACCGACTGATTCCTCTGCATGTTTCGCTGCGGTTTTAATCAACCTACTGCTCTGCTAATTAAAAATCTAAGCCACCGTGCCAATGATGCGTATATAAACTAGACGGTATTCCACGGTGCCTATATATTTCACCACGCTGGGGTAAAGCAAGCGCCCGCTAGTCCAGGCTTAATATTTAATTAATATTTTTGGTAAGTTACGGTGTGCAATGAGCTTGTTTATATTAACCCCAAGGATTAAAAGGTAGCTGGGTATCCTTTATCAGGCAAGATTAGCTGATATCTTCATTAACCCGGCTTAATAATGAATACGAAAACATCGCCTGGCGTCTTATAGGAATATCCACGAAACTCACCCCCATGAGCTTTTCTCTGCATGTCTATTTCCTGCGCGAGCGCATCGCTGTGTTAAATATATCCAGAAATTTGATCACTATAAGTTGGATTGCTCTGGAATTCTATCGCAGCTTTTCAGTTGATGTAAACGTCAGGATTTCTTCTCGGCCTAACCAGAGAACATGACAATTTTCCATCGTCAATAATCGAGCTATGGCTTTGTGAGGTGTCAATTTTTTCGTCCAGTCAATTAACAGAACATCTAGCTTAATTGTTTCTTATTTTATTGACAGATAAACCATCGTGTGGTTGGAAATAGTACATTACAGTTCGAGTACGGAAAGGCTTTTTTCACGAAACGAGATTCGGCTCGGGCTGTAACCAGTTTCGTCAAAAAGTCTTTACGTGCGAGCAACGATCATGATTTTCCATCACAAAAGCCGAGAAATCGCGACGAAGCTGCGATTTTGGGGTTAGAGTGATGAAAAATGTTTGGCGTCATCCTGAGGGTCTATAAAAATCAAGAATTTTTTGAACTTTACATTTTTTTTTTCGCGAAAAAGGAAATTATTGCAATCACCCCAAAAATGAAAAGTTGAGTTTTCACCAGACCTCTACGTTTTGAGGTCCGAAGAATCATTTCCGACCATTTTTGGATGGACGTCTGTGTGTACGTATATGGGGCTTTCCACGCCAACTCGACCAGTGTTAAACCCCGACCATCTCAGAATCATTTCATGTTTTTTGCCTAACATTCTACTCGGTCAAAAACGCGGCCTGAATTTTTTTTTATTTTTTGCAAAAAATCGTTTATTTTTTATAAATATTTGAAGTCGATTGTGAATGCCAATTTTTTTAAATCTGAAAAAAATCTCAAAAATCCAGTAAATGACGCTAAAAAAATAGATAAAAAATTCAGCCCACGTTGTCCTTGAGGGATCAGTTTTCTTTGTATTGATCTTCTAGAATCTTCATTATTTCAACTCGGAATGATTTGGTAAACGGAAAGTTCAAAGGCTGGCTCATGCGTCAGCCCAAATATCTGCTTGTTTCAATTGGCGGAAGTCATTTTTGACGCAAAGCCATTAGTGATTCATATTTTACGTGACGAAAGTGATATACATAATGTTAAATCGTCCGTTGCTATCAAATTCGAGGTGCAGAGAGAGAGAGGGGGGAAAAAAAGTGAAAAAAGTAGATGAAGAGTAAGGGGCAGGTTTTGAATAATCCTCTTTAAAGTATCGTTCGTACCGATTGATTATAAAAAAAAAACAAATGAAATACGCTAGAGTCTTTGCTTTGAGCTCCGACGAAACGATCTAATGACTGGGAATCCTCTTTACGGTTTACGAGGAGTTTGACCCTTGACCCTTCGCGGGGGCCCCCCCTTCTTCAGTTCGACAACGAGCATCAGAGTGAGATGAGAGGAGTATACCTTTACTCGCTACCCTCGCGGGCTGCGTAAGAAGACGACCTACCCTCCAGCTGCCAAAGGGTGGTAAAGGGAGGCAAAGGCGAAGGCGAGGCGCAGGACAAGGGAGAGATACACCCCCGGCTCTCTTTTTTAAGCCATAAATTGTTCGGAGAGTCGCGAGACCGCCACACCGAGGTGCCTCGAGACAAAAGAAGAACGCCCCTGGACCACCGTAATGTATTTAACTTAAGTAGTCTACGGAGATTACGTTGGAAATATTGTCTGAGCGAGGGAAACTCGGTTGATCGAGAGGTGGGTATTATTTTCACAGAGGTTATATCGTTTCGGAGTTACCTACCTACCACCGTCACCCAGTACAAGAGGCAAAAAAAAAAAAATCACACACCGAATGTATCAAAGACCGAGAACAGGATTTTCATCTCCGCTCTACGAAATCTCTCATACAAACAAATTTGAATAAAACCTTTATACGGTGACGAGAAACTTTCGTAAACCTGAGACCACCATCGTTCGATTCATTCCGCTTCTAAATATCAACCCTATAGAATGTTCGTATCATTTATTTTACCTTCGGACGAGTTCATGGAGTCCAAACGTTCTCCATTGTTTCCTTTGGTACACATTATGCTTTCCACATACGATGATGAATTGACGAGGCTGATGTTATACATGAATCTTTTCATTTTTTTTTATGAAGAACATGATGATCTACATTGAAGTCAATTTCAATGCAAACATAGCTCCAGTTTGATAATTTATTATGGGGGACGTGTGTACCCTGATGGGGCATTCTTCTATGGTTGACATGAGGTAGTCTATTACATTTCACGTCCTACAATTCCTGCTTCCAATGAATTCGTTTTCACAATCTCATTCAATTTTAAAAATCTGAAAATCTTCGTTGAGAAGTCATTGGAAACCGAATTCCACTCCCAGTGCCAGAGGAAAATCGTCTTTGATGGTTTTGGTTATTCAATGATTCTCTCTACTATTCCACGTGTTTTTTCGATTTTGCATTGAAATACCGCGAATTTGAAGCCGGGCGATATCAGAACCTGAAATTACATTTGGATCAGGTAATTTCATGACTGGTTGTTAATACTTCGATAAACACGTAGCATCGAATACGACGAATTTGCTCAATGCGTTGAGAATTGAGAGAGCTATGAGTATATGAGTATAAACATATCATAATTATATACCTCGAGGGTATCGTCTCGTACCAAAGTTTCAGCAAAGGCTCTTCGATCTTGTATTCCTGTTTGCTTGTTCTTATTTTTGGCTACATCCATGTCAAGTTAGGATAACCGAGGGTTGTGATCGGGACTAGAAGTAAATCGGGATGTAATCTTATGCTAGGCGAATCGACGGTACCTACTAACATTGGAAGATTGGCCTTCGGAGGAATTCTTAGACACCGATATCGGATCGGGACCCTTATCAAACGGAACCGTAGGAAACCAGACGCTTACGGTTCGCTCCCTGAAGGCTATGCCTCTTTGGGGTATAAATCATGACCCTTGTACAGTCTGCACGCGTATCCAGATCTCCAGATCCCGGCGAGCCGACCGAGACTCTGACTCCGACCTACGAGTTGAAGTCGAAGTCGAAGTCGAAGTCAAGAACTGAATCTGGAGCCGGAGCTGAAGCTGAAGCTGGAGCTGGAACGGCAAGTCCGCAAGGGTGCCCCCAGCTCGACGAAGGAAAGATCAGTACATTACAGATAAAGTGGAGACCCTCTCGGACTTTTTTAAGCCATAAATTTCCGAAGGAAGTGTTTGCCGAACTTGTTCCTTCCTTCCTAACTCAATTGCTCGCCGCGTGATCTATGGAGTCTCCCAAAATCACGGCTCGCCGCCCCGCCGGCCTGCATCGCCCTGTGCCCTGATTTCTTCCACAGTTCCGCATATACACCGCGCGTTTTCCGTCATGAGTTTTTTGTTTTTTTTTGTTTTTTTTTTCTCTTGTCTCTCGTGTATAATTTTTTAAAAAGAAAAATACATGAAGAGATTGCCGCAGCTGACGTCATCGTATAAAAACCATTCGTTCTAATATCGATTGACGAGGAGCCGTTGCAACCCCCAATTAGGAACCCCCATCCGTCTCCTTGTAGCCCCCGCACGTTCGATGGCGCGCCCACATCAGGCAAAGACCCACATGTTAAAGGTGCATTCACATGTGAATATTTGCCTAAGTGATTGGTCGCCTTGAGACCAAGACCAACCCTGGGATCCCGACAACCCTGCACCCGCCGACAGCCACCCTAGACCGTGGTAACTTCACTCCAGCAGAGGTGCCGTCCGGAATATTCAAGCTACGAAATAACTTTTAAACTTCTAGTGCAGGACTCCACAGAAGTACTTGGAGGCAAATGTGTAAGGTAGTAGATATACGGTGAGCTAGGTTCAGTTAAACTCGCCGAACGTACATTTCGCGTTTCGTCGAAATTCCAACATACCTTACGACTCGTATGTATGTACCTACATAAGAAATTTACCCTACACCTTATACATACCATGCGTCTCATCAAGAAAGAAAAACTCGCTTGCAAAAGTCAAGAAAGTAGTCAATATTTTATAAATATTCATGTCTTTGCCCTATACTTGACACCTAGTAGACTGTATATCAAATCACATACCCACTGGGTTAGGTGTATAGACGTGAAATTACCTGACCCTTGAGTTGCTGGCCATTATACCTCGTCAAAGTGTGGAGTTGACGTTAATGCTGGGTATTTTACCAATCCAGGGAACAATTTTATTGATAGAAAAATACCAAGGGTGCTTGATTGCATTCGTGTGGCTAGTTGGGTATATATCGATGTCGGATTATCGTTCGGGTTTACGTGAAAACGTTGAAATTGTTCCTGAGTGATTTTTCCTTGGTATATAGTATAAGTACCTGTATTGAGTCATTTGGCCATTGCGACTATATAGTCTAGTCAAAAGACAAGGGCAACCCCCTCGTACTATTCTACCGACTTTGGTATAAGAGCCCTCGTAAAGCGCACCCTGCCGCGAAACGTCGCACTCCGACAAACTTCTCTGTATAATAAAATATGCAAATTCTGGTAATCATATTCGATAATATACATATACTATTATGTATAAAAAGAAAATCGTTCAGTCTTAGAGTGGAGTATATGGAAGAGCAATTTTCACTTATATTCTCCGACCCCGCAGCCGTAAACGCGCTCGGGAAATTCCCGAACGCTAATTGAGAACGGACAAGGTGGTAGACCGAGCAAGAGAAATTTAACCGAGATTCAATCGACTCGGATGCTGCGTCACCACCTCCGGGCCTGTCTGATCGACTGTCAAGCCCAGATCCGAGCTCATCTCATCTTGGCGTCATCAGAGACCTCCCTCGTGTGTCTGCTTTCGACCCAACGATTCGATTCGGAGATAACAGATTCAAATGGTGATAGACGGATTTCTAATTGTCTACCTAAAATCTCTCGCCTGCAGTTGACTTGGAATCATCAATACTAGGGAATAATCGACTGCTTTAAACCCAGAAGAAAAACGAGAAGAAGAAGAAGATGATGAAAAAGAAGAAGAAGTGATTCCTCCACAATCAATTTTTCAATTTTTTATCGTATAGTTGATACAAAGCTCGGTGAAAAGTGCCAGCATGCTGTTGGATCGATATTATAAATAATATAAAAATGCGAAGATACTGCACGCCTGAAGGAATAATTTTCTCATGTGATAAAGTAGCCGAAGTTTTGGTTATGCAAAAAGTTGGTCTTTAAACGCTGCTTCAGTTGGAAGGATTTATTTTCCACCGGAAGCTTTTTTTCCTGCACCCCCACCAAAGCAGCCTCGGTAAGGGGGAAAGAAAAAAAAAAAAAAGAAAAAGAAGAAATCCCAAGACGCCGGAAACCGTTGGAAGATATGAATTCATACGAGCTGATCAGGTTTGATTATCTTCACATGGGGAAAATTTACCAAATACCTTATACAGGAACCCACGGATATATCTACCATAACGGTTATTTACGAGGCGATTCCGTATCTCCTCAGCTCGTATAAGTATATAATACGAACACGTGATACGTATACCTATACTTATATACCTACCTACCCGTTCCAAGAGCCTATGGAAACCTGGAAAGCACGTTAATCCTCTAAAACGACTCGCACGTTTCGTCCGCACAATGATACCTTTACGATTACAAGTTGTAACGACCGATCGCGCTAACGAACGATCCTCCAAGAAGTACAAGAGGCGCTTGCTTGCGCCAGGAATACATCGTTAAACTAAAAAATTTCAACTGCGAGGACAAGGTAAAACCAACTTCGAAAGCCCATCCTTAATCCCAGCATAAATCGTAAACCATCACCATACATGAATATGATCGCAGCTACATTTTAATTGACAATCGTTCTTGGTTAGAGAAAATGCCCTGTATATTGAAATTGGATGAGGATCATGTGCAAAATGATTGAACACAACCATTCATCATTTTCACTAAAGTTTTTTTTCTGAAAAATATCTAAGTTTAGAGCAAATCATTTGATTTCACAATTGTCGGTTGGCCTGTCGTCCGAAAGACGTAGATGAAACAAACAGGGCGGGAAAGTTATGCGAGAAAGTTTTCAAAGGAGTTGATTCCGAGGCCTTAGAAGTGCAGCAAGGAGTCCGTGAGTGAGTATAAATGCCCGATTTCAGTGTGGAGGAGAAATGGTTAGGTTCTCGAAGGGAAGGATTCTTAGTAAGGAATCACGGAGTCTAAAGTCTTAAGTAAGACCAACCGTAAGATTAGGTTTACGGTCAGGTCGGCCTGCAGGGTCGGGTTAGGTTCGACATTAAGAAGACCGGACCGCAGCCCAAGTACGGGGTCTCCCACCTATAGCTACCTACCCCTCAAAGCCTGACAAATCGGGACTTGGACTACTTTGAAGTGTCCTTTGCTAATGTCCCCCGTTAGGGTTAATCAGAGTTGCCTAGCAGATTGAAGAAAAGCCAAGGGCTTCGGGGAACTAGGCAACCTTTCCATGTAATTCAATAACGTTTGATTTCATCCCCCCCATCAACCCCCCTTAATTTATTGATAAATTAAGGATGGAGCATTAGATTCGCAATTTCTGATCGTTTGCATGTACAAGTGATACCAAAAAATGGTGAATCTGCATATCATTGACGAGAGAGCTTTCGAACGATGGTAAAAATCCTTGAAACGAGAATTAAGCTGATCATGGACAGGCCAATTCTGTGGGCATTGATTTTGGGGAATAAATCCTCGCCGGTAGGGAGTCGGTTGCCAATAAAAAGGAGATTAATGGATCCGGCTTAGCGGGATTGTAATATCAGAGGATTCTGCAGGAGTGGCCAGTGCTGCAAGCCGCATACAAATTATCAAGAGGATCGGTGCGAAATGATGTTTCGTTTTTTGTTGAGAAAATTTTTTTTTTCTTTCAATCATTGGAACCGAAAGATGGTGAGGAGTTAAAACCACTCATGAACTGATTGTAAATATATAGCAATTGCAAGATAAACACAATTTATAAAATTGCGTACTAAAATCACACTTGAATTTATCAAGAGCTAAATCGTCCTGGTCTTTGTCGAGGGAAAAGATCGATGCAAGTTATCGAAGGGGTTGAATTCGCTGATAAATACTTTAGATATTGCTTTAATTATAGCCCGGGGATAAAGTTGTGCACCGGGAAAATCTACACTGAACCCTAAATTACTTCGAATCAAAAACGAAACCGATACAACTCGAGGTCTGTCTATTAAATCATGCTCAATTTCCTCCCTTATATCGGAGCCAAAGGGCTAGTCATAATGGGATGTAAATTATTTTCAACCAAAATAAAACTGACGCAAAAAAAGTCAACTAATTTCCGTACATCACTTGACTTTTTCTTGATAAATTAGAAATTGAACAACAAGCTGTTAGTAGGTATAGATCTTCATGGACCCTCTCCGCAGTAAAGGCGGAAGATGAATGCGTTGAGGAAAGATGCTCTAGGCTTCGGCGACAGGCTCTTTATACCTCCTAATTATCCCGATTAGCTCGGAGTAATTGAGATTTCTCTCCTTTTGTTTCTCTCCTCGGCTTTGTGTCTCTTGTCAGATCTTCAGGATCTGGTAAATATTTAATTATAAATAATTCAGTGCTATATTAAGAGCAGGTACCCATAGTTGAGGATTCCTCAAGACTTCGGGTATTATATTACCGTTCAAGTTTGCCAATTCTCTCGTACAGTATACCCTGGACTTCAAAAATCATAAAAATCGGGATGTTTGAAGCAATACTGATCACTCACATGTTCATGATTATACCAGCATTTGGCAAATGCTTTCAATTGCTTACAGAATGACAAAATCTGAACTGGCCAACTTATACAGACTGGTCAAATTTCATCAATTCTATGAATAATTAGCTTTAACTGTAGTTAATATTTCTTCCAGGTATAAATTTACGGATTTATTTACATCGCGACGTATCCTATGACAGAGATCTGCTTATTATATGTATATCTTACCTATGTATAAGATAGCGAAATACCTTTTCGGTGGCAGGCAAATATCGATTTGCGTAATTCATTCTCGAGACAAATCGACGGTCTCAATCTTAGCTTAGGCTCGACAGTCCTGGAGAACTTTCGATTTATGGGCCATTTTCCCTCCCTGTAGAAAGGGGTGGGGGGTCATAGGGCGGACAAGGGAGAATGCGGTCAGAGTGACAGGGTGGGCGATTAGACGCACAATATTCAGAGTCCGAAACAACATCTGCGCCGTCCATTGATCATCTAGAAACCGACGGAGTCGCTAGGCGACGTACCTACATTACGTTTCTCGATTTCAGATACTGATACACATGATAATGATAATTCGAAGATGCAACGTCGAAGGAGGTTATAGCTTAGCTCCTGAATTGAGGTAAAATGATATTCTCCCAAGTCCTAAGGTAATATAACGAGCATGGAAGGTTGAAGGTCCGAAGGTCTATATAGACCCGTAGACTGATAGCACCCGAAGCATAAGGCATTTTCCATACGCAGCAAGTGATTTGCATAGAAGCGGGCAAAATTTGACTAGAATTAGGGGTAGTATAGTAGGTATATGTATAGTACGGGAGAAATTGTGGACGGTGAACCTTAGCACCCTTCCGTCCTTCCTTCCTTCCTTCCTTCCTAGCTTCCTTACGAAGCTGAAGGAGCTTGAGCTGAGCCAGGTGACGCGAGACGCGGGGAAGCACTGCCAGCAGAATCCTCTCTTGTCAAGTTTAAACCCGGTACGTGACTAACTTGCAAGCGGCCTGCTAAGATGCCCGCTAATTTATATGTTCGTGTTAACTTGGTGTACCCCCAGCCCCCTAACCTCCAACCACCCCCAACCCCCAGCCCTCAAGCCCACGGACACCCTTAAGGAGGAAAGCTTCTGTACGAGAAGGCACGGGACGCATAAGTAATCGCTATCGCTATGCCCAGATGTGCGATGGAGATGACAACGTACGCTGGAACCCTATGCCGCAATGAAATGATACCGAGAAATTGGCATTATCGTTCATATATCGCGCTTTACCAGCGCCGTATAAGGTCGAAAGCTCCGAAAGCTCGATTTTCGTGCCATAGAAGGTTTTTGAGAAAAAAACATGAAAAAAAACCATTCGTTATTCAAGGCAAAAGAAAAAACGGAACAAATAGGTGGAAACTTAGGCTGCTACCACCTTCTGGATCTATAATAATTTTCCAAATACTGTCGCGAAAATTTGATCCAGAATACAATTACTAACATTTTGGAGGATTTCTTCCTTTGAATTTGACTCAACTCATGGCCAGGATGGTCGAATTTGGAGGCAAATCGCCAATGGGATAAAAAATTCGTGAGGTGAATCACGAGAGGGGAATCGTACAGCATATCTCCAATTTTTAAATATCTCCCAGCATTTTCATCTAAATTTTTCCAACATTCTTAGATGTTTCAAAGTTTTTCCATGATTTTTCGAGACTTTTCAACATCCTCCAGCATCACTTATCTCCCAATATTCCTCAATAGTTTCCGAACATCTCTTGCATCTTGTTCGCCATATCTCCTTCGTGATTCACCCTCGAAGAAATAACACGATCATCTAATTTCGAGAAGATGATTTTTAGTACCGGAGAATGTGGAGATAATTTCTTCTTGGAATGATAACTTTTGAAAAATTTTCACCACTGAAGTATAACTTGAGAGAATTACAGGGTGAAGTTTCTGTAGTCAGGCGAGAAGCGAACAAGTAGAACTTTTTGTTTTTTTGTTTTCTGAATTTTTCTTGTCCGCAAGAAACTAAGCTCTGAAATTTGGCTAATGGTTTTAGAGAGGGCGTTCGGCCAAGGTTTTGGTGAGCGGGAAGCGAAGGCAGAGCCCTTTGACAACCCTTTGACAAGCCTGGGCGCGGGCATCTTGAAAACATCTTCGCGTCTTGTCCTAATAACAAGCAACATTAATCACCGTTGCGCTGCCGTGCAATTACCAGGCTGTGACGCCAAGACCCTATACCAGTCAAAGGGTGGGCTTAATTTCATGCATGACGAGAGCATCTGTCCTATCTCTCTTCCGTTTTGATTTCCAACGGCGTTCATCGGCTACTGACGCATCATCAAGAAAATTTCCTTTCCGTTTTACTTAATATACAACTGCGGAAAGTAAAGAATGAGACGAACCATGGGAATATGTTCGAGAAATTTCTCCCTCTTCTTTATTTATTCATTTTTTTTCTCTCCCTCTCTCTCTCTCTCTCTCTTTTGGTTGTGATGATGAACCTTCGAAGCATAACCAGGCACTTTAGGGTGTAGTGGCGGATTGTTCTTGCTCTCATAGCCAAGGGCTAGACAACGAGGTATAAGGAAATTCAGCGTGGCCCTCAAGTACCCCTTCTTGTAGACCCGAAACTTCAAAAACCTTCTGCACCCTAATTTCTTGGCGAGCGCAATCGCCGAGACTCTCTTCTCTCCACAGGGGTTTAGCGCTTGCCGAATTACGGATATCAAGCTAATCGAATGCCTTTCGCGGCCGACCGGAAATACCGCGAATCATTCTACGCAGATAGAAATTCCAAATTAACAAACATTCTTTGAAAACAACGTCTCATCTCACCTATTACCTGCAGGCCAGATAATTAAAACAAACATAGCAAGAGAAATCGATCACCGAATTTCGAATTCCTTAAATTATAAACTAGTGTAAATGGATTGTATTATAGAGAATAAAAAAAAATAAAAAAAATAAACAGAAATTGTATATGAAAGAGAAAAAAAGAGAAAGAGAGAGAGTGAGAATGGATCTGGCAACTTTGACGATTCATAAATATTAATTAGGGCTACGTTTTTCACGCAACACCTAATTCGATGATGAAAATTAAACAAAAAATAAAAATCTGCTTCTATTGTCTTGAATGTTTTATACACTGTAGGTACTTGAAACAAGCTCGGAGAAAGTTTTTTAACCATAATTATACACCGTCGCTGATAAATTTAATTTACATTGTCGGCGGATCGTTGTTTTGTAAGCATTGGGCCAAACTCGACAACAAACCCACGAATTCGTTCGATCAAACTTAATTAGCGCTGAATTCCAGAAATAATTAAATCCAACCACCGCAGAGTTTCGAGGGCTACCTCAGCACGAGCGGATGAATTTATAAAAAATAATAATCATAATAATAATAATATATATATATATAGGTTTCTTATACATACATATATATATATACCTACATATATATATCCCATAATTACCTTCCATCCACGTATAACAAGACCAGTTAACACAAATTGGGGGAAAATGACCAGGGGCCATACGCACTTCGTACAAGCAAAGCACAATACGGTCTCAGAAATTGAAGATTTTTTTTTCTGTTTTTGTGGTTTTTCTTTCCACTTTACACGGCAGAAGCTGGTACCCCAACGTAAAATGCGAATGCCTTAATTTTGTTAAATTATAACATCGATCGAAAAGAATTTACCGATTTAGCAAACAAACTCTGCAGCACTCTGTGTCTCTCGTTTTCTCTCAGGTGCTCCTAATCTCTCTATTTCTCGGTGGTTTCCCGTAGGGATAACTCTCTGTATGGTTCAAGTTGCAACATAGCTGCAGGCAAAGTTTTAAGCAGCCATCGGTGGCCCAGGTCAGGTGTTCACTACCGTCCTCTAAGGACTACCTTATAGCCACGGTACCTATACTTCCCAAACCTTTCCTATGGAGTTAACGTCTGCAGTGCGTAGATCCATGTTCACCGAACCAGATATAATTCAACCACGAGAATTACAACAAACCTGTTATTTCATTTTCATACCTGCAGTTGCAGATTAGCTGAAATTTTGCAGAAAAGAAAAACTACTCCGGTATATCCGAATGCAAAAAATGGCTAAAATAAATCTTGAGTCGAAGAATTTTCAGGAAATTATATGGACCACGAAGTTTGACAGTTCGGAGATCCGAGGGTCGGATGTGAAGGGCGAGTAAAAATTGAAAAACGAAATTTAATCTTGAACCGAAAAGGAGCGAAGAAGAAGAAAAAAAACCAGAGAAATTTTCAAAGTCTGTGATATGTCGCACGGGTGACGGGGGGAGGGGGGGGAGGGGGAGGGGGGGGGGGGGGGCATACTTGGTTATGCGGAACAATTTTTTGACCCGTCGTTGCGGAAAGGCAAACAGAGTTTCGAGCCACGGCCACCGAGTCCCTTGTGATTGGATGAATATTAAATTCTGGTCACCGGCAAACAACCCCCCGCCGAGCTTGACGATTGAAATATGTATCCGGCGCCAACTCAAACACCAAACTAAGTGCACGACCTGTTCTCCTACGTGGCCTGAATTCAAACGTGATTTTCAATTTGCATATATACCCAACCTTTGCCACTGGATTTTTCACCCGATAGAACCTAATAATTCATCGAACCGTCTCTATAGGTGGTCAAGACGCTGATCGATAATCAAATTTCCATATTTCTTATGTATGTACCTTCAATGATTTCATAGATTCATTGCGAAAAGACTTTCTTTCTTCGGGGAAGATATTTGGTATATCGATTCGAGATAATTATTTAAAAATATATTTCAAACATTTACTTTCGTTCAATTATAAGACAAAACTCGTAACCCTCAGGCCCTCAGGCGATCCAGCTCAAATCAACCCTCTTCTAAGATTAATTATCGAAACGTTAGCATGACTAATTGAAACGGCGGGTGGTTGGGCAAGCCAGAAACGTGACCCCTTCACCCAGCGGTCAGCACACGACCCTTGCAGATGCTGCCCGCCAAACACTTCAAACTTATGTACAAATTTATATTAGCCACCTGATTTTTCGCATTCGCAAAATATTTAACATTCGTTCATTTAGTTTTGGATTCATTATTTTTCGGGGGATGCTAAAGGTTCACGAGATTCATTCGAATTTGGAAATAGCAGATCAAATTCGACAAATGACGAAGACCGATTTTCCGTGCGAAAAGAAACCTGAATCATATTTATAGATGGGCAAATTCAGAACGTCTTTGTCTCTTTGGGAATCTATGTACAATGGATTAAACAATTTCTATTCTAAAAATTGAGCGAGAGTAGATTTTCGATGAATTTGAGGTAAACGAAGACTCGAGTGTGGCACGCATCGAGGTTGAAGCTTTTGGTAGTTAGTCGTCTACCTCCGAACCAATAAAGCATTCATTAGCGTTCACCGCTTTACATCGGCATCAAACATCGCGTAAATTCTGATCGTAATTTGTCTGAAGGTTTGATATACTGGTATAGGAACCTACAGGTGAACGTTGAGTATCAGAAAATTTGATGACATTCAATGAAATGGGCTGTGTTTTGATTCTGATCACTTCAGGCAAAGGTATAAAAATCAGCATAAGATCTACAGGCACCTTGTCAGTTTAGAGTTATTTTGAAAACTTAGATATTTCAGGATTAAATTAACGCTTGTTTTACCACAACCAACAAAGCCAATCTCAGTCTGGGTTATAGTAATGAAAGAACAAGGAAGCACGATGCGCGTTGCGATGGTGATGGTGATGGTGCTCGCGCAAGCTTCGAACTTATAATTCAGTTACAATTAATAATTAAAGAGCGTTGTTGTTCATTATATCGGAGTTTGGTAAAAGTAAGATGAAGCGTGAGGGGGTAGGAGAGCTGGGGAGGTTTGTTGCGGTTTCCTACATAATCTTCTCCATAATGTAAACTTGGTTTTGCAACTGTGAGCGAAAACCCTGGCGTAGCTAATACCTTCACCTCCTGTTTTTCTTACAGAGTGCAAAGTATATAGGTAAGTAAATCTGAAACATGCTCCATTCATGATTCATCATTCAATTTTATATTACACACCTATAGGTGAGAAAATGTTCGACCATCTAATAACCAACCGTACACAATATTCTTTTTTTTGTCCATACCAACCGATGAAACGATAAAACATTGAGTCAAGCACTGTTGGAAAATTTGTGTCATTTTTAACACATTTCGCGTGTCCCAGTTGGCCCACTCAAAAATTAATGGTAATTTAACAGAAGAGTTACATGTCATCTGTCGACATGTAGTTTATGTTGATTTACCAAGACAAAAGCAAGTTAATCAACGTATCAATATTACACAAAATTTGTGTGATTGAAATTTTATTTGAGTAAAATTGATTTATTCCTAATGTTATCATTAGCTAATTGAATGTGCTGGATTGACTAGAAGTTTGCGTGAAATTTGACTTTTCAGGTACGGTTACACATGCGTTTTATTAAATTGATGCAACTATCCAATCAATTCAACATAACTTTTATATTTTACACAAACGACACGTTGACGTTTGCATCGATGGGTTGAATTTGAATTTAGACATAAAAAATATGTTGAATATGGTGTAAACATGTTAAGTTCGATAATTGAAATTGATAATTTGTTCAACATACGTCATGCCGTTTGAATTAACAGTCGAATGTGTAGTGAATTCAATACAAAAATGTTGATTACTGATTGTTTCAACACGGAAACTCGAATTTCCCAACAGCATCAGAATCAAATTGTTCAAATATTCATGAATGTTGAAATTTTCAGGGTATAAGTCCAAGTTTTGGAAACCTTTCAGCACTACCTGAATCGATAATCATTAATAAGTTCAAACCAATATACGTGCAGTACGAATTGATTACTATATATAATCATACCTTGACAGGATGATTAGGCAATCTAATTGTAAGAAATGACTGTCAGTTGAACATTTTGCAAGTCATTCGAACCGGTTCAATCTCTTGAAAATAGCAACCCTGTCTAATTATCGAATATTTTCTGTCCCTCGGGACTCCGTCGTTCGATCGTTCATCTTGTAAGAAGGTTAGTTAGCCGGAGTTAAAGCAGCTCCATGGGTCAGGTTGGGGGGGGGGGGGGGGGCGAAGAAACATACGCCGAACAATAAGGTGAACTAGGAAGCAGTATACGGTCAGTATGCAATATGCTACGGTTCAAACTCTCGCCATCCCTTGCACACTCCCTTTACCACGAAGCTAGTGGCGTGGTGGTCCGTTGGCCAGGCAAGCGAGGGGGTGGGTTTCGCCTAACCTCCACCAGAATCCTTGGGCTTGGGAATTTAATTACAGTGTAGTGCCTACATTGTAGACCCAGCCGGGCCGGAAATAAAGTCCCCATTGTCACGGGACAAAGCTTGTATTTGTCAGGAAGGTTCTGCGAAAGTCGTTGCAGATTGGCAGCAGCGGCAGCAGCGGCAGCAGCTTCTACTACTGCCCTTATAGAAACCGCGAGAAGTTAGCCGCAGATCAAGGATAAGGTATCATGATCTTCGCAGACATACTTACCTTGGATAGATTTTGGATTGACGGGTTGATTTTCTCTCGTGGCTAATTGCCTGGGACGTGACTGAAAACCGTCGTAGATGTATGCGGGGATACCTCGTAGATTTTAGTTTCCCATCGGAAAGGTGGAGGATGGCATGTATAGATAAAGTTCGTGGGACCTTCCGGCTTTATCGATGGATCAAAGTTTCCGCTCGAAAGCTCGCCTCCTCGTCTTTTACCACTTTCCCAGGCCGCACACACCTCGAGGTCGACGTCGACGTCGACGTCGTCGCATCCCATCGGGCCCGCGAAACCTCCGAGTACATAATACTTTAGTTAGCAGTTCCAATATAGATTAGGTACCACGGAGCGTCGCGACGCCACCCTGCCCCACGTCTTCGTCTCCTTTCTCTCTCTCTCTCTATCTCTATCTTTCTCTTGCTCCTCTTTCACCGCCGAAGCACTAAGCCCTGAGGATTTCCTCGACTTTATATTTTGAGCCCCTCTTATCTGCCTCGTGCCCAAATTGCTAGGCGAAACCCCGGATTACCTGTTTACCTTCCCGCCGATGATAAATTTGCAATTAATTGCCGACACAGAAAATTCCAACGGATTTGTTATACGTTGAAATTTTGCCATATTATAGCGTAGGTACATCTCTAATCTCGAAATTGAGACGGAGCTAATTCAGCGAGTAGTGTCTTTCGGTATATTGGACCGAGAGAAGATGGAGAATGGGAGATGAAGGGTTCTAAGCAAATGTGAATAAGAGAACGAAGGATATACTATATACATACACATATACATTTAGCGGAATTGAATTTGGTAAACAATAACGAGAGGATCCAGGCCGTTGTCGGTTGCGTCTTCGCATCACGAACAGCCTCGCGATGGGGCCCCGGCTACATCTCGCGGCTGAGTGACACGGATCGCGTTTTATCCGGGACAATTTCAAAATTTTGTTGTAGAAGAGACGCAACGTCGGAGCTGGGCTAAAATGAAAGTTGGAGGCACGGCTTGCCGCAGCAAATCCGGCTTGATTAAAACACTGTACGAGAAATCCCTTACCCCTTTACGTCTCCTCGCTATTTTCCTCCCTCTCTCTCCCTTTGTGTGTGTATATACATATATATATATATGTGTGTGTATATATGTATACTTACCCACCTACTCTTCGGTCCTCCTCTTATTTCTACCAACCCCCCCAACGCCACTCGATTCACCCTTCAGCCACAGCCACAGAGCCCGCACGGCGCCTATAGTAGGTATAATCTTAATGCAGTCTTACGGCGAGGCAAGCCTATATTTCATTATAACCCGGCAGCCCTTCCGGCCTCGCGATACCAGGGAAAACCCTTTCCATTTCTACTGTAAGCCCCGCCAACTTTCGGGGGGGTGGTGGTGGCGAGATATGAAGAGGGAAATATTATAGAACGCGCGAGCAAAACTAAACGCGAGTATTCAACCAGTTTGGATGGGGATGGGATGGGATCGAGTGTGCAGGACTTGGTACCTATCCCGGTTATACTCGTACATACCTACATCTACCCATGTACGTATACTGCAAAATAACTTGGCATTGGCACGGTATTGGTGTCATAGCTGCCAATACTGACAGCAACCGCAAGGGCCAAGCTTTGCCCAAGTCAAAATCAATGTTAGGACTATTTTGGATCGTTTACACCGGTCCAACTTATGGCGCCGTCAATCGGCACGAAATAATCCACAGCCAGTATAAAACACCATAGGTATTGGCAGAGTGTATTCCCAGTACAGAACTGACTTCCAGCTGAGCCCCATGTATGTTCACTTGTCAAGTAGTCATCAGCATTTGCCCAACCTTGGGCAAATAATTTCTCTGTACTATGGGCCAGTGTTACCAAACGAAATTTGGCACCCGGGGTAGTGCCAATTCTGTGCCATGTGGGTAGATCTAGCCATACTCTGGCATTCGTGAATGGGTATACCTAATATTGTCCGGCACGAGTTTGGACAGTAAATTTTCGCAGTAGGAACAATAAACTACGATTAGTACCAATCCCGAACCCCTGATTTGAATCTTGGAATAATTTCCTGTGATATTCTTCAGCACAGAAAATGAAAAATCTTATACTACCTACGATTTTGAATTCCCAAAGACAGGCAAGACTGTCTCTGTGTGGGTCCAATTCTGTTCAGTACTGCACCCTGAAGCCGGGACCGAACCTAGGGGGCGATATACGACGCTCTGGATCGACTGGGGGCAGGGATTAGCCCGCGGGGTATTGTAACGTCGTAAATACACCCGACAACCTCCCCGACAACCCTGTGCTACTACCATTCCCGAACACTTCTGTAGCATCCTATCCTCGGCCATTATACGTCCATCTCGAAGATTGGCTGACGATGAAAAATGACGTTTCCGCAGAGACAAATCAATTTTTTGATCATTCTTAGTCACGGTACTATACTGATCGGGGGTGGGTAAACTAGAGCCAAAAATTTCGGCAGAATTATTTTTTTCTTTGATGGGGTTAAACAGCCTGTGGAAAATCTGTCATAACGTACTGCAGGAACCGGAGGAGACAATCCGGGGCACCCCTCGTTCGGCTATAACATTTTATCCTCCACATCCTTGGCGCCCTAATTGACACAATTTTTATAAACCCCAGGGAGCAGGACTGAGGGTTAAGCCTTCTTTTGTACGTTTACCGACACCTCGCAACCCCTAGCTTACGATCAGCTATGAGACCAAAACTTCATGCCTGTGCCAAGGACGCGAGAATAGCTTCGGAGACGAGGCGAAACGAAGAAGAAGAGCTTTTTGACAGGGGGGTGCCCGTCCCTCAACCCCATGGCTAGTAGGAAGCTCCCGCTCGCTCGTTCATTCATAAAAATTTACTCCCTCGTGACGAGACGAGGGGATGCAGGCGAATATTCTGAGCGCGTGCACTCTCATCCCTTAAGTGTATTTTAAATATGAAATCGCGTCGTTTTGGCGATAACGCGATTCCCCATGTACGAATGCCGGAGTATTGCTGGATCTTTACCTACATGGCACAGAATTGGCACTACCCCTGCTGCCAAATTTCTTTCGGTAATACTGGCCCACTGCAGAGAAATTATTTGCCCAATGTTGCACAAATGCTGATGACTAGTACTGACAAGTGAACATACATGGGGATCAGCCGGAAGTCAGTTTTGTACTGGTTGGTAATACACTGGGCCAATATGGTGTTTCATACTTGCTGTGGATTATTCCGTGCTGATTGACGGCACCATAAGTTGGACTGGTGTAAACGACCCAAAATAGTCCCAACATTGATTTCGACTTGGGCAAAGCTCGGCCCTTGGTTCATGCTGTCAGTATTGGCTGCTGTGGCACCAACACCGTGCCAATGCCAAGTCAATTTGCAATTGGCACATGGGTCATAGACCCGTGGCTTTATTTCCTTTGGAGTTTTGCTCTTTCCCCGGACTGTGTCAACAGTTGAAAATTCGCAGTACCAATTCGGGAGTAGGTGGCATGCGGGTTGTGTGTAAGAGCAGTGATGAATGAAAGGTAAAAAGTAAAAAGCAAGTAAAGGTCGAAAATCCGTCCGGGGTCTGGTTAATCCTGCGTTAGGACTCGGAAACGTGGTGTTAAAATACCGGAAAGCCAGTCTCTAATCCGCTTAAAGAGATTTATTTAATACGACGGCCGCACCTTCTCGCCCTCGGGACGAGGCACGCGGCATGGAAAAAGCCCTGATGTTTTTTTCTCAAACCGCGCGTGCCAACGACAGCACTTCCGAGCCTCCGAACCCCCAGCTAACAAACTCCTAATTCCTACATATGCTCGTCGGTTCCCACGGCTCAGATTTTTACCTCCCAATTAGAATTTCTAAGGGATCATCCCTCGGCGTCGTTTGTCGTGCAAAAACGAATGAATTTGTCAAATTAAGAAGGATGATGGGTGCAGTAGGTTCAAAAAAGGACGAAACATTTTTGCGAGTTTCGCAGGCTCTAAGCTAAACACTTGTAGATAGCAAAGTAATCCTGGTGTAAAAGTATATCGTAGGTCTGTGGGATATAATAACGTGCAATATGTCAGTGGGGTGCCGCGAAATTAAATAAAGTAGAATGAAGTAACCGGTAGGTTGCTTTGCGGGGTAGGTATACAGAACGCGAGGACTGCAGGCTACTGTTTTCTGACTTGTATACCTACTAGGGGTTGATTCTGATTCTCGGGTACCGCAAAACGCAATCCCACAATCCCCAGCGAACGAGGCCATACAAGATTATTTTTTACTCTCTCTCATTTATATCCTGGGGCGAAGGCAGAGACCTGGAGAAATTGCGGCGAGCCAACGCTCCACCTCGAGGAAGGTATAATATACCGTCGAAATGAAAGGAAGAGAGAATGGGAGAGAGAGAAACTGAGAACCTGAAAATAACGAATAATAACAAACGGAATAAAAAGGCATAACATAATTTTTCAAATTTATTTTTACCTAACGTTGAAGCGGAGGATCAAGAAACGAGCTTTTTTTTATTTTGGATTGGAAAAGCTCGCGTACTTTATACATTGTACTTTGTACAGTAAGGTTATTATACCGAAGTCGGTACGGCAGGGTGAAAACGCCGTAGCTGGTTTCGCGAAGTACATTCATCGCCATCTCTCGTGGTTTGGTGCGACTGGTTAGGGGTTGGTCCGTTATTGATTCGCAAACTTTGTTGCAAACTTTGTTTCATACGTATAGCCGTAGGAAATAAAACCTTAAAGCAGGCGTCTGCTCCGATACGAAATTTTCCCGTATAAGGTATACCTACCATTTATCGTTGAAATAATCATACGATTGCTCGCAGATCTTGCGCAAAGTACACGAGAATTTGAGAAAACAATTTTTCGATATTCGTTAATTCATTCATCAATTCATCCGTGTTCATTCATTTGGAAGTAAAATCAGAAGAGATATGGAAAACACTTCCTTACAAAAATACACGAACTTTCATTCGCAGCTGAACACGGAACACAACTTGTGAATCGTAAAAAATGAATTGAATCGGAAATTTTTCAACTACGAATCTTGTCCCCCGCATACTCCGGATTTAGTACATTCGTAGGAATATAGGCGACACGTATCGTTTAAACGATTACTATTGAATGATTTTCACAGCTGTTGTCATTATAATTATCGATAAGATGATTATCGGTATCGAAAGACCCCGCGGTGCATGTGAATGGACCTTTAACGGACGCATAATATGCCATTGAATTTCCCTGAATAGGATGAGTACCTTAAGCATACAGAAGGTGGCAGAATGGAAAGGGGGAAATTTATGATAATTGCATAAATCACAGCGTTCCTCCGTACAATAATCATAATCTATTGGGATAGTTGCACGAAGTTAGCTATTTAGCCGAGGGCGAGCCGCCAACTCTGAATAAGACGCGGGGGTACAGCAAGCAAATGGCTCCTCAAATCTTCCCAAATATATAGTCAATAAAATTGACCACGAACCAAAAAATTGTTACTCTCTGCTGAGAAATATTTAAAATAAAAAAATAAACAAATCCAAAGAATTGAAAATTTAGGACCAGATAACCGTATACGTTTGAACGAATTGATCAATTTCACCGAGATTCACCCAAACGTATAGACTTGGGCTGAATTTCTGGCCCGAAAACTGCGCACTTGGATATTAATGGGAACCGTGTACGAGATTTACAGTCCACAGACTGTATTATGCAGACTGGAAGAGTAACTTAGTTACGTTGTTAATCCGCCCGTTGCAGCGATGTAGCAATTACGTGCAGGTAGTACCTACAGGCACCTTATACCTGCAACATACCCTGTTTCATACCCCACACCGCAGCACGAGCGTCTGATTGGTGGTGCACGTCTCACAACCCTTGATATAACGACGCCACTAATGCTCACCCTAATCCGGACTCGGAAATAATTATCGTTCTGCGATCGCCGCAAGATTTAAGCACAGGGATTCCAATTGCATACCTTCGTCATCGTGTTCAGATACTCGAAGCAATTAAGATGCTCGACAATCTCATACAAACCGAGACAACGCGAACTCATATGAAGCTGGAACCATATTTACTTCAAAATTTCGAATTGCCACTATAGATTTTGGATTTCAATGATTTCCAGAACATATACCAGAATTCAACTAATGGTAATAATTATCGTTCTCAGGATATGAATTCGACCCTATATAGCCACTGTCGATAATTATCATCAAGGCTATAGCTATTCCAACATCGAGCCGTATGTCGGTGCTGCAGACTAACCATAAGCTGAACAATGCCTTGGGGTAGATCGGATACCAACCGATGAAAATCTGGACGTTATCATCGACCGCGGAAATTTCCTTGCACGGATAAGAGATTCGTGATGATAACCCGACCGTTGGTAAGGGATGAAATAATGTTTACGAAAAGTTTAAAGATCTATAAGGAGCAGTTTTACTGATGTCGAGCAGTTTTAGTGATGTCGAGAATGATTGAATTCTGTTTTTAGTTGATATGAATGAAAGCAGTAAGCTCAGTGGGTAAGTCAGGGTTTAAAACCACCCTTAACACAGTGTGATAACTGGTGATAAAGCCAACTGTATTACCGACTAGCTTTTGGAGCCGGTGGAAAGCGAAATGTTCAGCTTTTCAGAGCTTGCGCGGGGAGGAAACGACAGCGAAGCTTGCGGCGAAAGATGGAACTAAATGAAGAGAATAATAGGGGTGGTAAAGCACGAGGTGTTTCCCCCACCAAGTAATCGGAAACTTTTCAAACTTCCCCTGAAACTCCGCCGAGTGGCGAGAAACTTTGTATAACAAAGTTTAAAAATCGTTACGCCCGATGAAGTAGGCAGGCAAAGCTCGCAGACAAACCGCACGTCGAGAGAACATCGTGTATAACACTTTTGCGGTTGAAAATTTGTATACGTGTATGTATACGTACTTTAGAGGGTAAAGAAAAAGTTGTACAACAATCGCCTTCTTGTTTTCAACCAACGAACCAAACAACCAAACCACCCGTGCGTGAGAAGTGTAAGATTTCGTCGTTTCATTGATCGGCTACTTCTGTATAGGTTGGAAATTTACTTTGCCCGCGGAATACATAACCCGCCTGCTTTTTGATTTGTTTTTTTTTTTTTCTTTTCCCCTATTCCCTTTGCTTTGTTTCCCACCACGTGCCAATGATCAGTATTCGAAAAGTTGAATCACGTACTTCTGAGACCTCTGGGACACGTCATCGATTCTCTTACCGAGCTAAACAGGCTGAGTAATACTTCGTATATATATACATAGGTATATTTGCATAATATCTGCACAGGTCATTTGCTACGTATACATCATCAATGATGAGTGTTTTTAAGAACACGGTCACCGTCTTCATCTTGACATGAATTCACAACCCTCGAGACAGCAAGGGGATGATACATAGAAGTACCTACCACATACGCTTCAACTTTCAGAACATCAAATGTTTGTTGATCAAAATTTCACTTAATAATATTAAACAAAAAATACTGATAAATTTCGGATATGCTATTACAGATATGATATATCATATGCAACAAAAATTTTGGATATGCTATCACAGACATGATATGTCATATGCAACAAAAATTAATCAGTATTTTTTGTTCAATATTATTGAATTGATGTTTGTTTTGATATTACCTTAATTAATCTAGTCATAAGATTTGACGTTTCTCGGTTAATTTGGATCATTGTTCTGTAAATATATGGTACTATACAAATGCAAAGAACTTGTTCACTTCATACCTCAGCATAGTTCGTTAATGCAATGCGTCCACTTCACTCGTACATTTTTAGTTTATTTGGAATTAATTCAATTCTGGCAGCCGAACCAGAGCTGGTACCACTTTCGGCATAGTCTCAAAAGTTTCGTATTTTTGCAAAGAATTTATGGTACAAATTCGACAAAAATCGATAACGGCTAACGCAGTGAAATTTCCAAATTTTGAGTGTTTTATCGAAAAAATAGCACCCGCAATGATTAAAAAATTCTCAAAAAATCAGTTTTTGTCAACTCATATTATTTGCAAAATTTTTCATCCAGGTGATTCTTTGTACGACTCACGGATTTCCAAATACGTGTCTTCCTGAAAATAAATCAACTTTCGAACCGGGGGTCCAATAAAAAATCTGAAAAAATTCAGACGTATATTTCTCGCCCTCCCTTACATCATACTCGAAGGAGAAGGAAATCAAAAATGGTGAGGGTTTACGCCAGGTCGATTTGGCATGGAATGCCCCACACACATACATGGTGGGTATCTAGTCCGTACCTGAATACTATGCGATCGTCGATAATAAACTAGAATAGACAAAGTTTAAACCGCCACGGGGAACTCGCGGGTTTACCTCTTCACGGGACTTACCTTGAACCAGAACGTAGGCAGGCAGACAACCCTATATGTACCTTCGGAACTTGATAATAATAGGGTCGTAACAATGGCAGTAAAATAGGCGTTAAACGCAGCATTGGAACGGCTTGCCGGGGCGAAAAGATAGATATGCGATTAATGGGCCATAGCTTAATCGCGGATATGACCATATAAAGTTTAAAATCATATCCAGCCACGTCCCTTTCCTTCACATATCCTCTCGCCCTTGGCGAAAGAAAAACAGAAAACGTTTCCCATTTAGTTACCATTTTTTTTTTTTTTTCATCTTTTCTTTCTTCGCCAATTCCATTCGCCATATCCGTATTATATTTTAATGAATACGATTACTACGACATTAGCTCTGGGATCCTATATATGTATGTATACATGGATGCTTATGTATGTACCAATACCAGGTAGGAAATCTCCCAGTAGTCTGTGCTGTACCTATAACGCGGTATGTATATATCGGCTCAACTATGATCGATAACGACACTGTGACAAACTGGAGCGGCATGGCAGGAGTTTATTTTTATAACCAATTACATCGTTCGCTTTTCCATATTCAAATATTCATCGCCCCCCGAGGCAGTTTCCCTATTTTATACCGTTTCGGTTTTTCCGTTGTATTATCCGACATGGCGTGCCACGGATAAGCAGTAATCGGGGTTGATTAGATTTTACCAAAGTATTCACCCTTCGAGGCAATATCGCGTATATTTTGTATAATATCCTGGAAATTCGATTCGACAACTCGATCATAGCAAGTACACCATTTCAAATACTTAAATCGACAGAGCGGAAATACCGGAAGTTGATAGCGGCGTGCATAAGATAAAGAAGAAGCCTTCCCTGATATTCTGATTGTCAGTCATTAACAAGCAAAGAATAAATCGACGGGCCCTAATGAAAAAGAGCGAATTCGCCGTGCCGGTTTAAAAAGAGCCATCTCGTCAAAATCTATAGAAATTAGTGTTCGAGATTCGACCAAAGGTGGCAAATTCTGACCACCCATCAATCGTTTAATCTTCAAATTGATTGATTCCTGCGCACTTGCAGCAACTGTACGCATCCTTTTTAAGCACGATCGTTGCAAACGGAGTGCCTTATACATTCGCCATCGCAAAAAACGTCGGATCGAGTAAAAGTTGTAAAATCATATAAGGAGCACTTTTTGGCATCTGGGTAGTCGTTTTTGAGCAATTTCAAGAGTGATGTATGTGACCCCCCAATCTCTTGTAAACACGGTTTCAGCCACACCGCTGAACCGATTTGGTTGAAATTTGGAGAGGATACTTCTTTTACCCCGCAGATGTGCAAATTTCATTATGGATCCGATCCGACTTCCGGTTTGGAAACGGCATTAGCTATCTTTGTCAGTTTTGAAGATACAACATCGAGCTTGGGAATATAGTTTTATGATTACAAAATAGAATTTTGGGAATTTTTCCGGCACCTGCGTCCTAGTGCCAAATCGTCCAAGTTTCTTGTAAACACGGTTTCAGCCACACCGCTAAACCGATTTTGTTGAAATTTGGAATGAATACTTCTTTTACCCCGCAGATGTGCAAATTTCATTACGGATCCGATCCGACTTCCGGTTTGAAAATGGCGTCAGATATCTATACGTCAATTTTCGAGATACAACATCGAGCGCTAAGATATTGTAGTCTAATGCTTGTCAATTGAAATTTTGTGAATTTTTGACGATTTTTCCGGTACTTGCGTCACGCCGCAAAATCGTCCACGATTCTCGTAAACACGATTTCAGCCGACCGCTCAATCGAGTTTGATTAAATTTGCAAAGGATACTGTTTCGCCCTCAAAGATGTGAAAATGTCTTTGCATATACCCGATCCAAATGCTCGTTCTTTTGTAGAAGAAAAATAAAAACAATCGGTGATCGTGCCTCAAGCAAAAAAGCGATGAGCTTTTTGGCTAAACCGGGCTAGTTATTTTTTATACATAGACTTACGGGTAGAAATCACCGGAAATAACCAACCGCAACAAACCATCGCCTTTCGAAAAATAAACAACAGTCGCAATCGATACCGGAAGGAGCGGAGGAAAATCGGGCTCAAGTAGTTTCCAATGAATTATTACCCACGATTAATACCTGAGAATATTAAACATACATCCGCCATGTGATTTTTGTGTTTTTTTAATACCAAAACCGAGACCAACGAGTTATAAATTATTCTTCACAACCATTTCGCGAATGATTTGACGTTAGAAAATCTTATCGCAGTCTGATACTTCGAATTGCTTCGCTGTCGCGGATTCCGCGGATTTGAAAACGAATTGTGAGGAAATAAAAACATCTAGAAACTCGATGATTGAGATATCGGTAGAAGATAACTTCTGTAAAATTTCGACAAGAATAATTTATTTATAATCAAAATTCCGTAGAATGACCCCAAAGAAATCAATGAAAAAATTCCTTACATCTGAATTTCAGACGATGATCAACATCGACAGACTAGCGTTATACCTAAATTTTGACTTCAGGGCGAAATTTTCGATAAGGTTTTTTTTGTAGATTATTATCATAGAATGAAAAGACTTTCTACGCCGAAATTTCTATTAATTCTTCCCTTAATTATTATGAGACGGTCAATATTTGGGAATTCAATGTCCATATATATATAGCTACAGAGAAGAGGCAATATCAACGGTATTTTTCTGCTCGAGGTTTATCGACTAAGTCCACTCGAGGCACGTAATAAAACAATTACTTACTTACATCGATTGGCCGATGTATAGGAAACGAAACAAAAGGAATACCAATAATCTGCTCATATCAACCGAGCCCTGCCCCTTCTGTACCTATGAACAGATATTGTATTGCTGCTACCGGGGAACATGTATTCAATGATCAAATGCCCAGGTAAATACCTACGCACAAGATGATCGAAATCTACGGACTTATACCTTCACAAATTGTATGCCAACACGATCCGCCTTGAGAAGTGAAATTTGTACAAGAATAAAGAATTGGAATCACCCATAGGGTTTTCTTCAGCGAAGTAATCCAAATATCGATCATTCGCGACGAACCCGAGCTCTTTATTTCCCTATGTGCTGTAACACGACCCTATACGATGCGAATGGATTTCATGATATTTATGATAAAGCTCATTCGAGCCTCTCGTCTGCTGTGTACATTGCAAACCACCAATTGAAGGCTTTGATTGCGTAGAGAATGCCCGTGGAAATATTTGGTTAGAGAGCAACAGAGATTGTGCTTCATGAATTGAAACTGTTCGAAATCGGTTGTCCGCAAATTCGAAATTGAAGAAATTATTTATCGCCTCTTAGAGCTAGGCAAGCGTCAAGCTCCTGAACTAGTAGGTAGGTATATATGTATATCTAGCATGCGAAGCTGAACGGATTTTGGAAAGCAACGGACTTCCGTTATAGACTCAACCAACTGTCTATCGAATCGTTTACGGTATTGAAAAACCGAGCGAAATTTCCACTGTTTACGGTAGAGTTAGAAATGTTTTCCTGGCCAGGGTCCAAGCTCCCACAGGAAATGATAAAGTCACCTTTATTTGCTGATGCTGAGGTAAAGCAAGTTTTCCTTCAAAAGATACTTGGTAAATATCTGATTGGGAGTTATCGTCAACGAGGGGACCAACCGCCACCCTACTGGCTTTTATTGGGTTCTGACCTTACCCAATTTATTTACCGTATTCCCTCTTTAAATTTGCCACCTTTCTACGTAGTATCATACTTTTATTACTTTTCTGGACCCTGATTAATTTTCTTCAAACTTTTTCCACTCCTAACATCGCCCGCATTTCACAAGAAACACTGTCTCAATTTTTTTTCTCATCTCATTCAGGCAGAACTTCAAGGTTTTACAAGGTTTTAACATTTTTTTTTTTTTTCTTTCTTGAATTATTTTGCATTCAAAGTTTCAAATTTCAATATATATTACGGTGCGAAATTTCGCCGCTTTTAACGTCAAACGATTCTAAGCTAAATTTTAAACGCAATTTTCTTCGCTGCTATTACGGTGACTGCCAAAGATTTTTGCCACTTCAACTTTTTTTCACGCATCTCGCCTCATCGACTATACTCGCCGCGCGGTTCTAAGTTCAAAAGAGAAACCCGTAAAAAGAGCTCAAACGAAAATCTGTCTGTCTCATCGGACATCGAGGGGTTACAGCCTCGCCCTTAAATTCGTGCTTTGTTAAGCTTCCCACAAATGAGGGTGACGATTCCGTCTCAAGAACGGCTTAGCATAAGCTAATCACAGACACACCTATATTTACATTGTTCAATGAGACTGATTTAAAGATGATATTGCACACGGAAAATACGATTTTGAGATCGTGACCAAATTCCGTATACCATTCTGTCAAAGATAATAATTTTTCTCATACGTAAAAATACTGCCTCAAATTATACTTCACAATTTTTAGTTGTTCAACATTTCGTCAGCGACGATACGTGAGACCTTCTGGTTTCGTGTATGTATGAGAAAATCATGAGAATCGAAGCCTTCGGATTTTCAATTTTTTCAATCTTTATTGATTTATCGAATCTATAAATCCCGAGGCAAACTTTGAAAATAAATTCCAGCAGGTGAATCAGCTGATCAAGATGAGTCCGGCCTAAAACTTGGCCCGCAAAAATTTTAAATTCGAACAACACGCAATTACTACATCGATCAAGTTCAAAATTCAGTACTTTCTAAGTCTGAGCGAATGCAATCGATAAAGATCAAAATCATCAAATCCGTTGATTCCTTCTCGAGATATGACTAAGTTATAGTTGAAATTTTTTTGTAACATTTTGTTCGCTCAATTACTAAAAAACTAGTCGATTGATTGAATCCAAAATCTAATCAGCTCTGAACTCTGAAACGAAGAACCGTATCGATTGATACGAAAATCATCGAAACCCATCGATTCGTAATCAACAAATCGTCGGACATATCATTGATCCATCGGAAAATGGTCGTAGGTGATTCTCTGGACCCCAAAACGTGGAAATTTGGTAAAAACTCTACTTTTAATTCTCGAGATGATTGTAATAAGTTTATTTTCTTTTAAAACTGGAAGGTGGACATTGTATCCGGCCCTCTGACACCAAAATTTGATTTTTCACGCCTATGAACTGGTATACCGCATTTTTAACGAGATCTCTTGTCGGAAGCTGATCTACACTTACCTTTTTTGGTGTAGGATGCAGAACAGTTATCGGCACTTGTCGGGGAGTCGGAGGGGCCGAGGGTTGTTGAAGTTCTTTGTCGGGTTCTGGGGGAGTTTTGCGTGTGGGCCGACTCGATGGCAGCTCCAGAAGATGCTGTATCGAATGATTCTGCCTCGTCTTTCTCGCCGCCATCCTGTACAAAAGTTCAAAGCACAATGGAAGAGTCAAGATTAGTTGAAACTTTGCATGAATGAATAAAATTCAAAAAACAAAAAAAAACAGAATGAATTATTAAGCGACAAAGAGGCGAAGAAGAAGAAGAAGGAGAGGAATGAAGAAGATGGAAGGAAAAAAATTAGTGGGCAAAAGTTTCCCGGATATCATCGATCTGGTTTATTCGATCCGTTGAGAGGAACGAGATGGAAGATGAAAATAAGTGAAAAAAGAAAGAAAAGATCAGGGCGAGTGATAAAGTTTTGACTTTAGATTCGTATATATCCGAGACTCTTGTGCGGGACAAGTATTATATGAACGCAGCCAATCAATACCCTTCGTTTTGCTTACCGAAGGGCACCGACAAGCAGTAAATCAACCCGACAACTTTACGGGCGGAACAAAGCTCTCTCTTTCTCGCAACTCTCGATTTATATATCAACTCGTAACGAAAAACTGTTTGCGGTTCGTAGCCGCGGTCCACGTGACTCACGCACGAGTCGTAAGTATAATAGCGAAGGATTTATACATCTGACGCAAAAAGCTCGATTCAAAAATTTTCAACTTATGGGCACAGGCATTTTTGTCAGACTCCTACCAAATTTGAAAGCTGCATTAATCTAGTTCACTGGATTTAAAGAATGTAGACATAAAAACAACGGATTTTCGAAAGCTCAATGAAAAAGTATGAGCTTTGAATCTTTTGGTGAATTTTGCCGCAAGTTCAACCGTTGATGAATTCACGTACAGGGGTTGTCACTTTTTTGTAAACGTTCTTTTTCTTTTAAAAAATTTTCAACTTATGGGCACAGGAATTGTCGTCAGACTCCTCCCAAATTTGAAAGCTGCATTAATCTAGTTCACTGGATTTAAAGAATGTAAACATAAAAACAACGGATTTTCGAAAGCTCAATGAAAAAGTATGAGCGTTGAATCTTTTGGTGAATTTTGCCGCAAGTTCAACCATTGATGAATTTACGTACAGGGGTCGTAACTTTTGTGTGAACTTTTTTTTTCTTATCAAAAATTTTCAACTTATGGGCACATTAATTTTTGCCAGACTCTTCCCAAATTTGAAAGCTCCTTTAATCCAGTTCACTGGATTCAGCGAATCTAGACATGGAAAGAACAGATTCTCGAAAGCTCAATGAAAAAAGTTTGAGCTTTGAATGTTTTGGTAAATTCGGCCTAAGTTGAACCGTTGATGAATTTACGCAGGTACGCGGGTTATCACTTATTTTGTAAACTTTTTTTTTTCTTGCCGTTTTTTCTTTTCCTTTCTTTCGTTTTGTTGACGTACCCCGAAGAACCGCGGCCGAATCTTTGAACGAGTATATAACTTTTATCTTTGCATCCCTTTCGTGAATATCGAGTAAAACTTTCACATTTAACTTTTTCGTCCTGTTGGGGAAACGACCAACAAAGCTCATCACGGAAAAGTTTTACTGAACAAGGATAACGCGCTTGAGGGAACGAGACAAACCGATATAGGTACAGGCTGATATTTATATACCATAGCCATATAGATATACATACACCTATACATATACAGTTGACGCGAAAACTCCGGGCAAAGTCGCGAGCTGTTGAACCAACCGACTCGGGGGGGTTGAAGGCTCTACTACCCTGAACAAACGTACAGGGTGCTCCGGAACCGCGAATACAAAAGACACATGACGTACAATTCTTTGTTAAATCTCCCACATTGTCGAGCGGTTTTTCTGTATTTTTTTTCCCTTTTCTGCCCCTCTCAGGTTTTGGAAAACGCGGAAATGATTAGGAAATAACCGTATCGGCTACTTTTGGCATTATGCGGAACTATAAAACTGTGCATTGCATATGTGGAAGTTTCTGTAGGAGAGACCGGGGTTAGTTGTCACAAGGTTCATATCTACGTCGTCTAATGTTTGAACAAGCAGCGCGATAGATTTTGAAGTTATAGTTCAATGTTTAAAACAAATAAATGATGTTAACTTGGATATCGCATCATATGCGGCCTCGCAGCAATTGAAAAACTGAAATTGCAACTGCTAAGTGATTATTCTCCATCTTGCAATATGTTTTTTCTCATTTTCTTGGCTGCCTTGGGATATTTCGCAATGAGGTAATCGTACACGTGATTCTTGTCACTTTCATTTGATATAGGTATATGTTTTTGATATTTGAATACCGTGTCAGCAAGATATGAACATTTTAATACAAAATCGCAGGTTGGGGCAGGTTGTCACAAAATTATTGAGGCAAGTCGTCACATGCATTTTCGTGTGATAATTTGTCTCATTTTGACTTTTCCATGGTTTCCTGAGTCTGGGTCAACTTTTCCGAGATTTTCGGAGTCTGGGTCGTACTGTTTTGTGGTTTTCAGGAAAAAAAGACAAGGAGGAATAGAATTATTGCTTTAAAATATCCATTGAAAACCCTACTTGCTGAGATGAAAACAAAAACGAGGAAACAAAGGTGCAGAAAAAATTATTCATCATTATTGACCCGCTTTCGCCATCTAGAATACTTGGGACAACTTGCCCCGGGGTCTGTGACAACCTACCCCACCTCGGGGTAAGTTGTCACACTCCGCAATTTTTTTTGGAAATTCAAAAAACACTATTCAGACTTGCTTCGCAATGACCAGGAATTTTCCGTAGGTGCACAAAGGATGCAGCTGCAATACCCTATCTATGAATTCAAAAAATTCTGAATCCGAAGAATTCTAAAAATCAAAGAGTTAAAAGTGTGACAACTAGCCCCGGTCTCCCCTATAACACGGTGATAGAAACAGCTTGAAATTTAAGATACTTCGTTATTGCAAAGATCACAGAATCATGTAGGAAAATGACACTTAATAGTTCAATATTTTACATACACCTCGATGCAAAACTCCAGAATTATCTTGAAATACAACTAACAATAAGAATTCGTTGGATTTGAAATCTTAGACTGGGTTGATCAATTCACGTTAATTTTATTATATTCAAAATAACAATTTTCCACATTTAGACGTTATTAAAAATGCCCAAAAAGAAAAGGGCCCTGTGCAGCCTGTGCCCATTGACAATAAATCGGCACTAGGGGCCTTGAAATTTTGACAATTGACCAAATGTTTCAATGATGTATTCCAATATGACGTCCAGAATCCAAATTATGAATGAATACGAAAACTTTTTATGGAGATACCTGACGGGTATGGTATTAAATAAACAGTAGAATGGAATTTGAAGGGGGGTAGTAGGTATGTTTGACTGAAACTTTATAGAAGCCATAAAGGCATAGGATTGTTCACCGAGCGAGAATAACGTAGCAAGGAATTGCTTACACCTCCATATTACGTTGGTTTTCAACATTTTACGAGGCAAGAGACAAGGACAAACTTTCACAGAAGCTGGCGAAAAAGAACTCGAGGGGTGAAAACTATCGGGGAATTATTTGAATTGCTAAAATTCGGGTAGAAACCAAAGAATTAAATATGAATAACAGTAAAAATATGGACAAAAAATTGGCACTTGAAAAAATTTCATTTACACACAACTTAAAAATCCTGAAATCAAATAATCATCCGATATATATTCCTATATATGGGGCTTTCCACGCCAACTCGACCAGTGTTAAACCCCGACCATCTCAGAATCATTTCATGTTTTTTTTTTTAACATTCTACTCGGTCAAAAACACGGCCTGAATTTTTTCAAATTTTTTCAAAAAACTGTCTATTTTTTATAAATATTTGAAGCCGCGGATTGCGAATGCCAATTTTTTTAAATCTGAAAAAATTCTCAAAAATCCAGTAAACGACACAAAACACCTCCCTTTGAGGAAAACGTGGGCCGAATTTTTTTTCTATTTTTTCGACGCCTATTTCGGAATTTTGAAATTTTTAAACCCAAAATTAACACCGGCAGATTAAAAACCAAATTGGCAAAAGCGAATATATATACAAGTAAATTGACCCTTATTTGACCCTTACGATTAAATTCTGTGATAATTTTGGGTTTAAAAATTTTTAATTTCCGAAATAGGCGCTGAAAAAATAGAAAAAAAATTCGGCCCACGTTTTCCTTGTGGGGGGGGGGGGGGGGGGGGGGGGGGTAGTGTGATTTACTGGATTTTCGAGAATTTTTTCAGATTAAAAAAAATTGGCATTCGCAATCCGCGGCTTCAAATATTTATAAAAAATAGACGGTTTTTTGAAAAAATTTGAAAAAATTCAGGCCGCGTTTTTGACCGAGTAGAATGTTAGAAGAAAACATGAAATGATTCTGAGATGGTCGGGGTTTAACACTGGTCGAGTTGGCGTGGAAAGCCTCATACATTATAATATGTATACTATATAAGGTATACGAATAAACTGCTCAAATTAATGTTGCAAAAAATATATCCGTATCAATGAAATATTCAAACGAGGATAATTCAGGTATATCTCCCCCCTCCCCCCCCCCCCCCCCTCCCCTCCCTCTCCCTCCGACGCTTTCACCTGGGATTATGGAAATTACGATATGAACGCGATATATACATAATCCAATAAGAACTCTGAGCTACAAGAGATTATATTGATCACCGACGTAACGAAGTGATATTCGGTTATTATTGTGATTTCTATATATGTACCTATATTTTTTTTCACATAGTTTGGGAAATTTGAAAGTAACGATGTCACATATAAATTGGTTGAATTTACACGAAAATCCCTGCATGGGTACATAAATGTGAAGAGTTTCGGGTGAAACCAACCGTCCGAGTCCCATGCGTTATTTTTATTTAATAAAAACACTAACGGTATTATATTTACTTAACATTTTCACGTGAAAGAGAGAGAGAGAGATAAAGAGAGGAAAAATTCCAATCGAAAACATGCAGGAAGGATATCATCGATAAATATAAAATTGTCAATGTAGGTATATTTATTAAATGATGAAAAATATCACTTGAAAACATATTCAGAGTATTATGGTCAGTGCAGGCCAGTTTCAAATGAAACTCCCGATATACGTATGCATAATGCATATAATATGATATAAACTTTGTCGATGTGTAATTGAAATATTTTCGTACTAAAAAGTCAATCTTTCTACAAACCACTCGTGAAATACTTAGAAAACTTTCTCGAAAAGTTTACTCGTGTATATATATATGTATATATACGTATATATAGAAGCAGCGCGCGGAACAGTCAAGTTGTTGGGAGAACTTGAGTAAAACTGAAAAGTTAATTTGGCCGCGTTAAATTACAAGAGCGGCGAAGCATTAAGCTTCGCCAAACTTCTCTAGATGACTAAAACCTCATTATTATTATTATCATTATTATTATTATTACTATCGTCTTCATTTTCATTATTAATACTAAATTTCTTATAATCACTATATGTAAATCAAAATCTCGCAAAACCAATACGATCGATAGATGACGAAGTCTTCTAAAATCCTCAATACCTGAACGTGAAAGAGGAAAAAAAAAAAAAAAAAAAGTCAATGACATCTCGCAACTGTATATTATCTACTCGAATTAATGAATTACATTTCAAAGTTGAATGTGACGATGAAACGAGTCAATTGATAAACTAAAAGTGGTATAGTAGGCAAAGCTCGGATGCACAGCAGCTTTTGATTAATTCCACAAATTTTCCGATCGATGCATATGTAGTTTATAAAATTGAGTGAGTGAAATGATTGGAATGAAAAAACAAAAAAACAAAAAAAACAACGAAAAAACAGGAGGTAAAAAATTCGTGGAATGGTAGTAAACGCGTGAGTATACATATATACAGCAAGTCGAAACGTCAAATTGTATTTGAAATGGTTGTTTACTGTTACAGATCAGAGTTGATGATCACTCTTAATTTCCTTTTAATGCTCTCATCCGAGTGATCGGGGTGAGATAAATGCTTCCTGAATGAATTTCACGTCTCTACCCTTATATACCGAATGCTGGGATTTTCTCTCCTTTTCCCTTCTCTCGGAAATCTCTCTTACTCTTCTGAACGAGCCTGCGCCCTAGTCGATCGAGCTTTTGTTACCCATGGAGCTTTGCCAATATCCCTCGACCATTGTGTTCCCCGGATTGCCTCTTCGACTTGCGAGAGTCGTAACGGACCAAGAAGTCAAAGAATAATTAATCGATTGTGTAATAATCGTAAGTACAAGCTCGCATTTAAGACAATCGTATACAAATGAGCCTTCGACGACAGATGAAAATTTCCAACGATTATCCAGAGCTGCTGCTGCTCATGATAATTAAAAAAAAAAAAAAAAACTAAAGGAATGATTATACTGAACGATGAATATATATATTCGAACCTTCGAACTCATCCTAGATAATTTCTCGGTCAAATTGTCACTTTGCGGATAGACGGGCATATAATATGCACTAGAAACTTAGGCGATTAGCAAAAGACACTGCACCGTCTTCTTACGGGGGGTAGAGATTGGGGGTTGTAGGTTGGGGGTTGGGGCAAAGTGGCTAAAGTAGGCGAAGAGTTTTGCGGTTAAGGTGGGAATACTGGGGTACTTTTCCCAAGACGTTGTTAGTTCGTTCGTTCGTTCGGTGAGAGACACTAAGAAGAACGAAGAACGAAGTAATTTCAAGCTAAAACTTTGGCAGGGACAGTAGCTGTAGGTAGGTATATACGGATCGCGTGTCTCTCTGTGTTTTATATTCTGGAAAATTAGAAAAGTTGCCCCGCGAGTGACGTTCGCGTTTAACTTTTTTTTTTCCCCCTCCGACAAAATAGCCAATCAAATTGTCTAAGACGGACTACCGCATACGATTTTGAGGAAAACGCGGATTTTTTATGTTTTTTTTAATTTTCTATTAATATTTTTTCTTTCCCTTTTCTTCCGATCGATAATATGATCAATATTTTCCAAAGATGAGAACTGTATAATATTATGCATCGACGTTCAGCTATGACGATGAATTTAGGGAAGTCAAGGATTTATTTATCTCCCGGTTGGATGAAGCGGGATTTGATTGGCTCGATATCTTCGTCGAGATTCTCGCGTTCTATATTCTGTATAGTACGATATATATATTTCATATAATTCGTTGAATTGATCGAGCGAGAAGAAGCGGTGCTTGGCCACCATCGAGGATCAGGAGATATTATTTCCTGTAAAACGAAGCTTCGAAGCTTTTACGCAGCCGTTTAACGTCTGGGACCTTTTCATACGCCCCGCGCGCACACGACGCTACGCGACAACGGCAAACGGTCTCTGACTGACGATGAGATGATAATTCGATGGACTAATACCATAGGGGGCGTAAGCGCCGAATAAAATTGTTTTTTCTTTTTTTTTTTTCTTCTTCTGTGGATAGGGTAAGTGTACCAGTTACTGACCCTGTCCAAATTATTGACCTTTTTCGATGATTCCTTCTTATTCGTGAGCTCCGAAAGCATAAAAAAAAAATCAATTTGTATTCTTCGATTCTCTAGCAACTGATTTGTGTAACGGAAACATTCAGAATTCTTATCATCGATTTGGAATTTGAGAAAATATAAGGGTCAATGATTGGGTCTTAAAGGGTCGGTAATTGGTACACTTGCTTTATGCCTACAAGATTTGATATCGCGTGAAGTTCCGAATTCTAAAAGTTCTGAACGGTCAAATTTCCGAATTTATTTAAGACGCGATTCTGAGTTTCTAGAAACGTTAGAGTTCAGAAGTTGAGAATTCCGAAAGTTCAAAATGCAGACAGCTCAAAGATCCGAAAGTTGAAAAATACAAAAATTTGCGGGAAGCTCATGCCAAATGGGCGTTTCGGATCTTTATACTTCCGGAATTTTGAACCTTCGGTGTTTTTCCATTCCGAGTTTCTCAAATTGGCTGCGTAGACTTTCAAGGAAATAGTCTTTCGAAAAACTGTCAGTCGGTAGTAGAAAAATTCGGCATTTGACCTTCCGCGGCTTTTGAAATTCGGAATTTCAATCCCGCTCCGGATATTATTTTGAAACCGAGACATGCGAGGCTTCGCGCGATTGGATTCCGCGAAATTAAATACCTCCGAGGCGAAAGAGAAAAATGAAAAATGATAACAATAATAATGTTAAGAACTTGAATTCTAATAAACATTCGTATTCCAAACGGATAATCCATTCGTCAATAATTCCTACCGACCTCTTTACACCAAACATCAAAAGCCAGAGTTCCTCATTCGAAAGCCGCGGGCTTTATGCGCGTATAATTCAACAATTATGCGCATATTAATTTATCGCTGAATCTTTTACATCCTGTCAGATCTCGCCGCCTCGCTTTGTAAGTTGAGAGTATGTATACCCGCACTGTAGGTATACAACTTTTTTTAAAAGTATCACAATTAGAACTTGAATCTCCGTCTCACGTCGCATTACCAATGCCAGAAGGTCGTAGCGACATTATACGATCTTCTCATTTCAGTTATAGAACCAGACAAATGTACGATATACAGGGTGGTCCATTTTAATCGCCCCAGGCGAATATTTCGAGAAATAAAAAAAGTACCAAAAAAAGTTTGATACAAAACTTGAAGGGTTTCGAGGGAGAAAGACGATGATGATTATATATGTGTGGTGACTTGTGGATTTTGCCACTTTCGATATTTCGCTAGATAACTTCGGATTCTAGGTAGGGAACACATATTTCGGGTATCAGTAACTAAAAGACTAATTCAAATACGGCACGCAAACAAAATTTGATTTTTTTTTCAATTTTTGGCCTTTTTTATCAATTTTTTCTTTCTTTAATTGACATTCTTAATTTATTTTTCTTTCAATTTTTTCATCTCCTGTTAATCAACCCAACAGCGGACTCACAGACGAATTCAAAAATAGGGAAAAAAATGTGAATTACCAAAAAATCATAAAGTTAAAGAAATTATTAAAAATTTTGCTTTCCGTATCTGAATTAGACTTCGATCTCGCGACTAGCTGCTCATATCCGAAATATGTGTTCCATATCTAAAATCCCCCTCGAAACCCTCCAAGTCTTGTATCGAAACTTTTTTTGTATCTCTTGTATTTTCCGAAATATTCGCCTGGGGCGATTGAAATGGACCACCCTGTATATGTCTCTCTAATTTTTTTGGGACTTGTCTGAAAATTTATCAGAACTCATAATTCGACTGGAATTAGAAAAATCAAAGATTCTTGTGGATACGACTTTCCGTCTTTTCAACAAAACAAGAATCAGGTATAATTCGTTTTATTTCCACGAATTATGAAATTCTTAACATTTTGGCGGTGACGACCTTTCGGTTTTCATTTCAAGAAAAAATGAGAAAAATCCTGCTTTTCCCTTTAAATTTTTCTTCAATTTCAATTGATCCAGACGTATTTATCAACGTCAAAGCAAAAATTCGGAATAGAGAAAGAAAAAATCATGCTATACCTTCGGGCACGAAATATTAATTTTTATGGCCTGTTATCAACTTTATGTCATTAGTAAACCGATATACATATTATTATTATGTATTAAAGGCGACCGTATATAGTAAATTTCTCGCATCAAATAATCGCCATGTTTCTTCGGCTTGTATTCCGCGGGGTTTCGTAATTAATTGATGCCTAGGTGTAGGTATATGTTATTATACATATACACGTATATACCTACGAACTCGTAGACGAGATATGTAGCCCCGCAGATATATACATATATATATATGTATATATTATATATATATATACATGGGTATCGCTGTATACATACCTGAAATTGACGAATACTCGCTCGAACTACCCCTATTTCCGTTATTTCCCAGGTCCGCGTTCCCGTTTTCCTGTAAACGCGCATCTCCTACCACATTCTGAATCTCGATCCTCTTCTCTTCCCAACCCCCCCGTATCTCTCGCCACCCTCAACGACCCCCCCCCCCCCCCCCAACCCCAACCCCTCACCCCCGTCACCCCCGTCACCCCAGTCCATGGAATGGGGTGGAAAAACTTCCAACAAACTTTAGGCGGGAGTTAGTAGAACTCGAAGCGGGACCTGCGGAGTGGGTAGCGAGCCGAACTCATAAAGTAACTAAATAAAATGATGTGATTTTAACTTTCGGTACTACTCCCCCCCCCCTCATACAACCCCCCCATCCATCCACCTACAACTCTGACCCTTATCCACCCCCCCGTGTCTCGCGTAATGGTCGATATATAGTTTCTTCTTCGTCCATCCGAAAAATTTTCAGTCTTTCCAATATTGACCATTTTTGTCGATTTTCGTACAGTTCGATTAATCCAAAATGATCCATTACTGCGTAGGATTAATTAGAGTCCAGTCAATTAATTAAGATCCTCGGTTAATTTTCAACGGATATACTTTACGTTCAACAGATTATTAAGTTCGGCTGTTGCTATTCTCAATTTCCTGTTCAATAATTAATCATTCAAATGGTTTTTTTTTTTTTTTTTTTTTCTTTTAATTTCTTCGACTCGATTGATCATTCGGTAATCAATTGAATTGGTCAAATATATAATTATACATTTGATTGACAAGTAATATGCTTGATGAAATAATTGAGTAATCGTAAAATGATACGATCGATCATATGATTGATCAATATTTTGATATTTGATCCATTCGTCGATCCATTGATCATTCTATTTGGATAATATATTAACGGATTGATTATTCCGAAAATTTGGTGATGCGAACACGGTGAATTTATATATTAACCGCGGATGAATTATCCCCGATGAAATTCATCTATGTTATATGATTTCCGTATCAAATTTTTATTGAATTTTTCGTCAATTTGTTTTTCATTTCCGGAGTGATGAACCCGCGAGTTCTGTTTGCTAAATTTTCAATTCAACGCGTGTGTACATCCCCGTGGTGAGATTTCTATCAAATCTATATATAGTTAATACGTCGAATATTGTTGCATCCTTCACCATCCGGAAAATACGAATAATAATGTTGTAACATAAAAACATCCCGAGTCTCTATGTACTGCTGTTGAAAATTGTATTTTAAAAATATCGTCAACGAGGTTATATTCTGAGTAACGGATTTTCCCGCGGCGATGAGAGATGGGGTGAGATTTGACTGGGACTTTTACTTCTTTCAGATATATACAGGCAAACAAAAGGAGAAAAAGCGAGAAAAAAGAGGGTAAAAAGAAAAGTGGAGAAAAGATTGAAGAGAACGGTAGGTCGAACGAGTTAAGGAAAAGAAGTCGAGAGCTGAATAAGAATATTGTTGTCGTCTTTCTCTCTTTGAATCCTCCCTAGTACCTTTCAACGTACCTCCTAAATCGAGAGTAATTTTTCCAACCCTTTCCTGGAAGAAAAGCCTCCGTTTTATAACCGGTATTCGATTCGATATGATTTCTAACCATTTCTAAACCTGGCTGATCACGTCAGACTTGAAAAACGTAATTTGCTATAACTGTGCAAATAACTCTTTACCAAAACTGCTCCTATATTCAACCTATTATTGTTAATTACCTCTCGAATCAGCCCCCCAGGTAGGTATATGCATGAATTCTAAAATGGTGGTGAAATATTTTTCGCAAAATGACGCTGGATAAATACATCATTGATTTTCAATTTACCTGTTACCCTGCAAACGTGCGGGTTGGCCATATCCATGTAACGGTAATTAAAATCGCTATATGTATATTTTGTACATCTCAACCCGAAAAGCCGAAACAAATTGCAGGTAACCGTGGATCGCGTGTTTACGGCTATAAACAATTATACGCGAGTATTTAAAATTGAAGGCATTAATTAGATTTCAATTTATTTGGCGACGTGACGGTAAAAGTCGTGAGCATTATAAAAAAATACATCCAAAATTAACAGTCGAATATATTCGAGCAGCATAAAAATTACTTAATTATTCGTTACGTCTACGCAGTTATGACGTTCTAATGACTTTACCGGTCCAATTAGACTGTTAAATAATTAGACGGACAATATATCCCGATTACCGAGCCTGCGGATGCAGTCAGCTACCACGCCATTATATATCTCTGCACCGGGAGTCAATTACCAAAGGAAAATAACTCGGTCAACTAGATAATAGAACTTTGAAAATTGGCAATGCGTACGACGAAAGTAAACCAATATCGATAATCATTCCGAAATTCAAAACGGTTGGCCAGAAGCAGAATTTGTGAATATTTTTCGGGGCAGGATTGAAGTTCCGAATGGTCAAAATTGCGAATTTTTTTTAGACGCGATTCCGAGTTTCTAGAAACGTTAGAGTTCAAAACTCGCGAATTTGAAAAAGTCGAAATGCAGACAGCTCAAAAATCGGAAAATTAAAAACTTAGAAAATCGAAAAATCCTCAAATTGAGGGGAAACTCGTGACAAAGCTATCAAATCAACGACGTTGCATCTCGGGAATTCCGAGATTCGGAGTGTTGGCCTTTCGGATTCTTAGCTTTCGGAATCCCGTGTGGAAAATTGGAGTTGGCCTCAGGGAGGGCCTGTACATAGTTTGCCCCGTTTCCACGAACTACCACGAGCTATGTAGGGCCAACATGGGCCAATAGAAAAACGACATGGTTTTTTAGCTAGGCCCCAGGTAGGCCACCTACGATGGGCCGAGTAATGGCCTGTTCTGGGGCCATGTCAATCCCTATGAGGGCCCCCTTTATATTCCTGACAGGGCCACCTGACCATCAACATTGTTTAAAGCATTACAAAATTGTGCTCACATCATTGAAAAGAGGAAAATTCAATTATACATTTTTTTCAGCTTGTCTTTTCTTTAAAATTTTTTGCAAATATTTACTTTCCAATACTTTGGGAAAATTGAAAAACTCAAGTTGAACTTAAAAAATAGTTTACCACTATAATTTAATACGCCAATAATATTTTACGAGTCGATCTAAATCGAAATGTCCTTGATTGATTTTTTCAAAAACTACTTAATTAATGCAAGACTCCAATACGCTCACATAATGAAACGATTTCTCTATTTGAGAAATATGGGAGCAAAAAATGTTTCCATAATTATATTCCAAATGTATGGACTTGAAACTCTTTTTCCGGAAAATACAGGCTAGGCCCCTGCGAGGGCCAAGGTCAGTTTTTTTATGAAGAAATGCCGACGTGGGGCCTACGTAGAGCCTATATTCAAAGTTAGACAAACATGGCAATTTCCACACGGGATTTTGAACCTTCAGTGTTTTTCGATTCGGAGTTTTTCAAATTGGCTACGCAGACTTTTGGGGAAATAATCTTTCGAAAAACTGTCAGTCGGTAATGTAAAAATTCGGAATTCGGACCTTTCGCAGCTTTTGAAATTCGGAATTTCAATCCCACTCAATTTTTTAAGATCCCGAGGTAAATTTTCAACTCGTCCTGCAACGGCGTAGCAGATCATTGCGTCGATACATGTGGAAAATTCGTCAATTTTGAAACTCTGATAAACGACGGAATATAAAATAGCGTGTATAAATATATACGTATACAATAAAATATGGGCTTAATATAAATTGTAAATTCTCAAGTATTTACTAGTAAGCGTCGAGGAAAAAAGCTATTAAAAGTTAGCCCATTAATATTAATTCCCATCCAGAGGTATATAAGGTATAGATATATAGGTATAGTTATACAGATATATACTTGATAATAAAAAGCGCAAAAGAGACAAGTGTCTGATGAAAAGGCGTTCGTGGGGGGGAAAAAATATGGAACGGCAAGATACAGCCGGCTGGGGGGTGATGCGGATAGACGCGATCCTATACCATTACAGTTTACAATTACGAACTTTTTATTACGCTTGCGCTCTGCACATACTAAAGATGAATCGCGGCTCGCCGCACGCTCCGCAGCGTCCCAAAGCCCCCGTGATATAGCCACTTCGTGATATTCAAACACAATGCAGACAACACACCCGTGTAGCCCTACGGAATAGAAATAACGTGCTAATGAGATTGTCGGGTTTGCTGTTCGCGTTAAAGTTCATATTGGCACTTTTGAATCAGCATTACAACACCAAAATCACTTGTACGAGGAGGCCAACAATCCTCCACGCGGTTGCGAAAATTCAAAATTATAACGCGATATCAATTCAGTTTTTTACACGCTAAACTTGATTTGAAAGCATCCGCTCCGCACGAACTTATAGGCACATCATTGATCCGTATGTTATCGTCTTTTCTGGGTAGAATGTTATCAAATTTGATTTTTGGGCTGTATAATTATCGAATGACTGAAAAAGTCGTGTTCAATTTTTATGAAAGTCGACCATATTTTCTTAGGAATATGTTTTCAATTCAATTTTTTGCACTCAGTTGACGACCCTATACGTCTCTCGAACAATCTTTCACCTTTATAGAGGAGTTTTCGTCGTGCAGCAGGTGTTTTCAAATCAGACAACTATATGAAATGAATTTTGGCGGAGATATAAGCTGAACTTACAGGGTAAGTGTACCAGTTACTGACCCTGTCCCAATTATTGACCTTTTTCGATGATTTCTTTTCATCCGTCAGCTCCGAAATGATAAAAAAAAATCGATTCGTATTCTCCGAGTCTCTAGGAACTGATTTGTGTAATAAAATAGTATATTGTCTGACAAGGGCCGAAAGTTGGCGATTGCGGACGAGTATGAAGTTTGCCCGCCCGAGCGAAGCGAGGGCGGCAATCACACGAGTCGCAATCATCGCCAACTTCAGCCCGCGTCACACACGATACTTTTCTTAACAAGTGCATGAAAGTGGGGCTTTACATGGCGGTTCAGCGGGACGAATACTGATCTCCATAAGAGATCAGTCGGGACGAACGTAAATGGAAATTCGCCCAAGAGACGAAAGTGAGCTAAATGTGGACTGCGCATGCGCGAAAGTAAACGGAAATTCGCCCAAGGGACGAAAGTGAGCTAATTGTGGACTGCGCATGCGCAAACCTAACCTAGCATGCAATCGGCTAGTTTCGTCCCGCAAAACTGCTATGGAAAGCCTCGCACTTTCCATGCACGTGTTATGAAAACATTCAGAATTCTTATCATCGATTTAGAATTTGAGAAAATATAAGGGTGTATAATTGGGTCTTGAGGTTCATAACGTTAATGCAACCGAATATTCGGAAAAATGCATAACTTAATAACTTAAATGTTGTTATAATCATGAATTATACGCGTGATGAAATATTTTTCACTCAATTTCAGAAATTGTTTACCGCATTTTGCTATTTCTGAAACGTTTGGTCCTTGATGTTTGGAATATTTCTAATTTCTTTACAAACTTCAACCTTATACTTATAGACCGCGATGTTGAAGTTTCCCAAGGAACAATTGCCGTGCCTTGGGTACTTGAATTCAAAAATGAAGCTTTGACTCTAATTTTTAGTTCAATCGCAGGTGAAATCAGATCAAATCGACCTCTATAAGCTCATGTGGTAGCTGTGTAATCCGGAATAAGTTTAGGTAGCCAAATTTCTCTGAGAAAAGCCTCCATAACATGGCGTTTAAAAACAGCTCGAATTTCTGAAACAAGCTTGCGTCGGACAAAACAATGCGCGTCAGAAGTACGCCAGTAGAAACACATATTTGAGTATAGTTGGTGAGTTTGCACCGTTTCGTTTAAGCTTTGGAACGCTTTTAAAGCTGCAATCCATCTTTCTTCGCAGCACGAGGCGGAAGAGGGGTAGGTATAATGTAAGTACATACGTATGTACCTACGTCGTACAAACAGCACGTGAATTCTCTTCCAAGTATACGCAAATTTCCCGAAAGATATAATGAAAATAACTTGGGATTTCGAATTGCGCATTTTTTCAAACTCTGAATATCCAATCTCGCCGATTGAATCTCTGACATATTTATTAGCTATACTAATCATTAGAAAGCTCCTCGTTCATCTCATCTCTAATAATTTTCCTCCAGATGTACAGACTTGGTCCATAAACTTTGACATTTATGCATCGAGTCTCATTGTAAAACCCAAGGAATAGGTACTAGTCGGCTCGTTAATTCTCTCGGGTCTTCGCAAATTTAAGTGCAATGAGCTTTCAAGCACCAATGTAAATGTATGGCCAAGCTTATTTTTATTTTATTTTTTTTCATTATAAATCTGCGATAGGGAAAAAATCACAACGGAATAGAACGCCTGGTGAAGAAATAAATACATAATATTATGATTATTCGAACTACGCGACATTTTCCTATCGTTTCTACTCAAAACTGACATGAATTTTATAGGTACATCTCGTTTCATTTCTATAGTCAATTTTCCATGTGCTCGAAGCTCGGAACGTTCTCTCCAACGGAAAATTTGAAAAAGTATAAAAATTACCTATCAAGTTTCTTCGTCGACGAAAAAATTCATGACTCTCATATTCAGGTGGAAAACCAAGGTTTGATTATGAAGAATACAGAATTTGGAGCTTACGGTCAATTGAACAAGGGTGATTTCGTTCTTCTCGAACCTTTCGTTCATAAAATGAATGTTCGGATCGTTAAAAAGTGCCTTATTTCTCGAATTACAGATACACATGAGGGAAAATATTGATTTCGTTAGACCCAACATTATTTCTAGCAACAATATAAATAAAGGAATGAAGCGAGCCACGTGTTCGATGCGGACTGATTGATTTTGCAAATTAATTACTTGACATCGGCGCGTCACTTCAATCATTGACGTGTATAACGTTTAGCTAAAATTGTTTCATTTCCAGGAAATTCAATAAGCGGGATTCTAGATTCAGTCCACTGACAAATTTCCCAAAAATTAAAGAATCCCATTAAACTGTTGAATCACTGGAAGAAAAAAGAAACACCAAAAGTAAAAACGCGAAAAACCAACATCTCCTCGCGTTCGTACAACACGATATAAAGTTCTAGTCAATTCTCCGGCATCATGTGCCACATATTAGATATATATATATATGTAGGTATAGACAGGGATGCTGGATACTTTCCTGACTTAGCGCGCGCGCAGAAAGCAGCACGCGCTCGAATCAGCTGACTCTATTGCCCATGCCCTATCTGACTCACTTCCAGAATCAGATACACATACACACACATATACATGTATGAATATCATATCCACTTCACTGGTAGGTAAATCCATCTAATTATATAAACTCGTGGATAAACACTTCGCACACTATAATGTAGACCCATAAACAGAACCATAACTTTACCTTCACACTTGCCTGATGCTTTTCGTTTAACGACCGAAGCTTCCGAACTATAGATGATCCAAGTAAACGTAATAATATAACTTCTACATGTATAGGCGAGCTTCGCAGTGATCTCCGTATTTATACTCTCGTCGTCGTTGTTGTTATTGTTGTTATTATCTTGTATTATTGTGGTTTTCGTTGTTATTATTATATTTGTTCTGAGCTTCCTTTCTTTTTCTCTCTGTCTCTCTTTCTTTGCTCTCTGCAGCCCTCTTCTGTTCACTGATTAACAATTAGTAATCACAATTTGTAGTTGGTATATAGAAACGTCCTGTACGAATTTATTGCGTACGTGTGTATGTCAATGATGACAATAAATAAACAAGTATTTAATTGAGAAAATTCTCGCGATTTTATTATATTAAATACCTATATACTCGGTAAAATAAAATTTATTGATATTCGGCTGGTTGGCTGGGTATAAACTAACGTGAAAAACAACCCCGGCAGTGCCCGGACTCCTCGCGCCGCGGGTTCTTCCTCCGCGTTCGCAACTTGACAAAAGTTTATTTCAAACATGGGTTCTCGCGCTGGCGCGTTACGACTCGGGGTAAATCGCGAGGGGTGAGGTGGGGAGGGAGACGTGGAAAGGGAGAAATAGCATGAAGAGGGGATGAAGGGATGAAGGGATGCGATGGAGAAGAGATCGAGGGTGCCGACTAGGGGTAGCTGCTGCTGCTGCTGCTAGTGCTCCTGATGCTGATGCTACCTCCCGCGCTAACCGATGGGGATGAACACTGGTAGCGGAGATCCTTCCTCGCCTTACCCCCCTGCCGACCTACCCCTACCCTCCTTTATTCCCATCCTCAAGTTTGTAAATAAAAAGAAAGTTTCGTGTCACATCTTCGTGGACCGCGACTACCGGTGGAGGGCGCTGGGGGAGGGGGGGGTGAGCGCATGATCCAATATGGCGACTCTCTGCCACAAGTTAGAAAAGCACCTGAGGATATCTCATATACGGGCGGAAACTAACCCCATCCACGTCTAGAAATATATATACCTATGTATACATGTATTCATGTATGTATCTAGGTGTTTAAGTGTACATATATGATGTGTCGTTTCGTTTCAGCCATTAATTTTCAGGAGAAAAATATCACGAAATGTGTTTTTCTTACATGTATATTGTATATACCTATGCGGAGTAATCGTACTGTGTAACAATTTCTTTCCTTTTCTATAAATATATGTATTATACGTATAGTTCTCAACTCAATTATCTCTGTTGGTTTTCTTCTTTATTCTTTCAACCGGGATAAATCTATCCTTATACCTATGTATGTATTATAATATCGTCGTTGTCGTGATCGTTATTATTGTTATTGTTATTATTATCATTATTGTGATTCCTATCATCATTGTTAGGATTATTATAATAAAACTCTGATTAATCGAGTAGGTACGAGCGGTATGCCGAGAAGAACGCGGTTATAGTATAATACACGTGGACGTTGTCCGCGCAATTCCAAAATCTGTAGACCAAGTATTAACAATTAAGGGGATAAAAATGTCTCTTTACGTTCGCATGTACCTTAATACCGTTTAATTTTTTTATTCATAAAGTGAAATTTATATTGAAGATCGATGGAAACGCAATCGTAATTGTATACCTATGTATGTACGTAGATAGATAATTATGGTTATACCGTTTGAAAATTCTTTGCGGAAAATGTGAAAAGTGGTGTAGAGAAGAAAAATGTGAATTGATCGTGTGGGTTCTTTTTATGCGATATTTTGATCGCGGGTACCATGTGCGTTTGGAAGTTTTTTTTTTTTTTTTTTTTTTCGGCTGACTGTAATTGTGGCCGATCACCTTGTACGTATATGTACTATGCTAAGATGGAAACTACGTTCTAGGTTCTACACCCCCCTCGAGTCATTGTTTTTTTTTTTCTATTTAAGCTTAATCCAGGGTTTGGAAGCGCGCGGACCACCCCACAGCGCCGAGTGCCGTGCCGAGCCGAGCCGCACCGTAGCTACGGCCAGAGAGAGAGAGAGAGAGAAAGCGTAAGAGATGGAGAGAGAAAGAGAGAGAGAAAGAGATGAAGAGAGAGAAAGAGAGAGAGAGAGAGCTTTGGGCCGCGTGCCGTATAAAAGCATAAAGGAAAACCCTGCGCGCAAGTTCCGACTCTGTGCCGGCGTCGTGTTCCGTGTAGGAGCAGCAGCCCTCGTGGGAGTGAGAGAGGAAATCAATATCTCACGGCTAGCGCGCGCGAACGGAACACCGACACCTCGCGACGCGAAACACTTTTAGATACTTCGAAAGTATCGCAATTATCAGATTTTTTAAATTTCTTTTCAAGTTTTTAACATTGCAGGGGGAAAAATTGCGTATCGATTTTTTTGATTTTTATATAATAATGATACTCGTTTTATGAATAACAAATTGCGATTTATTATATCAATACCTACTATAGTATTATAGGCTCTGTTTTTCTACTCTAAAATTATCTCTTGGATATACGCGTCTCGAGCTTTTCTCTGTCTATTTCGCAGTGGACCCTTATGGTCGACGGCTCCGTAGCTCCAACCGACGCGGCCGCAGAGCGGGAACTGGCATCGGTCCGCGGACGTACGCGACAACCTCGTGCGCGCCTCGCAGACGCTCTCAAAGTTCCCTGCCGCCCGGCGCCGCGCTTCAACCCCTAGTCTCGACCTCTCTCTCGCTCTCTCCCTCGCCCTTTCTCTCCTTCTCTCGATCCACCCATCCTACCCCTGCGCCCACATCCTACAGCCAGCCGCCCCGCTCACTAACCCCCCGATTGTCGAGGGGCGAAAAGTTTTAACCAAGTTTTTACCCGTGAGCCGCGTGCTTCTCGCGCTCTGTCCAAAGCCCGCGGAGAGAACAACGAGGGCTTGCGACATACGGACATTACCTACTTGGATTGTGATATTTCTATGATTTTATCATTTCTATAGGGATGGTTTTTTCTGCCGACCGATTTTCAGTTTTTGTTTGTATTAGATTCCATGATGCGAGGGGGCGGGATTGAAGTTCCCAATTTCAAATTATCCGAACGGTCAAAATTCCGAATCGATTTGAGACGTGATTCTGAGTTTTTAACAAAACCGTTAGAGTTTAGAAGTTGAAAATTCGGAAACGTCGAAATGCAGACAGGTCAAATATCCGAAGGTTAAAAATCCAAAAAGTCCAAAAATCCGCAAATTTAAGGGAAGCTCGTGACAAAGCTATCAAATAAACGACATTGCATAAGCAAATTCCAAGATTCCGAGTATTGGCTTTTCGGAACTTGAACTTTCGGAATTTTGAACCTTCGGTATTTTTCCATCCGGAATTTTTCAAATTAGCTACGTAAACTTTCGGGGAAATAATATTTCTAAAAATTCCAAGTCGGTAGTATAAAAATTCAGAATTTTGACCTCTCGCAGCTTTTTAATTTCGGAATTTCAAACCCGCCCGGATGCGAGAATCGATCCGGGTGAAATTAACCCCTGGGTAACATAAACACGATTTTTACTGCCCTTGACAGGTACACTGACCCAAAAAGGGACGGGCGCAATTCTTTCACAAAGAATTGTAATGATTGTAGAAGGTTTTTTTTTTTTATTGGGTTTTGTTTGTTCAGATGTGCAATCTCCGAAGACCTACTCATTTTTGTATTGGCAATACGAAGCATTGAATATACAAATGTCAACTTTATAAAGATATATTACATTGAAGAATTTTGGAAAATCCATTTTGGGCCAGTGTACCTCTCAAGGGTCAAACGTCGCCATAAATCAATTGTAATTCAAAACGAGTTGTTATCGACAAATTTGAGCTCATCCGTTAATTCAATTTCACTTCTATATAGAAAGCAGATCGTTCGTCAAACGTAGGGCGTCATGAATTGAAGATATATCGACATGGAAGATATGGTCAGTTTGGAAAAAATCTACCACCTACTTTTCGCTCGTTTGCAAATGACTTGGCCGAAAAATGGAGCTTTACCGATTTCCCGCACAGCATTCATTATATCATATCCTGTATATTCCGAAAAATGTTCATTCCCTAGCGAAGTCGTGCCTGAATTCGTGCATGATGATTCGAATTTCGAAATGTTCTTCCATAAAGGAAATCAATTGGTTGCTGACTTATACGTTTTAAATCGTGATCGATTTGGTGAAGATGAATTTCATTTATTCATTTCTTTGTTTATTTCTGTTTGGTTAATTGAAATTTGAATCGGTTTGAATGAAACGTGACTGTGATTTTCCCTTGTTGCAAATTCCCAGTGGCATAAGTTAGAACTGATAGGCAGGTACGCATGCCTGCAGTATATGCGCAATTGAAATTTGCGGTGGGAAAACTTGTCGTGTTTAGAAACTTTACAGACACGCGGTTCGCCGCAAGTAGTAAACTAAAAAGTACCCCGTGGTCACTCGACGTTATACCAATAGTAGTTCGGAAAGTTTAAGTTTAAGAGTGGGTACTCGTCGGTTCTATGCCAGTTCACCGAGTGTAGTAATGTATAAAGGAAGTAGGAGCTCGAGAAAGTTATACGAATTTCTTGACTCCTGCAGGCATTGAGAGGAGGCGAGGTTGATGCGAGTCTAAAGGGAGGAAACTAACAGAGAACAAACATAAAGTAAAGGAAATGAATCCCCACGACACCCGGGAAAAGTTCGGATACCGATTTCCAGTTTCTTCGAATACACGTGATTCTAACGAGAATCGTTGAAAGTTACCGCTTCTTTCTTTTCTCTTTTCTCGGTTGATTTTTTTTTTCCCTTCTTTTTTCTATGTAGAATGAAAAAAACTGAATTTCTATCATCAGCGGCAAAACTTTGAACAAGTTTATCTATGTGAAAACTTATTTCCAAACCGAAGTCAATAAAATATTATACATAATATCTTAAAGAAATTTTCCAGCTGGAGAGAAATATTTTTTCTTGATATAATTTTACTTTTGCTTCTTTTCCACAAAGTAGACTCTGCTAATTAATTGCTTCGAAGATTAGGCAAACTTTTTTGCCACTTCTGTACCTCTCGCTCTATTTTTTCTTTTTTTTTTTCTCCTTTATTCCGCAGCCTCTCCGGGTAACTTCTGGCCACAAAAGTTGAGCCGAATGTTGAAAGATAATTTCGTGATTCTGTTCTGATAAGACTGGGCGGAAGCTGCAGGCTCGAATGGGATTGTAAAAAATAATAAATTCCACTTGTTACGTTGACGCGGGAGCGGCCCGGCTACATAAGCGGCCTGGCGCGACGTCGACCGTTGCCAGGGCAATGAATCGCAGATTGACGCAGAAATAGAGGAAAACCATCGCGCATCCCCGAGGCAAGCTATATTATGGTAGATGTGAGATGGTAGAGAGAATACCCTCCTCTCTTGCTCATAAATCGTTCGACTGACCAAACTCAAATTACCCCCCCATACCCAGAAATAGCTTTTCCAACCAAAGTGCCCGCGAGCTTAAAACTTCCTAGTCCGCATGAAGTTTCTTTTGTACGCGGAAATTTTTTATCTCACAATTTACTCGATTCGCGAAACTAAAAGTTCCTATATGATATAAAACAGCCAGTGAGAGAATAAAAAAAAAAAAGGTTCAAGTCAAATTCCCAAGAGGGACGAAAGCCCGTCGCACGTATACATCGGCGAACATCAAATATTCAATGAATAGATTCGGGGTATTGGTAATTATCAGCGTATTGGTAATTAGAGTGCGCGTATCAATTTGTCAAAATTTTTATTTTTTTATTTTTTTAATCTTCTTTTTTTTTTGTAACGGGATTTTAATACATTTCATTCCATACATATTTTAATTTAGCTAATGGTTAACGTGAATACGAATAATAAAGCCTTTGCTTAATTCTCGCTGTCTGCTGCCATTGCTTCCTTGCTCTACCTACCCGTGGCAAAACATTTTCATTCATCCGGCGACCCTCTCAAACAGGAAGATCGTTGGGGCTGGTTAGAGGCTATGGAAAACGAGGAATTCTCGGGAAATAAAGAACCGCAGACATTTAAGCGGCGAGCAATAACCGGAAATGTGAAGTCTTTTCAATTTTGACCCAATCAGTAAATCGTATCAAAAAGCACAAAGAAACCCCCTAAGCTATCGCACCCCTAATTATATTCTCATGACTAAATCCACCTCGATCTCCACGCCTGCGCGAACAAATCGTTCGAATATAAGTTAATTTCGTTAATTATTAGTGACATTCGAGTTATCATCATTTAATAAAAAGGATGGGCGCCAAAGCCAATTAACTCGCGCAAGCTCCCTCCCCTAAATTTTCTCTCTCTCTCTCTCTCTTTGTTCTTCTCTTTCTCTTTGCCACCGCACTGAGTTTTCCTCCGCAATTTTCTCTCTCGTTTATTCGAAGAAGAGAAAGAAAGAGGGAAAGAAAAAGAGCGAGAAAGAAACGTACGTTTTCATAGCAACGAACTTGAGCCAGAAAGAGAAAGGTTCACAAGTTTCTTCGAAGAAAAATTTTTCCTTGCTATACATATACGGTGCGGCGAGAGCTTACAGCCCTTGCGGGTCTGAGGAAGACGGAACTATAAATGAAAGGCTAAACAAGGTATAACCGTAGTGAGTCTGCGTAAGTTGGACGAGAATAACGCAGTCTGAGCTTTTCGAGGACTTGCTGGATAAAGAGGGATGTAACGGGTGGATACAGGGAATGGTAAAGGACGGCTAAATCGATTGGATTCTGTGGGACAGGAGCGGAGCGACAGGTTTAAATTCGTTGGCAAGAGCGAGATGGTAAAGTATTTGTATAGCTCCGCCTTCAAGAAACTTTACAAGAACAATTTATAACGGATATATACCTACGTTGAATTTAGAGACTTCAAAGTTATTATGACATCAAAAAGTTTTACAACCAGCCTTTTCCGTTGACGAAAATTAAAGACTCAAACTCTACCGACCCCATACACGCTATTCGTGGACGTAAAAGATTCTCCAGATATCTCTTATTCCTCCATTTTACACATCACCCTCCGACTTGGGAACATACGAATAAACCGAAACTCAATATTCTTCAGAAATAAATCTAAGCCTTCCACATATATCTCTTTTATCAAAATTATTATTTCAATCATTGTCCTCTTGAGGGAGAACACCGCTGATGAATTTTTAACAAGACAATTGCTTTTTTTCGCATCTTTCCCCAACTTGATCTTTCGCCAATACCTTCTCAAAATTTCACAACGAAATTCAAGGAAATTGGTTCTAAAAAGGGTTTATTGCGAAGCAGCTCGCGTACGCCTAGAATAGTCCGGGTCCTATAAGACATGGAGAGTCCCAGTGTTTTCATTGCAACTGTCAGCTTGATTGTCTCCAAATTCTTACATCACGTCTAAAACAAGAGGTGTATCTAGATTTTTTAACATTCGTCTTACACTCAGGAAAAAGTGTCTTTGAATGGACCGAAATTTTGGTGAATTGACAACAAATTTGGTAGACTTACAGCCAACAAAATGTGAAGTTGATTTGCCAAGAGATTCTGTGAATTTAACAAAAAATTTATCTCCGCCAACCGAGGGTCGAACCACTCTTGAAGTCCGGTGTACACCCGTCTGTGAAGTCCCAGAAGTCCCGTGAAGTCTCGGAAGTCCCGTGAAGTCTCGTGAAGTCCCGTGAAGTCCCGTGAAGTCCCGTGCAGTCCCGTGCAGTCCCGTGAAGTCTTTGAAGTCGCGTGAAGTCTCTTGAAGTCCCGTAAAGTCCCGTGAAGTCTCTTAGTGTCCCGTGAAGTCTTTGGTGTCCCGCGAAGTCGTTAAAGTCCCGTGAAGTCTTTGAAGTCCCGTGAAGTCCCGTGGAGTCCCGTGAAGTCCCGTGAAGTCTCGTGAAGTCCCGTGAAGTCCCGTGAAGTCCCGTGAAGTCTCTTAGTGTCCCGTGAAGTCTTTGGTGTCCCGCGAAGTCGTTAAAGTCCCGTGAAGTCTTTGAAGTCCCGTGAAGTCTCTTGAAGTCCCGTAAAGTCCCGTGAAGTCTCTTAGTGTCCCGTGAAGTCTTTGGTGTCCCGCGAAGTCGTTAAAATCCCGTGAAGTCTTTGAAGTCCCGTGAAGTCCCGTGAAGTCCCGTGAAGTCTCTTAGTGTCCCGTGAAGTCTTTGGTGTCCCGCGAAGTCGTTAAAGTCCCGTGAAGTCTTTGAAGTCCCGTGAAGTCCCGTGAAGTCCCGTGAAGTCTCTTAGTGTCCCGTGAAGTCTTTGGTGTCCCGCGAAGTCGTTAAAGTCCCGTGAAGTCTTTGAAGTCCCGTGAAGTCCCGTGAAGTCCCGTGAAGTCTCTTAGTGTCCCGTGAAGTCTTTGGTGTCCCGCGAAGTCGTTAAAGTCCCGTGAAGTCTTTGAAGTCCCGTGAAGTCCCGTGAAGTCCCGTGAAGTCTCTTAGTGTCCCGTGAAGTCTTTGGTGTCCCGCGAAGTCGTTAAAGTCCCGTGAAGTCTTTGAAGTCCCGTGAAGTCCCGTGAAGTCCCGTGAAGTCCCGTGAAGTCCCGTGAAGTCCCGTGAAGTCCCGTAAAGTCTCGTGTAGTCCCGTGAAGTCCCCAAAGTCCGTGAAGTCTTTGAAGCCTTGAAGTCCGGTGTACGCCATTTATCGAAGTGGTTCACCCCGCGCCGCCGACCTTAGTTGAATTAAGGGGGGACTTCGGTGAAATTTGGATAAAACTCATTTTTTTATTTGTAAAATGACTTAGAAAAATCTAATGAAAAATCGCTTCCAGCAAAAGTTAGTTAGTGTTAGTATGTGTATTGAAAAAAAGTATGAAGGTTCTGCGATGAAAGTGTAGACGCAAGGAATCTTTCGCAGAAAATTTCCAGCGTACCACTGCGAAAGGTTCCTTGCGTCTACACTTTCATCGCAGAACCTTCATACTTTTTTTCAATACACATACTAACTAACTTTTGCTGGAAGCGATTTTTCCTTAGATTTTTCTAAGTCATTTTACAAATAAAAAAATGAGTTTCATCCAAATTTCACCGAAGTCCCCCCTTAACACAGCAAAACAGTTTGTCGATTGGTGAGGATTCTATTGAATAGACCGAAAAATCAGTAAGAAAATTATTTTTGCTGAATTTACCAAACTTGTTTCCTGAGTGTACTTGTGGGAATGAACATTCAAAACCACCGATATTTACCTTTTTTTTTTGGAAGATCATAACTTTCATTGTAATGTTCATTGAATGTCGTACCCCATAATTACCTGAAAAATTCATGGAAAATGGCTAGTTTTTCTGCCGTCAATATGAGTTCCCCTTGAAAAGTCTTGTCAAACGACAGGTAAAAATGATTCTGTCAAGGGTGGCTAATCAATCAAGAATTTTTTGCCAATCGGTCGAATTTTAAAGTGGATTTCATACCGTGGCGGTTAGTTCCAAATGCCGGCTAACACGATTAGCGATTTCGTAAACCGAAATCAATGTTGTTAATCTGATTTCTAACCACGAAAGGTTACTCGCCTAAAGCTCTCTTTGGCGAGATCTGGCGAAGCTGAAAAGCAACACGAGGATAATCCGCGAGAGCGCGTTTCCCGCTCGAATAAGAAGAAGAAGTGACCGTCGTTGCCCGTTGGGTAGAAGATTGGAATCCAGACGAAGGAATGCGCCCTTCAAGAGATCTGTTTAATCAGATATTGGTTTCGGACCGCTTTGAACCCCGAGGGACACTCGCTTGTGATCCGAACATGCCTCGAATTATTTATCGTACGATCAAATCTAGAGGCATCAAGTTATCCAGTCGCCTTTCACCGCGGAATTACACCACGTCAATTATTACCAATTCTTATCAATATCTCGAACTCGTATCTCCGGCGGAGAATCAGAAACTCCGGAATACATATATCGAGGGCTAAGGACCAGAAGGGCGTATCCGTTAACATTTTTCTTCTTCTTCTCTTCTATCGGAATCGCCTTGAAATTGATGGAAACTCGTAGATCTATTGGAATTCCCGATTTTTTTTTTTTTTTTGTTTTGTTTGGAATACGCCCTTCTGGTCTTTAGCCCTCGATATATTCTTACCAAAGGGAATATATTCATCGAAATATTCCATTGCCAGTAAAAGTTTTCCCCCCGCTTGCTTACCCATATAGGTAGGTAAACGTAGGTAGGTATATAAGGTGTGGTTTTATTTCTTCCATTTACATCAACCTGCAGTTAGCCCAAGTCAAGTTAATAACGAAACATGTGCTTCTGAATATGCATATTAAAGGCGATAAATTTCCCTCGACTGGTGGTAAATTTTCGAAAATAAACCCGCTTATGGAAATCTCGTGAAAATAAGATAGCGGGAAAAGGGGAGCTAAGTAAGAGAAGAGCCAAGGTGAGCAAATACCAGTTGGCGAAAATTTCAACTCCGTTACATTTCACCGCTTTTCAGTTATTTCCAACCTCGAAAGTTCCATTCAAGAACATCGTGAGAAACTAGTCATGGATTAAATTTCAAAAATCCACAATGCGTTGCGATGCTTCTTTCGAATAATAACAATCATGTTAATATTGTTGATAATAATTGGCAAGACATGATATTATTGCGTCAACCTCAATTTCAAATTATCGGAAAAAAAAAACTACCACACGCAATAGAGCTGTGACCATTCGAAATTTTTTAACCCAACGTTTCCAACCTCGCCAGATCATAAGTTTGTGGAAGTTGGCGGTAGCTCATTTCCGGCGGGCGAGCATTGTGCTTCCTCCGCGGTTTACCGAGTAAAACTTTTGCATGCGGTAAAGTTTCTCCCGCAATTACCCACCGCGTCTAAACTTCGCGTTTAAGCTCAGCGCCCAGTAATAAGATTACCCCTGTATAGGTTCAGCCATACAGAATACAGGGGAATATAATCGATTTTCTTTAATTCCATAAACTATTGTTTTTTTTTTGTTTTTTTTTTGTTTTGTTTTTTTTCCTGGTGATATGGGAGCCTAGTGAAAATCCCATTATTACCAATTGTTATCACCTCGAAAACGCAATTCGTAGTATTTTCCAAATTATACAACCTACCGCAATGGAACTCAGGAGATTAATGCTTTACCACGGCAGAGAGTGGTCAAGTATTTTACTGTTTGAAAAAAACAAATAGAATTCCAGTCAGATTCATATTTCCTATGTTAGCTAGGTTAGGTTCAGAGTGACTCTAGCCATATCGCCTTAAGATTCGTACGTCAGCCGATATACGGGGATTTTGATTGGGCATAAATTGTTGGAAAAAAGTGATGATAGTTAAAGAGAATTAAGATGAGATGATGACCGCAGGAATTTTAGCTCCGGGATTCCAGGTCGGTGATATTGCAGTAGCATGCAGTGGTTGAAAAATATGATAGAAAAATGGAATAGAGTGGAAAAATACGTCGCGTTGTTCTCCATTGGCTTGGTGAAATAGCGAAACGGTAAAGAAGAGGCAAAACAGTAGAGGCATAAACATCAGAAGCTGCAGCGGTGCAGTAGCAGCAAAGTCAGCGCTAAGCGAAGGAAAGAATCGGCCGACGCCAAAACGAGCGACGCGCCGGGACGCAGCATCTTTGCTGCAACTTACTGCGCACTCCTTCCGCTATAACGCTATCTATTCCCGATTTATGACTCATATGGAAACCACTAAAATTCTCCAAACGTTTTCCTACCAAGTCAACGACGTAACTCTCGAGTCCTGCGATATTCTGGCAAATTAGTTTAGCTATACCTATAGACATACACACGCGCAGGGAAGCTTGCAAACAAAGTTCGATATGGAGGGTCATGAGACGCGCGTACTCCTCCCACAACACGTATTCATATTAATGTTCAAAGTAATGAACACCTATGTTAATGAGTATCTTCAAGGAATCGATAATTGAGGGAGGACCCTTCTCAAATTTTGGTCAAAAGTAGTTTTTCATTGTTTATATGGTCGAAAAATGTCCAATCAATAAATAGGTACCAAGAATTTCATATTATGAGAGGATATCGCGTTACTAATGCCATAAGGTCGTAAGCGCCAAAAACGCGATTTTAGTGCCAGAAGGTCGTATAATTTTTTTTTTTTTTTTGTAATCGCTTCAGAATCGTCTGTTACGTGTAAATCAATTGAAATTGGAAGACTCGAAAATTAAAAGCAGAAGGTCGTATGTGCCGAACACATACGACCCTCTGGCTTTGATCTCAGCAAAAAATCGTGAAAATTGAAGTCAGAAGGTCGTGTCGGCAAAAAAAAATTTTTTTTTTTTTTCTTCAAATCGCCGTGAAATTGACAAAAAAAACACGTAGATCCATCGAAATTTCCGAAGAAAATAATTTTTTGGCGGATACGACCTTCTGGCTTTAGTTTTCCTCATTTTTTCGCAACGACCTTCTGGCTCTAATTTTCATGATTTTTTGCCAAAACTAAAGCCATAAGATTGTATCCGACCAAAATTTGTTTCTCTCAAATTTCGGTGGATCTACTTACCCGTTTTCATTGATTTCATGACGATTTCGAGTAGAAAAAAAAATATACGACCTTTTGGTTCTAATAGAACCAGGAGATCGTATACGGTGGCTTACGACCTTATGGCATTAGTTACGCGATATGTTTTAAAAAAAAGTTTCAATTGTCTGCGATGAAAATTCATGCGCAAGAAACCTTTTGCTGCCCTGCAGAGGAGAGATTCTGCCAAAGGTGCCTTGCGCGTCAAGTTTCATCACAGAGAATAAAACTTTATTTTTCCCAACATATCCAACCATAATCTGGAATTTTTAGTATCAGTTTGTTGGTTGGACGTTTTTTAGCGATTTAAAAAAATGGGAAGCTGCTTTTTCTAATATTTCCGCAAAGTTCTCCCTTAAATCCGGACTGATAATTTGCCGGAAGATAACCTCAGCGACTTGACTTGTTTTTAATGATAATTATTCTATATTTTCCCCACTTCTCGACCGCATCCTTTCATTACGACAGTTTTACTCTTTGGTATCGTAGGTCGTCTTAATAATCTCTTCAACAATTTAAGGTTTTTAACATGTTTTTAATTTTTTCAGTTTTCACTTTATCCGCATCGCCTCGGGGATATAGAATTGGCTTCGAGTGAAAAACGACTTTTGCCAATCGAAAAAAATTTCGAACTTCCGCCCTTGTCCGAAATGAATGAGCCCCGTTTTTTGGCAAAAAGCTGACCGGAAAGGACGGAAACTTCACTGAATTATGGCTTGTGAAAAATCGCACTGTCCGGATTGACCGTACGGTTCACTCTTTACTTTGAAATTGAATGAGAACAGATTAGCCCGGGGATCTGGATAAAAGCTCGATAGAAGAATTTGAACCCTCAGAGGGTTGTAACTTGTCTTTAACCATGAAGAATTACTACGTCCCATTATTGACGGGGTGTTTAGGCTGAAGAAAGTCATGACGTCTAACAATAAGTTGAACGGATTGAAAATAGTAATTAGGCAATAGAGAAATAATTTTCTGAGGGAACCATTACGCGGTAGAAAAAAAACTAGAATACGTAGTCGAAAATGAGCGTATTTCTTGACCGTAGATCGTTCCTCTGGTCCACTTAATCCGCTGAATTTAACATATGATTTTATTTTAAGTCAAAACAGTGTAACTTAGCTCAAAGGATCTTGTCTAAGTTTGATAGACAAAGTTTCGAGTCGTGGGGTTGACGAAGGGGCGGCGTCCCGACGCCGGGTGACGACATAGCTACCCTCGGAGCCACGTCGATGTTACAGTTTTCTACAGCGTTGAACGTCCTGCTTGAAGTTAAGCATTCATGAGGTATACGTGTTGCAAATGCTAGTGGAGGGTAGAACGTCTGACGGAAAATCGACACGTCGTCGTCCGTTCGTTCCTGGTTCGCCCCCTCGGGCGAAACACCACCCTAACAGACCCATAGCTTATTATGGCTTGCGAATAGCTGACGTTCGAGTAGATCGTTTGAAAAGCTTATGAGATTGAAATTGCCGCTGATGTATATATGTACTACACGCACGCGATCAAAATAACAGCAGAAATTTCCTTTAGAGACAAAGGCATCTTTTTTCTCAAAATCATATATTCCAGTTTTCTGTTTTAGAAGTATTCCTAAATACAGACATACTATACGGGGTGTATCATCTCAAGTGTCGAGAATGAGAATGAAATAAATCGAAGGAAATTGAATAAATCAATGCTGTGTTTCTTCAGCAAATGAACAACTATAAAAATTTCGTATACGAGAACACAAGATTCAAAGGCTTGGTGTACGGAAAAAAATTATGCCATTGTATGTACATTGACTGACGGAACGTGATTTTGCCACGATTCTTCTCATTTTCATTTTCGACACGTGAGATGATACACTCTGTAGATACACTGGAGCTCAAGGTACTCGGATTTTTATTCCAGTGATTCGAGACGCTCGTTGGTTCTAAGAATTTGAATATTTAGACGCGTTTTTATTGGAACAATATGAATATCTTGTACCTAAATGGTAAAAGGCAGTAGTCAATAAGCCCGTTTTTCAAGGGTGGTTTGGAACTTTGTTCTGTACTTTTTTCGATGTTTTCAACACTGGCATAAGTTACTGTGCTGTTGTTGATACTAGACAAACGTTTACCTTCAATCTCAGCAATGCCCCGACGTTCGGAAGTCATGTCAAATTTTTTACCCTTGCAATAAAAATATTGATCGGTAATTTACGCGATATATCTATATGACTCTGTTCGTACACACTATTAACTATATTCCATACTAATTCATCGAACGAAACCGCCAACTAAGGTAGTAAATAATACATATAGCTAACTCATATCGCATCATATTATCACCCTCCAATACACTATTCGGCTTTTTAAGATAGAGATTCTATGAAAATATATTTCGATGACCATCGATTTGTGTAAAAAATTATCAATTTTCAAAATGGTAATACAATGGCGTATGAACAGTTTGATAGGGATTTGATTATTCGCCTTTTTGGATGCAACTCGCAGACTAGATGTGTCGTCGTTTATGCCGGTTGCATATAACAAGGCGCATCGACAAACGCTTCCAAGAACTGATTGTGAGCCCTACCGTATTGACCTCGGAATCTCGTGAAGGTAAGAATCGGTAGATGGTGCAGACTTTCGGGAGATAATATCCTCGATGGTTGTGCAAGCAGTTTGCCCTGCTACGGTCTTCGAGCATAACGGTGCAGGGAACAGTTGCATCTGCAGGTGATATGGAAAGATACCGACGTGCCATTGCCATCGGAGTGCTGTTGACGACTTCATCGATTATAAGCGAGCTGCTAATTCTCAGGTACCACGAATACCGACCCATACAATCGATATTTGAAATTATGTTATGGTATTCATCGATACAACAGCATTAATAATTGATTGGCTTTTCTCTGATCATACCAAAATCGAATTATATTGGATACAAAAACAATCAGTTATGGTCAAAAAGTGTACGGTAATTATTTCAAAAACAATAAAAATGTCCACTCCGGTATAAATCGATCGATTCCCTTTATTGGCACGTATCGTGCAGTTATCCGTAGTGTTAGAGTCGCAATTATGGAATTTGGTAACTCGACATATCGACGACAGTATAGAAGAACATGCTATTTCAAATTGTGCCACAATAACGTGCTATCTCAGATTGTGCTAGAAGAACGTGCTATCTCAAATTGTGGAAGAAAAACGTGCTATCTCGATGAAGATGATATTTGCATTGATACGGCACTGGAATTTGGGGTGCCTGGAGTATTCAAAGCATTCTTTTTCAATAGATTGATCATTTTTTCCAATTATTTTTTCATTTATTTAGTTCCTAGCAGATTTATCTAGTTCCTAGAGATAGGCACGTTCTTCTCCGACAATCCGAGATAGTACATTCTCCCTACTACCGCCGAATATGAAGCAGATCTAGTTCCATGACCAAGGCACCGTAATATGTTCCGTTATGAGTTTTGGTGTGAACCCGATAATTGTGATGAGCCGTGTTTTGATTGATTGATGATTGATTATCGGCTATTCCCTCGCTAAACGAATTATTTACGTTTGAGAGGACAATCAACTTTGAGCGGATGATCGCTTAAAATCTAACATTCAAGTAAACCGCTTCGATTGGACTGTCATGAAAATAATAATCACGTCAGTTTTCACGGTGAAGAATTTTCTTGACACGCTGCAGCAGACGAAGACATGCATAATATCGTAAATCGTTATGAAATGAGACAACGTTGCAAATTAGTGCAGCGAAAATGTACATGTCTTCCTATAACTCTCTGAATTGCCCACTGCAGTGGCAATTGTGCCACTCCGGAAAAAACCTATGGGGAAAATTGAAATGCTCCGAAAAATGTCAAGAATACAGATTACGGAATGCGCTGCAAATTTCTGAGAACTGTAACCGAAGATGATCAACAGGAAACTAGAAGGCGATACCATCCAGGCTCGCGGAATGCTGTCACAGCACGTATAGCAATGGAGAAGGGGAACTTCTGCTTTCGTGTACCAGTTCGTACGTTCTCGTGTGGATCTTTCCTCATGCGTCATGGAACTCCATTAATCCACACACTGCACTTCTAGCCCCACTCTTTTGGCCTTTGCAGCATCCGGCATTCGTTGGTCAGACGTCGACCGGAGAGAAGAGGCGCAAATTGCAAGTCACAAGCGTGTACCAAAACAACGCGACGTATATCAATTGCCAATCCACAGTGCTGGTGTTTATTCGATTCTTAAAAAACTTACCAAAATGGAACGAATCACAGTGTCAATTTTAGCCGCGATTATCTTAATTAGTGCAGCCCACGGCCACGGTGAGTTACAGCGACGAAAACAACAATCTTCAATATTTGTCCCATATTATGGAGAGAAACTTGAATTATGGGTTACATAAAAATCAACGAAGGTCAAATTGTTGCGAAAAATGTTGCATTGAAAAACGTTCGAAGTCGCTTGTAGATATTTGCTATACATTTCTTTCGTACACTGTTCTGAAATAAACGCCGGTGTTTATACGCGGAATACTTCGCAGTTGCCAATTCGCAGTGACGTGCTGGTCTCCGAGAAACTGAGGATAGATATACGTATTCGTAGCTGGAATTCCCGGCTTCAGACCTGTGACAGTCTCATGTTACTACAAGGCACTCTAGCATGACCATACGGGTCATAAGTCACGAGTTGAATGCTTTAGTTTGTAAAATTACTAATCTAGCTGCTAATTAGACAAATGCTTATCACTGGCCGTTGTGACTTTTTCCCCAGAGATGGAACTCGACGACGAAGAGGGAACCTCGTACAGATGGCCGACTGATTACCGGACTGATTACGACGATGGGTAATTTAATGGAGTTAATTGTACATAAATTATACTATACCTACTCTGATGCAAGTATGTTATTTCATCGGCATGGCATTAGCCTTCTGTTGTCACACTGAGTGCATTTCACCCATGCACCAACTTTAGGCCTAAACATCTAAAATTTCCCAAGGGAGAATGAGACTTTAAGGGGAGCAGTATGTCGCGGTTGTAAAAATGAAACGTGGTCCAAAATCAATTTATTTCTTCACCAAAGTCCATTTTATATCATTATGATCATGTCACTAAAAATCAGTCGCTGCACGAATTGAGGCACACCGTAGGTCTGATTTCACTTCCTCAGGATCCAAATTGTTCGAAAGACGCACCGTCATAACTCGAATAAGGGAAATTGAATTTAAAAAATTATCATAGAAGATATGGCCAATTTTCTGAAAATCCAACTTTTTTTCACTTATTTGCAAATAACTCAGCCTCAAAATTAAATTTTCCAATTTCCCTCATTCAATTTGTGACGGCCTGTATTCTAAACAATCTTGGTCATAGATAAGCCGAATCGGACCACGGTGTGCCTGAATTCGTGCAGCAACCGTTTATAAGTGAGATGATTATAATGATGCAAAATGAATTTTGGTGATAAAACAAATTGATTGTGGACTATGTTCAATTTTTCCAACCGCGACATATACTGCTGCTCCACCCCATTGTCATAAAGCTAGGATTTGAAATCCCCCCCATAGGTACGGACCGGGCTCTTCATATGTCAAAATAACTACCTTTTTTGAAATGCACACTTACGTACAATTTTTTTCCTGATAGTAGCATATCGCAGGAGTATTACGTCCAAATTTGAGTTAAAAATATAAAAAATTGACAAAGTTATGTTTCTTTGGAGCGAAAAAGTGTCTTTTTTGCGTGTTTACCTCTTCATGATTTTTTTCAACAAGTCACAATTTTTTTTCGTAAATCAATTTCTTGTACATAAACTAGAAGGTTCGAAGCATGTTCTGTAATTTTTTTAAAATACTTCGGAGTAATATTTTATAATCCACACCAGTGTGACAACGGTGATATTATTTGACAGTGTGTGACAACAGAGGGTTAAACAACAGAGTCCGAAAGTTTGTTGGTAACCTGTTAGCCGAGTCAACCGCTGATTAGTCGATTTCATTGTTCAATAAATCAAGAAATTACGATTTCGGGTAAAAGTTAATTATGCATAAGACAATGGCAATAGGATTCAACGGTATTTTTTCCACAGAATAACACCAGCCGCTGTCATTATCATTATTACGGTAATATTGCTGATCAAAGCGGCTATCATCTGTTGTTGCTGCTTGTTCTGCCGCGCTTCTCCGATTTACCGCTGGTGTCATCGTGACAGCTGTAAGTCAGCAGTATAATGAGCGATTAGGATTTATATTTACTTTACACACTTGATGAGCATTTGACAAATATAGAAGCAGGAGTCGTTCACCAAAAATACACGCACAAGTTTGCTTAATATTTGCTACGGATGTACATACCTCGCACCTTTTGTCACAGCATCGATTCATACATCTACAAATCAATTTGTCTCTGAATTTAAAATGCATTACTATTTCAGCAACGAGTGTTACCATTATCCAGCCGGCTTCTAGCTACCCAGGGACCATCGGTCAAAATAACTTCAGCTTCAGCCTACCACCACAACCAGGTAAGTTGTATCAGCACTGTCATAAATTAGGACCTTATCAAAATTGGTATCAGCATTTTTATCGATTGGTGTATCGCGTGTAATTGGCAAAATATACTTTTGACGGTCAAAAGGGAAATACATATAGGGAAAATTGGTACCCTAACTTTCGATACTTTTCTACAGCCCCAGTGCAAGATCCACCTCCGCAGTACAGCAGAGTAGGAGACTACAACAGACTGGTAACACCTCCGGATTCAAAACCAGGCTACGATCAGTAAAAAGTACCAAAATGATTGAAGAAGATGCTTTCACAGCCAAATTGTCAGTTTTTGCCAAACAGACGATTGAGTGCCTTACCTTCGAAATGCCACGGTCATTATTATTCATACACAGTGGCGTGGTCTTCAGTTACCAATATTCATGATATCGGCTAGTGATTTCTAAGACAGGATACTCGATTTTCATTACTTTATACTGTTATTGGTCCAAGTTGGATCGGTCGGCAATTATTGCGGTATCGGATACATTTTCGATTACATGGTTAATTTTACGATGATTAGGGTTCAGTCATAAACAGTCATGAACTTCGTTTCACATACTCGCTTCATGGGATAGTTCTTTTTAAATTTTTATTTTTTTTTTTCAATTTTTTTTTCCTCGATATTTTCCTCAATGGTCAATATACTTTTTTACACTCAATCCGATCAGTGCACACTTGGATCGAATAGACTTCAAAGATTTCCGCTCAAATCTTGCCTAGGTAATATTGGAAAAAATTTCTAGAGTATGAAAAGAAACAACAACATAATTTTACTGCGATATCATCTATGCTAACAATTGGTTCCAAAGACTTAAACGAATCGATCCATTCAGTTATCGTTTATGAACGGAAAAACCGTACATCTATCTAATGTTATAGTTGGATATTATACGTGGCAAATCATACGTACTTAATGATCAGGTATTGCTTTTTGTATTTTTCGAACCAATCGCTCAGATCCTGCAACTTACCATTATGTATGTACATATTATTACGGATTTTTTATGTGACACCAAACCTCTGCAGCTGATTCGTTGTAATCATTTTTTAAGAGAGATAGTAATATTATAAGTAAATCTATGTATTTTTAGATACATTCTGCAGATCAAACTAATTATTACTAATAAATTGATTGATCAGTAATTTGTTTTTCTTGGTGTTTATGGTAAATGACCGGTTTTTTTGTTTTTTGTTCCTTTTCTTTTTTACATTCTCGTATAATATAGGGATCCATACTATTTCCTTGAATCGAATCCAACTTTTGATTGGATCCGTCATTTCTCCCGGTGGGGTAAATTTCCTTTGGTTCAAGATACTCTCATCTCCCTGGCATTTGTCAACTGATCTTGAAAATCTACCAACTCGTGATTCAAATAAGTGAACGTGGAATTGGATTTTCTTTCCATGTCCAACACTCTTATACATTGCAGACGAAGAAATTTACAGTTTTTGCGTAACAGAGTTTTTTGGGGGGGGGGGGGGGGGGGGGGGGGGGATTCACACACTCAACGTGATGGATACGCAATCACAACGGGACGTTAGAAAGATTACACGTCGTGAATTACCCTCAACCTCAGCTGAGCATTTTTTTTTTTTTTCTTTTTTTTCGCGCCTAGGTGATCTCTGTGACTCATTGTCAGAACTCCATCCATCAACCAATAATAAAATTAAAATAAAGAACAAATCCCAAAATTACTCACGATGGAGGTCCGCGATGAATTAAGTCCACATTTGGGAGTTGTGAAAGAAATTAAGATGTTGAAAATTGATATCGAAATTTTGTTTCCCACGACATTCTGAAAGAGGAAACATCGTGACCATCGATCAGGTAGATGGAATTCATTTGAAATGTAAAAGCACAAAATGACGATGACGGTGTGCTTTCATTGGCGAAAAATGCATGTCTTCACAAATGGCGGCAGACCTTGGTAGTTAAAAGGTGCGAAGATAGCAGCTTGCAGGGTATATAGTTTGAAAGCTTTCAAGGCTTCGCACCGGACATTCTTTAGACTTAAAACGCCAGTCACGTCAGATCCTCGTAAAGGTCGACTTATGGATGTAAGCTGTGTCGCAAATGAAAAGCACTTGTCGTCGAGACTGTGAACAGAATCTTAGAAAAAGCTCGCGGACGTTATATGTATAACTTCGTGAAGTAAAAAAATATATATAGCGTAAAGTCTTTCAAGATTTTGAGCGGAAAATTTGACTGTTGGTAATTATGACGCGCGTCAAAAGTACACCGAGAATATACGTTATCTTGATCTCTGAAAAAGCACCGAAGTACTGAGCCAGAGATTAGCCTGATATGACCTCGTAAAAGAAAGTCTGGTGTGGTTACGGCCACATATACAACGACGGAGGTATAAAATTCAAGGTTTTATACCCCAAGTTATACGAGATGATGGAAGGAAAAAGGAATCCTTTGATCTCACGTAAAAAAAGGCAGCATCTGAAACGGCAAAACTTTTTTCTCCGAACGACAAATCACTCTTCTCTATCCGCAACGTATACGTATAAGTAAGAAGAATTGCTAAATTTGGTTTGTTAGTTTTTTTTGCTGTCTCATTTCAGTTTCTCTTTGTCTGCGAATTCCTATCAACGATTCATCAATCAATTATACCAATTGATGAAACTGACGATGATTAACTTGTGCTCTATGGATTCGGTGCCAAATTCTGCGATCGAATTCAGTTCTAAATTTTAGGTGAAAATTAAATTGAAGATGTACCAATGGAAAACCCCTTCAGAAAATTTCTTGCAGCTTTTCAACAGTGATTTTTTTGAAAGTGAAAAATGTTTTCATTATGTGTGAACGTATGGAACCGAAGTCATGCAATGGCTGCCGTTTAATGAGGTGAAAAATATTAATGCTAGGGTTGGGCAGTTTGTATCGCACGCTTACTTTCGTCGTCGCTGGATGTTGAAGGGTCGAAACTTGCCCGTGCAGTCAACCAAATAATTGTAATTCGAAGGGTCGGTAGCAAATGGGTAAAATTGACGAAATTCATATTTTTGGCGAGTCACTCTTACTGCTGCGTGATTAAACCATTTTCAAAAGCTGAACTCATTGTTTTCTTCATAGCCGATTTCTGGAATTATCATTTGATCTACTAGACCAAATTCCTGCATTACAATTACTATACGGTTTCTACAAACTGTATTTGTCGTACAACCAGAAGTCACCTGCAAGGAATACATACACATTACACACCTATACCGTTCCAAAAGTTAGCCAAAGTCGTTTAACTTGACTAGATAACTCCGGTAGTCAGTTGAACTGGCCGTTTCCTCGCATTCAACTAAAGGTGGAGCACATAACATCTAACCTAATACTGCAGACCTGTTCAAGAAATTACGTCCGGAATTCTATTGGCGATCGAGAATACGGTACGTTTCACCAAAGAGGGTTGATAACCTAATTAGTCTCGTGAGGGGTTACCGAGCTGCTCAGAATTTTCAAACTCACATATTTGCCATAGGGAGAACGGGATTTCTAATAGAAATTTTTGTTCCTCGAACAATTCGAAGTGTTCAATGTCTAACTAAGATCGCCTCGTAACTAGTTCTGTGACACTTTGAAAAAAAATCAAGCACTAACGACCGTAACTAAATTATGCTCAGAAGTTTCATTCCGTATACCCGCAGAAATTTAATTTCAACTTCTACGGTGTGAAAAGGACCTCTGTGGTATACCGGAAGCTTTGATGTACAAACCGCGATGACATTCGTCAGATTTCAAGCTCACGAGTTCAAGAAAAAGTTCGTGAAAGCGAAATTATAACGTTTTTGGTCAATTAAACTTACCGCATCTTCATCGTCTCGTAATTTTCATTCGATCCGCGTCTAGTTGGCTGAAATAACTGGAAACCAATTACGTGTTACTGATGATGGGTAAATATAGTTCACAAGTAGAATATTCGCCTTGACTAACTACTGTCTGTCTATCTACTACTTCTGTCAAATTTCAAGAAGAAGATTTATGAACGAGACGAGCCTGGAGCGAATATTCTTAAAATAATAGTCTCTATTCAGGAGCAGAAAAGAATAACAGTAAAAATCATGCACCCAAGTGTTCTCCTCGTGAAAAAGTGTGAAGATCCTGAAAATAGGTTGCGGGATTTTGGCTACACACAAAACGGCAGAAGATTGTCGGAAAAAAATTCACCCCCTCGAAAAACGGAACTCGTCATGAATGTTTCATGAGCGTATATATACCTAGTACCTAGATTAAAATATGTAGATACAGAAAAACTGTTCTGAATTCCAGTTATGTACGCAGTGTGAACATTTTACAGACGTTAGTATTCTGCTTTAAGATTTGAATCATAATGATTGGCATAACGGTTTTTGAAGCACTGACTAGACGTCGTTTGGCGCGAGTTCCTAAATTCAACAAGTTTAATTTTATACGACGGATAAAAAAACTTCAAATAATTAGGGGGTACCGCCAGAAGTTGAAGAACGAAGTCATCAACCGAACGGAAGTTTTATAATTACGACGGAAGAGACTTCGAGAGTTGATTAACTACAAACCACTTGGCTCTTTCATATTCCGAGAAAACTGGAAAGTAATTTTTCCCCTGTAATTAATCAGAACTTTGGCATTGTTCGCAGCATTCCGCCAGTCACGTAACAATCATAATTAAGCTTTCGTAAGGGCCTTTTTATCTGAAGATAGTATAAGAATAGAGAAATAAAAAGAGAATATGAGAGAAAGGAGGTGAAAAAAGCTCCAATAAATATGCAAAGAATTTCTCGAGGGGAAAATAATACGAACTAGAGAACCTTAGGCTCCTTAAACTGGAATGTATAGAATCTAGAAGATATTCCTGACTCCCACAACTCCTAGGAATAGAAAGAGACTTGTTTGGGAAAATTTATTGCCTTGTTTGTCGCCTGCCCGGTCACGAATAATAATGATAATAAATTCACTCTAATCAGAAACAAAGAGAGACATATTTTGCTCTAGAATCTGTACGCTTCTCTAAAAGATTAGAAAAACAAAAACAAAAAAACAACACGAAATGAAAACAAGATTTCAGACTCTCATACGGGTACTCAGATCACCACTTCTCGAGTATCTGACTGGATCTAAGCATCATCCATCACTTTGCGGAGATTTTTTCCGACAGACACAATACGATACTTAGCCGTTCTTATCATGCGAAGATGATCGATTTTCTCCCAATATTCCCAAGCAGCGTGTAGTCGGAATAACAGAATTTACACGGGATGTATTATACACACGGAGTATACATACTAATAGAACATTCTAGGCGAAATCAGCCACTTTAGGCGTTACGGATTTTAATAGTTTTCGACTGAGAGCGTTGCAAGCAAATAAATTTACATAACTATGCTGAAAAACTGTTGAAATCCGTAATATTTCGTATATATATTATAGAATGCCCCAATATGTGCGGCGTACATATTTCAACAATTCTACAAGAGTCACTAGTCAGGTTCGAATTGAAATGCGAAACAACGGACGAACTGGATGAAGCTTGTAATCGAAGGGCTCAGAAAGATGGGATGATTATTGGTAATGACAGCAGATATAATTATCATCGACCTTCAATTTGACATCTCCTGTGATTGGGTTAAAGCCTTGATATTGCGGGGCTGAAGCGGAGAGAGCTTTTTGATAAATGGAAATTACGTGTTTTTCCGTAACGAAGAGCCTGGGCACTTGACACGTCAGCTAGATTCGAAGACCGATTATAAATTGAGCTTTCATACGATGGGGTAGAAGTAAGTTGTGCCCACTACCATGGTTCATTCTATACTTGATAGAAGAAAAAAAGAAGGAGGGAATATGGCTTCGTTATAAAAATATCGATCTTATTATTCTCGATTCTTACAATTGTGTGTAGGGAATCTTACTCACCCTGACGAATTCGCTGGGGAAGATATACCAAGTGTCTGTGTTTAACGAACTTCCGGATGAAATACGCCGCCTAAGATCGAGGTCGAGATAATTATCTCCTGGGAATTCAACCCTGACTCTATTTAACAGAGCTAGAAGTAGGTAAGTGAGTTTGTGAGTTTAAGCTCAATTCACGGTTTTACTTTTGCAAATTATTCCAGACTCTGAACTTAAGCATTTCACAAATTCACGAGAAAAAATTATCAGACACCCCGGGAATCGAACCCCGGGTCTACCGGCCGCCAATCCGGGGATTTATGCCACATAGACCACCTAGTTGCCTAGAGATAATTGCCTTCAAATTTCTTCTCGTCTTTGTTTCTTGTGCTTTGTGTATTTACTAGATATTTTAATTTTCGCGGCTGAAGCACATATTATATTCTAACTACAGTCTTTCGACTGCAATCAATTTGTAGTGAGAGAGTGAATTATGTACTCTGATACACTATTGAGGTACGGACTTGCGTCCTTTGATACCTGTTTTTTTGTTGGTTATATTTTAGATGCCACCAATTTCTACGACGTAGATCCCTTTATGCCTGGTAATTATTCATTTCCTAAAATATAACCAATAAAAAAACGGTATCAAAGGACGCAAGTCCGTACCTCAATAGTGTATCAGAGTACATAATTCACTCTCTCACTACAAATTGATTGCAGTCGAAAGACTGTAGTTAGAATATATGTGCTACAGCCGCCAAATTTCAAATATCTAGTTTGAACTTAAGTTCGGAATACCTGCCAAGATCCAGCACCTTTTTTCCGATTCGTTTTCTTTTCGAAATACGAGTAGCCCGAGCATTTGAATCCTGCTTAGTCCCGAACAATACTTTTCAGATAATCTGAACATCACCAGAACGTTTCGCCCACTTGTATTGTTAGTAGCCGAACACGTCGCGTTTATAGGATTTCGCTTATATGCAAACGTCGCTGTTAGGTCGCAGTGGGAAAATTTTCATTCCCGTTTCTGAAGGACCACTATGCTTTTCCGACCAACATAATATGTATAAGAAAGTGATATTTGAAATACACCTAAGGCTATACATTCCTGGGAATATTTCTCAGGATGAGCTTGTAACCCGGAAAGTCTGGAGTTTCCTCCTACTACCGGGGCCATTTGCTATTTCTGTATAAATCGTGTCGCGCCTGGGAGAGATGCTTGGAACTTAATTATCGACAAACACAGCCTGACGCTAATTCCTAATCCAAAGTTTGAAAACGTTGGGTAGTAAATACCTACGCGCAAACTGCGAAGTTAACTTGGATTGTTTACGACGTACCACCAGCGTTGACGCAAACTTCATCTCGGCTCTACCCAACAATGACATAGTCGAGCTCCAATCTCTAACAATATTCTAATCCAAGAATTGAAAATTGAGACAGAAGAAAAAAATGTCAACTCTCATTGTAACTTCGAATTCAAATTTTAACCCTTTCCCTACCATGTGAGAAAACGACATCCGATCCCTGGAAACATGGGGCTTTCGAGTCCAACGACTTTTCCACCTATTCAGAGTGCATTGAAAAATCCCTAAAAATTTGTGAAAATGCTTTTGACTCTATAGAATAAATAATTGTATTTCATTTTGGGAAACGTTTAATGTCCGATAAGTTAATCACAGGAGAATCATGCGTAATGCGGGGAAATGAATGATTCGATACAAACCAACCAGACACGAAAGCCCCATGTTTGTAGGAAAAGGGTTAACTCCCTCAGCTTGTATCCTGAAAAATGACAATAAAACCTGATTAAAAAATACTCAAAATTGGGTAGATCGGGGGAGTTTGTGGAAATGAAAAATTCCGGCCGATACTTTCAGCTTATTACCTATACATCGAGGCGGTCGCGATTCGTCCCTAGATTGAAAATCACACCGGCCGAATCACGAAAAAAAAATCCTATATATTGTCCGAATAAAAAACCGTTCCAAAATACATGAAATTAGGTAATATATTGGGGGAGTTTGTGGAGAATAATAATTCTGGCCGATACCTAGCTTATTATAGGCTGACGTGGTAGCGAAGCTTTCCCAAATCGAAAATGACACCAGCCAAGTTACGAAATAGTATATTGTGTTACTAGTGCGGAAAGTGGCCGATTTCCGTCGAGTGTGGAGTTAGCAGCGCAAGCCGAAGGCGAGTGTCGCATTCAACACGACTACGAGTGTGGACTTGCGACACGAGCCAAAGGCGAGTGCCGCGCCGTAATCACACGAGTATTCGTGGCGAATGCAACGAGCCGAGGCGAGCGCTGCTATCACGCGAGAAGATATCGGCCATCCGCACTTGTAACACACGATATTTTTTGTGATCCCTACGCAGGAAAGTTTGATTTGAGAAACAGACGAAAAAAAAATCATTTGTGCGGAAATAGTATATTGTGTATCTAGGGCGGAAAGTAGGCGATTCCCGTCCACGAGTGCGGAGATTGCAGCACGAGTCGTAGGCGAGCGCAGAACGAGAGCTGACGAGAAAAGACGAGAGCTGTAAACGCACGAGTGAGGGATCGCCTTTCCGCCCGCGGTACACACGATACTTTTCCTCACACATGCGAGGAAAATTATTATCGCCTGTTGGAACGAGGAAATCTACAGCGGCTGGAATAGTACATTACGATACGAGTACGGAAAGGCTTATTTTACGAAACGAGAGGTTTACGGCACGAGCCGAAGGCGAGTGCTGTAACGAGTTTCGTCAAAAAGCCTTTACGTACGAGTGACGATCATTATTTTTCATCGTGAGAGCCGTGAAATCGCGACGAAGTTGCGATTTTGAGGTTAGAATGATGAAAAGTACTTTCCCGCCCGCTGAACTACTTTCCTGCCCGCTAAAGTACTTTCCCGCCCGCTCATGAGACTTTCTCGCCTTCTGGGCGGAAAAGAGCCACTTTGCGCCCGCCATACAGGTACGAAAAGAGCCCTTTTCCGAGCAGGTGTGAGGAAAATGGTACTTTCTGCACTAGTGCAGTGCGGAAAGGAATTGTACTCTCCGCATTAGTGGGGAAATGGGGCACTGTCCACACGCCACATAGGCCTCGAAAATCACACTTTCCAAGCAGGTGTTACAAAATAGTACATTTCGTTACGGCTACGGAAGGGCTTTTTTGGCGAAACAAGAGGTTTACGGCCCGAGCCGAAGGCGATAGCTGTAACGAGGTTCGTCAAAAAGCCCTTACGTACGAGTGACGGACATTATTTCCCATCATGAGAGCCGCAAAATCGCGACGAAGTTGCGATTTTGAGATTAGAATTAGGAAAAAAATATTCTATCAATTCTCCGAACTAGAAACCGTTGAAAATTACATTTTTACACTCCTCATTTACATTAGGTAGCAGTTTCCGTAAAATATCTCGATCATTAGCCAGGCTCATTGTCAACGACGTGAGAACTTAAATTTCGGCCTCAAAGAGGTTTTAATAATCATTAACATGGATCCGTTTCGCAGCTAATCTGCCCGGCGACATCAGTGTACTGCCATTTGATTGTCAGGGTACGTATAACTGGATGGAGGGTAATTCTTGAAATTAGTTAGATACCGAACCACTTGACCGGTTTATTTGTGGACATTTCGGAGCAACTGTTTACAGAGAGAGTTATAATGTATGAGAAGCAAACATTTCCATGCAATTATCCTTACTTTGGTACTTTGCTCGTTGAATGGGAACTAACGAACCCGTCGACTATAAATACTCCTCTATTTACGCTCAGTTAAACTCTTCGAAAATTGCCGACAGTCCTGTATAATATTCCCAAGATTAATCCAAGTTTGAATTATTCAGGAGGCTATGTCCCTCGGGATATCGTATATATTTAGATTACCAATTATATCGTGATTCGTCTGTAAGCTATGCTCGTCAAAGCATATCAAGCCGATTTATGTTTGTTTTGGAAATCTTGAGTTCTCAGTTGTGAAGCCTGAATTGGGCTCTTCGTAGACGTAGTATTTTCCGGTAATAACTTTCATTCGGTTTGAGAAACCAGACATTTTTCCCAGAATTGATATTTCACAGGAATATATATTTCGTTCGCGTTTCTAAATAGAAACTGCGATGAAACCGATGAAAAAGACGGTTGGACCATTTATTTCCCTTTCATCACAAAAAGGCTAAAACATAAGGGTGAATTCCTATAAGGTAAAATCTCTGAAAGCATAAATTTTGTGTGAATTAAACGAAGGCTTTTATTCCCGAAGATTCTGCAAGCTTACGCTCCGCATCTCATATATAAAAGATGAGTTTTCTATTCAATTTTTATTCACGGATCGTCAAGAAGTTTCGGGAGCTGAAAAGACACGTAGTTTTACAAAAAGAGGTAAGAAATTTCTGCCCCGTAAAATGCGCTGAAATTACTGACCATTGCTCTTGCAGAGAGTTCAGATTTTCCACGGATTTAAACTCGTTATAAAAATATTGTATTTTCCTCATGCTCTTGGGTTAATTTTTCAATTTTTTTTTTTTCGCGGTCTTTCGCTTCTTGGGACAACAGTTTTAATTAACTTAACGAGGCCCCGACTACGCTTGACGAAATTGCGAAAGTAAACAAATTGGAAATGTCAAAGGTTTCGAGCTTATTATATTAATTTATAATAATATATTTGGCGACGAATGCAAATTATAACCAAGCTTACCATTATTTCTGATATTCTGTTCACCTCGAACCCCTTTCTACTCGCTTGATTAATCTCTTAAATTAAAACCGTATCGCGAAACGGAAAATATTATTGGGCAAGCTTTATACCAGAATACCAAAATACGCGAGATCCTGATAGCGGCTTGTGATTTGCCATCCCTTAGAGAAAACCTTTTGAACCACGTACCAAACCCTACCTGACTCGTACAAAATTGAAGCGCGACCCTGATCACAGAGCTATCCTCCAGCGCTCGGGCAGATTTAACAATTTATCTCCAGAAGGTTGGCTTCCGCCAGCGTAATACTTGGGTCAATCCATAAAGACGGGTTTTGTATAAAACAAAGCATTCCGAAGTTCCAAAAATTTGAAAATTTCTGCTCGCCTGATGATTTATTTGCATATTCAACGAGATCTTTGCTTCTGTTTTTGCTCATTTTGCATATTCGAGATTTCCCAAGCTCCTCGATTTCAACTTGCAAGATTAATTCCTCCGTGTGAACTTTCCAAAGGGCTCATACGCCAGGAGAATCCTCAAGAGGGAAAGGTAACATATTCAATCACTTGCTGTACATATATCTCACGGTTCATCGAGCCTGCCCATTGCCCACGGGCTTTTCGAAGGCTCTAACTGCTGCAAGAGCTCGCGAATAGTTCCAAAAGGATTTAGGAGGAACTGGTAAACTTGAGGGAGTCCAGAACTCCGCTGAAAGTAGACTGGAGGTGAATAAGCACACGAAATTACGTTATATATTGTAGAATACAGAAGCTGCGGATGAGATGGCTCTCGCGTCCCGGGAGAAATCCTCGAGAAAAGCTCGAGGCTAATCGTATAACAGATCGGAAGAATTTAATTTGCCAGTTATTTTCGTACCTTTAACCCTTCGGGCTAAAGTACAGTCGTAAATTACACCGGAACTACGTAACGGCGTTTGCTCTCTGGGCAAACGTTGGTGCATAAAAACTTCGGACTCTGAAGCACCGTGCCATGAAAACGAAGAAATACAACTTCGAAAAAATTCCAGACACCGGAATAATTTACTCTCCCTTCATCGCTGTGGGATATCGATCAAAGCGATAAGCTGGAGAAAAAGTCCCGCAGGATAAGACTAACATCTTGTCCTTGTTAGAATCTGAAAGCTGTCCCCAGCTCGCCCCTGAATGATATTCATTCGATACCCGGAAACCCTTTTACAAATCGAAATTTTCTCAAGCCGAAATTGGAAGGGTTGTATTTGCGCTCGCGGCTCGTAGAAATATGCGGAAAATACGAATTCCGCGAAATTGGCACCGAGGTGGGTATATCAGCCATTTATACGAGATCTGCAGTTAGCGAGGCGAAAAGGACCGCCGCGTATCCTCGCCCAAAAAAAGGTGTACACTGTATGGGTACACGTGGGCAAAGCGGCTGCTTCGGGTCCTGAAGGTCGATCCAGCCTTTGATAAAGGGCGGAATCCCGGGTAGAACCCTTGTAAGGGTTCGATCGTTGCACTTTAGAAACCGCGAATTGGGGTTTCGGATTTATTACGAAACTCCTAGCTTCCGGAGGTAATTACGTTTTCCTGCGAAGAAGAACGCCCAGGAATAACCGTTTTCCGTGAATTTTTTTTTCGCAAATACAATTTTCCCTCGGACCCACGGGGTATTTCTTTCATTGAATATGTTCTAAACTTTAGAATCTAAAGAATATCGAGGGAAATTTTGTTCGAAAAATATTCGAGATCCGGAAAGTTATGGCATATGAGAGTAGGTACACCTCTTCTGAAATCACGAATTCCGAACTGGAATTTTCAAAAAGTATTTTCAAATAATCAAACTTTATGGAAATCAGAAGAAAGCACTCGTCTTGTATAAAAAATTCATCCTTCACCGGTGAAGGTAAAATACGGATCCCTTGACGTGGAATTTTTTGCTTCGAACAAATAATCTGAGACATAAACTTGTGTGTTTCGAATAGCGAAGATCAGTACGAACAATTTTCGAATGGTTGTACGAGAGGCGCTAACAGCTGTGAAATTACAGAGCAGGAATCACAGGGAAAGGAATAGATTTGAATACATTAGTGCCTAAACGAGAGAATTATGAAAATCACAAGCAGACAGAGGAGAGCGTAGGGACCGGAGGGCTTTGCCTCAATGAAGGAATCTAGATGTTATAATGTTTAAAGAGCGGAAGTTAGAAAGTTCTGCAATTTTATTTTGGCATCGTGTGCGCGAAGGATCGGTGAGTGCAAAATTTTACCAGGTTTTGGAAATTCTCCAAATTTGATGTAACAAAAATCGAGGCAACCTCCGACCAGCTTATCTACTACCAAGATCTCTGTCTCCTGAAGAGAAGTCTGAATAACAAAAAGCCAAAGCTTTTATGGATACCGTCGCCGATGTATACTTCGCTATTCTCAAACCCCTGGCCATCTGCCAAACGAAATATGGCGCCTCGCTGTTATGTCGCCGAGACAATTGCCCGATATACACATCAACCCATATTTCATTTCCCGGCTCCCCCGAAAATTCCTTAATCGTTTTTTCACAATAAACCACGTCAACGTGCAACATCATTCTGCTTATTGCGAGCAACAGCCTTGATTCTCGCTAATACTTTCAGCCTGATAGAAAATGTAGAAGGGTGTTTTTGGATCGGTGTTATTTTTGTGGCTTCATTAAAGTTGTACGCACCCACACGAGAGGAAAACACATTTTGAGAAAAATGATGCTATAATACTATAACGAAAAAGAATTGATCAAGCCATCTTCTTTATGATGCGTATCTCGTTTTGCAACTAATTCTAATTTTCTCGAAACCACACCAGAGTTTTCTTATTTCTAGTAAATTTTTACTCAGTGTAGATAAAACGAGACTATCGGGTTTGTGCCACCAGATGCAGACTGGCTCAAAGCGTTCAAAGCAGACGGGAAAACCGAGTAACCGCAACCTTTTGCGAAAAACTTGAGAGAATTGCAAACTCGAAAGAACTCTCTGAGCTGGGGGACTATTAAGGATAATAATGAAAAAGAATATCTTTGCCACGTGCCGCAAGCTGCGAACCTCGAGAGTTCACCGACTAGCGAAATCTTAAAGACCTCACTCCTGAATCTGACAAAGACATCCGATTTGCACGGATACTTGTTGTCGTTTGGGTAAACGAAATTAAGGACCTCGTTTATCCATCTATGGTATATTTAACCCACCGGCGACCTTTTTTTTATATAGAAAGTGGGAATTGTTCGCTTGGTCAGACTAAGCGAAATCGTTTGCGGTTTATACGCTGGGCGGGGTACGTATAACATTCTCGTTAGTCTCCGACAGGGACAACTTCCTATGACAGAAACGCGGACTAATACTATCTCGTTGAACTGACAAGAGGGAGAATACGAGAATACGAGAATACGAGAATACGATTCTCCCGAACCAAAACTCGTGGTAAAACCCAAAGATCCTGCAAGGGCTCGAATTCCGTTTGGTTACAAGTTCCACCGCAGACGAACGGACTCGACTCGCCTTCCAAGAGTAAGTAAACTAAGCACCCTGCAGGGTGAAGAGAACAGGAGCAAAACTTTCAACGTTCGTTAGAAAATATCCCGTGCCTTAATACCTACTTAAGGAAACACTTTATTAAGCTTTTAACACCGGAATTATATAAGAAAGGGAGAAAAGTTATGGAAATTATTATTCCAAATTACAATCGACGGTCTTTTTCCACCGGTTCGTTAAAAAACGTGTTATATTATTTTTTCTGGATACACGGGGTCAAAATCACCCCTGCCGGCGCCTTCAGTTGGCGGCTATACGAACAATATGTATGCATCGAAGATATACAGGGTGGTCCATTTAACTCTGCCACCGCGAATAACTTGGCTATTATTAATTGTACTGGAAAGTGTCGTAGGAGAAAGTTGTTGCACTTGAAGGGGGAAAATGAGTTTTGGAACTGAATGTCATCTGAAGGTCATATCTTGTGAGATTTCGGTGTTTGCGATGGTTTTTCAAATGGGACTACCTATTTTTTTGTTCACTACAAGGAAGCTGACATCAAAACGCGTCCAACCATGTGCCACAACATGACTTTCGGATAACCTTCGGCTCCAAAATTCATGACTAAGTTACTCCAGAAATGATGAGTAAAGCCAGGGAATCCTTCATTATGCGTATTGACAAGTGTATTCAGGTCGATGGACAACATTTTGAGCATTTAATAGAATGAATTACGTGGAAAAAGTATTGAATGTGCCGATACAATTCATTATCCTTGAATTTCCACCGCCATTACTTACATGAATTTCGGAGCAAAAGGTTATCCGAAGGTTATGTTGTTGCACATGGTTGGACGCGTTTTGATGTCAACTTTCTTGTAGTGAACAAAAAAATAGGTAGTCCCATTTAAAAAACCATCGCAAACACCGAAATCTCATAGGATATGACCTTCAGATGACATTCACTTCCAAAACTCATTTTCCCCCTTCAAATGCAACAACTTTCTCCCATGACACTTTCCAGTACAATCAATATTGGCCAAGTTATTCGCGGTGGCAGAGTTAAATGGACCACCCTGTATAATACCTACGCTTTGTCACTGAAAAAATCATCATTATAGCCTCTCGAATTTTTCTTCAATAAAATTATTTGATGATGTTTTTGAGTTACGGTACTATTGTCTATTCTGGCGAGTAAAGAAAGAACAGAAAATTCAGTGCTTATCAATTTAACTTTTCCTCTAATTGTAAGATGGCTAAATCTATCCCCAGGTATGGAGTGGGGTCATTATGACCCCGAGTGACTAAAGAGAGTTGAGACCTACTCCCGACAAAATTGACTCCTTTTTATCTTGACTTCGTTTGTTCTAAATCTCTAAATGACTATTTATCAGAATAGAATCCTCTTCTCACATCTAGAGCCTCAGCGTCGCGACGCTACGCCGCGACGCCCTTCACTAAATCACGGATCTCGATCGATAGCCACCTTCGTCACACTAACACGTATATAGCCTTTATACTCAAGCTTCGCGAATCGAGACTAGAACACTGTGAGTGGTTTATCAAATTTCAGGAGTAAACATCGTTCGTCTTTCTCCCACATTCAAAAGCCTCCCGATACCTGGGAAGCTCTTTCCGTATCCGTATTATCGACTCCATTATTCTCATACACGGAAGTGCCAAAATGTTTCGAACTTTCAGTATCATTCGCTCCGCCAAAGTTTGAGGCTTGTGAAAGAAAAAAAAAAAACAAAAAAAAATTGATGGCTATTCTTCGAGTGAAGAATGGAGAAAAATTAATGGCAACAAGGACTTCAAAGACAAATAAAAACAGTTTTGAAGAGAACAAATGAATATATATGTAGTTTACGTATACAAAAATGAAGTCATAACTTTTTTGTTCTTGTTTCTTTTTTTTTAGTATTTTTCTTTCCGTTACCTCTATTCGTCGTTCGTGAGGGTTTTCCGCCGTGCTGCGTGTGCTCGAGTTCTCGATACGTTTCTCATCTCCCTTCGACGCACGCCTAGTAGAAACGGGCAGCGCCAGTCGGCCGCCAGCTTCCGCGAGCACCTGACGCCCGACCACCGCGTACCTATACTACTGGCTGCGTATCGCTCGAGACCGGCTGACCAAAACATGACCTGACTACTAGAACGTCCGACGGGAAAAAAGGCGGATATATCGATAATTGGTACGCCGGGATTAAGCCGGCAAATTTAATATACACTAACGAGATCTGATATTCTATGAATATTAAATCAACAAATATTGCAAGTGAAGTAACGAATTACATTTCAGCGGTTTTGAAATTGTGCGCAAAGTTTTAATGTTAGTGGAAAAATTTGAGCTCCAGTCAACGATAAACCGTTCTCTAATTGCCGATATGGAATAAAAAGTCCATACGTCAAGGTATATAATCAGTCTTTGTTATACTGAAATTTTTATTTCTGATCTTATGATAAAATTGTGTATTTGTCAATCGATTTGTAACGTTGAATTATTCATTCGTTGGTTAATCGGTTATACGTAAGTGAAATTTTCAACTAAAAAAAGGAGTGAAAGAATCATTGAATAAGTTTAGCAAACGGCGATATACGATCCGGTTGATGATATCCAGGGTATTTTTTTTTCAACGATTTACAGATACGGAATTGTGCAACGAAACGCTATGCAGAAATCAGTATAGTTTCTACACGGAACGTTTTGGCGAAGGGTGAGTCGTCACAATAATCAATAATCAATTGTCAGAGATACTCTGCAGTCCAATTAATGCACGAACAATCTATCGCGGAGAATGATTCACGTTTCAATAACAATTGATCACAGAGCTGGACAGATATCGCGATTTTAATGTCTAGGAAAAGTGATGGTTCAAATTTCAGAAGGAAAGAAGAGTTTTTTTTTTTCATGGTTTGATTCTCATGCGATTAATTTTGCCATTTGGTATCCTGGCCAAGGGAAACTTTACTGCCAATACGACGACGTTGTTAACGGCGCGATTCACCGGACTGTCGATTTTTAGGACTTTTCTAGCCTTGGAGCGAAACCAATTCCGTGTAGGATGGGCTTTCAAAAATCGAACGACTATACCTACGTCGGTTTTTTTTTACAAATCCCGCAATTTGCTTTTTGGAACGTGAGCGAGGGAAATAAACAAAAAATTTCACATCTAGAATTGATCCTCTTGCATCGTATAGTATAGGCTGGTATACCGAAAATGAAATTGGCGAGAAAAAAAACACAGGAAAATAAAAACGGGGTGAATGTGTTCAGTTGATGAAAGAGCTAGACTCGCCATTCTCAGCTCTCCAAGAATTCGACTCTCGCCATTGGACTTTTCAGCAATTATACACTGCAGCAGCAACAATCCCATTCCTCTGTAATGACGAATTCAGGTGAAAAAAGACTACCGGAATCCTTTCGAGAAAAAAAAGAGTCGTCTTCTCGATCGAGATCAGGACGTTTTAACTTTTACAAGAGAGGACCAAGCAGCGACGGAAAGAAGAAAAGAAGAAAAAAGTATTCAAGCTATTCAGTGACGGGAGCATAATTGCCTATAATTTCGGGAAAAAATTAATTAAAACCCGTTCGGTGATCAATAAAATCGAGAAAATTTCCGAGCCAAAATTCCGCTGCTCACAGGCCGGAATTAATTCTGGGTATGAGTTCGGTTTTGAACAGTTTAATACTGTTGGAACAGGTGACGCCATAATTATCCTCGAAACGGTCGGAACGGGGTAACGAAATTTGTAAGTCAGTTACCTACGGGTAAAATTACTGGAATATTCACTACCGGCAAACCCATTCTAACTGGAATGAATTGAAAATGTAATTAAATAGCCGCTACTGATGGCTGAAATAGTTCGAAGATGCCAGATATCAAGTTTATACTTTATTTTCCCCTCGTCATTGGATATAGCTTCCAACAATGAATTGAAATTACCGCTTTACGACTGATATCAGACATCTCCAAAATACGCTGCCTGAAAATAATCCAATTCATTTTCCTCATCGCTTTATTTCCAGACGGATATAAAACAGATAAAGTCATTGTGCAGGTTCTATTTTACTTTTTCACTGGAATTGCTCAGGGGAAAAGATGAAACAAAGACTCACCCTCAAAACTGCCCCCATGGGAAGGTGTAATGATATTTTGAATTGTTACACGAGTCATCACTCCCCGCAAAGTAATCGATAATTTATGCGATTCGTAGTCCTTGAATAATCTTTCCGGCGAAATTAGAGATACTATGTTCACACACACGTTGGCTTGATTAAAGATAAGAGAATAATCAGATGGAACGGATTTCCAGCGCGAATTCGGTGTGGGTAAAATGACCGAGAAACAGAATACCAGATTCACCGAGATCCGAGATTCTAGGTGAATTTATAGGGGTAGGAATTCGTTCCGAGGCGGTAAGACTGTTTGAATTAGACAGGGGCTAATTTATTCGTCGCTTCGCTTGTCTCGCAGTTTATCTTGTCTGATTTTCAAGTTTTCAAGTAGGTTGTTCAAGAGCTTGATTGAATCCTCAAAGTATTCTTGAGAACTACCCTGTATATCAACGAGGAGGTTTTAATCCGGTTGTTTTATAATTTATCTTATCTCATCGTTGCTCAATAAATGGAAAATTGTCTTTACACCGAAGAGGCAAATATGTATACAGTAATTAAAAAACTAATTACACGGTCGAAAGAATGACGAAGAAATAATTCACTCAGAAAAATTCGCTGGTGCCGAAGAACGGCGAGGATATACTCGTATTGTGGAAAAGAGAATGAGAAGGACGTTTATTGCTCAGTTTAACCCCCAGAAAACTCTATATTTTTTTCTGACGATTGCCACCGGACTTTACCACCTTCCTGGATCATTAATGTAGGTATATAGCATCAAAGGCAACGTGGAGCCCAAGTATACCCTGGAAATTCCACCTGAAAAAAAGCTACCAAGATATATTGTGACTCCCTCCGCAAGGGAGTTGCCATGGTTGCACGTGTTTTCCGCAACCAAATGGAACGATTCCTGATGCTTTTATTCCCTTTCGTAGTTTATTTGACCCTTGTAATAATCTCGGAATAATTTTCATCGGAATTAGCTCCTCCTGCTATTTCATAGTTTTAAATTGATGATTGAAAAGCTGAGGAAGCTTGCGCTCCCCACCCTGCAGCATCACATCAAAGCACAGAGGAATCCGACCAGGTAAAGCGTTAACGTCAGCACTTGGAATTGCTTTTACCGGTTTGAAAAAGTGTCCCATTTTCAATTCCGTTCTGGGATGTAATAATTCGCTCCGTGCCCTCACGGTAAATTTATGCGCCGAATACCGACGACCGGAATTTGCATTCTAATGGATAACGAATAATCGCAAGTTGTCATTTTGCTTGTGACGAGAAAAATGATTTTCGCGAGACTAAGAGCGCGAAGTAGCGTTACGGCGTTGTGGAATTTTTCCCTTACCGAGGGAATGAAATTCTGTGTGAAAGGAAATACATAAATATATTCGATTTTTAGATTGGGGTAAAAAATTCCAGCTCGTACACATGCCCAGTTCCTATGGAACGTATGATATAATTCCAGGTATAGTTATTTTTCAATGGTATTCGAATTCTTCGTTATAACCCATTCTTCACGATTTAGTCAACTGATGAGGCATTTCCCTCTGAATATAATTATTTTCTGAATAATTCTTCCTTGCAATAAATAATATCTCACAGGATATATATATATATTTTTTTTTTTTCTAAAAAGCTGCGAATTATTTCTCAGAAATTTCTTCACTTCCTGTGATCTACTTATTTCTCATCTTGTATTTTACGACGTCGTCGCAACGGTTACTGAAGGACACACAACCTAATGCCTGTCATCTCGCTTCGAGCACATCTTTGGAATTCTACCAGCTTTACTGGCATTTTATAGTACCCCTGAGATATTTTTCAAAAATACATTTTTATCGCAATATCTTTCGAGGATGGGGCAGATTCATTTGATTCTCTTTGACAAAACCTGTGTCTACCAACTCTCAGACTCCTCTGACTGACTAGCATATATTTCCAAAAAGGGTCTACGCTCTTTGGGTCGCCGTGGGATATTTTCTGTTTGCCTGGAACTCCAAGTGATTTAGAAAATTCATTGGTGAGGCTGTGAATATTTCAGGCTCTGATTAAGGATGGAATATTTAGGTAATCTCGCTAATCCGACCAAGCCTATAAACTTGTTGAATTAGTTTGATATAAAGAGAAGAAGACGTCAGAAGACTTCCTGAAATTATTTGGAGTCAGAATATCGCGTGCTCCACGCGAATCTGGACTACCAAAAACTGTGCAAAAATCCCATTTCCGTTGTTTGTTTTTTTTTCATCGCAACCCCGCAACGCTTCCGACTTCATTCTGATAAAAGCTTCCAACTTTCTGCTTAAAATTTTCAGCGCGAGACGACTCCAGATTGGATACCTACCTTCACTCTGGTATTCCACCGAGACAAGTTGAATACGTGAAATTCCGAATAAAAGGTCGGAAAAATTGTTTCGGTCATGACGCGAGAATAAAAGAAACTACAAAACGTTAGACCAACGAACATCTGCTTAATCGATCTAGAAGTAATATATTTACCTACTCGAACTCTGAATCTAGTGAAATAAAAAAGGAAACGCTTTTTGCGAATAATCTTCGATCCGAAATTCCGTGGGATACAACGAGATAGAACGTCCGGAAAGTCGAAGAGACCGGGTCAGTATTAAAGGAGAAATCGGAAACTGCTGCATCTGACGAAAAATATTGAATACAAGACATGATTTATCACCCATCGATTTTTCGGGCTACCTGCTCGTTAGCATGATAAGAAAAAAAATAAAGAAAAAAATTGGCTGATGAATGTGAGGCAAGAAGGATAGTAAAGAAAGGGCGAAAAAATTTCGTGACAGGTTCGCTCCTGGGAATTTTCCTATACCAGTTTGTAACCCAAGAAATCCCTCCGTATATGAGAACAAACCGCACCCCAAGAGCACAATACAAAAGAAAGAAGAGGAAAAAGTAAAAGAAAAAGAAGAAAAGGAATAGAAATAAGAAACCGAAGAAAGAAAAGAAGATTGTGAAAAGTATCGAAGCATGTTGCTATATCGCTGGATTTTGTAAATCGAAGATGCGGGAGAACTCGACGAAACGAATAAAGAATAGACTTTGGAATTAGTTTCCAGGATCAATTCTGTCGGAAACGATAATTGCAATCGAGTCATCTTTTAAAACTTCGACGAGCAGATAATTCGGCTGACCACAATAGGCCAGACCTATAACTACAGCTGTCCAGACTGTAATTCAAACTCGAAAAATAACATTCATTGACTACGAATTTTAATTAATGAAAAATGGGTTCTGCTCCAAGAGGAAAGCTAATTACGTTTGCGTTTTGATATCCGTCGTTTTGGATTTCCTTTCGCTGATTTTGCATTCGTGTTCACCGACTCGAAAAACCTACAAGTACGAATTTTCCAACAAATTGTCTCGTCCTCATAAGAATTGCGATTTATCTCATAAGGTCGATCTTCGTCCGAAAAGGTTTGATCTGATTTTAATGATCAGCGTGAAAAAAAAACCCCTACGAAATATGAGGGCAAGGGAAAAACTAATGCTTCTCATAACTTGGAAACTATCAAGTGGATCATTAGGAAATTTTGGCCAGATTTGAGTTAGAGCAAATTCTACCGATTGAGACCAACGTCATTAAAATCCGTTGATCTGGACTCAGAGATAACATCCACTCAAAATTTGTTCGTCAAAATTCTGTCTTCGGAGGTATCGTTCGTCAGAAAATTCATCACGCGCAGGTGGTTCTTTGAACCTGCAAACTTGCGGCTTTGATGAAGACTCAACCCTCCATTCTTGGGTTCATTTTAACAACTGCCTTGTGTGTATCCCACACTATACTTTAGATGTAGTGTAGGTAGTTTTGTTGAAAATAAATCATATAGACGAATTTATGTAACGGATGAATATGTATTCACAGAATGATATCGATTATTAATTGACAAGATTACAAGTGATATTTCTAGTAGTTGAAAAAGTTGATCGTTGATATATTTGAGTAAATAGGTTTTATTAGTTCGAAACCGATGTTTGATAGTAAGACTTAGAATTGACGATTAGTTTGCTTGATCGTTGGATAGGTTTTTTCGATTTGTAGAGTTAGTCCACACTGATCTTTCGAAGAAAAAATGGAAAGGAAGTTTTGAGGATCTTTAAAAAATGCGGGGTTGAAGGAGTTTGTCTATTAGTCAAAAATTGGTATTGGTCGAAAATTAGGATTCGTATGGATTTTTGCTATTTGTCTAGATTGCGGCGGAAGTGACGGTTGTGGGAGCGGGAATCGTACATAGACTTTCTAGGAAGAGGTATGTAGGTAGATAGTTTTTATGGTGGACGAGGAGAGTTTTGGGAAACAATAGATGGGAAATTTCAAGTTTTGCCCGCGCACATTTGTTCGCCAAATGTGCTTCTCGAAAGTAGGGAAGCTCGAAAAAGGTTCATGGCCGGTCACGGTCCTTTATACGCCAGGTCAGCGGGTTCGGATTGACCATGCGTCGGCATAGCATCGTCGATTGAAAATTCATGATAGATAAAACCATTTAATAATTGTGTATAGTACACTGTTAGAAAAAAAATGTTCCAGGAGGTCCACTATAATTTTTTGTGTTAATTTTGGAACGTTTTTTTATAGTTAAAACAACATTATTTTAACGAACCACGATCAATTTATGTTATTTTAATTGAAAAAAAAGTGTCAAAATTGACTCAAAAATTATAGTGGACCTCCTGGAAAACTGTTTTCTTCTAACAGTGTACACAACATGCCTTTTCCAAAACGGGAAGTTGAAAAGGCGCGGCGACTTTTTATACAGTTTTGATAATTAGAGTTTCAACACCTCAGATCCGGTCGAAAATTAGGTGGTACTAGGAATTTGTCTACTTGACTACACAGCCTAACGTCCTCGATAATTACGCGGAGGACCGTGTCGGTTCCCAGAGGAACAGTTTCGGGCTTCCCCGGATGCTAACAGAAGCCAGACCAGTCGACTTGCTATTCTCTTCTTCTTCTTCTTCTTCTTCGGAAGGACACTTATATAGTCCTGGTTTTAAATTGAGTGAAATCCGCTTTGGGAGAGGTAAAAATATCCGCTAAATTTGCTGAAGATTCTTCTATACTATACACTGCGATTTAGGTGTTTGAGACCTGCAGAAGACAATAAGCGGCGAACTGCAGCTCGGAATAGAACAAGGAATTCTTATATATACGGAAAATACGTATAGTGGAGACCAATACGCGTTATGTATTCCGGTCGCTTCGATGTGCATATACATGTTATATATATATGTGTATACATCCACCTGAATACCCCCAGGTACAAATAGCGTATACCTACATGCATCGGCTGTTGCATTACCGGAATTTCTACCCTTTCAGTTTGTAACCAATGGGGGGACATCCCCTATTCAGTATTACGTGTGTATTATTATGGATATATACATACGTGTATACAAGTATACGTGCATATATATATATATATAAATGGGGTGGTATTTTATGCAGAGCTGCGTTTGACACGCGCGTTAAATTGAAGGCGTTGTTTTTAAAATCCCGAGAATATCCCGACGGTATACAAAAGCTCGTGTATTCATGGAGTAAGACAACATCCTGCTAGAATGTATTTCATGGCGGGGTTGAAAATACATGTGATTAGAGATCATTTAAAGCGGGAATATATGATATGGAGTGTCTGGCGAGGCAATAAATTATTATCTTTCGGTTTATATCCTATACTCTATAGGCACGAGTAGTGGACGAGTTTTTTGTCTGTCCATTTAAACTCGTTGCGTTTTGACTATACCTTTTTATATTTTATTTTATTTTTTCCATTTTTGGCTGATGAGCCCTGCAGTTAACGAATAAACGGCAGTTGAGTAATAGCATCACTGGTCAGGCAGCCAAACTCCTACGGGATAAATTTGACGCTTCAAAAGGTATAGGGATCCCATTTGGTAATGAATTTGAAATTGGTCGTTAACGGCTACTTGAATATTGTAATTGGCCACGTCGACGATTAGGAAATAATACCGCGGAAGGTTGTTTTCCAAAATTAATTTAGACAATCGATATCGCACGAATGTCACACAAAATGTATGCAACATACTCAATTGAATTTGACAAAATATTACCTCAGCCAAAATGATTCCAGAATTTCAATAGCCGCGTTCAATGAATAAGAAGCTTCATTGTCAGGTGCCAGACTCGATCTGAAAATATTTTTCGAGATTCTTTTTACGGGTATAATTGGGGTTGCTTATCAAGGGAAATATTTCAGGAAAAGAAACAAATGATGAACATAAAAAATCTGACGATAAGCAACATATGCCGCACGAAGTTGAGGAATAACGTGACGTCATCGGACCATATGATGTAGATGGAATGTATTATATATGTATTAAAAACGAAAAAGAAAAAAAGAAAAAGGAACAGAAAATATCACGAGAGATCGGGTCGTCGGTAAGGCGAAAGCGGAAAACAAAAAGGAAAAAGAAAGGAAATAAAAAAATAAAAAACCGAAATAGCAAAGGAGTACGGAGTCGGTGGGTTCAAATATCATTCGAGTCTCGAGAAAAAGGTGAGATGAAATCTCACGAGGGTTAAAGGACTGCTGGGGAATACAGTAACGGATTTATGGATTGACAACTACCAGATCCAAGAAAATTTCAAAAAGAAGAACCCTTCCCATCGTATTCGAACCCTATCTGCTCGTGAAGCGGAAAAAAAAGTTTGCCTAAAAGTGAGCGTTTTTTTGAAATGGATTTACGGTCGAGTCACTATTATTAGACGCACAAAATTTCTGCGTTGACGGAGGAATTTTTATTTGCAAAATTTTATGTAATTGGGGAAAAGAAAGTCACAGTGTTTTCTAAAAATGGCGGATATATTCAATTTTAATTAGAGTAACGCACTGGTTAATGGTGTACACAATTTCCAGAGAACAGAAGGTTTAAAATAATGGAACCGAAGTATCCCTAATTCCAGTTGTCGGAATATTTCGACAAAAATATAAATTTTCCACGTTTTATTTTTACGGCAAATATCTTCTATGATTTTCTTGTTGAGTAACTTCTTTCGAAATCTGCAGACAACATTTTAAGAAGGATCCTTCAAATTCAAGGTAGACGCCCTAATTTCATACCTTCGGTACCAAAATTTTCGTAAATTGATGTGCACGAATCGATATAACGAAAAGCAATTCATGGTAGACGAGAAATTATACATGAACAGATTTTGAATCGAACCCTCGCTATTTGGGAGGCAATTCATTGTGTTCCCCTCGAACTCTAGTACCCGCGTTTCTAATCACTCGGTGAACAATGTGCATCGACTGGAAATACTCTAGTCAACGCGGATTGCGGTTTGAACAGTAAAAAAAAAAAAAAAGAAAAAAGTTTTGCCTTTGTTTGATGACGCGTGAAGAGCGGGCATCGCGTACCTACTTGGATTCGATTTCAGTCCTCATTTCACTGCAGCGATTGCAGAATAAACCGATCCGAAATCGACGCTTCGAACTTTTGGTATAATTTTCTGCAATGGGTATAGGTAAATTTGCTGATATCGGAGATTCGATTTGTTCCAAATTTACTCCCTGGCCATTCGGGTTTTCCCTCCATCAGCCGCGACTTTTAGGTCGGTTGGTCCTCTCGGTTTCCCACATTTTCACCCGCAATCAGAGAACGAGAATCTCCCTCAAACCACAAGAAGTTGAATAACGAGATAACCGGACTGATTCAGTAACGATGATAAATAATATAAATCCAGGTTCGATCGCGATTTCCAAAGTTAAATTTATATGCCTCGTCTCGTAGGTTGGGATTAATTAACTCCACCGTAAATATAACGAGGAACACGATGCCTTTCAAAGTGTCGTTTAACTCGCTAGGGAAACTAAATCTCTTGAGCTGAACCCTGTTAACTCGGGGTTAAATCCAGCCTCTCCAGCCCCGCAGCATCCACTCCGGAGGCTCCTCTTACTCGTCTCTTCTTATCTCGTCTTCTCTCTAGTCTAGTCGTCTCTTCAATCTCTACCAATCAAATCTACTAGTTTGAGTCAGGGGACGTCAGACCCAAGCGAAAGAATCGGATCTTGAGTAAGAAATTGAACGGATATTCGTATCAGGAATCGAGTCGCTGAGGAAGATCTAAATAAATAAAACACTCACCAAGTACATAACCTACCTTTGTCCCAGGAATCTAATCTTCGATCCAATAAACGCGTCGAGCTAATGTCCGGGAATCGAAGCCAAGAAACTTCACGGTAAATTGCTTGAAACCTTTCATTTCTTTCTCACTTTCAGAGCAGAAATAGATTGAACTCTAGTTTCCCATGAAAAAAAAATGCAGAATAAGTACATGTATATTCGAAATGAACGGCTGAAGAATTGGGTGAATTTTCGGAATCCTTAACTCGGCAACCAATTATTCAATTGAATTAGGATTTGTTTTATTTAATAGTACGTAGATGGAGCTTTGATTACATTTTTTTTTTTTTTTTTCAATAGAATCAGTTCATAGGGAGCACTGCTAGTGCCAATATGTGTCAACCATTTCGCTCTGTGACATGTCTTGCTTTGCCCACGATTCCGACATACTGCAGTTGATCTGGAAAAATAAATACAAGTAAGTTATACATATAGTTTCTTGGGACTGAACTTATTTTTCCAATGAAATGGCGACCGTTTGAAGTTGAAACTCAATTTGTTTTACGAAACCTCTTAATTATGAAAATATCAAATTCCTTATGGTATTATTCCAAGTTTGTGTAACATACAGATATTATTCATCGAATTACTTCGTTCAATTTTGGAACCGGCTAACCTAACAAAACAAGTCTGACCTCAAGCCGGATTCGAAGCTTCGATTATTCCCTCATAATCGATGTTGTGGGGATCGCGGAATAATATTATTCTTTCTACCGGTAAGCCGTAACAGCTATATTATATACGTATATCGTTCTTGATGTTGCCCAGTTCTGGCTGAGGCCAGTCATTCCCATAAATCTCGGAGTTTAGGCATGAAGAAATAGAACAAATCGGCCATCTTCGAATTTTAGTCGCATACTGTGTTCGTTGGTCATCTAGCTAAAGAATAGCTGCTCCCGATCGATAGAAAAAGCATACCATAAGAGACCGAAGAGACAGAATAAAGACTTTTGAAAAATAACGCGTCTTCCGAAATTCGGTGTTTCGTAACCAGCACCGTCTAGCTTTAGCCTTTGTTCAATTATCTGCACTACAGAATATCCCTTGCGGCTTTATCCTTGGCTAATTGAAGCTGCAGAGGTTGTACACGCAATTATTATATGTGTTGCAGGTCCTCTACCACGAAACTCAAAGTTTTGATTATAATTACGATTGTAATAGGTACGTGTAGGATTATCGTGCTAGTGCAGCCAGACAGTAGTATAACGTTGTTCGATATTAACGTTGTTGGCATTATATTAGGATCATAAATTGGGTATGACCCAAAGCAAATTGATCAGAATTAGCCGACAGAGCAACCGGAAGCCTGGGGTTCGGCAAATACTGAAACATTTTCGGTCCGGGATGAAAGCTCGGCTTTGAAGGAGTTCAATAAAACATGGAAAACCCATCCATCCGCCCAAGGCTTGAACGAATTTCTAAAATAAATATTTTTTTAAATTCACGATCGACGACCGTTCGTCGCTCGGAAATAAAACATTTTCATGTATACTTATTCGAGACTGTATACAATTTCGAGCAAATCAATCGAAAATGACTAGCCATCGGTTTTCATCCAAAAAATAAATATAGAAAAACTCGGATTGAAAAAATATTTTATTTCTTGATTATTTTCTCAAACAAGCAAATCCAGCAATCTGTACACAGACTATTTAAAAAAAGAATCAATTTTCATACCCCAAATTGTGTCCACTTTTCAATTTTTAAAAATTTTTGAACGGTGAGCCAGAGTTGCGTCAATTGTAGGAGCTTGAATAAAAATCATCAGAAAGCAGCGCTAAACTTTTTACATCAAGGGTCTGCAGTAATCCAGTCGCTACTGTTTGTCCTATAGTTTTTATTACGCTTAAACAATCTCGTAAAAAGTGCATAGAAATGGGTAAACTTTTTGCTCGTCAAAGCTACGAGCTCTGTGGAAAGCCATCGCATACCAGAGGCACATTGCAAAGTAGGGAAGCACGGAGAAGAGAATATACATACCGAAGTAAAAACCTCTATTTTACGAAACAGGAGTAAAAAAAATGCCTTGCACGTAACGAAAAGCATGCAATAAAATGCGGGAATTATGTTTTGTTTCGGCAATTTTGTGTTGGCCAGAGTAAAATTTCAGTGAAACTCTAACCCGTAAGAATCTTAACCTTGACTCTTATTCTACTCTTTTGAAAAAAAGTTTTAGTCCAAAGCCTAGGCAAATTGTTGTCTTCATTTTTTAGGACGTTTGAAGAATGTCTGCGAGTAAACCTCGCAGGAAGTCGCGGTCGTTTGAGAAAAGACTTGAAACCACTCGCCGAGCCGGATTTTACGGTGGCTCAATTTATTCATAGCTCTGTTTATTTGTTTACCAAATTTATTCATCCGTTTGTATTCACCTACTCAAGTTTTTTACTCTGTTTCGCGCAACGTAAATTTCATTCAACAGCACCAGGTCTATAATGCGTGCGATGAAAAATACTTCGTGAAATCTGTATAGAAAAGCACGGCCTAATCAACTTTCATCACATTTTTCTCCACTGATTCTTAGCCTAAAAGAAATTATGGAGCTCGGTAACTTTCCCTTTACAAAATCACAATCTATTTACTATTTTCTTTGTTTCAGGCAACCGGAAGCGTAAAAATATCAGCAAGATGCCGGTCGGTGGTCGAGTTGCTGGAAAAGTCGGGATATACAGCACCCATTACAATGGTAATATTTCATTTATTTATTTATTTTATTTCATTTATTTAAGATCAAGTCCAACAGGCGAACCCAGATACAGCCATAGACAGATGGGGAATTCCACGCGAACTCGACCAGTCCCGAAACCTCGACTTTTTTAAAATGACTGATTTTTTTTATGGTTTACACTGCTCAAAAAAACCTACCCCTATATGGCGGCTTTTTTTCCCGTCTCACCGTTTCGATGAAACGAAATTTGGAAATATCACCGATTTTTCACGATTTTGATATTTTGAGCAGGTGTATCTGCGAATCTGTTAGCCGAATCAGAAAAGTTTGTTAATCGAAATTTGTAGGTTTAAGTGAACTATTTGAAAGATATGTTTTTTCGAATTTTGGATTCGTCTGAAATAGTTTTTTATGCGAATGAACACCAAAAACCCATTTTTTCATGAGAAGGACCCGTTTGATTTTTTCGAAAAATTTCACAAAATTCCTGACTGAAATACAACATTTTCAAGACCTTTTGGAACCTGGGCTGATTTTTTCTTCAGAAGTGATGAATTATTTTGTGGCTAAAATATCGGTACGGCGAAGAGGCAGCCGCGCAGCCCGATATTTTAGCCACATTATAATTCATCACTTCTAAACGAAAAATCGGCCCAAGTTCCAAAAAGTCTTGAAAATGTTGTATTTCAGTCAGGAATTTTGTGAAATTTTTCGAAAAAATCAAACGGGTCCTTCTCATGAAAAAATGGGTTTTTGGTGTTCATTCGCATAAAAAACTATTTCAGACGAATCCAAAATTCGAAAAAACATATCTTTCAAATAGTTCACTTAAACCTACAAATTTCGATTAACAAACTTTTCTAATTCGGCTAACAGATTCGCAGATACACCTGCTCAAAATATCAAAATGGTGAAAAATCGGTGATATTTCCAAATTTCGTTTCATCGAAACGGTGAGACGGAAAAAAAACCGCCATATAGGAGTAGGTTTTTTTGAGCAGTATAACCCATCAAAAAAAATCAGTCATTTTAAAAGAGTCGAGGTTTCGGGACTGGTCGAGTTCGCGTGGAATTCCCCAGATACAATAGTACAACGTATAGTAACATTCCTATTGTCACTAGAGTAAGATAAATGAAGTAACACGTCACATCATTCAAATCATTTACATAACACAAATGAAACTAGAGCAAAATAACTAAGGACTAGGAGCTATTCAATAAATATTCAAATTTTTGCCGGAATGTAAAGTTTTCGCGAATCGCGAACCTTGTTAGGGGTAGGAAGGTACCTAGACTGTAGACTCGAAACAAGCGCTGCAATGAAATTACTGCCCTACCTAAAGGAGAAGTCCGTATTTAAGGGGACCAGTATAAGTCACGGTTAAAAAATGCAATACAGCACAAAATCAGATAATTTCTTCGTCAGAAATAAATTTACGTCATCATAAACGTCTGATTTCGAAAAAGTTGCTCCATGAATCCAGTAGGTACACCGTGAATTCGACTTCTCCAGGATCATAAATTGAACGTGGAAAACTGCATTGAAAAATCATCAGAGAAGATGGAGTCGATTTTCGAAAAATTCGCCATCTCTTCTTCGCCCGTTCGGTAATGACTCGAACTCGAAATCGAGTTTTTCAATATTCCGCACACTCAATTTGCGTTGGCCTCTGTCGGCACTTTTTCATCACACGCGTCTGCGTTTGATGGATGACTAGAGAGAGAGAGAAAGCAGGAAGTGAATAATAGATTCACGAATTTATGCCGTCCCTGGGAAGAATATCGTTTTCCTGGGAATAAGCAGCTGCATTTTGTGTCAACCTCGAACGTAAGCGAACTCGGGTTTAGGAAAATTTACGGGAATATGTACATATACTTCCACGCAACCGCGTACTAAATAAGTTATTTATTGCCAGAGTCTAGGTCTGCAGCCCGCCTGGCCTCGGGCTCTTTGGCAACGCGATGCGATGCTGCAGGTGCGCTCTAGTTCGTTGTTCATTTATGTATGGTAAAGAACTATCAGGAGCATGCGATTGAAGATGTGAACAGGATTTTTGAGGATCTGAATCATCAGTATATGGATGAATAATAAAATGAAAATGATAAATTATCGCAAGATTCAACAGCAGACCTGGGGAAAAATCTGACAAATTTCAGTCTAAATTTATATTTTCCGTGAAAAATGATTAATCATAGGAACGGATTAAACATCTCCCTCTATTTTTCTCTGCACTAAGCTGATTGTGTTTGGCGTTGAAAAATATTCTAAACATTTTTGTGTAGCTTCGTTATAATTCGAGCAGCATATACGATTTTCCCAGAACGCCAGTTTCTACCTATATTTGAATTTGCAGTAAAGTAGGGAGATAAAATTTCGCTCCACTGTGTACCGTTAGTCACAATAAAAACGACGACGCGTTCAAATGTATGCGAAAGATAAATTACCCCGGATGATTCACAGTGCTAAATTCTTGCCGACTGTCAATTTGAAAGTTTATATATATCTGATTCTTGCAGCACGCCGTAACCCCTCGAAATTTATTGATGAAAATTAATCGATCGAATTCATCGAAAATTGTCAAACCCGTCTTGAAAAATTACAAATCGTGACAAATGCCAGAATCAACTTTGAATATTATGCATATAATTTGAAAACACCGAGGATTTTCGTTACCTTCTTACATTCTTTTGATTTTTGTGTAAATTTTTTTTTCATATTCCAAAGGACGAAGCCACAGCGGAATTAACGAGGAGATTATATGGATCAGCATAGGAATGGGGATAACTATTGCAATTCTCATCACCATAGCTCTGTGCTACATCGTAAGGGAGAAATGCCAGAAACGTAACGAAGGATATTACGCTTCTTGACGATCACTACCGCCGCCGTTGTGGGCGGCACCCCTAACTCCACCACCAGGAATTTTGGTTAGCCCCACGCCATCCAAGGGTAGTCCAAAGGCTTACTACATCACGGTGTAGCCGTAAAAAAAAACACAAAAAAAAAACAACAGAAGACGCCAGCTTCATACCTCCGGTGAGTAGTTCGAAAATTAAGTTTTTTTGTTTGTGTGTTATTCAGCTTTCTCATTGATTCAAAGTAGAGAAGTGATGATAATCTTTTTAAGACTCCCCGAGAATCAACTCGAATGGTTTTTAGATCGGTGGTGTGTGTGATCAATTTTTTTTTTTTTTTTTTTTTTTTTCTTGTACGACTATATCTCAATATAACGGATGATTGGATTTCGATGGTTCTAGTCTTACAATTAATTGAGACCGTTTTTTGTGAGTTAGAAAGGATTCAATTGTCAGTATGAAGGGAAGGTTATAAACAATTCAGTTGAGTCAACTACAGGGCCGGCTTAAGGCATGGGCTAGCGGGGCTATAGCCCAGGGCGCTCGGCCCCAAGGGGCGCCGAGTTTGACGCTAAATTCGGATTGCTCAGTAGACTGTCGTCGCTTCCCGTACATGAAATTAGGAACCAAGCACCTGAAATCGTTAAAATATACCCGGAAGATCTGGAAGATCAGTTAGTTGGAGAGTGCGTTGATTTTCACGAGTTTTTAAAAGTTCTATCGCTCGAGAATAATTCGCCAGGAGAACTTTTGAAAATGATTCGTAGTAAGGGGCTCATGGCAAGTTACCCAAACGTAGAAACACTCCTCCAAATATTCCTGTGCATTTTACCAACAAATGCTAGTGGGGAGCGCTCTTTCTCGGTACTAAGGAGAGTAAAAAATTATTTGCGGAACTCGACTGGTCAAGAAAGGCTCTCTCACTTGAGTTCCTTTGCAGTGAATTCAGACCTGCTAGATAAAGTTTCATTCGAAAATCTTGTGAAAAACTTTGCTCCAATAAAGGCCAGAAAAGTCAGCTGTTAGCTATTTTTGATGACCCATGTATCGTGTTCCGAAGACCATCGACTTTGCGTTGTTTTCTTGGTGGCCATGGGGAAGGGTCAGGGGGGGGGGGGGGGGCGCTTCGTCGAGGGTAGCCCATGGGCGCCTTCGACCTTAAGACGGCCCTGGTCAACTAGGGTAGAACACCTGACGTTTCGGCAGTAATGTGCTGCCCTCGTCAGAGGCTATTTATTGATAACAAATAAAAACGAGAATGTACGTATATAAATTTGTCAGAAGCAAACAGAAAAAAGTTCAATTACAACGAATCTCCAATCAAAAGAAGTGGTACGATACAGATCTCAGATTATTGCCATAAATCGTCAAAAACTTTTACATGGAATAGTCTTGTTAAGCAAGGAACAAAAAATAAGTAGAACTATGCAAGTTGACATACACTACCGGCCAAAAGTTTGAGTACACCAGTCGAAATTTCCCGCCGCACTTAAAGTTAGATAGCGAACTGAGGAATGAAGATAATCGAATATCTCAAGTGTTGTTCTGAAGAGGACAGATTCACTTTCATTTTGCTTTTTTAGAAATTTCTCAACGATCTTTCATGGCCGTGGTACGAATTTTTGAAGCTGGCCGTTTTCCGTCGTTTTTTTGACCGCCGAAAATCAGCCCCACTTTTTGGGGAAAAATTTTTCTTCGGTATTCTTGATGGTCATCTAATCAAGCACATCTAGACCTGCATTTCCATTTTCTCAAAAGTTTCGTACGATTTTTTTTCGCCCCAGTATTGCATTTTTAACCGAAAAAGACATGTTTTAGAAAAGAGGGCGTAACTCAATAATAACTATGGGGTTTCAGAGGAAATGTCAAGAGGGTGAAATAGTATATTGTGCACCTAGGGCGAGAAGGGGGTCTTTCTCGCCCGAGTGTGGAGTTTGCAGCAAACACACGAGGGCAGAAAGCCCTCGCCCTAGGTGTACACCATATGTTTTGTAACACGTGTGAGGTTTTCGCGTTTTTTCTTCGCCTTGCGCCTTCAGTAATATTGAACCGATTGAAAATAATATATATGGTATATACATATTTACAGAAGGGAAATAGGTATCGCGTAACTGAAATCAAAAGGGGTTAACGCCAGAAAAAACTCTATACGCCTGCTAAAAACTCTTTACGCCCGCTAGAAAACACTTTACGCCCGCTGAAAACACTTTACGCCCACTAGAAACACTTTACGCCCGCTAAAAACCCTTTACGCCCGCTAGAAAACACTTGACGCCCGCTAAAAACACTTTACGCCCGCTAAAAACTCTTTACGCCCGCTGCCGGGGTTTGTCGCCCACCGGTCGGGAAACGGCTACTTTAGGCCCGGTTTTTAGGTAAAAAAAAACGCGAAAATCGTGCGTGTGTTACAAAAAGGTAGTTTAAAGAGTCAAGAACAACTCCTAGATCAATATGTTAGAGTAGGGTAAATGTAGTTTTTTGGTGTCCGCTTTTTTTTTTGTTGAGGCTATTAGGTTGCAGTTTGGTAAGTAACATTTCGGAGGTGATCCTCTTGGACCAAACCGTTTCTTCATCCAGTATAACCACATTATCCCAATCTAAGCTGTGCTTGTGTTCTAGTTGGTGTAGTGAGACTACTTAAAGATTGTCTGAGTCTTTTTTTTATTTTTTTTTTTGCGTTCCTTAAGTCTAGTTTTTAATTGACGTTTGGTTTCACCCACGTAAGACGCTGAACAATCGTTACAATGAATCTTATACACCACATTGCACTGGTCTTCTTTACTAGTACAATTTTTGCCTTTGATGACTAAAGATTTGAGACTGTTGTTAACCACTGGGTCTGGTGTGAGGTCAAATTTTTTTCAAAGTGCTACCAAATGTCTCACAAAAACCTTTAACGTACGGTAGGTACACAAATCTACTCCTAACTGCTGGTAAAGAATTGTCAACCATCATAACTGTCGTTGACTGTTCAGGGTCAGTCAACGTAATAACAATTTTGTCTATTCCAGACTTATTTTTGTTAACCAGGAAATTAAACCTCTTTGTTAAAAAAAACCCTCAAAAACGGAGTCAGGATAGTTATTCGTACGTAATAAGGATCTTACAATGTTCAGGTTTTCCCTGTGAAACTTATTGTGGGATAAAGACACAGCTCGGTCAACTAAGTTAAACACCACACCTCTTTTTTGTGATACAGGATGTGTGGAGTTGTAATTCAAACATCTGCCAGAAAATGTGGGTTTACGATACCAAGGTTCAGGATCCAATTGTCGCTTAGAACGGCCGAGTAATTTTTTAGTTATATATACAACAAACAAAGTTCACAAAAAATGTCCTTTGATGATAACTCAAGAACGAATCAACGGATTATGATGATCTTAGTCTCATCCATAGGATCTCCTTAAACCTGGATCTGATCAAGTTGTCCCGTTGAAGGAGGACCATACTGGAATTTTGGTGAAAAGTAGTTTTTTATTTCAAAAATGGCTACAAAACATCCAATAAAAAAACGGATACCTAGAATTTTAGATAGTGGTAGGATATGTATTGAAAAAAAGTTTCGCTTTTCTGCAATGAAAGTTGAAGCGCAAGGAACCTTTTGCCGCCTTGCAAAGGTGAGATTCTGCGAAAGGTTCCTTGCGCTTCAACTTTCATCGCAGAAAATTGAAAATTTTTTTCAAAACATATCCTACGATAATCTAAAATTCCAGGTATCCGTTTTTTGATTCGACGTTCTTGGGCCATTTTGAAAACGAAAAACTGCTTTTTACTCCCTTAATCAATTCAGTAATATTTGCTAGGTATGGAAACATACCTACTTTTGTTATTCATTCCGGACTCGATGCAATGGTCGAACGTATTTCCGAATGATAGTTTTGAGCACAATACATATTATAGAGGACATGAAATTCATAATTGACTACGAGAAAAGGTGTTGATTCGTTAATTTATATACCGCATGAACTTTGCTAATTTAAACTTTTAATCCCTCCTAGCAACCCGCTCTATGCATCACCTACACACGAACGTATGAGGAATACGTAGCCGCTCCTAAAGCTAATGGAACAAATTTCGAAATGCTATTCAAAGTCTGGTTATTGAATTCCTTTACTTCACCTTACCTCGCCTGAGTGCTGGGCCGGGAACCGACTACCCTGAAATTGTAATTATTGTCGAATAAGGGAGGGAAGTTATGACGCGGTGTACTCCGAATTACGTAATCATGTAATTAGCCCCGTACGTAGAGGCGAACACCGTCCATACCTACTCGAGCCCTCGCATCACATCGTGCATAACTAATGCATGAGTAAATGTTGATCTTGAAAAATCCACTCGAAGGGAGAGTAGGTAACGTTATAGGCAAACAAGAATCTCCGGGGCTAGCTAAATAGGTGTATGTGTGTAGATACAGGTATAAAATATCGAGGATAGGATCGTGCCATGTCCTCGGCAAATTACTGATTTCTGCAAACAAACAGAATCAACCCTTCTCGAAGATACGTACACCGGGTTGACTTTCACCTTGGTGTCATCGATCGACTCCAAATTGCATGAAATTTTCCAGGAGGGTGTTTTTTTTTTTTACAAAAATTGGGATTTCCCTCCCGGAGAGTTTCAACGCGATTTACATTTTTCACGAATCTTTTACCAGACGATGAAAGAAAATTGGAGAATTTCTAAACACCGTGTTTGCTAAGATGTTAAATGATTGGGGCACTTCAAAGATTCAAGCTATTTGATCTCGGAATTTTATAGGCATCTGAAAATCTAACGAAGCGACGGATGTTTCCTTGTAACACCTTATTAATATTGTTATGTTGTTCAATTCCTTTGTTCAAGTTAACTTTTATTCAAACCTCCCACACAATGGCCAGATACTAATTGGCTCGTTAGAGACGATCAAAGACTTACGAACAGTCGTCGGAGTGTTGTATTCAGGGATGATTATTACTTGAATTCCCTTGTTTGACACGGACGAGAATTCCCAGTATGCTTTGAAGAAGTTCACATCCATTTGAAACTTTCTTTCCAATTCGTACTTAATTTTGGACAAATTTCGAACGTCTTTCTCTTTGTACAATATGTGGATAGATTTAGTCTGTGGCAAAAAATGAATTCAAAAAATAAACAGAAAAATGGAAAAAAGCATATAGCCACCAGTTCTGGGAAAAACCTTACATATTTTCTGCTTTCATTTCGTAACCCTCAGACAGATAAAATAACTTCGTTGCAATCGAGTTGCGAAACGACGCTATTCTTCCCCGGGCGAACTACGTTTTGAAGCTTTCGAATATATAGGTATAGGTATATAGGTAACCATGTAATACACTACGCTGCTTCAATTTCGCTCCTGAATTTCAAGCTGCAGGCCATTCGCTGCCATGTTTATTTACACGACTATCTACAATCTGGATATATCTACAATGTGTCAAGTTGACATGGATCGAGTCGAATATAGTTTGCTATATCAGTGTTCTATGTCAGAAGCACAGGTTTCGTGGAAATTTTTCAATATTTCATATCCTTGAAACTTTTGACATTATAACAACGAGTTGAAAAATCGAAATGCTTTTCAGGGATGCCTCAACCTAATTGTGCCCTGTGCGGAAAGTAACGAATTCTTAGAAATGAGTTACTGATTACAAACTATATATAATGAAAACACAATAACACTCCTGGATTTTGATTCAACTGAAGCTATATTTAAATGAAAAGCTCAAATTCGGTCGAAAATTCGGGTCGCCACAAAGGTCGAAGTTTACTTCTAACTTCGACACGCTTTTGCTTTTTATCCACTCCATTATTCAAACGCAAGCTCAAAAACACTCCAATACGATGATATAATAGATGAATAAATCAAGAAATATCTGAGATACGAATTTTCAATCAACGAAATTCAATTTTGACTGTATTTTTAGACCACTTTTTTACCTATGGGGGGTTCTCGCTCATCCGGGACACTTTTCTGCGCGTAGGTCACCGATTTTGGTGCCACGCGAGATTTTGGATCGGACCAAACCCCCAACCACAAATCTAGAGCTATTCGCCTCATTATCAAGTGGTTCAAAAGTTATTCGATTTTCAAAATACTAAAAAATCGGTTTCCGAACGCACCGAACGATCTTCAGGCGTACGTATCTTCGGTTTGGGTGGTCCGAAAAATATTTTCAAATAGTGATTCAGAATCGCAAAAGTTCCATCTTTCATGCTGTGAGCTCATAAATTTTCGGAAAAAATTTTTCGCCCATAAATTTTCCAAAAAAATTTTGATTTTTAGTTTTCGAAACGAAGGTAATAATTTTTTTCGATGAAAATTTAACCGAAGGTAGTTCTCTGAATACCAAAGAATCCCTGAAATTTGTGAGAGGGCGTTCGGCCTAGTTTTTTTTTCATGATTTTTTTGAATATTTTTTTGGATTTTTTTTCGATTCGTAAATTTTTTCTTTGGCTCAGTTTCTAGTTTCTCTCACTCTTACAGCTTGATCTGACAGCGCTAAAAAAAGTTCGACGTACTTCATTGAACATTTTGGATTAATCGAAAAACTGGAAATATGAAAAACAAATTGTTTGCTGTCAGATCAAGCTGTAAGAGTGAAAGGAACTAAAAACTCGGCAAAAGAAAAAATTTACGAATCGAAAAAAAAAATTCAATTGAAAAAAATTCTAAAAAAATATTCAAAAAAATCAGGAAAAAAAAACTAAGCCGAACGCCCTCCCACAAATTTCAGGGTTTCTTTGGTATTCAGAGAACTACCTTCGGTTAAATTTTCATTGAAAAAAATTATTACCTTCGTTTCGAAATCTGAAAATCCAAATTTTTTTGGAAAATTCATGGGTGAAAAATTTTTTCCGAAAATTTCTGAGCTCACAGCATGAAAGATGAAAGTTTTGCGATTCTGAATCACTATTTGAAAATATTTTTCGGACCACCCAAACCGAAGATACGTACGCCTGAAGATCGTTGGGTGCGTTCGGAAACCGATTTTTTAGTATTTTGAAAATTGAATAACTTTTGAACCACTTGATAATGATGCGAATAGCTCTAGATTTGTGGTTGGGGGTTTGGTCCGATCCAAAATCTCGCGTATCACCAAAATCGGTGACCTACGCGCAGAAAAGTGTCCCGGATGAGCGAGAACCCCCCCTATGCACAAGAAACCGCACTATCAGATTGTTCGAACCGCAGGTTAGTCGAAAAATAACATCGATAGGTAGTACCCTAGAAATTTGATTTCGATTGGCTCAGTGCAGGTTATCAGAAAATACTGAAAACCCTCTTCGAGTTCGCATAATTTTCTATGAGAAATTTCCTCGATTTTTACAAAGCATAAATATATTTGGTGTTCGCCAGATACTCGGAGTAAAAATTGTACTGGTGCACAAGTACAAGCGAACCTCGCAGTTGTGTATTTTGCCGAAAACGTAGAGACAGACGGAAGCGAATGGGAAGCTGCACAGAATCCGGGCTGCCTCTTTCCTCTGTCTAGTTCTCGGCTGAGGATCCCGACAGCGAGACTGAGGAACTCCGCAAACATTCGTCTTTCTTGTTCGCAGACTATACTAGATAGACAAAGAGAGCTTCGGATAAACTACTTCGCAGAGTCTAGTCCTGCGGAGCTGATAGGAATGCAGATATATGTATGAAAATAAGAAGAATAGTCGCGGTCCATCAGGGGCAGACTCAAACCTGGATTATTCCTAGTACTTTTTTTCTACAGCGACGAGCTTTAAAGCTCGTTGTCAAGTCAATTGCGAAGACGGGATTTATGTATACATGTATACGTTAGCGTGAAGCGACCTCAAGATCGAACTAAATTGGAAAACTTTATCTAGTTCCTCATCGATATTTTGCGGAATTTTCAAGCTTTATCGAATTCTGAAAGCTCCTTCATCTATGGGCATTAGAAAATTTCAATAGTTCATTTATTCGCGCAAGTTTTTCACCCACTTTTCCTCAATCTTAAGCTACATGGAAACGGCGCATGAAGTTCCAGTAGGCTTCTATACATGTGGGAAGCTTACGCGTCAAGACACTTCGAAGGTAATTGAAATTCCATACTGATTACATGATATCTTATAGGTAATATTCGCTGAAAGCTGCCACTCGGCTCGAGGGCGTGGCTTTCCAAGTCGCACCTTCAAGTCGGAATTCAAGACGTGGCATTTAGCTGAGATTCATAATTGCACGAAATCGAAGAGAAAAAAAAAGGCTCTTATAAAAATTAAAAATAACCGAGCTTTCGACATTGCCTAAAATTCAATGCGGGCAAAAATTGTTTGAATCGATAGTCAGTTAACGTCATCTCTGCTACCTGAGTGCAAGATCGATTATTAGAATCGCACTTTCATGAATCTAATTCAAACGAGCTTATCTTCGTTTCAAGCTTATCATTGAACGTCATTTACAGGCGAAGCTTGCAACGCTACAATAGCGTTATCTCATATTTAAAGCGGTCAGGATGTAGGGTCTGGAGATAGAAGCTTCCGTCTACGCTACTGTATAAGAGACAAAGGACTCCTAATCTCTGACCTCTTCACTGGCCTGCGTATCGTTCAAAATTTTATGACCCAAGAGCCTTCGAGATCCTGCGGTATAAGATGGAATAACTCAAGCATGTATATAAGGGGCATTCCCACGTCAAACCAACGGGTCATCGGCATGACCCCCTGGGATTTTAATGTCCAATGGATTTTTGCGTTCGTTTGGGTCTGATTTTCAAAAATTTTCCGTCATTTTGTAACGTCGTGGCGACCTCAAATATCATTTAATACTCAAAGATGGACATTTTTAAAAACGTTTAATTTTTTTTGTGAAATCGGGGACTCGGAAACACATGTTTTCGTCATAATTTGAAAATGAGATGAGAATGCTAAATTTTTTGTTTTTTGAATTTTCCATTTCGAACAAAATTTGTTTTTTAATGGTGTTTTTTTTTTTGTCAAGAATAAAGTAAAACGAAAGTCTGTCTTCGTGAAATTCGATTTTCCTATCAGTTCAAGAGTAAAACGAAGAAAACGATGCTCAATTCGAAAAATTTTCCAACGTTTTCTTCGTTTTACTTTTGAACTTGTAAGAAAATCGAGTTTCACCAAGACAGATTTTCTTTTTATTTCATTTCTACTGCAAAAAACCATCTTTGAAAAAAAAAATTTTTTTTTCCAAATCTAAAATTCCAAAAACAAAAAATTTAGCATTTTCATCCCATTTTCGAATTATGACGAAAAGATGTGTTTCCGAGTCCCTGATTTCACTAAAAAAATTCACCGATTTTAAAGATGTCCATCTTCGAGTAAATGATATTTGAGGTCGCCACGACCTTGCAAAATGACAGAAAATTTTCGAAAAATTAGAGGTTTCATTTTTGACCCAAACAATCCCAAAAATCCATTGGACATCAAAATTCCAGGGGTCAGGCCGATGACCCGTTGGTTTGACGTAGAATGCCCCATATAAATATCAAACCTCCTTTTCGAATGTAAGACGGAGATGTAATACGAGAAGGAACGTAAACGAAACTACATTTTGTCAAGAGTTTATTATTTATTCGTGAAATCTTTTTAATAAGGTCAAAAAAAATTAGGCACTTCATGTTTATCCAATTATAAATCCTGCAGAGAATCTCATTAGCCATTTTCCGGTTAGCTTCGCCTGAGGCAATAAAGCTCTCGCGAACTTTTCCCCGCATGTAAATTCTTAGTTATCTTTTATCGCTTATAGCTGTGGTTAATTTGACTCGAAATATTCCCCGCAGTTGGTTTTATATAGCTATACCTCGAACTGTGTTTATTCGGTAGCCTTTTTTGGCGCAATTAATTATTGTCTCTCTCGTGCGGCTTGTCCCTCTTTTGATTAGTACTATCACTTTTCTAAATGCCTTTACCTTCCTAATTCTTTACCACGCTGTACTGTCAGACAGAGCTTTTTCTTGTCGGAACACCTTCAAGCCCGCAACTGTATCTTCCGACTGTTTTTATTTTCGAATCAAAATGCCGGATCAGGGAATACCTAAGCCTATACATTTCTAGCGATACATATTATGTTCTGACTCCCAGCTCAGATCTTGACAGAAAAATGGATGAAGTGATCCACTATTCTTCGTATCACAGACGATGTATAAAATATGTCTAGAAGTCACTTTCGCCGAACTTTGTTATTCATCATAGACGTACATAATTTTTGGGGAAGAAAAAAGCTCGATTCATTAAAGCATGACGTTGCGGATATAACGAAGGATAATTTTTCTGTTGCAGATTGATTGTTTGGTCCGAGGATGAGGTCAGTGGGATACTGGTCTGTATTTTACTTATTATAATTAACTACGTAAAAATTTGTGCCAAAAATGAAAAAAAAATATTACGCAGGAATAGAGGTATTTACGTATGCATAGAACAATTACAGTATAATTATCTCGAAGTGATAAGCTAAATAATGTCTGCAGTCTTGACGTAAAGAAAGTTTCGAGGTATTTAGCAGAAAATGAGTATTCGGACGTTTGTATAATATTTCGTGCATGCGGAAAAGCTGTGTTTTACGTTTTATCAATTACGTAAATGTGCACGTATAACGATTATAAACGTTAATCGTGTTTGAAAATGTCAAACAATTTTTACGTTATTAGGTATCTTAGTAATCTATAAAAGACGGATAAGTGATCACGTGTAGTTATACGTACGTACGTAGTTATATATAGGGTGAGTCACGAGAAACTCCGAGAATGGAAGAAGCCCGATTATCGAATGATCCCACTCGGCACTCCTTTATCCAATCAAAAGAATAGCAGGTAATTACAACAGGAATTATGTGAACATAACATTAGAATCAATATACATAATTGACTTGATGTTCCCATTGAACAAGAGGCCAGTTAGGCCAAACAATATTAATTGCATTCAAAGTAGAATCTATTACTAGCTGACGTGGTTCTCATGATCATCTCTTACTATGTATACCTTGATTCTACTATTATGCTCACACAGATTCATAAATTGTTATTACTAGTCCAGTCAATGAAGACATAAAAATGGGCTTTCGCTGCAAAAAGTCGAGGGGAGTTTTTATTTGGTAGGTTCGTACAGGAATTCCAAGTTTGCGACTCGAAAGTTTCTCGTGACTCGCCCTGTATAATATTATATAATTATATGTAATCGGATCAATACGCTTTAATAAAGTATAACGTGAATCGTACTCTATCTCATAGTCTAACCGACACGTTCGTATTATTAGATTTTTAAATTGTCAAACTCGACATTATCTAGAGAACAAATGAAAGGGATTTTTGTGTTGATTGAAAAAACTACTGTGTTAGTGCGGATTTATCAAATTACCAATTTATACATACATTTAATATATCTATAGACATTTAGCTTGAAAACGACCAGAAAATCGCATGAGAAATTCGTCAATACAAAATTTCATTGCCACGCTTCATCAGACTTCCAAATATTTTCGAGCTTTTCACCCTTTCTCCTCTCTTCGTTGGTTGGAGCACGTTTTATTACAAAAACTTCCAATTATACAGACCAATAATTGGAGACCAAATATTCGTATACAAGCTGAATTATCGACTTGTGATTTTTTCTATATGATTTCAATCTGACCTAATCTATTTTCGCAAGCTTTTTATGTCGTTTTCTGTTATTGTGGACCCATCTGGGCGAAGAAAAAATATTTGTCATCTGTTACTGCGAGAAATTTAGTGATATACGATCTACAGGATTATTAACTGTCATCGGAAAAACGAGTTAACGGTACCTACCTTTATTTGTTATACTACCAAAGATTAATACACTTGTATAAATAAATTAGAAAACTGTTTTATTGGTATATATCTAATAAGAATGTGTAACATAGGTCTATACTAATAATACTTAGATAGTGCTAACGTAGGCCTGTAGATAAGAATCGATGTTTTTAGCACTCCTCGTCTTCAACTCTCATATCGAGGGAAAATAAGATTCTATTTAGAAGCGCAAACACTCGTTCCGTAGCCTATGGTGTGAAAAAATTCGTAACAAATACGATGGCGAATAGCCAATTATTGCCAAAAAAATTGTGGACCAATCTTAAATCTACTGGTCAATATAAATAATTATACCTACTCTACGTGTATACTTCCGTGTTATATATATTGGTACATATACATACCTATTACCTGCAGTATGTGTGTTCCACTCATTTGTTGTATTATAGAACTCAAGAAAAACGCTATAAGTTTATCGGGGAGAACTCGACAACGCAACTAATCGTTGCATGAAAATATTAATTAACAAATAAATGACGCAAAACTTCGAGGTGAATATTTTTTCCAAACTAGCTCATATAGGTATATATAATATATATATTATATATGTTTACGAGAAGTTTAGTGATTCTATCTCATTAGTTGTTAACTATACAGTGTACTTCCAAAACTTGATAATATGTGTACCTATAGATTTCGAAGAAACAAAAAAACAACTGAATAATCTTGAGAAAATTACTGACTACCGAAAGTATTAGCTGTAAATATGTAGAATAGCAATATTGTCATGTAACGGATAATATAAATGGTGTAAAATTTTCAATCTACGAATGAAATGGAATAAGAAACGAAATAAAAATAAGTCGTTTTCATTCACAACGACGTGGCGTAATAACCTCGTTATTCTTACCGTGGATACGATGCAGTCATTTCATTTCCACGAATTTGAATCCAATGGTAATCGAGCATAATAAATAATCACATTTATTCCAACTTACATCTGCCAGCACACCGTCATTTAATTTGATTGATATCCTAATTGCTTTCTAGCTAGTTCCCTGGTAATATCAAAGGATCCCTTCTAAGTGTTTCTCTGCAAAGACCAGAGAAACCTGCAAAGTGATGCCAGAGGAATTTGTCCCAGTCCGCAAACTTCAGATTCTCATTCTTCTTTCCGGATGCTCAACCGCAGGGAGACGGATGAGGTAAGTTGGCAAGTTATACCAAAGAAAGATTTGCGGATTCACCGAAATTAGCTACCGTCTACTTTGATTATACCTTTTGATTCGAGCCATTTACCAAGTATATGGGTAGGTATAGCTGGTTATTCGCGGGTGGGTACCTTTTCTTAGATATTCTAATAAGATAAAGTATACGTATATGGATATAGTCCAAGCAGTGATAAATCTGACCGATTTCAAAGCCGGGAAAAAAATCACTCGATATTCAAACGGGAGCGGAAGAAGAATATCTCTTTGGAGGGGAAAAGTGCGTTTTGGTGAAGACGTTCCCCGATATTGGTTTCCTGTTTTCTTTCATTGACTTTATATATTTTCTGTACTACCAGCCCTTCCCACTTCGCTTACATCTGGAAGGACCCGCTGAATCTTCGTGCTCTTTTATCAATCTACAAATTTTTTTCTTCTCTTTATCTCCTTTTTTCGTTTAGCCATATCGATTCAAGAGTTGAATCAAAGACTTTTTGCTCCTTATTTTTTTTTTTTTCTCTTGTGGAAAATTTGTGGAAATCTTCCGTCGGGAACAGCAGCTAAATCTAAATTTCAAATTTAAACCCGCGATACTTTTGAAAATGCTACACCGGCCCGAAAGCTATACCTTCATGTCAAAATTTCAATTTACCTTCTCATGGACGTACATATATTCAAATGTGTTGTAGATATGCATATGGATGCACGCCCACAATGCTTAAGGCGGAGTAGTATTCCGCGTTAAACTTTGCCACAATATGCTGAACGATATTGATCCTACACTTTCGTGCTCGCAATTCAATATTTGTCGAAACTCTCTCGTACCCCGTATGTATGTATTTATTTACATACAAATATCTATCGTGTGATTTGCGATCTTTTACGCGTTGCTTTTTCGCTACCTTAAAGAATAAGTTGGCGGTGGAAAACACATAAGAAAGTATGAAGCTTGGAAGATAGGTAAGGTTTCCAAGATCGGCCAAATATATATGTATACGCAAATGGAACGAACGGAGTTACTCAATAGATTTCTATTTTCCAAAAAGTATTTGATGATTGCTTTTACCATGCGACAAGCTCTGATAGTCGTTCTGAGTCTTCAAAAACAAAGAATGAAAATCACAATTCTCTCCAAAATCAACCATATCCATCGCAGAGTGTCTGTTTGTGTCCCACACTATACTTTATTGTTAGATGTAGTGCAGGTAGTTTTGTTGAAAATAAATCATATAGACGAATTTATACAACGGATGAATATATATGTATTTACAGAATGGGATCGAATATTAATTGAAAAGATGACAAGTGATATTTATAGTAGTTCAAAAATTTGATCGTTGATATATTTGAGTAGATAGGTTTTGTTAGTTCGAAATCGAGGTTTGATTGATAGTTAGATTTAGATTTGACGATTAGTTGACTTGATAGTTTGATAGATGTTGTCGATTTTAGAAGTTTAGACTGAAAATTAGACGATTAGTTTGTTTGATCGTTGGATAGGTGTTGTCGATTTCAAGAGTTATAGTCTAGACTGATCTTTTGGAGCTAAAATGGAAAGGAAGTTTTGAGGATCTTTGAAAATGGGGGGGTTAAAGAAGTTTTTCTATTACTCAAAAATTGGGATTCGTCGAAAATTAGGATTCGTGGATTTTAGCTATTGGTCGAGATTGCGGCGGAAGTGACGGTTGTGGGAGCGGGAATCGTACATAGACTTTCTAGGAAGAGGTATGTAGGTAGATAGTTTTTATGATGGACGAGGAGAGTTTTGGGAAACAATAGATGGGAAATTTCGAGTTTTACCCGCGCACATTTCGTCGCCAAACGTGCTTCTCGAAAGTAGGGAAATTCCTAAAAGGTTTATGGCCGGTGACGGTCCTTATTGTACGCTGGGTCCGCGGGTTCGGATTGACCGTGTGTCGGCATAGCATCGTCGATTGAAAATTGATTATAGATAAGACTATTATAATAATTGTGTATGGTACACAACAGTGTAATTTAAATCCCGATTTTGGTTCGTTCCAAAACCGGCCATATCCTTAGAAATTAGTTTCAGAATTGACCATGACCTCAAAAATCTCTTTAAAAATTGATCAAGCTGGAAAAGATGTTTGTCAGAACGGGCGAAATCTAGAGAAATTGGTTCCAAAACCGGCCAAGTCCAATGCAAATATACTAACGCGATAGTTTCGTTGATTGAGGAATTGATTGTTCAAATTTACAGAGAACATTTTTGAACCGCTTACTAATTTCATCATTCGAATAGCTACTGCGGTTGTTGATGAATGGCGGACTTGGCAATTTTTGTAACCGGAAAACTCATGTTCAAGTAGTCATGTTATGCGTTTGATTAATTCTGTGACAATGTTCATTTGTATTTCTAAGACTTCCTATTATCATCCCTTGGCATTATCCGTGCGGTAGCTAGGTAGGTACTATTTGCTTTAGCATTTGCGGCATGATTTCTTGGGCGCTTGTTGGCCTTCTAGTGGAATAAGCCCTCCCCGAGATTACTACCCTCAACTCAAGGGTTGTTTGAGGTTGGTGTACGGCTGAATGTGAACAGGGGAAAAACAGTAGGGGACCAGCCCCGGCACAGCTGGTTCCCGAAGGATTTTCCTGGATTTGAGAGTGACGTTAAATTCGATAAAGATTACAGGCCCATAACGAAGACATACTGTACATATAAAGAAATTCGATTTACAAGCTATGCACAGTGGCGGACAGACGTGAAGAATAATTCATCATTTCACCTTCGAAATTCAATTCAATGCCAAAGATAAACGAGAGGCTAAATTCGCTCGCTGCAGAATAAAAGTCTAGACTTCTCTTCTCCGGCTGGTGGCTGGAATATCTTAGGGTATGATAATGCTGAAGTAATGAAAGTCTTTTCGGAGTATCCACAGAAGTCATCACCCCCCGAATTACCAATTCTCGTTTCACCGATCACTTTATGGAGGAAATGCAAAGTAACAGTTGGCGCGAACAAGTCTGTTCAAAAAAAAAAGTACAAAATCACTTTGGTGGTCTCTGCAGATGATGATTTTCATCGCGGATAACTAGATTTCTGTTTTTCGGCAACAAAGTTTTGCCATCGATTATTGAATAGTAGGTACATGTATAGCTGTAGGTACCAACGGCCCTGGGTGAAATCAGATGAAAAATTTTTTGGATTCTCTGAACTTCAACCACGCAAACATGCGTCGAAGAACATCCAAGAATACCATAGTGGAGTTCGAGGATCAAAACCTAGTTTTTTGTCTATGGGGCGGTGTGATCGATTGGGAGAATTTAATGATTGGCGTTTTTGTCGGATTATGGATGGATATTCAACTGAAGAATCCGAGGGGCTATTCACTGCCAAATCTCGTGATCACACAGTGATTGATGATTTCACGCGATTTCAGGATGATTTTACGTGATTGCAGGATGATTTGACATGATTTTTTAAAATCGTTGATTTCATGTGATTGCATGAGAATTTTTTAGTGATTCGCGATTTCATATGATTTCTAGTTGTGTTACTCGGCCATGGATTTGAAGAACATTTGCCGATTTCAGCTTCGGGCCTAACCTCGTCGCCACAGAAATTCACCCGGCAAGCAACTCGAGCTGTAAGGGTATAGGACTACAGCCATATAGGCCATATAGGGCTAGTCCCGGGTGTTGTTCGGAAAATGGAGCTCTACGGAAGGGATAATAGCAAATGGGTGGAGAAGTAGTCGTTCGCCTACAGGGTACCAGCCAAAACCATACAGGGATTCAATTTTCACGCTGAGAATTGACCCAACAAAGTTTACCCCAAGAGCTCGCCCGTGGCCCACAAGTTCTAAAGAAAATGTTTCTGAACGTGCGGAACGAAGATCTTGATATGTTGAAAACCGCATGGTGAAATTTTCGAGAACAATGTTGAAGAAAGACCCTGTCGAAACTAGGAAGATATATAGGTACATAAATATTTTTTTTCGAAATTGAAATTCGACTCCTCCCCTGAGGAATGACCAGAAAATTGTAGGCGACAACAGCCAATTTGCCGGAAATGCGGCGTGAAATTTGACCCGGAACTCAAATGAAAGTTATTTCTTTCAGGTGTTCCGGGTTTCTTCACATAATATTCGTATCCATTGAGACCTTCCATGATTATGTAGAAGTAAAGCAGGCACAGGCGAGCGAATAAAGAGAGTAACCCAGGTGGAGTTTACAAATGGCCCAGCGTTGGCCCAGCATTGGGGTCCGTTGTTGTAGGGCTGGCCCGAATTTGGCTGCCATCGCTGGGCCAGAACTGTTAAAACTCCAGAACAATAAGGACGGTCCGTGGCTCGCTTTCCAATATTGGTCCAGTATTGGGTAAAGTTCACGATGCTTTTTTACTTAACGAATGAGCTAGACATTTTTTTGAGATGCACGACAAGTACTGGCCACATACAATTATTGTATTTAGAACCTCTTTATTATCTACCTCTAACCTCTAATATTATTGAGAGCCGGGAGAGGATATCTCTTCGGGAAGAGGGGCCGAACAACATTTAGAAACAACTGGCAATGAGATTTTTTTTCCACTGATATGACAGCGCCAATACCACGGTGGGAAAAAACCAGATCGAAAACATAATGAAAATAAAAACCATTCTGTTTCTGTTCTCAATCCGATGTGAATTTTGTTGACACCAAACCGCAAAATGAATTTTTTCATCACTTTTTTGGTGCTGTCAATTCGGTTACGGGGGGAAAATTATGCTTACTCTGGCTGATACTGGATGAACACTGTGCCAGCCTCTGCAAACAAGCGTCCAGATACTACCCTGGCCCAGCGCCTGGCCAACTTCGGCAACCATAAGCCTTGGCCGAAACGATGAATGCCGAGGCCACGCCAACGTCATACCGAAGTCAAGCCAGTATTGAGCCAGCCATGGCGAACAAGGCTTGGCTTTCGACACTGGCCCAATGCTGGGCCGTATTTCCAATATTGACAAACCCCACCTGGGAAGATACTCATTTCACGGTTGGAATAAAGTCCAACTTTGGGCGAGATCTTCGGAGCGAAAAGCGAGCTACTAATATATGTATAACCGAAATATTCCGATCAAAAACTTAATTAAAATTTCATGCCTACACGCCTCTCAAACCTCGGCCTAAGTCCCCCTCCAAATTTCCGGCTGCAGTTTAGATATATTCAAAACACATATTCTATTCGAATCGGGAAAGCAAGATATCACGAAACGCACTGAAATAACGAACGATACCGAAAAGCTTCGAAATAATTCAAAGCGCAAAAATACCTCGTTATACCCATTCGTCCAATTATTCTTGCATTTACTTGTTCGCGAATCTGTATATTGAACGGAATTACACTCTGAGTATGAAAAGATTGATTTCTTCACAGTGAACTTAATTTTTGATTTAAAGATGAATCGAGGGTTTTGATTCAAGATTTTGTTAATGGAAGGGAATGCAAAATGCGGATTGTAGTAATCCTGATTTTTCTTCAATTTTTTATTTTCGACGATTCGGTTTTTCTTCCAAAAAGCTCTTGGAATCTTTTTGTTTCCGTTCCTCGGCAATTTATTTAAGTGCTCCACGTTTATCAAACGATCCCTGCCTGGCTGAAGCCTCCATTCACCATCCACTTGACGGAAAAGTGTGAAATATCACGCGTCTATCGTTCCATTCTCGTTGGGACGGGAGCCAGGTGAGGGTAGATACAATCATGAAATCCCTGAACGTGTAAGGGATCTTCAGAGCAAGTAGATATACGCCAGCGCGTTATAGTGTGTTCGAAGTAAATCGAATTTCACTTCGCGAATCCAGCAATCTATAAACATTTCGATTGGTATCAGAATGAAACATTATTATAGAAACCACTTTGGAGTGCGGTTTCATTCTGTTTTAATACGTATTCATAATTTTTGAAATATAAAAGCCAGCGCAACGTTGAAGCGACCAATCATTCATCATATGGTGAAAGCTCAGACTAACCGACATTCATATTTACTCCCACGTTATATGTACCTGTGTACAAAAAAAGGTGGACCCGGGCAATCGATTTTCAAGAAAATGATACCCTGTTCCGGGATCGACATTTTCCGGGTAGGAGCGATTCTGTCTCGCAAAGTATTCCACCGATGTGATAAGCTCCGTACCTGTATCTCCCGCCACTGAAGATAAATATCGGAACAAACAACTGTGCACAGAAACGGAAAGAGCTAACGAACTCCTGAAGACTTCAACCCCACCGCTAAATATTAGTTTGTCAAAGAAGATGAAACTTTACCTGCACGATTTGCTGAATTACGTGATTCGACAAATGACTACCTGATATACAATTACACCGATGCACGTATATCCGTATTGCAACTCTCGTCATGCCTGCGCCAGAATTTCATCATGTTTATCGGTATGTATACTGTTTATTTATTCAAGTTCAATAAAAACCCTCGCTTCTGTACACATATCGGCGCGAAAGCTATATGGGACATTTCACGCCAAATCGACCTGCCATTGACCCTTACCCTCTTTGATTTTGATACCAAATTAGAATGCCGTGGGGTAACTCAAAAAACTGACTTCTACAAATTTTGAAACTTCTTTGATGGCGGGCTCAACATTTATAGCCCTTGTTACTCGTCAGAAGGCCCTTTTGTCATTGGACGTTCATAGTTCAAACTTATCACTTTCACGAAAAAATGACCAATACAAAGAAGTTGCGTATCGAGACGAAGTATCCGGTCACATATATTACGAAATTTTCCCGTTACTCTACATGTTGTTTTTGTGCGAAATAGTGCGGAAATCATAATTTTAACACCGATGGCCGTTATCGTTTCCTTTCAAATTTTTTCCACAGATTCCGTGTCAAAAAAGGAAAATTTTGAGCCTTTTTCGAAATTGGAGGTCGCTCAGGTTTAGCCGCTAGAAGCAAATAAAGCCTGAAAAACGCGAAACATGAATATATTGTTGCAAAAGTGAGATTTGGCAACAAAAATTAAAGGGTTCTAGAGCGAAAGTAAGTGATTAATCAGGCAAGAGATATTATTTGGCAAAAGAGAATATATTTTGAGAATGTGTTTTCGGTTTTAAGTCTGAAACAAGACTGTTTATACAATAATATTCGTTGACGCAGCAACTGATAGTTCAATTGTATATCATGATATGCATCTGTATTTCGTGAGAGGCTTTTGGTTAAAAGAACTACTAGACCTGTGTGATGTAAATGTAGGGTGTAAGAAAAGTAAAAGTGCCCAATATAACAATATGTATAATATGTATATCCGGCCACTTTCGGAAAGGGTTCGAAATTTACATTTTTTGACACGGAATTTATGACAAGGATTTCAAAAAAATCGAGAACGGCCATCGGTGTCAAAATTACGATTTTCGAATGTATTCATGTGCGCGTTCGTCAGGCTTCATTTGCTTCTAGCGGCTGAACTCGAGCTACCGCCACTTTCGAAAAAAGCTCGAAATTTTTCTTTTTTGACACGGAATGTGTGACAAAAATTTGAAAAAAATCGTTAATAGTGAAAAAAAAATTCAACGGAATAAATAATGAGAAGTGAAAACGTGAAATATTATAAATTTTCTCTCCGCCGCACGATTTGTATTCGACGATCAGATAAATTCTTTCGGCAGTTGAAAAATGGGTGCTGAGTTGAATAATTTTTCACATCTATTCGATGAAGTTTTAAATACTCATTGATTGACGCAGCTCCACCTAATCCGATGTCCATATTATGTACTGGACAGCTTCTCCGTTATTTGGGAATATTTAATGCACGCTAAATTGGTTGTGCGGAAATTTCTTTTCAGCGGAATAGGGGATCATCGACTATCCTGCCACTGTCTAAATTGCGCACATTGCCGGTACAGAATTATACACTCGGTATAAAATCAATAACGGACATTAGATAGCCAATCAAAATCGTATCACGAAATTCTATAAAAAAAGGCATTTCCACGAGAGTAGCGAGCCGTGTCGAGGCAGTACTCGATACTTGTATGATGTACTAAATAATGCAGCTATGTGAATGTGCATAGAATTTTCCGCGAATTGATTATTGCATATCGTATACATTGTCTGGTTCAGTTTTCCCCGTATGTACGTACATGCGAAAAAACAGAGTATATACTATCTCGTAAGTTTTCCAAGTACACGTTGCAGAAATCTATACCGTGGGAAGCTCCACGTCGAAGGTATACAATATCTGTACCTAGTATATTATATCATCAATGATTCACTATAAGAAGATGGAGGCACAGAATCGAGGGTCTGGTCAGAATAAAAACACATAATTGAGGTACAAACAACTTTTATTGATTCAAATCAGGAAGCGCAACAGTTAGAGGCACCGAATTGCCGAATCAAGTGCCCGGGTATGCCTATAGGTATACCTACCTTGTACAAAATAAATTCAAGGCAATTTTCAATCCTGCGGATTAGCGCTGGTATATTCCCACCGGTACTAAAGTGGAAAATTTTACTGCGGCTATATACTTTGGATCGTTAGTAACAGTCTCCTAGTTTTAGTTCTATAAGTCATAATAGATACTATAGTATAGACTGCTCGCTATTGCCCAATGGTCCTCTGCAGTAATGCACCAGTTTGCTATGCACGACTATAACGTACACTGGCATAGAGAATAAAATTGATATCAGATTGAGAAGATGGTTTTCCGGAGTGCTTTTATTATTATTTTTATTTAGAAACGTAATACATATTGAGTCGAAATCAGGTTCAGTTTTCAGGCTGACTGAGTAAATGTCGTTTGTAGACGAGCCGCGCGGCTAAGGCATCTTCGGCCGCCATACCTGGAATAAGAGATTAGTTATAACAATCTTTGATTCATTCGTTCAGAAAAAAAAAAAAAAATCTCATCCCTGCAACGTACCACACGAGTGAAAAACGGTCACTTCTTGTTCGCCCGGCATGAGATCCGGCTTCAAGATAACGTCACCGACAGGGGCGATCAATGGGATGCCCAAGTCTGCCAAACCCCGCAATTCACTTCGTCCACCGGCTTCGTCGTCTAAATAAATCTTCGCTTTTTGGTACAGCGTTAGATCCAGCTCCGAGTAATGATTCCGACTGCCGCCAACCGCTTCCGAAAAAAAAAAAAAAGAAAAAAATGAATTTCGTCAGTTTCGCTCAGGGATTACACGAAATTAAAAAAACTTTCATAAAAAAGTTGAAAGGGCCTATAAATATTATTGCTTCAAGCGATTTCTAATTTCATTATACTGTGGCCAATGCACATATGATTAAAGTATACCGTTAACGTGGGCACCGTCTTTGACCCACTCGCCATGAAGGATGGGCTCTTCGGCACTAGTTGCAGTGACCAAAACGTCCGCACCATTCGCGCAATTCTGGGCTGTCGTGGCTACCACTGCCTGATGAATACCCAGAGCTCTCAACTCGGCAACCAAACGTTCGGCTTTTGGTAGCCGGTGGTTCCAGATCCGAATCTGCCAGGATGACGATGTATTTGTTCTATTATACATTGCACTTAACGAAGAAAACTGCGTCCATGCAGCAGCAAGGCAAGAAATCGCGTCGTTTGAAATTCTTACAAGGAAGGGTTCCGAGGCCGCCGCCCCCGATTTGATTTATTTTGCAATATATATGTTTTGTCGTCGAAAACGACGTCGATCCCTATAAAATAAGAAATTCAACCGATTTTACTCTCTAAATTTGAATCAGTGAAAATTCACTGATAACAGTGAATAGTCACTGGTTTGCAGTTATAAGTATATTGCCACTGATTGGTCTCAGTGGTAGACTTATAACTGCAATCAGTGAATTTTCACTGATTCAAGTTTAGAGAGTAGCCCAACTTTGGAGGCCGGCTTCACCCCCTGAAAGTGTTTATCAGCACTTGAAAAAAAAAATACGTATCGCTTAGTTTTTGGTCTGCTACCTACAACATATCGCAAAATGAATCAAATCGGCGGCGCGGGCGGCGGCCTCGGAACCCTTCCTTGTTAGGGTGGTATTAATAATCAGGTCTGTTTTTGAAGACCATCTCAAGTCAGTAATGGACATGATTTGATTGGTTGGGGGCTGTTCTTGATATGGTTTTGAAAAGAAGACCTGACTATGAATACCACCCTTAGAGATCAATTTACCTCTGATATGTTTTGATAAGCCGCGTGAAAAGCTTGCGCATGACTTTTTCCCTGAATACCAGCGCCGAGGATACAGAGGATGATGGGATCTCGGTATGTCTTTGAACGCCGTTTATTGTAAAGGATATTCGTGGCCGCTACAGAAGCTGCCGCAGTTCTTCTCGCTGTTATTTCCGTAGCTTCCATTATCTGCGAAGACCCCGAAAACCCTCGTCAACGGGATCGTATAAAAACGTTAAAAAAAACAAAAAAAAACGAACTTTTCCTTGTGTGAAACATGAGGTCCGGTTATAAAAATAAATTGAGTTTACAAGTCGATGGCACTTTAAACTTTCTTCGCTAACTGACAAGTAGGCGTGCGTTGGCAGTTGGGCAGTAGAGTCGACAAGTTCTTATGCGGTACTTAGAGTAGTATATAAAAGTTGTCTCAGCTGGGAGTGAGTCGTGAAAATTCACGAGGTGTGCATTGTCATAGTTTCGGGGTGTGATTTTATACAACGTGAAATAATCTTATACTTACACAAGTTAACTTCCCAGTCGTGACATCGAAAAGTAATATTGTTCCCAAAATCGTAGGCAACGGTGGTTCTCTCCGAGTATTCCCTCGGAACCCGGTCACCAGTTTGCAAGCCAGAACAGATTCTCCGGCCTCTTCTTTAGTTTCATGCAGATCAACGTAGCCGGGCATCGACAGCAAAACCCTAATATATTCTTGAATGTATAACAAAGTTCTCAGCGCGGAATATATTTAAAACTATGTATTGTTACAGCGTCTCAAACGAAAGCCCCTGTCTAAAATAACCAGAAGTTAAGTGAATCTCTTTTCGAGAATGAAACGTAACGTTCATTATTCAATCAATTATTATAATACGCCATTATTGTCTCAGAAAATAAGGACGTTCATCAATCAATAATCGAAGAAATTACATAGACTGCATGGATTGCTCATATTTTAAATGGATGACTGTAATTATTTATTCAATTTCATGATGTTTTAAGCCACATAAATATCTGACCCTCTGTCTGCAACGGGGGTCATACTTCTCGGTGGTTGAGAAACGGTTTGCGAAGCGGCGGATAAAAGAGCTCGATGCATAGCGTCGATGAGGGCCAACCATTGCCCTTCCAAAAGTTGAAATACCCGGGCTTCGTTTAAAAACGTTGGCGGCAGTGTCGCCATCTCTCTGAAAATTTGTGAAACTTGAGTTGGTAAGATAGGGAAAAGCTGCACCAAACTGTATTACCGAGTGCCGGCAAGAGACGCGTGTAGCCTGAAAGTATCGGTAATGTAGAATTGTTTTATCAACGGTACGCGCTTCGTGATCAGCTGCCGTCAGCTGCCATTGTTTTTGCGATAAAATCCTGGGTCAATGGCGATAAATAACTTCGCTAATACGGATATACTTTCGCAATTATAAATGATATGATAGTTGTTGAGTAGCGTGGCAAAATCGCGGAGAGGTTCATTGAGATAAATAAGCCTCGATACTATCGGAGAGGCTCAAACATCGGAATAAAATTAAGATTCACGAAGAATTTCGCTGATGTCAAGTTTGATTCTGCGAATCAAGGTTAGTTCATTATTCTGAGAATGTGTAAAGAAGTTCATGTCAGCGATTTTAAATTCACATTAGATTTGCTCACTCACTTGTTCGACTGTTGTATAGCCAACTATTTAAACCACTGATCTCTAGACTCCTTATAGCGTCAGAAAAATAAAATATAATGGAAAATGTATTGATTTATTCGCACATGTCGATGAATCGACTTATGTATGCAATGAATATCCTTATAGTGAATGATTCAATGATTGTGCTTAGTCGCGCGGTCCTCCGATTGTAGAATATTCGAGGCAACAAGGCCAGACCAGTGCGGGTCAATCTTATTGTTAATTAAACGTAGCAGTTTCACATAGTCAGTGCTCATAAGCTGAAATCCTGCAAAGTTTCATTTATTCAATTTCACTCTATCCGGTTGGTCGTTCCGAAGTTACGGCGTGCTAAAGTACTAATTGATGGAAAAACGGGGTTTGCGCCGGTCTTAAAAAAAAAAAAAAAAAAAAAAATACCGCCACTAGATAATCGAGAAACGGAGAAAAGATTTCTGAAGAATTTCACTCTAAGAATTACCGTTCAAAAGCTACAGCTTGCTGAAGTTCATTTTTGCAGATGCAGATATTTTTAATGTCATAAAAATTCCGATCAATTTTGAAGTATGTGAAAATTCTTGCTGACAATGTGATTCAGACGAATCAAACTATACCTATATGTATATATTATATACAGATATACTCACTCCATAAAATACCTATACTTTCATACTTTCATGTCAAGATTCTAATCGTAAGTCAGCAATATTCAAAATTGTATTTGCATGCGCTTCTATACATCCATAGCTCTGGACGTGAAATGAGAATTGTAATGAATTGTAATTTGGAATACGTACGGTGATAAAATATTCCCCGAGCTCTCGGATTGTATATTTACGGAGACATTCACACTACTAGTTCCTTCGGTGACAATTACTAAACCTTTGACGAACAAAATTGAAAACCACAACATTACTAACTCAATACAGTGTAGAGAGAATATAATGCAAATCACGACACTATCATCTACGCACGTACTCTACTTTTAATTCTATGAAATGAAATGAGCTTCAGAATATACATCACCCGGCCCGGCAGTCATAACGGTCATCGAATAATGTCAACAGCTATAGGCCTGTTCGTTGCTCTTACACTCAGCTACGTTTTTCACATTAGTGTAGAAATAGACCAACTGCAGGCATCAGATTTTCTACACTAGTGTAGCGAGTGTAGATAAGTGTAAGAGCAACGAACTGGCTTTTCGTATATCACTATCAGATGTAGCCAGTATGGTCGGAGGTCGAAGTTGGGGAATATACAACACATTGAATACTTGAGTGAATTTCGAGGGGGCAAACGGCGTAGGCTATAAGATAAGCAAATGCTTCATTCTTTGTTTCTTTCTCGATCTTTCTTAAAATCAAAATCGTCAAAATTGGAATCGTAATTATCTTTGCCATAATTTCTGGAATCATTTTTCGTTCAATTCCCGAGAAAAATAAATTTTCATTTTTTCGAACATGATACAATTAGGACGTAATATGTATATGGGGTATTCCGCCTCAACTCGACATGGCCGCGGACCTCGATATTTTCAAAATGACTGATTATTTTTTCCCGTGAACTACCAGTCAAAAAAACCTACCCCTGTTTCGTGGTTTGTCGATAAGCTACTCTGTTTAGACAGCAGATTTTTTTGAAATTACCCGCTTTTCGGTTTTTTGGATATTTCGTGCTCCGATAACTCGAAACCTCACACTTGTATCGGAAAACTTCAAATACGAAATCTCTTGGTATTTGAATGTTCTTTTAGAAAAAGATTTTTTTCGAAAATTTTTGCCGCTTGAAACTCGTTTTTTATGCGAATAAACATCAAAAATCGGTTTGTTGAAAAAACGCCATCCTCGATTCTTTCGAAAAAAAATGTCAAAAATTCTTTAGAAATAGACAAACATTTTAAGACCTTGGCCATGATGGCGACTCGTTCCGTTCAGGAGTTACAGCCACTTGAACGTCAAAATATCAAAAATGTTCCATTTGTGCTCGTCGGAAAATCCGTAGTTGATTCAGGATTTTATTAGAAGTCATAGGAGATGAAAGGGCAATCATGAAATTGGAAAAATAATCTGAAATGACAATAATAATCAACAAAAATTTTGACATTTTATCGGCTGAGATTTTTTTGGCGAGCCTGAGCACAAAATTCCCTCTTTTTCGACATTTAAATGGCTGTAACTCCTGAACAAAACGAGTGGCCATCATCGCCAAGGTCTTAAAATGTTTGTCGATCTCTAAAGAATTTCCGACATTTTTTTCGAAAAAATCGAGGATGGCGTTTTTTCAAAAAACCGATTTCTGATGTTTATTTGCATAAAAAACGAGTTTCGAGCGGCAAAAATTTTCGACAAAAATCTTTTCCAAAAAGAACATTCAAATACCAAGAGATTTCGTATTTGAAATTTTCCGATACAAGTGGGAGGTTTCGAGTTATCGGAGCACGAAATATCCAATAATCCGAAAATCGGGTAATTTCAAAAAAATCTGGTGTCTAAACGGAGTGACTTATCGACAGTCCACAAAACAGGGGTGGGTTTTTTTTACTTTTAGTTCACGGAAAAAAATAATTTAGTCATTTTGAAAAAGTCGAGGTCCGCGGCCGTGTCGAGTTGAGGTGGAATACCCCATATGTATTATAGCTACGAAAATTTTTACATCAATTTTGACGAGGATTATTGACCCCGTAAAACATCCGCCAAATTCTCATGACTATAATTTTGTATAAATTTTATTAGAAAGAATCATACGCTACAACAACAACTTAAGAAGACCTAAGTTTTGACCAACTTTCGATTTTCGTGTATGTATTACAAGTAACGATATCCGTATTTTCCATCCTCCAAATATCTTCGTTACCGACGAATCATGACAGAACTGCTAAAAGTTCAGTACGCCACCACGCGGCGTTTGATGATTCTGTTCTGAGTGTTCTCTAGTTTTGACTTTTGCAGTTCGCTTAGTTTGCCGATTGCACTCGGCCATCGAAGATGTTCTGCCATTCGTTGATCATTACTCATTAGTATAGTATTTCTCATACATCACGTTTGAAATTGGATTGCAGAATCTCCACCTGAACAAACTCTATCTCGATTACCGGAATACTTAGCTAAACGGTTAATACGATTTTAATTTCTATACCTATAATGCGCGATACTTTTTATCTGGTAAGAACCATTCTCTAGATCGAACTTTCATGTCGTGTTCCTTCGTATCAGACTTGTTTTTTTTTTTGTTTGTTTTTTCGTTTGTTTTTTTTTCTCTTCGTCGTTCATAAATTACACGCACGATATGCGTCGCGAGCCCATCGCCTTGAAATACGGTATGTTTATGTCATATGGGATGCCCGAACGTTGTTGCCATGACAACCGACGACACATGTGCGCAGTATATCAGCCGTGAGCAAGCCGCTACTTGCCAGTTTAATCAGTTCCCTCGAACGCACCATAATCACCAACTAAATACCTACCCGTGAACAGAATTGACTTGGAAAAATCCCTCGCGTTTCAGTAACTAATACTATAACTCATTTCCTAGTCCTAGAGATTATAGAGCATGAAAAGAAAAACATTATATTCGCAAATTTGACGACCATGTGAGTTCCGGCCTAAGGGCAAACCATATGCCGATTTGTTCGTGTGATTATAATATTATCCAGTCAAATAAAACCAGTCAAGGCAAATTAAAATTAAAAAAACGGAATAGAATAAAGAATTTTTATATCCGTTAAATAATTTGAATTTATAACTAATAACTGTAAAAATAATAATACAAAATCTTTTTACACTAATTTCGTTACAAATTCTGATGATATCTATTGTGTTATTTTTAGATAACTATCACTTCTATATAAAAAAAAAAACGGCATCATGTCTTGGCGCCAGAGGCCTCCAACGTGCAACGAAAAAGTCGAAGAAGTTGTCTCTGACCTCTGGGGTAAAAGAAGGCAAAAAAAATCACCAAACTTTGTCCCACTACATGGCCTGAGCCAAAGTGCTAAGGACCGACAGATGAACAACAAGAAGGTCAGACCTCCAAAGAATTTGAACGTAAGTATGTCTATAATTTGGAACATCCTTATTCATTCTATTAAGAATTAATCTTCTGAAATACAATTAAAGAGGGATCTTGTCTTAGAGGAACTTCATCCAATTCCCACTGGTTAAAGTTTCCCTGTTCTAACCAACACAAATTCACAATATTTTTTACGCGGCTTAAGTTTACAAATTCAACGATCAGAAAAAATTCTACATTTCGAAACTGTTTGTATGTGATGCTCGATTTGCCAAATTGATGCAATTCAAACAACCTCGGAGACGTTAAATAATGCATGTTTTTTTGTTTTTGTTTTTGTTCTGTTCTTTTCTTTTTTATCGTATAAAAACTTCGAGCTCGTCGTTTTATTACAAAATTGAGAGAAGCATCGCTAGTACTAAAAGTTCACGCTCATCCTGAACATAGGTAAAATAATTGTGGTCTAAATTCGTATACCTGGTCAAAATGGGTAATGCTTTTCATCTCACTTCTATTTGAGATAGAAAATACTTGTGTAAATTGGAGAGAGTCAAAACATGTCCATATCTTTCCTAAATTCCTTTAGCCATATGGCCACCAGGCCCAGGACAAAACCCGGGCTATAATTTCTTGGAAAAATTCATGGTAGGTTTAGACCCACTGAAACCAGCTTTTACTGGTAGGGATTAGGACTAGGTCTAATTGTTTGCAGGTCTCTTACTTTTATTTTTGTTTTCTTTTGTCTTTCATAGGCAGAAGGTATTGATGTAATTTGATAAAAGGTTGGCTTTTCTGACCCCCCACTGTTTATAGCATAACATAAAATTTTATTGCATCCCAAAACAAGTCAGTCTTGTTTCTGACTTTGAGCAGCGAACATCTCCCTGATTTTATTGAATATAACTCAATGCATTGTGAAATTGAAAGAACTTCGACGATTTCTACAAACGGTGTTATTTTTAACATTCCAAACAGCTTGTTGAAGGTGACCCCGTCGACGATATGAAATCTCAAAGGAGGTCAAGGCAGATCCGATCCTTCCCGAATGAGCACCTGCTGTCCTCAAAAATCAAAGAGGTAATTTCAATTTAAATTAGAAATGTTCATAGAATTCACTTTGATGCTTTCTTTTCAGTCTTTCAAGTGATCGAAGCTATTAAAAATGATCGTATTTTTAAAAAAATTATTCGGTATTTTATTATTTGATTCACTTTTTCAATAAATAGTTCATCCAAATAGTTTTTCACAACTCAACTATAAAAAAATATGTGTGCTAAGATAACGAGATGATTTCATCAAGCGCAAGTGTCGTATACTAAATATAAACTAGGAATAATATGTTAACTCGAAGTAATATGGAGCAAAACTTGAAATTTAGTATAGAAATCCGGTTCTATCCTACATAAGCACGGTGGCAACATACCACGAAAAGTGAGCATAGTCAGGGAATTTTGATAGTTGGGAAAAGTCAGAGAATTTTCTTTCAGTTAGTCTTTTTTGCTGTTTACTATTTTTATTTTTTTTTTAATTCAGTTCCATTAAAATAAATAGAGATAGACAATTTTGTACTTCTCATTCACCGGCATCTCTCAATTTTATTTGGATTTGGTGAAAATAAAGGAAGGAATAATGCATTTTCTGGAGGGAAAAGTCGGGGAATTTCATTTCAGCTAAATTGTCGCAACCAGGATAGGGTATAAATGATTTTAAAAAACTAGTGCAATTTTAATGACAATTTTACTTTTCTGCAATTCTGGGAATTTATATCTTCTTACAGGTAAATGGAATGGATTATTCGAACCATTCCATCGAGCAATATTTTCGCCAATGTCATTCGAGATCAGAGTCTCCGGAGATAAGCGAAGAATCGGCAAATTCGTCATCTTTAACTAACTCCAGCACACAGAGCAGTTCTAACGAAGAAGCTTGTGTCTCAGAATCAAACGTGAACAGATCAACAGGCGTTGAAAGTTCTATTATAGAAAGCGAATTGCCTGCTGATAAAACTAAAGATCCCCAAGAATATAACATCTCAAAAAACGTTGCCTACGATTCACAATTTGTTGACTCTGAAGAAGTGGAATCCGCGATACGTAGCAGTAGATACTCGAAAAACGCAGCGATAATGGGCTTGTTGAAACAGAATATAATATCTTTCGATGCCTTGGGGCTGGAGGACGACCCTAAGATCGATTACTTGTTCTCCGAGGATGATGATTACGACAACACGGGATGCTCTCTCAGTAACGAAGAGGTGGAAATAATTGAAGATAATCATTTGCGGATATCCGATTCTGAGTCAAGTAGAATACCAGAATATCCTTTCTTGGTACCACACCCTGAAGATCCAGAGTTCTACACAACCCCTTTGCAAGCTTATGGAGAAATTGACGATGCCGGCATTGACTTTCGCCTAGCACGTATGGGCGAGAAGACAGTTATGACTCCCAAACAGTTTTTTATACACGAGGCATTAGACGACGATAAATTTGTATTCCAAAAGACGACAACTGCCGCTCCGAAACCAAAACCGAACCCTAAAGTCAATTTGCCCAAGATTAACTCTGCTCAACCTCCGCGAAAACAAAATTTCTGCGACGTTGAACCAAACGCATCTTTCAACAATTTGGTAAATGACGAAAACGACGGGTTCCGACTTAATCGCGACGAATTTCCTACCTTACACAGATAGAGTAATAATGAGTTCTATGAAAATGAGAGTGATATTAAAATTAACACTTTTATAGATTGATTAATGTTACCTTTTGTTAAGATTTCAGTACATATTGCGATATATGGTACCAGTGTTTAAAAGCCGACCAAACTTTACCTATTATTAGCAACTTGAAATGAGAGAAGAAGATGATAAAAACCAAGAGTGACTATTTTATTGGATATCAAATACATTCAAAAATATCGTCACGCGATTAGTTACGGATTCAATAATTTCATACGTTTTCCAACAATTAATTAGATATTCTTATTTAATTAGGGTTTATTGATTACGATTAAAAATCAATGAGAATTGGCAATGTTAGAGACTTTTATTTCGACCCAAATATTAACCGATGATTAAAATTTCTCATCGGTCGACGCAGGCGTCGAGCTCAGACAATGCGAAAAAATGATTTTTTGATGATCGAAATGATGACTCAATTTCATTGAGGAAATCACCTTCGTTTGGCAAAATCATCACTTACACGTGTGTGTGCGCGTGTGTGTGTGTGTGTGTGTGTATACGCGCTTACCTTATTTCTCAAGTTTTGTTATTTTTTCTATTCTTCGAAGTAGAAGAAAAGAAAAGTCAACAAAAATACAGAAAATTACGATAAATATGTATATTCAGACAGATAAACATTACAATTTTCAGTTATGTATTAATGATTCCATGAAAACTAAATGTTACTATAGTTTAGTTACAATTTTTTATCCGTAAAAATGATAATTAAATATGGATCACTTTACGCGCTATAACTCAAACTCTATATACGCCATTGCAATTGACACCACGAGATACTTCGATGTAAATACCGCAATGGTCAACGTTATCAGCTTGTGGTGCTCCCCAGTCAAACCTGGTCTTTTTCGCGCAGAATTCAAACGCGTTATTTTAAAAACTTGGTTTTTTTTTATCCACAAAACACCCACAAACATCGACAATGAGAATAATTTTTTTTTGTTTTTATTTTTTTAATTCATCCCCAGATTTTTTCAGACACTGAAAAATATTCGGAATTAACAAAGAAAATCTGTTGTTTTATTTTTCTTTTTTTTTCTTTGGTTTTCATTATAGATATATGCATGTACATTATAAGTTGTATGAGTGAAAGGAAGGAAATATATTTTTATGAACTAATATGTATGTATAACGATGAAGAGAAATATATTGCAATGTATATTTTTATATTCGTGTGAAAATGATAGATCGGCGAAATAAACTTATCGATGTCATGTATCAATTTGATAATATGTTATGAAAAACCATAATATATATACCTATGTTTTTTTTTATTTGATTTTTTATCGTTACGAATTTGTAGTTTAATGTCACTCTGCTCACATACATGTATAGTTTATATAGTTTTTATCTTCATTTTCTCCAACAGTTATAATAAAAATTCGAATTCATAAAATAAAATAAAATGTGTTTTAAAATAGAGTATCTTATTTATTTTTAATATTCGAACCATAATTTTCACGATCGAAAAGATTTCTCATGCGAACTATACCGAAACTTGAACATTCTTGTATTTACTGCAATTGCATCATCAATTTGAATGAGTTTCGAATTTTTTACGTTTGTTGTTCTCATTGTCTTTATTTATTTATTTTTCAATCTTGTGCGATGAATTAAGAGTAAAGAATAAAAAAAACGAAGTAAAGTAGGAGTTCCGAATTTTTTACGTTTGTTGTTCTTATTATATTGAATTTTTTACTTTTCATCTAAAGAAAGAAAGTATTGTATTCGGCTGGAAAGTGACTATGTCTATAATTTTGACGAATGTTCACGTTTCAAGACCCCTAGAATCCGAAAATCATGTTTTTAACGAAATATCGGTCTGTCCGTCCGTTTTGTTCAATCGAAAATCTCAGAAACGGCTCGATGGAATAATTTGAAATTTGGCGTGACATTTTGTTGTGTTGGTAAGATGAAACTCTCCTAAGTTATTCGGTTTGATTTGACTTCCGGTTTCGGCGATACCGTGAAGGTCGTTTGATTTTTTTGATGGAATTTTCCAGTTTTTGAGTCGGAAAATGAAAGGTCAAGCCATCCTGATTCCGGATATATGTATATGTATGGGGTTTCGATGGTAAATGACCCGACGAACGAGTGATTTGGATTCGGATTGCTGAGAGTGAATATTTTTAATCGAAAGTTCAAAGAATTCTAAGGTGAGTTTTGAGTAGCTTGAGAAGAGTTCCAACGATAATCCGAATAACTTTTTCGGATCTGATCAAAAACAGGGAAGTTAGCCAACTTATTTGGATTCGGATTTTCAAGGGTGAATCTTTTTTCGAGAGGTCCAGTAATTTTAGGGTGAGTTTTGGGTAGCTTGAGAAGAGTTGCAATGATAATCCTTATAACTTGTTTGGATCCGATCAAAAACAGAAAAGTTAGCCAACTTTTTTGGATTTGGATCTCCGAGGGTGAATCTCTTTTCGAGAGATCCAGGACTTCTGAAGTGAGTTTTGGGTTGCTGGAGGAGAGTTCCAACGATAATCCCAATAACTTTTTTGGATCCGATCAAAAACGGAAAAGTTAGCCTACTTTCACTTTTCATCCAAAGAAGGAAAGTATTGGATTCGGATCGAAAATGACTATGTCTATTTTTGACGAATGTCACGTGTAATCGTGACGCCTAGAATCCGGAAATCATGTTTTTAACTAAATATCAGTCTGTATTCGTTTTATTCGCTCGTAAATCTCAGATACGCGGCTTAATGGAAAAATCGATTAAACAAACAAGATTGTTGGTAATGAGCATTTTGGAGCTCAACTAGAAGTTCGGCAGGGGTAACGTATTATCCCACTTTATTAGTGTAGGGTTATTCCGCAAATGAACACATAAATAAAATGTATTATGAAAAAAATGATCGGATGAGAAGTTCTAGGCAAATAGATTTGCCGCTTGTTTTTTTTTTTTTTTTTTTTTTTTTTTTTCTTTTTTTTAACTCCAAGGCAATTAATAAAGTGAGACGAAATCTTGCTTGATAATATGGTACAAAAGTTATTTTAGCATATCAACACGACAAACTGATCCATACGTATATGTACTATAAGTATGTACATACATGCATACATATCATGTGATGATTTAGTTTCATTGTTAGTTGCTATGAGGATATATGTATTGAACAATATAGTGAACAATGCCATTGGTAAAAATAGTATAATACTATATTCGAGTCGATGCAATAATAAACGTTGCAGGCGTTCGTATAGCAATTAGATACATCATATTGTTGTCATAATGTCTCGTGTCTTTTGGTCACCTTCGACCGTCTACGAAGTTCCTTTCAATTGATTATACTGGCTACCAATTGCTTGGTGAATCAATCGTTGTATAGAATTTGCAAAAATCAATTGTTTTCGCTGAATTATACGACGCCAAATTAATAATTATCCCGCACGTTCGTATATACATATACAATTTAAAAATACGATATTAAAGAATTTCATTATACCAATGCGTATTATGTTTTTGATACATACCAATCAACGAGATCAAATGTAACGGCTGTCAAAATAAGTCAGGTGAGTGTTGATTACTCGATCGAAGGCTTTATTATTCTCGCGTCTCGACAGAGACTTATGCGGTTTACAAACGCATAGAAATTCCAACTTCACGGTTTCCCTTCAGCAGTTTAGTTCTACTATACGCATTCTTACTCTGCAAGCTTACTGTTGAACAACTGTCGCTCGCAAGACGATCATATAAACCCTCGAGACAATCAGATAATTAACTTCACTTAAATCATTTAAACGCGACGATTCGATAGCCATCGAATCCGAAACCCATGTGTGTATACAAACTCCATAGAAGTCACAACAGTTGTTTACTATACTTTTTCACGCATTTTCAGTGATACTAAAGCAATAAGTTACGTGATATTGTGAAAATTCTGTAAAATCATGCAGCAGGATATCACCGAGATGTCCGAAAGGGTACGTGAGTCGATTTTTATAACTTATTATCTATTAGAAAATAATATACTTTTACTCAATAAGGCTCATACAATAATGGTGAAATTTGTTACATTCTTCGTCACTATATTTATTGACGACAAATTTCGGGGCAATAAGGCGGAATTCCACGATTTAATATAGGAATATAGAGTAAATTTCAATATTGAATACATCATTTGGAATTAATGTAGAATGTAGATGTACGAAGTATCCATGCTGTAGAAACAGAAAATCTATTTTTTTGACGAAGAAATATTCTATGGAAACGTTTCCAATTCCTTTATATTCAACGGAATTGTATTAGATGGATGTACGTCCGTGTTATTATATTCTTGATTATAATGCAAACAGGATTATGTATGCGATTGCGTTACTGTATAACATCTCTATAACAAAGATTTGCATACTCGTAACCGATTATACAAATTATTACGTCCAATTTACGCAATTAGAGCGGTCTCGATCAACGACAATCAGATCGATGAATCACAATAGCGCATAATAATTATCTATACCGAACTAGCGCTTATGTGATAACGTATAATGCCTCATCAGGATTCTAGAGCAATTTCAAATGAATAAAATATCTATTTATTCAAATATTGTCAATACAACGCAACCAGTAGTGTGTATATGTATAGATACATTGATTTGATAATCCTTATATGTTTGAGGCATAATATAGTTATCTTATAGGTAAAACATTTTTGCATATGGGTACTGAGCAATTTTATACATAGTATAAAAATTACGATCCCCGTTTCGATAACATACTGTCTTTCGTACGTATCGATATGGCATACATACCATATGTGTGTAAATAGCTAATGCTATAATAGCGATATGGTGTGATAAATGTCCATATATATGTACTTTATACATGGGGCGGTCCACGTCAGGCGGGCCACTTTTTCAGTTGTATTTTTTGAATTTCATGAAAATTTTTGGGTGTCTTCAGAAGGTCCCAAAAACATGTTCTGAACAGTTTTCAAAGTCAAAACTCAAAATTTCACAAAGCTACGCTTTATTTTGGAATTGGCGATTTTCCACGTTTTTTTGTTTTCAAATAATTCTGTAGCAGTGGAACGGGAGTGAAAAAATCGGTGGATACATGTATTCTCAAGGATTTTTCCCGTACTTTCGTTTGAAAATATCGGCTTTATTCCAAACAAAGCGCAACATCGTGAAAATGCGGTTTCAAAATTTCAATCTCATTTTTTTCAAAAATCGGACCGATTTAAACATTTTGAAAAATTCTTAAAAAACGTCTCATTTTTTCAAGTTTATTCCCCCAAAAGGGAATTATGGGTTTCGGATGGGTTCTATGTGAAAATCTCGTTTTTATTCCGCTACGTCATGAAAAGTCACCGGACCTTTATTCGATTAAATTCCGGAAACCTATTTTCCTTCAAAAGAATGTCATTTGAGACGGTTATTATTATCGGGAATTATATTACTTGTAAAATTTTAATTTTTTCGGTTTTATTTTTGATTTTTGGTTTTTTTTTTTTTTTTTAATTTATATTTTTCTGTCAATTGTTTTTTTCTTCGCTCCATTCATCTCGTACGGAGCCCGTACAGAGCCGGAACGAGATAAATGGGGTGAAGAAACCAACAATTGAAAGAAAAATTGAAAAGAAAAATTAAAAAAAAAACAAAAAAAATCAAAAATAAAACCAAAAAAATTAAAATTTGACAAGTAATATAATTCTCGATAATAATATCCGTCTCAAATGACATTCCTTTGAAGGAAAATAGGTTTCCGGAATTTAATCGAATAAAGGTCCGGTGACTTTTCATGACGTAACGGAATAAAAACGAGATTTTTACGTAGAACCCATCCGAAACCCATAATTCCCTTTTGGGGGAATAAACTTGAAGAAATTAGACGTTTTTAAAGAATTTTTCGAAATGCTTAAATGGGGCCGATTTTTGAAAAAAATGAGATTGAAATTTTGAAACCGCATTTTCACGATGTTGCGCTTTGTTTGGAATAAAGCCGATATTTTCAAACGAAATTACGGGAAAAATCCTTGAGAATACAGGTATCCACCGATTTTTTCACTCCCGTCCCACTGCTACAGAATTATTTGAAAACAAAAAAACGTGGAAAATCGCCAATTCCAAAATAAAGCGTAGCTTTGTGAAATTTTGAGTTCTAACTTTGAAAACTGTTCAGAACATGTTTTTGGGACCTTCTGAAGACACCCAAAAATTTTCATGAAATTCAAAAAATACAACTGAAAAAGTGGCCCGCCTGACGTGGACCGCCCCACATGCATAATAAACTAGAGCGATATAAATTGGCTATCCTCTTTCAGCACCCGTCAGAAAATCGGCATACAACTCCTCCAACCGACAACGAGAATTCCACCGATAAAAAAACTGACATAACTTATGGAATCGACGATGTACCTCCGTGGTATCTATGTGTATTCATGGCATTACAGGTATGTTCTATAGAAACCGACTATGCCCATTAACCAGTTGAAAACAAGTCAAATTGTACTGTGCAATTATGGAATATTTAGATAAACACATTTCTTGCATTCCTAGACTTTGGATTATGTATTGGGTATACGGTGAACATGGCTATTTTGTATTTTTAATTGCCGTCGCGGGTATAACATTCAAATTGATTTCGGCTATTTGATAGCAAGTTTCACGATCGATGGTCAATGTGGGCAATCCATGTATGCATTATAATGTACACATACCTCGACACATGCATATATAATTTCCAACAATGTGGAAATTTTCTCTCAACTTAATTTTTCTAATCGGAATCATCAAGATAGCGGCTAAACATTTTCGCCAGAGAAGCGTATATTGCCATAAGACGACTGCTTATACTCAGACCGAAACTTGTTTGCGGTACCAATAAAAAGCATGAGTTTATCACCTGCTCTGCAAATATAGACGACTTGGAGTTCATACCTATAAGCGAGCGCTAATTATGATTAACACGTGCATTACACGTATTTCTCCAAATCCCTCTCATATGTCACGATATGAAAAATTTCCATTCGGAAATAACCCGCACAAGTTGAAATCGACAAACTCTTGAGTATAATAATACTTTGTGACACAACAACAAAAACGCATATATCCATCAGTTAATTAAAGTTCATTCCTCATTGCCCTGCACCTTCCGAACTTAATCTTTGTGTTTCTCGTAATAAATAAAACATGCAAATAGGTCGAATAATTATGACATCCTCCGAGAGAAATTGAGTTTGAATAAATCTACGCGGGATACTTCCAAATTGGATCTTCCATTTCAGATTAGGGACCGATTTTAGCTACAACTTGATAATGAGCCGATATTAATGAGCCGTGAATTTGATCGTTTTATTCTCGAAGAATAAAAAGTAACGCCCCCGGGTGGGCTCGAACCACCAACCTTTCGGTTAACAGCCGAACGCGCTAGCCAATTGCGCCACGGAGGCCGTTAGAAATCGGATCGTTAAAATTGAATAAGTTTAGAAAATAGAATGAAAGATTTGAACTTGAATATGCATATTTATACGTCGGAGTATGAGCCGGAAGCTAGTCAGGGGCGATAGAATTGGAGGCTCATTCTGCAGGATATTTATCAAATAAGTAATTGTAACATTATTGTCCCAATTTGCAATAACACAATAAACAAGATATTTTATTTCTAAGCTTTCGTAACGCAAAAGGAAGATACGATAACGAATCCACCAGCCTTTTATTAAGAATCTATAAATACAGTCTCTCTTATGATGCACACTGGCTCAGATCAAGGATCAGACTCGACTGCTCATTCAAAATCAACATTCTTAGACTGTGGCTACGTTCGACAAAGACAATTGAAAAGGGACTTCATCTCGCATCCCCTTCTGCGCCACGCATTAGACCATGGGCTCGCATTGCTAGAAGTAATACTAACAAATATGCCGAAACGTAAACCAAAACTAAACTCATATAAACAGTCACTGGATATATGGACTAAACAGAAATTCATATGAGTCAACGTCTCATCTAGGACTTACGTCCAAATTATATCATGCGCCGACTATATGCTCATAATTAATTTTTCAATGTTTTTCCTACTTCAGCATTACTTGACGATGATAGGAGCCATCGTATCCATACCATTTATTCTAACGCCAGCGCTTTGCATGGCCGAAGACGATCCGGCAAGAGGGCACATAATATCTACGATGATATTCGTTACGGGCATCGTGACGCTTTTGCAAACAACATTTGGATGCAGGTAGCTGGGGGTTTTAGGGAAATCAAATAAATCAGACTGATGCCAAAAAAGTTGTAAATAACGACGGGTCCTACTGAAACAGGGTACTCGCCAGGCTGGATAGAACCGGGGTATTGCTCCGTGATAGAACCGGGGGATTTCGCCGGGCCATGAGATAGAAAAGAGGTATCTCGCTGGGCCGGATAGAAAAGAGGTAACTCGCCGGGCTGGATATAAGAACCGGGGTAATTCGGGCAGTTAGTCAAAATAGGGCTATCTCGCTCTTTCGGCTAGAAAAAGAATAATCGGCTGAAATCTGAGGCGATTCTTCGGTAAAGCGCAACCGTCAGCGTGACCTGCAAAATTGAATCCCGAAAAAATTTGATATAACTTGCGAATGAAATCGAACAGAAATTGGTCAGTTACTGAAATTGTTAGTTGAAATTTCAACTTGATGGATCAATCAATTCGGAATTAATCAATTTTTGTTCGATTATATTCGCAGGTTATTTTCAATTTTTCCGGGATCAAATTTTGCAGGTGCAGCTGACGGTTACGCTTTACCGGTGAATCGCGTTCCTAGCCGGTTATCTTTTTTCTAACCTCTTCCTAGCCGAAAGACCGAGATAGCCCTATTTTGACTAACTGCGCGAATTACCCCAGTTCTATCCAGCCCAGCGAGTTACCTCTTTTCTATCTGGCCCATGAGCGAAATACCCCGGTTCTATCCAGCCTGGCGAGTTACCCCTGTTTCATTAAAGGCCCCGTCGATATACAGGGTGATTTTTTTTAATCGCCCCAGGCGAATATCCCGAAAACTAGAGGAGATAGAAGAAAAAGTTTCATACAAAACTTGAAGGGTTTCGAGGGGGAAAGAACATGGTGCGGTCATATTTTTTGTAGGTGGAGGCGCTGAGCTGCGGTGAAGGTCACCTTGGTTTTTTTGAATGGAATGGTATTTTTTTTGTTCAAGAATCTGAAAGAGCATCAAATTCCGCGTCAAAAACACCCCAACACATATGGTCCAAAGTTGGTGGTTTATGAGATAAGACCCGGGCAAGTTCGGTCCAAGGAGGACGTCCAAATTACGTAAATACTATTCTTACATCTTCTCGAAAGTGTCTGAGATACTTTTCAACTTCGAGTTGTCAAGATAAGGTATTTGGGTCGAATAAGTTGATTTCGGGTGAGGTAAAATCAATCAATTTGATTAATAACGTTATTAGCGTAATTGTCATTACCGGGTTCAATCATTCTGTGCCCGCTTTTAATTCTTATTTGCCACGTACATTTTACTCTACGATACATTTTTCCCCGGCTACATCTCATAGTAGCTCCTGTCTGTTTATCATTCACTCTCTACTCGGTATGTTTTGATCCGCTAATCATACCTGACACGAGTCCGCCGAAGAATGTATCACAGAGTAAAATGTACGTGGTAAACAAGAATTAAAAGCGGGTGCGGAATGATTGAACCCGGTAATGACAATTACGCTAATAACGTTATTAATCAAATTGATTGATTTTACCTCACCCGAAATCAACTTATTCGACCCAAATACCTTATCTTGACAACTCGAAGTTGAAAAGTATCTCAGACACTTTCGAGAAGATGTAAGAATAGTATTTACGTAATTTGGACGTCCTCCTTGGACCGAACTTGCCCGGGTCTTATCTCATAAACCACCAACTTTGGACCATATGTGTTGGGGTGTTTTTGACGCGGAATTTGATGCTCTTTCAGATTCTTGAACAAAAAAAATACCATTCCATTCAAAAAAACCAAGGTGACCTTCACCGCAGCTCAGCGCCTCCACCTACAAAAAATATGACCGCACCATGTTCTTTCCCCCTCGAAACCCTTCAAGTTTTGTATGAAACTTTTTCTTCTATCTCCTCTAGTTTTCGGGATATTCGCCTGGGGCGATTAAAAAAAATCACCCTGTATGTATACTTGTGGAATTTCTATTCTTCTTACTCTAGGCATTCGAAGTATACATAATACTAGGGATGTGTCGAAAATTGACTTTGATTTTTTTTTCACTCCTACCACTCAAAACTTCAGGTTTTGACATTATAAACAGCTCCTCGTTCAAGGAGGGCGCTGTAGCTTAAAGCTTAGAAGTCGATCAACGAGGCTTCAGGATTCCCATCTAATTAGCACGTAAAAAATATTGTTTCTCGTTCAAAATGATGTCAGGCAACCAAAAAATGTCCGATGCCTGTCTCTCTCGGCTCATTTGAAAGCGAGACTCATCCCCTAAACGATTATAGGTCGTTCTTTGACATACCACGGTCCAATTTTTTTATTTTTTTTTTTGTTGCATTTTTTGACCACAATAGTCACCTTTTTCAAGTTTAAAAAGTCTCCAGGGTATCAATGAGTCTCAAATAAATTGCAACAAGTATTATTTCTTGATTCGAATGTAAAGAACCAATTCCAAAAATTGATAAAACATGAAAAACTTCTCAAAATGAACTTGGTGTTTTACAATACGGAAATACGGAAGTGAGAATTGAAAAAAAAACGAAAGAAAATTATGAAATTAACGAAGTATAAAATAAACTCAGAAAAATTGGAGCAGTTAAAGACCGAGATTTTTTGGTTGCCTGACATCATTTTGAACGAGAAACAATATTTTTTGATGGGAATCCTAAAACCTCGTTGAGCGACCTCTAAACTTCAAGCTACAGCGCCCTCCTTGAACGAGGAGCTCTCTAATGTCAAAACCTCAAGTTTTGAATACATACATATACATATAGAATTATGATGTTATGATGAATACACATAGATTACCGATTGTACAAGGCGGCACAATATCGTTTCTGGTTCCCACTCTGGCCATCCTAAACTTACCGCAATGGAAATGTCCAGCCCGAGAAGTACTCGATGAAATGCTTGAAGAGGAAAGAACTGAACTCTGGCAAGTCAGGATGAGAGAATTGTCCGGAGCTATTGCTGTTTCTGCTCTTTTTCAAGTTATTGTCGGTTACGGAGGTATGCGCTACACTACACATAATTCGTATTTAAATTTACCCAGAAATATGCCTACAGTCGCAAAATCCTAAATTAAATTTAGAGAACTTTGCAATAACGATTATAACGGGCTTCATCAAAATGTTAAAATAACTTGTGATTTTATCTCCTAGTTGAGTTGCTAGGAAAAAAGCTTCTTCGGCTTTTTAGTGAAAAAAAAAGCACTGGCGGTATTTTAGTTCTTCATACTTATAAGATATTGACGTTTTTTTATTCGTCTCTTCAGCAATCTCAGAACTACAGCAGTTTGTAGTTTTTAGTCTATTAACCGAGTGTTAGACATTTACAAGCTCTATATATACTGCATTTTGTTTTCCCCACTTTTCTGGTTTATCCATATAACTTCTATTTTCAGTACGTTTTCATGAAAACTAATGAAAAAATGATACTCAATATCATATTCATACTCCACAAAAGACGAATTTCTTTCTCTTATGGCTCATTCGATCCTTTTGAACTAATCGATTGAAATTCTCTTTGAATTCCCCCTCTAAATTTAGGAATCATTGGTGTGATGCTGAAGTATGTAACACCGTTAACGATCGTCCCAACGGTATCTCTAGTGGGATTATCATTATTTGAAAACGCTGCAGCAGCTGCGTCTCAACACTGGGGTATAGCTGGCGGGTAATCAATAATAAATATTATCTCCCTTTCTGTATTCAAGTTGAAAAACAAACTCCATGAGGTTCTCCATGTATCAATTCAAATCGCAACATACATCTCTCTATCAGGAGCTTCTAACAATTTTTCAGGACTATATTGATGCTGACTGTATATTCCCAAATTCTGGTAAATGTAAAAGTGCCGATGGTAGTTTGGCAGAAAAACGGAGGCGTCCAGATCGTTTGGTGTTCTCTGTTCAAACTTTTTCCAGTAAGATTGATAATTATCGCGTTAAATCTCGCTCGTCATTATCACGATACGGACAAATTTTATCGCTTCGTTTATTTCCAGGTCTTACTGACCATAGCCATAATGTGGGCAATTTGCGGGATTTTAACGATCAGCGATACTTTGCCGGACGGACATCCGGCCAGAACTGATGTCAAGATCAAAATCCTCAGCGATTCGCCTTGGTTCAGGGTTCCCTATCCAGGACAATGGGGCCTTCCCACAGTGAGCCTCGCTGGAGTACTCGGAATGCTCGCTGGGGTCATAGCGTGCACCGTCGAGTCAATCAGCTACTATCCAACAACTTCTAGAATGTGTGGTGAGAAGATTTAGTGGCATATGAAAATAGGCTGACGGATAATTTCACGTTCAGTTCCACTATTGGTACTATTTCAGTAAGAGAAGATGTATTATTCATCAAAGAACTTGGATCTGGATAATGAACGGTGGCGCTGGAATCATTCTTTGATAAGAATATCACATTTTATTCAGTAACATGATCGACCATATAGCTAGACTTCTCTATTAAATAATAATGATAAAATTTGAAACATTATAATAATCAATAAGGCAGTTTAAATATCTGGAAAACAATCAACAAGAATAGATATAAATTGGTTTACCAACGATGTTCGCATTTACTTTATTTTATTTCAGGAGCACCGCCACCACCCGTTCATGCGATCAATCGAGGTATAGGTACCGAGGGTCTTGGTACTGTATTAGCTGGCCTTTGGGGAAGCGGAAACGGCACGAATACCTTCGGAGAAAACGTTGGTGCAATAGGTAAGTCCTCAAGTGCTGTTCCTGCAACATAGTCATCAATTAACATTCAGCATTCCACATGAAACCCATTTCATTAATTACATTATCAAACTCTAGGTGTGACAAAGGTTGGCAGTCGGAGGGTGATACAGTGGGCTGCTGTGATAATGATTATCCAAGGTGTTGTGAACAAATTTGGTGCTATTTTCATTATCATTCCCGAACCGGTAGTCGGAGGTATTTTCTGCGTCATGTTCGGCATGATAGCTGCATTTGGTGAGTGACTAATTATTAAAACTACAGTCAAGAAAACTCTCCCGACTAATTACGGCGTGTAAAAAGTCTATTTCTATAATATCCTCTGTACCATTTTCTTTCTACAGGACTGTCAGCCCTTCAATACATCAATCTCAACTCAGCTAGAAATTTGTACATCTTAGGATTCTCCTTGTTTTTTCCATTGGTGAGCAAAGATGATGTTACAGGCTAAAAGAATGATAGTAACTGTCGAATTTTTACAGGTTCTTTCAAGGTGGATGATAAGCCATTCTGACGCGATAAAAACCGGCAGCGATATTGCAGATAGCGTGATCACTGTTCTTCTCAGTACTACGATTCTAGTCGGTGGTGCGATCGGCTGTTTTTTGGACAATATTGTACCGGGTGAGAGGCAATTTCGAATAACGAAATAAAAGCAAACCAATGAGACATCATATTCCTTTTTTTTTCATCAAGGTACCGCGGAAGAACGAGGATTAGAAGCGTGGTCAAAGGAAATGGCCTTGACTGACCAAACCCCGGAAGACGATGAAACTGGACATAAGCCGTACATACCAAGTACTTTTGATTTTCCAATTGGGATGCAAGTTATACGAAGGTAAGATGGAAGAAATAACGTAAAAACTGTAAAACTGAGGAAAATAGTATATCAGAGTTATTGTGAAGCGGAATATAATTTGAAAAACCATTTTAGATGGACCTGGACCTCATATTTGCCTTTCTCACCGACCTATAAACCGAGTCTACGTTGGTGGCGATGTAAAAGAAATTAATATGGAATGTGAATTTTACAATCAGTATTATACATAATTTCAAGCAGTGCGATAGTACTTAGCTTACATTAAAGAGTTACCGGGATGTTAAAGTTTGTACGAGTTTACGCAGTAGTTCTTTTTGCTCAGGATCTAAGTAGGGCCATAATTCTCCCTCCAGTTCTAACAAGGCTTGATAATCCTGAGACTGGCAAGCCAATACCAAGGACTGCAACAGCAGCATCTCGTCTTCACTCATCCCAGGACCTTCAATATTGGAAGTAAAAAACAAATGATGATAAATTTTCAGCCGAACTTTTGAATAACGATAACGGACTCAATTCATTTATTACTCTGCTTTAACACTTGAAACAATACCTGCGTTGTTGCTTTCTTCAACCCAGGCATATTTTTCTAATACTTGTGCTAAAGTAGGAGCTAATCTCTGCGGCGTTGGTTGTAATATCAGAAGCAACAGAACTCTGCTCACTTCGCATCTAAGTATAAAACGATTACAACTCACATTATCATTGGATAATTTTTACTTTCATTTCAAATACAAACCTGTGTAATACATCGCAGTTATTTCCCGTCGGAGTATTTCCCGCTCCAACATTAGCCTCGACCAATTCCACAAGTTCACTGAGCACATTCAGCGCAGTTACGTAATCTCCTGGATAAAAAAAACCATCATTCCAAATCCGAGCACATTTGAAACTTGTCCAATGAAATCTTTCAATTGAGAAAGTTACCCGAATTGAATTCGATAAATTTATTTACATTGTTTCAATATTTTGTCTTTTCCCTTTACATTATTCCTGGTTAATATACCCTGCTTGATGTGCGAAGACGCCAGCATCCCCAGCGACTGTGGAGTAGCGTGTATACTGATCGCTCTACGAAGTTGCTGAGAACCAGCGGGACTAGATCCCAGAGCAATTGCTAATTCCAGGGTCAATCCAGCTGCCGCCATGCTCGATCCAGGCTGATTATGAGTGCGAGCTAAAGAATGGCCAAAACAGCTAACAGCAGCCTGGAAAATTAAAACGTTACTGAATCTGTGGGATAAATGTGGAATAAGGATTGGGCTGCAGCTTCATTTGATTTACTCGCACCTGGACATTCTCCTGACCTGGTGAAGGACATCCGATCATGGAATTCTTCTTTTCAGCGATAAGAAATTGGCGGCCGGCTCGAGCCAGCAAACTAGCTTCTGCCGTGGCGTTTCCCAATGTCCCTTGACACCGAGCAGCAGCCAACCAGCACAGACCCGCGTATTGCCAGAGTTCTTTTTGCTCGCATTGTGTCGCCAACGTGCCTAAGGCATGAATTATTGTTTACATCATGAGTTGAGTCAGTCAGATTTTAGGTCGGGGTGGTGAGTAATTTGTTCAATCGAACGTTATGAACTTACTGAATTGATCACAGGCTTCAGAGACGTTTGGTTTTCTTAAAAATCGTCTGTAATATTCGAGAAAATGTTATTTTTTGGTGAATATTGAAGTACTGGTGGTTAACCTGTGAACTGGTTTCTTCTTACTTTTTTAACTTATTTGAGATCGCGTGATACTGTACTAAGAATTCATCGCAGCCGCTTGATCGGTTAAAATCGTAATTATCGCCCTCGGACATCGTGAGAATTTTACCGAGGCTGAATTCTTCACTTTTATCGGTTATCCACTGCAAGACTCGGTCGCTTGATCTGTCATAACAATACAACTTGATGTTTAACGTTCTTAGGCTAATATCACATTGCAGCGACGTTGTCTCGCGACGGAAAACGCGAAGCTCAATCATTGGTCAGACGGCATATCTCCCACCATTTTCATAGTTTTCAGCCAATACAAAAGCTCCACTTTTGTCGCGAGTGCAAATGTCGCTGCAATGGGATACAGCCTTGTCCAATAATACCCTGCCAGGCGCTCGCTGAATGGCGCGTATCTTTTAAACTCTCCATCCGTATCATGGTTCTGAAATTGAGTAAAGATATGGATAATTATATAAATTGCGGGTACCTCAAGACGTTTTACTACTGAGATATCCCGAAAAACTCTGAGAAATTTTTTCACCGGTCCCAATAATTATATTAGATTCTTTCAATTGGAACATACAGAGTTCGCAGATATTTACAAACATTTGAGAAATTTTACTAACATTCGGGATAAAAAATTGTCAATCTTGTTAATTTTTTGTAGGGTCCGAAAAGTTTGAAAAACCTTCCATTTTTTATTATTATTATTATTCTTTTTTGTTTAAATAATAAAAATCGCATTGTCACAACTTCGATCTCGATAATACGTTTCAGTACTTCGACGAAAATGCTTTAAACTGCACTTTGAGTTGCATTTTAGAGAATCTACACAAAATGTTTGAAATTTCTGCAAGGTCTATCTGTAATAATATTGAAGAAGTGTCCCGATTTCAGAGATGATTCAAATTTATGAGACTTTTTCGTACAAGTATTTAAGCCCTACCGAGAAAGATTATTTGAAAACTTAATCAGCAATATATTTTTACCAGGGTTTCGTTGAATTGATCGAACATGCACTCTGTTTCTTGTGGCAACTCCATTTTCTTGTACCTACTGATAACAGAGTGGAATTGACTGGCCAACTCCACATATATACATATATAATGCTATAACTTCCTGCTTCATAGTTCATAAAGCATATGCGTATTGGTTGATTAGAAGAAGCAGTAAATTTGCTGATAATAAGTTTATGTGAGGCCATAGCTGTTTAATGTGCTTTTTATGTAGACGTATATTATGTATCTTACATTCTGCTTTATGTATTTTCTTTTTTTTTTTTTTCTTTTTATGGGTGAAAGAGTTTAATTGAATAAAAAATGTAGATAAAATATATTCGTTTATTAAACCAAATTATATTATGCGTGTAGATAACTGATTGGCGAGATATAATAGTAAGAAGTATGTAAATTGTATGTGTGTATAGATCAAGTATTCATTTCATTCTCTAGCATTTCAAACGTTTTACACCATTTTAATGAATGAACAATTTTGCTGGAAGATCTTTCTGGTATGGGAAATTTTCTTGAGTACCAGTCTTCAAAACACTTTGCGACGCCACGTAACATGCTCGTCTTATCTTTTCCTCTATTGACAATTCAGCGTAGTACGCAGCAAAATAAGCAAAAGATCCTAGGAACGCATCACCAGCTCCCTGTGGAAAATCAGAAAAATCACTGAATTAGAAATATTGACTTACAAAAGATGGAATTGTTTCATTCTTGAGCTAAGATTTCAAATAATCATTCACGTGACACCAATTCCCTCACTTATACTCATACTCACAGTTGTATCAACGGGAGTAACTTTCTCAGTTGGAACGTGGATGATTTTCCTTTCACTTCGAGACGCGTATACAGCACCCAAAGCACCAAGTGTTAAAATAACTGCATTGCATCCTCGGGATAAAAGCTTATCGATTGCAATTTGTGCCTCTGGCAATCCGGAGACTGCAACACCAGTCATTATCTCCGCCTGTAAGATAACGTTCCACTCATTTTAAACAGCTGTTCATATTACAGAAATTTTTTGCAGCAGCATCGCTCTTTCAGCATTTCAAACTCAATCTGTTTATAATCACCTCGGTTTCATTCACGCAGAAAATATCACATAGTCTCAGTAATTCGGGATCCGGGTTCTGTATAGCTGGAGCTCCATTCAGGATAGATAGACCTAAAATAAACAGCTCGTTGTAGCTTGACTGACAAATAGAGTATATGGATAAATAATACTGCCATATTAATTGATTAATAGTCACATACCATGGCCCTTGAAGACTTGCAATGCCCGTAGCGTAGCATCTGGCGGTCTTATTTCAAATTGGCAGAGTAAAACTTTGGCACTTCTTATCAGCTCTTGTGCATCGTCAATATTTTCAGGACTCAAAAGGGCGATTGCCCCAGGTACATACACTATTGTGTTCTCGCCTGAATAAATATTGAAACTGATTTACTTCAGATACTTTAGACTACTTTACATAGTGATTTGAAGGTGTTCAAAGGTCAGAGATCTTTAATGAGCTAAGAATATTGAACTGAATACAAAATTGAAACATTCCATTAGTTGTTACATGTTCATAATAAATGCATAGCGTACCACTATCTGCTACAGTGATCTGAGCCAAGCCGCTGTGAATTCCATCACAGAGACGCACTTTTGAAACATCTACTTTTTCACGCTTCAGCTGCTCAATGTAATCCTTACCGAAGCTGTCTGCACCTAACTAAAGCATAAAAAATGTAAATATTGGAACGATCAATCACTCAATCGATGGTAATACAACAATAAACAATATCAGAAAAGATTGATCAGCTTTGTTATCAATTGTGTATACAATCACAGCACCTGATTGCGGATCTTGCAAAGGATTTAATCGTTATCTAATAAATGAGGTACAATAATACTTGGTGTCTTACCGATCCGATAAAAGCAGTTGAACCACCAAGTCTAGCAGCAGAAACACATTGATTTGCTCCTTTTCCGCCGTGACTGGTAAACAACCTTTTACCACATACAGTCTCTCCTGCTTTTGGAAAGCGTGATGTATAACTGTAAAAATATCCTTGGTATGAATCACTGCATGCTTTCTATGTAGAAAAACACGGCAGGGGGTTCGCGATGCTAAAAGGCTGCCATAACTTACCATATAAAGTCAGCTATATACCCACCAACTACAATAATGTCCGGCATATTGCTGGAATGACTAGTGACTAGAGAATGAATTCTCAAACTGAAGACAGAGAGTGAGGAGCTACCTATATCTCAGTGCTTGGACACTCCCTGTGTAATTGCCTCAATCTAACTGTTCCTGCAGCCCTCACGCACACATATTTATGCCAGTGTATACAAACATGAGCCACGCTGATTGATACATTATCTTGTGATTGATAAAGAGTATCTCATTGAAAAACGTGGCTGCAGAAGAAGTCGGGGGATTTATTATCCGTACAAAAAATTGCCTCCACAAGCACCCTTGACTTCTCATTTTATATAACTGTAATCCTAATACACACAATTCCAATACGTTATTATCAATTAAAAATCCATTTTTTTTTTTTTAACTGTCAATATTCTATCTTTTCTTAGGAAACATGCGACGCACATTGTCAATACTTTATTATCTTTTAATTCATCTTTCACAAAATTCCATAGATTTGTATATTATACTCAACGCACACAGATATACTTGTCCAGGAAGTTCAACAAATGGATAACTGCATATAATCCTTTTTGATTGACGTTTGCAGATAAGCTTTTCCTAGAGTGTCAAGTACGATAGTATATACACACGAATTACACAGACGTGGTTTCTATAATCCTTGTATAAAACGCATCATTGATCAATTGTAAAAAAAAAGAAACTGCAGATAAGAATGTGTTATTACCATATATACGTATAAATGATTATACGCTTTATTTCCCAAGTGATATATATCATTTGACTTATACCAAATTTAAAAAATATAGTTTTACACTAATTAACGTACTGGAATTATATAGAAAATTAGATATCGACAAAAGGCATGCAGGTATATTATACCCACTCTTCAACACCTACTAGGCGTTTAATGAGTGAATAAATCTGCGGGAAGATCTCTCCTGTACGGAAAACTCGATTGAGCGCCAATCTTCAGGACAGATTGCGTAGCGACCTGACACGCTCTTTTCACCATTTCTTCTATTGTCAAGCTAGAATGATTAGCAGCGAAATAAGCAAATGCTCCTAAAAAGGCATCGCCAGCTCCCTGAAAACGGTACCAAAGTTTCACCATTGTGAATAACAAATTCAATCCCTTGTTTAACAGACTTACAGTTGTGTCGGCAGCCTTAACTGCTTCAGTCGGGACACAAATTAGTTGGCTATGACTTTGAGAAGCATAAACGGCTCCGAGAGCACCAAGCGTCAGAAGAACGGTGTTACATCCTTGAGACAATAGCTTATCCACAGCGATTTGTGCATCTGGTAATCCACACACCGTAACACCAGTCATAATCTCAGCCTGTAATCATATTCCAATCATTTTGGCAACTCTCATTATACAGGTATGAATATATTACACTATGAACTCACCTCTGTCTCATTTATGCAAAATATATCACATGATTTCAGCAACTCGGGGTCTGGATTCTGCACAGCAGGAGCTCCGTTCAGAATAGATAGACCTGTAATATGAATCGCATAAAATATTCTGATGATCGAAGTAACAATATCATCTTCAAAGCTACGTACCGCGGCCCTTGAACAATTTCAATGCCCGTAGCGTAGACGATAGCGGTATTTCAAACTGACACACCAATACCTTGGCGTTTTTTATCAGCTCTCCTGCATCGTCGACATCCTCGCAACTTAGAAGCATATTTGCTCCGGGGACAATGACAATCGAGTTCTCACCTATCAATAAACTTCTAATCGTCTTTACTACTTCTCTGCCATATACAGTTTCAATATAATTATTATTGGGACAAGGATATCTTGTGTGCAAATTAAAACTGCGATGGAACAATTAACAAGCTTTGTGAAACATAATGGATCAACTTGTCTCGTAAGGTATGAATTAGTATTTCACAATCAGGGAAGTAGTTTGAAAGAGAGTTTCCTACAAGATGAACTCTCTTTCAAACACAATTTTTGAGATATTTTTTCCAAATTTGCTTCTCTGAATACTTCTTTGCGACCGGAACATGTCAATATGCTTAGTACATGTTCAGTGATATACCTAATTGAAATACTTATTAGTCTTAAGATATTTAATTACATATCTTTGATAAAAAGTGGGTTGCGTACCGCTGTCAGCAACAGTAATTTGTGCAATACCGCTGTGTGTCCCTTCGCGTAGTCGGACTTTTGAGACATCAATATTTTCGAGTTTCAGTTTCTCATAGTATTCTTTGCCGAAACTATCAGCTCCAAGCTAAATGAAATATTAATAAGACATACGTAAGCGCAAGGGCTTCGTGAACAATCTCGTATACGAATAAGTGCGTGCAATTTGCTGTTTTTCAAGTGTAACGGCTGAACAGATAATTATAATTTTCATCATATTGAAGAAATACAATAGCTGCTTCTCACCGAAGCGACTAGAGCAGTTGAACCACCTAGTCTTGCTGCAGTTACGCATTGATTCGCTCCTTTGCCCCCGTTACTTATGACGAACTTTTCCCCCCGCAGCGTCTCTCCGGCTTTAGGAAAACGCGAGGCGTAGCTGCAAGATGTTTTTAAGCTTTAGATTATTATCTGTAGGAGTGAGATAAAGAGCATTGGATAATAACCTAGCTACACATAAGTAGAGATATGGAATGAAATGCAATAATCGAATAACAAAGGGTATAAATCATATAGCCTAAACAAACTACAGGCCGAGCTGGTATATTTCGTTTGGAGAAACTAGTTTCTATGCCAGAGATTAAAGAGATTAATTAATCTGAAATATAGAGCTCTGAGCAGCAAAAACAGATGTGGACTATCAGTTGATAATTTGATGTATGTACAAGGTAAACCGTAAACTTACCATGAAAAGTCCACCATACACGAACCAACGACTACGACCTGCGACATGTCGATGTAATACACTTTTTGATAGTAGGATATCGAGTTAGCGATAAATTAAGAGTTTTTAAATATGATGGATTTAGACTTATAGCTCAGAGCACTCCATATTGGTGTCTTAGCATTTGTGTGCACTAACACACATGCAGCTGTAGCATGTATTTGCGCAACTCATGATATGCTATCTTATTTTTACAACATACTTTATTGAGACGGTTAAAAATGGGACTGAAGAAAACAAGACTAGTCATAAAATAATCAAGGGAATAAAAAATGTATTCAATGACCACTATTCGTAAATTTCTACAGAATTTAATTTCCAAGAAGATGTATAAGTCGGTAAAAAAGATATAATAACTCGTCGTTAAACTGGATATAAAAAAACTCTGAGAACATAAGTAGTATTATCAATTACATATTCATATATCTACACCCTGTTCCATAATTTAAATTGAAAAAATTTCATGGTCCTAGATTATCGCCCTCCTTTTAAACTCAAGTGTCCATTGAGATCTGCGACATGCTCTCCCGTTATTGGAGTTTTAGCTCCAGCTATCAACCCGCCGTAGATACACTCTCTGCTAACGTTCCCTCCTAGTCCTGCCTTTGCTGCTATCTCTGGAGTCAAAGCCCCTCGAGCCCATAATCCACCACCCAAGCCTGACGATCCTAAGTTTCCTTCAAATCCAGCGGATGCTGTTGAGCCCCACGGAGTCGATACTTGTGCTTTCAATCCTCCATTTGTTGATTCAGGATTCTTTTCACCTAGAACTCCGATCCCCGCGGAAAAACCCAGTAAATTGATATCGATACCTTTTTCGCTGATATGAACCAAATTTTTCTAAAAAAGTAACAAGAGTTCAAGAGTAAGAGTAAACTTCGTAAGAATATTAAACAAGATAAGCTGTAGTAAAATCTTTTGTTTTATTAGGAGTGAAGAAACTTACACCGCCAGTCAGTAAGTTGATAAGAATATTCCAGTTTTCGGCCGCGTTGTTTTGAGTGAGCTCTTGATTGCCCTAGAATTGATTACCGAATATAAATTGATGTTACATTTGAGTTGAGTTTACTAAGAAAATCTACTTTCGAAGTTTGCAATAACGAGTATTTACGATATTGAGGTAAACTTGCCATGTTATTATTCGTCTCCATGTTTAGAGTAGTTCAATCTACTATTACGATCTGCCCTGTTGAGTGAACTGCAACGATTGGCATGCAAACTTGATTCTTTCGTGTATATACTTATGCAAGACATTAAAAACATCTTTCAAAATACAAATGCGTCATCGGAACTCGTTAAGAATACATAAAAAGCTTTTCTAATGAGACTAAAAAAAAGTTCGTGTATGGTCACGTCCAGTATGTTATAGTATTGGTGACTTAATATCCGGTTAACTAAAGTCCACACTGGATGGCATTGAAATTATGCGCTCTAGAGCAAATGGAGTCGTCATTTAATTGGTACCTGTTGAATACATCAACTCTATAGAGATTCGTACTATCTGCAAATAGGTTTAGATATTGTCACTTGATTATTATCACCCTTGAAAATCTTGCATTTCAATTAGATTACATAATTATCGAGGGAAACACACGTTATTCACATAAATTATACTAAAAAATGGTATTGAGCTTGTGGAAATATAAAAAAGTACCTCAGCTGAGTAAATATAAATGAGAAGAAATAAATTAATCAAAATACAGAGTTTCTATGTTCTAATTTAGAGAATATATAGTAATTAAATCATTCGACTTGCGGACTCAATTGGCAATTAATGTAGAAAGTTGATAGTGAATGGCTGTTGGATTTGGAAGCGTTTCACATATTACACATTTGATCAAATGTTTATTTTATATATAAAGTAGTACAAAAATAGGTAATAATAATATTAATATTTATTATCGCAATAAAGATTGACGTTAGAGTCAATAACAATTGAGAATTTCCCTCAACTCTATAATTGAATTATCAAAAAACTTACAATTAAAAAATGCAAAATTTTGGCATCAAGTCTCGTTTCTCATAGCTTTTCTAAAAATGCAATAAAGCAATACTGACAGAGATTACAATGTGAGAATGTCGGGAAGCAGTCACATTCAGACGAGTGACTAAAGTTTGACAGTTTGCATTATCGACTAATAAAAATAACGTCACAACCTCGTGGTATAACAAAAATGAAATGAAGTTATCTTGGGAATTCCTTCCTCTAGTGACAATAAACTATTCATGAATTTCTCCAGACAATAATACGAATTATACCTCATACATAAAGTGAAAAATGGATTTCTCTGGCTTGAAAACTGATATTGCAATCTCAGCAGAGAATTGGATTCAAGATTTTTGGCAAGCTCTCTGATTAAATAATATGTCCTAACGTTCCTAAGATCTTGAATTTCAGATCGATCTCTCCCTTGTTGTTTGTTAAGTAATCTTACACAGATCTCTTTTTCATTCGATTTAAACAATATTTGATTCTGAAACGCCGCTGATACTTGGCAAAGAGCTGTCGCTCCAATCGGGATGAGGATAATGCCGAGGAGGGCTAGGAATATTAACCGGAATTCTACTCTGTTGTCTCATATCTCTAAAAATATTTTGAAACTGTTCTTTTATGCTTATATCTATAGGATTGCCCGAAGAGTACTCCTTGTTCGGTTTAGAATTGTCTCGTACGACGGATTTGTTTCTCGAACGCTCTTTGCTTGATCGATGTTTCCTTGTTTTTTCCAACGGTGATTTCCTCGGCTTGAGTAAACTTCTCACTTCATTTTCATCCCCATTATCCGCAGCTTTTCCATCCATTTCATCCGTAGATATAGGCTTCTCAATTTCTGCTATAGCAGCAACATCATTGCACAAATTATTCCTCTGCTCACGACTCGGTTCACCCTCATCTCCGATTCCTGCTAAATAAAATCAAATCATTCATGACATTATCACCCGGCTTACCAAAATCCCAGATTCGACTTTATTCAACATTTGTTTAGCTAAATTATTCAAGAAAGCATTAATCGAAGCACCTGTATTGCTATGGCGTTTTGTTTCTTCGCCTTTATAAGTAGGTAAGGAAATTGTATGCGAAGTTTCGCCCCCAGGAAGACTGATGAATTCCAGCTGGGTCCTGACGTCTTTTGTGTTTCGTTTACGCTCCGAATCGCCAGCCATTTCTATATGGAAGGAACCGTGTTTTTCTTGATCAGGAGAAATTTTCTTTCCACCTGAATGATAAGTATTTTGTTCGACGGTAGATAAGGAAAGATCCGATAGTCCGTGCCAATGTTGCATGAGATTTGAATGTTCCGAAGAAGTGGGAGTAGGAGACGAATGGGCTTTTCCTCCTTGCAGCAGCATTGAGTTCTGACGATTCGGAGGGAAGTCTTCTGTGTCTTTGTAAGTCTCTCGCAGGCCTGTCAGCTGCTCATTTATCAGATTTTGAAGCTCTCTGTATAAAGAAATTAGATTTTCAGCCACAATTAATATTCAGATGAATCTGTAGCTGTAATTAGTGTGAAAAATTCATCTGAGTTGTATTTTGAAGAACAAGAACTCAATTTTTAGCTTCAGTATGAGTTTTTACTAACTTAACAGCAGCTCGGTGTTCGACCAGCTGGGAATCCTTGTACGCCGACAAAACGACCAATTTTTCTTTCTCTAATCTAAGATACTGTCCCTCCATGAATCGCTGTTGTGATAATTCAATTTGATCGTTGAGTTCACTCCGCAGATCTACGGTCATTTTCTGAAGCGTTTCTATCCTCTTATTCTCGATTTTTAATTCATCTATTGTTTTCTGGGCAGCTGAAGCCGCCTTTATTGCTTCATCTAGCTTAATCTGTAATTTTCTGAGGTCTGCCTCTAGCTCAGCTTCTCTTTGCCTGGCTTCTTCCAAGAGCGTTGCTTGTTTCTGCACTTGTCTGCAAAGCACGAAAATAGAAACGAAGTTATCCAATATAAATAAATATTTATGTTATCAAATGATTCGATCAAAACTCAAAACAAAAGTAAACATACTGCTGTAGGGAATCTCTTTGGTCACGCAAAGTTTCACAAGTTGCGTTTAATTTACGACTTGTTGTTTCTAGTTTCGCAGTACTAGCCTCTAGTTGAGCACGTAGAGCAATGGCGTCAACGTCCTGAAAAGCGTTCGAAAGTTCAGATTAGGTTTGTTGCTGTTGGAAGAATCACAGATGCTAATCGAAGTGATAATTCAAAGAGTTTAAATCTCCAAGGGGATAAAATTATTATTCACAGCGGGCGTAGGTTTCCCAGGCTCGGTCGGTATCCTCAACAAAGCTTGTTCCATTTCGGATAATATTTTACTAGATCTATCATCTCTGATCAAGCCTTCGAGCTCCTTCATCAAAAATCCCAAAGTTCGAACGGGATTGAAAACTCCAAATCTGTCGTTAGAGCAATCGAAGATTCCTCCGCACTGCACGGCTCTATCAACAACAATTATAGACTCCATGCTACTCGCTATCGAAGTGGACGAGGGTATAACTGAGCTGGGAAGTATCGTTTTAATTTGATCCATCGACTTCCTCGATGGCGGATCTTGCTTTGTGGGAATTTCATCAAGATGTTTGCTGGCTACCTGCTTCAGAATGGAAGAAAAACCAAATATGATGACCAAAATAAACCATTGTTCTTGTGATAAAAGGTCGATATTAATTGATAATTTTGGAAGAGATAATTAAATTGGATAAAATCAAATGAGACTGAAAAAGACAACCATATAACTGCTCCTTACGCCGAGTTCGTATCTTTGGGATCTGTGAACTTCTAAGCTTTTCCTGGCCTCTTTGGAATCTGTAGAACCTTGTCTAGTAGACTTGGAAGTGTGAGTCCTAGCGGCATAAGACTGGAGACTCTGTCGAAGATTCTGTTTCATAGCGACACGATTTTGTTCCCCTAATATTCTGGCCCAGTTTTGATTACTGTCCCCGTTCCCGCTGGCCTTTTTCTTCTCCTCTATTGCCTTCTGGTTTGTCGGACTTCCACTTACCATTGTCGAAGTACGCTTGCGACCTTTTGTTTTCACCGTTACCTGCACGGTTGTACTACAATTGTCAAATACCAATACCTCCCCGCCAGAAACCGCTCCAGGGTGCTGAAAAATAACCGAATATCTTATTTTTGAATGCTGAATAACAATAATTCACCCGTTTTCTATGAAGTTTGCAGATAACAATAAATAAAAGTCATATATTTCAATCATTTGTGAATAAGGTTGCTCACTTTATACAACAATAACAAATATCAAAACCGGACAAGAATTTGTTTGAAATTCCTGCGGAATGTAGCGGCTGAAAATGATCAAAATCTAATCTAAATCCTCCCAATTTTTGTGAAATGTACATAAGATATAATAAAATACACAAACCTGTTTACTGACTGGTTGAACCGCACGTTTTACACCAGCTTCAGAAGATTCTTTCTTATTTTTCAGAGCGATTGCCTTTCTTTCCGCATTCACCTTACTGCTCATGTTGCTGTAGGAATAACAAAATTGTACATTTTTATCGATTAAAATTGATGTCTTTTGCTTTATTACAGTAATGAAATGATTTGACTTCTATCGATTAGCTCGAAAAAGCGAGAGTGGTAAATTATTACACGTGAATTACAATTTAGAAATGTTTTCGAAACCTTTCACGGATCTTAGGTTATCTATGTCTATTTTTGTTTATAATTTAATTGTGAGACGTACCATTGCGGGACGGCGAGATTGTGACATTTTTTTGAAGGATGAATTCCTTTCTAATGAAACGTCTGATTTTGTGTAATTTACATAGATTGTTTTTTTGTAAATGTCATTAAAATTCGGTGGGATAGTTTCCAAAAATAATTGTTGCTTATTTGGTTTGTTAATTTTCGAGGATTTCTATCACGATTTTCGACAAAGTATTCGGTGGGGACGGAAATCTATGGAAATACGTAACTGCATTTGCCATTCGAACTAATTCGCGCAATGGCAATATCAAAGAGAATTTGACATTTTTATTTTTCAAATGTTGGATATGAAATCTTTCATTGTTATATTTCGTCTATTGTTTAAGGATATCGCAAAAGGTTGTCAATTATTTTCATAGGGATAGATATGCTCGGTTTTTATTTTCATTCTCACCGTATAAAATTTTCCTAGCCGTATTCGAACGATTATCGAACAGAATTGATAAACTCGTATATCGTTACCTGTATTTCGTGTCAATTTTTCAAAATCTCCATCAAGTGGTCGGAGAAACGATCCTTGATCTTGAAAACAAACATAAAATAGACGCGTATCACTTATAACCTATAATATAACGTCAAATAACAATCCAACCGAGAAAAAGGTTAGAGTCTTTCGGAATATTTTCAAGGGTAAGGTTAGTGCCGTCAGAAGATTCGTCTGCAAAACAAAATCAGCTCGACGCGGGACGGCAATTTAGCCAATCATGATCGAGGTTCTGTTCCATGGTTCCTGACCATTAAAAAAACTTGGCATATCGAGCAAAAACGTCCGATTGGTCGGACGTGGATCGGACGAAAAAAATAAAAAATTATCGCCAAGTGGGAATCAACAATCAACCGATAAGCGGAAATTATGAACCGCCAGGTGCTATCGATTGCACAAAAACTAGCATAGCAAGGAAATAGACGATGAAGAAAATGAGAAATTGAGGACTATAAATGCATCCTTATGTGAAGAATGAATTGCTAGACAATGATAATGTATTATTTTGAATCAATACCACAGTAATAATTGCTACCGTAACTACTGAACTCCAATACATACGCTGTTGAAAAGAGCAATTTATATACCCGCGTTTTTATTCAAATGTTAGTTCAACTTAACTCATACACGCAGCGCCACATTCGTCGAATTTGAGTTTTGCATCGACATGCCTCTCTATGGTATCATTATCCAATGCCAACGGTAAACAGTTTTCAAAAATCAAACGACTGCATGCAGGCATGAAGACGTGTTCGTCAAAGTCAATGGAGCTATTTGTAAATATTGATCGTTATTTTATTGTTCAGAGTTGTAAATAAGTGATATTTTTTATTGTGTACCATGGAATCGTGGTCCAGAGCCGTTCTCGAATGGGTAAATATTTGTTTGACTATTTTTTCAATCAACTAATTCGCAACCTGTTGTTGTGACGGCTCGCTACCGCGTCGTTCGCCAAATTCTATCTCCAACCCATTTCTTCATTTTATTTACTCGATTTCGGAACTCTAGGAGAACACTTTGCTCCCGAAATTCTCGATTATAAACTACGGCGTTATGTAGCGTTAATATCAGTTATATTTAGACTGTTAAATCAAGGCATATATTACATTGATGACCTCCTCTCCAAGTCGTCACACATTCGCATGCATAAGTTTTTCTACGAACGCGTAGTAATAATCTCTTGTTCAAAATCTCATACGATGCGACAGAACGCACGGAACTAAACGCCAACATTTTTTTCAGTATGCTGAATCGCTGCTTTCGTGGTTAAATTCACGTTCAAAAATAAATTTCACTCACTACGATCGCATCTCAAAGAAAATGAAATATGTTTCCCAATGTGTAATTCAATCCTGTAGAAATACCTTGAAAACGAGTACTCAACCCATCCTGAAAGACAAATAGATTAGCAGATGTACTCGATTTAGAAAAATGTTGCGATTGATTTTCAATTTTTTTGTATTTAATCTCTGCTCGAATTTTTTCAAGATCTTCCCGTTCTGTATCTATTTACCGTTGGCTTTTCACCTTTGGTTTAGAGCTCGTTCACTGATTCAAAGCATTTGAACCAATGCATTTTTCTGCGGTTTTCTTAAATTTTTAAACACGTTTGATTATTCTTCATTTCCCATCGCAGGTCAATTGCCTGGACATATTGGATTCAAATGTAAATGATCTGAAAGAATTGCAGGATGGAAAATTCTACGCAAAACTCATTAAAATTCTGTAAGTGACCGTTCTCTATTTTCTACTTCGCATTTGTTTGGTATTTGTATCCAGAGCACGTTTCTAATTTTTTGTAATTTTCAAATTGTTTCAACTCTTAGATCCGTAAAGGAATTCGAGGATGATCTGGAGGACAGAGATCTGGTTTCTGCGTTCATCAAGGGTAAACTCTTCTCCCAGCCTATATTAATCCTATTAGATCTTTATTCAATTCTGTTTTCCGGTTACTATTGTTGATTTCTAAATTGATGGAGTAGACATCATCGACCTAATAATACGCAATCATTGAACTTGTTTGTAGATACATATCCGGAATTTCTGGAAGAAGGAAAAGAGAGCGAGAAAAAATGTAAAGAAATTCATATCGCTTCTCTCCTTCTACTTCATTCCTCTCAAGAACCTAAATTACACAGGCCGATGTGTATCAAGCTGAGCAACGAAACTCAAATAAAGATCAAATCGTTTTTGGAAAAAGTATTGGAATATGGAAGCTGCGTGACGAAGGATAATGTCGACACGGCGATTACCGAAACTGCGGATAATTTGATCAGAACACCACCGGTTACTCCAAAAATGAGACCGTTGAAAGATTTTTTAAATTCGCCGGCAACTACGGTGCGGAAAAATTACAATAGAATGATGGATGAACGAATTCGCGAAGTTAGGGCTTTGAAGGCAGAATTAGAAACGGAAAGATTCGAGAAAGCAGACCTCCAAGAAGATCTGGAAATACAGCGTCAGAAAAACCTTAGCCTGCAACAAAAATTGCAGGAAAAAATAGCAGAGATGAAAAAAATAAGAGACGAATCGACAAGATTCGAAACCCCTCAATCATCAAAGAAGAAAAAAGACGTCAAAACTCCAAGGAATCGTGTCAGCGCCAAAGTACAAGAGATGAGCGAAGAAATAGCCCTCTTGAAATCAGAAATAAGTCATTTGCAAGAGGAAAAAGATTCGTTGGTGCGTAAATTGACTTCTGCAGAAAGAAATTGCGTCACATTCAAAGAGAGATCTAAAATGAACGAAAGAAATTTGGAGACTTTGCTCATACAGGCAGATATCAAAGATCAGGAACTAGAGGAGCTCAAAAATCATAACGAACAACTACGTGCTCACATACAGGAAATTCGGAGGCAGACAATCGCTGAGCAGAGTTTTGAAATGGAGATGACCGCGGCGTCCCCATCGAACAGTTTCCTCAATGGCAGCGAAGTACTGAGCTCTGTAATCGATATTCAATTACAAGACGCAAAGAAGGAAGCCAAGGTCTTTAAATCTCAGGTTGAGAACTTGAATCAAAGGCTGGAGTCTGTTCAGGGGGATTATAAAGCCCTCGAACAGTCTAATAAAACACTAGAGGCTGAAGTAAGCCTCCTGCAATCTACTAAACAGGAATTGTCTCAGGTCCAAAATGAATTGAGCACATGTATCGAAATGAGTAATACTTTAAAGAAGGAAAAATCGCACTTCGAAACACTATTTTTAACAACGGAGGAATTATTGAAGAAATCAGCGCAGCAGAAAGAAGCCTTACAGATCAAGTTGCACGATTCAGAGAATAAACTACAAACGACTGGCGATTTATTGAGCAAAGAAAGTAGCAGGGTAAGAGACTTAGAGACGATGGTATCGCAGAAAGTGGAACTCCTTAAAACTGAACATTCGAGGTACACAGATATTGAACAAAAACATACAAAATTGAAACAGGAGAACTCAGATCTACTGAAAGAAGCTCAAGATCTGAAGAAATTGGTCTCTGCAAAAGAGGATTCTCTGTTTGAAGCTCAACAATGTATAAAATCGCTTGAGTTAGATTTGCGCGATCAGAAAACTGAACTAAAAAATATAGAGGATTTATTGAGTGTGGAGAAGACCAAAGTTCAGGATTTAGAATCTTTAATAAGTAGAATGAAATTGAAACATGAAGAAGTTCTTGAAGCACAAGCATTAAGGTATCGGACTTTGGAAGAAATGTTGTTGAATTTGGAGCAGGGAAAGGTCCATCTAACACAAGAGATAGAAGATCTCAGGCTCCGGATTACAGAGAAAGAGAATCTGCTAAAAGAATCTTGCGAAAACAGCCAACGTTTGACCTCCGACTTGCGAGATCTGAATGACAAACATCAAACTTTAAAACACGCGCTTACAGAGGAGAGTAAACGAGTCGAAGATTTAGAGTCTACAGTCACTCGAGTAGAAACTGACAAACAACAATTCATGGAAAACCAATTTTTGAAGTACCAATCACTAGAGGAGAAATATGCTAATTTAGAAAGGGAAAAAGGGAGTCTAGTAAGAGACATCGAAAATTTGAATAACGTGGTTTCGTCAAAAGAAGAACTTTTCAAACAGTGTTTGAAAGAAAGAGATAATCTTGAGTCAACTCTACGCGATGTAAATATGAAAATTCTAACTACGCAGGATTCCTTGCACAGCGAGCAAACCAGAGTCAGAGATTTAGAATCTAACATGATTCTTATGAAAGCCGAACATGAAGAAGCCTTCCAAACTCAAATGCTGAGATACCAGGCTCTTGAGAAGGTCCATATAGATGTAGAACAAGAGAAGATAAACCTTGCAACAGAAGTTGATCGCCTGATCAGTGTAATTTCGTCTAAAGAGGAGCTGCTGGAGCAGTCGCAGCAGGGGAATGCAAAAATGGAACTAGATTTGAGTAATATAAATAAGACGTTACAGTCTGTAGAGGAATTACTAAGTGCCGAAAGGACTAGAGTCAATGACTTAGATTTGGATTTAAGTCAAATGAAATCGCAGCATGAAAAAGCTGTTCAGGAACAATCGTTGAGGTACAAACACCTTGAGGAAAAGTATGCAAATTTGGAACAGGAAAAAGTCAAACTATTGGAAGAGGCTAAAAATCTGCACCGGCAGATTACAGAGAACGAAAATCTGCTGAAGCAGATTCGACAGGAGAAGAAAAACTTGGTGTCAGAGTTAGGAGATCTAAAGGATAAACTTGAATCTCTAGGAGATTCGTTGGCTGAAGAGAAATCTAAAGTGGAGAACTTGGAATCTACTCTAGCTTCTACAAAGCAGGTACACGAAAAAATCCTGGAAAGAGAATTGCAGAGTTACCAGGCTCTTGAGAAGCAGCATACAGATCTTGAAAAAGAAAAGCTAGACCTGCTCAAAGAAACCGAAATTTTGAAAGCTTCGATTTTGACAAAAGAGAAACTGTTACAAGCGTCTCAGCAGCAAATCACAAAACTCGAATGCAACTTGTGCGATGTGAAAGATGAATTGAACAGAACAAAAGCCGAAGTTAAGAGTCTGGAATCTGTGTTAGCTGAAAAAGGATTGGCAACTGACAAAATCATTCAATCAAATGAAAATTTACACGCTGAGATACGTTTGCTCAAGTCCGACCAGCATGATTTGTACGAAGTTAAAGAGCAATTGCATGAGCAGACCGAAGAACTCGAACAAGAAAAATCGCGATTATTGAAAGAAGTTGAGGAGCTGAAATCACACGTTTCAACAAAAGAAAACTTATTGATACAGACTCAGCAGCAGAATGAAGTTCTCCACTCAAAATTGGAAGATCTAAAACAGGAGGTGAAATCAGTGCAAAATTCATTGAGTACGAAAAGTATCGAGGTTGAAGAATTAGAATCTAGGATCATTCACATTAAACAGGAAAAAGAAGAAGCCCTTCGAAGTCAATTGATGAGTTATCAAGCCCTTGTAAAGAAGCACACGGATTTAGAACAAGAAAAGTTAGATCTGCTAAAAGATACTGAAGACTTCAAAAATTCGCTCTTGTTAAAAGAAGAATTATTGCAGGAGTTGCAGAAGCACAGCGCTAAACTTGAGGCAGACTTTTGCGATGTGAAAAACAAAAACAAAACTGTACAGGATGAATTCAATGTGGCAACAATCAAACTGAAGAGTTTAGAATCTGCTTTAGCCAAGTCAAAATTGGAATTCGACGAGATTGTTCAAGCTAATTACAATTTGTGTGCTGAGATGAGTTTACTCAAATCTGATCAGCAGGATTTGTATGAAGTTAAAGAACAACTACATAAGCAAAGCGAAGAATTGGAAGAAGAAAAATTACAATTATTGCAAAAAATTGACGAGCTGGAATCACACGTTTCATCGAAAGAAAACTTATTGATACAGACTCAGCAGCAGAATGAAGTTCTCCACTCAAAGTTGAAAGATCTAGATGAGGATGTAAAAGTCATGCAGAATTTATTAAGCACAGAAAGTACTAAGGTCAAAGATTTGGAATCTACTGTGACTCGTATCAGACAGGAAAAAGAAGAGACCCTTCAAAGCCAATTGATAAGTTATCAAACTCTTGAGAAGAAGCAAACTGAAATAGAACAAGAAAGGCTAGATGTATTGAAAGAGATTGAAAATCTTAAAGCTTTGCTTTCCTCAGAGGAGGAATCGCTACAGCAATCGCAACAACACTGCGCCAAGCTCGAGGGCAACTTATGCGATGCAAAGAATCAAATGAAAAATGTACAGGATGAATTAAATACAGCGACAAGCAGGACCCTGAGTTTGGAATCGGCCTTAGCCGAAACGAAAATGAAAGCTGAAGAAAATGTTCAATTGAATGAAAGTTTATCTGCTGAGATTAGTTCACTAAAATCTGCCAACAACGAGCTGTTTGAAGTTAAAGAGCAATTGCAAAAACAGAGCGAAGAACTCGAACAACAAAAATCTCGTCTGCAAGAAAAAATAGAAGAGCTGAACACACAAATTTTATCAAAGGACGATTTATTGAGGCAGAATCAGCAGCACAATGAAGCCCTTCACTTGAAGTTGAGGGATCTAGATGAGGAAATAAAATCAGTACAAAATACATTGAAGATGAAAAGCACCAGGGTCGAAGACTTAGAATCCATAATAGCAGAAAGTGAATCCGAGAAAAAAGAAAGCCTTGAACTTATTGAGAAATTGAAATTAGAGAACGTAGAACATAAAAATTTGATTCACAATTGCACTCTGATTTTGACAGAGCTGGTAAAACACTCCAGTAAATTAATCGGTAATGAAATAACGGATATCGGCGATTCTACAATCTTAAATCTTTCCAAGCAGCTCAAAACTCTGATTAATTCCTTAGAAGTAATTTACACTACCAAGGATTTAGATCTGAAAAATTTCGAAGCTACGGTATCGACGCTGAATTCCACTGTATCTAAACTAAAAACCGATATGATGAATTTCGAAGAAATTCAAACTAATACTGACCAAGTTATTTCAGAATATTTGAAGGAAATAAGCAATCTAAAAATAATTGCCAAAGAAAAGGATTCCCTGTTTGAGGATGTGGATAAACTGCAAAAACAATTGTCTGATGAAAAGTCAAAGATAGATTTATTGAACAAAGAGAAGGAGTTGTTGTGTGGCAACTTGCTAGACGTAAAGCATTCTTTGATTTCATTGAAGAAGGAAAAATCAGATCTTGTCCAAAACGTTGAAAATCAAAATCGGGATCTTTTGACTAGAATGGCAAGCATATCTGGAGTCATTGTTACGATGCAGGGTCAGATTCAACTGGATAATAAAAGGCTTGAGGATCTTAGCGAGGAGAAAACTTCTCTAGCTTCAAAATTGGACGAAGTGGAGAAACTGAGAATCGAGTTGGAAGCAAAGTGCGAAGCGTTAGAAAATGAGAATAAATCTCAAACAAAAGAGAAGAAGGAACTTAAAGATAAGTTAAATGTGATTCGTGTGAGAAATGCGAAGCTAGAAAAAAACCTGGACGAGTTGAGGAAGGAGATGAAAAAATTAGATAGCGAAAAACCTTCTGCTGATGAACATTCCAAAGTAGAAGAATTGAATACTTCCCTATCCAAGCTGCAGCTTCAAATACAAGAACTTGAGGCAGAAAAAATCGAACTATCTAAAAGGCCTACAACACAGGACTTTGATACTCGACTCAAAGAGGTGCACCTTGAATACGATCAGAAACTGGAAAGAATAAAACAGAAAATGGTAAGTTGACATTAATAATTTGCAATATTTTTCATTGGCAGCAATGAAGTATGAATAATTTGTGTTGTTATCTGAAAAAACCGCATGCTAACAATTCAAACTTTTTGTCAATTGACACGAAACTGATTTCGGTGTTGACTATCTTGATAATTCTTCGAATTCGTAATACTACTTTAATATACATTTCATAAATTGATATAATTTTGTAGCGACGATTATACAACGTTGAAAGGAACAAAATCAAAAGGATAACTCTAGAGTTGCAAGAAAAACGTCCACACATTCGTTTGTTATAATATTATCATGTTCTATCAATGACCAATAAACTTACATCGTTAATCACTTCGTCAATTCATTTTTGTGAGATATAGTTTTTATTCGAAGGCTTTCTAGCCAGTTAACAGTTTCAATTACTTGAGTGCTCAATTTATGGACACCCTAATTAGCTAATGGTGATATGCAAAGTAAGTAAGTACTTTTTCAAAGTAATCGTGTTTCGGAACGGTTTTTCAAATGTTTCTTCGAAAAGAAGAGGACGAGGAGAATGAAAAATACATTTTTACTGTTGATTTTTTTCTGAGGAATTCAGTGAATATAATATGTGATGACGGAATTGACAATTTCCAGTTTTATTCAATAAAACTGAAATCTCGCAAAATCTATACGTAGTTGGAACGTAAATTTACATTTTAACATTATCTGTGAGTAAAAAGAATAATTTTTGAATTGAAAAATATATTATATAGCATATCTGTGTGTACGCTTAGCTCTTCTCGATCTATGAGGGAAATTGAAGGAAATACAGGGCTTTGATTATCAAGAGGTATTCATATGACGAATAGTTTCCGATTGAACAACTCCAAGCAATTTTAAACGTTCTGAAAAACTTTGTTTCAGAAAACTGCGTACAACGAACAAATTGCAAAAGTGAATAGAGACCAGGAGAGACTGATGCAAGAGAAGCTTAACGCTCAAAGGGTCAAGATGGAGGAGCAGTGTCGCAAACATGCCGAAGAGATCACAAAGTACAAAGATCACGTTACTAAATTAAGTTCGGACTACTGGGACGTAGGAGAAAAGCTATTGGTAGAGAAACAGCAGAAAGAAAATATCGCACAACAGTTACAGGATTTGAAGATGCGATATCAATACGAAAGGACCACAGCTGCAAACAACGTTATTATGTCTCAGCCTGCTTCCACTGCTAGAAGCAAAACTTCAAGGTATATTGGACGAATCGACACTCTTGACCGCTGCTGTTATCTGGATTTTGTCTTTATTCATCATTTCAGCTTAGATCGAAGGGAATTCGTCTCATCAACCCGAGACGAGACAACCTCATTACGAACAGTCCAGACTATAAAGGAAGAAGTTACAACGTGTGCGAGACGAGAGAGCATTCAAAGCGTACAGACCTTGCAGGGCATGGGAAACGCTTTCAAAGCCGAGGACGAAGAGGGAGAAGTTTTTAATACCAATTATTTAGGTATGTTATACTAAATCTGTGATATATTTCTTCTTGATTTGTTAAAAAAATCTGTACCGCGTAGAAAGAAGTGTTACAAAAACTATGTTGTGGATGAGAAAATAATCGTGAGAACATTACACAAATAGTTTTGAAAAGCTTGTTCTCTCTGTTCTGAAATGTTTCCTAAAAAATTGTTTCTACGTTACAGCGGATATGAAAGCAGGACGCTGTTCAGTGGCCCCAGACATGGAAAGGCTCTCAGTTTTGCAAATGCGGAACGCAAAGTGTAAGCCGCATTTGAAATCTTCGTATCCAGCGGAGACCCAATTTCAGCCAGGAACTTTCACAGAAGAAGAAATCAAGGCAAGTATAATAATTTTTTCGAACGACGGTGCAAAGGAAGGTGCAAAGTACTGGAAACAAGTCCTACAAAAAACTGTTGAACGTTAATGTTTGCATGTATGTGTACTTCATGTTTGATTCCCAGTGTTATTGTGGATCTGTTTATTTGTTACGTGGAGTATTTTGTTATTTATTATAGAGCGGTAGTGCGGTAGAAGACATTTTCAACGACAGTCTAAGCCAGAGTCTGCTTCCTGGAGAGAAGACTAAGAAGCGAGACAGAACACAAGTGAGTATAATATACGTTGCGTGTTCAGGTTTTGATCTTCAGAGTAAAGGGTCAATGGACATAAGTTAGTAGCTCGATAAATGTGAGAGGATATGTTTTCGCCTTTTATGTATCCCCCATCGTCAATGTCTTTATTGCTACTATGGTTCTGGAACTTTGTGTTCAATTCTAGACATTGTACAAACGACCCGGACCTCCGACACCCAGTAAAAACGGAGGGAGATTATCCTTGCAGGTAAGCAATGAACATCCATATCCACGCCATCCAAGGCGTGACTGAATCGATGCTCACCCGCTAACTTTTATTTATTCTTTATCGCTCTATATTTGATTTAACATGTAACCCAGGAGTTGGATACAAAGAGGGGGGTGTTTTTTTTTATCCAGTAATTTACAGATATTCTAGTGTAATCATGTTTATTACTTCTATAAGAAAGTGTCAAATGGAGTCATCACAGCTATTTGGATCAGAGTTATATTCCCTCATATAAACATGTGAACAAGCAGGGTGTCTACAAATCCTGGAGAACAAGAACAAATTCGGATTGATCTGGATTTTTCCTAAAACTGTGAAATTCTGGAATTGCCCTGAAAGTTTATTGAAATTTTAAAATTCTTCTCATTTTCAGATTTTTTTCTTCTATTGTATTTAATTCCTCAGTTATCTAATTTCTCATATTTGGAAGAACAACTAAGAAATGTTGAAAAATTCTTCTGATTCTGAATAAACGCAATGCTTTCTTTAATTCTTGTTTTGTAGCTAGACTTTGTGGGATATTCTTAAATAGACCTAATTTTTCATAAAAATATGTCTGGAGATCGTGAAAAAGGCCTGAAATTCAAGAATAGGAACTCCGTAGACACCCTAAAGAGTAATGGAGCTATAACTACTCAGGGAGAGTAATAAATAAATCATAAGACTTAACGCTGGCATATATTTTTCATTTTGAAGCGAAAATTCAGGGAGATGGTATTAACAGGGTTCGGAAATTTCATCAAACTTTATAAACATATCATGATCGATAATTAATTAACATTCTTCACGCTCTCGTTAATAAGATTGAATCATTTCTTTGTCTCATCATTTAATTTCTAACTTCAGGGCAACGAATCACGGAGTAGTCCCAACTCAAGGATTTTACGAGAGAGAAACGTCGAGCGACGATCCACCGCTACACCCAGGCGTTTGAAGGATCTGTTCGGAGGAAGCTCTCGAAGGCAGGATGAGGTGAGATTGCAGCATCAACTTTTTTTCTCAATTTTCTGTTTAATTTTTATTCTATTTTTTTACCTTTATTGTTAGGAGTTTCAATAAAATTTGAAATACTCTCTGTATTGTAAATACATGGGGATAAGTTTATTGAATTCAATTGATTCAATTAATTTATTCTTATTGACTACGACGCTAGATCAGAATAGAAAAAAGTGTTCAGTTTGAATAACGAATGTGTTTCAACAGAATGTTTCAGGTACGCCGAAGGGTCGTCGGTTGAGCAGCATCTTTCGTAAACCAAAATAAAATGCATCATTTGACGATGAAAAACTATTCCAAGTTTTGAGAAATAGAATACGATGTAAATGGCAATTGTATTAGAAATTTAGCATTTTTTAAATTACTTTTTATCGTTTTGTTTTTCTGTATCTATACCTACGTAGCTGAATGTAAATACTGTTTTGTTTTTATCCTGCATATTCTAGACATGCATTGATTATATATAAAAAAAACAAAAAAAACTAATAATATGTATAGGATGTTTTGATACAATAGTCTAACACACGGTGCCAATAAAGTACCGAACTGTTTAACTGTGGTGAATAGACAACAAACTAATGTATAAATAAACGACTCGTTTTTAAGAATAAAAAATGATACAAACTTCATTGAACTGCTATCAAGAAAGTCTTTAACTGAACAGTGCGTAATTTTTTATTCAAATAAAAACAACCGACATCTTTTATCTTATCTTATTGCATTGGTTGCAACGAAGTGCCGCTGCTGATGAGATCATCGTATCTATCTCGTTGCTGTTTTATGGCAAACTGGGTGGTCATTGTACTGATATTCGCAAAGTAGGTTGCTAGTAAGTGAGAGTTGCATGATTGGCATTGGAGTTATGCAGACTAACCAGTCCGACCAATACAGTTACAGTTGCATTCAGTTGCATTCAGTTCAGTTTAATATGAGGACGGAGCATCACAAACAGTGATTTCAGAGTTTAGTACGGTGAATAATGCAATCAAATTCAGAACTCGGTAGCTCCGATATATTGCAACCAATTCCATTGGAGGAATGGCCATTACTTCAGAAGCAGTTGGCGGCTGACTGGCCAAAATATGCCTATGTGAGTTTTTAATCTTTGCGTTTCTTAATTTCCTTGATTTGTGATTTTGGATCATTTACCTATAATTCAACATAGTTCTTGCCGTATCACATTTATTTATTAGTTACGTAAGTGTTGAATCCTTCTGCTTCTTTCGTTTCCTTGATTGACGACTTGATTCATTTACATGTAATTGAATATCGCTTTTCCTGTATCGCTTACTCATATTATCATGATTATCATCTCTATCATTAATCATTCAGAATGCCTCAGAAATATAAATCGCAAGTGAAAAACAGGTGCTGAATACAACAAACAATTAGTAAACAGTTGGATCTAATAGAATTTTTTTAATATTTCAGTACTATTACTGGATCGAAAATTCAATAAAATGGAAAAAACACAACCCAAACTTGGCCCTACAAATTTATTGTCCCCAAGGACAATACCAAGACGATGCAACTTTTGTAGGAATATCGAGTGTGAGATAAATTTTTGTTTTTTTGTTATTCAAATAACAGCATATTATTGATACCCTGTCGTAATAAAAAACCAACACTAAATTGGATACTTTTGGACTCCATGCCCTATTTGACCTGACGACAATGCCATATTTTAAGATTACTGTTTTATATGAATGTATGTACATTAGGGTGCTTTTTTTTGGCGGCTATTTTTCAACTTCCCGTTTCTCTGATTTCAGAGAAAAAAGGAAGTTATTGTAATCACCCCGAAAATGAAAAGTTGAGTTTTTACCAGATGTCCACGTTTTGAGGTCTAGAGAATCATTTCCGACCATTTTTGGATGGACGTCTGGTGTGTGTGTATGCATGTATGTGTCTATGTATGTACGTATGTTATCACTTTTTTGTCCGACGATATCTCGAGAACGAATCAACGGATTCTGATGATTCTGGACTCAACTGACGCGCTTTTCCGTAACTTAGAACTGATTAGATTTTGGATTTGATCGGTCGAGTGGTTTTCGAGTTATTTGAAATCAAAATTGTGAAAAAAAAATTTCAATTGCCGATATCTCGAGAACCGATCAACGGATTTTGATGATCTTGGTCTTCATCGATAGCATTTGCTCCAACTTAAAAATGACTAAATTTTGAAATTCATCAATGCAGTTTTTTTTTTTCTCAAATCAAAATTTGTTTTTTCAAATCATAATTTTTTATTATTTCATCTGGAAGTAAGTTAGGAAACGGGAAGTTCGAAGGCTGGCTTATAGTCAGCCAAACCCGCTTGTTGTTTCTACTCCCACCTCGAAATTTTCTTAGAAACATCTCGAAATAAATTCCCTGAAAGTCTGAGCCCTTAATATTAATATTAAGTGCTCGCCCTCGGCGTTTGAAGATTTCCCATTTAAAATACACGTAACTTGATTTTTTTTCTCTTAAAATTCTTATAGCTCAGAGGTCCTTTATGCTATTCGGATTGTTTTTTTTTCTTAAAATTCCTATAGCGCAGAGGTCCTTTATGCTATTCGGACGTTTGAAGAACCAAATTACTCAGAATTGAATGCTCTAAAAAAGTGCTGAGAACCGGTGCTCAGGACCTTTTTTTCAGGACCTCATAATGAGCCGCAAATTCATGAAAATCATAAATCATGAAGAACAAAAAACTTATTACATATCTCGAAAAATATCAATAATAGAGATCGCTGCCCCGAACTTTTTTCGAAGGAAATTCAATTTACTACAACTTTGTCATTTAAAATTTTTCTGTATTTTCAGCCAATTCTAAAAAAACAACGAAAAAACATGAAATTTATGAAATTCTGACTTTAATCACCTGTACTGTCTCACACGTGTAATAGCGTTTTCCACTTGGCAAAAAAGTGCGCACCGAGTGCGGATTTCCAAGTTTTCCTGGATTCCCATTGCTTAAAATCTAGAGAATCCGCAATCGGTGCACACTTTTTCGCCAAGTGGAAAACGCTATAAGTTACATTCCCTGTACAATGGGCACTATTGTAGAGCATTCAATTCTGAGTAATTTGGTTCTTCAAACGTTCAGATAGCATATAGGGCCTCTGAGCTATAGGAATTTTGAGAAATAAAAATTTAAGTTACGTGTATTTTAAATGGGACATCTTCAAACGCCGAGGGCGAGTACTTAATATTAATATGAGGGGTTAAACTTTCAGGGAATGTTTTTTGAGGTATTTGCAAGAAAATTTCGATATGGGAGTCAAAAAAAAATAGTCAAAAAAAGCACCCTACTGTACATACATCGTTTTTATTTCTGAAACAATTTTCTGGCTTTAATTGATTCTGAAAGACTGACCGCAATAGTACTGATTTATAGTAATGGTAAAACATTATGGAACTTGCAGTTTTCAATGTGGATGGTAACAGTATTCACAAAGGATCCATTTGGAAAAAGATTGCACGAGGCCCTAATCAAGACTCGCCGATTTGACTGGAGTAAAGGAGTTACATTTTCCGCAGTTCACGAGTATATCCAGCCAATTTTGTTTTCTGCATTAGCTACTCTCCAGACAAATCAAGGGATTGAAATAGACTTTGATGTACCAGGCCATTTTCAAATCAAATCTGCCGATGAGTGTGCCGATGTAGAAGTAAAGTACGTACAATCAATTAAAGTCAGCTATTATTTGTCATTCTAGCTTCTATAAAATCATTATCATATGTCATAACGTTCTAAAATGAACAGGGTGCCAGAGGAATGTTATTTGGGAGACCTAAACGAATCTCATCTCCCAGTAATACATTCGGTATGGCCACATGCGGATAAAAAGGAGCCAGAAAATTCCTTGACATTGCTGCGGCTTGCAGTAACGGTAAACCGAAGTCTGGGACTCTTCCTTAAAGAAGGGAACGTCCTGGTGTCTTGGGCTCTTCACAACGATTGGCATGGTTTGGGGGCAGTGCAGACTCTGGATGCCTACAAGAGGAAAGGCTATGCTAAAGTTGTGGTAAATGCCCTGGCTAAGCAGCTTGGAAAAGAGGGAATATCCCCTGTTTTATCCGTGGTCCGTGGTAATACTCCCTCCGAAAACATGTTTGCCTCGCTTAATTGGAAGCTTACAATCCCAGCGACATGGGTAATAATGAAAACACATCCTGATCCAAGTGCAAATTAAAATATTCTCACAGTCTGAACTTTAGAATACTTCACTTTACTACTTTAGAATATTATTGCTTTTTGAGAGTTCCATTTGTTTGTTTGAACTTCAAAATGCCAATTTATTAAGAATGTGAATTAGCTGTGAAAGAAACTCGAAATTGTAGAGATACATACCACTTACATGTGAATACATCAGACAGTGACCCATCCGCCTTATCATTGATCAACAAGTGTCGAAAGTGTTAATACTCACTGCCAAGAAATTATAAAGCAAATCTTTTGTAGTTTTAGAATAGAAGCTATTCTGTAAATCTTGAGCCGTGGAAAATCATGAATAACACATCTTCATCAGCAGGCAGTTTGTGGAAGATCTTCACAAATTTGAACAGTTTACTGAAACAGCGAGGTCATTAGTTCTATAATCTGCCTAAATCTCTGTGAAATTTCTCTGTGATATTCGCCGAATTGCGAAAGTGGGTCTGATTCATCAAGTCAAATCAACCCTGCCTCCTGGGATTGATAGATTAGTTCCTGCTTATCTGATTATAAACAATGTAAAATGAATAGCGCGGCCGTATCAATTGGCATTTTCGATCTTTATGTCTTTAAGATTACAGATCATATTATGTGCTACGATGTTGATAAATGTATACAAACAAAAAGTAAGCTAATTGCTGGTTTATGTGATTGATGTTGCACAGATATAATATCTGTACTGGATCTGTGATAATAAGGATAATATCTATTATTGTAATTGGTGATACAACTATAAGATATATAAAATACTTCGAATTAAATCCTATACTTGGCTCAAAACGATGGAAATATCCTAAAATCCCCAAGTTCTTGAGATAGTCGAAAATATCTCCAAAGAGTTAATGCGTGAATGTTTTGCTAAAATTAAATTGTAAGTAGGTATATTGATCAATTATCATAAAACGAAGTCCCCTTATTTGTAATCTTAATACTTCTCATGATAAAGATAAATTTTTGAAGACAAAATGAAAAATTGCTAGGGCAATTGTTCTACAGACTGTTGGTTTTATTAATTGCCAATCATTCATGGTACGAGTAACAATGTTATCAGACAATAATTATCTTATCATTGAAAGAATTATATGGTTTGTTTGATTTGAACTGGAATTTGCTGAGTAATTTACCAGAGTCGGTATTGGGAGTAAAAACAAAGCATTGCGGTGTTAATTAACACCAATTATACAGGCGAAGTTGCATTTGAAATCTTCGTATCCAGTGGAGACATAATTTCAGCCAGAGACTTTCACGGAAGAAGAAATCAAGGCAAGTATGATAATTTTTTCGAACGACGGTGCAAAGGAAGGTGCAAAAAGTACTGGAAACAAGTCCTAATAAAACTGTTGAACGTTTAACGTTTGCATGTATGTGTACTTCATGTTGAATTCCCAGTGTTATTGTGGATCTGTTTATTTGTTACGTGGAGTCTTTTGTTATTTATTATAGAGCAGTAATGCGGTAGAAGACATTTTCAACGACAGTCTAAGCCAGAGTCTGCTTCCCGGAGAGAAGACTAAGAAGCGAGACAGAACACAAGTGAGTATAATATACGTTGCGTGTTCAGGTTTTGATCTTCAGAGTAAAGGGTCAATGGACATTAGTTAGTGGCTCGATAAATGTGAGAGGATATGTTCTTGCCTCTTTATGTATCCCCCATCATCAATGTCTTCATTGCTACTATGGTTCTGGAACTTTGTGTTCAATTCTAGACATTGTACAAACGACCCGGACCTCCGACACCCAGTAAAAACGGCGGGAGATTATCCTTGCAGGTGAGTAATGAACATCCATATCCACGCCATCCAAGGCGTGACTGAATCGATGCTTACCCGCTAACTTTTATTTATTCTTTATCGCTCTACATTTGATTTAACATGTAACCCAGGAGTTGAATACAAAGAGGGAGATGTCTTTTATCCAGTAATTTACAGATATTTTCGTGTAATCATATTACTTCTATAAGAATGTGTCACAAATGGAGTCATCACAGCTATTTGGATCAGAGTTATATTCCCTCATATAAACATGTGAACAAGCAGGGTGTCTACAAATCCTGGAGAACAAGAACAAATTCGGATTGATCTGGATTTTTCCTAAAACTGTGAAATTCTGGAATTGCCCTGAAAGTTTATTGAAATTTTAAAATTCTTCTCAATTTCAGATGTTTTTCTTCTACTGTATTTAATTCCTCAGTTATCTAATTTCTCATACTTGGAAGAACAACTGAGAAATGTTGAAAAATTCTTCTGATTCTGAATAAATGCAATGCTTTCTTTAATTCTTGTTTTGTAGCTAGACTTTGTGGGATATTCTTAAGTAGACCTAATTTTTCATAAAAATATGTCTGGAGATCGTGGAAAAGGCCTGAAATTTAAGAATCGGAACTCCGCAGACACCCTGAAGAGTAATGGAGCTATAACTACTCAGGGAGAGTAATAAATAAATCATAAGACTTATCGCTGGCATATATTTTTCATTTTGAAGCGAAAATTCAGGGTGATGGTATTAACAGGGTTCGGATATTTGATCAAACTTTATAAACATATCATGATCGATAATTATTTAACATTATTCACGCTCTGGTTGATAAGATTGAATCATTTCTTCGTCTCATCATTTAATTTCTAACTTCAGGGCAACGAATCACGGAGTAGTCCCAACTCAAGGATTTTACGAGAAAGAAACATCAAGCAACGATCCACCGCTACACCTAGGCGTTTGAAGGATCTGTTCGGAGGAAGCTCTTGAAGGCAGGATGAGGTGAGATTACAGCATCAACTTTTTTTCTCAATTTTCCATTCAATTTTTTTTTGTTTTCCTTTATTGTTAGGAGTTTCAATAAAATTTAATATGCTCTCTGAATTGTAAATACATGGGGATAAGTTTATTGAATTCAATTTAATCAATTAATTTATTCTTGTTGACTACGACGCTAGATCAGAATAGAAAAAAGTGTTCAGTTTGAATAACAAATGTGTTTCAATAACTTGTTTCAGGAACGCAGAAAGGTCGTTGGTTGAGCAGCATCTTTCGTAAGCCAAAATGGAGTGGATAATTTGATAATGAAAAACTTTTCCAAGTTTTGAAAAATAGAATACGATGTAAATGGCAATTGTATTAGAAATTTAGCATTTTTTAAAATACTTTTTATTGTTTTGTTTTTCTGGATCTATACCTACGTAGCTGAATGTAAATACTGTTGTGTTTTTATTCTGCATATTCTAGACATGCATTGATTATATAAGAAAAAAAAAAAAAAAAAAACCTATATGTATAGGATGTTTTGATACAATAGTCTAACACACGGTGCCAATAAAGTACCGAATTGTTTAACTGTGGTGAATAGACAACAAACTAATGTATAAATAAACGAATCGTTTGTAAAAATAAAAAATGATACAAATTTCACTGAACTGCTATCAAGATAGTCTTCAACTGAACAGTGCGTAATTTTTTATTTAAATAAAAACAACCGACATCTTTTATCTTATCTTATTGCATTGGTTGCAACGAAGTGCCGCTGCTGATGAGATCATCATATCTATCTCGTTGCTGTTTTATGGCAAACTGGGTGGTCATTGTACTGATATTCGCAAAGTAGGTTGCTAGTAAGTGAGAGTTGCACGATTGGTATTGGAGTTATACAGACTAACCAGTCCGACCAATACAGTTACAGTTGCATTCAGTTGCATTTAGTTCAGTTTAATATGAAGACGGAGCATCACAGACAGTGATTTCAGAGTTTAGTACGGTGAATAATGCAATCAAATTCAGAACTCGGTAGCTCCGATATATTGCAACCAATTCCATTGGAGGAATGGCCATTACTTCAGAAGCAGTTGACGGCTGACTGGCCAAAATATGCCTATGTGAGTTTTTAATCTTTGCGTTTCTGAATTCCCGTGATTTGTGATTTTGGATCATTTACCTATAATTCAACATTGTTCTTACTGTATCACATTTATTTATTAGTTACGTGAGTGTTGAAACCTTTTGCTTCTTTCTTTTCCTTGATTGACGACTTGATTCATTTACATGTAATTGAATATCGTTTTTCCTATATCACTTACTCATATCTTTATCATTCTCATTCTATTATTATCATCTCTATCACTAATCATTCAGAATGCCTCAGAAATATAAATCGCAAGTGAGAAGCAGGTGCTGAATACAACAAACAATTCATGAACAGTCGGATCTAATAGAGTTTTTTTTGTATTCCAGTACTATTACTGGATTGAGAATTCTACAAAATGGAAAAAAGACAACCCAAACTTGGCCCTACAAATTTATCGTCCCCAAGGATAATACCAAGACAATGCAACTTTTGTAGGAATATCGAGTGTGAGATTATTTTCTTTTGTTAGAATAACAGCATATTATTGATACCCTGTCGTGATGGAAAACCAACACTAAATTAGATACTTCTGGACTCCATGCCCATATTTTAAGATTACTGTTTTATATGTACATTGTTTTTATTCCTGAAACAATTTTCTGGCTTAAAGACTGACTGCAATAGTACTGACTCTTAGTAATGGTAAAACATTATTGAACTTGCAGTTTTCAATGTGGATGGTAATAGTATTCACAAAGGATCCATTTGGAAAGAGATTGCATGAGGCCCTAATCAAGACTCGTCGATTTGATTGGAGTAAAGGAGTTATATTCTCCGCAGTTCACGAGTATATCCAGCCAATTTTCTTTCCTGCATTAGCTACTCTTCAGACAAATCAAGGGATTGAAACAGACTTTGATGTACCAGGCCATTTTCAAATCAAATCTGCCGATGAGTGTGCCGATGTAGAAGTAAAGTACGTACAATCAATTAAAGTCAGCTATTATTTGTAATTCTAGCTTCTATAAAATCATTATCATATGTCATAACGTTCTAAAATGAACAGGGTGCCAGAGGAATGTTATTTGAGAGACCTAAACGAATCTCATCTCCCAGTAATACATTCGGTATGGCCACATGCGGATAAAAAGGAGCCAGAAAATTCCTTGACATTGCTGCGGCTTGCAGTAACGGTAAACCGAAGTCTGGGACTCTTCCTTAAAGAAGGGAACGTCCTGGTGTCTTGGGCTCTTCACAACGATTGGCATGGTTTGGGGGCAGTGCAGACTCTGGATGCCTACAAGAGGAAAGGCTATGCTAAAGTTGTGGTAGATGCCCTGGCTAAGCAGCTTGGAAAAGAGGGAATATCCCCTGTTTTATTTGTGGTCCGTGGTAATACTCCCTCGGAAAACATGTTTGCCTCGCTTAATTGGAAGCTTACAATCCCAGCAACATGGGTAACAATGAAAAAATATCCTGATCCAAGTGCAAATTAAAATATTCTCACAGTCTGAACTTTAGAATACTTCACTTTACTACTTTAGAATATTATCGCTTTGTGAGAGTTCCAATTGTCCGTTTGAACTTCAAAATGCAAATTTGTTAAGAATGTGGATCAGCTGTGAAAGAAACTCGAAATTGTAGAGATACATACCACTTACATGTGAATACATCAGACAGTGACCCATCCGCCTTATCATTGGTCAACAAGTGTCGAAAGTGTTAATACTCACTGCCAAGAAATTATAAAGCAAATCTTTTGTAATTTTAAAATAGAAGCTATTCTGTAAATTTTGAGCCGTGGAAAATCATGAATAACACATCTTCATCAGCAGGCAGTTTGTGAAAGATCTTTACAAATTTGAACAGTTTACTGAAACAGCGAGGTCATTAGTCCTATAATCTGCCTAAATCTCTGTGAAATTTCTCTGTCATATTCGCCGAATTGCGAAATTGGGTCTGATTCATCAGGTCAAATCAACCCTGCCTCCTGGGATTGATAGATTGGTTCCTGCTTATCTGATTATAAACAATGTAAAATGAATAGCACGGCCGTACCAATTGGCATTATCGGTCTTTATGACTTTAAGATTACAGATCATATTATGTGCTACGATGTTGATAAAGGTATAGAAACAAAAAGTGAGCTAATTGCTGGTTTATGCGATTGTTGTTGCACAGATATAATATCTGTACTGGATCTGTGATAATAAGGATAATATCTATTATTGTAATTGGTGATACAATTATAAGATGTATAAAATACTTCAAATTGAATCCCATACTTGACTCAAAACAATGGAAATATGCTGAAATTCCCAAGTTCTCGAGATAGTCGAAAATATCTCCAAAGAGTTGCGTGAATGTTTTGCCAAAATCAAATTGTCAGCAGGTATATTTATCGATTATCATAAAACGAAGTCCCCTTATTTGTAATCTTAATACTTCTTACGATAAAGATAAGTTTTTGACGACAAAATGAAAAAGTGCTTGGGCAATTTATTTGCCAATCATTCATGGTACGAGTAACAATGTTATCAGACAATAATTATCTTATCAGTGAAAGAATTATATGGTACAGGTCGGGGTTTGTTTGATTGGAACTGGAAGTTGCTGAGTAATTTAACCACAGTCGGTATTGGGAGTAAAAACAAAGCATTGCAGTGTTAATTAACACCAATTATACAGGCGAAGAATTATTTGATTTCTGGAATCACACAGCCCATAAATATCGCGAAACATGTACAGATCATCAATTAATGATCCCGCATTCAACTAATGCAGATGGAGGGTACGTAGGAGAAAGAAGTATTTACATCCCTGTATTTTCTGTCTGACGCACTTCAGGGATTGTGAAATTGTTCTCGGACAGTATGATAGGCATATGCAGTCCGAGAGAGAATACGAGGATACAAATCGTGCCTCCCCATATTTCATTTTATTTTCTGGAGTAGGCTGTTCACACAGGGGTCGGGATCCAATGCTACAATGCTCTCTTGTCGTTCGACTCTAATTGTGAGATGGAAGCAATTCCCTTACTAGTGAATAGTCATTGCAATGATGCTAAATGCTATTTATTAGATTGTATAATATTTAAATTGAATCTAACGTGAATCCGAAGATTCACTTCAGTGGCAGCTGATGATGTTTCATATTTGCTTCAGTCAATATAGTTGCCCTGATTAACAATAAATGAGTGTTCCAACCAGCTGAAACAACTGTATTGAGTGTGCACCAACTAAGTACACAATTCAGGCATGTTATGCGAGAAGTAACTCGAGTTGATCCAAGATTCTCGAAGTGGTTATGATCAATTTAATCAGCGATCACAGGGTCAAAATATTCCACCTCTTAGGCGCATTATTCCAATACTGCCAATTATGCAATCGCAGTCTGAACTCAGTTCTGATATCTTGCAACCGATCGCCTTAATTGAATGGCAATTGCTTCAAGAACTTTTGAAAGCTGAATGGCCAAAATATGCTTTTGTGAGTATTGAATCTTCATTGTTACTATTTTCATTCTCTTTGAGCTTCTTGATGTATAATTGGAACCTTTTCTCTCTGATGTTCACATCACTTTTCCTATATCTATGGCCCGTTTCAATGCATTATATGAATCAAATTCACATCTACTAGCTGATGGATAAAACCTAAATAGGACGATCTGATAGAGTTTTTTCATTCCAGTACTATTACTGGATTACAAATTCTATAAAATGGAAAAAGCAAGATCCAGATTTGGCTATAGAAATCTATGCTCCTCACGGACGGTACAAGGACGACGTAACTTTTATAGGAATATCAAGTGTGCGTTTTGATCTGTTTAATATAAATAACACTCCGTAAATGTACACTAAACGTGATTTATTTTGAGCCGGAAGCTATGAGCGAATTCCGAGTCACCAATCATCGCTATGTATTATAACCACTACATTTGTTTGTAGCTTCTCACTCAGAATCAATCACAAATGTACCACAGAATCATATGCAAATAGCGAATCAACTATAAATTGTATGGATCTGACTCCTAAATATGCTAGAAACATGACTGCATTTGCAGTTTTCCTGCTGGAGTGTGATAGTCTTTACAAACGAGCAATCTGGAAAAAGATTACAAGAAGCTTTGGTTCATACGAACCGAATTGACTGGAGTGATGAAATAAAATTTCCGATCGTTCACCCACACGTACAACCTATTTTGTACTCCGCATTAGCCAGTCTTCGAATCAATCGAGGGATTGAAATAAACTCAAAATTGCCCCTTCACTGTTACATGAAGGCTGCCAATGAGTGCGCCAATGTGGAAGTCAAGTATGTTTGTCAAATAAATAGATATCAGCTATTTTTAATACTTGTCGCCGATGTAAAATGATCACTGCCTTGTTGCGCTTCCACATTTTTTTGTGTAGTACATACAATTTCCAGCATTCTGTACCATACCTATCTTCACGGGCGGAGATAACAATTTTCCAACTCATCCGCACATAACATTTCACCCTTAGCAACAACCATTCGTTAAATAAATAAAAATCATCATCGGCTTGATACAACGATGCCTAATGATTGAAAAAAACAGGGTTCCAGAGGAATGTTCCTTGGGAGATTTGAATACATCTCATCTTTCCATAATACATGCATTATGGCCTTATACCGACAAGGAGAAGCCAGAAAATTCCATGCGATATCTCGGAGCTTCACTAACAATGAACAAAAGTATCGGACTTTTCCTTAAAAAAGGGAACGTCTTGGTGTCTTGGGCTCTTCACAACGATGGGCACGGTTTGGGGATGGTACAAACTGTAGCAGCGTACAAGAGGAAAGGCTATGCTAAAGTTGTGGTCAATGCCCTAGCTAAACAACTTGGAAACGAAGGCATATCTCCTGTTCTGTGTGTGGCCTGCGGCAATATCCCAGCTGAAAATATGTTCACTTCTCTTAATTGGAAGCGTACTAACTCAGCCGTGTGGGTGACAATGAACAGACATCCTCCAAATAACAATTGAAACATTCCTGTATTCCAAGAATCTTACTTAATAATATTTCGTGTACTTAAACATCAATTATTTGTTTGAATTACGTAAATTGACAGAAGTCCTAGAAATTTGGGAAATACCCCAAAATCTATTACTCCTAATAGTGGTGAAAAAATATCTTAGAATTCCTTTTACTTCATGAGAATTTCTCCTTCGAATTTCCTCTCGTCCAACATCCTAGAGAATAAGTCTTAAAGAAAAGTCCCAGAAAAAAATTGCTATTATCCGATTTTTTGTCGCTAGCGCTTGAAGGTGCTCGGTTGTTTATTTAACAAAAATGAAAAAAGGGATATAAAGCTCCTTGCCAAACGATGATATTTTTTTCAATACGGGGGGTTCTCGCTCATCCGGGACACTTTTCTGCGCGTAGGTCACCGATTTTGGTGCCACGCGAGATTTTGGATCGGACCCAACCCCCAACCACAAATCTAGAGCTATTCGTCTCATTATCGAGTGGTTCAAAAGTTACTCGATTTTCAAAATACTAAAAAATCGGTTTCCGAACGCACCGAAGGATCTTTAGGCGTACGTATCTTCGGTTTGGGTGGTCCGAAAAATATTTTCAAATAGTGATTTAGAATCGCAAAACTTCCATCTTTGATGCTGTGAGCTCAGAAATTTTCGGAAAAAATTTTTCGCCCATGAATTTTCCAAAAAAATTTTGATTTTCAGTTTTCGAAACGAAGGTAATAATTTTTTTCAATGAAAATTTAACCGAAGGTAGTTCTCTGAATACCAAAGAATCCCTGAAATTTGTAGGAGGGCGTTCGGCCTAGTTTTTTTTTCATGATTTTTTTGAATATTTTTTTAGAATTTTTTTCGATTCGTAAATTTTTTCTTTTGCCGAGTTTCTAGTTCCTTTTACTCTTACAGCTTGATCTGACAGCAAACAATTTGTTTTCCATATTTCCAGTTTTTCGATTAATCCAAAATGTTCCATGAGGTACGTCGAACTTTTTTTAGCCCTGTCAGATCAAGCTGTGAGAGTGAGAGAAACTAGAAACTGAGCCAAAGAAAAAATTTACGAATCGAAAAAAAAAATTTAATCGAAAAAAATTCTAAAAAAATATTCAAAAAAATCATGAAAAAAAAACTAGGCCGAACGCCCTCCTACAAATTTCAGGGATTCTTTGGTATTCAGAGAACTACCTTCGGTTAAATTTTCATTGAAAAAAATTATTACCTTCGTTTCGAAAACTGAAAATCAAAATTTTTTTGGAAAATTCATGGGCGAAAAATTTTTTCCGAAAATTTCTGAGCTCACAGCATGAAAGATGGAAGTTTTGCGATTCTAAATCACTATTTGAAAATATTTTTCGGACCACCCAAACCGAAGATACGTACGCCTAAAGATCGTTCGGTGCGTTCGGAAACCGATTTTTTAGTATTTTGAAAATCGAGTAACTTTTGAACCACTCGATAATGAGGCGAATAGCTCTAGATTTGTGGTTGGGGGTTGGGTCCGATCCAAAATCTCGCGTGGCACCAAAATCGGTGACCTACGCGCAGAAAAGTGTCCCGGATGAGCGAGAACCCCCCATACACTTTCCAACGTTATCTAAATTTGGCTTGAGGGATTTTTTTATAAAAAATGTTTTGTGATTATAATAATAATGAAGTCGATTTTGGCAGAATATCACCGGAGTCTCCCCTTAAATTTCCAACAGAGCTTGTGTTAAGAATGCTGACGAGAGATTATAACGTGAAATATCACCAGCTATACAGTTTTGTGGTAGAATTATTATCTTATCGTTGTTTACCCAGCAGCTATAAATCGAGACTCATTTAATGTAAATTGTAATTTACTAAGGAATTCGAACGGAGTTGGAATTCAGCACAAATCCAAGGCAGTGCAGTTTCTGATATTGCCATACTATGCCATCGGAGACAAAACTCAGTTGTGACATCTTGCAACCTATTCCCTTAGAGGAATGGCCTGTGCTTCAGGAGCTTTTCAAAATTGATTGGCCGAACCATTCGAATGTGAGTTCTGAGTTTATAATCTCGTTTTACTGACCTTGCTTCTTTATCTTGGGTTTATTTATTTATTTATTTATTTCGTCTTCAATGATTCAAACTCTTCTTGAATTGAACACTACTTTTCCCACATAGTTTATGTATTATAGGTATTGTACCATGGAATAAATTATATTCTCGCTGTCATGTGCTTGATAACAGATATTCTGTATATGATCCATGCAGTATAGGTGAACGAAGCGATCAAGCCGTGCAGCTGACGATACTATTTTCATTTCAGTACTACTATTGGATTCAGAATTCCATAAAATGGAAAAAACAAGATCCGGAGTTGGCCCTACAAATCTATTGTCCCAATGGGAAGTACCAAGATGATGTGACTTTCGTGGGAATATCAAGTGTAATATCAATTTTCTCCATTTCATGAGCGGTTTCCACAGTAATAATAATAATTGAAATTGAAAAATCATATTTGTAATTTAGAAATATACCTGTGAAAACGAAATTACAGTTTTCAACGTATGATGTGTACATTTTTACCAAAGAATCCTCTGGAAAGAGATTGCACGAAGCTCTAGTGAAAACAAACCGATTGGATTGGAGTGAAGAAGTTACATTTAGTGGTGTTGATGAATACATCCAGCCCATTTTATTATCTGCATTAACTTATCTTCGAAGCTGTCGAGGGATTGAAATAAACACAATAATACCAAGCTGCTTTTATATCAAGTCTGCCGAAGAGTGTGCAAATGTCGAGATAAAGTATGTAGAATTAATATATCTTATACTTATAATACGCTTCTAGCTTGTGAAAAATGAATAATCCACAGGTATTCATATTATTCTTCACACTATCATATTCCGCATAATGATCATTTTCCCTCTTTCTGAACTGAGAAAGGGAGTTTTCAAACTTCAATGAATGGACACAAATTATTTCGGGATTGACTATACAAATGCTTTATCAGAAATATTACGAATTTGAATTCGGGTTCCAATAGTCATTTATCAGTATGCATAATGTTCTCAAACCAACAGGATACCAGAGGAATGTTACTTAGGAGACCTAAATTTATCTCACCTTTCCATAATACATGAATTATGGCCATACGCTGACAAGAAGCAGCCAGAAAGAACCATGAAACTGCTTGAAGTTTCACTAACGTTGAACCAAGGTATTGGACTTTTTTTGAAACGAGGTAATGTCCTGGTATCTTGGGTTCTACACAATGAATGGCATGGTTTGGGGATGGGGCAGACACTGGAATCGTATAGGAGAAGAGGCTACTCTAAAATCGTGTCTAATGCTCTGGCTAAGCGACTCGGAGAAGAAAGAATATCTCCTCTCGTGACCGTCACATCTGGTAATATCGCAGCTGAAAATATGTCTGTATCTCTTCATTGGAGACCTGTTATCCGATGTGTATGGATAATAATGAAGAAACAACTTTCAAGCATCGATGCGCCAGGAAACTGCAAAGTTTCACCGCCAAAGGCAGTGGTAGATGAGACATCTTTGCCTTACAAACTGACTGGTGCTGTTAATGATAATTTTGCTATTCACAATAATGTGAATGTATTGCGCAGTCGGATATAGAAGTACAAAAAAAAAAAACATCAAATATATTCCAAAAAGTTGATTCTTCAGTACATGTGCCCAACATGGCCGGCAACTATTGTGTGGTTGGGGTGGAGACGACCACACTCGAAATATTCCGTGTGTGGTTTTTCCACATACGAAAAAGATTTGTATTGGGAAACCGGACTGATTGTGAAACGGTAGGAAACTTCTACAAGGACAACTTGGATTTGAAAGAGTTGACACTGCATTCCTATATGTTTAAAAATATTCTGAAACGGCGAAATCTGGAAATGAGAAGTTTGAAGAGCGTCGTGGAATACATGAAGAAAAATCCAAAAGTATTACAGTTGTTTCCCGAGTTTAGTAAATTGCTCAGACCGTTGCAAACTATTCCAACTCCTTTGTGCACGGCGGAACGCTCGTTTTCAGCGATCAGGAGACTTAAGGGGGTATAAGTATACACCTTCAAAATTGGTTTTTTAAAAATCATTGGTACGCTTAACAGAAATAATTTATTGACTCCGTTTTTCTTATCGCAGATTACTATTATATTTCACAGTATAATTCCGAATTACTTTGTGTTTTGAAGCCTTCGTCTTACAGAGTCGAAGGCTATTAAAGAAAAAGTGTTTGTCGTGGGGTACAGGTCGCATTGTACATCGTAACCTTTTCAAATTTGAAGGGAATTTTCTACAATGATGTAATTTCGGGCCAAACTAATGATACTGAATGAATCCAATTTTTTAATTGAAAACCCAACTTTGTGGGTCTTAAGATTTTTTTCGTTTTTTTCCAGAAAAAAAATGTGTTATCGATCGACAAAAGTTGGATCGTATGTGTAGATGTTATTGGTTTGGCCCCAAATTACCTACATCATTGTAGAAGATTCCCTTCAAATTTCAAAAGGTTTCGATGTACGATGCGACCTGTACCCAACGACAACTACTTTTTCTTTGATAGCCTTCTGACTCTGTCCGGCGAAGGTTTCAAAACTGAAAATAATTCTAAATTACACTTTGAAATACTTGTACAAAAACTGAGTCAATAAATTATCTCAATCAGGTGTACCAGTAATTTGAAAAAATCAATTTTGAAGGTGTATATACCCCCTTAAGTGCCACGGAAGTCTCTTCAGATAACAATTGGACGACAACGCGGAGAACCATTGTTATCTGAACAGACTCCCGTGGCACCTCAAGATGTATCTGAGATCGACTATGACACATAACAGACTCAATAGCATCGCTATACGTATGTTGCGGGTCCAGTGTCCACCGAGAGATGACAGAAAACCTGGACGCAAATGAGCTTGTAAATGATTTCATAAGTAGAAATTCTATTGGGTCTAAACTAAATAAAAAATCTGAAAACTGGGAAACAACCCCCCCCCCCCCCCCCCCCATCAACAATTTTACCACACACGGAAAATTCATAACTTGCCGGCACTGGTGCCCAACGGCTTGCGATTGTAGACGTAATTTTGTTTGCTGGTTCTTGTTCTGAAGCAATAACTGATTGATCCCCGGCGCAAGCCATTTCCAAAGTCCAAACTTCTTACTTTATAATCTTTTATGTAACTATAAACATTCAATTATTGGTTTTCATTCCAAATTAGATCTTGTTAGGAGTATTGCAACCCTGCAATTTGAAATTTTTAGCAAATACAGGTATGTAGAAACAGCTCTGCACTTTCATTGATCTGCACTTGCTAAAAGTGTCATGGCTGACTTCCAAGGGGTTGTGTGCCAAATATTTCATAGTATCAGAATGTAAGTTATTTTCTAATCTTTAAACCCCTGTGAAGCTGTTATAGAACATCTTCATCAACGGGGATTGATTATAGCCTCATGAGAAGTTCAAAAAACCGACTGAAACAGCATGGTAAAAAATATGTAATCGTCTAGCCACCTTGACAAAAAGTCTGATACAAACTAATGAATTCTAATATATCCGGTAACCGGTTAGAATCGTAATCAAAAGAATGAACAGAAACGTCTTTTTCAATCCGGTTTCCAAAATCAACCGTATCAATTATTTGTATCATCTCTATCGGACTTTATATAGACAGGGCTGCATTTCTAAAAAAATTGTATGGGCACTCATTGAATTGCGAAAATTGCTATTGAGATGTATTATAATGAACAGCCTTATTTTTTCACCAAAGCCAACATCCCCCGGCTTTTTTTGTAAGATTAGATATTGTCACTATAATGGGCATTGTCACTCACAATATTTTCAAGATAATGTGAAATGGAATGAAATTAATTGTTCGTGTATGTAATTATAGTGGTTATACAATATCTGTAGTAAATCCATAATAAATACGCACAGACTGGGTAAAGAATGACAATTTATTTATTTATCCTATTGGGAATACAACCATAATATTTTTTATATTGGATTTTACATGCCTATATCTCACCATAAGGCTGAAATTCATCTCAGATTTCTTCTGGACATCTCTTCAGGTTTCAGGTCTTCTCCAAATTTGAGTAAGAATTTTGTGTTCGATTTAGAAAGTATCACGTCGTCATGTCCTACAAATTCACAAGAGGTTTGAGTCTCAGAATGTTGGTGAGAAGTTCCCAATAGCGAAAGAGCTGAAGGAACATACGTATCTGAAGCATTCACAACGCTTGAGGAAATTATTACAATGCGGAAGAATCACTACTATGATGATCAGCACTATGTAATGATATTAATACAAGATATAATGATAAATATAACACCTATCTCTACGGAGACAAACAGAACATCGAAGTATGCATAGTCAAGCCATTTTGTGAAATAATATCCATCGAAAATTAGGAAGAATAAACCAGTGATTCTTGTCGTTCTACCTTCATTTTGATATTGTGTTTACATATTTATAGTTACAGCTTAAACTGATGAAATTTCATGACATTTTTTCACAACAAAGTATGTGAATCTTGAACCGTTGAAGAGATGGAGGAACAAGTGTGAATGTGACAAGAAAGATGCGAGTCTCTGCCAAATTTACTAAATTCCAATCTGTAATACTTGCAACTAATTGTTATGACGGAAGTGAACAAATGAAGACAAAATCAAATGTTAATGCGAGGTAAATATTCTGTGAAGGATCACAAATAAAATTGTTATCGGGGAGTCATGTTATCAGTGATAAAATAGTTTCCTGTAGCAAGAGATTGATTTGATTTAAATAAGAATTTGTCATGTAATGCAATCAGAAGTTGCATTGAAAATGGAAATGAGATATTGAAGTTGTTTGCGTTAATTCTATTCTCAGTATTGTAACTTCCTGTTTGGTGGTATAAAGGTTTTGGTTGCCAGGATAATGAGGAGACTGAAAGAATTCTACGGTCTCAGTCGGAGTAGTTATGATACATACAAACGTCTTTGTGGGACTGAATTTGGTCAGCAACTAACTCGTTCCTTAACGGGTACGGGTGACAAGTGCTTGTCGAGGGACGACCCTTGGTCTCGCTGTTCATTTTGAATAAACGTAACTAAATACAGGGATCGATACTACATCCGTAACATAAGTGTTCAGTAAGACTAATTATGAGATCGGAGATAGAACTCAGTTCTGATATCTTGCAACCAATTCCATTAAAGGAATGGCCCGTACTCCAAGAGCTCTTGAAAATTGACTGGCCAAACCATTCGAATGTGAGTTTTCACATTCTTATCTCACTTACCTTCCATTGACCCTTCATCTATATCTCACTTTCCGGTAGCGCGCAATCTTATTGGACTACAAATATTGTTTGTCTTGTGTTGGCTATTCATCATTATACCATCTTATGAATCAAATTCCTGTTCTCGCACCATATACTTCATCCCTATAGTATACGCATATCACTTACGAGGTGTAAAGTGAGCATAGACTTCGAATTTTGTGATACCCAACAGAGTATGACATTTCAGTTCTTTTACTGGATTCAAAATTCTATGAAATGGAAAAAACAAGATCCAGATTTGGCCCTGCAAATCTATTGCCCCCACGGAAAGTATCGAGAGGATACGACCTTTGTAGGAATATCTAGTGTGAGTTGATTATTGTTCATTCAGACAGAGGCCTTTTGTTAATAATGTCATTAATAATAGGTAGATATCATATGCATTTGTCCTAGAACATACTTCAAATATATTTGCAGTTTTCAACATATGATGTGTACATTTTCACAAAAGATCCATCCGGAAAGAGATTACGCGAAGCCCTAATACAAACAAACCGATTAGACTGGAGTAAAGAAGTAATATTCAGCGGTGTTGATGAGTACATTCAGCCCATATTATCATCTGTATTAGCTTCTCTACAAACTAATCGAGAAATCGAAATAAGCACGACAATACCAAGTTGCTTCTATATCAAACCTGCCGACGATTGTGCCAATGTGGAAATAAAGTATGTATGTATAATTACAAACTCAAATGAAATTGTCATTCATGTAAATAATATGTTCAAATCTGCAGAGTACCAGAGGAATGTTACTTGGCAGACCTAAATCCGTCTCATCTCTCTAAAATACATGCATTATGGCCGTATGCTGATGAGGAGCAGCCGGAAAATTCCATGAGACTGCTCAGAGCTTTATTAACGCTGAATAAAAGCATTGGTCTTTTCTTGAAAGAAGGTCATATTTTGGTGTCTTGGGTTCTTCACAACGAATGGCATGGCTTAGGAGTATTGCAGACATTGGACCCTTACAAGAGAAGGGGTTACGCCAAAATTGTGATCAATGCTCTGGCTAAACGACTTGGAAAAGAAGGAATATCCCCGATCGTGACCATCACGTCTGGCAACAAACTTTCTGAAAATATGTTCGCATCCCTTAAGTGGAGACCTACTAACCGATGTGTGTGGATAATAATGAAAAGACAGTTTCTGACTGTCAATTAATATACATCTCTTCCCTATCCAAACCTCTCACTAAACAATATTTCACGCAACTTTGTATTGTAAGGAAAATGTATTATGTAATGACAGTACAACGGAATTACCTGTTAGCTCTAATCAACCGTTGGTACATTAAAACTCCATGCAAAGATTAAGGAGGGAAACACATAGAAACGGTCAAAAGTGACGAGAAATTTCGGAATTTTTTTCTGAAGTCAGTACTACACCAATCGTTTTCAACTTTGGAGGCTATTTTATTTGATATTCGAAGACTTGAAAAACTGTTTTTTCAATGGAAAATACTTATTCATCAGCTGACTGCAACCAATTGTTGTTAATCGAATTTTTCCCCGCGACGTCAAATTGCGGCAGCTGTGGTTTTTTTATTTTTCATCCGAAACAAAAATTTCAAAAACCATTAAATTCTGTATGAAAGTACGCTGTCGATAAACCTAAAAAAAGTAAAAAATGTTGAATATCGTAAAAATGGCGGCACTCAGAGAAAAAAGATCGGATTTTCACCGAACATTTTTATGCAAAATGCATTTTAAAAAATTTTTTTCTCGAGATATTGGAGGTTTATCGACGAGGGTTTGCAATGACGTGTCTAAAAAAATTTGGTTGAAGTGAATCGGATGAATAATTTTTTTTTATCGCTGCCGCAAATTGCGAAAATGTAGTTTCGAGTAAATCGCGTTTAAAGTTTCGGGCAAAGAAAAATCAAAGTCTGGTACCTTATCGCTGTTTCAAGCTATTCCACTATTCCGGGACCATAGAGCAGACCAAGCATCAGAATACACACATACCCACAGAGATTTGTATACTCGAGGAAAGATCTGCTTCTAGTCAAACAAAGGACGAGTGGGTCTCCCGGCGAGCGGCATCATACCTGCCTCGCGCGCGGTCGCTCAGTTCTCCGGCCATTACATCGAAAGTATTCATGATATCACAACGAAATTTCCAGAGAATATTCTTAAGATGTTGAACTATCGATTCGTGAAATCAAAAAAAAAACTTTTTTAAAAAAATTCATGTGTTTCCCCCCTTAAGGAACAGAAAGAGCTCGTTGGACAAAAGACCTCGTAAAGAGTCTTTTTTGTACACGTGTTGGCGTAGATTTTTGTCCTAAAACTTACTTAAGGTGCCATGTGACTATGTTCGAGATTCCATAATTACCAATTGTCATCACCTCGAAAACGCGATTCGTAGTTTCTTCAAAACTACACAACCTACCAAAATAAAACTCAGGAGAATAATGCTTTAAGATGGCAAAAAGTGGCTGAGTATTTTACTGTTTGGAAAAAACGTCGAAAATTTCAGTCAGATTCGTATTTTTTATATTAGCTAGGTTAGGTTCAAAGCGATTTGTACCATATCGCCTTAATACACTCGTAATTCAGTTGCCCCAACTTTATCGCCAATGAAAGTATAATCGCGTTCTCAAGCGGAGACTTGTTTCCTAGGTAAAAAGCATGCCCTCCGCGTTTTTGTCCGCGAATAAAAAACATAATCATATGGGAGAAGCAGTAAACACTCAACGAGTCAATATTATAATTCTTCATGATAGAGTTGACACTTGGCTTTATATATGGGGGAGCTCTTTAAAAATCTGGGGGAGTCAACTGTCGATAAGATGCCTGATTTCAGCATTCCTGTTCTGTTGTCATCAGAGGCTTAGGCTATATTGAGTCCTCATGCGGAATCGTATTGTTTACATGGTCTAACTTGCTGATAGGATGGACTTCGACTCAGTAGCGGACTATCAGCACACGTTAGTCCATTCCATCACGAGTTAGACCATGTAAACAGTACGATTCCGCATGATCACAGATCAATTAGCCTAAACGTCTGATGAGGGCAAAACACGACAGCTGTAACATCAGGCATCTTGTCAATAAAAGCTGACTCGACTAGATTGTTTAAAATCCTCCACGTAAACATTTTAATGCCGCCGTAACAAATGTGGATCACGTTGATGTGACTTTTGCTTATTATATCAGACATTATCGGGGATCTACGGTAGCAATGGCCAACTGAGAAACGTGCGGTTTTATTTAGGCCTGAGCCACTGACATTTGTTAAGGAAATTATCTCATGTAGTGTTCCAAGATATGATAATCACTGCAAGTGGGTAGTGGGGGTAATAGTACAAGTCAATATGCAACTACATTCCAAAATAGTCATGATTATACTTTCATCGGTGCAGATTGTAAGGCACGTGTAGTTGGACAGCTGTTCCTAATAGCTTAGAAAGGAAAAGGCTAACAATCAGAATTGCAGATAATGGAATCCACGCCAGAGCTCAGTATTGATATCTTGCAACCAATACCTCTAGAGGAATGGCCGTTGCTGCAAGAATTCTTCAAAGTTGACTGGCCAAAATATGCTTTTGTGAGTATCACTAATTTGGTTCTCAGCCCTCGATATGCAAAGCAGATGGAAATAACAATGCGAATACTGAACAGTTTTTTATTTTAGTACTATTACTGGATACAAAATTCTACAAAATGGAAGAGGCAAGATCCAGATTTGGCTCTGCAAATCTATTGTCCCCAAGGACAGTACCAAGACGATTGGACTTTTGTGGGAATATTGGGGGTGAGTTTGTTTTTATCAGTAGAAACAACACCCTGTTTCTATAACATAAGATCTTTTCGTTTTACACAAATTGTGCTGCGCCGAACTGCACTGGTACTTTTCGATTGGTAGATACTTGTCTAAGCTTCAACGTGATTGGTTCAAGGTAATCCAGTCCAGCCCCAGTGCACCCCAGTTCGTGTAAAACGAAAAGACCTATAGTCATGGTACACTCATATTCAGGTATGCCTGCCCATCAAATTGTCCAATTTTCAAGTTAGCCGGAAGTGGGCAGGCATACATGAATATCATTGTACAAAAGTACTGGCGAATTGAACGTAAGCTTACTTCACTTGATACCAATTCCATCACATAGCTTTGCATTGTTCAAATTTTCGTTCTCGTGCTCCCTCATCCATTTTTGGTTTCGATTGATTTTGGATCACTTGAGTATATGTACGCTTCTGTTACATTGAAACACAAATATACTTGCAGTTTCTACAGTGGCGTGTGATAATCTTCACAAAAGAGCCATCTGGAAAGAGATTACGGGAGGCCTTGATACAAACGAACCGACTCGATTGGAGTAAACCATTAATATTTTGCGGTGTTGACGAGTATGTCGAGCCCACTTTCACCACTGCATTAGCTACCCTCCAAACTGATCGGGGAATTGAAATAAACAAATCTCTACCAAGCTGTTTGCGGATCAAGCCTGCAAAGGAGTGCGCAAGTGTGGAAATAGAGTACGTAAAATTAGCTGAAGTTTGCCGTTGATTGCACCAGTAGCTAGTATAAAATCATTATTATATGCCATTGTCTTAAAATGAACAGGGTACCGAAGGAATGTTATTTGGGAGACCTAAACGAATCTCATGTCCCAATAATACATTCAGAATGGCCACATGCCGATCAAGAGGAGCCAGAGAACTCCATGAAATACCTGCAACTATCAATAACGATGAACCGCAGTGTTGGACTCTTCTTAAAAGAAGGGAACATTCTGGTATCTTGGGCTATTGAGAACTATTGGCAAGGTTTGGGGTCAGTGCAAACCCTGGAAGCCTACAAGAGGAGAGGGTATGCAAAAGTTGTGGTCAATGCACTGGCCAAACAGCTCGGAGAAGAAGGAATATCTCCAGTTCTATCTGTGCTCTGTGGCAACACGGTTTCCCAAAATATGTTCGCTTTGCTTAACTGGAAGCCTACTGTCTCAGTCAAATGGATATTAACGAAAAAGCGTCCTCAAGCATTAATTGAATAATTCATGTAGACAAAAAATGTCCGTCAAAAATCGGCAATACATGAACATTTTGTTAATGCTACCCTTTAGATACTTCTCATCAGATTTGCTGTTCCTGAATCGAAATCTCAAATCAAGATAATTTCTAGTCATCATACATGATTCTGAGTGTCTAAACGCACGTAAAAGAATTTGGTTTCAATTCATTGATTGAAGCCATCCTTTACTCACAACACCCGACTCAAAATACGTCAAAAGTTTGCTAACAGTTGAACAAATTATTCTCCTTCAGTCGGTAGAAGTCACGTTATTTTCAAACATGATCGAATATAATTTGAGAAAAAAACTGGCCCCAATCAATTTTTCGAGAGCAGAACTCCACCAGCTGCAATCCCCTAACTATAATAATCTTATTGTACTGTTTTTTACAAAAAGGTGATTTTCGGAGCAAGGTCTCTTCAAAACTTTATTAAAGACAATACAATACAACCTGTAAGTTACCTGTTTGAGGAATGAATTACAACTTAAATGTCAAGAGCATTATCAACACCTTGAGAAAACATATTATACCAATAAAAGTATGGAAAATACGTTAAAAGTGAAGCGAAACATTTCAGAATCTCCTTTTTCTTCTTTTACGGGGTCTGTCAGTCCAGTAGAGCCTTTCGAATTAATTCCTTGAAACGTAACGCGCATGCGCGGATAGAGTATAGACAAGAACGAGCTGTGATTGGCTACACACTTTGGCAGGAACCATTTTCGCATGGCTCCGAAAATCGGACCTGGATCGTCACATATTTATGTAATTTTATCCACATATAATAAACGTAACGATAGTGATATTATTGGCGTTTCGTCGAAGTACGACAAACGTCCTTTCTCTTCCACTTCATTATTCGAGAAAAAAATCATTGATTACATTAATTAACGATCGAAAACTTTATTTCATACCTTCACGTCGACTGCAAATTTAACCTATCGACCATCCGTATTTGATATCTAGCGATAAAAAATTCTTTTTGATAGTGAATTCTTGTATCTGAAATAATCTTTGCACACTGAAACTCAATCATATACTTCTCACCGAATAGGTTATAACCTTGTGTTTATAGTTTACGTAACGTCGACCTCTCACTTGGGGTTCTTCTACGTTTGAAGTCCGGACCGATCATCAATCACCATGGGTAAATGGTGGGACAGAGACCCTAGGGATATGACTGTCTTGGAATATATGCACTCGCCAATTTCACTTCCCAGAATCAATTCCAGACTCCAGAACAAACCACGCGCGGTAAGTAAGATTATTATATTATCAATTTTATTTTCCAAGATTTTCTCTTCACTTCACACTCTTTCAAGACAGATATACCCTAATAAACAGAACGATTTACCGTCCATTTTTTCAAATGAGATTAGCTAAGATATTTGCAAATGAATACGACAATAAACCGGGAAACTTAAATTCGGAGCTTCAAATGTATTCTCGCTCGTACTGGCCTCACCGTCACTACACTAATCTACTGAAAACATATTATTTCTTTTCTCTGAGTATTCCTTTTACAAAACAATTATCAACATTCTTGTATCAGCCTCAACTTTCGGAGAACCAAAATTAAAGTCGAGAAGAACAGAGTTCTAAGGTGAGCCCAGAAATTTTGGAAGTCGGCTAGAGATATTGCTACTTTGCTACGTAAATAATATTAGGTGATTTTTTTTGGTTTTTTTTTAACAAGTAGCCAGTTCCCCAAAATCTCCTATCCATGTACAGATTCTTCTCATTTCTCTCCTACAATGCCTGCCTCGAGCACCGTGAGGACCACTGGTATTTTAATGCACCTCGTACCTGTTTTTGCCCTACAAATATAGTACCAGTACTATGATACTCCCGACGGTCAAGATATTTGGAAAAAGATGTGGGTCGTGTCGAAATGGGGTGCCGGCGCTGGTGCATTCTTCGGTCTGATTGATATTCGGCTATATTCAAACCCACGTACTGTCCCTCAGGCGTTGAATCGATTTGCTTTTTACGTCTTTCCAATCACAAGCATGTTCGCTACCTACGGGGCACTTACATACATGTTTACCAACCTCAGGGGAAAAGACGACCCTCTTAACAGCGCCCTGGGAGGTAAGTGAAGTGAAAAAAATTTACTGGCTAAAAAAAATTGACCAAAATATTCCTCCGTCTAGCTGAGAACTTATTCAACGATCACCAAGAGTAATCTCGATTCCATAAATCGTACTTGTCTATATGCAGTTTACAACTTATCATATGTCTCTAAAGGTGCGATAGCCGGAAGTCTCGCCGGTGTATGGTTGAAAAATGGTTCACTTGGTATGACAACCTCCATACTGGTCGGACTGTACTGCGCTGCGAAAAAGCATAGCCACGACATTGGTCACGAAATGTGGAATCCAATGAACGTCAGCCAGATGTACGGGGACTTTAGAACTCCACGGTTCGACTCGAGTCTTACGCCGATTGGAAACAAAGGGTGGACGACTGGAAATGAATAGATTTCAACGGCGTTGGTCGATTAGTGTTAACTTATTGTGAATGAATGTACATGATTGTGATTACTCTACGTCATTGCACGTCACCATGTACATATAGAAAATATAAATATTATTCTCATTTCAAATGGTCCTCATTATTAGCCTATTACGTATTATTTATTCATTAATATTATACAGGTGTAAGTTTTGACGTACATAAATTTAAATTATTATTTATTACTGATATATATTGACATTGAATCTTAATATTATTAATTATACAATTAAACAAGGATTCTGTTGCTATGTTAACGTTTCCCCTTTAGTTACCTGAAAATGTTCAAACGAATTAGTTCGGGAATTGCTTGGAATCATTCCATGAACAGTTACATCTGTCATTTGTCAATATCTTGTAGTTTTCATTGGTATTTTCGGATTAAATACAATTAATCTAATCTCGTACAATACATTTGTCAATAGTTACTCACACAAGCCTCAAGATATTCAATTCGACGTTCCAGTGTCGTAAGTTTTTCGTTAAGAACTGCAAGCCGTGATCTACACGACATATCTACAAGAAAATGCAGGTATTACAAACTGTATTCGTCTTTCAGTATTATTATTATTATTATTGTCCTTCTTTTATTGAAATAGAGAAATTGATTGTAGGGATTTGGAACGAGGTGAGTTAGGTATGAAAATACTGTTTCAGAAATCATTTGACCGAGACAGAGTTTCTTCTAAACTGTGTTTGTCATCATAATCGTAGTGTGATTCACTGTCAAAAACAGAAACACGTCTCTTCAGTTTCTAGTATCAAATCTGTGTGAATTCCAAGTGTGAACTGTTGTAGATCGTTTTGTTAATCGTCCTGATTGATAATTTTTCATCGCTTTTTACTAACAAGTTCAGAACTGAATATTTCATTACTCCGATGAACGAAAAGGGCGTCATTTGTTTACAACATGCATGGACTACTTCAAGAATTCATATCTCCGTTGAATATATTCCACGATGAAAATAGACCTTTCGGTTTGTATAAAAAACGCTTATCGAAGCATAACAACGAAGTTAATGTAACCTAATTTCTTGTTGAAGTATGTGGAGTGAAATTCTTACCAAACGAATTAAGGAAGTCTGTGATCTTCTTAATACTTCCTGTTATCACTTCGATGTACTCCCGATTTGCCCAATCTTGTTGAATTTGTTTCTGGATAGCTTCTCGCGGTATAGCAGCCATTATTTATGTCTTGAAATCGAACCTTTTCCTGCGTATTTATCTTTTCTTACAAAAATGTATCGCTGTCAAAAGATCAGAGACCTCTTCTCCACACGCCGCCCAGCGATCTCGGCAGATCTCGGCTTATGCGGGTTGCTTAAATCATGAATTTGCTGGAAGGTGGCGTCACATAATACACCAGTCGGTGGCGCCACCTTTGAAAATATTTACGAACCGTACAGACTTATATATTTCGAATGAACGTCACAACTTTGACATTTGAAAATGTGACGCAGTAAGCTGCCTTTTCACGATAATCATCCTATATCTATTATTGATTGGTAAATGTCAGCGTATCAGCTATATCTCATAATTCATTTAGCTTGATATCAAATATCTACAAGTTGCCAATTCCGCGTTTGCATCTTCTTGTAATTTTAACCAAAATTTGTAGGTTAGTCGACATTCGTACTTCGGGAAACCGCATCTTTTATCGTGATTAATTAGATGTCATCGCTTCAGTGATTTGCTGATATAAATCCACCGATTATCAAGTTTATTTATAACCGTGATTACTCAAAGCAGTTTTTTTTCAACGCGTATATGAGGTCGGCGAAAACGAAAATCTACGCTCCATAGAATGGCATCGGCAGAAGACAGTTGTCAGAAATCAAAAATGAATCAGCAAACCTCAGTAAAAACTAAACGTGAGTTGTCTTTCGAATTACTTAGTATAAATGGAATAATTAATAAAGATCATAAAAAAACATAATGAATGATTCAAGTACTCAGAGAAATTTTCCTTCTTTCGATGCATTCATTTTAATTCTCGTATCTCACTTCCGCAGGTCCCAAACAGCTGGACATTACCGAACCCGGGTTATACGCTTACGCTGCGATATGCTCGTTAACATTAGCCGAATTATTTCCAGACGCCAGCGATTCAGAATACAATAAATTCTGCGTTAAAATGATATGTCAGCATTTGAAATTGAATGAGCGGGTTGAACCTGTTATGATGTATCTTAGCGAAGGACAGAGCAGTCAAACCCAAGAAGCATATATCGCTATGCTTATGGCAGAGCCTAATTTAATGGGAAAAACTATATTAGTTGTTCAAGATTTAGTACTCATGGCTGTCCACAATGGTAAATATCTTCTGTTCCAATCTAACAGTAATTTTGAAATCAGTCATTTGGTTCACATCATCATAATGTATAATTTTGGTTTTTTGAGTAGAATAAGTTAATCGCAATACATTGTTACATACATCTATGCGTTTCAACAATATTTTCACCAGGAGAGAATTGGCAGCAAGTTTTTGGGTACAGAAGAGATGAATTCATAAATCTTATATAATATAGAATCGATGATTGCATTTTTTGTCAAAAAGGTGAAAATAGCTTTTCTCAACTGTCATAATTTCAGGTATCATTTATGATCATTACCCCATCCCTCATACTAATATGAATAAGATTTCTCCTAACGTTTTTGACCATTTGGAATTATCCACAAATTAGAAGAAAAAAAAAAAAAAAACAACACAAACAATATTTCATACGATTTTTTGCATTTTTACAATTTCATCAGGGATTGTGTCAGGTAATAAATTTACTAATATTACTAGCATTGTGACAGTAGATCATACATAGTTTGTAGAAGACTAAGAAAAAAAAAACACAAAAAAAAAAATAAAACCAACAATAAAATTCAAATATTTTCTCAACGTACTTTTCATCATAGGTGAATATGATTCTAGACAAAGGGTTTTAGTAAGAAGGGTATCTGAGCTACTCAATGTTCCCTTTCAATTAGTTGAATTCTATGAGCACTCCTTGGTCAAAATGTTGAGTGAGAATCATAACGTTCAAACAGAGTATGTATAAATAAATATCAAATTATTTTGTTGTCTTTCTATTATCGTTCCGTTTGAAAAAGAAAGAAAAAAAAAAAAAAACAAAGCCAACAGTTGATCTTTCTTGTGTCTTCAATTTTAAATGTCTATTGCTACCGACTGTATTGCAGTACCCAGGGTTGGGGAAAATCATGTTTCTTTCAGTTCAGATAACTTTTTTCAATTCCATTTTACTTCTTGTACCAATTCCGCAAGATTTCTCAGCTTGCAATCGCGGAGTTTCTCTTGGCTTCAGCCTGCTTCGCTGGAATTCAGCTGAAATTGAAACCACCAATAATTTCAAAACTGAAGAACAGTGGACTCAAACTAGTCATGAAAGTCGTACTAACCCTGGCACTGATTATGTCAAGCCTCTTTTTTCAATTTTTCTAACGCTGGCTTGCTTTTCATCGATTCACAATCGAGTCTGAGTATAATTGATTGTTTTCTTTGATTCAGGGAAGAACAAAAAGAAACCGAAAGACGCGAAAAAGTGCGCAAGATAAAGAGATACGCTGCTATTGGATTGGCCACTATAGGCGGAGGGACTCTGTTGGGTTTAACCGGAGGTTTAGCAGCACCATTTATCGGTGCTGGCGTCGGAACGATACTTGGAGGTGCAAGCGCAGCAGCGCTAGGCAGTACGGCGGGAATTGCGATCATCGGGTCCCTTTTTGGTGTTGCCGGAGCTGGACTAACAGGTTGGATACTCATTACTATAAAATTTGAGATTACAGCTTTCGGAATTTGTCTTAATTCCTGTTCATGAAATATTAGTCGAACTAAATAATTATCGCACAGGATACAAAATGAAGAAACGTGTCGGTGAAGTGGAAGAATTTGAATTCGAATCTTTAACACTATCCAGTTACGGAGTAGTGGACCAACAGCTTCACATTGCCATTGCTATTACCGGCTGGCTCAATGACGACGAACCAGACAATGTAGTCAGACCATGGCAATGTCTCGCTGTATCTAGGGAACAATATGCCGTAAGATACGAGACCAAGTATTTAATAGAAATGGGACAAGCGCTCGAATATATCTTGAGCATGGCAGTTTCCCTAGCTACACAAGAGGCTTTAAAGTACACAATTTTGTCTAGTGAGTATCAATGCAAAAACTGAAGTCAATTAACTGCTTGATTTTTTCTCTTCTATGCAATAAAGACGTTTAATGTAAAATTTGGGGTGTTTTTTTTTACTTTCGCAGGTCTTATTAGTGCCGTGGCGTGGCCTGCTGCCTTATTATCAATAGCGTCAGTGATAGACAATCCTTGGTCTGTGTGTTGTCGACGAAGTTCAGAAGTTGGTAAACAATTAGCCCATGTTTTGTTAACGAGACAGCACGGTAAGAGGCCCGTAACATTGGTGGGCTTCAGTTTAGGCGCGAGAGTAATTTACTACTGTTTGAGAGAAATGGCGGAGATCGGCGGAGGCAAAGGCATAATACAGGATGCGATATTATTGGGAACTCCAGTGACTAGCAAAATATCCGAATGGGAAAAATGTTCAAAGATAGTCGCAGGAAGGCTCGTCAACGGATATTGCAGGTACTTTTTTGAAAGATATTGATCTTTTTGTTCTGTCTCGTAATTCTCAAAGTGATTTTGAATTTATAGACAATATTGTATGCCAATGTTAATCGATATTTTTTATTTCCAGCGGCGACTGGCTGTTGGGTTTTTTATATCGTACTTTGTCAATGACTTCAGGGGTTGCAGGATTGACCCCCATAAATTCAAAAAGAATTGTAAATATAGACTTGAGCTCTGTAGTCGGAGGCCACAGCGAATACCCTAGTAAATTACCGGAGTTATTAAGCCTCGTCGGTTTGAATACTAAAAAACCACTAATTCAGGATACTGAAAGTGGAATGAAGAAATCTAACTCAGAAATGCCATACACGGAGAAGGTTTGCATCTAATGAACATTTATTCAACCTTTAATGTCGAAAGATTTTGAACCTTATTGGCTAATACATAATTTCCTGCTTTTCAGGGTGAAAGTAATTTAAGAACATCTAAGTCTGAAATGTGCCTACCTTCCAGCAAATGCTTGAGCGAAGAAACTATAAAGCCGTCCAATTGATAGTATTTAGCTGATTGAAAGAATATTGAATATCAATTAGTTTTTATGCACTAAAAAGTGAAGGGATTGGAAAATTGGAATTAATCAAAGTGCTAATTAATAGTCATTCGATCAATTTATTGAATATGTATTCGTTTATAACAAAGCATAAGACAGAACCTTCCGAATCAAAGCACAAATTATAATAATACTTAATATAGATACAAATCACATCGCAGGGGTTTATATAAAACTTATATTATATCTAGAAGAGTCTATTTGTCACCTTTTGTATCATAGAACTATTTACCAAACTATATAACACGATGACATAAGACGACCTTACCATATTGCACGTTCATACTTGGACATGCAATTTCACAAACTACACGTACAAAATAGCATTTTTATCTTATCATTATCGAATACTTTGACTCGAGCTTAAACCAATACATATAGTTAAAATACTATAATAACTATGTTATAAAAATATGAAAGTCGATTATTGTTTTTTTTTTTTTTCTTCAACTTTTTCTTTGGAAGGGAGCCGTAGCTGTATTAGTATAATATTTTTCAATCTTATATTAGTATAATGATTTATCAATTTTCGTTACAACGGTGCTTTCAGATTTCAAGTGATAGTATAAAGTTCAAAAATTATACAGCAGTTTATAATCGAGGAATTCAAGTATGCAAAGTTTAGCATTAACGTTTATTGTACACCATTGGTACCTGCTGACCATACAATAGTGAAGAAAGAGTTAGAATACTTATGAAAATCAATTATTATGAACTTACATTTTGAAAATCAGTTTTCTACAAAGATGCATCATATAGGAGACTGATGATAAGATGGTAATTTTACGATTTTAGAAACCTCTTATAAGAGGCTTAAAATTAAATGTGTATAATCTGAAGAATAGAGGATCAGAATCCAAAATGGTATTTCTAGTTTATCATTATAGAATTGAAAAATGAGAAAAGTGAAATGACTATGGTGTAGTATTCCTATAAACGATATTTTTGAAATACATCTTTATATAACAAATTGCTTACTCCCGAGGGAGCTCAGCACTTTATACAATACATATTATAGCATAACTGATCCCAAAAGTACTTTATATATATATAATAATAACCTAATGTAACCCAAAAGAGACATGATATACAGATATATTTAATGTTAGAATCATGCTTTGTGCATAAATCTTGGAATTTTAAATAAAAACTGCATTTACCATCAGAAACTGGACGATTGACTATAGATATTATTATCATAAAGTATACAATGAACTTCGAGTGTGTCTGCAAAACTTTAATCTCAATCTCCATAGGATTTACAATACACTGACTCAATCCATATCACAATCTGTAAAGTTAGTGCATCTTATTTCTAGAGCTTTATTAACTATATTCAAATAGTGATCGAATGGTGCGTAAAGTAGAATAAAATTTCCAATTTTCAACATTAAAAAATAAAAGTACTCATCTATTATAAATTCATCAAATAGTAACTTTCGTGATAGAATAGAATTGAAAAGAAAATATATCATAAACATAATCATAACAGCGGTGAACAATCTATGCCAAAGTTTGCAGTGAAGCATTTTTCTTTTTCTCTCATTGTCGTTTTATTTCATTGAATAAGTAGGTGTTTCATAAAAATATGTATTCATATATACCATAGGTTGAATAACATAATTTTTATTACAGAAACAAGTACCTATATCATAATCCACCCATTACACAATGGTGTGAAGTATGAAGTATAACACAAAATATAGCTGCGATCATGTTGAGAGTTGATAATTTAAAATATGACCTTTTCCAAAAGTCTTATAATTTTGGAGATAATGAGAATCAATGATGATTGATTCAGAAAATAATTTTTCTTTTTTCTTTTTTTGGCTGCTCTGTAAAAATAATACGTCACTCACAATATTGCATATTGTTCATCACTAGATTTCTCAATCAATGAGTTAAAAGAATGAATAATAAAATAAAATGAATGTGGTTAATCAGGTTTGTGAACGATTCTCCAAAACTCAGTTGATCGACTCGTACGTAACAACGTATTTTGGGTAGCGGCCAGAATCGTGATAAGTATAATTCCTGAGGCCCTGCAGGACTACGAGTTGGTTGTGATTGGAACTAAAAGCAACAGCTGCTGATACGGTGGTAAAAAATGGATCGTTGGTATAATTCAAGCGACGGTAATCGCAATTAAACCTTAACGCAATATTCAGGTCCGCGGGGCTTTTCAGCGGCATGAAGTAAAGTTGCTGAAAGACGAAGACGAACAATTTGAAATCCAGTCAATAATTGAACGATAAAGTAGAATGAATTATAAAGTGGAGAAATGTGTCTTAAAATTATTCAGCTTTGGGTCTTGAATGTTTTTCCACTGTCTATGCGCACATTCAGGAACCGAAAGCTAAAAAGACGAATAGAGTTTCTGTGTGTAATTTAAATGAAGAAAAATTAGCAAGTGTCAATTCCAGGATCTTGGATACTCTTGGAAATTGTGTATTTGACAAATATCTTGCAGGCTAAATATTATCCAACAAGAAATATTCCAAATCAATTAACCTCAATGATTCAACTATCCGAAAAACAATTTATTCAAATCGCGTGTGCGATTGTTATCGAAAGCAATTGCTGTTTATAATTACTATGCACGTCTATATCTATGTATAATACGAATATATCAAGTTGCATGCATGTTCAGCGTACTTGTCAAGACGAGAAGCAACAAAGTAACTACTACGTGTGCAAAGTGGATGAAAATATAACGTATTGCGGGCGGTTTTTGTGGAGTATTTATTTACACCTTTGGTGTGGCAAGTATGACATGTATTATACACATCGTATACAAATACAAATACACTTACTTCCGTCGGTGAATTTTTTTCCAACTTGAAAAGAAGGTATTTTCCGTACTGATACGGATTTTGGACTCTCTCAATCATGAGAATCTTGTAGTCGTCGAAGTGGTCTTCGATTTTAATGTATTCGTCGTCATTTACGCCTATTTCGACCAAGTAATATGGCTTGTTGTTGTACGATTTCTGTACCCACGTACGCGGTTGAGGTACTGACAGATACATTATAGACGAATAATATTGTCCTCAGTCTCGTAAATGAGCCACTAAACTATACGGACAGGCCCGTAATGATCAATTTCTTGTATCGATGCCGATTCCGAAGTGGAAAGCCACGCTATCGCGGTTCTGGCATTGACTTATTTTAGCGTTACGAGTTGCAGCACACTCCCTGCATTTGTTATGACGACGAAGAGCGGGGATTCACTTTTAGAGTTTTAGCCATTCCCCGCACATGCGCAGTTTCCCTTAGTGACAGCAGCGTTCAATTTCCGCCGATGAATGCGAAATGGAAAGATGAATATAACACAAAACATTTATCGTGATGATTCATGATAACGTATCAGTTATATCATCTGTGTACAGTTTTTTAGAGGTTCTAGTTTTTTGTATTCTTCTTTGTAGTTAAATTCCATTGCTTGACACTTTTTGTGTCCGACGTTGACCTTGACACTGTATTTGAGGTACATTATCCATTACACTTCTATTTGGAGCAATTTTTTTTTTTCATGCATATAGTCTCGTTTTCGCGCGTTATTACATTTCAGTTTTTCGAAGCAGATGATAACTTGTCCATTGTTTAGCTAATCAGTGAGTTTCTTAATAAAATGCAAGATGGCGTCGTGTTCGTCTTTTTGTGTTTTGGGCAATTCTGAGCGCGGTTTACAATTGACGCATACGTTCCCGTTTCCGTAACACCAATGCAATACATTTGAAGAACGGTCATGTGTTCGTGTATCGGTGTAAACATGTGTTGTGTTGGTGTTACGGGAACGGGAACGTATGCGTCAATTGTAAACCGACCTTAATGCGCGACCAACGGGTCTATGCCCGTCACTCGCAATCCGATTGAAGAATAGAGTGGAAGTAGCCAATAAGAGGCTGCAGTCACTGCATGTTTCCGCTATACGTAAGATCAGCTACTCATAGCAGACGATATCAGAGTATAAACTGTAGAATACCGAATAGACTATACTGAAAAACTACGATGAAAAACTACGATTAAAATATAGACCAAAACTTTGAGTTTTGAAATAATTTTGCTCCAAGGTCGTATTGTTTTTTTGTTTTTTGAAATATAGATCCCTAATCTAGTCTTGAATATTACGCTCCATACATATTTTGTTTTTATTCCTTTTGAAGAAAAAAGATACATGCTAGTCCCAACTTTTACAGTGAACAGTTGAGGAAATATTCATGCAATTCGTGTGTTACGCCTCGTATTGGTACAAGTCGTCGCCAGAATTTTCAGTTTCCTCGTCGTAGATGTAGTCCGAAAGTTGATCGATTTCTGCGTTCCTAAACTCTTCTATTTCCTCGCCTCTCTGCATATCCTTGGTCAACTCTTTTGGCGATATTGGCATACCACCTCTGTTGCCTCCTCGCTGTTTTTGGAGTCTGGATCTTTCCTTGTTGAAGCGATGTTTTCTCAACGCTGTTTGCAAGTCAAACTTCCGAGGTCTGGAAAAACAAATCCAATCCAGATAAACAGGCCTATCTAACTTCTCCCTCCTTCACTTCACACTCACGCTCCATCCTTGAATACTTTCTCCTGCAATAACACTATATCGTGTCTAACATCCGCCAAAAGGAGTAACAAGAAGTCAATACTTCCAGATGAACTTCTCGGCCCTTTTGGTCCCCGCTCACCAGGGTCGCCCTTGGCTCCAGTTTTACCTGGCGGACCCACTGGCCCCTGTTTTTAGTAAAATTTCATGTATACATTTAGAAGATGAAAATCAGGAATGAAACATGAATTGAGGATTCTGATTGCCAATTCATTAGCTGAGGCACTCAAAGCTGAAAATATATCAGCATTTGTCTATTCTGATGTAGTCAACTATGAGGAGTATCGTTCGAACGAGTCTAGATCTTAAATATCCTTATTTTGTCACTCACTACTGGTCCACGCTGGCATTTGCAATAGCCGTTGTTTGTCGGTGCAAAAGAATCAAGAACTGAGTATGCCGGTTCGTTCTCTGGGTGGTCTAGAGACCGAAAACTGTCTGTGTTAGGCAGTGGGCTGGTCCCATCAGCCCCTGGGAATCCTCGTGGTCCAGGAGGCCCTGGAGCTCCGGGTGGACCCATGGGACCTGGTGGTCCAGACGCATAACTGGATAATCTGATGGCTGTGCTAAGAGCGACTATCTTCTCTTGTAGCTTTTTCACCTGAAAAATATCACCCTTTGTTAATTGATAATAGTTTCCGACTTTCAACCATTTGAATTTTCAGTTAACATTGAGGAATAATCATTCAATTCTGGTTAAATTCTTGAACCTTCTCATGTAGCCTCACAACTGTGTCGCAACTGGCGTAACACCTTGACGCTGCAGCCACCGTTTCCCCATGCGAAGCTGTTGCCTCTTCACAAGTTCCATTGTCTCCTCTGAGAGCAAATCCGTGATTACATCCACAGGAAAATCCTCCAGGAGTATTCATACAATTTTGTTCACAGTCAGCCAATCCTTCTGCACATTCATCGATGTCGATGCACACTGGCTTCAAACCCAGTTTCTGACGCTCTGGATTAAATCTGTTGAGATAAATTACATCAAATTAATTGGGCTAGTGGATTTTTGAAATATTTGGTGATTTGCAATTTGAATACTTGTCCATTATTTACTTGTAACCATCCCAACACGTGCAAATCACTCGCTGCATCAACACGCTGCATTGCTGTTCGCATAAGTTAAGACTACATGGGTCTGTGCCTTTAGGTACACATTGGCCATTCAGCAAAGTATATTCAGGACAGCAATGGGCCCTCGAACAATCCACCCAGTCGTTTTTAACACCTCTGCATTTGTATCGAGTTCTAATCACGTTAGTCGACGGACATTGAAGTGTTTCCGATGCCGATGCTGGTAGGACTTCATCGAGTGCATCCAAGTAGTATCCCTCCTCAGAGATTATGTCGTCATTATCTGTATACTCCTCCCAAGAACTTGGAAATATCACCAAAAGACTGAAACTATTCACAGAATTCAGCTCACGCGTAGTGTAAACTGTTGATATGTTTGAAAAACAAGCATCAGATCAATGATTCAAAGATTTTCTTCTTTATTACTTACGTGATTAAAATGCTTGTATCCATTTTTTGATAAACTTTCGAACAGATTGCATGATAATTATGGCTTGAAATGAGCCTGCAGTGACTCAGGAACGCAGAAAAAAAAAAATGAGTGCCAAATGAGAATTCTAATACATGGAAATATCTTGCTATGGAAATGTATATCTCCTATCAATTTTTAATCTCTTCGCAGAATGGGAAATTATCAAATTACCAATTCAATAGGAAAGGAATTCTGAAATATTATATGCCAAGCAGAATGAGACTCCACTATGTTATATAAACTACTTAGTAATAGATATACTCTTACAGAAACATCCACTTCACGAGAATTAACTGCAGAGAACAATGTGTCCTTTATATTGAGTCAGCCAGTACATTTTGCTTGAATGGAATTGATGCGAAAATCACAAGCGTTACATGTTGTTCGAAATTAATCAGCCAATTATTTATCAAAACGTTATATCTTAGAACAAATTTATATCATTTAGATGAATGGATTGTATTAAAATTCTAAAATCATGGATTTGCAATGTAGTATGAGTATTGCAGCTACTACTTTCCAACAATGTGTTTCGTTTACATCAGTTGTGAGTTGAGCATGAATAAAACGTTGGGCACATGCCGTATTATCCCTGGTTGAATTTAATTTAACTAGGCTACTTGGAAGTTAACGTTCTCGGACGTTTCCGGCACGCATGTATGTACGCCCTATGACTGAAATAGTTCCAGAGTTTTTTTATTTTCTTTTTCATAAAAGCTAAATAAACGGTTTAGAACCGCATTATATATTACATAGGGCGGTTGCTCAGGATCTGAAATATTAAAATAAAAGCTACCAAGGTATCTGATCGAATTTCATTCAACCCCGTCACCTTTGAGCTTCGATAAAAGCTAAATAATTCCATAATTAGAATTGAGCCGGGTGTGTCATTGACGAAGCGCTTTTTAAAGAGCGTCATTTTTTGCCGCACCGTGCGCCGCGCGATCGTCATACTTCGTTATTCTCCGTGACTCCTCGGCAAAGATCGGAGAAATTCGGCAGAAGTTAAGTTCGGGTATTTCTGTCATTAATTTGAACATCGCACGCATGTGACGAGCCCGAAAATCCGCGAACGAATTCGGTAGATTGGTTAGGGGCGTATATTGGTTATGGTAGCAAAGTGTCAAAATTTCAAAACGAGTCGGCACTTGGATTAAAAAAGTAGCCACCTCAACTCAACGACTAATTACCACGTAACAGTTTGGGGCGTGACAATAACCGGCTAATCTCCTTAGTACTTAACCTAGATACAAACGCCTCGACCGATTACCAACGGCACTAATACATCATCTTAAAAATCGAGTGATGTATATTGTACACAAAGAATGGGAAAACAGTGGAGCTATTTTATATTCCTAGCGTGGTTAACTTACCTCATGTTATCAGGGGTCATATTATTCACGCGAGGTTTTCTGCTCAACCGAATATCCCGTTTGGAGGTCGCAGAGTGTCCGACCAAGCTAAAACCCTGCGTTTCTAACTCCCAAGAGCACTGCGACAAGGGTATAAATTACAAAGATCTGTTCAAGGACCAAGAGTCAGCGGCGAAAACATGCCTAGGACAACAAGCCAAAGTAGTATGGTTGATAATAGACGCGCTCCGCTACGATTTTGTAGTATGGAACGAGAACCTGACTTCGGATAGCTTTTCCTATCACCAAAACAAGATGCCGGTGATAAAAGAGGCCTTGAGAATTCACTCGGATCACACCAGGCTTTACAAATTCATCGCCGACCCTCCGACCACAACTATGCAACGGCTTAAAGGTCTGACGACCGGTTCCTTACCCACCTTCATTGACGCCGGGTCTAATTTTGCCACTAAAGAAATAAACGAGGATAATATTATCGACCAGGCTTGGCCTCGGGGGGTCGTATTCATGGGAGACGATACTTGGCTGGGTCTGTATCCGGACAGATTTCTCAGGCATTTTCCTTACCCTTCTTTCAATGTCTGGGACTTAGACACGGTCGATAGCGGAGTAGAGGATCAGATTTTTAAGGAATTGAAAAAGAAGGACTGGTCCTTGCTCGTCGCTCACAATCTTGGAGTCGATCATTGCGGACACAGATACGGTCCCAACCATCCAGAGATGGAGAGGAAGTTGGAAGAGATGAACGATCTGATAGGGAGGCTGATGAGAGAGATAGAGAACGATACGATGTTGATCGTTGTCGGTGATCACGGCATGACTGGGACTGGGGATCACGGAGGAGAGAGCAGGCTTGAAGTGGAAGCAGCTATGTTTGTTTATTCCAAGATTCCTCTGCTGGGTAAAAAGTTTGGTGAAAGCTCGTTGGAGGTTCATCAGATCGACTTGGTACCAACCCTGGCTTCGATCCTGGGGATCCCTGTCCCCTTCTCTAATCTGGGAACAACGATTGTCGATATACTACCTAGTCAGTACAACAAGGATGCAAATTTGGAAGATTATCAATTTGCGCTACATTCTCTGTGGAGCAACGTTGTACAGACAAAAAATTACATAGAGATTTACTCTTCGGAGAGTTCGTTATTTCCTGAAGACAAACTAGAGACTATGAGAGGAAAATTTGAGAGTATTCATCGACGTGTTAAACGTGTCGATGACTTTGAAAGTTTTCAATCATTCGCTGTGGACGCCAAAGACTATTTGAAATTGATCAGAGACATGTGTGTCGAAGTATGGGTCCAGTTTGACTCGGGCTTAATGTCCAAGGGTCTCGTAATCTCTTTCTCTTCTATATTTTTTGCATACTTGATAGTAGACGGCCTCCCCAGGGATCGTATCCCAGAAATATTTGATTCTGCTTTTTTATACACATCGGTTCTTGTCAACATTGGAACAGCTCTTCTCACCGCTACTCTTTTCTTATTCAATATTATAGCGGATTTTGATAATACTGTCCTGTTCACTACCGGCTTAGTCTCAGTTTTTATGCTTGGAGTGCTGGTTGTTCAAAACTGGGATGTAATCTCGACGAATTGGTACAAAAGTCCTAAAGCTCGTAAATGGCTGACATACATTTCGAGGATGATTTTTTTCTTGTACATCTGCGGACTAACTTCCAACAGCTACGTCACTGAGGGAGCTCTAGTTCTCTGCTTTCTGCTGACTACTATGATTTGGCTGATAGTGTTTAACGTCAAAAGCAGTAAGAATGAACAGCCGGAAAAGAAGGCAAAGTCTGGGCTAAAAGCACAGTTCTCAACTAATTGGGTCTTCCTAATATTACTGGGCCTAATTGCTACCATCCTCATTAGATTTTCTAGTTATTTCTGGTCTTGTCGAGACGAACAACACCGTTCTTGCAATACATTTGAATTGCGAAAGCCCGGGGCATTCATATTCGACAGCTCAAGTCGCATAGAAGTAGTGGTAACTCTAGTTGTAATAGCATTATTTGTAAAAGCAGTTAGAACATGGTTGCGCAGCTGTGGTAACTTCGCTGGCTATTCCTCCAATGTTGCCGCAGCTCGGTATTTTCCTGGTGTTATCGTAGTCTGCATGGGAGAGTACTGGGTGCTGCAGCATCTCCCAAAAGATGCTCAAATAAAGTTCATCAGACCTTGGCAAGTCGACATGCTAACTTGGGTTGTTTACTTCTGCTCCATCGTCGGGATCCTGTTTATATTCCTTTGCCCACTCTACGTGTATCTTTTGCCGAAGAAAAAAGAGTCAATAAACGTTTATGGTAGAGAGAACATAATACCTCAGCTGTTCAACAAAATGAAAGGACTGATTTATAGAAAAGGAGAGAATGAAACTGATTCAACTCCAGTTGTACATGGCCTGGGCACTGTTTATAGCGCGACTTTTGTCACGCTCAGCATCTTCTTGACTCTCTTATGGGCCCTGCTGCTCGGCAACAGTTTGGCACCGTCGATTGTCATCATGTACGCCGTTTGCGTGTGTGTCTTGGGAATCACAGCTGTAGAAAGATATCAGCAAGCCACAAATATCAGTAAGGTTTTAGAAATTATGAAATTACTAGACTCAATTATGCTCCAGCTAACATAATATCTTACTTTTATTTTTAACAGACGAACTATTCGACGTTCCGACTCCATCTCTACTCTGCTGGTTCCTGATATCTGAATACTTCTTTTACGCGACTGGACACCAACCAACACTATCTAAAATTAATTGGGATGCTGCCTTTGTTGGTACTGGGGGAATTTTTTACACCAACGTTATACCAGCTACACTTGTAGGTGAGATGCTTCAGATATTTTACTTTGATTGTTCTTTGCAATGCTGTTAATCGAACTGAAAGAAACTATTCAATCATGTGGTTGAAGTCCGCAATTCTAAGGTAACAAAATATTCCTGAAATAAATTGCCTGTTTCAGGATTTGAATGTTCTGAAGATCTCAAGATACCCAGTACTGCACTCGTCTTCATCAATTTTGATAATTCTGCTTCGATTTTTAGTATTTGCTTGCTTGTAAAATGATATAACACAGCGATTAAATTTTTAGGGATATCACAAAGTCATTCCATTTATGGGCAACGTCATAATTTTTTTATGATTCAATTTCGTTTATGAATCCATTTGAATTTAAAGCTTGTTCAAGAGTCGAAAGACACAATAATATCTTTAATGTTACAACTTACAAACAAATTATTCTGATATTTCCAGGGATAAACATGTTCGGTTCGTACATTCTGTTGGGAGCAACGTTGCCTGTGATAGTAGTAGCTCCTTTCACCCTTTACTACATGTTCCCGAGATTGGCTGCGAGCAAATTTCACCAAGAAAAGGATCTCAAAAGGGGTGAACTGTTACTTTACGAGCGGGAGAGTAGTCTCCTTACCACAGCATTTACAGTTTCAGCAAAATACATGCTGTTCCATGGATTCACAGTAAGTCTTATGGCTTATTACCTTGGAAATAGATTGAAATAACATCATGAGAATATGTGAGAAAAAAAAGTGATCAGATATGATAATATGTTCTACATTGATCACTGCCTATTATTTTCAGACGTTTGGCTGCATGCTGGCTGCTACAATTCACTGCAGACATTTGATGGTCTGGAATGTATTTTCGCCAAAGTTGATATTCCAGGTGTTGTCGTTCGCAGTAACGACAGGCAGCGTAATGGTGTCATTTTTGCTACTGATTCGACTCCATCGTCATATCGATAAATTATTTATGCGAATATCGAAGATTCGGTGATAATAATTAAGGTAATTCATGCTCTTTAGCAATAGCCTATCACAATCGGTACGCTTTGAACACGTTTTTACGTGTGACGATATTTTTTAAATAGAATTGTTTATATCGAAGAGTTTTAATCGCGCTTAATATTTATGTATAAATTCATCGTGGAGTAGATTTCAATTTATTTTTAAGTGTTTTTTTTTTCCAATTATAATATGACCGAGGACGAAATGAATATTTGTTACGTCCTGAGTGTCATTTTTCTACTCATAGCTATAAGCTGTTAATTTTTAGGAGGATGATATGCAAACACACTGCCAATTGAATTCATTTATTCAATGTGATTGTGAGAGAAATCTAGTGTAAATTAAGATTGAAAAAAAAGAGAGGAAAAATAATTGGCAAATTGAGTCGTTGATAACGATTGAAATTCGACTGAATGTGATCTTGTTGCATTCCTTGTTTTAGGAAATCTCACAAACTGTAGAAATTAGGAATAATTACAGTAGAATCATAGACATACCTAATTATTTCATGAATTCACAAGGTGTAATCTTAGTGTGTAGAATGAGAGCTCAATAGACATATAGACAAACACTATAGGTGTATAATAAACCAAACGCTAGCGAGTTTTGAGGTCTAATTTATTTATCGTAATGAATGCGAGGCGTTTCAAGGCTGAACAGTTGAAATTGTAACACGAGTTATAAATAATCTATCTTTATTTAATGAATCGCTAGTCAGTATTGCCAAGTTTTACTAAGCAATGTAAAATATTGTTACAGTTGACTTTGTGTTTACAGTCGATAACGCGAGTAATCAGTTTCGTGGTTCCTCCTACAATATTTTCATGACATAGTTTAATTGCTGATTGGACTAAGCAGAGTTCAATCCACGATGTCTTTCGTACTGCTATTTGAAAAATTACATTTATCCTGCATAATTAGTTAACAAAGTTTGCCTGATCGTATGAAAGTGTTGATACTCAGATATTATTTACGAGATTATTATAAAGAAGGAAGCTCAAGTTATATTATTAATATATTTAAATTGAAAGATTTTTTCTTCTATCGAATAGTTGTAATATTGTAATGTTCTAAATTTGAATATATATTGTTTGACCAAATGCAGGAAAATTTACGTTCATTAACTATATTCAACCTTCTTTATACATTATACATTAAATACAATTTACAAAAACACATAATGGTATATACACACATAAATAATTTAGTCGATCCATCGAAGTATTGAACACACTGACGTTATCCTGCGCGCAATGCATTGCTGATTGGATATTAAACTTAGCAACGCACTTGATGCAGGATTGCGCCCTTGCGCTATCATCACTTTGACTCATTCCAACAAATAGCTGCGTCTCCATACTTGATAAATACAATAACGTGAACCTCTGTCCGTTTCATTCCAAGTATTTACTTTCTCTGCGGTAAAAGAAAAAACATTGATAATACTTAGAGTCTTAGAAACGTTCATTTCATACTTACAAATTCCAACTTTTGACCTTTTCGTGATTTTCTCTCAACACGTTTGCGAAGAAGGATATAGTTTTGGACTCGTTTGCTTTGTAGAATTCAGATAGTTAACATAAATATTTAGTTATATGCATATGCGAACGCTTTATTTAACGCCATATATTTTACATATCGTTTTGTTTTTTTGTTTGTTCATTTACACTATATACTACTTGTTTTTTTTTTTTTTTATGGTGTGTGACTAGATAATATGCTGCGATTATGTCGTCACTTATCTCAATGACGACCGTGATGATGATGACGATTGTTATTCGCGTACTGCTCCTTAATTGCCTTCGACCAATCTTGCCAATTTTGATAAGTTTGATAATTCTGTGGACCCTGAAACAGGCAATGGTTGAAATAATTACGCATACTTTTAAATATAGAACATTTTTACACCAAACTAACATTTTATACGTCTCTTGTCGTCGTATCATAAGCAGGCATTTTGATCTGAAATCATATGAGATTAAAACTTTTTCTATACCTTGTTTTTCCAAAGTCGAAAAGTGCAAAATGCCTCAGTTATACATTAAATATTACCTAATTGCACACTAGAATCTAATCATTTCACCTAAAAACTACTAATTTTAAACCCTGCGAAGTTTAACTTGCGTGCGAAAGAACAAAATAATACTTACGAGTAATTTCACCCCGCCACCCTCATGTCCTGGAACAGATCCTCCGCCGGCTTGAATGGACTGGATGGTACCGGGCGGAAGACTTTGGTAACCCTGATGCATCTGCATTTTAATAGCCCTAGAATCTTTGCCGGTGGTAAAGAAGTCTTCGAATGCCTTTTCGGACTCATCAGCGAAATCTTGTTGGTCATTGTGTCTATCAGTTCCTTGATCGTCGTTTAAATTACGCCTGGTGGAATCACTTCCGGGATAAGCTACCCAGAAGGAAGATGGAGATTCGGGTAAAGCGCGGGAAAATTTTTTCGATGATCCTTTCGGTCCTACTTTGGTCAATCCCACTGTATTCAAGTCGCCTAGTTTCGCTTGAATTGCATCTAAAATTGATATATTCAGGGCTCCAAAGTCCGGCCTCACTGTCGTCGTTGTTTGCACTTCCGTTTCGGGCTCCTCCGCGTTGTTTGATATCACAGCCTGGCTTACGGCCGCGCTAACGTTAGTCTGCAGTTCGATTAGCATGTCGAAGACCTGGTCCAGGATTAACATCCTTCGTTTATAAGGCAAAGTTCCTATGTCGGTGGCTGTTACTGCAGAAGCCGACCAAAACGGCGGAGGAAATGGTTTGAAGGGCTTACTTCCGGGGCCCGATGGCATGGATTGATTTTTCTGATAAACAATCAGTTCGTCGAACGTCGCGATCATGTCGTCTTTCAAAATCTTCAGCTCCCCAATAATGGAGTTGACGATTTGATCTTTGGCAGCCATCACTGTCTCGGGATCAGCCAACGATCTAACTGACTTAGGACCTCCGGTAAAATACGGGGAAGAACCGGCTCCGGTATAATCAAACGGCAAAGATCGGGTCGCGGCTGTTTTATCCGTGGGGAATCCCGCAGATATGGACTCTTCATACGTCAGAGTTTGCGTCGGGGATTCCCCCGCTGCTGTTGAAGCATTCAGCTTCAGGGAGTCGAATAATTTTTCCAGAAAGATCCCAACTTTCGCGTTGTACGCACCTGGGTCAGGTACCACACTTTCTGGTAGCCAAAATCCGGGCGGAACAATCGTGCTTTTTTCTGTGACCGGAACTTCCGTGACTGCAGGCGTTGGCGTCGTGCTGGTTGCTATATTCTTGAACAGAGTATCCAGGAACATTGATTTCTTACTCATAAATACATCCGGTCCAAACATACCCCCAGGTGGTCCAAAACCTGGACCCATTGGCCCGAACATTCCCGGTAAATATTCCTTTGGTATGGAATCATCGGCCACTAGTCGCTTGGACAAATCTCTCTTGGATTTCGACGTCGCCGCGGCTCCTGACGACCCGAAGATCTTCTCCAGGGATGACTCTGTTGTTTCTTTTCCAATTTCTTCGGGAATTATTGGGATTTTCGGATAAGATGATGGCGGTCCTTGAGTCGCGACTTTTCCCTCTAGCCCAGTTACATCGTAATCCCCATTCTTCGAGATCGAGTCAAGGTAGTCCCCCTTCTCTGTCGTCGGTGTTTCGGAGGCAGTTAATCCAGAAAACGGGGAAACAAAGGGCATTACCTTCGGGCCGTAAAGTCCTCGTTTGTAGTAAGGTGATCCATCAGCCGATGCTGCAGTATCCGGGTAACCACCTCCTCCGTAGAATGAACCACCCATCGGGCTTTTCGGGCCAAATGGTCCACCATAAGCGGATTTGCCACCCATCGGCCCGAATAGTCCGCGCTTCATATTGCTGGCTGCAGTGCTGTCGAAGTAGTTGGTTTTTGCGTCGAAACCGGATCCATAAAGAATTGGCAGATCTCCATTTTCTCCGGCAGTTTCGGACGGAGATTCCGAAGCCGAATCTTCGGGGCCGTACATTGCAGGGTAGTAATAGTATGGGGATGCACCGTACCCTGCGTAAGGTGTAGGTGAACCAAATCCAGGTGTTCCAATTGCAGGGCCCAGTCCACCGAACAGATTACTGAGGAGATCCGTCTTCTTTGCCATCATCATCCGAGGATCTACGAATTTTGGGAACATCATCGGCTTCGGGATGTACGGAATTTGCATGGTCGACACTCCTGACATTGGTGGAGGTCCCAAAGACCTTTCGAATACTGAAATACGTGTTCGTTTAGTAAACTTTTACTTATAGATGTGAATTGTTTATTCAGAAAAATTTCAAAAGTACATTAATAATAGAGCAGCTGATCCAAATCTATGCATAGATCTTTCTTACGGCCACTTACCAGGTTTGCTGACAAACTTGGCCCATGGCGCTCCGGGTGGTGGTGGTGGTTTACCAGAAGCCAAGGCAATAATACCGAGGAGAATAAAAGCGGACGGTAGTTGGTTCCCGATCATTGCTGAACTGTGCATTAGATTCGGAGTTCTCTCGCTTTTATATCGTTATATTAAGCTGTAATCCATGCTAATCTCATACATCGTTTGGTTTATTTTCAGTATATACTTATATTAATTAAGACATCTAGACCGGGGTACTCTACCGGCTGGGAATGCAACCTGTTGCAGACTTATATGATATGTAATCCGCAACTCATTTTCACCGGCTACACTTGCGGATTAAAAATGTATGTACGAGAACAGCTGCATTTCTGAGGTCTCGTTCATCTAGTCATTAATCCAAATATAATTCGTTTTGGTTCGATTTCAGTTTGAAAATACATAGCCAAATATATTTTATACATTTTGTGAAATGGGTAATAAATAGACTTATTTCTTATTTTTTATTTATCAAATGTTATATCGCACACCAAGTATAATGCGTCCGTGTTATTTAAAATACGAAAACGTAGGCGCGGGTGTTTATTGAAACGCATTTGAAAAGTTGGATCGTTCATTTGTCATCAATAATATGATTCGTCGATTGTTTTTATTGTTTCGCTGAGCATTGTCTATCTTCGGAGATCTGTCGGAGAGCTGACGTTACACAATTTTATTGTACGAATATCTGAGCCGAATATATTCAATATCGTAGATATTAGATAAAATACATTGTCAGAAAAGGTGTACATCGGCGCTCTGTAAATCGTAAGTATCAAGTGATTATTTTCCATAGCCTAGAATCAGTCATTATTTGATCATTTTCAAACGCAATTTGACTCGCGATTCACGATTGACAATACAGCTTATTTGAGTTTTACTTTTGACTGATTGATTGATTGAAATACAGCTATTTTCAACAAGTTCATGATTTTTTTCTTGAGTATGTATTATTATTAACATATACATCGTGAAATATTGTCTCCTAGTTTTATTAATCATGCATACCAATCATGTAAGCTGTACACAATACAATCGCTGCATTGAGTATGGAGTATATGCCGTCCCACTCGCCATACATTGTAATGAATAATAAAGTAAAATGCTTATATTGGTACTGGATTTCTGCACGAGAGTTTTATCTTTAAAAAACCTGAATAAAATTGCATTTTCGATCGTATTGTGCTGATAATAATTACTGTATTTATCTTATTATCTGAATCAGTATCAAAATTCAGAGTTTTTATGTTTTTCAGGCAGGGTTGGTTAGCGATTCCCATATTCCAGAGTAATGACTATGTTCGCATCTCGTAAGTGCCTTTTTTATATTTATGTAAATGAATTTCACTGAATGTAAATCGAAACTTTCTTACTTACTACCGATTATATCATTCATCGAATAGTTATCTATATAGCTTCACAGATGTAGGAGTTCATCGATCTCATTTGATTCAATAATAAATTGATGATCTAGATTTCATAAAAATATCTCTCTCAATAGTAAAGAGTAAAAAAAAAAAAAAATTTAGTTTTATGGTGGCAAAATCTTTTTCATGCAATATAAAACCTTTTGGGCATATTCGCAAAAAAAAAATTTTTTGGCAGTTACGACCTTTTACTGTTAGTCACGCGATATTATTCAGATTGTGTAATATTGCCCTACTGTTTCGTGGTTTCTCTTATATTCCTGTGATTAGAAAATACTGATCTGTTTATCAGAACCGAAAATCTGCAAGAAAAAAAGCGTAAGAAACACGATATTTTCTCTAATTTTGTGGTTTAGACGCCCCTGGCGAGGTCATAGACGCCATAAGACCTGACCTAGAGGCATTTACATCGCTATGGACAGCTTTGAGGGTAAATTACGAAGGAACGAACATCACCAGAACCGTAGCACGGCTTTTGCACATGTATCAACCCGAAGAAGGAGTCATAGCTTATGAAAGGCTTCTCAGAACGCTATTCGTTCTTCTGGAAGATTTCGATAGCGATGGTCTTCAGTTGCTGGTGTCTATGGTACCACCGCCCAAAGGCGTTTCCGATGAAGTGGTCAAAGAGGTTTTCAACAGAGCAACCGGCTTCGTGAGGGTCGATGCCCCCATTTTTCATAAAAAGTTCGAATTTTCATCGCTACCACCCTGCTTATTCTTTCTATTTATCTCAATTATTAAATTTTTTACATGCGATATATTCTTGGTATCATTATATCTTCTCCTGTTATAATTTGGTCTCTGTTTTGTTTCCCCTATTTTCAGCACTGACACGACTATAGCCGCATCATCAACCCCTGAATATCCTTATCAAAAACCAGAAACTCAGTCCTGTTCTTCCACTACTATCCAACAATTCGAGGGTGTCTGTCCTTCGGAAAATTCATCCCCTCCGGAAATTGAGAAAAATCTTAAACCCACGGTACAGAATGACAGTAACGGTCTGAAAAACGGAACGGCAAATTCCCCTCAGGTAAAGCTGCGCGATTTTCTTGCGATTTATATATGCCTGACAGTTCCACTTCGTTTTTAATTTCACTCACGTTTAGGTAAAAAGCCAGAACTCCGCCGATCAACACTCTAATAGAAAACAAACAATTTATTCCATCAATTTTCAGATAATATCTAAAGAATCGTCGGACGTTTTTCGGGGCTTTCCACCGAGTGAGATTTTTAATACTCAAAGTCACGTGCAGAGTATAAAGAACTTTTACCGACCATCGACCAGCTTTACTTTCCCGCAGTCACGAGGGCAAAATTTTCTAAATTTTGGTCAAATAATTGGTCAAAATTCCGGCCAATTACAGCAGCCAATTAGGCCGGGATTAGTTGGATCTGCATATCGGCCAAAATGGTTTCAGAGCCCTTACTTGATACAAAAAAATTCTTTCCCCATCACGCAATACCAGGATTTTTATTTGAAGACGGTTAATAATCAATACGTCAAAGTTCCTGCTGCAAAAGTAAACAATTTCCATCAGGGACGCATGAATACAGGCCAAGCGTCTTATCAGGTTGGTAATTAGTGTCAAAATTTTAATTTCCCCTATCAGTCGCACTTCTTTGTAAACGGCATATTTATCTCGTTATTTCCCGGATCGAAAAAAACTATAGAATTTGTACAACAACCCACACGATTATCTGAGAAATAGAAGCAACACCGTAACTAGCGGTTTGCTCGAGAAAATACAACGTCATCGTAGTCTTCAGGAAGCAGCTATCAAAAAGATTCTGACCGAATGCGAGCCCCCAAACAGTGCAAGTTCTAGAATTCCGGAAACCGATATTCCTAGCTCGCACGCGAACGTTGAATTTAAAGTCGTTGATTTGAAAACCACTGGCGGAGAAGAGGAGCGGAAAATCGCGGAAAATTTTACCTCGAAAAATACAAGCATGAGTTTAAATTCAAAGAGCAGAAATGTGGCGATAAAGACATGCGACTTGAGCGAGCAGTCTGGAGTCGGAAACGATCGGTCGGGATTTATTGTACACGTTGAGAGTAAAATTGGCTCGGAATTGGATTTGATCGAAAAAAATCGCGAAACTTTTGAAGAGTTTGCTAAAGAGGTCAGGATGAGACAGCGGGCCATTCAGGAAGATATTTACAAAATGGATGTCGTTCAAAACGAAGTCTTCGCCGAAGAGGTACCGGATAATAAAGAAGACGCTGATAACGTAATTGCTTCATTTTTATTTAATCAGAAAATTTAGAAAAAAAAACTCAATTTGTTCAACTATGGGACACTGGTGTGTAACTCTTTGTAAAATCATCGAAATCATATGCAATTCTTTGAAATTTGACTGAAACCATTTGTGAAATCTTTCGAAATATTTGAAAACCTTGAAACCTTACATCATAACTTTTCGAGTGGTCGTCCCTTCGAGTAGATTATAAATATTCACTCGCTCAATCGTAACAGACTAATGAAGAAGTACAATTCCTAATTCGCAGTCAATAAAACCGGAAATGCTAACAGCCAGTGAAGAGCTCAGGAATAGTTGCAAGAATTTCATCGACAGAGCAAAAACCGAGGAAGTAATCGGTCAGTCAATATCTCATTTTTTTTCATAATAGATACAGATGACGAAGTTGATAGGTCTAAACCTGTTGAAAATTATTTCAGAAATCCCAACATTCCCAAGGACCAGGGCGCTGAGTGACATCCATGAACAGTCGGCTGTTCCGCAACCGTCAGGGTCAAATTTATGGAGACTCCTGACTTCAAAAAGCATTTCCAAAAGTAATACTGCAAAAACTGAGCAAATCGTGGATGTACTCCAAGTTGAAGAGTCCGAAGAACCCTCTGCAGTGGAACAAGAATTGATTATTTCACCCACAGAAGTCCCCTCAAGTTTAAAAGAATCAATAGAACTACCCGAGTCGGGGCCAAAACGTGTCATCCGTAGAAAAAAACCGGAAGTTCCATCCACGAGAGCAAGAAGTCAAAGAGTGGCTGAAAAAGTCCCGCTCGCCAGCCACAACACGAGTGTTCCGGATCATTCGATTCTTACTGATCGCGAAATTGGGCGAGAACCGGATGTCAGAATGTTGAGTAATTCGCAACCGGAATTGACAGCCAGGTATTGCATAATATGATCAATAAATGCTAATGCTGTTGAATGACCATGACTATAATTATGATTGCCTTTACTCAGGTGCCCGGTATCCATAGCTGATTCCCAAACTTCCTCTTCTGCAATCGGTCCTGCAACTACGATGGCCGAATTGGCTGCTTACAAAAAACAATACTACGACGCATTGTTGAGCATTCAAAAGGCGAAAGGTGATTAGACGTTTCAGATTCAATTTAATTTTTATGGACAAGTTGTGACAGATTTAATACGTGTATTCATCATGTGTGTAATGATTGTACTTTTTTTATACAGCCGCTGTGGCGAACTCTTTGGCCATTTCATCGGTGGGAAGTTCTCCTGGTTTCAACCCGTACTATTACAATTATCTGCAACAGCAACGTCATCAAATGCTTCAACGTCGTCAGCATCAGATGATGATGGGTCAACGTTTCTCCCAGCATCGGTCGCTACCTTCTGGAACAACTTGGTTCAGAAATCCGAATTGGAGATATCCGGTTATCAGTCAATCCAGAATACCTCGAAGAGTAAGTGATTTATTTGCTTTGATATCCTTATACTTACGTACTTATACTATAATGTCTCGATGTTGTTGTGATCTTTATACATCCGTCTCTTTTTCTGTATAATTATGCCGATTATACACAGATACATAGCGTTGTACGTTTTCTGCATGAAATTTAATTGAAAATAATCATCTAAATCGTTTAGCCTCATCCCTGATCTGAATATACAAATCGTGTGGATCTTAAGTTTAGAAAAAATCATTTCACCTTAAATTTATTATCACTCAATACTATGATCAATAATTCTTGATAAATTGATTCCTTAGCCCGAAATGCTTCATTCGTCTTCTCCAATGTGGCCTCCGGGTGTTGGGTGAGTTTGAATTCCATTGTCAAATTGTTCGTCTGTGTGAATGAGTTACACTAAGTTTCATTTATTAGGGTTGATAATATGTGAGTGAACGAATGATTGGCATTGCATGAATCGATTGTGTATACATATGATATATTGTCGATATTTCAGTCAATTATTTAACGTAAATGAATCGAATTTAATCGTCGCATGCAGGTACTTGGGGAGCGATTCGCCAAATATGGCCGTGTCTCAGAGACAACAGCTGAACGTTGTCCAAGTTGCGAAGCCTCCTGTCAAACGAAGGAAGCTAGAAGAGATTGTTGGGAAGCTGAAAGAAACTGAAAGCAATGGAACGAATAACTAATGACAAACAATTGTACTATGAGATGATTGCAGAAATCAAATCCAATAACAAGGATACAAGATTTATGCAAAATACATTGTATTGTTCAACAATACATTTATCTTCTTATCATAATTTTTTATCAATTACTATTAGCGATATTGTTGTATTGTAGTTTTATGATGAATGAGAAACAATTAGTCTTATAATTCCACCGGATATACATGAATTGGATACACGTGAAATAAACGATTTAAAAAAATGTATAAGGTGATTCTATGGTTAAACGCCCACCCTTCAGCAGGTAGATTCCTAATTATAATTGAGAAATGGAATTCCTCAGCAGAAACTTCGAGGCTAGGACTGTTCTCGAGTTATCAAAGGGTTATGGGAGCCAAACCAAGGGCTTATATATACGTCATGCTGCCAGGGCCGTCTCGATCCTATCAGTCTGTTGTGCCGAACGTTCCATTTATTTCTAACGTGCGCCTACGAAGAGACTCAGGATTCTGCTTCATTCCCCGCTATCTTCTTCTTCTTCCTAGTTATTGAGTTCGTCAGCGCGTCTTTCAGATCAACTGAGGTGTGAGCCATTTTTGCGGTCCAGGTAGGTCAGTCTGGAGTTTTCGACGTCCAGGTCGATGCATTCATACATTTGTCGTCAACTGTGCATTTTTTCAAAGTATGGAATTTTTCGAAATCGTCGCGGAATATAGGAAACATACAAAGTTTTGGAAACTGCGCAATGTACGCTTTCAGAATCTGCAAGCCGATTTGAAATAAAAAAATTCCTTTCATTTTAAATCGTCGATTCACTCTTTTCGTTTTTCGATCTGAATTTACTTCCGTTTTTCAATCGTACAATCGCAGGAGGCTTCCGAATCGAGACATGATACACTCGTGTTGTGGCTAGTGAGCGGCACTTTTTGGCACTCTTCGACGACTTCTTGCTCTCGTGGTGGTTTATCAGAATTACCCTGAGTATTAAATATGCCAATGTTGGAGTAAATTATAGCCAATCATGTTTCATCATTTCTTTTCGTCGAATGTACGTACCAGGAGTATAATAATAACGCTACTATATCAATATTATGATTATTTACCGATTTTTAAGTTCAGAAGCATTGTCTTGCAATGACTCATATTCATTCGCGAGTCAATGATTTCTCTGATTGTGAGTGGGGAGTTTCCGAATAATTCGCGATGCTATCTAACTGCAATATAGAAACAGGTTTTGAACCGATATTTCCAGATTCTTTCCTTCAATAAATTATCATATCGAAGAATTGCCAGGCGTATTTAAGGAACGGATGAACGTATAATCAAAATTCCCAGACACCTGCTGTGAGGAGCCTCTACTGCAATAATATAATAGTTACAGGGAATAATATAATTATTTAATTCTGATGAGTTAACAATGATAAACGAGCTGCTGAATGAAACTAGCTCATTTAGATACACGTGTGTTTCTGAACTTGCAAGAACATAATATCCAAGAAGAACGGTTTTGAGCATTAATCAGACAAGTACTAATGTAATTGTGTATTATAATTCATGATATTGACCAATGATCATGGGCTTTATAATACATGTATTACTTGTGGTACATACACTGTTAGAAAAAAAATGTTTCAGTAGGTCCACCATAATTTTTGTGTTAATTTTGACATTTTTTTCTAGTTGAAACAACATAAATTGACCGTTGTTAGTTGAAATAATGTGTTTTCAACTAACAAAACGTGTCAAAATTAACATAAAAACTATAGTGGACCTCCTGGAACCTTTTTTTGTAACATCGTAGACTGTGTAAAAAAATCATGAGTCAGTTTTCCTCTTAGCCGCCAATCTGTATTTCGTTCTCGGAATTCAGTCTAATCAGCACTAATAGAATTGGGTCATTTTATGTATAAACTGCGAACACGGCCATGCAGCTATCAGAATTCTACGTGTCCACCTTTTTTATGTAAGAAATGAATTATTATATGTTGAACATAACAATCTACTCCTTGTAACGAATTACTGGCGAAATTTCAATTAGTCTACATGAAGTACGTTGTCCCGGATACTGTATTAAGAGGGGAAAACGAATTGCGGAAGCCACTGCAGCATTTATACGTGCGACATGTAAGTTGAGGTCTCGACGCACGGAGGCCAAAGATCGAACAAGCGTCGCTGCACAATAATATAATGCGTAATCGCATGAGAGCAGTATTGGATAAAGAATTTGTTTATGAGAGCACCAACTGCTACGGAATTACTTGAATGTCATCCACTCAGTTAACTTCCAGTGATACTGAGCGACCCGTGGGTCATGTGCTGTCAATCAATGTTCTTTATTATTATTTAGTCGCAAATTCACGTACACATCTGCAGCTATTCAGCCGTACATAATATCTCCAACCGTCTCTAGACCCAGGGATTTTATAACTCTTATATTATTACATGAACTCCCCCTCGCGTAACACTCGCTCGAATTATCGCATACAGCATTTTACATTCTTTGCTTTTTATTTCGCATTTCATGTAATAATTAATTCTCTTTCATGCTCTTCCGAATCTCTCACCAATATTTTTCAATCGTTTATACTTCGGAGTATCACAATCTGACTATAATTAAGTCTGACTTTTTTAGAGTAGTGAAATGTAAAACTTGAAACGCTTTCCTGATGTGGATATTGGTCTATAATTCATAGGTATTTCGCAGTTGAATCAACCGACGTTATAAATTTAAACGGATCTGTAGTGGAGCTAACTAACTAACAGGGGAGACTGGAGGGATTCAATACATATTACATATTACACATGCATCACACATAGTGAATAACCGGCAGCGGCGTACGTTGATAAGACTAGCTTGAGTCTGGGTTCAGTACGTCGAGAGTTTCCACGACGAGATCATCCGCGTTACTCTCGTACCCGTTTCTTTCAACGTATTTTAAGCTGATTTGAATTCGTCCTTGTAAAAAAGAGCGAAAATTTTAGGGGGTTTTAACAGGGTACAAAAATGACCGCGCTTTGGTGACTCACGACCCCCAAGAGAGAGAGAGAGAGAGAGAGAGAGAGAGAGACAGAGATACAGAGCGAAAGATTATTGTGCAGTTAAATACGTGCTACAGTTGCTCGTCAATTGTGGCGGATTAACTGAAATGCGCTTATTTTACGACATGTCGTGTGGTGCGCGAACGATACTTCTTTTCGCAGTCTTGATCGTTTGCTTGCAATCGGCTTTGGCTAACTCTTCTCACCCGCACAGGTGAATACTATAATAGCATTTTTCTTTTACTTCTTTTAAGGAGATGTATAGTTTCATGGGATTGTTCTAACGTTCATTATTGAGATTTTTCACACTTTCAAGATTGAAATTATTTCTCGGAAACTAAGTTATAGGGTATCTAGAATTCTTGATAGCGATTTCCCATAGACGGCCGCTATCGTCATAAATAAGCTTTGATGCTAATGTGTTGGTGATAAATATTATTCAGCATCGTCAATCCATACGTCAATTTATTCTTTTTTACTTTTAATCATACCCTAGAGATTGGATGAAATAAATATTACAAAAGCAGATATCGCAAATACGCTGAATGTGAATAATTCTATTATAATATATTGTGATTTTATTATGCAATCAAAGGGGGCATATTTGATTATAAGAGAGTTTGAAAATAGTAGTGAAGTCATCCTTGCTGATTCTTGACCGCGTATGTAACACTATCATAAACGTTGTCTGGCAAAAAAATGCGGTTCCTAATTTACAAGGTGTAGACCCGTCTGCGCTCGGAACGCAAAGAAAACAATTTGCCCGAAGGCGGATGCAATTATCTGACTATTACTCGTTAGCAAGGTAATTGTCTTAAATTGTCAGCATCATCTGCGTTCATTGCGGGATCATTATGAAGTCGTCAAACTAATTCTAATATACTCACGCTGTTTAAACAAGTTCTCATTCAACAGATCGTTAAACACGTACGCATATCTTTGAGTATATGCGGCCAGAGGTATCTGTGATCTGACATCCTAAATTCCACTTATTTTTGCGTCCAAGTGTACATGCACCATGATTCGAAACACGATTAAAATCAACTCCAACTATGATGTAAGCCGGTCAAGTCGCGCCTGATGTACCGCAACTTGATACGCGCCAGCTCATTCAGACTGCATACGAAATCTGCATTGTCTATCCCGATTCTAGTAGTTTCAATACCTCTAGTTGTCTGTATATCAAACACAATGTTTCGAAAACTATATATAGAGCATTTCACACGAATTTGTAGAAAAAACTGTGATGGTATGTATCCCGAAGGTCACATTGGCACAGAATGCCCTACACGAGTTTTTATTTATATAGGGCATTCGATGACAAATCGAAATCATTGAGCGTTAATTTGGCATGGAATAGCGAATCTTACATCAATAATTATTAGATGCTAGATAGAAAATAAGAAACAACTTCTTAGGTGAAGTTAGGATGATTTATATTTGTACATGAAAGAATGAAAGACAGCTGGCAAACCGAGTAAAAAAATTTAATATTAACTGGTATCAACAGGGGCTATGTGTTCACCGCACCGAAAAGGCTTATAGCTGGAGAGACGGAGAGTGGATGCCTATCGATACATCATTTGTCTACGCCAGCTCATGCTCTGTTAGAACTTCTTACCCCGGTTGAAGTAGCCGAAGAAGAGGTCTTGGCAACTACCAGCATCACTCTTCAAACTGGTAAAAATACATTAAATCACTAACTGATCTCTTTGTAGTGCAGAGTTTTAACTTAGCAAATTTTATCCTTCATGATTTAAAAAATTCGAATATCTCGTCACACCATTTATTGAGGAATTGATTATACGTGGTATGTATTATACATTCTTAGAATTAGCGTTAGCGTTTGCAGCTGCGTCAAAGTTCAATGTTCTTGCATCGGGTATTGCTTATCAACGACAAGTGATAGCTGGAAGAAAGCTTGCTATAATAGAGCGCAGCAGCTGTATTTGTTAATAGCTGTTCAACGAACTACCTAACAAAACAATTGGTTGATTGATAAATCGAAAGATTTGGATCGTAATAGCAAATGGAATTAAAAATCAAGTTGCAGATATTACAATAGATATAATATTTGTAAATTACGTTGCAGATACCAAATCGGCGGCGTCCTTGTGGCGAATAATAATTTTTAATGAACCACTCTCCTGTCTCCCTCCACTTCTGTTCACCACACTTTAAATAAATTGTAAATTGAAATTGTCCCTACATCCTGCAGGCGTTCAATTGGCCAGTATATCTCCCTATCCACAGGGGAAATAACCCATCGCCTAACATAGAGTCTATTTACAGGCATACAGGGCGCGTCGAAATACACTGACGGAAAATTTTCAACGCTTATTCCGGTCCCAGTCGCATGTTGTCAAACGTTTGTTTATGAGATGAGAAAGATGTTTAGATTGATCCACTCACATAAATTGCATAAACTGCATTCAATTGATTCAATTGAGTTGTACATACAAACTCCGATGAAGAAAGTATAGTGAAGTTGATCGTCAACTCGCTGATACCCTGCATAATTTTAAATCATACGAGTAGTGTACGCCATTCTTGTCTGTAAAAACCTAACGTGACAAGTTCAAACAATTTAGGATGATTTTTTTTAGGCGTCGAAATATGCCTCGAACTTTTAGTACCTCCGACAAAGTACTCGGTAGCAAGACTCCGCTTGAAAGTAAGATTCGACAAACATACCGAGTACTCGATCAACTCGGAGAAAGAAGTCTACATTGAACATGATTCGCACGTTACGTTCGTCGAGACAGATAAGCCAGTTTACAAACCTGGCCAAGAAGTTAATATCAGAATTTTGACCGTAAAACATGACTTAAAGCCATGGAAAAAACCAGTAAGCGATCAAAGAGCTATATCTACATATTGATCATTTTATATCACGTACACTATTCCCACTAATCCAAAAATATATTTAGATTCCTAAAATATGGATCGAAAGTCCTGCCGAAGTCAGAGTAGCTCAATGGTTGAACGTTTCCACGGAGCTTGGACTGGTACAATTAACGTTTCCTTTATCACCCGAGCCAAGTCCGGTAAGATTGAAATGAACATGTTATGAGTCGAGTAGACTGATTCTTATAGTCACGCCGGTAAATGAACTCAATAAAACACTTCGTTTACAGGGAATATGGAAAATCAAAGTAGAGAAAAAGAAATCGCACCCACAGCTTATTCACACGACAACTTTTGAGGTGAAAAAATATGTTCTGCCAAGGTTCCAAGTCTCAATCACTCCTCCAGGCTACATTTTAGCTAACGCTGAAAATGTGACTTGGAATGTATGCGCTAAGTAAGATTTACCAAGGGTATTCTACCTCTTTTTAGAGAGAGTTTTCCATTTTCGATGTATTATATTGAATCATATGAATCCCTGCAATAGATACAGTTACGGAAAACCAGTGAAAGGTTCACTTCATCTAAAATCAACGCCGCAAACGCCGACTTGGAGAAGAAAGCAGAATCTACCAGAAATCAATTACCTCACGGAGGTATTCGATATTTATGGGCTTGAAACTTGATAGAAGATATGTGGTTTAAGATTGAGAGTGTGTTATCAGATATTTGTATTTTCAGCTAAATTCAGATGACGGGTGCGTTGAATTTACAGTAACTGGGACGGAGCTTGGCTTAGCGGATTGGAAAGTATCGCCAAATAACATAATGCTCACGGCAAACTTTACCGAGGCTGGAACAGAAGTGGTTGAAACCGCTACGAGCCGAACAAACGTAGTCCATCAGTCACTGAAACTGGAATTCCTGCCACATACGCCTCAATATTTCAAGTTGGGATTACCGTATCACGGAAAGGTTTGACCACCAGAATCCTAATCAGATTGTCAACTAATTCAATAATTATCTGTACATACCAAAATCTCTGAATCAAAATACACGGAATTTGAATGATTAGTAAATTGTTTAATATTTTTTCTATCAAGCTACGTGTGCTGAAACAGGACAATGCACCGGCACCAAATGAAAAGATTCAACTTTGCCTGAAGGTGAGAGGAAAAGATGACTGGTTGAGGGTTGTTGTAGAATGTCGCAATTTTACATCGTCGGCGGATGGATTTATTGACTTTATAGTACCACCACAACATAAAAATATTGAGTCCTTCAGTTTTGTTGCAGCTGGAGTTGATTATCCGACCAAATACTACTCCCCAGATAAGAGATGGCGAGTAAGTCGATTCTCTTCTTACATAATACGCTCTAGAATGAATGAATTTTTTTTTTTTTTCTTTTTGACTCAACTTGTTCATTTATTGATGTAAATATGCACATTTCCTCGTAAATGAATAGGTTTTTATGGATCAACCATCAGCATATATGGACACTAGTCCATGGTACTCTCCATCCGACAGCTACTTATCAGTCGCGCCTGGATACCAGCCGATTGTTTGCGGTGAAAAGTATTCTTTCAATGTTATGTACACAATGCCGATTAACCACGAGACGAATGATTCGATTTCCTTCCACTACTCGGTCAACTCAAAAGGAGATCTATTGATATTTGGCCATGTTAAGCACAAACCTCACAAGGACTCTATTCTGAACTATTCAGAATTCCGCAATCTTCTAGGAGCCATTGAAACGCCAGCGAACAAAACTGATCAAACGCATGTTGTACACAGGTAAATATGATACCTAGTGCAATAGATCACACTTAACCATAATTGGAATCAATTCTTATACGCAATCAACCAAACGTGTGACAATATCATTTATTCGAATTGGTATAGATTCCCGTTAAGCGTTAAAGTAACACCAAGTATGGCTCCGGTATCAGAGCTTTTACTGTACTATGTTCGTCCTGATGGAGAAACTGTTGCCACAACGTACACAATCGTTGTTGGAAATTGCTTTGGAAATAAAGTAAAGACGGCGTGGCACGAGGAGACGCAAAGTCCAGGAGGAAAAACTCAATTTCACATAGAAGCAGCCCCATATTCTCTTTGCGGAATATCCGCACTTGATAAATCCACCCTGTTCCTGAGTAGCGGAAAAACAAACATGATGAACAAAGAGGATGCATTCAATCAGCTAAAGAGATTCCACATAAATCCGACTGCCAGTCCAATTCAAAGTGGTCTAAATCATTGCTTAAGTAAGCAATTCTTAGCACTATCTTTGTTTTCTCTACATAAAATATAATATTAACAAGAATTCAGAGTTTCATCATTCACTGTTATGTTCACAGAAGCTAAAGAGCAATCGCAAGAAGAAGAGGAAATCGATCATTTACCGAGACCGGCCGAAGAAGAGCCACCGTTCTATGATTTGCGTAGAAGAAAACGATCGATGTATTATGGACGGGCTCACTACATTGACGCTATGCAGGCATTTGATGTTAGTGACGTTTGTTGAAATGAGTGCTATTCATGCGGTAGTATTTTTGTAGAACCAATTCGATTTGGTGGAATGAAGATCAAGTAACGCTGTAGCAAACGAAAAAACAGTGAATTAATCTTGCAGGATTTTGGGGTGATCGTAATGAGCGATTTGACACTGGAGACTCGTCCCTGTCCTCAAATTCCCCACTTCAGATACCCACCTAGACACGTAGCGATGAGATTGCACCAGCAGGCTGAATCTGGTAAGTGGTAACATTAGAAGCACACTACACATTGTAGGGTTTGACCACTAACTAATAAATCCAAAAATTCGAAAGTTTAGATGGTGGGCCAATATTTGTAAGACATCGTGCAATGCCACTGGCTTATCCATTGCTTACTTTTGACGCGGCACTAAGCCTTGAGTATTTAGATCCAACGGACACTGCAGATGCCGCTACAACTATAAGGTCATATTTCCCTGAGACCTGGTTATGGGAATTAGTACAAACAGGGTCAGTATATTCTTAGAAAATAATGACATCCATCAATCGGCAATATTTTTCTGCCCATCAATAGTCACATTGGTTTGTATTTCACTCAAATATAGAAAGGAAGGTACAGTGACGATTGAACGTCAATTACCACACACTATCACGGATTGGGTTGGTCATACTACATGCATTTCTCCAAGGCATGGATTGGGAATTGCACCGCCGACAGCCATCACTGCATTTCAGTCATTTTTCTTGGACTATACTTTGCCATACAGCGTTAAACGTGGTGAAATGCTCCACTTAAAAGTTTCCCTCTTCAATTACATGCAACACAGTCTACCGGTGAGTTCAAGTCACTGTTAATTTACTACATCGCTATAATGTCAATTGTACATCAGACGCAGTCACACATCAGCTAATAAATAGATTAGTGTTTAACTAGACAAGTTTGAATGAAGTCATACTAAATTTTCTAGGTAAAAATCAAATTAGAAGATGCTAATGGTCTCGATTTACATTTGTCGCATGCCATGGTTGCATTTTGCGTCGATTCAAGATCTAGCGTTGTACACGAATATATTTTGCGTCCTCGAGTACTGGGTGATATCAATATTACAGTTTCTGCTTCCGTCGATGCCGAATACCCAGATCCCTGCGGACCAGATACTGTAGTTCATACAAGGTTCATGAATTACACGTTATTATGAATATAGACAAACTTCATACACACGATTACATAATGCAATTTTAACTTTGATACACAGAGATGTTATAACAAAGCCAATTCTCGTACTACCGGAAGGATTCCCTGTAGAAGTAACCAAATCGGTGTTCCTTTGCCCTAAAGAATTTGACGACGATACATTTGTACTCTGGAATTTGGATTTGCCAGAAAACTTAGTTGCGGACAGTGCAAGAGCATATTTATCCTTAATCGGTGACATCCTGGGCCCAGCTTTGGATAACTTAGAGAAGTTAGTCCGCCTGCCTATGGGATGCGGAGAACAGAACATGGTCTTGTTCGTACCCAATATTCACGTCATCAATTACCTAGAGGCAACGCACATAGAGAACTCTGCACTCAAGGCTAAGGCAATAAAGAATATGGAAAAGGGTAGGCATTAAATAGGAGTACAGGAGGTGGGAGCGATAAGATTTTGTACAATTATTCCCAGACTCTATTTCTTGTAACTACTTTTTTTAAATATTTAATTCAAGGATATCAACGTGAATTAAATTACCGGCACCCAGATGGTTCCTACTCTGCATTTGGCGCAGACTCTCCATCAACCGAAGGATCAATGTGGCTGACTGCATTTGTTGTGAAATCTTTAGCCCAAGCTCAAAATCTGATTCACGTGGATGAAAGAGACTTGAAATTCTCTGTGAAATGGATCACCAAACGCCAGCTGGAAAATGGATGCTTTCCGCTACTCGGCCAAGTATTTCACAAGGACATGAAAGTGAGTAAAACAAGTGGATTGTACTTTTAAAAATGATACTGAAACAATTTTTTGACAAAAAACCTCAATTTTATCTACCAGGGAGGACTGCAGAACGATGATGTTTCATCCTCGGCGCTAACAGCATACGTTTTAATAGCTCTCCTTGAATCTGGAGTCCCGTTGCAGCCAGCATTAACTAACAACGCGTTGTATTGCTTGGAAAAGGATACGGCTAGTAGTAAGGGAAACCCGTACACTGCGGCTCTCACCACGTATGCTCTTACTTTACTGGAACACCCGAAAGCCAACGACAGTTTACAGACATTGATGGCCCTCGCAACGCAATACCATGTATGCAAACAGAGAGTTCATTGTCATGATACAATGTCAACAACGGTTACATGTTCCTAATCCAATCTTTCAATCCTATTCTTAGGACTTATTATGGTGGGAAAATAAGATGAAACCATCTGTAGGTCTGAGCGTTGAAATGACAGCGTATGCTATTTTGTCTTTGGTAAAACTTGGCGGGGAAGAAAATATGGTTACTGCCCTTAAAGCCGTACGTTGGATATCAAAGCAAAGAAATGCCGAAGGTGGTTTCACTTCAACCCAAGACACCGTTCTTGGTCTAGAGGCATTGACCAAGTACGCAGCTGCCATGAGCCTAACAAATACAGATCTTTCTGTACTACTAACTGCCAACGAAATAGATCATGCCTTCAAAATGCAAAACGAGAACAGGCTACTTTTCAGGCAGATTAAATTACCCGTGTTGCCAACGACAGTGGAAATCTTTGCTGATGGAGAGGGATGTGTTTTAGTACAGGTGATAACATCGACAGACATTTCTTGCTCGTGACATTGTTTAAAAAAAAGAGAATTGTCAAGTCTAAATTGTTCTTTTGATTGATATTTTTGTAGAGTAATTTGAAGTACAACGTACCGCATGCCACCGGTTCAGATGCATTTGATCTATCAGTAAGTGCAGAGTCAGTAGCATCGGTCGACGAGTGTGCGATGCAGAGAATAACAATCTGTGCACGTTATAAGATGGCTGACGAGGAGAGTAATATGGCATTGTTTGATATCGGCATGATCAGTGGCTACGTACCAGACAAATCAAGCTTGCATTCTCTAGTAGAAGATCCCGGGAACTGTAAGTAATTGACCGACTAATAAGTAATAATCGCGATAACACGAAACATGAACTAATAAACTCTACTTTTCTAGTTGTAAAAAGATTTGAGGAGGATCGAGACGTCATTAGTATTTATTTGGATAAATTAACAGCCCAGAGAAGTTGTATTTCGTTTATTGTTACCAGAGAGAATGTGGTCGATAGGCCCGAGCCAGCCAACGTGAAGCTCTACGATTATTATCAACAAGAACTCACTGTATCAGCCGTAAGCAATTCAATAACAATTCACCGTTCCAATTATCCAAACACACTCGTGCCCTGATTGAAAGAAATTGTCTTTCAGAGCTACAACTTTGCGACAACATGCAGTAGCGCCGGCATAAACGAAGGTCCGGGAATGCCAAATCCAATGCCAGTTGAACCGAGCATAAAAAATGAGACAGAAAATGACAAGCCTTCAGCTGCGCCGTCAACTAGTGATAACGGAGCTATTGGAGTAGTACTTCTGTCGGCTAGGCACGTTAAAAATCTAAACGACGATCCTGAAGTTCCTGAAAACGTAGTGGCCTCTCTCCCGATAGTAACTGATAAGCCGGAATCGAGAACCGTACCACCAGCTAAGGCAACAGAACTGATCGAGAAGTTTAGAGAAAAAATAGTGAGAAGTAAAGAGTTAAAAGCCAAAGCAAACGATACAATTATGACGACTGGAATTGAACCAAAACTGGAGAATGTTTCTCTGGTGGATAATTCGAATATAAAAATAAATGGCGACGGTTTCGAAGAGATCGGTCACGTCAGAACAGAAAATGATAATTCTGTCCGAGAGTTTGGAAGAGGCAGTAAAACAAACGTGGATGAAAATCTCAACAGTAAACAACTGGAAGGTAAGACAGTGAGAAAATTATAGCAAACTATTGATAATTGAAGCTCATAAATTAGTTGATTGATCACGGAACTGTTTTACCTCTAATTCGCACAGTAATAAGAGATGTGGGAAGCGGAGAGACGCCAAACGAGGAAGACTCTGGTCTGAATCCATTGTTCGTAGAGGTAGATCACGATCTAGAAACACCTGAGGGAGTAGAAGGGCCCGAGCCGGTATTTGTCAAGCCTGACACAGTAGTTGATTTCGATGAGGTGTCGATAACGAGAGAGAATGTTCAAAATCCTGAGCAAACTGAACCAGCTTACGAAAAAGCGTCCCATGGTCAGGAAGTCGATGCGACAGAAACAGCGAATGAAAAACTTGAAGACAGAATGATCGTAGAACCGGAACAATTTATGATAGAGCAGGAATTGGTCCCATCAACAAGTTAGTAAATATACCTGAGTAGTTTGAGAGTAAAGTTTACAAATGTTAGAAATCTATTACTTTACTTTGTGTTTAGCTACAACTTTGAAGACTTCGTGTCCAATCTGTTTGGGGAGTGTACCAAAGAACATTAGCGACGTATACTGCAAGGCAAGAAGCGTAGTCAAAGTGGCAATCAGACGGTGGCGAAAGGCCAGACTACTCTTAGATCTTCACTCGAGCAGGTCAACGAGTCGACTCCGTTCCACGATCGACTTAACAATGGACCCAGAATGTTCCTGCGAAGTGATAGACACATGTGAGTATTTGAGTTGACTGTCTGGAAACCATATTAAAAATCTTTTTTAAATGAGCAATATTTGAAAATGAAATGAATTGATGAATAAAACGTTTTATTTCAGCTGGAGGGTTTGCACTGTTGCTTGATCAGAAGGATGCAGGTCTAGCCTCGTTGGTTGACCACGTAGAGCAGCATTTAGGAACGAGCGTAACAATCTACAAGTTACCGAACACGCAGGGTTTGCCGCCAGAAATAAAACAGGCTCGAGCATTGTGCTAATCCGTTTTGTGGCAGGCAAGGATTTAAGAAACTTTGTAACTACATTCAACTGAAACTACACAGTCCCTCTACAGACTTGTAAAGTAATAAAGTACATTAAACACTCGAAAGTAAATGTAAGCTCGCATAAGTCTACTATAGCGATCAGTTATGGCAAGATTTGTGTTAATTATTATGGACATCCAATGTTTCACACCGTTCATAAATAATAATAATATGTAATATTGATACATGTGTTTCAAATTTTATGCCACGCAAGAACGAATGGAGAACAATAATGTTGGTCTTAGATTTGTAACTCGTTAGAAAAAGATGTATGTATACATTTTAGATAAGAACATGAGTAATATCATGAAATTTCATAAAGATAATTATTGAGATTAGACTCGTGCAGGTTCGATTTTTTAAATTTGTTGTTTTTCTTTTTTTTTTTTTTAAATAAGTAAATTGTGTTGATGGATTTATCAAAATGGATATTATACAATTACAAAAATCTTTTAATTACAATTATAATTTTTTTTATGTGTTTGAGTAATAAACTGTAAATAATAAAGAAAATATCTCCCAGAATTTGTTGATCATTTGTGATAAAGCCAAAAGAAAGTACATGTATGTACGTACATGAATAATCCAATTATGCACTTGGTTTGGATTGATCATAAATAGAGATTTACTGATGAGTTTTTATTATTTATTTTTCTCGTTATATCTTTTCCACTGTGTTACCTTTATAATTATTACAAGTTAACAATCATTATCTTTAGATATTAATTACATTAAATATTAATTTATTACCACGAATCGACGTATATGTATGACCTATACATTGCAGATATCTAATCTATACCCAGTGCTTGGAAGGTACTTTTCGTCAAACTAGTTATTCTCGCGATGAACCATCTCATTTTTTAGCCTCTTTAAATCATTTATTTTATATTATAACATTACAGTCTGTAATTGTAATAATTTATCATTTGGCTTCGTGAAACCTCTAGGAAATTATATCGATATTCATACTTATTAAACAATAAATTTACATTAAAGAAAAATACTTTGATGTTACTTATATGCTATTAGTTTTAGGTATTATTATTGTTATTATTTCATAGGATTGCTCTGTTCTCGAACACCATGGGGAAAAAAGCAAGAACGAAAAAAAAAATGAAAATAAAAATAGAAAATCGGAATAAAAACATCAACAGTGACTGCACAATATTATACAAAGATACAGAATACCTATTTCACACGCAACCCTCAAAGCCCAAATAATGTTGCAAAAAAATCTTAGATATTGTTCTCTTACTTCAGCAGACTATACATTTTCAAATCTACGACTTTATTGTCGTGCTTCGTTATAAGGGCAAGGAAGTTATTGGAAAAAAATCGATTTACATCCAACGATGAAAAACGTTTTTATATCAACTTTCCACTCTACTGTATATTTGTATTTAGAAAGCTAATCATTGATCTCTTATCTTGGCGTGTAGCATACGTCTCTTTTTTTTTCTCCTTTTCTTGTATTTTCCTCCTCCAATTATAAAGACCTTTAAATCCACAAACCTTACGACTATAACGTATATTTACGTCAAACTTATTTACAGTGCTCCGATTAATAATAACTTTTGCTTACTCTTTTCAATCTTTATCATACAAAATAACTTCAGTAGTACCACTAGATTATTTATGTATACGCTAATGAGCCGTAATAAAATTATTAACGAAATTTCCGAACGTTTTCAAACAGTTTTCATTTTCCTTCTTTTGCTTTCATACATTCTAATTCAACCCAAGTTAAATATATGCTTACTGTTCTTATTCATAATGTCATTGTAAGTCATAATATGACAATACAAATGACCATAGAGATAATATTAGACATTGGTGAACGCTACACAAATTTTTTTTTTTTTCCACTAGGTTTTTCATATTTAAGCCATCAACGTCGGAGCAGTCTTACATAATACATATCAATGTCGATTATTATTCACTTGTATATTTGTTTTCGTATTGTAATACTCTCAGTGACAATTTGCGAACAAATTTCTCAACTTAAGAAGTAATTTATAATTAGGGTAATGAACGTTCTACTCCGTACATTTTTCATTCTTTATACAAAAGATTTTTGTTACTTGATCTGACGATATGTCTGAACGCTAGCGCTGGACAAATGAAGTTTTGCCCATTCATAAGCGAATTTTTAATTGATGAGATAACTAGCTATAGTAATTAACCCCAGATAGTTTGATTCCGTGTAAGAAATACCTTGAGAACTAAGAATATTGAATAATCATAAGAAATGGCGTAAAAATATGTATCCAGTGCCAGCTTGCGATAAAGATTTAGTTATAACAAAAGGATATTTGTTCGCATTCGGGATAAAATAAATTGAGGACCATTGTCATGGTGTATGGGATTATTACAGGGTAATAGATAGGTAATTATTAGCTATACATTAGGTTTTCATTTACTGTTCGTATATTCTATGCGCTATACTATAGTGGCAGGTAGCGATTACCCCTTAAATTATTAATTTATTACCATCCTAGACGTTTCAGTTATCACGTTTTATCAATAACAATATACAGACGTTTTAATCGATTAGTATTGTCCGTTTTATTCATTCTTTATTAACTTTTTTTTTTTTCAAATTTCTTTCTTCTTTTTCTCTTGTTCAAAAACTAATACACAGCAGCAAATCTTGCAAACAAATCTGCAATGCTCGATACAAATTAAATAACGTTATTGAATTATGTAGTATAAATATAATTTGGCAGTAATAGAAGCTTAGATATATGTAGCTATATGTCAGATGAACTGATCAATCAATATACATATGCTATACATGGAATTGGAATAGTTCTTTATGCAACAAAAAATAAATAAAAAAAACTCGCTGTCAGTATCAAGATAATGAAAGAAAATAAATCAGTTCCTTGTATGGACTATAACGCAGAACTTTACTACGCATATTTGTACCTAAATTACAGCAATTTATATAAATTCAGCTTGTTTTCTACAAGAATAATACACAGATACCCCAACACCTTTTCTAAGCGTCGCAGTCTCTTTATATACCTATATACTTTGAAATAAACATAAACTTCATGTGTTGTGTAATTCATTATAAATATATTTTTCTTTTGTATGTGTGGAATGAAAGCTTCCAACTTTTAGGCAAGACAATCATCTCGATATCTTGTCATATGGACTGTTTTATAATAAAATAAAAAATAATCATCATCGTATCCACATTTAGCTAATATTCGATGATACTGTTATATCGGTATGTATATCGAACCGTGGCAGTTGGAGGCAAGTATAAGTTTTTCTTTTCTGGTATGACAATGTCGGCATATTGATGAGCAAATAGTTAAACAGGTATGAAATGAAAACTTTATATACATAATGTATATCGATAGGATCGTCTTACTGCTAGTTTGTTTCATTTTCTTCTTAGTTTGTCACTGTCGCTCTCTTCAATAATAATAAAGTAATAACTTTGAAGATGAAAACCAAATAATAAAAAACTTTATGGAATAATATCGTTACGACGATAATAAAGCAGCAATAAAAACAGTAAGACAATATACAAAATGTCATAGGTAAACAACAAAAATGACAAAAAAATTTTATTCTCAGGATCAAAGTTGTTAGTTTTGATTATTGTTCTCTTGGTTCTCTTGCACTATCTTACGTAACTTAACGCATTTATTCAAAAACCGTCCCAGTTCTAATAACATTAGTAAATTTTTGGCGCAGAACAATCGTTGATCGGTCCGCTAGTTTTCCTCAAAGCGGTACCCCTCCTGATCTGATCCATCAAAGAATCCCTGACCTGCAGGGGATCCAATTCAACCATCGGAACCCTATTTCCCATTATTCGTCTGACGCTAGCCGATCTATTTGCCGCATTTAGTACAGGAGTTTGACCGCCTTGTTGTTGTTGAGCCAATTTGGCATTCAAAGTCCCTCGGAAACTTGAAGAAGCTCTGGAATTTCTGTTCGACTGCTGTTCGATCGAGTGTCTTCGCGAGGATTTAGGACTCCCGCTATTAACGTTAGCGTTCGCATTACCCGCGACGTTATTAGGCAGAAGTGAAGACGGTACAAGCTTGGCGCTAAGCACGGCCATGAATCCCTGCCCGACTCCCCCCGGACCTTGACTAGGCACTGGTCCATAGCTTTGAGGTCCAGTTAAAGAAGATACCGAAGTACGATCCTGAGAATGTGACCGTATCGAGCTAGTTCGATCGATGCTTTGAGTTCGCCTAATTAACGTGTTAGTGGTAACGGTCGTAGAGGCGACTGTAGTAGCAACAGAATTGTTATTCTGTTGAGAAGTGGCAAGTTTACGAAGAAAAGAAGGACTTGCCGGCGTATGACGAAGCTCAGTAAGCGTCCTGACGGTCTCAGACACAGAAATTGACCTATAAGCAGAAAAACACTTGCGTAAAAACATGCGGATCTCAAAACATTTTCCAATATTTGTAACAAATCCTTCACTGACCGTTGCGGAGTAGGCGTTGGTGTAGGGGAAGTACTTTCTAGTAAAAATGCCGGTGGCGGTGGTAAATTATCAGCTTCGTCATGCGCATCTTCTTTATTGCCTTCTTTTTTGTTATTATCATCGTTGGTCAAAGAATTCGAATTATTTATAAGCGGATTAAAAGTTCCACCGATAATAGTAGAAGTCCGTCTAACCGGAGGCGCCGGTCTAACGGCTTGTTGCATCGATCCTCTGCGCGGTAGCAAAGTAGCGCTTTTATTTTGATTCTGGTTTTGGTTTTGGTTTTGCTGTCGTGTGAAACTCGAGCCAGTCGAGTAGGCAGCTGTAATAATTAATAATACATTCACTGTGAGGGCTGATTGAATAGAAAATTCCAATTTGCTCCAATGCAGAACTGTACTTCATTTATACCGCGTTAGTAGTATTAAAAATGAAACATGCTTTATTGTTGAGGTGAAAACGAGGTCTGAAAAACTGTTATTCGCTCTCTCACCTCATCTCACGCAAAATTGTGTACATTTCAATGATTATTGGTAAATAAAAACATCAAAATGAATGAATACATCATGCGAGTGGTTTGGAATTAGGGAAAGGCGGCTCTGGGTTTGGGACTCACCACTCATAGACAATGGACGGCGTGAACTTTTGGTCACATCTTGATGTCTCAAGGTGCACTGGGAGCCAAAGTTCTCTTCAGGGTCTATGATCGCTACATGAACACACGCAAAGCACACATGCTGTTTCAAATGGAAAATCAACAAAATGGTGCGCAGTTTCCAAAACAAAAAATACTGAAACCAAGTAGGGAAATGAAACTCTGCGATCTCTTCATCAAAGACACATGCTATTTATTCCTAAGTCTTCTCACAACATGCAGAACGAGTTTTTTGAATGAATAAGACGGGCTTCAAGGTGCACAAACAAATCGCAGACAAAAGACAACAGCTTTATATGATTGTCGTGAATTAATGGTTTTCTCGAATAGGCTCAAATTTCTTACGTTTGTCGAGCTGATTGCTTGCATTTTCGTCATCGACCCCCTGGCATGGAACTTGAGACTGTAGTTGAACGTGAGGAAGTGTTGTCTGACTACCGTAGCCACTGCTTGACTCTAGACTCGATTCAGAAGTCAAACTACCACCATCTTTTTCCGGAGCGTCGACCTGTTGGCAATAATCATGAAAACTTGGAATCTCGATCTGGAAGTATGTACATCAGAATATAAACACATACACACAAAGTTCAATTGGTGGGTACCTTATCATTATTAGCGTTTGCAGCTGGCGGTGGCGGAGGTGGAAGTTGCTGCATTTCTTGAGCTCGACTAGCAGCTAGACTGGCTAATTCGTGCATATTAACGTACATTGGTTGTTGAAGTTGATGTGTAGTTAATTCTGAAAAAAAGGACCAGGATTAATACAATACTTGTTAATCTGAATCTACAGGTAATTACTCTAGTTATTAAAAAAACCAAAAAGATAAGAACCTTTAGCGAGGTGTGCAGGAATGGGGAGCTTAGGCTTTCCTCTGGGACTTCCCGGTGGGTCATTTTTAGCCGGAACTATGGGACGCTCAAGACTGGAGCATCGGCTGGGAATCGGAGGTCTGTTGTTTCTGAGTTGAACTCGATTCTGTTGGTTTTGTAGATGTGATTGCTGTTGGTTAGTTGACGAGCAAGAAGACGATGAAGAAACGGGAGAAGCTGGTTGACTGTGACAACAACTAGTCCCTGTTCCGGCCCCTTCGGGTGCTTGGAACGTGTAAACACTCAATGCGGGTCGCTGATGATGACCTTTTTCGTATGCTGGAATGCGTTCAATTGCAAAAAGATTAGATTCCATTATTTCATGGTCAATTGCGTGTTTTCAAAATTATCCTTAGACCAGAAGTAATAACAGTCGTCAAAATATTCTACAAAGATATTCACAATGTCTGTGTTTTCTGCTTCGGAATACTTTCCGAAATTATTCCCACTTGGCTTGTTTCGTTACCAAAATATTGTAGTTCTGGTTGCACCTTGAAATTCACAATTGTGAAGAATAGAATTATCAAAATGAGCATTTATCATATGAAAAGAGTGTCAGTTACCAGAGGATATAGTGTGCGGTCGCTCGTTGATCATGTTTTGGCTTTGCCTATCGAACTGGATGGAAGATTCCTGTAAATCTGGCCAAGTAGAAGTAGTAACAGGCCTCATTGTAGCGGAACCTGTGCTCTGGTTACTGTGGGAAGACACGTTCGATACCTAGAAGTAAAATTGAATAATGAAAAAAGCAGAATAGACATCAGCCGAAAACTCTTGGAGGTGATATAGTTTCATCTACATATTCGATAAGCGGATATAAAAGATACTTCAAAGCCTCCGTGTGAAAGAAATATTGAAAATTACCGCCTGATAAGTCGTCGATATTTTACCTGATGTTCGGTAATAGGCTGAGCATAGAGAGTGTCTTGAGAAGTAAATCCGGAATCTCGTGAGCTGCCACTGGTCAAGTGGCGGAGAGTAACCATCCCACTTGTGCTGATTGGCCTTACAGATACACCAACAGGCTACACAGTACAACATCAACTACTGCATTCAGTTGCTAAGCTATAGATAGACTAAATCTCGTACAAACTTATAACGTGTTTGAAATCATTTATACAGTGCGATAATCGAAATTATATAAACAATACAAAGCTAAATGCATTAATGCCTATAGACACACGTATAAACTGCCGCATGCTGCGAATACTGTATCATAAAGACTAAAAAATAATTGCATAGGCAGAATTTGATCACGTTTCAAGTTATAATAACTAAAATTAAAGGATATTAAATACGGAAGCTTTATAGAAAGGTTGGAACATCGAAAAACAGGATTGTAATTGGTAAAATCGATGTCTAGGATATCAAAAATACTATTAAAATAAACAAAATTAAACTTTACGACAGACTCGTTGATTGGATTTTTAAAAAAATAGCATGGTTTACGACATTGATATATACAGGGACCGAAGAGAGTAGCATAAAATTGTTTGCTACGTAAAAATATTCATTTTTGATAATTTACCTGAGATAAAGATCTGTGCCAAGGATGGCCAGAAGGACTTGGATGGCTTTTGCACGATCCGCTGCTGCTGCTGGTTAGCGAACTGATAGAGCACATAGAGCTCTTTCGTGATCCCAAAGACAACGAAGGACTGGAAGGAGGTGTGGTCAATGACCACTGCGTTGTATCGCATCCCTTGATGTCTGTGATTACCTAAAATTATATGAAACCTAATGGAAAAATCCTCCCCACGAAAAATAAAACCTTAGCAATTTCCATCGACGATTACCCGTATAATGTTCATCCATCATTCGAAATCATTTGGGACTTACAGATTTGCTCTCACGTTGAAAGATTTGACGAAGATTATTTCCAAAGTACACATATCCCCCCCCCCCCCCTCTAAGAGATTCCTGATTAATTACCTGTTCTGAAGCGGGCGGTAAGTGATTCGGGGAAGCTGTGTGCCTTTGCAATTGATCGGAGACTTCCTGGAGGTGTGTTAGCTCCATGAGCATAGCGATTTCCTCATCCTGATCAAATGTGATGAATTAAAATTTGTTAGACATGGGATTTCTTTATAATGTATGAATAATTGCAGAGTATGTATCGTGAGTTTCTTTATTAGATACTAACCAAAACGGGCTTGAGGAACCTGGCGAGTAAACAAAATCTACCACGTTCTTCGACAAGAGCAGCGCGCACAGCTTTTCTCTCAGTTTCTTCAAGGCTAAGTCTTTTCTCTCTGACCACAGCGGCAGATGATTCGAGCAATTTGCATAGTTCGAGATCTCCTCCCGTGCACATTCCGTGATTTTGTCCTTGTATTTTTCGAGCCTTTTTTTTTTGTAAACGTAAAGTGTCCGTCGATCGTTTTTTCAGTTCTGTTTTTGCTCTTTTGTATTCTGAAAAATAAAAATAATAATAATAATTAATTAATTAATTAATTAATTATTGCAATAATAATAATAATCTCTGCATTGCAATTAATTATTTAATTAATTAATTATTTGCAATGAAGAGATGATTTTTACCGGCGAAAATTCAATTCTCGACTATTTCTACCTTTCTTTTCAATTTTACATTCGAAACGCCCTTGACAATAATCAGACAAAAATCGAGGGGTGAACCACTCTGAAGAATGGCGTACACCGGACTTCAAGACTTCAAAGACTTCACGGACTACACGGGACTTCACGGGACTTCATAGACTTCGAGAGACTACACGGGACCTCAAGAGACTTCCCGGGACTTCAAAGACTTCACGGGACTTCGCGGGACTTCAAAAACGTTACGGGACTTCACAGACTTCGCCGGGCTTCAAAGACTTCACGGGACTACAGGGACTTCAAGAAACTGCACGGGATTTCACAGGACTTCATGGACTTCGAGAGACTACACGGGACTTCAAGAGACTTCCCGGGACTTCAAAGACTTCACGAGACTTCGCGGGACTTCAGAGACTTCGCGGGACTTCACGGGACGTCAAAGACTTCGCGGGACTTCAAAGACGTTACGGGACTTCACGGGAATTCACAGACTTCACGGGGCTTCAAAGACTTCACGGGACTACAGGGACTTCAAGAAACTACACGGGACTTCACAGGACTTCATGGACTTCGAGAGACTACACGGGACTTCAAGAGACTTCCCGGGACTTCAAAGACTTCACGAGACTTCGCGGGACTTCAGAGACTTCGCGGGACTTCACGGGACGTCAAAGACTTCGCGGGACTTCAAAGACGTTACGGGACTTCACGGGAATTCACAGACTTCACGGGGCTTCAAAGACTTCACGGGACTACAGGGACTTCAAGAAACTACACGGGACTTCACAGGACTTCATGGACTTCGAGAGACTACACGGGACTTCAAGAGACTTCCCGGGACTTCAAAGACTTCACGGGACTTCGCGGGACTTCAAAAACGTTACGGGACTTCACGGGAATTCAAAGACTTCACGGGGCTTCAAAGACTTCACGGGACGACAGGGACTTCAAGAAACTACACGGGACTTCACAGGACTTCATGGACTTCGAGAGACTATACGGGACTTCAGGAGACTTCCCGGGACTTCAAAGACTTCACGAGACTGCGCCGGACTTCAAAGACTTCGCGGGACTTCAAATACGCTACGGGACTTCAAGGGACTTCACGGGAATTCACAGACTTCACGGGACTTCACACACTGGTGTACACCGGACTAAAAAAAGTGGTTCACCCCTCGACAAAAACCAAATCAAATTTTACCGCGCTATGCACATGCACGCTCTGGATGCGTTCCAGAAGTCGATGTATCCGGTAAACGGTCTACGATTGGTTATTGGTTCAATGCTTTCAACTCTATCATACGATTGGTTAGCGAGCTGACGGAATCAACTTTCTAAATCTGCTGCTATACACACATATTACTGTTTGCTACTGCCATCTAATTGCGTGTGTTGATAAAGAAGGTTTCTCGTCTCATCGAAAGATACTCGATATAAAGATAAAAAATACCAATTCGTTTTCAGAAGCATGGGAAAACTGCATACAAAACAAAATTCGACAAAAGTTTTAGACTCGATGAATAAAATGCGGAAAAACGGATGCGGGAAAATAAAAATGAAGTTTTTTTAATGTCCGAAACGGGAAATGTTGAATCTAGTCACGGGGAAATTCTGGTAATAAAATAAGAGGAGGCAGAATGACGCTAGGGGATATAGAAGGAATAAAAAGGGGAAGAGCGAGTGGGTATAGGCTTTTAGCATGTGAAAATATCATTAAAGTAATGCACCCTTATCTCTAGGTAGGTGTGCGTTGAATGATGATTCATTGTTATTTGTAGTTAAAACGCAAAGGGGTTTGCTGCGTTGCCTCCTGCAGCCAACTATACCTACTCTATAGTCATCCCGGCGTCGCGTCGCAAGGGATCACGGGACCTAAACCACCCCGTGCAATTATAATGCTTATTTGCATATTCATAATTGATATATCTATAAAATAGGCATGTATGTGCGCGCCGGGTGCTAATCTACAACTATTTTCAAAAGTGCAATGAATCCGCGTTGCTCACTTCGAAAACGCGATTCGTAATTTCTCCGAAACCGCACAACCGATAGGAATGAAGTTTAGGGAATTAACGATTTATTTCGGCAGAAAGTGGCTAAGTATTTCACTTTTTCAAAACCATTGAAAATTCACATTAATTTATTACCTAACCTCGAAATTTCAATTTCAATTAGGAAAAGTTTGTCCAAATTACTAAGAATTTTTCAAAAGTAAAATTGCTAGCCAATTTCTGCTAAACTGAAACGTTAATTGACAAAGTTTTATTCCAATCGGTTGCGTAGTTCGGGAGTAACTACGAATCCCGTTTTCGAGGTGAGCAACAGCGTTAGCACGCGCCTTGAATATCAACCGCCTTTCATACAAGAAAATGAAAAAAAAAGAAGAAAAAGAAAAAGAAAAGGACACTTATTTCTTTTCACATAATATCTATTATATGTATGCAAGTCCATTAGTAAATACGTATGTATAAGAGGACGTAGAACATAGATATAGCTATCTGTATTGAGTAGTACAATCGGGCCATTGTCAGTTGACGTAATCTGTGCATCTCTTCTGGATTGAAAAAAAGAAAAAAGAAGAAGTACATACATACTACATACCATGTAACTATTGGCCAACGGTAATGGAGTTTTGCAACAACTCAAGGTGATGATGAAACAGCGATATATATTATAGGTTACGTTATATTAGCGGAATACAATGTGAATGTGTATTTTTTTTTTTTTTTTTTCTTCGTTGCTGATTTTATTTTCGTATTGACAGTGAGTGGGAATTAGTTCCAAAGACCTAATTATACAGATTGAGTGATTGAGAAAGAGGCGAAAATATTCAGACGCTTCGTGCAATCGAAACGAATTCCTATGCCCGTTGCGGGTAAAAATAATAATAATTATTCAATTATAAATACAATACAGCTATGAATAGAAATCAACTTCCGTCGAACGGAATTTATATATATATTTATCATACATAAGGACAGGAAAAGTTCCCGCGAAAAAAATAATCAAAGCGATTAGCGAACCGCACTGTTATGTCAAAAACTTGATGAAAACAATTAACTTAAAAAAATTACTCGATATATATACTCGAATACAGAAAATTGAGAGAGAATATATTGTAAAATAATCTGTACAAGCGTATAGAAGTGAAATAGAAAGTAAATTTTCATAGAAAATAACACACCGCTTAGCCGAGCGTTGATAATGTTTGTTGATAAAACAACAAAACGTTGATTTATCTGTTTATACAGTTTTAAATAGGATAAAGTTATTTTGAAGATTCCCGCGGCATTTTGTACACGTATAATTTCCGTATATACATGACTACATAACTGAGAGAACAAGAGATAGATATATAACCGTGATAAATGTTCCGAAGGCGGGTTGAAAAGGTCGTGAGAATATACCACGGGCTCTATATTACAGTGCTTACTCGCAATGTAGACTGCAGTTTTAATATTTTAGAGTAATTTCATTAAAATTACATTCCCAAGAGCGGAAGACAATAAAAAATTTTTATAAAGAGAAAGACACAATCAAATTCGATATTGACTATTGAAAAATCCAAATGTCCCCAAAAATTTCAGTATAATTATACTTTTTATAAAAGAAAAGACAACCTTCATTAAGCTAAGTCCCACGATTAATCGCCTTGTTAGAGATATTTCATATTAGAAATTAGAAGAAACTTTTTACAAATTACTAGAGTTGTACAAATTTTCAAGAAGTGCCGGTATAATATACATAGGTAATTTTCTTTGACAATGCGCAGTGCGAATATAAAATTTCACACAATTTCTTAACAATGAATCGAATGAAGTTCGACGTATAGGTAAAAGATCGACGATAAATACCTATGCACGCATATATATACATGTAAAATCTTACGAAGAATAAAACGAAGGGTATAGAAATCTTCTCTCCGATATTAAGGTAGAGGCCCGCGATTCTGGCTCTCCCTCGCATGATTATACGGGGAGATGAAATAGGTAGAAGGGGTGGAAGCAAATGGGCGAAGGGTTTGTCGAGGGACTGTGAGGAAGGACACGAAAAGCACGAAGGGTTACAAAGGGAGAGAGAGAGAGAGAGAGAAAGAAGGGTTTGAAGTGCTGATGTGAGCAGGACGCAGAATTGAACTTGGCCGCGGGTGAAACTGGGTAGCAGCCAATAAGGGTAGCGAACACCACCATCGCCATCATCAGCACCACCAACCACCCTGTCAGAGTCCCTTGAATTACACCAATTGAACCGCTCCTAATTGACTTTGATCAACCGGAAGTTATCCTGCCACTACCACCCTAAACACCTTTTGCCTTTCAACTTCGCGTAACACCTACTTCCGCCTCTTCGGCATCGATTCATTCATTTTTTCCGCAAAATTAGGTATAAAATATTCTACACAGACAATTTTTTCCAACTTTATTAGAAAAAATATTTGAAAAAAAAACCGACGGAAACGAAAGCAGATAGATTAGAGATACGTAATTGATCATTATTGATGGTCTGATTACATGTAACAATTTTTTTCAACAGAAATTAAAACAAACTAAACCAAAAATAAGAAAAAAAAAACACAAATTATAATTATGGAAAGATGACGAGGACTTTTGAGGTAGAAATTGAAGGTTGATTTGAAAATAGAAAAGTTTAATTCATAGCTTACCCTTGGCATGTTCCTTGTCCAAATTGACGAGTGATTTCTTCCAATCTTCGAGTTTTTCTTGTAGAGGCATCACGAGGCAGTCCATGATCGCACTGTGTGTAAAATAGAAGTGACGTGTTATTTGCGACGAACAACAACAGGGTATAAGTGTTTTCAGTCGATGAGACTGAAGATTGTACCATTGAAGCAGTATAAAATAATTGGAAAAAATTATGCTCTTCCAGATGCGCGTGTTCAAGGAAGAGAAAAAAAATGTTATGAATAAATATAAATAAATTGAGTAAAACGTATAAAATTTAACAAGTATGCACGTTTTGCAATTCTAACAACCGCGTCTGGAAGGTGAAGTACCCAAATTTTTCGAACACTTGAAAATATCTTTCTTTATTATCAGTTGTCATACTGTTTTGAAAAAATTCAACTAATTGAAGAACGAAAATTCAATGTGCTGAAGAGATTATTACACAATCATCCTTATCACTATTATTGTAATTATAATTCGCTGTACATTGTTGACACTATGGAGTAGAAAAAATGAATAGATCAAGTGCTGCACCCGATAACAGGGTCGTTGAGGAAACGACGACAGTTACTTCTCAAGTTAAGCATATAAGATGAAAGTTAAGAAAAGAAAGAGAGGAAAAAAGAAAAAGAAGAGCCAGAAGAAGAAGTAACGAGCTACATGTAGGCATATAACGTAAGTAGCTACCTACATACTCCGAGGCTCGTAAAAGTTTTGCCAAATACTTTTTACCTTGTCTTACTTTTTTGTATTTTGCGGTACATATACCTAACGGTAAAAGATGAATATAATTAGCACGATTAATTTGAAGTTTTACAACCCTGTTATTCATACCCCAGGTTTATTGAAACGTGCCCCAAATTTCACTCGACCAAAGACTGGTTAACGAGAAAACAAATACGTTAATGAATAAGCAAATAAAAATCCACGTATACCTACATGTCGTCAAAGTACTTACATACGTACCAATAAAAACCTTGTCAATGTCCCTGAGTAAATAAAAAAAAAATGAAAAAGCCGAAAAATAAGATTTCAGAATTAAATAGCAGGAAGCAGCACGAAATGAATAATTTATTCGAAAGGTGAGAAATTATTGAACAATTTTTTTTCCTTTTTCTCTTCAATGTATTTGGCGATATCTATGCTATTTGTCCAAGGTAAACTTCTTTTCGATTCACCACAAAAAATTGTGTGGGTGCCCTGAATTTTTTCTCTTCCTTCTCTCTCTCTCTCAAATAGCATCATAAAATTCATAAGGATATTTATTTATATGTTTTATATCTTGAAGATGCGATCCATGTGTAATAAAAACCGGTAAACGTTGAAAATAACAACTATCACATACGTATTTTGATTTTTTACATTACATCCATTCAAATTCCATGATTAGGTACTGTGTACGTTTGAAAATATAGATACGCAAAAAACAAACAACAATTTTTACAAATAGTAAGAAACAATACCTCGTGAACGTTTTCATACGAGCCTCGACAGCTTTGTGACGTAGGCATATCCTCGTGAGAGCAGTTCCAATTTCTTTGGTAGCACCTGAAACAAACAGACAGAATATACTATACCTGTAATACAACATTGATAAAAATCATCAACAGCGCGATTGAGCGATACATATAGCAATTTGAAGAAACGATATAAATCGTATCGAATAAACCGAGAGAAATCTTTCTCTCGCATTTTTTCTGCCCCATATACCTCCAGTATGGATGTACAAGTAGATATACTATAATTATGCCTATACCTATTTATGAATTAATTATCTTTGATCCACGTTATTGCATTTTTATATTCAGTACGCGAGTGAATTCAGCGGAGATAAGTACATGGTCATGATAAATAAACGTATGTATAGTGGTGAATATTTGAAAAGTTGAAAAAAAAAAAAAAAAAAAACGAATACACGAAGAACAAAGTTAATTGTTCATAGCAGAGTAAGTAACATACGTACCTATACGTAAGTACGTATATACATAGATTTATTTACATATACGTACGCTCATGTATGTTGCATATTGTTGCTAACGAACGGCCTAGTTAACGCGGACCAAGCAATTAACAATTATATTTCTACGCGGTTTAATGCACCGTTAATTCGATATTCATTATTCATTTATAATATGGTATATATACAGTACGGACATAAACGCGTGCCCATAATATAGACGGTGCTTAGCCACATCGCGTGTTTCGTTCATATTATATGTATACTGCATATAAATACATATATACACACACACACACACACACGCATGTATATTATATATAAACGCAAAGACGAATAACTTTGCCGTTTGGGTAACGTCTGCGTTATAATTTCATACGTATATAAAAATAAATGTACATGTATGTATGTATGTATGTATGTATGTATAATTGTGGTAAATGAATTCCAAGGATGAAACCAAAGTTCGACAAGTTCGTTGTTTACCCCCTTTTTTTTACTACAACGAATAATTCTTCAATAGCGATCGTTTTTACGCCCTTTTTTATATACCCCTATCGAATTTTAAACTTTGATCCGGAAGTGGGTCTTGTTTGGTTGACAATAGATACATGCCGCATATAGTTATAGGAAATACGCGTCGAACGGTCTAGTGAACTCGACGCATTCAAATATATAGAATTATATTATATTTTTCAAGACTAAACTCCCCACGATAAATGGGTAAACAATGACACTATATTTTCAGTAAAAAGTTAGTTGACAAGAACAAAAACAGGAACTAAGATAAAAACGGCTACTGTTTTCCTCGTCGAATCATTCGATAATTAAACACATACGTCGTTGTTGTTGTTGTTTTTTTTTTCCTTCTTTGCAGGAAATGCGAGAGGAAATGTGTTTGTGTGTTTGCGATACTAACGAGCAGATAATTCGGCTGACTACCACATCGGCCCAGATCTGTAACTGTAGATTTTGTGCGTAATAAGAAGTTCACAGATGCTGATACCAATTAATGAACTGCTGAATCGATTGATTTGGAAATTTGTTCAGATTTGCGTTGAAGTTAATACAGTCGATTGGGAGCAAGAATATCAAAATCCGTCAATTCATTCTTGAGATGTAAACAAAAAACGTTGTATTTCTTTTAAACCAATTTCTGAATAACTTTCCAAACAAATCCTGTTCTCCGAAGCAAAAGAAAAATTAAAAATGAAAAAATAATAATTATTTGAATTTTTTTGTCGGAAAAAAATATGAACAAAATGAAAAAAAATTATAAAAAAAAAAAAAAAAAACGGGGCAAAACGCCCTCCTGAAAATTTCAGGGTCTCTTCGGCACATGGAAATCTACTTGCCGTAAAATTTTCGTCAAAAAAAATTATGCCCTTTGGCCGCAGGACAAAAATTAAACGCCAAATTCGGGGGCAAAAATTTGTTTTCAAAATTTTTTTATTTTTTGGCTTGAAAGATGAAGGTTTTTTGATTCCGAAGCACGATTGTGAAATATTTTTCTGATGACGAAAACCGGAGATACAAGCACCTAAAGATCGTCAGATGCGCTCGAAAGACGATTTATTCATATTTTGAAAAGCGATTAACTTCCGAACCGTTCGATTTCAGGACATATGACTCTGGATTCGTTGTTAGGGGTTAGCTAAGAACCAAAATCTCGCATGGCACCAAAATCGGTGACCTACGCGCAGAAAAGTGTCCCGGATGAGCGAGAATACCTCATATGGATAAATAGACGAATCATGTAATTTGCGTGATATCCAATTCTTTTCTTTTCAAAGCAGAAAAAGTCAATTTTTAAGAAAAAGAAAAATGAATAACAAAGTTTTGTCGATCTATTAGGTAGGTTGGAATTGAATTTTTTTCAATTGCCAGTCGATAACCTGATTCGTTACCCCAACGGCTTTAATTCAATACGCTGCAGAGAGGCACGCTGCCACACAAATCGAACGTTATTACCAGCCGGAAACGACGAGGGGGAATAAAGCGGATGTAATAATCCAACACGATGTTTTTACACATACCGCATAGATTGTTTAAGCAACCGCGTGTGCGTCTTGCCCAGTATCAGAGATCCTTACATGATCCTCACATGCCTTACAGATCGAGTGTGAATGGACTTTAATTTACATGCATGGTAAATTTACAGAAATCATATTCATTCATGAATCCCCGATATATATAAATGTCCACAATGATAATAAAATGATGTGCGTGTAAAGAACAGTACGTAATGATTGTAAACAATCTTCTATATATACCTACGTCACAAATCCACGTAAACTTGTACGTACATATATTTCAACATCGCATAAACAAGTTCATCCGAACCATAAGTTTAGTCTATCGCAGATAACATTATTCCATATGTTATGTGTTATACGCACGTAATAATTGTAATTTATTTATTTATTCATTCAAGATAAACATTCGTCATAACGCGTATGATTCAAGGGCGCTGTTACGATTCGAATGATTTTTCGTTCATCAACATCCCGCTTTGAAGATAAGAAAATTATTATGATAATCTGTCAAAATCTGATACGGGTCAGGGGTTTTTTTTTTCTTTTTTTTTAATATTTGCAGATCGGTGAAATTCCGTCAGACTTTTCCGATTGTCAAATTTCAGGATGATGAATCCAACACGGCCGACCAAGGTTTTCTGGAGATGATATATAAGATTTGTTAAAAAATATTCTAAAAGTTATTCGTCAATTTTTCTTGGACGGATGGAGCCCCATAATCCAAAATCTATAATATTTAATTCAATTGAAAATGGCGTATGGATGAAAACAGCAAAGTAACAAACTTTCCACTCGTAATATGATCACTTTTCTATTAATTGAATCCTAAACCAAAACATGGCTATATTTTTGTAAGCTGAAAAAATTTGGGCAGAAAGTTGTAGTTCCGGTACCAAAAAAGTTCTATTTCGATCTTGACTGCAGGCCTTAAAAATATTGTTTGCCCAAATCGTAAATATATAGAGATAATACGATATCAGAAACCCTGACAAATGAAACACGATAGTAAGATTTGAAAACGCCGCAAAAGGCAAATGAAAAATGTACATCTATATGTATACACTATACATATATAAAGATTCTACGGATTCTCGTAGCACAATATCGATGTAGGTATACCTACCTCTACCGAATAGTAAACAAACCCGATCCGCCAACCCACAACCACGTGACAAATAGCAGACTTTTTCGACCTATATATTTGTATACAAATATAGCTGTGTATGGTAAATTACGTTTATCCAATCGTTGAGTGTATCCTCTGTTTAGTTTTCCCCAGTCATTGTTTTTTTTTTAATTCGTTTGCTTTTTTTTATCCCTTCCGTTTGTTTTGCACTTTCTTCCATTCATTATATTTTTTTTCTTTTCTTTCTTTCATTCTTTCTTTCTTTTTTTCTTTTTGTCTTTTCTCTTTTTTTTCTCTTCTACGATTCTTTCCTCGGCAGCAAGTGCATGACCCAGTGACGTACAGGGAGAGTGAGGAGTCGAGGGGTTTGGCGGGGGTTGGCGAATTGCAGTCGAGAGAGGGTGTTGAACCACGCGCAAGGGTGGTTCAGAGGAGGAATGAGGAATGAGGAAGAAGGGAGGAAAGAGGAGAGGAGGAGGGGAGAGGGGGGAGGGGGAGGGGGGGGCCAGGGGTTGGCAACGGTATATCGGAAGATCAATACCAGAGAATACAGTAGAGAATGGGAATCGGGGGTCGACGTCCCGGTAACGTCCTGGTTCAGCCCCTATAGCGCGGCGGCCGAGGTGGGTTCTTGTCCAACTGGGCCAAACCCAACCAAACCCTTAATGTACGTATACCAAAACCCCCGGGGCTACTGCTTGTGCTTGTGCTTGTGCTTCTACTGCACTTCTTCGACCCGCGACCGTCCTCGTCCCTTGCAGGCTAACATAACATAAGCAAAATCGGAATGCAAGGCGAGGTGGCGCCATGCGATTATTGTACATCTGACCAAGAGACTTCTCTCCATTTATTGTATACGCAAACTGAAGAATTGTACCTAAACCGCGTTTACAAAAAAAAAAAAAAAAAAGAAACGAAAAAAGGCACGATTTTTCTATTTTCGCGTATTTACAATAAAAATTGAATGACTGGCCAGCTGAAAAGAGAACATTGTATGCTGGGTAGAACCGGTAGACACGACCTTATCGATTTCACGCTTTAAACTAGTTCGTTTCAACTTATATCTGCACGTTAATACGGCAATAACGTAGAGATCACCTCGAACATAACCTGGCTATGGAAAAAATAAAAATAAAATATAAAAAAAATACAAAAAATGAGTTGTACCTGAATTCTAGAAGCTTTTTGTACGAAGTGACATACTTAGCAACTTTCTGCTAGAAAACTGAATTTATTTGTCGAGGGTTCATTCGGATCGGTTGGGTAGTCGTCGAGAAAGTATATATATGATTCGCTTTTTCGACTCGATTTTCGAGGTGACAACCATTGGTAATTAACCCTCAATCCGTAAAGGTATTCGAAGCACCTTGATCCCGTGAACCTGGGGTCGTTTTCGTCTTCGTACTTATACCAAACCAACAATTGTAGATGAAAAAATCTGAAAAAATTCATGGCCCATCTTTAGACTGTACTTCTCAAGGGATGATAGGTTTTATTATTTTTTATCTCTTTTTTTCTATCTTTTTTTCATTCAGTCGTAAGCCACCCGTGTTCGATAAATTTTCGGTCGGACGAAAACGACCCATACGTTCACGGATTGAGAGTTTGATTATGGAATTTCGAATAGACTCCCATATATCGCGTTAACGTCATTTCTCAAGTGAGAGCAAGAAAAGACAAATCTTATCCATGATTGTTATTGTATTTTTTATTCTCTATTATATCCTGGATCTCCTCGGGTCAATTTATGCTGAAATAGACGAATATAAGAAACGGTGAAATTCGAACTGCAAATTTGTGTCAGCTGATCCGGAAACGGCCTAACATATACGACCTTTTGCTTTTACTTCTGAAATTTCTTTATTTAGATCGATCTATAAGGATTCATATTATTATTATTATCATTATTATTATTATGCTTATTTTAATCCGGCAGGAAATGCCGAAGAAACAAGTTAGCCCCCATTTGCCATTAGACATACGCGATATTGTGTAGGACAGCTAGCAGTTGTATTTCGTATACATATCTATGCATATACAATGTACCGAATGTATGCATATTATACGTTCACAAAAATATATGTGTACAGAATGAGGATCATCTGCGGAAATATGACGTAAGGAAAAAGTCGAGACTAGTATAAATCGTCCGAATCGAATATAGGTACGAGACTATACAACGTTCTATAGTGAAAATCTCCCGATGATGCCGCCAGATCCTCCGCAGCGGATGACAATTTTATACTCGGATCTATAAATTTATTCCCGATCGACATATATGAGATATTGACCTATACCTACGATACGATACGATACGATACGATACGACAGCCCGACACTGCAGTCCTGTTCATCTAGTTGTGTATTTTCAACAAAGAAGAAACCAGCCAGCAGCTGCTTTACGCTAGTCTCACGTTGCAAGACCTTTTATGTAAACCCTCTGCTGCAGGCAGTGGCTTCTTGACGTGGGGATATGAAGAGGATTCCAGTATAAGGTAGGTAGGTAGGTAGGTAGAAAAGCTGCGGACCACCCTAGCTAAGCCAGCTTCCACAACATTGCGTCGCACTCGCACATAGTTACATATATACCACTAACCATGTTATTCCCTATTATTATGCATACAGTAATATAGTATACGAGTATGTAGGTATATATATTATGCACAAGAAGTGATCTCCAGGTGATGATATTCTAGATTTCGCAAAATTCCGCACCTCCACCGCAAAAGGCAAAAATGAGCATACGGTACCCGAAGGAATTATAGCCAAAAAGAGAGAGAGAGATGAGTTTTCTTTCCTTATTTTCATCTAAATTTTTTTTAAATTTGTTTTCATCTTGTATGTATAGTATATATATATATAGTATAACAGCGCACGCGAGTCAAGACATATGGGTGATATCGATTTCGTATATGGTCGGTGGAATTTTGTAAAATTGCAGCTGTTGACAGAGTCGATGCGTCAGAGAGACATTGAGTAAATGCTGTATAATATGTGCTACATATAAGTAGTATGTGTATAAGTGGAAAAGGGTTTATAAAAAAAGCGATCGAAATATTACGCAGATGGTAAATACATAGAATATGGCAGGGAACGATACAGATACGGATAAACCAAACAGTATATATAGAAGATTATAATAACGATGCGATGGACAGACGCAGAATCACGGCGAACTAAACGGAGATCGTATTACGTAAGCGGGCGAGACTAGATATTGCGAGAATTTATTTTACTTTATATTCCCGTATATAATACTGTCACGGTCTATTATATCCCTAAGTAGCAATGATCTAACGCGTCCTTAACTTCTAGATATTCATCTATGTATGTATCATGTACCTAATATCTATATACGTACACACATCAGGCGTCAAGAGAGGCCTTCTCGGCTACTCTACGTATAGGTATGTACTTCGTTATACAGATACGTATGAACTACATATACGAAGCTTTTTGTTGGCATATTACGTTTAGCGGTTTAGTAAATCATCGATAATATACGCCTACTGTATTTATACATAGGTACATCATTCCATTCGAAAATACGATACATAAATATACAACTATTGCGATTCGATTCTTGTGTAATATTATACATATGAGGGTTTCTTCGTCAAACGGGCCACCCGTTTAATCCGAGGTCTCCGAAAATTCTGTAAAAGTTTCTACACGTTATCGGGGATGAGAAAAAATTTTGGGAATTTTTTCAGATTTTTTGGTCATTGCATTCCAAAAATCATTTTTTTCAATCATTTTCACGTAGCGTAAGAAATAAGCGCCGGAGCGAAAAATTGTCGGAATGAAATTTGTATGTCTTTTTCTCAGCTTTTCGGTAAAATTGGAAGAAAAAAAATTCCGACCCATTTGAACCTCTTTTTCCCCCAAAAACGTTCGGAAATGTGCATTTTCCAAATTTGGACAGTTTTTTTTTTCTTGAAAAAAATGTCAAAGAAGGGTATTTATGAGAGAGTTTTGGGAAAAAAATTTTGGAGTGGAGACTTGAATGCTCTCCCAGAAAAAAATTATTACATAGATGTTATGAATTTTCGGAATTGAATAAAAGCTACTCAATAATTTTTTTCTGGGAGAGTATCAAAGTCTCCATTCCAAATTTTTTTTTCCAAAACTCTTTTATGAATACCCTTCTTCGACATTTTTTTCATGAAAAAAAAAAACTGTCCAAATTTGGAAAAAGCACATTTCCAAGCGTTTTTTGGGGAAAAGGGGGTTCAAATGGGTCGGAATTTTTTTTCTTTCTATTTTACCGCAAAGCTGAGAAAAAGACATATAAATTTCATCCCAACAATTTTTCGCTCCAGCGTTTATTTCTCACGCTACATGAAAATGACTGAAAAAAATGATTTTTGGAAAGCAATGACCAAAAAATCTGAAATAATTCCCAAAATTTTTTCTCATCCCCAATAACGTGTAGAAAATTTTACAGAATTTTCGGAGACCTCGGATTAAACGGGTGGCCCGTTTGACGAAGAAACCCTCATATATGTACTCGAAGTAGGTATTACCAAGGCCTGCAATTAGGTAAATGATTGCGGATTGAACAATAATTCAAGTATGAAGAAGTTTTATATACCTACATACCTACATATCTATACATTACAGAACGTAAAAATGACAATTGCAGTTTTTCGAACTCGTTTGCCCCATTTCAAGTAATTTAAGTAATTCGAACTCATGTCAGGACTTCAGGAGTTATTTCGGTTATTTCACACCATATCTATAAACTCAATGAATGATGAAAATCATCCGAAGTTACAATATATTTGGAAAAATCCCAAGTCGTATACATATGTAGTTATTTTCAGTCATTCATCAATTGATCGATTCGTCAGCGTTACTGATTTATGATTACACCAATCAATTTGTTAAATAATTATTCTGTTTTCTTCATTTTTCAATTATCGTTTATCGAGAATAACCAATTATGAATTCAAAATGTCCGTAATTCCCATATTCATGAACAATTGTTACTTCTATTTTTATTTTATTTTTATTTTTTTCACTTCATAATAATTGAAAATCAATCAGTCGAAATGATAGGATAAATCGCTGATATTTGCGCTGCAACAAATTGATTCGGTAACAAATCAAATTTTGCCCATACATTATATGTATATGTGCAATTCCACGTCAAGCGGGCCACTTTTTTGGGTCGTAATCACCGATTTTGATTTCCATCGAGGATTTTGTACTACTCATGGATGTAAGTCTCTGGGCCAAACCAAAAGTCAATACGCGACTCTGTTGTCTTCCTAGCGGAGGTTGAAAAATGCCGTTTTTGCGCGCCAGCTTCTCTTCGGCGGCTGATATCTCAGTTGTTTTTGGAGCAAAGTACTAAAGTATATAGTGATTCTCGTAGCTATTTTCATACGCTTATCGGTGATTATACTGACATTGCTCCCCAACTAAAATTTGGCAGTCAAAAACGGAGTCAAAATAAAATTTTCATTTTTCAAAAAGTTCGCCCATTTTGAGAATTCTGTTTTTTCTCTCTAAAAATGGTTCGAAGTATCCCCTACATGTACCCGAAGTGGCAAAGTGGGCCTCTTTTCCGATGTTTTTTTATCCAAGTTTTAGTCGATTTTTCCAACATTTTTTTCAAGTTTTTTCAATTTTTTTTCTTTTTTTTTGTCAATTTCGTCCCGAACATTTTCCAATTACCAGAAACGAGCTCGTCATGCGGAGAAACTGTTTCAAAAAATTGAAATGCGTGACGAAAAAATTTTTTTATTAGAATAATTCAGATTATATCGAAAAAAAATCAGATGAAAAACCAACGAAAGAACGGCCCACCTTGCCACTTCGGGTACGTGTAAGGGATACCTTGAACCTTTTTTAGAGACAAAAAACAGAATTTTCAAAATGGGCGGACTCCTTGAAAAACGAAAATTTTATTTTGACTCCGTTTTTGACTGCCAAATTTTAGTTGGGGAGCAATGTCAGTATAATCACCGAAAAGCGTGTGAAAATAGCTACGAGAATCACTACATACTTTGGTACTTTGCTCCAAAAACAACTGAGATATCAGCCGCCGAAGAGAAGTTGGCGCGCAAAAACGGCATTTTTCAACCTCCGCTAGGTAGACAACCGAGTCGCGTATTGGCTTTTGGTTCGGCTCAGAGACTTACATCCATGAGTAGTACAAAATCCTCGATGGAAATCAAAATCGGTGATTACGACCCAAAAAAGTGGCCCGCTTGACGTGGAATTGCACATATGTATATAGAATATATGAATATTATACATAGAAATATGTAGATAAGTATAGACGTATTTCTAGGTTTCGTACGAATGTAGAATGATTTGTAACTACTAGGAGGAGTAGAAGGGTATTGCAGTATTATGTAAGTATACATATATATATATATATATATATGTGTATACAGGTAATATAACGGTACTCGTGTGCACCAGAAACCGACTGCGTATATGTATATATATGTATGCATATGTATATACCATGCATATAAATCTACACCTCCTAAATGATTTGTATACATATTCATAATGAAATAAACCAGATCTCATAAGTCCATAGGTATATATATAGGAGGTAGGTATAATAACAAATGGAGTGGATTAAAGGGAAGTATACAGTCAACAACCGGCCAACTGACCAACTGCCCGTCAGATCGGTCGTCCCAGTTCTTTGCTCCCACGCTCATCCACGATTCTGAACGCGTTTACGCGTTCGCGTGTCGTTTTCATCTCTCTTCCTCTTTCTCTTCCTCTCTATCTGTCTATCTCTCTATTTCTCTCTCTCTCTCTCTCTCTCTTTCGCTCTTTCCGTTCCTTTTCGTTCCTCCGACTTGCAGAGCTATAAACCCTACGTAAGTGTCGACGTGACCCAAATCCAAATTCGACTATACAACGAATCAACTCATACACTCGCCAGAGAGAAAGAGAGGAGCCCTTTTTCGACTGCTGCACCATGCAGACGCCACTCGATATACATATATGTATACTTATGTATATAAATATAAAAATATAAATATCACATTTTCTCCCGCGGAGCTGATTCTGGTCTTTCTGTTCTTTCTTTCTGTTCACGATGTAATCTTACTTCGAGGAAATTTTTACATCGTTCCTGATCGTTTCCCGGCTTTCCCGCTGCAGTTTCGTTATTTTCAATAATAATCCTATATTCGTAATTACCTGCCACCCCTCATCCATCAATTCTATAATCTTCATTATTTGTATGTATGCATCTTGCGTATATGTTATAATTATTATACGCGTAATTATTTATTAGTTATTCATATACCGAGGAATTTACTCGGACATTTTTTATTGTGGTTCTTATTCGATTCCTAGATTTTTTCAAAAAATAACAACTATTTATTTGAACAAGTTATTTTTTTGTTTTTCGAATTCTTACCGAATGTGCGATCGAACTTGCGCAGCATTAAGCATTTATTTCCTTTTGAATTTATTTTCTTTCTTCTCATAAAGAAAACAGATGCGAAAGAATTTTCGTCTCGATTCATTCACGAGGATCGCGAAAGCTGCGGAGAATGATTTCTCATCGATTTCAAATCACCCTATACGCATCGTTCGACATTATTATTGATAAATATTGTTTTGTCCCCTGGAAGTTTTGGATGAAAAAAAGTGTTTCTATAGGAAATACACGAAAAAACCCCTATATTTTTCCATTTCCACCCAAGATGCAGCCCACTAGTTGTCCCAGTCTCGCCTATACGTACTTTTAATTTAAACTAACACCAAGATGAAAATATATGTAATGTAATGACTTAATAAATAAATAAATGAACAGATCAATAAATAGTATAAGGAACACTAACCTCGGGCACTTGTAGCTGCATCGGCTATTTTTTGAAACGCCTCCAAATACGCAGAGATGGCCAAAATTGCAGCCCTGTAGAATGGAAAAAGACAATTGAGTTAAGTTATTGTATTTTCGATGAAAAAATAAACATAAAAATGAAAACATACATGAATAAATACACCGAAAGGATATTGATGTAAAATTTTTGCACTTTGAGGAGATTATATCTAAAGATAGATCTCAATTAACGGTGATATTACATCACATCACATTTACGTACTGCTGCGGTTTCGTGCGAGCAACACTATAATGAGTATAATGGCCTGACATCATTTCGATTTCTGACGATCATAAGGGTCCTCAGACCCTTTTTTTTTTATATGTACAGCAATGATCTTTACACCGACGATCGATTCTCCTCATACTATGATCGCCGCGTCTACATTATTATGTTCTATCGAAAAAAATTGTTCAAATACCCATATAAGAAATAGACAAACTACAATCTATCTTCAATTGATCGAATGTATACGCGCTATGATTGAACGTTCATCTTCTTCTACGGTCATTCAAGAAAAATGACTTCAAATTCGAGAGCACACGCCTTGTATATTATATATATCATTGCAATTGAGAGATTTACCTATATAACCCAGAGAAGCGGTCGCTCGAGCTTATTCTCTACAGCTATGTGAACGCGGCCGGCTCTATCCGGTTGAACCTACTTCCGGAAATAAATAAATAAATGAATAAATAAATAAAACTAGCCAGAAAGCAGCCGCGTGGCGACTTCCCACTGCGTTACCCGTATAGAGTTTAATGTAATTCAACCTAATTGACGAACGGCATGAATTTCATTTATCCCAACAACTTTTTGGGTATACAAAACGTTTTCGTAAAAGTAAATAGGCTGAGAAAAATATCGCCTAATGTAGCTAAACGTTAATGCATATGTATGTAACTTACACATACTATATACTTCACAGTATTTCTGTATGATCGACTATAGTAGTTCCTATACATATACATTATACAGGGTGGCCCATTTTAAAGGGACCACTCGAATATCTCATAAACTGTACGAGCTATGAGAAAAAGTTTCAGACAAGAGGTGTACGGTTCAGAGGTGGACACAAGTTGGCATTATCGGCGTTGTCGTGGATGGCACCAATTCCGAGAAATCACAACAACTTCACTTTTTTTAAATGGAATCCAATTTTTTTGCCGGGACAAAGTTTGAACCGGACTTTATGACGAATTCAAAAATGTATAGTTTTAATGTTTGTCATGCGTGGTTGCCGAGTTTTTGGTATCGTTTGCTCGAACGTTAATTTTGCCCGCTGTCAGCTTAACTTGACGGGGTGTTATTTCTTCTTTCTTTTTCCTTACTATAATTTTTATTAACCTATTTTTACACTCATTTTCATCAATGATTATTCATCACCAAGTTGCTTAACGTCTCAAACGATGTTCAAAAACGTTTCCGTTAACGATAATGCAGACCTGGACCCTCCGACGGAACTCCGCAACTGTCGCCCGCAAGACGTGCCTGGGAATGGCACGACACACGTCGATAATTCGTTCTTGCATATCTTCTCGCGTAGTGGGCTCTCGTTCATAGACGAAGTTTCGCAGAAATCCCCAATGTCATTCGGAGTGTAGTCAGGCATGTTACCAAACTCAAAATGTACTGACTGAAGAACCCGTGTGTAGCTCATTGTTTACATAAAAGAGGGTCCTCGAACCATCAACAAAAAAACAGCGGTCAGGTGACGATCAAATAAGCTTATGCTAACTATAACGTATTGTGATATTGGCCATCTATTCATACTGCATGTCAATGTCAATGTATGTCAATCATACAGTTATGCGGAGTTCCGTCGGAGGGTCCAGGTCTGCATTAACGTTAACGGAAACGTTTTCGAACATCGTTTGAGACGTTAAGCAACTCGGTGATGAATAATCATTGATGAAAATAAATGTAAAAATATGTTAATAAAAATTATAGTAAGGAAAAAGAAAGAAGAAATAACACCCCGTCAAGTTAAGCTGACAGCGGGCAAAATTAACGTTCGAGCAAACGATACCAAAAACTCGGCAACCACGCATGACAAACATTAAAACTATACATTTTTGAATTCGTCATAAAGTCCGCTTCAAACTTTGTCCCGGCAAAAAAATTGGATTCCATTTAAAAAAAGTGAAGTTGGTATGATTTCTCGGAATTGGTGCCATCCACGACAACGCCGATAATGCCAACTTGTGTCCACCTCTGAACCGTACAACTCTTGTCTGAAACTTTTTCTCATAGCTCGTACAGTTTAGGAGATATTCGAGTGGTCCCTTTAAAATGGGCCACCCTGTATATGTATATACTTATATACGGGTGATGTGAATGAAAAGAAAACGCGACATTTAAATACTGTTAGCTAGGTATAATAAAAACCATTCGTACACATAGCTATATCCACCTATATACCACCTACAACTCCAGGCAGTTAATATAACATGCGAAAGAAATGAGAAAGCTAATCGCCGTGCGGCTTTTCAAATTGACCGAAGCCTTTATTTAAAATAGGCTTCTGCAGTGTATATGCATATACACCTATATATATATACCTATATATATATAACTAAGACAAGTGAGTAAGTATAAGTAAGTAAGTAAGTAAGTAAGGTTTCTCTGGACATTTTTTTCATCTTGTTTCATGTAACTTTTTTTTTCTATTTTTTCTTTCTTTTCTTGAACGGCTTGCAGGTTGATATCCATATACCTATATACCTACCTATATGTACACGTAGACATGGGTATATTAACCCAAAGAAAACACGCAACCGAAGAAGAAGAAGAAAAAGAGAAGAGGCAGGAGAAGAAGCTAGAAGAAGGAGAAGAAGAAGATTACAATCACCAGATGTGAAGCAAATGGTTATACACATACGTTAGACGTTAGACGTTAGACGTCCTTCCTCCTTCTTCTCTTTTTCTCTCTTTTTCTATCTCGCGAGAGGAAGCGAGCCGCGCGATCTTGCATGTTCTAAAAATGAAAGAGCGCAGCATAGACCATGGCAAGAGTAAATAGGTATACATATCTATACGTATACGTATGCGTGTTCACCCGTACGAATAGGAGGTGCTGCGCACTGCAGGACGTCTGTACGAGTAATATATGCCTATATGAGCAGAGTATAAAAACCCGGCACGTGAATTGCGTAGTAGCACGTGCCCAGACCCCGTCACACGTGAGAGTACATGTACCTATATGTATAAGCGTACATATGCATACACACACATCATATAGTATATAAAGACATAAACGTATAACACGCGCACCGTATAATGAGCATGCAATATCGCATATGTGTATGAGTTCAAAATATGTGAATCCGAATAATGAAGAAATCAATCTTCGTAATCGGTACATGTTATATAGGTAAATAGCGAATGACTGGGGTCATTTTGATCCAGCTGTAAGAGTTAAGGATGGGTTGAGGGTAAAATGAATATTAATCACGTTCATTTACTTGTAAACTGTATCGTTACAAATAATACCCTGCAGTTCAGAGAACTATACTATTATGGAATGTGGCGAATGTTTATTTTCTGACGTGTAATCGTCAAGTAATCAATTTTATGAGACTGACTATGTATATCGAAATAAAATTATTCCGTCACGGTCAAGTTGTGTGTATTAGTTTTCTGAACACAACAAGCCCGCAGGTAGAATGAAAACAATTGAATATTACAGATTGTTAATTATTTTAAAGCGCTGTGAAATGAAACACTGATATTAGCTCATTTGTTTAAGATTTTTCAATTTTTTTTTTTTTTCGGAAAATCGCAGGGAATTTATCGTAGCCTACAAGTCAATAATTAACGTGAATAATATTTAATGTACGCTCATCACTTAATACAATTAAATACAAATAAGGTAAGTGTACCAATTACTGACCCGTTAAGACCCAATTATTGACCCTTATCTTTTCCTGAATTTTAAATCGGTAATAAGAATTCTGAATGTTTCCGTTACACAAATCGCAGTTGCTAGAGACTCGGAGAATACGAATTGATTATTTTTTTGAAATATAATTTCACAACTTGCGGATAAAAAGAAATAATCGAAAATGGTCAATAATTGGGACAGCGTCAGTAACTGGTACACTTACCCTATACTGATTCAGATGCACCAACCTCCTTGAATTGGTTATATTTTTTAACATCTTTTTTTTCTCTCTATTCGTGTCAATTGTGACGGACGTCATGACATATAATATAGGTACGACTATTTTAAAACGAAGAAACTGTCCTCGAGTAGGCGGATATGCGGGGAAAATGAGATTTCGTCAACTCTTGAGAGTAGAGGAAGTAGTTCGTGACGCATGTCGGCAGTCAGCACGGTTATTACTGTATAAGGTGATAAATATATGTATACATATACCTATATACATATAGATGCCACGTCTGCGGCTGTGAGTAATTTGTAATCATAAAAAAAATATACCTCACACGTATACTTATAATGTATATGTATCATAGGCATACGCGTGTCCGAGGGGTCGAATTATTACTTCTTAAAACGTGCCTATCTCGTTGAGGACGTGTGCACGTCTCGCTGTAAGGACAACCCTATATGTCAGAGGTAGTTTAAAATACCATTACCTACTACTACATACGGTCATTAACTTTTGTTTCACTTTATATATACACGCGTGTGATAACTGTTTAATAAACCCATACGCCCACAAGTCGATTCTATGTATACGCAGAGAGAACATATTTTTTATTTTATTTTTTTTAATTCGTCTATTGTACACGTATCAAGGGACACCCTGAGACAATCGGAATTTCAGCACAAATCCATCGATTTTCTATATACTCCATTTTCATGTAAACCCTCGTGGCCACTGTGGGTAAATTTTACCCAGGCCTGATTTTGCGTAAAAAATATTCAATCAATGCATTATAGTTATATATACGATTTTCTTTAGCGTGAAGGTGAATTTTTCGTGTATCTTCTAAATAAATCCACACTCATTTCTACTCCAAAATCAAATGAAGCTGAAGCTAGCAGCCAGAGTTGGCAGCCAAACGTGCTAATCGTCTTCTAAATAGGATGATGCAGTACAGATCTATGAGTTTTTTGGTCGAATTCATTTACTTTTTATGAAACATAACGAAATTCAGATTTCTTGAATTATGCCGCCTCCTATTCATCAACTAAGAATCGTTGGGCTGCTAATTCTGGCTGCTGGCTTTAGCTTCATCAAAATCAATCCTCTTTGCACATGACGAAATAAATATACTTGTCAAATGTGCACTATGCTACTATTTGTTTCCTAAAAGTACCATATATCTGACGAGTATTCTAGTTAAAATTTGACTTGAAAATATTGAAAATTCATAAAGTTATGATTTTTTTAGTGAAAAGGTGTATTGTTGACAAATTTACCTATTTATGATTTTTTTCCGAACATATTGTGATTTGAATTTTGATATAACAACTTTTCACACATGTTTTAGAATGTTGAAAGTATTTCAGTATTTTTTCGATCCCAATCGGATTGATAGTTTTCGCACAGCAACCATTTAAAAACTTAGCTGGGTAAATCTCACCCAGTATATAACCACTGAGTTATATTTTATAGAGGTGTGCAAGCCACAAAGGGTTAAGATGAATAATCATTTTTACACCTGTGAATGGTGAATTATTGTTACAATTTATGAGCGAAGTTCCTTGACATACGTTTATAAATAATATATAAATGACCTTTTGAATCATTGATATAGAAGAGTTAGTCAAACAGCGTTATATAGTGAAAAAAAAAGATGTATACAAAAAGCAGAAAACGGTGTCACCTGCTCTATTATACGTAATACAAGTACCGAATACACTCGATTAGCTCGCTCAATCCTCTCCGTGTACACTTTAAATCGACAATGACTCATTGTGTCAATTCAAACATCGATTTGTACGAGGAGAACAGCTGGTGTAGTATACTTATGTTATATAGTCTGTTCAAGAAGAATATACGTAAGTCATAATAATTCCTCACCTCAGGCATGTGTGTAATTTTGTGGCCTTCGAGATTAGGTCTTCCCACAGCGGAGTGCCATTCTGTAAAAAAGAATTGGAACCATCGTCAGAATTAGAAATATGTACCTCAGATATATCATATTACGTCCTACACCTGATTTCACGCTATACAAAACAGCAAGAACAGAAAATATATAGATACCATAAATGATTCCGTTCTCTCAATTTAGCTAATCAATATTTGTCATTGTAGTAATTACCCATAATAATAGAATCGTGTTAATTGAAAAAAAACAGCTTAATTTACTCACAATACAAATGAAGAAAAATAATTTAAAGGAGTTGTTGTTATTGGATTAGATTTGAGTAATTCATTAATTCATTTTTCGATTCATCGAACAGGGTTATTCTTGCGGTACCTGAAAATGCATAAAAATAAACTTGCGGTGATCTTTCAGGTATACGTACATATGCTAAAGCATCCTGTTGGTTTACGCATACGGATAAATACATATGTATGTAGATTCGCATGAAGGAATTTCCATGATGCATGACAAGGAATGATGCGGTCTGTATGTCTGACCGATAAGATATAAAGCAACCGCTACCGCCTACCCACACGTCCCATCCATTTATTTATCGTTCCGATTATTTCCGACGTACAACAACTTTATCCGCGTATTAATTTCCCACATTTTCGCACAGCCGTATATATACATATATAATACATATTACCTATATCTATAATTCCATCATCGCGCTCGCGATCGTTGTGTCATATACTATGTATGTGGGTTACAGAATCTATTATACACACGCATTTCCGCCCCTCTGCTACTTCCTTCAACAATGACGAGTGTCTCGACAAACGAGATGATATGAAATTGAACAGAAACGGAAAAAAAAAAAGTTATCAGCCCGTTATTATTCTCCTTTGCAATTTTCAACGGTTAAAAAAATATACTTCCCATAAGTATAAATCGGAGGGAGAAATAACTCAAGATTTGACTGACATATCATTTATTTATTCATTTATTTATTTTGTGAAATAATTCAAATTATTTCATTTATTCCAAAATGTTTTTTTTTTAATTTAGAATTGCTTTTTTTCTTTGTCAGTTTTTCCTCGGTTTTTTCTCATTATTTCATTATTGCCGCGGTTATTTCGCATTATTTCAGTTATTTTTCATTATTCCGGTAATTTCTCATTCTCAATATTCCAGTTATTCCCTCGATTATTTGTTAATACTTCACGAGCTATTGACACGGAGTTATATATTTCCCTCTCGATTTTATCAGTCTGATACTTTTCGGCGTTTTGAAAGAACCGAATGCCGATTGATATATTAATATTCGACTCGATGATAATATCACGAGATAATTAGATCAACCGATTCTAATGATCTCAAAATCTAAATCGATAGGATTTCCTCCAACCTGAATATAAATGAATTTTGCAATGACAATCTGCCATTGTGTAGTTGGTCAGTTGAGAGGAGTGTTCAAATATAAACTTTCTACTCAAAGTATAAGTATACTGTTACCATTGACTGTACACTGAATGTAAGTACTTGATCCACGTTCCAGAAGTAAAGTGAAGAGTAAGGTGAAGTGAGGTAAGGTAAGTGCATAATCAACGCTAGGCAATCTCCTCGCTTGCGGAGGGATGCTGACAGACGAAGAAGAAGAAGGTGAAGAAGAAGGTGAAGAAGAAGGATGAAGAACGAGCGATTTGGTCGTAACTGTAAAAGCGCAAGGTTCGTACCTCCACTGCTACCTCCTTCTCGAGGTAATGCCTATTTAGATATAGTTCTAGCTCAACCGTTCTCCGTTTGTTTTCTATACGAACACTATTTCCTTTTTGCCTCAAGTACAATACTACTTGATAGTAGTAGTCCATGGGTGTGTGTAGTACCTATACTAAACATATAGGTGCATAATAGAGAGACTGTATACCTAAGAGTGCACAGAAGTACCTACATACAAATACTGCATCTCACAATTCTGCTTTTCAAGCAGGTCTATAGGTATTTATTACCTCCAGTAGAGCATAAGCTATCAGAAAACTGGTGTATTGTATCGTACCATAGCATATACCATATGATATATACCACACGTTGCGACCCATATAGAGAAAATTGAGTCAGAGAAATGATCCATCCATTTGCTACAATCTCTGTATAGCAGGTGACAAAAGTCACTGAACAACAACCATAGAGCTATAATACATGTTTCCTTTCGAACATCATTGCTAGTTTTATCGCTTGGTGTGGTAAAATCTATTGCGTACGAGAAAGGCTCTGCACTTTACAATGAAATCATGAAGTTGAAGTTTGTAACAACGTTAATGTAACAGAGTTTTTGGGGAAAGAATGCACTATTTATTACGACCGAAATGTAGTTACAATTGCCAAATGGACAAAGTGAGTGTGTATTTTACTCGCTTCAGAGAATTTTACACTACACGTCATGAACTTCAACCTCGTATGAAAGCTCGTGAAATATAATATACTGTATCCGATGGAAATTAATGAATAAATCGTACGTGTATTGAATATTTCTTCATCGCGACGACACAACTTCATTTTTTCGTATGAACCGAAGCTCATTTAATATCCAAATAAATTATTTATATGTTTTCGACATTGAAGTAGATAGAATATAACAGCAAATTTCTTTCGGTTGAATAACGTCCAATTTAATTGAGTGGCTGATTTCGTTCGATCAAAAAAAAAATAAAAAACGCCGAAAATTAACGTCGGTGTTATGTATTGGATTGCCGATCAAATTTTCCTACCGATATATCAAAATTTCTGTATTTCGACTTGTTAAGCTATTGTTCTAGGGATGCAATATATGTATGTATGTACATAAATTCTATGTAAGTATGTGAATGAACAAAAAAATTGAATAGAAATTACTTATATATACATAGTTGTATATACGTATGTGTAACTGCAGAACGTAAACCTAAATCATTGACAGTGAATAATAGACGACAATTATAGATACGACGATAGTTGGTTGCCTATATAATGGGATAACAGAAACTATTCCGTTATACTCTAAACGATAGATATAGCAAATCAACTATGGCCTGCCTGCCGTTGCAGCAGCAGGATCAGCAAACGATCTTATGCGATGGTAGTTCGTGGATCAGCTCACATTCACTTTGCGGTGATCTGCAACGATTCTTCTCTACTTTCCTGCCGCATCGTCTGTCTCACTGCGTACAAACCCAGTCATAAATAAATATTTATATACGGAAACTTCAAAATTTCATCGACCCCACCTTATCTATATCATTTGAAAACATTTTCTCAATCAAAAAATAAGATAGAATTTTGAAGAAAGTTATCATTGTTTTTTTTTCCCCTGGCCCCTACGAATGAACTTTCAATAATAATTATAGTGCATCTTGCCAGTGTGAAACGGTTCTAGGTGTAGTACTGTATTGGTACACAGGGTAGCCACATATACTGGGGAATAAAATTCCATGACATTTCCAAGTTTTCCAGGACATTGAATTCAAATTTGGAAAACCTGTTACCTTCAAGTAAGATTCAACAATTATAGAATTATAATGACGGTTAGGTCGTCAAATATTAACGAATAATTAAAAATTTCGATTTCGAAGACTGATTTTTATATTTTTTTATTCAGATCTCCAGGTTTTCCAGGTCTGTGCGGCTACCCTGTTATAGGTATAATGTATAATATGATTCGTACACGTATGTATACGTATATGTTGCTGGTGAATAAACGAGCCGCTTACGTACGCGTCTCGAAAACTAAGGACTAACTGGGGCGACCTTCAATCAGAATCGTTTACAAGTTTAAAGGTCAATTATACCCGTGTCGTCTAACACGTGTCTCACTTCTTACCCTCCTTTCCTCCCTGCCTCACCCTTATTCTTCGTCATTAATTGTAGTATTCGTATACTCGTATATACATATTTGTATGTAATGCGATTTTTCAAATCAGAAGATCAACAACCGTGACTCCCCCACCTTCACATATACTTTTCTTTTTTGTTTTCCAATCGAAATCGAATAGAATCGCAGTCACAAATTCGCAATCTCAACCCAGATTATCAGTCAGTCAGATTCTCACACAAATTCAATGCGAATCTGTGAAATTTAATGGAATTGTAAAACAGTCTATGATTTGAAAATAAATCCACACGTTCGTGTCTTCTGACGTGTTAAATATATTCCAGGTTTAACACGCGGAATGCAGATAACATATGAACCCATTCTGTTACAATAGCACGCAAGAACGTGTGAGAGTTCCATGACTCGTGGTTTTTCCAATGGCAAGAGACTTTGTTCTCAATCATATATATTGAGGAGAAATAGTATTCAATTAGGATAAGAACTTTGTCTAAAATTGTAAGCAGAAAAATCGTAGCACATATGGTAAGTTCACGCGGGTGGGTACCTACTAGAGTGGTAAAAGTATAGGTACATACATACGATATAGAAAATTCATAATACGTCATATCGACCGTAAATGCAATGGGAGAAAAAAATTTGGTTAAATCTACGAAACATATAGAAAATCTGAAAAATACATCTGGCAACTCGTTTGATTGCAATTATAATTTGATTTCACCACTACGGATCGTAAAGATCCTGACATGTTGAGTTCATCCAGATTTTCGTTCTCACGGTGCAGTGTGGGGAGGGGGATGAGGTTATTCAATGCGAGATGGCGATGATCAGTTCGGGTCTCGGATCGAATCGAATCGAATCGAAGACGATTTATATCTGTGCATTAAATGATACGGGCTCGTTTAAGAACTGCGACTATCGTCGACGTACTACCTACTCGTCGTTGTTGGCCACGGCTACTACTGTACCGGTAGGACCAGCTTTTTGTTATCAAATGCCGGGAACTACTACTACCTCATCTCGCGATGCGATGCTATACGAGGCTGGCAAGCAAAGCCAAAGCCAGGCCAAGTCAAGCGAAGCTGAGTGAAGTGAGTAAGCAAGTAAGTAAGTATGAGTGAAGCCAGGAATCGGTTCGAGAGCAAAGAGCAAAGACCAAAGACGCAAAGAGACAGGAGCGAATGACGACGAAGAACAGAACAGAACAGAACAGAACAGAGGCAGACCAGACTAACAGTCTCCAGGTTGTTGTTCGACTGGTTCCCAAGGGTGAAACCGGCTTACTTCTTCCCCACAACTACACTTTGAACCAGTTATAATACAATACGTGCAATAAAAGTTTCGAGAACTCAGCTGCGATATCATTATCTAGCTGTATCATCGTCCATCTTTCGTATTATACGATCGATGAAACAACATATACCGTATATGTACCTCAATCTTCTTTGTTCAAATTTTCTCTCTATTGTTTATTATTATCGACGATGTATCAATTTCGGTCAATGGACTCAACAGTTTTTCATAGATTTCTCAAGAAAATAAACTAATTGTAAGAAAATGGTAAATTCGTTGGTGTATTTCTTTTTCGAAGGCTCCGTTCAACTAATTCAATGAATTATCATCGATGATGTTTGTTTGTAGTTCAAAATCGACGAAACGAAAATAACACAACATAGATACATTACACAGCCGCATACGAAGTACGGCGGATAGGTTATTTTATTATCGAGTGCAGAAAGCGAGGAATGAAATGTATTCGAACAATGTATGCGTGTATGTCATATACAATACATGTATGTATGTATGATGTATGAATACGTATGAAATACGGCTCGTCGCGGTGTGATGCAGTTGAGTTGCACGAGCAAGAGAAAGGTTAAAAACCAGTTCCCTCCCCGCGCCCAAGATTTGTGTTGGGTTGAGCCGTTTCAAGCCCAGATTACCACAAGACACCTGTTCCGAACTACTAACAGAAAAAGAAAGAAGAAGGAAAGAAAGGAAAGAAAAAAAAGAAGAAAAAAGAGCTTCTTAAATCCACTTCATTTTCTTATTTCTTATCTCCTTGCGGTATCGCGCTTAATATTCTATATAGGTATGTACATGCTGCGTTGTACGCAGAGTATACATTTCATGTATTCCAATCATTAATCTCGTTTAATTATCGACTCGTTTTTATCGTTATTGTGTGCATCGCGATACCCTGTTTTACCTAATATTCGTATGAAAATACGAATAATGATATCAACGATGAGTTGAAACGAATTTATGGGCAATGGCGATCATACACCGATGATTACCATATACTCGATAACCTTTAGCCTCATTGAGCATCTCTCTCACACATGTTACGAATCGAATGAACGGAACGAAACATAACGAGGTACATGACATTCAAAATATGGGAAGAGAGGGATAGTAATAAAATCAAAATGCACGTATGGATTAAGCAAATGGGTGAAATTTGTCTTCTTCTTCTTCTTCTTCTTGTTCTAAGTTGTGTTTCATACGAGTAACATGCATAGATCGCATATTTATGTAAGACAGAGTTAACCCTTTGTGACGAGGCAATATAAGCCCAAAGTTCTGAAGCACCGAAGCTCTGAAGCTCGTGAGTTTCGTGTTTGGCTTGCTTTGAAACAGGATGCGTACGTTCGTTTCGTTGGTTGGTTGATGCAGCACTGCGTAGCATGGGCGAAGAGAAGAGAAGAGAACCGAAGCGAAGCGCAACGCAGCAGAGAGACGAGAGAGAAAAAGGATCGGAGAGAAGAGAAGAGGAGAGGAGAGGAGAGACTTGTTTACTTTGTTCTCTGTCAACAGACGCGCGCACAAACGCGACACACGAATGTTCCATATATCGTTGTGTACGTTGCGTGTTTGCATATGTGCATCAGGGGTGTTGAAATATTAACACATCCTCTCCCTCTCTCCCTTACTCTCTTCTCAAACTACTATACCATCCTACCAATACTAAACAGGCTTATCTTAATACCGATTACGTATTCAAGGGTCTCCGCCTCTCTCTCTCTCTCTCTCTCTCTCTTACTCTCTACAGTCTACAACTAACTTGAGTAACTCAACTCCCGTAGAAGTTATAACAAAACTGTAACTAACTAATATTCGAACGAACGAAGAGTGAAAATCAGGTAATTAGAAATATTTGTGGCCAAGTAATTCGATTTTTAATCCTTATCTCGAATCGCTAGTCGTTTCTTTTTTTGTTGTTTTTTTTTCGTTTGTTTTCTTTGACCGATAACGTTCGATACGACCTATAAAAAATGGATTCATATCGTAAATCCCGCATGTTGCATCAGGCCGTATTAGCTCAACCAAGTTTCACTATCGCTTCGGATATATTTTAGTACGCGATAAATACTAGAACCTGCGTATTTCTGTCTCACGCTTATGAGCCGTCGACGGGTTATCACTTAAAACATGAGAGGAAAGTGACAAAGAACGAATTTTGAATAATTTTGCTTGAAAATCAAGGAGACAGAAGACTGCAATGTACATACGATAGTCTTTTATTCAAGAGTTTTTTAAAACTAGAATTTATATGGTAATAACGATCGTCGGCTGTCTTCTTGGCTTGAGAATAATTTAACGAAATGCACTAGTTTCGGAGATTAGCGACGTAGTAATATCGCGTTGGGGTAAAATAGGGAATATGAATAATTCGAGTATATTGTATATAGATTGTTTGGTCTGAAAAATCGGGTCTGGCCCTTCTTACCTTCATATCGACGATAATTTGTTGAAAGAGGCCGCCCAGCGCGCTGCACTCCCTCTCGATGTTGACTTCCATGTTTCGGTCGGACCCCGGCTGCTCGAACCGATATTTGAAGAAAATAATACGATGTCAAAAGCCACGGAACTCAAGGCTCGTTATATTATTGACTCCTACACTTTATTGCTAACCACTCTGAAGTCAGCGCACATTTTTACCTTCCTTACCAACAATACCTCTAGTCCGCACTGTTTATTATATTTCGAACAATACAAGGGTGACAAACGACTGTCAATAACTCGCGTCTCGCGTCGCACATCAGCCCATCGACGTGAACATCGCTCCAACTAATTTCAGGGCACGCGTACCTCCGCAGTTCTCCTTTTTTTTTCTTATCGTTTATATTAATTCACCTCTAGCACTAATTTTCACTACCAGTTTAATTGTGTCTGGGCTTTCAGTTCTTCATTTACTTTTTCTTATTATTATTATTTCTCTTCTTTTCGGCTTTAGGGTTAACTCTGCACGACCATTTTAACGCACGTTTTGCCCCCAGACGGGTGTAAACAAGGGATGAAGACCTCAAACAGGGATAGAGGTTATTGGTGCAAGATTATTGTTGTATTACTAAACCGACCTCCAGCCCTCAGCATATAGCTGTTTATAGTATCACTGAACCGCGTAAACTAACGCGACTGTTAGTGGAAAATATCCTTGTCTATACTCTTTCAGCTCGACAGCCGCGTCTGCGATCTGCCCGTGGACTGGCGCCGTACATACGTACCGTAGCTGTCCTTTAATCATTACAGACTCTCTCCCACTAGGCGAGACTCCCTATTGGTCCGAATTCTAACCGTTCATCGGATCCAACGGAAGGAATACAGTCTTGGCCAAGATTTATTTTCCGCGCGAAATATTTGAAACTGTTGTATATTATATTAATATCCGTATACATATTTTTCATTGTAGGAAGGATTTGTAAACTTGAAATAAATCATTGATTCTCAAAATTTGCACCTTGATTCAATTGTTATTGATACTTTTTTCACTACAATTCATTTATAACTTTAAAGCTTGATGTTTGAAAATTCCAGTATATGAAATAAAGCGAAATATATGCATGTATGTATTGAGGAAAAAAGAGAAATTAGTTACATCTTGGTAGAAAATTGATAATTTAACAACCTTGTTGCGACATGTTGGAAAAATATTAAAAAAAAAGGTTGCATCCTTTACTACGTGAAATCATGGAAAAAATGTAATCAAATTTGACCAAGTCGTTTGTTATAATTTTCACTTTTTTTCTACAGGGTCGAAAAATAATTTTGGCAGTATTTATACTGTATCATAAATAAATAAATAGGTAGAATAATTAATAGCGTTTATTAACGAATCTTGTGTAAAATAAATAAAAAAAAACAAAAAAAAAAAGAAGCTGTACGTGGCACTGGTCTGTCTTTTGATCTGACTGAATTGAACGCTAATAAGCGTCAGTGAGAGATATACACATGTGTAGATATACAATTGGGCTAATATTTATAAATATAATGAGTCGTATTTACATAATTATTGTATAAATATAACACAACGGATTAGATCACCGCATCGTCTTAACGATTTTAGTTAATCCTCAGTCTATTATTTTTTTTGTCTTCTTGCTGTTGTTGTATTTATCCGTTCTTTAAATTGATGTTAGGTATTCATGATTCATTGATACTGCGGACAATGTTGCTTTATAATCGATCTCGAGACATCTGCGTTGCCTGAAATACAAATTCAAATAATAACAATGTAGGTATTAGGATATCATAGAGCAGTTTCACCTATAGAAAGATGGCAAATTCAATACTCTATAAATCATCTAACTAGAAAAACAAACGTATAAATAGTTTACCTAATTGTAATTCTATGTACAGGGCCAACATTATAACATGTATCGGTACGTCGCAGTCCGGACCTTTAGAAATCCATACCTGATGAGAGAAGAAAACAATGAAATATAATAACAGAGGAAAGAAGCAAATCAAGTGATTTATTAGCAGCAGAAAATAAATAATACTATAAAATGTACTCTTAAAATAATAAAAGAATGAAAATAAAAAATAATTCACCTGTTTCAAAGTTTCTCCTGATTTATCGAGTTCTCCACGAATAGCGTAAGCCACTGCTAGATTATATTGAAGCACCGCTTTCCCGGTGGGGAGACTACTAGGATACCAATCTGCAGGAAAAAATATATCTGCTGAGTTAATATCGAAGAGATATACAGACAGAAGCAAAGAGGAAGATCTTCTCAGTTGTTTTCTTCATTAGTTACGTACGTCTTACAGGCTTCACGAAAGTCTCTTCAGGCTTGTCTTTCTCTTTATCTAAGATATCGGGGATCGGTATAAACGTAGTAATGTCTACTATATTCTCGGGCTTCAGATATTCTATCGCCTCACTTATCTTGTTCATCAGAATCAAACTCTCAGCAGCGTATAAATTTCCCAACATTTTGTAAGCTCCTGGTAATTTACTCATGCCTAGTAAAGACTTGGCGTGTTCTAACGCCACTACGTTGTCCCCAAGACACAAAGACACATAGGCACTCGCCGCGAGAACACTAGCCTTTAAGTTAAGCGCTTCGAGTGCAGTTGCTTGGGACACTTGAGTCGCGTGTTGCCCACCTGAAGAATATTTAAGGAAGAAGTAGCAGAAATCTGATTTTTAATTCACGAAGAAATCTGATAAGTAATTTACTTCCTGCTGAATTTCTAGATTCTTGAATTTCTAAATTGAAAAAAACTGAAGTTCAAATCCTTATTTCATTTGGAATTAGATTTTTTACCTAATACATGTGAGGGTGTCAATGATATCGGAACAGACTGCGGCCCAGCGAGTGGTGTCAATGGTAAATTTAATTCGTTATCATTTGGCAAAAGAAATAAAGCGTTTTTCAAACATAGCATTCCAAATTCCAAGGTGGGTTGAGGTATGGCGTAGGAAAGACCCTCCGTGTGGTATTTAGTGTCTTTAGATAAAGACGAGGCAAGGATTATTTTCCTGTAAAAGCCACTGCCTACCACTTTTTGTACCAAGTCTTTTCTTCGTCTGTGCATATTGAAATCAATCTCGTTTGTCTGTGAGATAAAGAAATGAAACCAATTAGAAAAACATCGAAAAGAGGATTAGAAAAGTTCATTCCTGAAACATGGTAACAAATTTTGTCTCACCGGCTTATGACTGGATATACAACATTCAGCCATTCTCAGCCAAAGCCTGGGACTATTGTGCAGCTTTTGCGCCGCTTCTGTGAAACATTCAAATGCTTGCGCAGCCCGTCCCGCGTGCAGCAGAGACACACCTAAACTGTACATTAGTTCATAATGTTTATTTCCACCGAGGGTATAAAGTGGCTGCGAGGAAAGTGGGTCTGAAAACAAATAGAGTTGATAATTTCAATTCCGTGAGATCCATTTCAGATTCATGTTTTCAAGAAGACACGATTTCCTCTCACCTGCATCTTTGACCTGAACACTTTCAACCGCCGTCTTATTCTCCTGTAAAGCTTTTTGCAAATAGAAACAAGCTAAGTTTGGTTTTCCCATCGCGTGATGCAGACAGGCCATATTATTGTAATATAAAACTGCTGCTGACTCCCCGCTGTTTCTAAAAAAATAATTATTGGGATAAGATGTTGTACTTGGGTAAAAGTCATTTGGTTTTCTATTATTTCTATCTAGATGCTCGAAATCAATTGTTGAACAGTTTCAACAGATCAAACTTCAATTTCAGATATGATGGTACTTAGTTTTACAGTGCTTACTTATATTCCAGACCATCCGCAGCTATTGAATTCAATATTTTAATGGCTTTTTTGTAATTCCCTCTCAGGTATTCCAAATTTCCTTTTAAAAATACAGATGATATATTCTGAAATAAAAAGAAAAAAACAAGTTGCAATCAAAATTGCGCATGATTTGATGAAAATTACACATGTCATTATTTTGAATCCCGCCAATTCTGTGACTAATGATATCAACTTTGAACTGAATGAGACTTACTACAGGTGTGCCGGAAGAAACTAGCGCCTTCCATTCTCTCTTGCACAATTTTAATTGATGAGTCATTAGATAGACCCTTGCTTTATACTTCAGTAATTTTATCCTAAACGCATCAGTCGCTGCATCTACATTGTCTTTTTTCTCTTTCGGTTCCTTGATCGGCTTTATTGCGCTCTCTTTGTCAGCTGGAGCGATTTTGGACGTGTCCGTAGACACAAATTGACTTTCTATATAATTCAACAAAGATAACGCTGCGTCGGGCTGGTTCGTTACTATATGAAGTTCAATCAATAATAGACAAACTTTGTGCGCCAAGCTTTCCTCTGAAATTTTAATTACCAGTCTTTCATCATTTCATCACGAAGAAGATTGAGAAAAATGAATAGAAGTGAAGAGTCGAACGTTTTATGAAAAAAAAAGGACCTATTTTGGCTTTATTTTTATTTTGAGAATAATTTGGCAAGGTAAAATCTCAGTCATGATCTCATGCTGTAATCTCAATGGTTCGAAAACAAAATTTACAAAAAATGGATTTTTCAAAGTTCTAAATCTCGTACTCCAAATCCGAATCAAAACTGAGGATGATCGCTGTCATAGAACAGAGAGAGATGGAATAAAAATGAATGTAATCCTCACCCATCGGCTCAACGAATGTGAACAATTTGTTGACTATTTTGAGAGCCATATCGTATTGTCTCGTGTGATAGAACAAGACGGCTTGATTGTATCTCATAACGCATCTTTCAACGTCGTCGACTCCTTCGGCAGTTTCGGCCGTGGTCATTTGTCCACATACAGCGTTGAGGCTTTTTCTGAACAGCTCAGTCTTCTTAAGATCACTTCTGTAGTATTCGGCGACAAATTTATTGTGCATCACCTTGAGATCCTTCGGCCTCAAGGCTTCCAGCTTATTCAGATTGCCCAAACACCCGGAATATGAACCTTTGTGAAAATCTGCCAATGCGCTTTGCGCCAATTCACGCTCCTGATCTGTTATAACAGATGCAGCCGTCTCGCTCACATGAGATTCTGAAGACTCGGTCATTGTGACTTTGATGTTATGGAATATTGTACAATGCAATTAAATAGATACACTCTAAGAAAGTCCTGAAAAACAATGAAAAAAAAAATAGAGTTAAAGAATATCACGACTAAACAGAGAAAAAAAGAAGGTTAAAAGTTCTATCATTTGACAGATGAAATATAGTTTGAGGTTAGGAATGAAACCGAATAGAATTTTATTTGCCGGTGGTTATTTGGAGTTTATATTATCGATGAAACCAAACAGAAAGACTCACGATTGTTTTGTATACTATTTTGTCAAATTGATTTATCATGTATTTGATACGATTATAAACGATAATGGTTTTGTCGAATGAAATACACTGTAAATAAAGGTTAAGAAAAATATCATCGCACTATTGTTCCATGAGACATAGCGATGCAACTCGAAACGAAGCGATATGATTGCTCAAATCCAAGAGAACTGACCAATGATATTCCAGATCGCTCAAAAGAAAAACGACCTAACGTTCAGCGAAAGCTGTCCAATACTGAAGCTTCCACGTCTTGACCACGAAATTGTATTTATTTTGTATTGTGTTGGGAAAAAAGAATAGGTAGAAGGCAAATTTCTGCTTTAGTGAAAAACAAAAGACATACGATCTTGAAAAAAACCTTTTCCTCTCATACACAAATTACTACAAATGATGATGTAGAAAATGCTTTTGTCCACCAAATTGAATAAATCCAGCAGACAGCGCCTGCTTCGAACCAATCGGATCATAGGATAGAACGGAAACAGCCAATCGGAGAGAGGGGAACCGTGTAAACAAATGCGTATCATGAAATTGTTATAAGTGTATCGAGTTTCCATCTCATCCAGTCATAGAAGTATATTATGGTGTCCTTATCCTTCTGTCAGGCATAAAGAGGTTATATTTATGAAATATGAAAGATACATAATGTAAATACGGTAGTAATCTCTGAAGGTTTCTGCGTATCTCAGTTAAAGGAAAATAACCAAGTGATTCTTACCTCCGCGCGTAATATTATTTACAAGTTATTTGGGTTGTTCGGGTGTTGCGATAATTATGTAGTTAGAAAAATGGTGAAAAGTATAGTTTTTGACATGAATGGGTCTATATATCATGAACGCCAGGTAAAACACGAGTAATATAATGAATCGTTAAAACATAGTTCAAAATAAATTCGACAATCCTCGTTCTGAAACAATTCATTCGATCTCAGGTTAAAGAGCTCTGCGCTTTACACGCCTTAAACAACTTGTTCCAAGAACACGGTTTCACAAAGCAAGAGTTGGACCAAATATGCTATAGCCTGAGCCCTGACGTCTGGATAAATCCTCACAAATCGTTACTTGGACTTGGAAACTATGACATAAACGTTATAATGGCTGCCTTGCAACGCAAAGGCCACGAAGCTGTTTGGTTTGACAAACGGAGGTGAATACTACGTCTTTCCTTCCTCTTACGGAATAACATCAACCAACAACAAATGTCGTTCTTCTTACAGAGATCCCAAATGCCTTCGTCTTGAAAATATCCAAGGTTTTATCCTTAACGTTCCTACAGAATATAAACTGGGATTCGTTCTTTTGCCTTTAAAACGAAGGCATTGGGTTGCGCTCCGTAAAATAAGCGGGGCTTTTTACAATCTTGATTCCAAACTAGAGACTCCGCAACTCATTGGAAAGGTTTGTATGCCAGTTTTGGTTTTTTTGGTGCCTTTACGAAGATCCATTGTTGAATCAGACTCAGGTTTACTGCAGCAATTCACAGCACTTCCTTTCATTCTATAATAGTTTTCATGTTTCATTCACTTCTTAGGACAACGAATTAATCGCATACCTCAAGGAGCAGATAGACAGCAAGGAAAAAGAATTATTTCTCGTTGTATCCAGAGAAGTTGATAGTAAGCAAGGATGGTTGATAGACCCTTATCAATCTAAGCTCCAAAATGATCCTGACCAAGATTCTATTCAATATATTGAAGATGGTCTGCCGTCTGAGACAGATTTACAGAATAACACTGATGATATGAATGACCGTGAAAGTTGATGAACTATGAATATTACACATTCACAAAAAGCGCTTGAATTCATAATGAAATACTCTGAAATGATGATGAGGCTGAAACTAGCGGCCAGAGCTAGCGGCCAAACGTAGTGAAAATCTCTAAAAGTTAATAATATGCTATAGTTGTTTGCATTCAATTTGATGAAAGTATTGGCCTTTCACAGGATTTGATGAAAAATTTGACTGTTAATCTTCCCTGCCATATTTTAATACGTCTGGCCGCTAGCTTCAGCCTCATGAAATGATGCAGTGACTTTTGTTGATTTTTTTTTCCTTTTTTTTCCTGAATACACGTTATGATTCATCTTTACTAACCAGTCATTTAACAGATAATCATAACAATTAATTCAAAATTTGTACAGATCACCTAAAGATTCAAATAATTTTCTTTGTTTGTATTTTTTTTTTCTTAATTTTTTTTTCAACATTCTTTCTGTTACTAGTTATATTACAGAATAACGTTATTTATTATGGTACGTTTACATAGCTTTGTTCAATTCGATGGTATGGATGAATTCTGCTTGCTTATCGAAAGAGATGGAAGTTCCAACTGTCTTTGGTACTTTGAATTTATAATACTTCATCGATGTATCATTACTATTGAGCATAGTTCTGTATTATGTGTAAATATTGTAAGAAGTAATACCTCTGCTTTCTGAAGTGAGAGCAAATTTTTTTACAATACCTGATACTATTCGAAGACGAATGATACATAATAATCAACAATGTATTTTTCAGCCGTATATTTAGTTTAGGCTATTCGTTGTCTAACACCTCATCGATAATATTGCTTTCTAGTTATTACCCTAGATGATTATTACATATTTTCCATTCAGAAACAATTTCAAGAATGAAGAGACTATTGCACTTTAGTTTTGTCTCGGACGCTTTTCACATAGATTAATTATTGTAGGACTACGTAGAATCTAAGTCAAAAAATAAAGTGTAGATTTATTATAAAAAAGAAAGAAGGAAAAACATCGGCAGTCTAATTTCGGTGTTGACTACCTATTATCTAATTTATTGTTCTTGATGTTTTATGTACGCTAATAAGCTTCGGGAATTTTTTTTTTGAAAGAGACACAGAAGCTTTAGGGCAAATATGGTTCATATTTAGAATTTATGAATTTTTTACGCTTCGCCTTTGCAGGTATTTATTACTGTATTACACAAATTCGAGTGGAAACAAAGCACCGACTGCACAGAAAGCAGCTGGATTTATAATATTATTGAAAATGGGTTTTAATCTATCGCCGAATGAATTGTATATTATTGGTTTATTTAATATTCAACGAGAGTGTTGTATTTTATTGACATTGGAAATTGAAATTGATTATTCAGGAGAACTGGCGGTTGTGTGAAACAGATGGTCCAATTTAAAACATGGAAAGCAATACTGTAACGTAAGATATAATAACTTTTCCAGGTTGAAATTGTAATGTAAAGTTATTCTAATAACGGAATAAAATATGTAATAACTTTGTTTTTCGCATGCAAAAAATTAATCTTACATATAAATATGAATACGTGAATATTCGTCGAACAAGATTATTGATATCCAGAAATTTTGTTACATGTAATAAATTAATTATACGTCTGTATATAACTCGAAATACCTAAATGTTAGCAACGTGATAAAAATCAGTGAATTGTGTAAAATATAACTGGAAAATATTATTTATTTCGCATAATACACTAAAGTACAATCTTTATTCTTAGGAATTTTATTTAGATTCATTAACACTCGACTAAAAACACGAATATTTGTTATCCTACATTCTCAGCTTATTTTATCTTATATTGTAAATATTCCAGAGACGTCAATAAATATTAATATATTTCAATTAATGGTGATATCAATCATGATCTTTCATTTCTCCGACTCTATTTTGGGTGCAAACATAACAAAAAAGCAAATAGCATTTTTCAGAATAATATCTATCTATACATCCTCATCCATCATTTACATACGTAGAATATCAATGGAAAACTTCGACTGTGTAAAAAATTGTAGACAAAATATTGTTGCAGCTACTTTACTTCTGATTAAAGTCGCATACCGATAGATGATAGTTAATTTCAATAAAACAAAATCATGGGAGAAAATTTGTCAACTGTTTACAACATTGCTGTACAGGCTGATTAGTTTTCACCACTTGATAGCAAGCGCTGTGTTCATTTTTTCTATTTCATGATACTGTGTGTGAAGAAAAGCCGTCGACTTGTCCGAGTGTTCTCCCTCTAGCCACGTATTATAAAGTTTAGAAATAACAAGGTTATTTTCTGGTTCACTGCGAGGAAGTTCCTGATAAACCGCTTCTAGTTTTGCAGCCAATTCACGTGGTTGGGAACCATCTTGCGGTCTTATTTGCGCTCCGCCGTTTAGGCATCCTGAAAGAAGGATTAAACATGAAAATAACGTCTGGGAATACTTTTTTACCTGAATATTAAAGGAATGGGGAGCTCACCTGAGGGACAAGCCATTACTTCGACATAGTGGTATGTCGATTTCCCCCGCTTCAGTTTTTGTACTAGATTTTGGATGTTTTTAAATCCATTAGCGATGGCGAACCTGAGAAGAATCTTCCCGTCTTTTTCGAAAACTGCTTCTTTGAAGTCTGGGTTTCTGAGATTTTTAAATTCTACGGTAACATTTGCTTCTTGGAACAGATGATAGGCTGCGTATTTGAATATGAAATGAGCGTAACCACCCGATCCAGATCCTTCGTGTCCCCAAAGAATTTTATCCGACTGTTCAGTTCCGTAGAAACCAAAGGGTTTGTCAATCCGACCGCTTTCAATGTCGCTCAATGATACTCCTTGGCTTACCAGCATGTTTTCCAGTTCAACTGAGACAATTACAGATTTTTTATTAGAATTCAGGGTCGAATTGACTGAGATCCCGTTTTAATTCTTAATAGTAAATTTTTCGCACGGATTATGAGTTAATTGATCAATTTGTATTAAAAAATTGATTTCTGGGATTAAAAACGTAACAAAATTTGTCTGAAATAATTAGTTTAAGTGATTTTGTAAATTTAAGTATAAGAATAAAGGATAAAGGACAATTTTAGTGACACGTACTTGATGTAATCACACAATCGACATCTCTGGTTTCTTTTAATTCGTTGTAAAAATCCTCTCTCGAAGCTTCCAGCTTTTTATCATAGCAAGGCATAACGCTGATGTGATATACCCGCTCGGGAGGAAGTCCTTTGCTTTTTGCTAAATGGTATTTGACCAAAGATCCCATTATCTGCTGCGGTGATTTAGTCACGCTTATATAAGGCAGGATGAAGTTGCCGTGAGTCTTTTCCGCATAACAGACCCATCCTGAAAAAAAAAAAAAAACAACACGTACGTTAATATAACGTAATTCTAAAAAAACTTGTAGGTTCACGATTGCCAGAAGTTAAATTGTATAATAATTTTACCAGGACAGGAGGAAGCTAGCATTGGTATTTGCGCCTTAACACCATCTTGGGACGATTTGTATCTCTCAATAAATTCCCTCGCTGTTTCTAATAGCGCGAAATCATCAGCCGCAGTCATATCCAGAACCATATCAGCCCCTAATTCACGAAAGTGACCAGCTAATTTACAACCAGCAATTTCGGGATCTAAAGCATAACGTTCGGCAAGAGAGAGAACTGGTTGAACGGACAAACTGACGACTATAAATCTCGCCTCATCTCCTCTTCCATTCTGTTGTTTCAGAAAAAAAAATCAAGGATGTTTATCAATGTTTGGATTGTTAATCAACTGAGCTCCTCCAGTCAGTGAACTTCTCATCGTTTACAGGGTTTTGTTTGGATCAAGATAATGAAATTAGAGGAATGATTTTTAGTTGTTTACCTCACGGAGATTTTGATTTTCTTGCAGAACACGAAGCAATTCTTCCTGGCTTTGTTGGGTGACTAGAACACTTTCGGCTGATGTAATGCAGCCGCTGCAAGCCAGACAATCCGCTAATGTGATTTCTACTTTTTGTAGCTTTTCCGACGCTCCGGACTGCTTAGAAAATATATCAATGATTTTACAAAACGTTACTTGTGGTATTCTAATGGTGGTTTTTTTTTTTTGCTTTTTTTATCTTGTCTACGCACTTCGTTCAATTCCATGTAAGCTCCGTCTTCCTGTATTTTTATTTTAGCACCAGTTTTGGCTTTAGATTTAGGTATTTCTATCGGTTTGATGCACTCCTATAAAAAAAATAGAATTTGCATTTGGCACCTTTCTTTGGCGAATGAACAGACGAAATTACATAGTTATGCTAATGGTGGTTATGTATGGATGAAAATATATATTGCACGAAAAAAGGATGAAATCGGAGCTTACCAGTGACGGTGTTATGAAGTCGTCCAAATCCGTTAATTGCAATGCACCGCTGAATCGGGATGCCATTCTACGAGACTTTAGAATCCAATCGTTTCTCTATTTATATTTATTTATTCACGTGCTTCAGAATATTATCCGTACCGTCGCTCTCGTCGCTGTCAAATACTCGCAAGTCACGTGACTGTATGTCATCCAGCCACTGAAATAGAGTTATACTGGAACGCTGACTCTCATGGTGGGGGTAGCGAATTCGGTCGACGACAGAGATAGCTCAGTCGTGGCTTCTGTCCTTTTTCTGTACCTTCCGAACTAGAAGTTTATGCCGTGCTAATGGCGTCGTATTCAGCTGCAGTTATATGCGTGAATACAAGATTTTGAGCAGACTGTACACGGTGTGAGAGAGACGGGAGCCACGACTGAGCTATCTTTGTCTGCGTGCCCCCCACCATGAGAGTCAGCGTTCCAGTATAACTAGGTATCACTGATATAGAGTTCAGTGCTAGGTATATTTCAGTGCATCCAGCTGATTTCACGGAACTAAATTTCGGCGCCATTTTCGAACGCGACGAACTCCTAATAATCAACCAAAAAACCACTCAAGTGGTAAAAGCATGCAATCCCAATGAAGACTTCTTACGTATATTTTTCATTTTCTTCTACAGGCTGATATCTCAACGCAGTGTAGCCACATTCAATGTGGATTAATTTTTATCATGATGTTTGATTATATTATGAACGTTCTTAGAATTGCTCATTGAATATGCTTTTACTTGAAATGGTATAGATATGTATAGCAATTCATGTTATCGAACGAACTATCTATACTAATCTATAAATATTCTCGCGAAATTGTTTGATCGTTCAAATAAAATTGACGATGCACGCGCCGGCGCGTAGCCGGATAACACATACCTATACGTTGATCAAATATCTTTATAGGGGATGAATTCCCCCCTGTTGCCTCGCCGAGTAAATATTTTTCGTACTCCCTTCTCCTTCCCCGCACAGTCACAACCCCCAAATTTGCTTCGCCCCGCTTACGATTAGTGCCCAGATACCCAAAGTGTGAGTCACAAAATCAAGATCATTCGTAGATTCCGCCTAATAGACTGCAATTCACTTCACGCCAGTGTCGCACTGGTCTCTTTTGTGCTCTGCCGCGTGTGCTTACATACAAAATTAATACATACCTATATTCGAATCGTTGCTATTTGTTCGAATATTATCACACCGTAGACGCTAGGAATTATGACCGAAGTCAAGAAAGATGATGTCGTCAAAATTCTTCATACTTATCCTTTGTGTCGCGTAAGTTTTACCACAAGACAATAATATGCCATACATATCCTTATTCTACCAAAAGTTTAAACATTTTTTCTCATTTCGCACCACAATCAACACATATTATTAATTATCTTTGTTCAGAAGAATTTAAAATTGAATTTTCGCTCCGGCTTCCATTTTTCTTTCTTTACAAATTAATTAACATTTTTTCTAATTGTAATTTTCAATTATTTCAATTTTCCTTTTAGTTCTCGTTTCATTTTATTTGTGTTATTTATTTCACTTTTATTTTTAATCATATCATATAATCCGTAATTTCAACAGTGTAACTCAAATTGTCATATATTTAAATTTGATGAAAATGGAATGTTAAATTTTTCTATTTGTTTATAGAGAGGAAAGCACAATAATTTTTCAATTTATCTATTCATCATCAATTGATCAATTTTTTTTTTTCTCTGTCAACAGAAATGTGACATGAGCGACGAGATGAAGCAAGAAGCGATGGAGTTATGTGTAACGGCAGCTGAGAAATATGCAGACAATTATGAGAGCGCTTCAAAAATGATAAAGGAAACTATGGACAAGAAGTTTGGAGCATCTTGGCACACTATTGTTGGAGAAGGATACGGATTTGAAATAACATATCAGCTGAAACATCTACTCTACATGTATTGCGCAGGGAATTTGGCTATTTGCATATGGAAATCTGCGTAGTCCAAATATATGTGTTCGAAATACATAACTTCAAGCAGCTATATAAATATACAGTTATTGTAACAAGCAAGTGATAAAACTATGTCTAATTGATTGATGAATATAATTAATCATTGGAAAACTTCATGTTATTCAGAATGAGCGTTGCAAATTATAGCATGTAATTATGTAGATGTGAATGTGAATGTGAATCGTTTATCTTGTTGTATTTATAAGCATTTCAAAGAACATTTTTATTAATTTTCTTACGACGCAATCATAGCTTAGCTATTTACTGTCAGGATTTAATTAGCAATATTGATAATATAATGTAACAGTGATTTATCAAATCACAATCACCCAAGCATCCAAATGACTGATTAATGATATGAATAATAAGTTAACTTTGGATATTATTACACAGAGCAAATCATTGCAGTGAATTTGTACCAAATTGTACCAAAGATCAAAGTAACAAATGAATGTCTATAAAAAACTATTAATATAAGATTGTTATATGTAATGCATACAATATAATTGTTTAATATACACGATGGTCGATTTTGATACCCATAACTGTGACAATGTTTTCTTTTAGGATTCAATGACGAATTTTATTAGTTTTTCCCCAAAAGCTCGGATCACACATAGAAGAATAACAGATTCAGCAGCTTATCAAAGAAACTCGTTCACTTTTTATAGAGGGTTCAAAAAGTAAGAAAAAAGATCCGAACATCCGGCTCAATGGTGAAATTTTCAAAGAAGAAGAGACAATAATGGAATTAGGTGAAGCCGGTAACCGTTCTCCATATCAAAGCGGCGAGATTTCCTCCGGTGTACATGTAGAGTAAAGTCTTCTCTTGATAAGTCATTGAGAATCCATAAGCTTCTCCTATGACAACTTGAAACGGAGGACTGAACTTTTTGTCCAAACTCTCTTTGATCATTTTAGCAGCACTTTCGTAATTATCTGAATATTTTTCGGCCGCTGTTGTACACAATTCTAATGCTTCTTGCTTCATTTCTTCTGGCATGTCGGTGGTCTGTTAGAATTGGCGTCAAAGAACAAGATAAAAGGAAACAGAGAAAAAATTCATATCACATTCCAATGTAAAAAAAAATTTTTTTACTCTCTGTTTGATTTTGTATGAAAACTCTTTCAACGCACCTTACACAATGGATAAGTGTGTATAATCGGTTGAGGAATCTCTTTTTTTACTTCTCCAGCTGACATGTTAGTTTGAATAGTCAGAGTCAAACACAGAATCAAGATTTATTGTAAAATTAATGTTCGGTGTATCCGAATTCAGTCTTACTTTCCATAAATCATTGGGCAAACTAGTTGTCATCATTTGAATGACGAAATTCAAAGTAAAAAATGAATAAATCGATACGAGTGATACATGAAGTTCCACAATTGTTGTTGTTTCATCAAAAACAACTAGATTCGAGTAGAACATGATTCAAATTCTCATTACCAGGTGATATTTTTGAATCCCTACAACGTTTCCATCATTCTTCAAATTTCAATGTTAATTATTTGTAGACAGCAAGGACTAAATAATGATACGAAAACTGTTGTAGTTTTGTTAATAAGATAGTATATATAATATATATATATATATTTATATAATTTGGCTACTCATTGAATTACCAATGAGCATAAATATTCAAACTACACATACATATATATGATGATAATGTCTTACGATGAATATGCAAGATATTAATATAATATAATATAATAATAATATAATATAATATAAAATGATCTATACATAGTTGTATCTTTTATTTTTCATAAAAATATGTATGTCATGTGATTACACGTAACAAGTATCTTTTAAAATAGGTAATATTCTAAACAATAGACTTCAACATGTTCAATAATTATTTCAATATAGACAACCGGTAGAATTCCAGTGGCAAAGGGGATGCATAATTCTACTATGTCTACCTATGTCAGTTCGCATCCTCCGATGCCACATTAATTAACTAATATTGTGTACAATTGTACATATTATAAAGCACCAATAAAAACTTGATGGTTTGTTTCGTTTCTTTTCTTTCAAAATATTTTATAATATTCAATATGTATGTATCAAATATTAGTGTGCATACGTAACTGTATGCGAAGTAATCGTTATTGTGTACTTTTACTAAGAATCCGAATCTATAGATAAAAATCTGTATATTAATATACAAAGAAATATCTATTCGGAAATTGAATATCCCTGTTTATATTTTAATGAATTAGCTATAGCTGCACATTAAATACAATTGTTAAAAGCACGAATAAATGCAATAAATATCTTTGTGTATCGAAGTAAATTTCCACTTGAAAGTAGGAGTAAAAATACAATTCTTGCTATAGAGTTTGTGAGATAATATGTTTACCAAGTGGATATTACAACCATGCGAGAAAATTCGCATTCACTAAAAAAAACGTTTCAATGAATAGGTAATTCTAACAATAATATAAATGAATTTTAAAACAGGAAAGCCAAGTATAGTTCTAGTAAATTTTATAAAATTTTAGCCTCGTAATTTATACACACACACACACGTATATATCTTCTATTTGATCTGCGGTGATAAAACTTTTTAATTGAACATATTTGAACGTAAAATACTTTCGAGACCATCTCTTCAAAAACATCTCAGACTTTTACGTTTATTCTTTGCTAAATTGATCATTTCTAGGTTCTGAGAAAACTTTCATTTAAAAATGCGACTGCAATATATTTAGAATAATAGAAAATATTTAAGGTAAAAGATTCGAGTTAACATGTTAGTAATCTAGCTTTTTATATCTGCCCAATCGAATAAGCAAGTTGTCAACGACTTTTCGTATTATATATCATCTCAGTCCGTTCTGAATTGTGATAAAACTGTGAAAATGAAAATTTGCCCTGAATTGTATAGGGATTTCAAATGCGATCATTTTTCACTGAATTCATTTCGATCGACATAGCATTTCAGGTTCTAAACAGCTTCAGTCTTTGCTATATATTACCAGAATTCACGTAAAGACTACTCTTTACAGACGTCTACTATTGAATTTAAAAGTAATTAAGCTAATCATGATTGTATATCTTGTTATATGTTCTCGTGCAAATTTTCCATGGAGATAAAATATTGCGGAGACAGAAAAAAAAACATTTTATATATATTTACAAAATTCATATGTATTGTCATAAGCGATTGTGGCACCTTTGACTTCACAGTAACAAAAGTTACTATCAATTATGGAGAATTGAAAATTGCACAACTTCCTTCTCAACCAGCATCGTTTAAAAATATCCTATAATCATGTGTATTGAATAATAATCTTTACTCGGATCTTTCCTCCCTCTTTTTATTAACATACCTGAAATTGTGTGACCAGAAGTTTTGTCGCTTTGGCTATATCGTAAGCGCAAGAGCGTACTTGTTGCAAACAACGATCCATGTGTTCCGTATCGCTTGTGCACCTTTGAAGACCGGCGCATTCCGCTTGAAGTCTACCTGTGTTGCCGTTCAATTGACGTAACGCAGATCTGACGTTATCCTCCATAGGATTCTGCTGAAAAAAAAACGTTGGATCATGTTAAAGAATTACTTGAGCATTTCGATGACGATGACGATGTTTCAAACAGTCAGATATACTAGCCTGTGGAAATATCGCAGTTAATTCGGCAACTGCGACACGAATTCTTTCCGCGCAAGGAACGAACGCCTCTCTTCTAGTCGGCTCTTGCATAGCCATCCATAACTCTTGAATACGTCTTGTAACTTGTTCCGTTCTTCTAGTGACTTCCTCACTTGGAGGAAGACTCACGGCGCCGCAATCCCACAGACTTTGAGTCGTATTTGGCCGAGGAAGCGCTTCGACTTCTCGCTTGGTCTAGATATCATGTTCAGGAATGATTAACAAGGTTGATGAAATCAGATTGCTGTTTATTTGAGAAGTTAGTACTTACTTGGTTAATAGTTGTGGACCATGGAGAAGACTTGCGGAGTCCTTCCCTCGTCTCGTACATTGAAGCAGGACGCTGACTGCCTCTTGGTGCAGGAGTTTTAACATCCAGCACAGGTTCCAGCTCCGGTTCTTGTTCCCCGCTCGAGTGCCCATTGACCGGTGGATCTCCCTGGAGTCTGGACTTCCGAGGTGACTGCAGTAAGGATTGAGAATGGTTGATTTGGAGTTTGTATCAAACGTATATTTGATTCCTGGGAAGGACTCAAGTTCATTTCTTCAGGCAAGCAATTAACGTAAGATTTATTTACCTGAATCATACTTCTTAAATCGCAGTTTTCCTGCGATAATCTTTCGACGGTGGATTGAAGAGAACGTATTTCATTCCTAAGATCTCGTATTGTGGAATCGGACATAGTCAATTGCTTCTTTAGGACTTCTACGACGGATGGTAGACCCTTAGCCATTGGAGCGAGAGCTTTCTGTGTAATGATATTTGAATATTAATAATAAGGGTGAAAAACTTGTGAGGTACAATCACACCGATAAATACAGTGAGTGTATTACGAAATTAGAAACGTGGTTAGGGGAACATGAATCCTTGCAGGCGACGAGCTAAGTCTTATTAAATCAGCTTATTCAGGTAGCTATGTGATTATAACACGGATTAGGATTGTGTAAATGATGTGAATATTTTATTTTATTTTATTGTTGGTTTTTGTGTTTTATTTTTTTATTTTTTGGCAACGGCTGTGCATGCATCAACACAGATCTGCGCACTTGCCTAATAACACTGCCTGCAGAAGAGCCACGCGCTAAGTCGATTCCGTATTCGATGTTTTCCTACTACTTCAGCCACCTTTAATAAGTTTCCAGATAGATAACTATCGGGTGTATCGCTATATACGGTATAGTCGACATGTTCGAAATCACTTTGCAAATTTTAAAGCAGAACGAAAAGTGCGATAAATCGGCAGAAAAAACATGCTAAAAAAATTGTGTTAAAAATATATATTTAAAAAAAATTGAAATGAAATGACATATTTTTACCATTTCTTGATCCGTCTCTCAGGATAATTTTGAAAATACATCATTTTCGATATTTTTTGTTTGCGTTTTTTTTTCAGCACCGTACAGATTTCCGGGTATTGATCAGTCAAAAAAATCTCGATTTTCTGTGTTGAATACACGTGGACACTTTCGAATTATTTGCCAATATTTTTTTTCTCACAGCCAATTTTTACAGGAAAATATCACTTTGAGAAGATTCAGAAAAAATTCAGACACAGCGAGAATCAAAAAGCACAAACTTTTTTTGTACTAGACGCTATTTGGCAAACTCAATACTTTTCAAGATATGAGCGATTTTGTGATATTCAATACTTAACAATGAAAGGTTCATTATCATTACGCACAAAAAAAATTGCAGCAACCCTTTCGAAACAACATTGAACTTTTTTTTTCTGCTCAAACATACTCATTTCAATTTTTTTGTGCCATGTATTTTCATCGAAATATTCCACTTCTTGTCCTGCCTGAAAAACTTGTAAACTAATCTTGAACTTATGAACAATACTGTATACTGCAAGGAAAAAAAAATTACCTGCTATCGACGGGGACTAAAAATCATCAACATTCAAAAAACGAGTCGTCCAAGAAATAATATCTGATGGGTAATGACCACGAGTGGTAATATTAATGGATTTTCTATCATTCCGTTAATTGCATGTTGATTAACGTGAGAGTGTGTATGTGTCTATAACCCCTTATATAAAATTCTATATGTAATAATTAAAATACCTATATTTTTCATACCTCGTCATCCAAGTTGGGAACAACAGATGTCTGCGCAGAAGCGTTAACGACGGTAAGAGCAGCATAGTCGTCGTCTGAAGCAACGCTGTCGTACAATGGTTCGTCGTCAGATACTTGGGAAGTGTGATTGCCTAAGTTTTGTTCTTTGCGCAGTAATGAGATAGCAGGATCTAGAACACCGGACCAAGACGAAATTTCGGATAATTAATCGCAGTTAATTTGGGGGATCTGAACAAGAAATTATTGAATAATTTACAACACCTTGAGGCGGAACATTATTGGCGATCATATGTCTCTGCTTTGCTTCGGTAAGAAGGTCGATGATGAGCGTAGCGAACTCTTGGGATGTGAATCTGGCTAGTTTCTGTCTCCCCTGATTCCGAGTCGAAGACAACTGCGGATTAACGGGTAGAAATGGAACGGTGCATCTCTCTGGCAGGGAGGCGTTCGACATCCAAACTGTGAAGAAAACAAACAAGCAATGTAAGAATCTATGAGACCGATGCAAATTGAGTTGAAATATAGTCCGGTGACAGATGTAGAGCTCTATTTCTACGCTCAAACGTATTCTAGACTAACAGAAATCTAAAGAACTTAACGTTTTTTGTAAAGTATTCTAATTTCTACAAATAATGAGTTTGTTTGCTGTAAAGAGAATTACATTGATACTAATTACAGTTCTAACTATATTATTCAACAAGCAAGGAAGCGACGCATTGATACAATATTCAAAGAATTTCTATTCGGCGTTACATTTAATAATTGTATAATAGAAATTATATTTAACTCACCTCTCCTTATGAATAGCGTAATAAAAAATTCATGCGAATTAATAAATATCTAAGACAGGATGAATCGTCGAGCGCGTTAATGAACAGCATTTTAATGAAACATACTCTAAATATCATTTTGCCAAATTATTTGGATACACATAGGTATATTTATATTCATATGTATATCTAGATCACGACTATTGCGAGATAATGAATATGGTAAAATAGTAGGTAATCTATGACTATCGTTATAGCTTACAAAAACAGTCTTTAGCAGCAGACAGGTATATCAAAATTATGGACTGCGGCAATAAGGTAATACACCTCTCTCTCTTAGTTACAACAACATTTGTTCACTTACTGGCTTCGGTCTCTCGGCGATCTACCTCGTCGTACACATCCATCGCTAACTCTTCCAATAAATGATTTGGTAACTGGAATGCATAAATGAGAAGCATTAAAATATTGTCGAACTCGATCCCTATTTTTCTTTAATCCGCCGATGGAATATAAGAGTTTTAGAATCTTTATATGAGTTCTTCAAACTTTTTCTTCTTACGATTTTTATTGCCAAGTTATTCAACTTTTTGGGTGAAATATCAATTGAGCACAAACTCATGGACTGGATTTAAAATTGAAAACTGTTCAATCTACCAAGTGACTGAACTTGAAGCGATTCCACTCACCATTTGTAACTTATTTCTAGCTTGAAGGGTCATTTCGTTTCTGTCCGTCGAACCCCACTGAGGAATAACTATATGTTGTCCCAATCTATGGTCTGGTTTTCTAGAGCAAACGTGATATGAAAATCTGTCCGTTACTTCGTACATACTTTCGATTATCCTTTCAGAGAGATCAAGATGACCAGCCATTCTGTAATATAATTAAAAACACGACGTATTTAAGTTATAATAATTATTAACGGAATTATGGGCTACTGAAAGACTGCAATTGTTACGAAGAAAGCTTTTTTGTTCTCTGAAAACAACCAGTCTCTATTCTCAATTCTGTATCAACCATTGGACACCCCTGTGGAAAAATTAACACAAAGAAAGAAAGAAAAAATCATGAGAACAACTTACTTTGCGTGTTCGGCTGGAGTTTGACCATTCGAGTCTATTGTACTCGGGTTACCGCCATTCGCAATTAGGAGTTCTAATTGTAGCGCTTGACCTGCTTTAGCTGCAACATGAAGAGGCGTTGTTCCTTTTTCCTGGACAATACAAAAATTCGATTAAGATGTTATATTGGCTCTAATTTGTGGAAATCAGTTGTTAAAAATTAGATTTTTAGGTGATTTATTTGATATAATATAAACGTTGTGATTTATAAAAAGAAAACGTATTCGTACCTGATAAAAATAGTTCGGATTAGCACCTTGAGCTAACAAACGAAGAGAAGTTTCTAGATTAGCGGTCCTAACGCTGCTATGAAGTTGTCTACTGAGTTCTTCCTCGCTACAAATTTCCTCTTTACTAGGCCGGAGTATAAACGCAAGTTGTTGATGTTTTGCCTTGATAAAATCTGCCTTCACCGGACTAAATGAACACAGGAATTCGTCACAATTCAACAATCAACTATTTCGCAGGGTAATATTGACTACAAGTTACTATTAGCCACTTTTAACATACTGAACTTCTGTTGAAATATTGAGAGGAATTGTTTTTCAACTTGTATCAGGCGATTTTCTTTCTTTAAGTTATTCATATGTATAACGTGAATAATCTCTAAGAAATAGTCATTGTTAAAAGATTTTCCAAGTACAGAGATCAATCTCAGTTTATATTACAGTTTTCTTAGTCTCCAAATGTGCAGAAAAAAATCTGCTGAACAAGTCTTATAATAATTCAATCAAAAAATAAGGAAATTACCCAAAATCGTTTGTCAATTTTGAGATTGGACACAAAAAATACAATTTTTCATACGGGATATGATTATATACATTCTCTTACTTACTGTAACAGATCTTTGGGCTGAGGTTTTCGCCTACTAATCTTTGAGTTGCTGGGATCCAGTAGAGAATGTTCCCAAATACTGTTGGCGCCATTATTATTCAAAGTACGCACCATCTAAAAAATCAATCAAAATCATTTGATATGTGAGAAGGAAAAAGCAGTCCAAAACTAATATAAAATATAATATGTACACTTGATCATTTTTGAAATCGATACCTCAAGTATACTAGAATTATAGATGTGATAGAATGAGAGAGAAGTGAAAATCACAATTCATGACAAAAACATTTTTCTAATTTTCTAATCCTGAAATACAGAATGTTGTTTTACGTTCACATTAAGTATTCAAAATTTTCAATAGTCCATATTATTAACTCACCGAAAGTAAATATGTGCTCCAAATTCCTTTGTGTAAAGACTTGATATGCGATACGTGGCGTCCCAAACTACGATGAATACTACAGCATTCGTCGCACAAGAGAATAGCTCTGTTTAGCGATGCCCATCCCGGTTCTAAGGCAATGTCCAAAAACATATAATATGCATTGACTTCAGGATCGATGCGTAAGGAACAGCAGATATTGGTTGTCATTAGATTTTAAACAGTGCTTTCGATCAGTATCTGCTATCGATAACAAACAATCTTAATTATTAGTCTTAATTATTCTGCAGAACCTTATAATTCGCATTCCTGTTATGACAATATCACATTCATTCGTCAGACTTTTGCGGACTGTAATAAATGGCCCTCAATCAGGCAGCGTTACTTTTACATTATTTCCATTGTAAGATTTCATTTGACAATTTGAAATTTACAATATTTCCACAGTAAAATTTCATTTGACTTGTTTTCAAAATCGAAATCAGCAGTAATACATTCATAGATCACAAGTATTTTCTAGATATGAATTCACGTAAAAATCTTGAAGAAAATGGAGTTTCCAATTATGATGATTGATATTTATGGAATAATCACAAACCAGCAAGGTAAGCGCTTCTTTTGAGTTATAAATTAAAGATCTGGAGGAAAGATTGAATAAGTTTCGTTTAATTCTTTGTTGTTTACAAGAATTTGAATAGAAGTTCTTGGAATTTTGAAAGGGGAATCAAAACTAGGAAAAAATTTGGGGAACGTAAACAAAAATGGGAGACTCTTGGGGGAAAGGGCTATGATTCAGTTCAGTTCATTGTATATTACAATAGCTAAAAAAGTAAATAAATAAACGAACAAAATAAAAAATGTGTCAATTGTCGATTAGAATACAAAAAAAGATCCATTTTTTCACGATTTCATAGCAACAATTTGAGGTATAACTTCGGCGATAATTGACAGCTAAGATATTTACTCTGTTGTATTATCCGTTGTATTTGACAAATGGATTGTTTACATTCGATCAAACATTGGGTGTGACAAATTTCGGGTTACTTTAATTCGTACCGAAAATTTGTTCGAATTTCGTTTCGTTCGTGTTTCTAATATCATTGAAATATTCGAAATTAGGGCTCTGGTATTAAAATCATGCTAGAATTGAGAGAAAAGTTGGATGTGATGGGTTTGGGAAGTGATAAAAGTTTTTCTAACCTCGTATCGAAAGGGTTACCAAGAAAGGTTATTCACGTCACATATTTTGGGTTTGATATTTGATTTGAAAAAAGAGGTGCTTTTATCAGATGATATAATATGCTGCGGTAACTAACGAAGGGGATCAAGATATAAATAAAAATGATGCAGTTACCAGGGGCTCCGCAGTCGGCACAAGTATCTCCACTTGCCCGATGTTTTGGCCGCGCCATTATCATTTAACTTCTGCTTTACAGTTGCACTCTGACAGCTTTCAGTATTTCATATATAAAACGGGCGAAATTCATAACTCGCCGTTACACCACATCTGAACTAGGTTATTACAGTTAATTAATGGATTTAATTGCTTATGACAAATAAACACACTGCCCACCGACGCCATTAATCTCTTTATTAATTACTGTACTGTACTAGACTACTAGCCCCTCGATTTTCGATAGTACGATCCTTCGTATGTCGTTGCTATCGAAATATCAAAGATTCGAGCTAAATAACTCGAGGAGTCGATTCGAACCCCGCGAAATCGAATTTGAATTAAAATGTTGGCAAATTTGAGAATTCTTCTGCCTTGCGTTTGAAATTGGAGAAGATTGAGAGAGTAAAAAATTAGTAGCTTTTATAAGCTTCAAGTATGGCGAACATGACTGTTTTTACTAACAAATTTATTCTTGAAAACTTCTTTCGTTCCAGTCACAAGATAATTTCTTTCAAACTACTTTTCTGCAATGAAAATGGATAATAGTTCAATGTTTTATGGTTCACGGCAATCATTATTTACCATCGTTCGGTGAAAGATGGACATTTTTATCAACAAATGTTTCGCTAATTTTACATCGAGATTATCTTGATAATGATCTTTATTACATTCTTTCAATACACAGTATGTAAACATACTTTTAATACATCAGAGCAATTGATATGATTTAATAAAACAATTCGCCACAAAAACTCAACTAGCTACCACTATTGGTTTGGTAATTAAGGAACTTTCAGTGTGCAGCTAGACTTTCTTCATGTTTTCGTTTCTTTTTTTTCCGTTTAATAACAAAATTCTACCATTCAATAAAATATTACGCTCATCCTGTATAAATGAAGATTTCCCGAATATGAGAAAATATTTCCAGTCATGTTGGTCGGTGTGATATGAATTTTTCATAACTGTGAGAATAATACTTCACGCGGATATATTATATCATATCAATTATACGTAAAATGACACTTGCGCTTTACCGTTTGGAAATTAGAATGAATTCGCAATCATGAATCGTTACAGATATCCGTATATCGGATCAGTTATCTATTATGAGACGCAGATATCGACAGTAAGAAAACAGTGATGACATGATGTTTACAACAAGTTATAAATAATGCCTGGTTAATCGTTGTATAGCGTATGGTTATTTATTTCACGTTATTACACGGAACATTTATATAAAACATAATTTGTATGGGTCCGCGAGTAGAGAATGAAATAGTTGAACTAGTTTCTTTGAAAATCGAAATTCAATTTTCTCTCGTCAAGTTCATTTCATCTTTAAGTTCGTTCCGAATACGTGTAGCTACGATCCAATGAAAGTAAAAGACAGGGGGATCTTTCTTGCTATTTTGTACAGGTATTTCATCGTTACATATTACATCTGGCGTGTAAGTTTGAGTAGGATAATAATAACAATGAAATTGAATATAATAACAAGTTTGAATATTTACTCTGCCGAATTTCGATACAATTAATAGAATGTCACTTTTCGGAATTGTCATTGAATTGCTACGCGAATATCGTACAATTTCACTTCACTATCAAGCTCTGAATGTTCTTACAACACGGACAACGTACTGCCTACATATCGGGCATTCGGATAACTGTTTACCACAGTTGGTGCACGTCGCCATGTGTCCACACTCCAACATAACACACTCCACCGGCGCGTCCATGCAAATTTTGCAGAGATCTTCCCGGCCCAACTTCTCCAAATCTGAAAAATACCGAAATTAATTAAGATGATTTGCAAAAAATCATTTTTTGAATGATCTTTCAACATGAGTCAAAATCCTACCAACCAGAGGCTATAAAACAGAACAAAAACTATTGTAATTGAAAGACTGTAATTCTCACCTTCTCTGGATTTTGCATGTTGTTGCCACAGTCTCGAAGCTCTTTCTAGCAGTTCGCTGCGCTCTACGCACCCCTTGTAATTGACTCCATTTATAGTCAAGAGTTCCTTCAGTTGCTTAACATTCAGAACCTCGAGACCGGCGATGTCCGATATATCAGTTAACTTGACGATACCTCTATGCTGTAAAGATAATAAAAAATTAGTGGAATATTGCAGGCTCAAGGTTTGTCTGGAAAGAATTTCTAATCAATTAAACAAAATGAAGGGAATTCTTAAACAAAACAAGTAAACAAAATAAAACAAGTTTTTTAAAAGAACAAAACTCTCAAGTTTTCCTCAAGGCTCAATCTGAAAATTCATGTATACAAACAAAAAAGCTGGACTTACGCTAAGCAATTCAGTAGCGGTATTAGTACGTTGTTCGGTGTTAGTAGGAGGAATTTCCTCTTGTTCGGTCACCAGAGGTTCCGGTCCAGCACTTTGGCTATGATCGCTGTCAGAGACCTCCTCAATTTCAATGTCAGGAGGTTCGGTGAAAGAGGATGCGTGTTCTGTTTCGGGTGAACTGATAATAGGCTCTGGTTCCCGGTCTGATGTGTGTGGATTTCGCGGAGGCTGTGGAGGCTGTGAAGGCTGTCTATCACGGCTGTTCGGCGGACTACGAGATCTCGAATTTGGCGCAGAATTGGAATGATCGGCGGCACTGCTTTAGCAAAGAGAAATAATTTAAAAAATCAGTTTTCATTTCTGTTACATCTCAATGAGAAAGAAAATCAATATCTTCAATCCAAATCAAAGACTGGATGAGAATTTGAGTTTTTTTTATGAGATGTGATAGCATTTTGGTGTTTAATTTCAATAATTGTGTGGATCTGCGGCTGTGAATTGTTTTCTCGTCTCACCTGGTTACATTAGGTTCTGTGTTCCTCTGTGTCTGTCTAGGATATTCACGAGAATCCGTGTTTCTGGCATAAGTGGGTACTTCGCGTCTGATGTTTTCTGGACGGGCAGAATTTGGCGAGTCGGATGTCGACGAGTTAAATATATTGGAAGTGAACCCGCGGAAGGCGTTCATGAATGGACTGTCGTCGAAATTAGAGCCTGTTCTGTGATTGCTTGAGTTATTATCAGCCGCATTCGCATGTTGTATAACCAAATTGATCAAGTCTTCTTTTTCTGAATGGGAAATCAAATAAATGCGTAAATAAAGTAAATCGACGATTGTTCTTCTCATGCAATATCTTGCATCCTGACTCGAGTGAACAGAATAGAAATTAATTCTTACCTATACATCCTCTAATGGATACTTTTTTTGCTGTTAAATAGTACTGCAAATCTTTCGACCGCATTTCAAGCAAATTACTTCTCATTAATGGTCTGCGTGATAAAACGCTGCATTTATCACAGTTTAGCCTCCGGTCCGCACATCTGGTCAAACAGTTTGTGCAATAATAGCGTAAACAATCTGTACACTGTTTCTGAAAATGTAATTTTTCATCTATTAAAAAATAGCCGTAGCGTTTCATGTAGTAAATCTGAATCAATGCTGCTGTAAATAATTGCCAGGAGCTCAAGACTTTGAAAAATTACTCAAAGTCGATCAGTCAGCTTGAAGACAAGTTTATCCTAGAAAATTCTTGGCTAATGTGATTTTCATGATCTTCGAATGAATTGATTAAAAAATTGAGAGTAAATCAATTTGACACAACAATTGGCACAGTGAAGTTGTCCCACAGAATAAGAGAAAATATTATAAGCGAATGAAGGTGTCGATTGTTTGGGCGAAGATTCCAAGGATTGTATACATTTAAAAATTTTGTTTTTGGTACATTGAAGCGAGTGGTAAAGCTGTTGAAGTATTTTTAATTTCTTGAATTTCTAACAAATAGCAAGTTGACATTTTTTCGTTGGGAGTAATGCAGAGGCTGCAATCGTAATATTTACAATGAATTGTCAAAGATTCGTTATGTTGTGTTATGTCATGTTGAATTGGAGAGTGAAACGTGATGCGATACTTACTTTTCTTTTGAATAAAGTAAACTTAATGGAGCACCCTTCACAAGCCATTTTTACCCCGAAGTATATCCGGTGTAAATATAACAAGCCTTAAAGCACTAATGAGGACTAAAAATTTTAATAGTACGTATCGTACTTTCTAGGTTAGATTAAAGTCATGACTCAATCGACGTGCTTCGTTACGTATTTTGCACGTCGATTCTTGTCAGCTTGCCGTTATCCGTCGTATACGTATACACATTTATACAATTTCAATGTAAACATTTATTTATAATTATCCTCGTGCGTTTTCTGCTGGTGGAAAAAATATATTCAATTTCTTCCATTCCATTGCATACTAATACAACAATTCATTCGCTGCATTCATGTATACAACCTCCGACTACACACGCTATCGTCTATCAAGCCGTGTATTTGATAAGAATAATGAATTGAATGTATGTATCGTTGTTTGTCGTGAGGTTATCTTCAGAATTTTTCAAATTCTTCCTTATCGATGCGATGTAAGTGGTAAGTACTGTTCATAAGTACTCTACATACATGGTATACAATGCGACTCGGCTTTTGTTTTATCCTATCTATGTACGTGTACGTATTCAGATACAAAAACAAATTCGACAGCAAATGCTTCGATGTATGCGTCGAGTGATTTGAAGGCAGTAGAAAAAGTAATAGAAACGGCGAAATGAAACGGTGGGAGAAATGACGTATGCGCATTATCATTTATCATCGTAGGCATGAAGGAGGAGGCGGTGACTAAGCCGACTACATACGCGGTCGCGCGAGCTCAAAAGTCGCAGTACTTTCTCGTTGTTTTCGTTGACGTCATCGGTCGCCAAGCAACGCTCGACGAATCAGAAATAGCCACATACGATTTACCATTATTTTATCCAATCGGGTGACTCCCATACGTTTCTCGGTCAAGCAGTCCAGTTTTCTCGCGCAATCTGCCGTAGCTGGTGAAATTTTTACATCATCCTTTACGGTAGTTCTAATACGAGGTCCTTGTGATGTTGAAACGACATTTACCGCCCGACTTCTCACGAGAACTGACGCCTTAGCTTTTCTACATACGTGAATTGAGACAGATTCGTTTGTCCGTCGCACCTCACGCTATTCAATTGTTATATCTTCAAATGGCAGAATATGAGCGGATTGAAAAGTATCATTATAACCGTGCCTAAGAGTCTGTCAAAGACTCCTGGCTTCACAACTCACAAGTTAAACTTCACGACTTCGTTACTCACCGATAACCAGCCGAAAAACATAAACAGAAAAATGTCAACAACGGAGGATGACGGAACTCTCGACTCGTCGTCCTCCCTCGTCGAACAAGACATATGTTTTCGTGGGAAAAAACGACGGCTCGATCATCTTACCTGGGAAGAAAAAATCCAACGAAAGTGAGTGTCGATTAACTTCGGAATATGAAAATTCGATTGCCGATAAACGTCGACGTCCGGTGTTCCAAAACTTGATATAAAAAATGTTTGATTTTTATTTTACAGAAAGTTGAAGAACAGAGTAGCCGCGCAAACTTCCCGCGATCGCAAGAGAGCCAAGCTCGACGAGCTTGAAGAAACTGTAAGAATTCTTAGGGACAGAAACGAGTCCCTGGCCGAAGAATGTTCCATGTTGAAGTCACAGAACGAGAGTTTGACAGTACAGAATACTTCGTTGAGAAGAGACCTTGAGTCTAGAACAGTTTCGCAACAGCAGGTTTGCTGTCAGGAATGTCAGAGCCGTGTCGGTAGCGTTGCCCCCATCCAGGGATCTACAGTATCCTCAAACTACCCTCTGCCGCAGGGTGGGGCAATGAAATCGGCACCGGTTCTGACCCTGACACAACCGGCCGCGACTCTGTGGAAGATTCTGACCCTCTACCTCATCTCGAAGAACTGTTTGCAGACCTCCAAGGAGACGATTACATCCAAAGACTTGAAGAATTGGCCGAAAGCCTTCTGCGAGAGGTTACCGCCGAAGTGGAAGCAGGCTCTCATCCACCAAGTGAACAAGTGAGTAGGCTAATAAATGATTCATTCATTCCCTTACAGTATATGCATAGAAATTCTTCGCCCCATAATGGGAGATGGGCTCACCCCAGAAGGAGAAAGGATTATTAGGAATCTGGAAAAATGAGAAAATCTCCTATGAGATTGAAATTCAGAACATTGACGCACCCAAATTAAGCAAAACATGTTTACTATCTGAGCTATCATGCAATTTGATTATTATTCAAGTCGAGAAATAAGGAGATTTTTCCTAGTCTAATGCTTGGGATTTTGGCTTTTAGAAGATAGTGTAATCATGTTTTGGAATAACGAATCGAGTACATATGAGAACTTTCCTCGTGATATGATATCTCGGAAGAGAAGGAAAAAAAACAGATAAAGAGGAGAGACTTTACGTATATGAGTTACGAGGATGGCTTTCAAATTAATTCTCAATTAATTCATTTCTCATTTTGTACAGTAGTATTGTTTCTCTCTCTTTTCAACTAGCTCATTAATAATAAGTGCGAAGATGAATTTATATGCATATATATTGAATACGTATGTATGTGTGAACCCTCAGTGGTTTCTTGGCTAATTATTTAAACTTTATTTCACTTGAAGGTCAACATCGCAAGAGATGCCGCCCAAGAATCTACCAATACAGCAAGAATGGTGGGGCAGGCATCAGAAAATGTGGAAGCCGATAGAACTCGTCGAAGCATAGACGCCTGTCCCACCCCCGTTCAATATTCCGATCCAATCACGACTGCTGCATTCCCTAATCGCACCAACGATAGAGTTATTTCTTCAGCATCTTACGAAAACGAAGTCAAAGTTAAAGAAGAGCCAAATATAAATGACATGGATACGGTCTACGGTACTTACGACGAATCGACTAATTGCATTACAATACTATACCCTGGAAACGACGAAGACATTAAAATTCAAGAAAGTGTTCAGGAAGTGAGCTCCGACGTTATATACAACGACGAAGAATCGACTTACTTAATGCCTGGTCATAAATTTGCCAATCATTTATCGCCCGCTTACACGTGCGCAGATTCTATGTCTCCTGCTAGCGTTAATTCCGATGATATCGACATGATGGAACCTCGTAATAAATTAGATTCGAATTTATCAGACGGAGGATATGAGTCGCACGGCTCTCCCAGTACAGAAATTATCAAAACAAACGCTGCGGAACCACTTACTGATCTGTGGCACGAAAGTTTTTCCGAATTATTTCCAAGTTTAGCGTGAAATCTATTACCAGGTTTATACTCTACGTGCATAAACGGTAGTATTTTACGATGCTAAAAAAGAACTTTGATTCAAAGTAATATTATCTGTGATACAATAATAGAATAATATCTATTATTGAATGATCGGGGCAAATTTACGTTGGCTCTCTCTAAGTTATTTAAAAATTCTCTAATAACATAATATGATAAGAAGAAAAGAAACCAACAGTTTTTTTTACCAATTCCAGGATAAGTTATGTAAATACTTAACGATATATTATAACGTGGGCAGTTTTGTTTGTTTTTAATCGTCTATGTAAGATAAGTCCGTAGTTATCTTAACCATGTCATTTTTATTAATAGCACTTTATTGTCTTTTATTATACTATTTAAATGTAATATTTATTATTGAATAACTTTCATTATATTTGCAATTTGTCAATAGACATGAATTGCAGTTTGTTGAGCAAGATGCACAGAATAAATGCTCGTCACAGTCACTTATAGTTATGTGTTTCCTCATTATCAAAACCCATATATTGATTTATCATCGTTGTTAAATAACATGTTCATTTATATTGCTGAATACAGCTGAGTGGCTAAGGAGCCCTCGAGATACATGCAATATAAGCCTCATTTTTGCACAAGGTCTAAAAAATCTCGAAGTGTATCATCAGAGTGGAAGAACTGGATAGATAGTCAGTTAAGCTATGATTAATTTTTTAACGGTACGTAATTAAGATACATTTGGCTTGAATGAAACGAAGCAAAGAGAAATTCTGTTTATTTTCATATATTTAGATATTTTTAGATCGAATTTTAGCAATTCCATAATCGTTGAGTTTTTTTAATTTTTTAATCAATTCATTTCACAAATCGAACGTAATGTGTAAAATATTCGATGCGACCTAATGTGATTTCATAATAATAAGAATAATGTTATTCAATATTAGAAGACATGACATTTCCTGGATTTGTGTTTGCAGTAACAAATAAAGCAAATCTGCGGTAGGTAAACCCAGAGATAATTATATTATTAGTCGAATACACAACGGAAAATAATATATGTATAATCGATTAAGCCGTTATTAAACTACATAAGTATTATTAACTGTACATAAATATATGTATATCATAATTAAAAATTCATAATTATATAACAAATTCTCAAAAAGAAGAGGTTCCACCGAGACACATTAGTAGCATGTAGGGATCAAAGAACCATACATAGTATATTGTACGTAGTACGTAATTGAATAACAAAATGTGTGACTTTCGACGGTGAGCACCGCAGTTACACGATTAGTATAATAGCTCGATAATAATACGTCAATTAATAGTTAGTACACCACCAAGTTTTGATTATGCAGTAGGTACCTCTTCTTTGACTCAAATTGATGACAATGTTAAACAGCTACTGTTAAAGGAGTTGCCGCAAATATAACTACAATCGTATAAAAAATATGAATAAAATTAGGTATGGATGTAACAAATGACCCTACGTTCTTGTATGTTTGTCTATCTGAACAGATCTGAACTCGATGAAATAGCAGGATGTGTTCCAATACATCTTGTCAATCTATAACTATTATGATTACAGACAGAATGTGAAATACGCGATAAAAGACAACTCCTTATTTTGCTTATTAGCGTTGTTCTATGTATACCTGATATACAGATATGATGCATTATTTATAGTATATCTTGTATGTATAATTATGTTTATAAAATATCGAATCCTTTATCCGAACAACTTGTCGAAGCAACCGTGGCAGTACGGTTTATCATTTTGTTCCTTAAAGGTGCCCTTGTTCAATTGCTTCAAACAAAATGCGCACACAAAGTGTTCTGGATGGAATTTTCTGAACATAGCAGTTATGCAGCGACCTGAAATACAGAGTAGACAATAATCAATAAACATTCTTATCTATCATGCTATTTTCACTATACTACCACTATACAATTTGACCTAGAATTCACGTTAAGTTTGAAAAAAAAATAATAATCTACCAGTAATTGGCTTGTGGCATCCTGCGCACAAAGATCCTCGTTTGGCGTGATAATGAGTTTCGCAGTATGGTAATCCTTCGTGATCAAAGAACGATCCGCCGTGGAACGGTTGTCTACAATCCTGTAACAGATCAACGAATGAATCTAGTCAACTTCCTAATTTGGTCAGCTAAATCTGGTGTACCGTACCATACATCAAAATCAAGACATTCAAAGTAACGCCCGAGAAACGGTAGTCCAATGGAACTGAACGCAATTTTTCGCCCATCGCTACTAATAAGATTAAAATTTGATGAAAATAGATATCAAGCAAATTTGAAGAGGTGTCGCATTTGAAAGATGATAGATCCTATCTAGTTTGGGAATTGAATGTACACGTTCGAGAATCTGTCTTACAAAATTCATTGTTTGGATTTGAAAATTACAGACATAATCTGATATTTTCATCAAGTGAACTAATCCCTGTGTCTGAGATGAATCGAAAAACCACTGCTTATAAAATCGATGAATGATTAATTTTAGAAAGACGAAGAATCATGAAATTTACGTAGTTTTCCGTTTAAAAAAAATGCTATTTTTTCTATACACGGCACGCAACAAGCCGCCTTGTACACGTGACAAAAGGCCAAAAATAGTACCTATCCTCACGTTATGAAATACAAACAATTTCCAGACTTATAAATGTGTAAGTAAGCTCTCTAAATATAGAGACGACTCAATATGCCTGGCCACGGACCAAGAACTATTGGCAGCATAACGCTACACAAACTGGCTTCTTTGCCATGCGACCGCCTCCATTTTACTCAATCAATTACACCTAACAAGTTATGACACTGTCATTTCTGGACAGGTGCGTATGCAGGATTAATCTGACTAGAGCGTCCTTGCATGTATGGCACAAAATTTCGACAAAACGTTCAAATTCGGCATGAATCTAGATGCGAATCGATTATAAATTAGACGTTGTCCCAGTGCACTGCTTTCCTCGTTGAACCTGTGAAAGCTGTGAAATCTTAGTCCTACCCTAACAAATATGACGCAACACATGACACACGACGAAAGCTTAAAGACTCCAAGTTGTCATATGCAGAAATGGACTCTGACCGATTAGCGATTTGACCTAACTACTCGTGTCGATCATCACAAGTGACACGAAACGTATCGAGAGTCCATTAGGCTGCTTTGACCTCTAAGTGTTGTGTGTGTTTGTTTTTTTTTTGTTGTTTTTTTTTGGGTTTGTTTTAAAATGTTACGTTTATTCATAAAATTTCTTTTTTTTTTGTTTACTTTTTTTTTTATACAATACAAACAATTTCGTAATCATAATTATTTACCATATGGGATAATTTTTACACAATGCAAATGCAAGTATGCAAATGAAAAATCTTGGCTCAAATGTATCAGACTATCATGTATCATGTTTACTTATATTTGTATATGTATCCTAAAGCTTGAGTTGTGTGTGCATGTGTTGTGATAAGTGACTAGAGCAAAGCGGAGAGTGCAACGACGCTGATGTTGAAAAAGTAGTCGAACGAAGGCCATCACCTATTTTGGTTGTTCGGGGGTTTTAGGGGGACTCCGCATAAATGGAGTCAAGGGCATATGGGGGCCATCGGGGAGGGGCATTGCATTATCATTTATAAATTGGTGACAGCCTGCGTTTAGAGAAAACAAGCCGATCAGGGCTAAATTTATGCTTCTTCTTCCTCTTCTTCTTCCTCCTCGTCTTCGTCAACCCCGACGCACTTTGGGCATACTGGTTTACCCTCCATGGCGTAGAAAGACTTTCCAGAAACTGGTTTCTTGCAATCCTGTAATATTAGTTAATACAGAACTAGAAGATTTGCCAAGTAGTTATCGCCGTACCACCTTCGATGAAAGATTCTTGTTTAACCACCTGAAAATTATGTAGAAAAATATCTGCAAAGCAAAATTTTCTAGTTATACTCGAAACCTACCCTGCAGACAAAACAATCTGGATGCCACTGGCTGTTAAGAGCGGAGATGTAATTTTCCATAATGGCACGATTGCAACCGCCACATTTTGGCGCGAACATGTCGAAGTAATCTTCGCGGCAATAAGGTTTTCCGTCACGTTCGTGAAAACCGTCTTCTCCAAACTGTTTGCCGCACTGAGCACAGAAAAAGTGCTCCGTGTGCCAAGTTTTCTCCAGTGCAGTTACGCATTTCTACAAAAAAAAAATGAAGAAGAATCAGAAACCATTTTCTTTCTTCAAAAAGATATCTTCTCTCTTTTCGAAAGCCTTTCTTACATCGAGAATCGGCCCGTTACAGTAAGCGCAACGAGGTGAGAACAAGTTGTGATAATCAGGCTCGCAGTACGGGTGACTGTCTCTCTCGAAAAAGTTGCGAGTACCAAGTTCCTGATTGCAATGAGTGCAAGTGAAGTGCTCCGGATGCCACGTCTTTCCCAGAGCAGTGATCACCTGTAGACCAAATTTGAAGAATCGATAATCCTAGTTATTTATCAATTCGTTATACGTAAATTTCAGGGTCTTTAGGTAAACAATGGATATTTCCACCTGTCCCACGATGGGTTTTTCGCAGGCGTTGCAGCATCCCTTTTGGGTTGTGTTAACTCCTTGACGACTCATGTCTGCCTGAAGGTTTCCTAGCATAGAATCCAACTGATTTTGTTTTATTTGAGTCGCAGCTTGAGCGTTATGGCTCTCCCCGTGCTGCGGTTGATAATGATGTGTTGTATGAGTCTCCGATATATGGATTCTGGTCAGCGGCCCTTCCGGTGGCTGAGGACTCGGTGAGCTCTTGGTAGCTTTATTTGGTTTGGCGTATGGGGAGTCGGTCACCGTCTGATGTTGGTGAGTGCTACCATTAATCTGTAACAACGAATAATTCTAATTTACCAAACATGAGGTAAAACCGTTGAAAGTAAAATTATAAGCAAATACTGAAGCTGAATCTAGAGCTGAGCAGATCTGGAAAGCAGACTGTTATGTGGGTGGATGCTGGTTATAAATAGATCTCTAGTTTCGTTAATGAGGGCAACTCTTCTTTCAGTAGTCGCCGATATTGTTCATAAGCAAAAGTTGAGGAGGTCAAATAGAGCGATGCGATTAGTTAGATCTGTCTTTACAATAGAATGTCAACGATTTGGCAAATGAAAATTGGTAAATGTGAAGTGAAAGAAAAAAGGCTCCAGAGACCCGCGGGAGATGTCGACCGTTGCGGACGAGCTTGCAGACTGGCGTCAACCTTTGAGAAGATCGGTGGTTGACTACGTCCCCCTCCCTAAATATTTCCCCCACACGTTTGCCGAAAGGACGAGGAGAACAGAATATGGGTGAACTGAGGGAAGGAGAGGAGAGCCAGACACTGGGCAACTCGGCTAGGTGGATGGCGGAATGAAAGCTATTTCGGTAACCTGGGGAGCCAAGAATGGGCAGAGGCAAACTTCAACACACTTGATTTTCTGCTACCATGGGGGACCAACAACGAATAAGCTTCACTGTCACTGCCGTGTTCCATCAACGCAAGAGAGATACTTTATGATAACAACATGTGACGATATTTTTGCCTATTTTGTGCCAAGTTCAACTGCATCTCGCAGTCGATCGTACGCTTGCTATTTCTGTTCTTCTTACATCACACGCTAAGAGATTGTTATTAATTTTTTATCAAGAAGTGCCTTCCCTACATTTTCAGGGACACATCTTGGTAAAATCATTTCTTCTAAAAAGGGAATAAAGTTGAATAAAGCACATCAAAGTTGAACTTGCCTTAAATTCAGAGAGCGAGGCCATAAGGTCATCCAACTCCTTAGTGGCATTGCTGGCCGCGTGGCCATTAGTAAAGCTTTGATTGATCTCGGTCCTAGTGGCCAAAGAGTCACGCTGGGTCGGAGAATATCCTTCATAGACAGGTGACACCTCAGTGGTTGTTTCTTGAATGGTAACTGTCACCTTACCGTCGTGTGGATACTCGCTGTGGCAATTAATTCATTTTCATATTTGAGTGCCAGCCAAGCGAATAATGACTACTTCATTATGACTGAATTTACAAATTCACAAGAGAGAGAGAGTGACGGATGGAATGATGTGATGATATTGGGTTTAATGTACCGTGCAGCAAAATTTCTCTTGCAAATATTGAACGACGGTATAAGAACCATTTGAGGTATGCTAACATACTAAACAATGGAATTAAACGTTCTTTCAAGAGCTTACCCGGTTGGAACTGCAGTGCTCAGTTCTTCGAGGAGAGAATCGACGGTAGGCCTTGTCGTTGAAAGGCTACTTGGTGAACGTAACATCGGACTATTTGCACCTCCGTTCAACCTTCCTGCTGATCCTATGCTGTCTGAAATTCATCAAAACATGACAACCTGGGCATAAGGATTGTTTGATTGTAAAATATTCTTTGAAACCATAAATCAGTAACTATTTCTTAAAATCTAGGATTATGCAATTTAGTCAATTCTGAATGAAACTTCATTCAATTTCTTTGATTTTTGATGAAGGATGAATCTGTAACATTGATTCAATAGATCTGTGAACATGGGGGAGATCCAATCCCGAGAACCATATGCAGCGAAGACATGAGAATATAATGAGGAGATTTGACACGGTGAATGTAAGCTGAGTTACACGGTAATAGCATCTTGCTATCGGTGAATCTTCTAATTTGGCATAGGTTGATGCCAACCTTCGAACAAGCTGCCTATAAGCCAAGGTCAACAAGAAATGACGTTCATTCTGGTCTAGAATAAATTCAATGTAGACAATAATGGCCCCAAAAATAGAATGGGGAAACTTAGCTAGTTACCACCTGATTACAACTTATTTTACACACTTCTGTCGTCAAACAACACATTGAAGATACGCATCATTCTCAACAGAGTTGCAAAAATCAATGCTTACTATACGTGTTCACATTTATGAAATACAAAACCAAAGTGTTGCTTGTGTAACGAATGCAAGTTTTACTATGCGATGGTGAAAAACTCCTATACGTCTTACCCAATTTTCAATCTTAGGATAAGATTTTGTTGGTGTCGAGCATCACTAATATAATCAAGACCTAGTGTCAATAACATATAAAAAATAAATACAAAATATCCAGGTTTAATAAGGTCTTTAAGAAAAAGGAAAAAAAAGAAAAAAAAAACCTCTTGAGGGAGGACCCTACTGAAACTTTGGGAAAAGCAGTTTTTCGTTTTTAGAATGGCCCAAGAACGTCCAATCGAAAAATGGATACTCGGAATTTCAGATTATGGTAGGATATGTTTTGAAAAAAAGTTTCAATCTTCTGAGATGAAAGTTGAAGTGGGAGGAACCTTTGGCAGAATCTCTCCTTCGCAGGGCTGCGAAAGGGTTCTTGCGCTTAAACTTTCATTGCAGAAAATTGAAACTTTTTTTCAAAACATATCCTTCCATAATCTAGAATTCCAAGTATCCGTTCTTTGATGGGACGTTTTTTTGTCATTTGAGAAATGAAAAACTGATTTTTACCAACATTTCTGTAGGGTTCTCCCTTAATTGGATATGCCAGCCTTAGCTACCATACGGCATAAGATGTGGACTATGAATGTTCAGTGCAAGGTCAGGAGCATGAGTTTACAACTAATTGGACTGGAGCTTGAACTAGAGCTTGGACGAGTTGACGAGTACATGAGTGTGCGATGAGAGTATAACTTACCTCTTTCTTGAACATGGGCATTGTAGTGTGCATTGCTAAGATCTTGTAGGAGAGTGTCCAATTCTGATAGATTGTTGTTGAGAGAAGGCATTTTTCCTCCCGGTGCATTCTGCGAGTAAGGCACACCTCCACTCTTGCTTATCGACTCCTCAATCACTTCACGATTTTGATAAGTAGGCTGTAACATTGCAAAGGAGAACAAATTCAACCACATGAACGATTGTCTATACTCCATGGCTTTTTCAAACCTTTCCAGAGCTGGGTGGCTTTTTCTGTTTTGACTAATTCAAGACAAAATTTCCTGACTTTGGCAGGTTTTACGTTTTGAACTTTCAATTCTTCCCGGAATAAAGAGAATAATTAAGATTAAAAAACATGACTTCTCATTAAAAAGGATTCAAATTCTAACACAGTTGGCGAGTTTTCATGTTTTTGATTTTTGCAATTTTCTTGGAGTGGAAGCAAAGCTGAGATTTGCTGAACAAACTGGTGAAGTATAATTTGGGGAGTACAGTTGAAGGTCTCTCGAAAGACCTTGAAAGAAAAATTGGTTCGGTACGAAAATTGGTTCGAAAGATTAAAGGAGGAGAATATACCTAGGCTGTTGGGCAAAGTTTGTGTATTTAAGACGAACGGACGGATACATGTTATGTAAATGTTTTCCATAGATTCAAAAGTGGAGCGTTCTTTCAAGCTCTGGATAAATTATGACACTTTGTACCTTTCAGCTTTGACAGTAGGTGAAAAACCACAAAAAAAACTATAACGAGCCGTATATTCTACGAGTCAATCATCCACGAAAAAAATTATTCATAGAATTATCGACAGCGACTGAAGATAATCTATAATCACATTTTAAGACGCCTGTGGCCCGCTATTTTTAAACTAAAATATCATTTCTGTATCAATGCTATGAATTTCTATTCCTTATCGCAGCAAATACAGCATATTATATGTATAATAAATGTATAGAATGTTATACTGGTTTCTCGCGTGTTATACCATTTTGTGAATACGCTGTATTTTTACAAGTTTTTTAAACGCTGAAGATATGAATATTTATTTTTCTTCTATTTATTTATTGTTTTTGTTTTCATAATTTCATTTTTTTTTCCTAATAAAATTGTATAACACTACATCCGGTCGATGGAAACTGGGTTGCCGAGTTGTCAGGCCAAAAATATCCAGCGCAACCAACAGCAGCGGAAACATGTCAGCAAAATATAGGTATACATTTATATCGTTATAACTCTCGACCCGTACTGTTACATTCGAATATCAAATTTTCTACATTCGTTTACTTAAAGCTGAAATCGGAATTCTCCGAGCTTCGGAAAGGGTCATACGATTCTTCGGTATTATACAGTAGTTATCGATGGAATATTTTCTATTTAGTCATTGCGAAGAAACGGAATACATATAAAAATATCAAACTGACAAGATTAATAAGAATTGAGTGAACTAGGGAATAGACGATGTTTATTTAAATCTATATTTTACAGGTAATTCATTTTCATCGAGCGAATTGTTTTTTTTATCCAGTGTATACATATTTATGTAAGAATGAAAAAATTTCCCAACACTTGGAACTAATTCGAGTGAAACATATGAAGCGCTTCGTTATTATACATGAACGTTCTCTTTACTCGGAAAACAAAAATAAAACAGCTGTATAATCACGGTATACTTTGAATTAGCTCATTCACTGTACTTGTTACTGTAACAGTGCCAGATATTGCTGCAGGAAGCGTGATTCTCTTTGATTATAGGACTATAGCAAGGACTATAGTGTCTTTCTAGCTGTTTATTAACTTGGAATAAGTTCGACAAAATTACTACAGTTTCTTCATTATACGAAAAAGAAATAAAAATGAATAGAAATACCAGGGGCTACCAAAGTCATCGCGCAAAACGGAAGGAAGAAGAAAATTGATTTCACAGCTCATTCATTTCTGCAAGATGGATGGCTCAGAGTCTGGAAGTTCAATTTGTCGCATGACTAATATAGCGAATCGTCATACGTTTATAGATACGTGTGTCTTTATTTGAAGAAGATGAATTGAGATGGAGGAAATAATTTGATGGTTATTAAAGTGAGGGAATAGGCTTGACCGAAGAAAGAAAGGCAAGAGAGGAGAGGTGATAGTGATTTGAAAATCATTCGGATGAATGGATGGGTAATTGAAATTAATCTTCCACTTCCCATTTCCGAGGGGAGTGGTTGGTTACAAGACAGGAGACATTAGCTACCGATTTGAACAAATGTATTCGAAATTTCGAAAAAAGAAATACAGAGATAAAAAAAAAAAAAAATGAAAAATAATAACATGTATAAGTGTATGTATAATTTGATAAAAACGTGAAAGAGGAGGAAAAAACTTTTAAAGCTTGAACGATTGCCAATTCATATGAATTAACCAACTTATACAAATCACAATTACTTACGACCCGTCCGATTTTACATAGGAACTACCTAAAGTTTATAAAAATTATTTTATTTATTCATATACGATCTATTCATCTTTTCTCGCGTACTAAAGAATCGTGAGATTCAAATTTTTCCACACGTATGATTATACAGGGTGGTCCATTTAACTCTGCCACCGCGAATAACTTGGCCAATATTGATTGTACTTGAAAGTGTCATAGGAGAAAGTTGTTGCATTTGAAGGGGGAAAATGAGTTTTGGAAGTGAATGTCATCTGAAGGTCATATCTCATGAGATTTCGGTGTTTGCAATGGTTTGTTAAATGGGACTACCTATTTTTTTGTTCACTACAAGGAAGCTGACATCAAAACGCGTCCAACCATGTGCAACAACATAACCTTCGAATAACCTTTTGCTCCAAAATTCATGTAAGTAATGGAGGTGGAAATTCAAGGATAATGAATTGTATCCGCACATTCAATACTTTTCCCACGTAATTCGTTCTATTAAATGCGCAAAATGTTGTCCATCAACCTGAATACACTTGTCAATATGCATAATGACGGATTCCCTGGCTTTACTCATCATTTCTGTAGTAACTCAATCGTGAATTTTGGAGCCGAAGGTTATCCGAAAGTCATGTTGTTGTACATGGTTGGACGCGCTTTGATGTCAGCTTCCTTGTAGTGAACAAAAAAATAGGTAGTCCCATTTGAAAAACCATCGCAAACACCGAAATCTCATAAGATACGACCTTCAGATGACATTCACTTCCAAAACTCATTTTCCCCCTTCAAATGCAACAACTTTCTCCGATGACACTTTCCAGTACAATCAATAATAGCCAAGTTATTCGCGGTGGCAGAGTTGAATGGACCACCCTGTATACACCTAGTTATACATGTATACATGCCAAACGTGTAGGTCCAAAAAATTTAGATCATTTTGTGTGGGTGACAATTCTATTCAGAAATTCTTTTTTCAAATATTGTTAAACAGTTCAACAAATACAGACGATGTAAAATTACCTCGAGAAAATTTCGGGCGGTATAAATCGTTCTGTACATTTTTGCACATCTGTGGTCTATTTTTTTTTTTTTTTTTTTTTTAATTCTTTGTTTTTCACATACATACCGAACATGTTACTTATCTATCTACACGGTTCGAAAACCGATAATCAAAGGAATGAAAAATCGGAATATGTATAATAAAATCGCGAAGAACGCATGTGAACAGGTATAACTTTTCAAAGAAATCAACAGCCTATAAAATCAAGTTTAATATTATAAAGTGAAAGAGATCGTTCAATTCTATACGTTCTTGTCCCACAAGAGAGAGCCAAGTATTTTTATAAATAAACATATATATCTACCATCGTCAGGTTTAAAAATTGATGAAATAATTCATAGAGGCATTATCGTCATCCAAGTCAAAATATATTTGAACAAAAACCAATCAGCAGCTTCCCATGCAGGTGGGTGAATTCAAAGGGATGAATTTATTGGATTGGAATATGTTGCAATATACCATCAATATCGACTGGATTCGATGCATACGAATAGGCGTAGTTTCGATTCTCCAGATGTTTATTGGGTCGAGAGTGTGCGGGGCTTGTTTTCTGGCTGATACAGTGGTTTTGGGTTATACATATATATTTATAGGTATAATAATAGTTAATTATATCTTGGAGCCCGCGGATTCATGCTGCCGCCACTTCCTACACGCTCGCTAAACTTTGCACACGTTCAGAAAATCAACACGCTTGTGTGATTCTTTCTTATATTTTTATTTTCCCCCTCGATTTTGAAGTCTGCAAGAGCTTAACGGCCCCGGTGCCGGTAGTAGTGGAGGCATCAGATGGCGAAAATACACGCCAGCACCACCAAGCCGAAGCTCGACTCACCGGTTCGCGCCAAGGTTTACAATTCCGAATCTCATTCGCTCGTTTCTAAACAACAAATAAATGGCTTTTGCTACTTTTGTTGTACTTTCGGGCGATAAACTATTACGCTATTTCTTATCGATCAGCGTGGGTGGCATTTCAACAAAAAAACTAAGACCGATTTATACATTCTATTCCTGGTATATTACACGACTATAGGTTACATACTTTGAAAGATAACTCCATGCTGCAGCACGAGCCCGATACATAATATAGATATAGACATATAGATTATTGCCTTCCTGCTATAAACTCGAATTTGGATCAAGAAAACAAACAAGTGTCAGCTAATTGGTGCAAATTGGTAGCAAGGCAAACCGAACACGTAGCATCTGTCGATTCAGCCTCAAAATCTCTTTGTCTATTTATAGAAAATTTTGGCCACGCCGTTGGGCTCGAGACTAATTTCGAAATTTTGAAATTTTCCCTCCAGATCAAAATCATAATTGATAAAACGAGTTAAGAAATAAGTATAAAAAAATTATTGCTCGACGGTCAAATTCAAAAGTTATATTATTATATTAAACATTGTTTTTTTTGTTCGGCAAAGTTTGAGCCCGTTCCGAAATCACGATCAAACTCTAGACGGGGGCTACAATCTGAGATAAAATAAAAAATATTTTGGTAGAACAAATTCTTTTATTATTTCCAAAAAATGTATTGTTAGACATTATCGGATGATGCGTACGCCAATGTATAGCGTATGGTAAAGAATAGCTGAGGTTCCAATTTTAAGCTTCAGACATCGTTTCAATGTCTGGTTCAATGAAAATAAGAGGGCTTTACCGACCGAAAAAAATGTAAAAAGAAAAGCAGAGACGAATGAAAGATTCATGAACGAAAGAGAAAAAGAGATGAAAAGAGTCCATAAATATAATTTGCATCATTTTCAAAGATTCATCATCGCCCCTCCTTTGTTTCGTGTGAATTATAGATAATATAATAGGCCTGGCAATCGCCGACATTGCTATATGTATTGCAGTTTCCATGGAGTAAATACGACGGCAATTTCACGCTTTGAATAAATAACAAGTTGGAAATATCAATACCTGCCGTGAGATATCGGCAGGTGTTGTCACGAACGGTCAGGTTCTATAACCTGAGGTCACGAGTCTAGTGGCCACCTTTGAAAATACCGCTTCATATGCTACAAAGTACGAAAGCTCCGAAGTCCTAATAGCCTCCTAAGAGCTTACTCCGGTTTGCCGAGACCACCGCCATCTGGCGGAGTTACAGCATAGTTGACAAATATTTACCGATCGATCTGAATTGATATCAGTATGTACTGGATACCGATGGTCCAATTTTTAAAACAGGTATTCGCTCATTGGTTCTGTTTTATCGATCGATATCAATTTTCAGAATGCAATATAAATGTATCATTTTCTTTTTCACTATCAATAGATTTAGTAAGAAATAAATAACGTATTTTCATTGTATTAAAGGGAATTTCAGCGAGTTATGCTCAGTCGGTAAGGAAGAATCAGCGAATAATTCACTTTCTACATTGATATCTTTGTCCTAACAATATGACGTTTCGCTGTCGCTAAAAACGTCAGTGATCTAAACTAAATATCTAGGTTTTCTTAAATTAGATCGTTAAGGCTACATCGTATTCACGAACACGGGAATTATTCTTTTTGATGAAATCTTCACGACGGAGAAAAAGATTGGAATTAACTCCTCAACCTTAAGAAAAAAAAATCAGATTTGTATTACCCACAACCCAAAAAACCCCTAGGTATCAAGATTTAAGAAATACGAGTGCATGGGAAAGATTTCTGCTTCTCTTAGCTCACAAACCGCTGAATCGTTGGATAAGGAAATTAAATTAACTGTAAGTTCAAGTTGGAGCGAATATTATCAATTGTTACTCACAATCAGATCAACAAAATCCGTTAGATTACTCGTAAGTTATCAACGGTCAGAATTTTTTGTTTGTTGAAACTTGAAATTTTGTCTTTTGAATAACTCGAAATCTATAGCGAGCCGATCAAATACAACATACAATTGGTGCTATAAATTAGGGGAGAACGCATTTCTTGACCCCTTTTTTGTAGCGGAAAAATGTAAAGATGAATTGTATTTGTACACATGATAATTTGTAGTTGCTTTAATTACGCAAAATACACTGAACGCGGAAGTAAGATTCTTACAAGTTTATACGAGCTGTCGTTTTCTCTCCATCTTTGGCCATACTACAAAAACCTTCTCTGGTGACAAGACGACATTTTATAATGAGTGAGAAATTTTCTTGAGTACACGCCTCGAGTTACTTGTAGGAAGATAAGAAAGTAAGTGCAAAGTAAATGCGGGAATACCAGAGTATACACAGAGTGTAACAAGAATTCTGGTCTTTCTGTCTCTCTTGAAACCTCAAGTATTATCTTGAAAGCTATCAGACGTACCAGGAAACTGTAAAAATAAAAATGAATGGTATCTAGTGGATCGTGTCGTAAAGTATTGTTCATTTCATTAATCACTACCGCGTGCAGAAAGTGCATGTTGTATTCATTATCACATCATATGACGATGAATAAGGCTAAAACTAACGGCTAGAGCTAGCGGCTGAACGTAGTAAAAGTAATTGAAACAAAGCAGGGGAAACCAACATTCAAAATTTTATCAAATTTCGGGAAAAGTCAATACTTTTGGCCAATCATGAGCATAAAACAATAATAAATTATCCAATTTGAAAGACTTTCAGCGCGTTTGGCCGCTATCTCCAGCCGCTAGTTTCAGCCTCATTGACGATGAACTTTCGACTGCACATTGAGATAGCATTATGTTTTACCTCTGAGAAAGTATTGGGTCTTCTATTATATTGCTCGCAAAGTATGAATTCTATAATTCTGTTTAGCCTGGCTCTTCGTTTTGTTAATTAACTCTTCAATATTATCATCGCGACTTTATTCGTCGTAACGAGCATTCAAATGACTCAAGAAGTTGAGGTTTTCATTGCGTTAGTAGGTATGTACATAGAATAATTTGGGCGGATCGTTGATCCGATCCGAGTTTTCTAGGGTGATGATTATTTGGAAAATACGTTGTCATGAATCGAGTGTGGGAAGTTGGATTAAAAAAATTGTCTTGAAAGATATAGTCAATTCCCCGATGGTTAAATATTTTATTTTGACTTTTTAACAAACAACTCGGTCCAAGAATGGGATTGTCTAATTTCCCTCACCCCTGAAACAACTCGTCTCGTAATACTTGGCAATAGAACCTCCGAATATCCTGAAGAGAATTTTGGCTCATAAATCTGTAGATTGCTTACTAGAGCGAGATAACGACGTACCTATAGTTAAATTCGAATGACAGTTCGGGAAAATACGAGGTATGAATTATACACTGCACGGAGGTTTGGATCAAGTAATTCGTGGCTAGAGGTTTATGTTCGTTAAACTTAGCGATCGCATGACACACCAGAAGTCGCCTTATCGTTTCCGGTGGTGGCGTCTGCTGCAAAGGCATCACATCAGAATACGAAGCCCGACAAGACTCGCTCTAGAATCGCCAAGAGGTAAGGGGATAGGGACAGATAGGAACTCGGGCTTTTTACCACGCGCTCATAAGAACTGTCAGAGATTTTTTCTAAAAATAAAACGTCATCGTAATTATCTTCTGATAATTCGAAGTATACCATGAATATTCAGTCACCCTGGACACGCATCCCCTTCGTATATGTATACGCTATATATTGGAAGTATATCAACGTGCCTAGAAATACATAAAATGAAGACATTTTTTGGTACGTGTCTTTGTGGAAGGAAAATTCCGTAGGAACTGCAGGGAATTATAATCATCGAAATGGTTTGAACCTTGGCCCTTTCATAATTTTGAGTTTCTCGAAAAACTAAAAAATTGCGGTATCGCGGAATTTTCAGCCGAATTCAACAAGCACACGGCGATCGTCGTAGTTCTACTGATTGTGAGTCGCTCGGGAGAAAATGTCAAAGTTGAATGTTGGTGTCCGAAAAGTGACAAATAACACAGCCCCCGCGAAAAAGGTACTGATCTTAGAACTCCACTATGGTGGGTATTCCTATGTATTTTCCAACGCTGAATTGTCGGTAATTGAAATGACAGTTTTATTAACAATCCGAAATAAAGAAGATTGTGAACGGGATTTATCACTCCCATTCCATCATTCAGAGAGAATGGAAAGATTTCAAATTGCAATGTTCGTCCTCATTGAGAAGAAAATTACTTTTCACCTACAGGTGATCAACTATACCGGCAATTACAGGTTTCCACATAACATTGTTATTAGTGGCCAAAACCCAGTGGTATACATGGGACATTTCGCGTGGAATGTGCCAGCCTCGGACCTCGACCCCTTCGATTTTTCTCAAATTTTGCATACGAACAGCAGGTCATCGGAAGAGATGCCCTGAATTATTTCAGATTTTTTAGCGACCAATTGGCCGAAGGCCAGGCGTTTCAAATTTCTCGGAAATCGAATTTTCACAATTTTCAACGTTGAATATTGGCGCATTGGAAGGAGGAATCATAGAAGTATTATACATCATTTTGAAGGTAATTTCACAACCTTTCGAACGGCATGGGTGTGTTTTCCAAAACATGCAGGATTTCCACCGGAAATCGCGATTATATCGAAAAAAAACCCGAAAAAAACATGTTTCCCAGGGTGAATTTTTCATTTTATTTTTTCATATTGTAGCCCTTCGTGTCGTAGATAACTTCTGTGAAAGACATCTTGGGATGGGAAATGATTATAGAGTTATGAATTTTTTTGTAGGTCAGAAAGTGTAAAAATGCGAATTTTTTCCTAAATTTATTTCAAATCTGGGTTGGTCGGGATTACACTTTCCAAGGTGAAGTGATTATAGAGTTATGAATTTTTTTGTAGGTTAAAAAGTGTAAGAATGCGGATTTTCTCCTAAATTTATTTCAAATCTAGCAAAAAATTCGCATTTTTACCCTTTGTGACCTACAAAAAAATGCATCACTCTATAATCATTTCCCATCTCAAGATGTCTTCTACAGGACTGATCTACGACACGAAGGGCTACAATATGAAAAAATAAAATGAAAAATTCACCCTGGGAAACATGTTTTTTTTTCGGGTTTTTTCGATATGATCGCGATTTCCGGTGGAAAACCTGCATGTTTTGGAAAACACACCCATGCCGTTCGAAAGGTTGTGAAATTACCTTCAAAATGATGTACAACACTTCTATGATTCCTCCTTCCAATGCGCCAATATTCAACGTTCAAAATTGTGAAAATTCGATTTTCGAGAAATTTGAAACGCCTGGCCTTCGGCCAATTGGTCGCTAAAAAATCTGAAATAATTCAGGGCATCTCTTCCGATAACCTGCTGTTCGTATGCGAAATTTGAGAAAAATCGAAGGGGTCGAGGTCCGAGGCTGGCACATTTCACGCGAAATGCCCCACATATTTGTGTACACGATTCGCGTTGAATGGTGTAGGCAATCGTCAATTCATAACGCGCATCAGAACTGCGTAGACCTCGCGATGTATAGTGTCTAACGCATGTCAACTCTACAGTCTGGAGGCCGCAATGTTTGTATACTTTGGCCGAGACTTTGACAGAATTTAACGATGCAAAAACGTAATCGTTCCTCTCTATTTCAATGGATATAAAACTGATCAGAAATTTTATGCAGATCACTTTTTCACTCTCCACATATGATCACGGAGAGTAATCACTACTCTCAATCAATCTACTAGTAAATAATTGCTTACCGATTGCGGTGGTAACGGAGATGTTCGGTTATCGTATCCCCTGTAAGCCCCAGGATGGGATCGCACTCCATTGAGTGACCCGTAACCAGGTGTGGCGTTATTCCCCGCATGGTTTCCTTCGGGAGAGACTGTGTTCTGCAGATCGGCTAGGAGGGCGTCTGGAAATAAAATACGTTTAGATTACTAACGTGGTAGGTAGATAGGTATTACCACTACTATAAGGATATCCGTTACAACTAGGTATGATCAGTTGTAGATATACCTTGCTGCATATTGGTTTCAATGGATAGATAGTGAAGAATGATATTTAGATAACGAGCCTGGCACGATTCGAAGGAATAATAAAAGTCATACTTAACGACTAATCAGAGTAGTAAATCAGTAATTACTGGAACAAGCTTACGACTCTTCGAAATCTCGAATTTGCGAGTGAGTAGATAAAATTTGGTCTAAATATCATTTAGATTTTGATTATTTTTGAAAATGATACTCTATTTGATAAATGAAGACTAAAATCGATTCCTCGGATAAACGGTTGACATCTTGGAAAAACTGAGAGTCTATACAACGTCGGACGCTTTATTACACATACAGAACTACCCGAACGTGTAATTAAATATTACCTCACGAAGTAGACCTATCATTTTATAGGTAACTATTCAGCATTGAGAACAAACGAAAGAATCTGGTCGAAAATCATAGGTTTGATCGATAAAGAAAAACAGTGAACAGTCCCCTAACTTGGCTTGACAAAAAAACCTGAGCAGTTGGGAACTTTGGCAATTTTGGACAGGAATATGATTCTGGCAAAGAAAGTAAATAAATAAATAAATAAAAATACCACTAGAAATCCGAATACGCCTGGAATCGTAGAACAATAGTATGAAATCAGACAACATTATTATTTGGAGTGTTTATTTGCATCGTTATTCATTTACGTGGTAGATAATCAGTTTTCTGCAACGTTGCAGAATGCCTTACAGTTATTGTTCTGTTTTTTTATCTCTTCTTTTTTGGACGACATAGCAATATGCACCGGAATTACTCTACATACCAGCATGAAGTATACATACCACTGGTAGGTATAGAGTATATATTCAAAGAATGCGTGTTACAGCAATACCAAGTATTCTTGGTACTCGTATAAGTAGGTATGACGACAAATATTTATCATCGCGAAACGTTTGTCATGAAGCGTCATAAAGTGTTTTCTATAAGACGTTTGAGAACCGCAGGCGCCGTCATCATACAGTACCTACATGCTCAAAAATCATTCGAAAATATTATTATCGCACCGGAATTTCGATAACCCGTAAATGTACACACGCGATATATATGAAAAATTAAAATGAACTAACTATAAGTGCACGCGGAAATCTAATCGAAAGCAATAAACGATACGATAAGTGAAATTACTACAGTAGTCAACGTCATGTACATCGCGCACGTGGTTTGTAGTACATATAATACACATAACTATGTATGTACACAGATCTACGGCGTTACTACGTGTATTCTCTTTGGAATTCCTGACCCTGCAAAGAGAGAGAGAGATCATCCGGTGCACAAACCGTTATTTGCGAAGGACAACTTCTCCTCATAAGACGCGAAGGGCAAATAATTTCTCGTTTCTCAATGCCTAGTATAAGGCATACATTGCTTGAAAATCTGAAGAAGAGAAATTCGTTCCTGAGGTTACGTCGAAACTGGTGTATAGTTTTATGCATCTATACATAGCCCATTATACTCTTTGCGAGATCGTCAAGAATCCCTAAATATTCTCAAACGGAGAATTAAAAGAAGAACACATATGTGAAATTTTCCTTACTATACATTCAAAGAGACCGTAAACCCCTTTCCAATCATTTTCTCGGTTTCTTTTTTCGGGGACCAGTATATCCCTGAAGAAAAAAATGAAACAGTCCAAAATCAACTAATTCCTTCGCCAAATTTCGTTCCACATCGTTATAATCGTCTAAATTCGTCCAGTGAGTTTTTTCAAATAACTTTCGAAGAAGAATCTAATTCATCTTGGACGATGTTTTACATTTTCAACCGCATCAACATGCTGATCCCTCTAAAATCCTCTTCAAATACACACGTGTATCAATATCTTCTTTTAAATTTCCTAGATAACGAATCGCTCCGTACTAAAGCAGTGTTAAACGTCATAGGCGTCTCGCAAGCGATAATGTCGCGAGACGAAAGCGGTAGCTGACGTCATTTGCGGCGACGATGTAGCGTCGATTGCCGATCCCCGATTGAATAAATATTTCAGCAATTAGCTATTCGTATATATGTAACTTTGCTGAAAGCTTTCGGCGTCGATTAAGCTGAGGATTAGAAGCACAAATGTACGGGGCACATCTCATGAAACATGTCTCACCGAGACTTAGCAGGTTGTTTGAAGCCGCGGTCCTCTGGGGATCGTAGACTTCGTAAAGTTCACTAGTGTCCGTAGATCTCCTGCCGTAACTGCACTGACTATCCATTTCAACCGTGTAGAACGATCAGATTTCCAGCCAATTTCTGATGGATATTATTCGCGAATGTATAACACAGTATTAAGAGTCACTGGTAGTAGATATCACAAAACTGCATGGGGAAGCGGTGGTGTAATGTAACGATGCACGTATCTCCTGCAGGTCGTACTGACTGAGACGACTTGAGAGTGGCGAGACCGTAGACGACTTGATTCCCTGCTTGCTGTGGCTGGATGAGGTGATGCAGGAGGTAAAGAGGAGGTATGGGACGCGTAGGTGGGAGAGACATTGAGGACTCCGAGTTGTGTGCTGTTGTACTGCTATCGCACACGCAGGGTTCATACCATTATGCCATATACCGCGAGAGTATCATCGTCAAAGACATGCACCTACTCACATTATCGCGGAGCATGGTTGTGCTCTATGACGAAATTTTTTCGGTATCTGTAATAAGAGCATGCGTACACTATATCTAGGTATATATTTCAGTCTTATTAAGTAAACCCCCTTCTCGTTCTTATGTTTATCTCTGATAGTCACTCAATGAGCAAAAAATCGTCAAAGATTCGTTCACCATAATACGAGAGTATAACTATGCATGGCTCATGATAGATAACTGGGCCACCGAGTCCAATTATTTCAATGAAAACTATATTTCAAGTCGCTAAAGATTCAAAGCCTGAGCTTTCGAAGCCTTTGATTGGTCGTCACATAACTAGATGTACACCGTTTAAGATGGCAGATATGGCATGGTAAGGTTTCCGTGGGTTAGGTTAGTAAAGCGAGGAAGCAAGGTTAGGCACGCCGTAACGTGGTCATGAATGGCGCGCGTTTCAAATGCTATTAAATTTCGATTCTGTAGTATTCTTCACAATAGGCTAGATAATGACTGGTTACATTTTCTTATTGTTATTCATCATAACATCACCTGACCGATCGTTTGGGAGGGAGCGGATGAAACAAATTCGCGGCAAACCCAATCGTAAGCAATTCATTGGTGTATTCAATTATACCTATATCACAGTTTCAATATCTATGCCCAACGTCAGTTTCGTACTATTGCAGATGCAGAATGTTTGGTGTCATCGTGAGAAATCTAAAGAACGGATGAACATGATGAACATTCTTTTGGTAGAAGGGATTTCCTGTGAGGGATTGAGCCATGGAATACTGTCTATCTCTTGTAAGGTAATTCATATCTGGACGGAATGTTTTAGAATCACGTCTTGGTTTGCTTTATCGATATATTTTCCAGGCAACGAGGAATGAATTACGTTAGCTACGATAACGTGCATAACTGTTTGTTTATATCGTAGCTATGTCGATAGATACGGTGCGGTATCTTTGGAAAGTATATGTTGTACCTATATACACAACCGACGAACGCGAAACAGATAATGAAAATAACGGATATATTAGGGTGCTTTTTTTTCTGCGACTATTTTTTTTTTCTTTTTACTCCCACCTCGAAATTTTCTTGTAAACACCTAAAAAAAATTCCCTGAAAGTTTGAGCCCTTAATATTAATATTAAGTACTCGCTCTCGGCGTTTCAAGATTTCCCATTTAAAATTCACGTAATTTGAATTTTTTTCTTGAAATTCTTATAGCTCAGAGGCCCTTTATGCTATTCGAACGTTTGAAGAACCAAATTACTCAGAATTGAGTGCTCTACGAAAGTGTTCATTGCAACGGAAATGTCACTTAGACGGGAGACCTCATAATGAACCGCAAATTCATGAAAATCGTAAATCATGAACATCAAAAAGCTTATTATCTCGAAAAATATCAATAATAGGGATCGGTGTTCCCAACCTTTTTTGAAGGAAATTCAATGTGCTACAAGCTTGTCATTAAAAAATTTTCTGTATTTTCAGCCAATTACGAAATAATAACGAAAAAACAAGAAATTTATTCAAAATTTGACTTTAATCACCTGTACTGTCTCACCCGTGTGAGCTAAATTTCCGTTGCAATGGGCACTTTTGTAGAGCATTCAATTCTGAACAATTTGGTTCTTCAAACGTTTGAATAGCATAAAGGGCCTCTGAGCGATAAAAATTTTAAGCACAAAAATTCAAGTTACGTGTATTTGAAATGGGAAATCTTTAAACGCCGAGGGCGAGTACTTAATATTAATATTAATATTAAGTACTCAAACTTACAGGGAATGTTTTTTCGAGGTGTTTTCAAGAAAATTTCGAAGTGGTAGTTAAAAAAAAAAATAGTCGCAGAAAAAGCACCCTAGGATATATACATCCAATATGAAATGCAAATCATGACAACGAGACCGATTGAAGATAACGTAAGATTTATGATGGTCGTATGAAAAATTGCATTACTGGAAGAGATATCGGGGAAAGTAAAAAATAAATTTTTAAGGGTGAAAATCTATATAGATCGATTTGAAATTTCTTACACATCCACTTGTCAATGCCACATTTTCTTCACTTTCCACCACGGAAAAGTACCGGTTTGGGTCCATGAATGAATTTTGCTCATTTCAACGAATTCTCGCGATTCCGGGCCTCTAGTATCCGAAAAACGGTTTTCTAGATTCCGATTTGCCGAATGATCTCAAAAACAGCTAGACGAAAAAAATCTGAGATCTATTGAGATCTTTTGAATTTTTCACAAATTCTTTCAATTTTTCAGGGTCAAGAAGCTCACGTATCAAGTCCTTGAACGGTCCTTGACATAAGCCACTGAATTTTATTGATACATCAAACTCGTATATAGATATAATAACTGGTTATTGTCAGTGATCGTATAAATTTTCACTACCTGATCGTGTGGTTACTGGTTCTAACCATTACCAACGTTTCAACGTAATTGCAGGTGAACTTCATTAGTATCGGAGACGTGAATGAGCCTAAGGCATTATTGGCTGAACGCCCAGAGCTGTGTATTTATTTCTTTGCTCGCAATCTATTTTACGCCTGATGAATCACGAATCTCTTCTCAGCTGACGGAATATTGATTATATAGTTGGGTAAACAAAGTGAAGGTAATTTTGAACATATGGCATTCAAATATATCGGACAATTTCTGTAAACATCGCTATCATTGCCCAGCCACATTCTCGATCCCGAAATTCAGTCCAATCAAAACTTAAGTTCACTTTTCCAGCATGTTGTTCTTTACCCATAGAATATACATCAATATTGAAATATATGCTCAGGATCAAGATTAGGGTCGATAGAATTCTTATCCTACATCATAAATGATTTCTGATTTTGAAAACTGTGCATTTATTTGTGCGGAACAGTTAGTTATGGATTAGAATACAACAACGAATTTTCTTTAGTTCCAGTTCCCACGCCTTCCACACTTTGGTTACCCCAATTCGAAACAATCGAACGTTTAATTAACGTTTATTACTTACTAATGTATCGTTCCCAACGTTTGTGGCGTTCCAGAGTAGCCAAACGTGCCGGAGTGATGGGTGACATTGGTCTTAAAACGTTGGTCGTCATTTTGTAACAATTATTAACACGTATCGCTAATAGACACGAATATTTAAAGCACTCCAATTATTATTCCACAATACTTCAATCCCTCCGAGTTCTACACGCAAAAGAAAAAGGGCAAAACGGGGTTTACACAAAATTCGAGTCACCTTTCTTGTCTCAAATTTAATTAGTCATCACAGAGAAAGATAATTCGAATTTTTACACAGTGAAAATCATTCAAATGCAACTTCAAACTCGAAAACTGAATGAAAGAAGATGAATCATGAAAAAATGTTTCATCGTTAATCGTATTTGGATATCGTCAACGCGATTTCATCTCCAATACGGACTCCGAAATCAGATCATAAGTAAACGTTGAATGTTTCGCCAAGAATATGGTGAACCCTTCACTCTTGATGTTACGAACATAGTTAATTTCGCAATTGTAACATCGAAGTTAAAAAGGTATATCTTTGAAGTCAGAAAAGCACACTGTTCGACAACGGCGCACACTTCGTCTAAAAGGGCAAGGGAAAATCGGACCATCAAACAACCAGACTGGCCAATACACAAGCGAAATTAGAAGCTCGATAATGGAAGGCGTGCCCGAAGCTGATCAATCAAGATACGGAATCCGTTCAATTTACGTAACTGATCTCGGGGTCAGACGCGACTAACGAGCTCGAATCTACCGCGGGTAGGTCAATTAGGGGACAATACATGAAGTGATGTTGAAATCGCGTGTAATTAATATTGTACATTTTTATTCATGTATATCAACGGCGAAAATAATAGACTGGAGCTTGTGCAACGAAAGAACGCGCAGTTAGTACGTATTCGAAAATTCTGCCGAGCGTTACGTATGAAGAAAATATACTTCGAACCACCAGGTGAAGGAAGAGGCCTCACAGTGGATGTGTATGATAAAACTAGGAGAATAGAACCACCTCAAGCAACACCGCGGAAATTGTGTCTAGCGCGTTAGTGTTGGCAAGGCAAACCGAGAACTGGGCTGCTTCTTCTTCTTCGGACTAGAGCCCTGCACCTACGAACTATTAGGCTGTACGTGTATTTGGAACGAATACCACCACACTCGTACAACTAAGATTTTCACCTAGTTGCGTGGTAGTAGAATATGCCAAAAATAACTGCGACCACTACTGCACCGGCCTTATACAAACGACCCTAGAGTTTCCTACGTGATTACTGGATACCCAAAAACCACCATGTACCCATACGAATTTTGTTTTAAACCATATATCATCAATGGCTGCAGTTCGATTCAGCTTTTCTATGCATACGCATGTATGCATTTATACATGTTTGCCCATCAACGATCGATCTCGCGCATTTGTCAGGCAAGGTAAATTCGTCAGTATAGCAGGACGTGTACCTCCTGCATTTTTGAAGGTAAAAGTTCACCAGTCTGGAGGAGTGAAATTTCCACCTCGAAAAATAATGGGAAATCACCTGCTGACCGGAACGAAAACACACTGAAAATGATTGGAATACTCGATTGTTTGCATCGAGTAGAGAACCACTACGATTGGAAGTGAATATTTTCACCCCAAAACAGCGATATCTTATTCTTTCTGGAGTGAGAAATTCACTCTGTTGGACTAGTCCAGTTTTCACTAGAAAAATTTAGAAGGTAGGTGCCATCAGCTGAGCTGTCCCGATACCCAGACACTCTCAACCAATCACGCGACTATATCAAAACTGTTCGAATAGCTGATGGGACAATTCGCGGGGTACTGGTACATTTTCCTCAATCATCAATGTGTCGAATCCTTTTTTTTTTACAGTAAAACGAATTCTCATTTTCGATTTTTCTGGATTTACGTGTAACAGGCCGATTTGAACGGTCATATATCACTAGATGCAATTATTTCTCATCATGTATTGATAAAGTACAGGAACTTTCTCGATAGGAGGAAATATGTTGAGTAGTGGACACGATGCACTCTATACCGAGTATCATGAGTGTAGTCAGGGAAGTATAGGAGAAAAACACGAATTGGCGGGCTCTTCTATCTGCGACTAGTGTCTGGTCTGTTTATTTACACCCGCGCATACGTATGGGTATATCTTTATATATGACGGCGGAAAGCTTGACCTATATCGTATACGAGGAGTGACGAAGCTAATTAGAGATTTGGCGCGAAAGGTGAAATCCTACTATAAGATGTCTCGGAGATTTAACAAAAATTAAAATGAATTCAAAAATCATCATGATAATGTACATTTACTCGTCGATGGAGGTTTATAGTGCTAAACTGCTCGCTAGTATATCCGTGGCGTAGGTAGGCAGTATAGTGGTTTTCTAGTCATAGCGAACCTCTTATGGGCTCTGGCCTCGCGCGAGCCGCACACGATCATAGAAGAACGCACGTGAAATGAAACCACGCGCCCGCACACGATATACACGACTCACAAATACAAATACCAATACCAATACTCATACCAGTACCAATACTAATAGGAATAGGAACCAAGACACACGTTCGATGACTGTATGATATAGAAATGCCGAGAGAGTCCGAGCTATTTATTTCCGACATGCCCTCGAAACGAACGACAATCATCAATATATAACGTCACGGCTAATTGACGACACCATATTACCGATGTTGTTATTGTTCTTCTGGTTACCTACTGTCTGCGTGATCTCGTAATTTGTTCACCCAGATATGAGTGTATACGAATAAAATAGAAAAACGTCTATTCCATATCATGACTGGATAAGCCCATCCCTGAAATTCAACTAAATTCAAATGATTGAGAATGAGGAGGAATAGTTTCGAAGATTCGGAAGCATTGCCAAGCTGACCATAACCAAGATATCAACTTAATCGATTTCCACATTCGAATCTCAAGGCAATCATATAAGCCACGGAATAGCTTCTTGTCAAGTCCATTAATTATTCTGTAGTTTTGAATCACGCGGTGGTATAAAACGATGATACTATTCTTAACTCTGGTTCAAGAGAATGATATTTCAAATTCCAGGTCCTATTGTATGGAGATACAGGACATGTGATGTTCAGTGAAAAGAACTCAAAATATAGCATATGGTTTTCGATCAGAATTTGCGATATCGTTTTTTTTTTCCAATGAGTCTTCATAAAAATGTATGATTTTGCCTACAGACAATTATGATCAACGAGAAGAGGAAAAAAAAAAACTGGAAGGAAACAACTCGGAAGTAGTTACCGTATGGTTTAACCGATGTAACAATCACCTGATTTAGCTTTAATTACTTTAGGTATGGGTAATTTGTAACCCGCTTTGAGTATTCTTGGGAAAATGGACCACACGCGAGTGATGATGAAATATAAAATTCCTGATGATCGGGGGAGGGAAAACTGCGACTTATCGTTCAATCGCCCGTAGATAGTACGCGGGTTCACTTTGCGACACTGGTTTTTTAAACACGATTGAATAAACGTATGAATCACCTATCACGATTACTGCGATACAACGCGTGTGTCAATATCAAATCTGCTGTTATAGACAGACTAGATCTTCAGTACCTTTGACGATTATATCGACGTTGATTCTAACGCGATTTTTATTCGACTGGCGAACTTGGTCTCTCCAGCCTCACACCTGACTTCTAATTTGAGTCGAAGATCGTAACGTACCTGGCTAATTAAAATGCGTACTTATATGTAGCCGCGGCTATAACAACCACGCACATCCCACATTTACGCTTCGTTCCATAAATTACCCAACTCTTCCAGCCTCCGCAATTATCTTACGTATTATAGGTATAACTCTATACCGGCCAAATTTGCCTTGGATTAATATCAGTACCTACCTATCAGGTTATTCGGCTAATGTGAATATTCGGTGTTCGAATCGCTTTCACGCTGACAAAGCTGTATCATCATTTATACTCAAGTATACGTATTTTATATGTACATATGCACATGTGTACGGGTAGGTCGCTTAATTCGGATACAATCGAAAGATCATAATGGAATATGTACTTTGAAACATTTTTAGATCTGCTTTTGAGATTTAAGATTAATTTGCCAATAATGAGCTTGGGGAGGAGAACACTCAGAAAAAAGTATAGTTGAATGGACCAAAATTTTGCTAGATTGACAACAAATTTGGTAGAGTTACAGCCAATAAAATGTGGAGTTGATTTAACAAAAAATTTCTTTCTGCCAATCTTAGTTGGATTAAGACAGCTAACAGATTGTCGATTGTTGACCAGAATTCTGTTGAATCAACCAAAATCACCAACAAATTTATTTTGTTCGGATTTGCCAAACTTGTTTTCTGAGTGAAGCGGGAAAAACGGTCTTCACAGAAGTGTATTAATACCCGGGGAACCGTTGGTAATATTTTTATGTAATTTGTTTGATTCGTATACTTATCGAGGCATCGAACTTTTTGGCCAAATATAGCACGATTTGAGAAGCAAATTCGACATTCGATTGTGGCATAGCAGAGTCCATAGACCAGAAACCGTAAAAGCGAAATGCACTCAGTGCATTTTTGAACAGAATAAAATAATATACGTGAAGCAGGGTTCGTAACATTCCTAATGATATTTTCTAATGATGGTTCGAAACACTAGTAATAAGCTCTGAAAAAAGCTTAGCCGATAGAATTTTTCTTATAGCGATTGCTCGTCATCAAACTCGATGAAGGCACTCAGAAGTTGGTATACGATAATTCGAAAGAATAGAAAATACTTGGCAAAAGATTGAATTTTCTAGATTGAGGAGGGCGGCGGCTTCTTCGCATCCTCCAATATAAAACGTATCAGACAACTATATTTAGACTTACCAGTCATGTCGACGGTATGTATGTATATTGTACACAGGAGTACGGTAAACAGCGTAGCAAGTCACAATCAAAGTTGCCCAGACACCGTTTAACACTGCAGTAATTATTATATCACGTATGTAACGTATGTCTATATGTTTTATCCTTCGTACTCGATGACCGAATTTAATGGAGGAAAAAAAGATTAATGTGTCTGTTAGATATCTCACGCAAAATCGGGTATAAATGTATAACTGGCGGATCGAGAAAACTTGTTGGATAAACAAACGCGAAAAAAATTAAATAAAAATGATGAATGTGAAAAAATTAAATGGAGAAAAGTATAACAAAATGATCCGCGTTTACTCTGAACGAAGATATTGCGAGTAATGAGATGAAAATTCTTAGAAATCACTCGGCGGAAAAACCCAGACCGGATGAAGCAGACGGTCAAACCAACATCCGCATTTGCTTCATTCGAAGAGTCGCTCGTCTGCGGTTAGTGAGCTAACTGAATGTTTAATACTTGTAATATTACAAGTGCGCGTAATAAAAAAATATTTTAAAAAATTATTGAATTTTTTTCAATCCGTTTATAAAATTGTTCATTCACGAGTGTGTTAAGTTTCCGACTAGATTCGTATAATAAAAACCCGGAAGAGTTTTTTTTTTTTATCACGTGAATTTTCAGTAGCGTTAGATACCTTGAGATAAAACCAAACACGAAGAAAAATTTCAATACAAGATTTAAAAAATGCTGTAAGTTTCTTGAAATTGTTCGCGATAAAAAACGGGGCACAGACGCAGAGATGCGTTTGTAGAGTTTATGAAAGCAGTGAGACAACTAAGAGCTCATCTCAAATCCAGACGCTTACCTACCCAGAAGAAAAAAAATCAGAAGGAGAATTTACGCGGGTGAATGTATTTATAGTGAGGTAATCGAATTCTGATCCTAAACGCGAAATTTAGAGCTCCGACAGAATTGATCCCGCGCTTTGATGCCTCTGTTAATAATAAAACGGAAGGATTAATGCGACCTAGGGGGATCAATAATAACGTTGATCATCAAGATCATTGATCGATCAAGTGCAACAATTAAAAATAGAAATGATAAATAAACCTGAAGAAATGTAATCTTACGTGAAGAAATATTCTAATTACGGATTTAGTTAATCAAAACTGCTGGTAAGCTGTCTTCAGATTGTTAATCGATTATTTTAGGTCGTTCCACTAGCTTTTATTACTCTATTCCTGTTGAATTGTTACGGGACTTTTGAATTTCCCGCACGAAAACTATAGCAGTGCGATCAGCAGCGACTGGCGGCAACTTGAAACAATTACGCTAACGGTAAGACAGCGAGCGCTGTGAGGTTGATAAGTTACCGATAGAGTTTATTACCGACGGCAATTCATATCACCAGAGACGCGGCAGGCGCGTTTCAAAATCTTTGAAATTCAAGGAGTCTCTACTGATCGTATACATACCTGTTACCATCATTATCATGAATATCATCATTGTCTTAATTAAAAATTCACCGCATTCGACTGCAGCATGGATTACCGCAAATAAAACATTTTCATTATCAATCTAGTGCATGGCGCGGTTTGCGATAAACGGATGATCTTTCAGTATAAATCTGATAAAAAATTTCTTGTGCTAATTACTGACGATTGTCGATTAGCGGGTCACGACTTATGCAAATAAATATTATACAGCAGCTTGCTCGTAATCGAAGGTTTTTCGATGAAAACATGGCTATTATTAACTATCGTTATCAACAATATTGAATAAATACTGACGCAATGTAGTACGTAACAACAATAACCATGAATTTCGCACCAAGTAACTTTTTTTTTCCTCCAACTGTATAACGCAATGAATTATTCTTCAGTTCATTACGAAGAATTTCACTGTTAAAAAATGTGAATAAACTGTAGAAGTGCAGTTACACTTCTATTTATATGGGTATGTATAGGTGAATACGTACGGAGTAATACACAATGTTTGAAAGATGAATGATTGTCTCGTCTACAGGGGAAGTTTAGTGTCAAGGTAATTTCAGGTAAACGAGCACATGGCGAAGGTTCTTTGCCCAAAGAAGAAATCCTTTTCTCGAACATATACACAGCACAAATTGCACTGTTTGTTCCCTTGGTCGTGACTCGTGAGTCATACAAGTCTTCCTTTCATTCGAACAACACTAATTTCGCAACTATAGGTATATAAGCAGCAGAATTCTTTTAAAACTTATCCTTATATGGATATCTCGTTATAAACTGATATGGAACGGATTACGACCCATTATAGTGAAAGGGAAAGTATCACATGATACATTATAAGGACATCCACTCACACCCGAAATTGGATCAAAATATTCACGCTCAAAATTTGAAAAAATGTTTTACAAGGAAAGCACCCTTTTTTAACTAGAACGATGGATAGTTTTCAGATTTCTGCATTCGAGTGGCTGGTTAGTATTATTTTGTTCAACTTTGAAGTACAAGGCTTGCAATGCTGTCAATTTTATTTTGTTTATAATTCTAAACATTTTTCTAAAAAATTCTATCAAATCTTCAGACACTCCGAAGCTTTTTTACCGGATGAAACAAAAATTCGCCTGCTCTTCTTCGGGTGAACACTGCAGCGTTCACACCATCAAAGAAATGACGACAAAAGTTGCGTATTAAAAAGTTTACAGAGAACTTGAACTTTTTTGTATTCAGACTTTCTCTATGTGCAATCATTACGGTTTCTGCGATGTGGTAGAATGAAGAAAACCGCATATCCCTGACAGTGAAAATTGAAAATCTGACAGAATTCGTACAAGATTTTTCCAACTATTGGCTGGTAAATTAACAAAAATATCCAGGAAGTCAATGGAAAAAATTGATTCAGTTGACGAAGAATGCCCCGAATGTATTTTCAACAAATCATTACTAATTCATTAGACAAAATCATGAATACTTATCATAGACAAAGATAACGAGGAACACATTTTTTCTTCAACAATAATTGAGGATAAATACTGCTGTTAACATAAACAATTAGGTGAGTTGTTTCTATATACCTATAATATTTTCGTATAGTTTACCGCATTGAGTGAAATTTTGACTTATAGAAATATGTTGCGGTTGCCAAGACTGTCTCCGGGTGAATATACCTATACGTATCGGTACATAGATACATGGCAGCGAAGTCATTAGCGTGAAAAAGCTCGTGGACAGTTCAAGAGCAAGTTAATTTGGTAAAGTGTTCAGAAGGGTAACAAGGCTCGCGTCATTTCCCATCATGCCTATATACCTAAACATGCGTAGGTATATGTATAACTACGAAATGACGTTAACAAGTTTTGTCACTTTTCACGTGATCAACGAAACTTTACACAGTAATGAAACCAATTAGCTAATTAACCCTCGCGTTCAATTTCATCGGAAACAAAAAAAAAAAAAAAAAAAAAAACAGAAGTTAGGTATAGATAGAAATTTACTACCCCCTGAACCATAATATATAACGAAGGTGTGGTGCTTCGTGGTTACTCAAATTATCACGGATCACGTTTTGGCTGATTAAGTACTGCTAAGTATAGTGATTCGTATATCGAACTATTGCTTCATCTCTCGCGATTTAATCAATTATAATATCCGGAATATTTATTGATGATTGTTTAGAATGAAGAAGCACCGTTCACTTCTTGGAAAAGAAATGCGAAAGAAGACAGAAGAAGGCAAAAATAAAATGACAAGTAAAAATACAAAAAAAAAAAAACAACTTCACTACTGATACCTGAAACTAATTTAGCATAGGAGCCGTGATCTAAAATGCCTCTCAAGATTACGCGATCAAGCGTATATTATATGATCTGCATATTACATCCATAATGAAAGAAGCTGTGATATTTTTATCCAACTATATAGAAATACATGGTGTATCATATAATTTATACGAGCCGGTTATAGTAGTTTTATAACAGGCTATCTAGGAAGGTATACGTATAAATAAGTATAATTATAATAACGACGCACAGTGTTCCATACCAGCCAAAGAGTTTCATGTATAGGTATATACGTGGCCTTTGCATCGTTCGTTCGAGCGAATGAACATACATATCTCAAGAATTTCGTAAAGGCGTGATAAACTTCAACACTGCATATAATATATATATTTGACTGTATAGAGTAAAAAATAAAGAGATGAAAATAAGTGCTTACTCATTAGCTCTCGCCTCATCACGCATGCTCACGTCTCTCTGCAAAATGTATTTGTGTACGTAATATCATTATCTCGCAGATTTTTACCCAACTTATTCGTTGTTTTCAAACACGCCCGGCACGGTGCGTATAATGCCTATCGATTTATCAATTTATTTCTTCGCCAAAGGTCACATTTCGCATCGTTATCATCGGCTTATTTAGTTGCGCAGGTGATTGGATGAGATGACATTATTATTTTGATGATGCAGACTTTTTCCAACCGCGACGTACTGGTCCCCTAATGGCGTGAAGTGAGTTTTAATGAAATATACTATAAGGAGTATAAAGTATAAGGTATTTGAGTATGTGGGAGTTGAAGGATTAATTTGCTAATTCCGTATGTCGGTGGTAAAACAATTGATGCCAATTGCATGACTTATAATAAAACGTGACGTTGCGAGATGAGAATTATGAAACATCCACCTCCTCTCCTCTCATTTCTCTATCTCGCATAATACGGGCGTACCATGCATGTTGAAGAGATGAAAGGATTAATTGCGTCCGGTCAAAAGTAGTGTATCAAACAAATAGTCCATCTAACTTTGATTCCAGTCTGTCATTTCTTGACTGGGTAATTGGAGTCAATCTCAATTATCTCTAGAATTCGAAAATCTATATACAATCACAGAAGAATGAACTATCGATTGTATGTACCTTCGTATGTAGCTAAAGTAGTCAGAGTCATTCAACTTTCTGAAGCATTTCCTTTCATCATCTATACCAAAGAGGTTCTCGTAACTTCACTTCGAGCACATCGAGTGTTAGGAGAAACTTGAAGAAGAAGAAGAAGAAGAAAAAGAAGGAGGAGGCAAGAAGTCACATCATTGCGACAACTGGTATTTCTCAAAGCCCTCTCTTCACTCAAGATGCGTGTCTTGATGCTGCATATATTATTTTATATCGACTCCAAAATAGAAAGCAAGAATAGTTATACATTCCAAAAATGACTCCCAACCAACATGCAGGTATTAATAATGCATGTGCGGTTATACTTTCCAAACATTGACTTCAAAAGGGAAGGATTTGTCGATTTTTACCCCACAACTGCAGCAGTCTGTCATCGAGTGATTTTTTTTTTCCACTCCGAATCTTATCCACCGTTACAAACTTGACCGAGCCAAATGACTTCAGTTCAGTTTCTAGGTTGATTTTGCAAAATCTCTATCAGGTAAATTATGCACTCTTGGCTCGAGACATGTGTCGGGGCATTAACCCTGGACTTCTATCACATCGAAAGACACATGCATGAGTCCCGAGCTCACAAATATGTTCATACCAGTATAATTGTCAGACGCATAATATATGTCGTCATTTCCTGAATGTCATGCCAAAACTGGATCACTGAAATTACGGGTAAATGTAGCGTGCGGTGAAAACCAAAACGAGTATGTCGCGTTTATATTTATGCCTTCGAAAATAAAAACTCCCAAGTTCCATGCATGCGTGCGATAATCGATAGAACATTTTTAGTTTCTACTGTTTTCATTTTTTTTCAGCCATAGATCTTGGATTCTAATAAGAGCCCAGAATTGAACGTAGTTCGAAGTATAAGTCATTTCATTTCTCAAAACACCTGCTGCTGCACGAATATTAAGGCACACCGTTCATGGTCCGATCAAGTATTCTTTTGCTTTGGTAGCGAAGTTAATTCATTCGAGGCTATATTTTATTCTCCCAACTGCGACACTCTGGTCCCCTTAATCATTTCATTATTAGCTACGATCACGAGATTTAACGAACTATATAATAAGCTGCATATTTGAAACAAGATTCACTCGGACTGATTGGGAGCACTGTCCATGTGCTGCAGTTCCATCGTGGAACTAATTGATCCTCATTCATAGAGCATGTGGTTAGATGTTCTATGTATAGTATATTCTGTAGTATATAGTACAGTGAGTAATAGTACATTCATTTACCAATACTTGATCATATACATATGTCCACTGTACACAGACCGTTAAGTCACTGCTGGACGTTTCCATGCATGATAGAACATAATAAACTGTTGACGTAATATTCAAGGGTATAATACAGCATGCTGTATACGTAGAAACGTACAGTTACAAGTCCGTAGATAGCAAAACCGCACGAATAATATACAATAAATCACATATGACCAACAAGGTTGCAGATGATATTTTCTCCTCATTTATACGTGTGTATACTTCAAATCCGCGAAAACGTCCATGTTTTATATTATCTAATAAATTATATCCGACAAAACCAGAGTGCAAAAGTGCGGTGGCCTGTTTCTCTCACTTTATAAACGCAGTGGCCAACTAATTGCCACCGTGTGAACGACAGATTTATTATACAATACGAAATTATACCACGGAATTTGCTCGAGCGGTCAAATAGCTAGTCAGTCATGCGAAATGAAGAGTTGTGAGGATCGTAGACTCTATAAATAGTCCTAAACTGCAGTCAATCCTGATGATACCTGAAACTGTGACGTGTTGTTTCATCTACTCGATCTATTCTTCTGATTTTTCATTTTTTTTATCGGTTGACATTGGAGCTACAGCGTGACAAATTTTTGCGTTCAAATGAACTATTGAACAATGGTTGTAGTTAATTCAAGAATTCGGTATCATCGCTTGACGTTGGAATAATTCTAATTGTGTGAAATAAGTCCCAAATATATGTATATTGTCATTTCGACACAGAGTTGCGTTCCACAGTGCACAATACATACATGGATGAGCAATAAGATAATGTACACCCTGTATACCAAAAATATATTATTTTTCGGCAAAAGGCAATTTAGCGGTATACATACATAGGCATAAATAAAATACGCAGAAAGAGAGACAATCATGTGTCGCGTAGTTCATTCAAATGCCTATTCTCGACCAGACTATTTCCGGTCGGTCTCTTCTTTCAACATATCATATTCCTGTCTACGTGTTTGTGAAAAGAAATCAATGAATAGAATCGTTGCATACGTGGTTTTAGCGTTCTTTTGAATATATGTATAGCTATATAAGTGTCTAATTAGATATTAGAAGCTTTGATTGATTCCTTCGCCTATACAAGAGAAAACAAAAAATAGGAATGTGTTACAATGAACAGAGAAGCGAACGTACGTGCCTGTTATTGAAATACATATTTACGTACGCTACTATTGGTTAAATAAAAAGTCTGAGTTTTATTTTCGAAAAATATTGGCCGACGGCCAATGCAGGGTTCATCGTCGGCTTTACACTTCCTGAATATCAAATTAGACTGTGGTCGTAGTAGTACATAACAACAAGGGCGTGCACCGCACTGTCATATTACTCCTGCACTGCATGATGCTTCTTCCACCAAAGCCGCGTTTTCCAGCATATTCATATAGCAACTGTACAAGTGTACACCATCATTCATACGTTCGCAAAAATTAAAACAAACCAGATTCCCTCCCCACTGAAGTTTGAAAAATTATACGACGGATTGGGCGAACATTTTTTATACCCCTGCAATCTTCAACTTCCAGCAAATTGATCTCCTGCAGATTCAAATTTTTCCTCAACCAATTATAAGCTCAATCGAGTGTTTTCAAAAGAAGAGAAAAACCCCCAGTTGTCAAGACCCTCGATAAGAACAACCCAGAATGGAAAACTTCCCATCTATTTCGTATCAATATGAGAATCATCATGATCAGTGATTTTGGTAGATTTCATTCTCATATTTGTGATGCGTCAACGCAAACAGTATAGGCTAGATGTGGAGGAACATTCAGACGGCACGATCCGTCTCAATTACAAAACGATTCAATGAATGAAAATCTCTTCGATGACTATTGATGCTGCTCATTTGAGTCGATGAAGCATAATAATAATTGCCCTCGAAAATCATTCAATTATCTCAATCTTTGAAAGGTTTGACAGCATTTCGGAAATTCAAAAAAGAGTTGAAAAAAAAAGATTTTCCCCCACCTCGTCAGAAACCCGAAATGAAATTCGATAAGCCACACAATATTTCTCGTACATTAATGATTATATCATTTCTTCCTACATCGAAAGGGAGAAAATTTGCTATCGCTTCAGAATCCAAATATTCATTTTGGTTGAAGGTTGATGGAACTGATATTAGTAAATAAGTGATGTATAGTAAAAAAAGTAAAGTTGTACAAGGAATAACTCACATCCTGGCGGAGATCCGTTCTTCACAGTGATACGATAAGGTTGATAAGTAGCACCTGGTTCCACCTTGCCGTACATCGAGCGATCCATAGCCATGTTTATATTAAATTATACGTATAAATGGCACAAATTGTCATTAGCGAAAAATTCAACAACAACGGAAGAAAACTGCGAACGTATCAGTTTTTCACGGTGTAGGTAGGTATTATAAGTTTGTATGTAACCGTAGGGTTGTTTTCCTGCAACCACCACCCACCACCAACACACCAAAACCACTTGGCACTTGGTTACTTTTCGCCTTTTTTATTATACCAGCACTCTTCTTCTCTACGACACATAACAGCGCGTTGGTAATCGAAAAATACTTGAGTAGAAAATCGGGCGGCGCTGAAGTAGTCGGATTTCAAATTTCACACGCGTATTTCCGGTCCTACTTGAACTTTGAATTCGAAAATTCAAATAAAACGAATGAGCGGGGCTCGAGTGTGTTTGAGAAGTTGCGTCTATCGCAACTAGGAAAAACTCGACTTTCTACTTCTCCGACTATTTCTACTTCGGCTTGAGTTAATGAATGAGAAAATTGAGACGTGTGTTTCAATTAATGTTTCAGGTCCATCGACACCCCGTGGCAGATTCTACTCGTCAGTCCAACCGGACGCTTCACCATGTGACTCCGAAGCGCTGGTATCTACTAAAAATACAATCGTTGGCACGCTATGGGCGGACAAACGGACTAACGAACTGTAGGTAGTAGGTGCCTACCACGGGACCAGGCGAAACGAAACTAACTGTCCGCCAAGAAGAAGAAGAAGAAGAAGAAGAAGAAGAAGAAGAAGAAGAAGGAGCGACCCTTACGATACTCACATGCAAACTCGTTTTCGCGATGTGCTCTATTACACCACAGGTGAGCATAAGATGTGAAGGTAGCATGAGGGCATTAGTTATCATACAAGACAGTCATTATTTTTGGAAAAAACATTCCTTGTCATTTCCAAGCTTCGTAGAGTTATTTCCCGCCTCTTATATAGTCATTGTTCACGCGCAAATGCTATAGGGACGATTCAACCTTACGGTTCTTATAAGTTTGATTGTTAGTTAAAAAAACTGATATTCTCCTTTATTACCTTTACCACGATTCAAAATTCCTGAAAATTCAAGTTATTACCAGTTATGTGCTTATATTACATCAAAACCCTAAATTCCAGATTCCCCATGATCCGTGTCCCAAACATGTTGAAGTTTTCCAGGTATCCCAGTCGAAAGTAGCCGCCCTAATCGCACAATATAATTTCATCATTCATATCTTGATTCGTTCATAGAAGAGAAAAATATACGTAGGTATACTTATGGGTATATGTACAGCATCCTTTGATCACTCTTTTAGGATTGCTTATCAAGAGCCCGCGCTTAGATGGTCCGAACGATATACATGGGTACATGTATTTATACTTCGGCCAATTAGGCAGATGTAATCTCGTCATTGCTTAGGTATTTATATGTACATAGATACGGTCAAAGATTTATCTAACTAAAGTAAACTGCGGAAGAAAAAAAATTCATAATGAAATCGAATTTTGTGTAATATTATATTGATCATCTATTTATATTATTCATTTCGAACCAGAAAGTGGTAAAATTTGTTGTTGTTGAGGATTAGATTTTAGCCAGGATGACAATTCAATATACTAAATTGCGTGTTTCTCGACCTAATGAATTTTTTTCGAATTACGAAATTGCGAATCGTATATAACTATTGCAGAACCGACACTAATCGTAAGGCTGCGAAATTATAGACAAATAGATTAATGTTATCGCAAATATTAGCTACTACTCTAGTATCTCTTCACACTTGACACCTGTGATAGTATGCTGTAGCTATTTAGCATGACAAATATATAAAGAAGAAAAACTTCTATAAATATATATGTATATGCGACGCGTAATAAACTATCAATCGATAAGTCCTATCAGTTTTCCCACACATGCCTATATAACATACGTGATGTTGTCACGTTCTAGTTGGCTCCATTGCTACCTATAGATCGGTAAACCTCCCAGTATTATATGTGACATTCTTTCACTCAGATGCCGATCGTCGACACGATCAGTTAACTCTCTTCGTCTTAAAACTTATAGATGCTAACGAACTAGCAGCTCGAGGTGCAAACCGACACGTGTTCAACACCCGCGGTAACGAAAAAATTTTGATACTTACAATTAGTAAACAAATGATAATTGAATAACGCTACTGTATTTTTTTAAACTATCAATTATCCCCGTATATTTGCGATAAGGCGTGAAATTTGTCAAGACTATAGAATCAAAAATTCTGCAGCCGATATATGCGATTAAAGTAAAAACTATGCAGCTTTCGAGTCTCGTAAGATGGCAAACAGAAAAAAAACCGAAATGCCTATAATTTGAATTGGTAATAGGTATATTTATGTATATGTGTGTAGACATACGCATAAACATGCGATGACAAAAAGTTCAATTTTATATTCTTGTCTTTAGGCGGTTTGTCTACGGAATAATAAACACCGTCCTATTTTTGATGGAGGAAAAATTCCAAAAACAGTCTCTAAAATTAATTAAAATACAAGATGATTCTTATATTTTTAAACATCTATCAAATCCGAATAAGCTCTCCAACTCTATTTGCGATTATTAAAAAGCAAAGTAAATAAATAAGTAAACTGAAATAAATTTTTTTTTCTCTGTTTTCACCAAACTATCCGTTCATCTCTAATTGTGAGATGTGTACCTATAAATACAATAGAGTTTCTCTGTTTGGACAGCGTGGTGGTGGTGGTGGTCGTAGTCGATCACTGTTTAAATCGCGTCAACATTTCGGGGGCTTTTTACAGCGTGACAGATGCAGATTGACGCGTATAGGTACAGGTCAATAGGTAAACTAAAGGTATGTAAACTAGTTATACAGCAGCCGCGATAGAATTTCACACACACACACACACACGATTTATGGTCGGCTGTATAGTACAGAAGTTGGCCCGACACTGATCGACGATCACGAAAGCGCGAGACGTGAAACGTGCGAGACGTGAGCTGTGTGACCACCCAGATAATAGTTATATACGCACTCCGATCCGATCCCCCACTATTTCATTTCATATTTTATTCATTGCGTATACGAATGTTTACATATACCTACGTCGTACCTATATGTATACATAATACACGTAAATACTGCTTTCCTCGTCATCCTCACCTGTACCATTATCACGTTTGAAATTCTCATTACAGCATGTCAAACCCAAGTCATTCAACTTACCTGTTGTCAATAGTCTCGCTAAAATACTGAGCATCAACAAAGACACATGTTTCAAATAAAACCGCGCTACGGACTAGAGTCCGCCGACTGTCACTTGTCACGCGTTGATCATACGCGTGAATCTTCAGTCAACGTCATACATGATACAACTTCACATGAATCAACCGAAGACACAAAATTCGTCGTTTTCATACGATACTATACATACATATATGCATATCGTAGAATTCAATCACGTATATTAATGATTGTGCATCTCCCCGAAACGATAATAATAATAACAACAATAATTAAAACAATATCATGAGCATTGATACGTTTGATAAGATTTTGATTATGAATTTGAATTTGAATCATAAGCAATTATGGGTAATAGATGGTCTTTCGTTTGTTCTACCAAATTCTCTACTAACGTCAAACGTATTATGTGTTATACCATGTAGTACATACATACAACTTCGAAATTCCCGCGCTATAGCGACGTACTCTTGACACATTGATCAAAACATAAACTATTTACGTTCGATGATATTTATTACATTATTAGATATCGTTTGAATTATCAAAGGCGGGATGGCAATATACGTTGCTGTCGTTCTCGACCGATCCAGGGAGTTCCAGACGTGAAATAATGAATTGAAAAAAATAAATACCCGATATTATTACAAACATAAATATGATCGAACGAGAAATATGGTTTGAGGTTATCTTGGCAGTTATTTGACGATATTTAAAGAAATTACTCACCTAAATCATCCATGTTTGTAATCCAGCTTGATCCGCGATATTCCACGCACAATTCACCCCGTATATTGTTCGCTATAATTTTATATATATCGAGAACCCGGACGACAAAGAACGTCACCGATTACAATATGGAAGGACTCCGAGACGGACTAAAGCGGCGAAAGATCAAACATGGAGGGCCTTAGCCCGGCCTGCCTGCTCTTCCCTTTCTTTAATCCTTGTTTTTGAATTACTAGTCTAACCCAATTCGTCCGATCGTCTGTACATCTATAGCTACTCATCGTTCTCACGTCAGGATACTTTACACAAATAATTGAATGAATGAACATTATTTTCACCGAATTTCGCAGTTTTTATTCAATACCCATTATTATTATACATCGTACTGTATTATTGTATTTGTTGATTGTTTCTTTTTTGCATTTCCTCGCCGTGTATAACCGCAGAATATGAACAAATTGCATACTTACTTCGGTGCTAATTGTCTCCGACTTTCGTAATGTGTTCTAAAAACTGATTTCACCCGCCGAACAAAAAACGAATAAAAAATTCGAAGATATATGATAGAACGTCCGAAAGTCGTCTTCAGTGTGCAAAACTTACTTATTTCGGATCACAATTTTTAGTTTTGTGTCTAATTCGTTTCTTATAACTAGAATAGGTAATGATTTACGAAATACAGAGGAATCTTATTCATTCTGGTTGTAATCCAACTAGTTCGTAACTCATGTGAATATTTATTATTATGTACAACACAAATTTTCTGTATAAAAAAATTAGACGACAATAAAACTGTACAATTGATACGATTACAATCTATTTCTAAGAGCAGATTTTCACCAGGCTGAAAAATTCTTAAACGAATATGATGCGTCTTTGACCTTCTTTGCCTTCGGCTCTCCACTTCCTTCTCCTTTTTCAGATCTAAAAATGTCAAATAACCGTAAAGCAAACTTTCCTTTCCTGCAGCAGAAATGCAGTACCTTTAAACTAGTTACACATTATCAGTTACCAGAACAAACAAATAAAGCTTCTGCTCTCTACCGCTTTGTAAAATGTACTATAACAATTGCAGAAAATTATGTGTCTGTTCCATGAAAAGTTTCGAATTCATTCGTTAAATAATATAATATATGATATTAATTCTCAACTCACTTGCTCTGCTCGTCGTTGAATTGAACGTATTTGCCAACACCGGTTCGGTAAACTTTGAGAGTATTGCTCCCTTCGTTTTTATTTGCAGATTTTTTGTTCGATGCCTCTTTGGCTAGTCTCTGAAGTTCGGCTGCTCGTTCGGTAGCCAATTGTTCATCGGCTTCTTGGAAAGGATCAACAAAGACCTGTGCTCGCTGTACAATTATGTCCTCTATCGGCCTGTCCTTGTTATCTACCTCTATCTTCTCTATAGCATTCAACGTATCTAATCCTCCAACTATTTTACCAAATACTGTATGTTTTCGATCCAAATGGCGGCAGGATCGATACGTTATGAAACTGCAACATGAATGAACGGTTTTCTTTCGTGAGAAACAGAATTTCTACTGCATTTCAGGGTGTATTTTAAGCTCATCTGTTATCAGATCATGAACTTTATTGTTTACTCAACGGAAGTCAGCCTCTTACAATTGAGATCCGTTTGTATTGGGGCCAGAATTAGCCATAGACAGTACACCCCTTCCTTGGTGAACTAAATTCGGCTTGAATTCATCTTCGAACGGTTTATCCCAAATTGATTTACCGCCGTTACCAGTATTCGTCGGATCTCCACCTTGGATCTGCGTAGATAATTAGTTCTCAGGATTTAAACTTTGATTCAAAGCGGCGACAGAGTCAAGATTCACAAATTTCAGGCCTTTTGCAGAATGTCCTGAGCATACTTTCATAAAAATTTCAACCACTTTAGAGTGTAACTACAGGATGTTAGAGAAATCCTTTGTTTCAAACCAAAATAATTTTTCGATCATTCTTACTGCCTAGAAAAAAATGTTGAAATTAAGGAAAGTGCAAAAATTTTGTTCAAATCTCAGGGTACTCCCAGGATTTTGGGGTTTCAGAGAAAACGACAGGATAAATGTAGGCGTTCTAGGACCCGAAGACACCTTAGAATTGGATAATACTCATAGTTTCGAATCAATATAGTCCAGTTATTGAAAAAGAACAGACGGAAATCGTTGATGATCTTACCATAAAGTTTCTAATTGATCTGTGCAGTTTTGTGCCGTCGTAATAACCGTTTTGACAATGTTTCATAAAGTTTTCGCAAGTCTTAGGTACCACATCGCAATAAAGTTCCAAATTAAGGGCTCCAAAATTAGTAATGAACCTCACGTATCCTAGAAATATTATAAAAATCAAATACTGTAATCACAAAAGCTCCGCAGATTTGCAATATTTTAGTCCCAGTTATGATTCTTAATTATGGAACAGCTCCTCATTCAAACCAACGCAGATTAAGGCTCACCTTTTTTTTTCACTCGCTCATAGCGCACTAGGTCTTCCTCAACGATAGCAGCTTCATGTGTTGTCTCTGTTGGCATTACCGTAGAAGTGAATCCGGCAGCTACAGCGCCGGTGGAATAGTGAGCCTGAATAATAGGAGTATTTGAAAACGTGAAGGAGTATATTTTGTGTGCAATAGAATGTAGCTGATATTCATTCTGTGTGTTAAGCCGCCGACAATTAACTGAATGTGATGATGTATTGAGAAAAAACAAAGATGTTAATACTAAGTAGCAAATATTCAATTTCTTTGATTTCCTCACAGCATTGAACTTGTCTGCCTTGCCCTTGGAAGAGGTGTCTTTGACTTCTGCAGGTTTGAATTCCCTGTTCAATTCTTCGAGAATATCCCTCGTCTCTGAAGAAACGGTTTTGAGTTTGGCGTTAGGATCTTTGCGCTCTTTAGTTACTTCTGCAACGCATAAAATTTCCTGAATAAGTTACAGTTCATCAAGATTCGAGCTCTATTCAATTCGACAATTGAACTATCGATCAAACCTTCGTCTTCTACTCTGAGATTATTCTTAATATGATGAAAGGTAGAAAGATTAAATTTGCTGGCGTGATTTGGGTCCTGAATTGTTATCAAATCCTTCCTTTCGAAGGGCTGATCATTGATCAAGTCTCTCCAATTTCTTGTTTTAATATTGAGCTGCTCGACTGCCTGAAAATCACAACTTGATAGATTCGAAATTGCTTGAGGCTTCATTGCCAATACTTCACTTAGATTCATTATAATGAAGAAAAAGTGGTTTCAGCCAGAGTAGAGGCTGCATCCTTCACAAAACATTCTTTGAATGTGGAGGAAATATTCTGCATTGATGTAGTTTTGTTGCAAACTAATGATATCTGATGGATTTCATTGTTGGATACTAGAATTTTTAATCTTCAGCTATTTTCTTCGATAATCCTGCGGAACAAAGTGTATCATGTGCTTATACGATAGAAATCGGACCTGATCCAAACATATTATTGGTTTGAATCGAAAATATATCAATTAGAATATTTTAATGGAATGCAAAGGAATTCGAATGAGGGATGTCACCCATACCCTGGCGACAACCACTTTTTCTCCAGTAGTATCGATCGATGTGAGGCAGAGTCACTGAAATCTCAAATGAATTAGAACGATGAGTTGAAATACTATCGAAATACGATAAAAATACTCAAAATCAATCTTTCTCTCAAGGGAAGATGAGCAGAAACGGACCTCGTAAGAAAATACGTTGCCGGTAGTTCTGACGGCGACGATGTGCGAATGTTTGGTAAAAATCTTGAACAAAACAGGGCAGTGGTACTGTCCGTCTGCATTCTTATGGAATATTAGTTTGTTCAAAGATTTAGCGTCGAGAGGTTTCCCCGTGACGGGGTTGTGCTTGAACTTTTTTATGTAATCCACTATGGCCTGGAGCTCGAAGACGTTTCCCTCATTGTCACAGTAGGGATGTTCAAAGGGCTGCAAGCTCACGCAGCAATGATTATACGGCAGACGACGAAACGTCGTGTCTTCCGTCGACTCCAACGTACCGGCCCGTTTGCCACCGTATAACGTTGTCCATTCCGTGTAGGTCAGGTACCTGACATTATCAAATACATCATCCGATTACAGCTGGAGTTTAAGGAAATTCGAAGATTTTATGAAAATATTGAGTGTCTGAACATAACCTCAAAGTTAATAGGAAGAAAGCAGAAGAGTAAGGAGACGCAAATGTGGACGTAAATAATTCTTACATCTTGTCTTTTTGATGCTGTCGCTTGCCCATGATGAAGCCGTTCTCTCCACCGTTCAGAAAAAATAGATATTCCCACGGATAATAGAATAGGTTCGGACAGGTTATGGCGTAAAACAAACAGCAGTAAACATTCGGGTTTTGAAGCGCTCCAGTTGGCTGCGTCTACGGAGTTTGAAGCGCTTGAGAAAAGGCGCGTGGAGCGCTCCAAGTTCTCGATACATTGCCGGTCAGTGGTTCTCAAAGGGGTTGTTCGCGGTGACAAAATGCATTAAGTAGATGGGGATGGGTGATTGATATTGCTCGAGGATCACTGATCCGTGGTTGGGTTCCGGGGGTCAGTGTTAGGAGAGGGCGATTCAAATTCTTCCCTTTGTGCGCTTGTGTGATGTTTTCTTTGGTTGGTTCCTCGCTACACAGGACCCGATGAAAATCAACTATCAATTAAGACATAACAGTGGAAGTTGCGGGCCCCGGGAGTACCGAATAAACGCATTAACATCAGATGGAAGTTGGCTGAAAAGAGCGCGTTGAACAAGCCGGTGATCTATAAGAGAAGGTTTCAGGACGCCGTGGGGTCATTTGGGCGGCCTCCAGGGCCTCAGCCAAGGAGTAAAGACCCGAGCTGCACGTCCGCGCGGCGGTGCACCTCCATTATACCCAGAATCGGCAGAAGCTTGGCTCAATCAGTTCGTCGGGTAGTTTAACGCGAGCGTGTTGGTTAGATACCGGGATCCGGCTGAACCGGCTAAATTACTATAAGGTAGAAATACAGAGCTGCTATTTAGCTCTGTTTGCAAACACGGTGTACGGCTTTTATATACACAAGGTACTACACAATACATACATCTAGATATACATGCATATACTATGTACTTACACTTATCATCGCAGAAGCAGCATCGCGTTAGCGAATCGTTTTTTTTTTCTCCTCTCTTTTTCTTCTCATTCCGCCTCTCTCTTTTCCTCTCTTTCTCTTATACCAATCGAGTGTGTATCTCTTAGTTAGCAGTAACACCAGGCAGCCCACGTTTGACACGCTATTGTGAATACCTACACGATCCTTTAACACCCGCAGTGAAAACAAGTTGTTATTACAATATTATTGCTCTTATTTAACCCCCTTCCATTTCCCTCTACTTTCCCTTTCTTTATTTCACTTTCCTTTATTTTCCATTCATATTCTCGTCTTATTCTCTATACTCTGATTCATTTTCTCAACGTGTCTGTTTGTGTTCGGCTAAATGCATTTCTGTGATATCATTTTTTTTTTCCTTTTTCTTTCTCTTTCTAGTACAATAAACGCCAGATATCCTTCAACACAAGTTATCCTTTGAATAAATATCCTTACAAATTATTCTTCCATTGCCTTTCATTTTTTTTTTTTTTTTTTTTGTTTAATGAATTTGTTACCAAAGCCCCTTTATTCCATGTGATTCTGTTTTCTTGACGACACTTGAAAGATAGCGTTGTCTTTTATTGGTTAGGTAGAAAGACTACGGACGTTTAAAGTTTGTTTGTTTCTCTCTTTCGTTCCGTCTCTATTCGCTTTTGTTTCTGTTTTTTGCTGCACGTCTTTGAAAGGAATTTAACGGAGTACGATTACATATTTTTGGCGCAGCTTACCTAGAGATCTTTGGTCTTTGGTAAAATTGTACCACAAGCCGCAGTTTGCGATCGAAAGTGTCTCGTCAGGAACTACAAACTCCTTTTGTCATCTTGAGATACATTTTAACGTACATTTTAACACCTTGACATCATTGCGAAATATTCTGCTGAGTTTATCTTCATAATAACATAAAAACCGTAGCTTTCTTATCTAAAACGTCATCCAGGAATCTCAAAAATATGCACTAAGTTATTGTTTGACAATCTTCTAAGCCAGAATAAACGTTTCAAACCTAAATCAGAAGATCAGTGGGAAGTTTCTGAGAGTCGGATTGTGAACTTTAGCCAGAGTTTTTTTTTTTTTTCTTTTTCTATATTTTTGGAGAGTTATTTAACCCATTCAATCTGTTTCAGAACCATGTCGTCCGGGGCTGGATCGAGTGGTACGGGACGAGGCCGCGGATCTTCACTAGCGGATAATAAACCAGAAAATAAGGAGGCTAAGCCTAATCCTAAAATGTCAAAGGCTCTCGGAACGTCTGCCAAAAGGTAAAAGCCAAATGAAACGACGGAAACTGATATCATTTGAGCTCTTTGAATAATGTTCAATCAATGGTATTGTCCGCTTACTAAAACTCACCTTTCTTCTCATTTTTTTCAGGATACAAAAAGAATTAGCAGAAATAACTTTGGACCCTCCGCCTAATTGCAGGTGTGTATCTAAGACATTTATCATCATCACATTATTACATTTTTTATATAGAAAGGAAATGCGACGATACCTTGTGATCGGATCATCTCAAAATAGCTAGATGCATTCTCGGAAATTGAATATATATCGAAGAAACACAAGGGAAAACATTTCCTATCATTGGTTGAAAATAGTTTTTATAAATTTATTCGATACAATTGAAATCTTTTAATTGATTTTAACCAGGGTAGAAACTTCATGTTAGTTTTTTAACAAAAATCATTGTACAATTACGTTACTTCTTCCTGCATGTCTAGAAACTGCGGTTCTTAGTCTCATTGTATGATGTTACAATGATACTAAGGATAAACTTGTTGTTAGATCGCTTCGTCACTGAGTAAGCCTAGGATGTATTTTTTTTTTTTTTTTTAGATTGTTTTCGAAGCTCCGATCGCTCATTATTCAACTGTCCTCTTAACTGCACGATCGCTAATTTTTCACATCACACAATTGGTTTTTAAATCTTTGGCCCTGTTGTCAAAAATCATGATTGTTTGATATTGTTTTTTTTTTTTTTTTCACATTAGTGAGCTTTGTGAGACTGATTTAGTGTTAGTAAAAGCTTGTAGATTCAATTTCTGAATTTCTAATAGGCATCCTTAACTCAAATTATTCTGCGTGTTTTCTCAGCGCTGGACCAAAAGGAGACAATTTGTACGAGTGGGTGTCGACTATATTGGGACCACCTGGCTCTGTATATGAGGGAGGCGTCTTTTTTCTTGATATACATTTTTCACCAGAGTACCCCTTCAAACCTCCTAAGGTACGCATCTTTCTTGACGGGCTACACATCTTGTTTGAAATTCGATATTTTTGGAGATTGGGGGTCAAGAATGAACTCCTTGCATTTAATATAATTAAATCATTTTACTCCGGAATAGAACCTCCTTATAAGGTCTTTGGAATTGTGCCTGAGACTAACATCAGAGTACACCTTCTCTACTGAACTCGAACTTGGAATTTCACTGTGAGAAACTCATTCGAGCCACTTTTACTTTCAGTAAAATATCAAGTTTGGGATGTGTGTCGACTTTATACAGCGGGTTAAAGCTTTTGCTCTTAAAATTACCGAAATCTCAATCCGAGTTTAACAATCCTGAATATATCCTCTCTGCCGGTATAAATAACATTTCAAAGCAATAATGGACTTAAAAAATCAGTATTCCTATAATTTAAATGCTCCAAGGACTGATTCATGACTGAAACTATACACGCTGACCTTATCATTGCTGGCAATTTCCTTATTAGGCGAGAATTTTCCTACAAGTAGTAATGAACCATGGGATGATTCATGAATTGGCATACATACGATATCACGTTTGTTAGCTAGTACCCTTTCCCCTCGATCATTGCGACTGTACTAAAACTATTCAGTTCTTTGCATGAGTATCTGTTAAGTTGATTTCATATTTCAGGTCACGTTCCGAACACGCATTTATCATTGCAATATAAACAGCCAGGGAGTAATATGCCTGGATATATTGAAGGACAACTGGTCTCCTGCCCTAACTATTTCAAAGGTGCTACTCTCCATCTGTTCCCTCCTCACAGACTGCAATCCAGGTTCGTTATTACAAAGATAATGATATGTTAATTAGTTGTCGAGTACCTACGGATCATAAATTGTTCCGTCATCGAGTAATATCAAAGATTTATATGATTACTGATTATTTATACCTAATGAATTGCAGCTGATCCATTGGTCGGTAGTATAGCAACGCAATATCTGCAAAACAGGGAAGAACACGATCGTATAGCGCGACTGTGGACCAAGCGCTACGCCACATGAACATTTTTACTAAACGTTAAATACACACACGTCTCCTATCAGCCTCATGCCAATATCTGACCAGCTCCGAAGCTCTCGTTTAACTTGGCTAAAAGTAATCCTTAAAGATGTTTAAATGAAAGATAAAACAAAACAAACAAAAAAACGCAAAAAATAAAAAATAAAAAATGAAAACTAGAAAAAACTGCTTGATCGGGCAGCTTTTGAACAATTACAGTCAAGGTATATTATAATCATAATAGAGACTTGAGAACACAGCCTAGCTACAGTGAATGTTATTATTATGTGCTTTTATGTTACAAGTATGTTATGTGCCTAAGATGAATGAATGTTGTGAAATGTACGAATTTAAAGAAAGAAAGAAAGAATGTAATGTTAAACGGCATGAGCTTGGAGGTTTTTTTGTTTGATTTTTTTTTTGTTTTCTGTTTTTTTTTTTCAAATAAACCATGACGAGCTAGTATTTAAATTGATTGTATTGTAAATCAACAATACTGTCCGATTATTATACTGATACTTTTAGGATAGGAGAGGTCACGAACTATATTATTAATAAATAATAATAAATAATAATGATAATATTAATAATAATATTAATAATAATAAATGATAAACTGTAAGTAAATAGGTACTTTAGGTATTAAGGTGCGAATATAGAGGCCCAACTCTCTCACTCTCCCTGACGATCATAACTTCGAAACCTCCAATATTTTTGTATAAGCTCAACTTGAATGTTTAATCACCATAATTTGAAATTATTAGGTCATTTTTTATTTTCATTATTCATCATTTGATTGCGTATTAATTACGCCAATCGCGGTTATGTAAAGAGATGTTGATTTGGCTGAATTCAATACTACGGATTTAGTGAGAATTATTATTATTATTATTATTTTCCTTCCATTTCCTTTTTCTTTGAATAATAATGAAAGAAAAATAATAAACCGCCTGAATTTGTTTGCCGTTTCTCATCGATATTGGGTAGTAACGTAGCGTTGGTAATTTTTTTTTGTTCGTTCCAGTGATATTCGTAAACCGATCAAGTGTTTGGGGCCACTTGCTAAATCGTTGTAATTGTAAATAAATATTATTTCCTGTATATTCAATATAGTATAATCAATGTGATTGTAATTTTGACCTGAAAATAACATCCGGATGCGAAATAGAGTGACTCGTTTAATTTAGATATTATTATATTATATGATATATTCGCCAACGTGATTCTCTATTTTGCACGAAGAGGGTATAATATTATTTTAGGGTAAAGTATATTGTTTTCAAAAGCGTGGAACAATGGGACGATGTTATAAGCTTAAAAAAAAAATCAGACGAGGTATAGTTGTGATTAATTATTAATATTATCCTGCAAAACGGCAGCCATTATTGATAAATGTGTTCAGCCAAAAATTAGCAGTTGTAGGTGATGAGAGAAATTAGTCTTCAATTTAGAAACGTATAAATGATGAAAGATGACTCTTGTTCATTCCTTTTTTAATTATTTTATTTTCATTAATTCTATGTAAACTGTAACGAAATTTTATCGATTAATTAATATCGAAGATCTCTCAATCTATTATTTATTCAATATATTTGGGCAATTAATTATCCGAATCTCGCTGATTTCCTTGCACATTGATATAAAGAAAAAAAAAGAAGATAAAAACTTAATTTTCCGAATAATGATTATTATTATCATTATTTTATAACACGTGCCGGCAGTATGGAAGTTGTGGGGAATTGTTACAAAGTTTATTCGCGCGTATTGAGTAGCCGTTGTTTTTTGTCGACAGTTAAAAAACACTATTTAAACTAGACTGTGGTACTAAGTGCAATTACTGCAACTTCCTATTCTGAAACGAAGTACTCGCTTAGAGAAAAGAAACTTTCGAATTTCGTTCAATATCAAATAATATGGTAAATGTTAGTCTGCTAGTTAGTGGCGTCGATATCAAGAATAAATAAACTACATTATACATAATTCTGTGTCGACTTCTTTCTTTCGTCCTTTTCTTTTTTTTTTTTTTTATTCCTTTGCCAGATCAGCTCCTCAATCTTTATCCCAGTTCAATGTCTAATAATATTCAAATTTTCAGGAATTAGGGATGCGGTGTTAACGTGGGATTTTTTCTGACACAGAAAGGTTTCAAATAAAAAAATTCTTAATTATAATTAATTTATTACAATGTATTAATAATAGCTAGACAAATATGTATGTGCTATAAGGATAGACGATTAGCTCCTAAAAAGTTATCTGCCAAAAAGTAACGGTAAGTTCTATATTGGAAAAACAAGAAAAAATAAAATTAAATAAATAAATAAATAATCATGGAAGTTCTAATATTTTTTAAATGTTTTTCGAAATTTACCATTGAGCAGTCCAAACAGAGAATTTTTGTATACATGGTATAAATTTGTTTAAATGTGTATAATTATATTGTTCGTATTCAAAATAGCATAAATTGTTGTTAATACTGATTATCATAATAAATTGTCAGTCTTTTACGCAGTGGCCTGATTCGTAATAATAACGAACTGATGTGATTTTTTACTTTTAGTGAATTTCAATGACAAGGAGCAAACTTTTTTTTTGGCAAGTGCTGTATAACAAACCTTAGACAAGCAACATTTGTGTATCACATTCAAGTAATGACTATAAAGCACTCCCAATGCTATTCTACTACATCAATATATGCCTTTTTTTTTTCTGTTTTTCTTTCAATTTTCTTGTTCTTTTTCAGTATTTAGTATCTTTATCATGTATAGTAGATATAATTTCATATACCGTGACGACTACTTTCATGTGACAAGATTATTTTTCAAACGAGTAATCACCGACTACGTGAGATACGGACGCTTCAAGATTCGATCTTCACAATCATGGAAACCGTAATGTCTTGTAAAAATTAATAATCTAATCCGACCTTAGGACTTAAAATTAATTTCCTTGACATTTGTCCCTAATAAAATGTACTTTTATGACCACATGAGCATTATTTATGAAATTGAACATTGTTCAGAGTCTGTTTTACCGAGATAGAATGAATCATATGAGTATCTATATTGGTATGAAGATATACATGAAATGAAAGAAAAAATCCAACGACTTTGTCTCCTCTGTTATAATTGACTTTTGTAAATTGCGACAGACTGTTATCGTTGACCAAGTTCCTCGTTCGTAGAAAACTTTTGTTTATGATTGTTTATTTGAATAGCGGGTTTAGTTTCATTTTGTTAATGTTCAAACTTACAAATCTATAAATGGCACAGTACAAAAATTACACATTCAGCTAATTTGACCAATTCTTTCGGTCCTCTTCGTGTTTTATTTCTCGATACTCGTATCAACTTTAGTGAGCATTATTATAAACTTCATTATTTCGATTTATAGATATCTGTGCATGTTGTTTAACATATAAAGTATATATATGTATGTATAATATGTATACAGGAATTTTATGGTGAAACGAAACACGATTAATTTGAAAAAGTACGAGACATACTTTCCTATTTTTTTTTTTTTTTTTTTTCTTTGTGTGTACGTACATACATACATAAAATAGAAAACGGTCACGTTAGTAGCTAATATAGTAATTATTCGAATACACTATTCATTCGAGTACCTATGCATGAATGTATATATGTTTGTATGTATGCATGTATGTATGTATGTACTATGGCAGGAAAATTTCAATCACAATTCTCTCGATTACGGTAGTTGGACACAAGTGGCAGGTAGCAGTATAGTCAGCGGCGAGTGTACATATGGACAGGGTAACAAAGAGAATCAATATCAGAGTTCACCGACACATAAGCTAAATTATTGACAGGGCTGACGTTGTTCCACGTTGCAGCGTTATCCCTGTTCCATTTATTCTAAATATACTAGAAGCGAGAACCCCCAACTGCGTACACATACTGACGATTCACTACTCCTAGTATCCATATCCCTTCAAGCGTTGAATCAAATGTATAATTTTGAATGTTGAAGAAAAAAATACTTTCTTGCCCTTGCTGTTTTTTCAATATGCGTAAAATCATCTGTATTGTGATAAATCGCAGACATTTTATTACAAAGATGTATCGAGTATTTTAATCAGCTAATTATAATTGTAACTTCAGAATTGATACTTTATCGGCAAGCTGCATAAAAAAAATATTATTCAAACGATGTATGAAAAGAGTAAGCTGGTTGGTACTGTTACGATTATTCCACCGGACCATTCCGCGATATCAAATTGTGGAGAAATTTGCAAATATATAGTTATATATAGCTATTATTCGCTCAGGCATATGGATATCAAAGAGAGAACAAACGGCTGTTTCTCGTAACACTGCAATCTCACAGGTCACAGAGGCAAACGCATTACTGCTCCTGTACTTGAAATATCAATGACAATGTAATCGACTAACATAAACAATTGATAAGAGTAAAAAATATTCCACAGATTAGCGCCGCAGCATTGAGACATTTTCTCTTTAATTTATCATTTTGTTTCAAGCTGCTACAATTCTTCCAAACTTTTTTTTTTCATTTTTCTTTCTTCAGCACAACGACTACAATCGTGATAACGAAAACCCTATAGATATTAAAACTAAATAGTAATGCAATGCATGATGAACAATATAATGAAATGTGCCTCCTAATTGGTGGCGGATCAGTGCGCCGTAGTTTCACTGTAATTAAAAACGTCATATGTATCATTGAATAAAGTCGAATTCTTTACGAGACGGAATATGTAATTCAATACGAGTGCAACGAACAACGAATAAGCGAAAGGTTTACGATAGCTGAGGCACAAAAAAATTAGTGAAATTTGATACAAAAATCCTTTGAAACGATTCTTTCAAAGAACTCGATTACATATTGTATTTCATTCAATGTGGAGATATTTCTAGTCTCTATTATCCTTCCTCCAGGTGTGCAGAGGCACTCGAAGGCCACGATCTGCACGTAGACAGTATATGTATAAAGTATCTAACAAGCACGATTAGAACTCTTAAAAATAATTATTGAAAAATTGTTAAAACATATAGCGCTACATTGTTATTTGCAGCACATCGATACCATCTTTTAATATTTATTATTTCTTTTAACACTACGTAAACTCTACAATGTAGAAAACAACAGAATATCTCCTTATAATATTACATAAATATTCATATTTTAATCTTATCGTTATTAATATTATGTAGACTATATAGGTAAACCTCGACAAACCCTTTATATTTTTATAGTCAATATCTACATATAGTTATTCATATTTTATAATACTACAGACTTCAATAATTAACCGTCTGCAAGTACTTCATATTTATAAAATTATTACTAAATCGAGTTGTTCGTTAATTTTAGGGTTGTTTCTTTCTTTCTTTTCAAAAGTATCAATAATTATTCCGAGATTGGTCAAGCGAAAAAAACTGTTAATGCTACAACATTGAATAGTTCAAATCACAGTTTCCTTATAAATTCTGAATTTTATTCTCGCTTAAACGCGTGACAACATTGATTACCGAAAACCAAACAATAAGAAGAACATCACGAAGTAGCTCAGCATTAAGATCTTTTTTCTCATTAATTAGTAAAATTAAAATTATGTGTATCCTCAAAGTAGATAAAATTATAAAATGCAATTACGAATTAATGTACGTCGCTGATATCTCTAGGCTGAGAGTTTACTTTCAGAAACATTATGAAACATCGTTAATCTCTAAACATATCGTTTGTTAATGCCTCCGTTAATTATTTTCAACAAATAACATAAATACACACAATATGTATAGCAAAAAGTGAACAAATTACACAAGATAACGCGAGCACATTTTTAAAAACAAGATGGTAGTGATCAACTTATTCAGCTCGAAACTTTTACATGTATACTTACATACTAAAAAGGCATGTTTTTTTTTTTTTATCTATGCCAACCAAGTTTAATAATTGAAAAAAAAAGATGATAATAATAAAAACAACAATCAAGGCGTTGTCAAGCTTAATTGCTCGTAATACAAAAAATTGAGAAGAAATGAAATAATAATAATAATAGTAATAATGTATTTTGTGAATAATTGTGCAAAACTCATCTGATCGTTAACAAATACGAATCAAATGATAATAAATCATTTCATTGAGTAGGAACACGGGGGGTGTAGACAGTGCGATTAGAACAACATTGGTAGAAAGAAGTGCGTGATATTGCAGTTTACAGTGAATATTCATTTCTGTAAAGGCTTACACAGTTTCATATTCGCGACGAATCGAGCGAGCCAAACAGCACGCAAATATTACTCCGATCAGCTGAAAAGGAGATAGAAAAAAAAAAAAATCAAATACAAAAATCCGTTAAATCGTTCATCAATATCAGAAAATGTGCATAACAATAAAGACTAACTAACAATGAAACTCACCTGAACGAGAGCAATTCCTATGCCAACACCGCCGAGAATAACAGCGTTGTCTTCTATCGCGCTCTGTAATTTGCTCATACAACCCTCAGTGCGGACACTGATTGAATTACGATCACATTGGGATATCTTGTTTATGTCAAGCTCGGTGCAACAAGTAATGGGTAATTCGCCACCTGTCATTACTTTGACCCAGTCATCCCGTCCAGAAATACCGCAGCAATCCAACTGAGCCCCAGAGTAAGATAATTTGAATAATTAGATCAATAATTTCCGATTCATCGTTAGAGAGCATAGTGTGAAATTGGGCGTTAGTACATAAGTGACAAGTTGAAAGTAATTTAGAATCTGAACGACTAATTGAATGAATTACTTTGCACGTTGAGCAATTATCCTTTCACCGAAGCTGTACAAGACTACAGCGTGACTGGTAAACCCAGGCTTTGTAACTAGATACTAGAAAAAAAACTATAGATCTATGGATATGTATAGTCGATGGATAGAGCTTTGTAAAATCTCAGTGTCGAATCTACTGGTCTCTCATTGAGGCTGAAATCACCTTGAGTAGAAAAGTCAGTCGCGTGTATTACAGTTATGCTCAAATGGACTTTAGGATTACCTCTGTTCTAAATAATGAGGCTGAAATTAGCGGCCAGACGTATTAAAAAAAAAATATGGCAGGGAAAATTAACAGTCAAATTTTTCATCAAATTCTGTGAAAGGCCAATACTTTCATCAAATTGAATCCAAACGCATATTGTTAACTTTCAGAGATTTTCACTACGTTTGGCCGCTAGCTCTGGTCGCTAGTTCCAGCCTCATTCTAAATAGGAACAGCAATTATTAATCCATGGGTTGTAAGTACCTGGGTTTCAATTTACTATGCATCGTTTAGGCAAAAAAAACAATTATACAGCAGGAATGACCAAGAGTGGGTAAAAAATATATCCTGAGTTTATCCGACTTTATCTAAGATCGATCAAAAGCATTGAGAAATGAAAACAGTTGGCTGAAAGCCATTCATCTAAATTTTTCTAGCTCAAAACAGTCTTCTTACAATTAGCTTCAACGTGCTGCCAAGTCCTGATAACAGCTCGGAAGATGTTGAATTTCAGCCATTGCAGACAATTAGTACCTCTTGACACATTGTTATGACTAACGTTGTTATGACCGAGCAGTGTTTTACCGATAAATAAACAAGAGCGTCATCGTGAACGCACTGTCTTTTGAAATGGTGGAAATAATTAAACGGAGAAAAATTTCTCAGGTTTTTTCATGCGGTAATACGTTTCTGAAAATCCTGCATTTCAAGAACGAGAACTTGAATAGCAAATGGCAAGAAACTACAGTCGGTCATGTCAAATGTCTAGAAAATGTGAACCCCAACAAAGAGATATTGATTCACGTGGAAAACAGCTCTAGGCTGTACAATCTAACTCGTGCTTATTAATACTGGCACAGTTGACGTTATTCTATGTAGACCATCGCCGAAAGACATGGAATATTTATTTCTTTAGAATCAATCAAGCGAGCGATATATAATGTAGTTGTGTAAGTGCGAGGTCAGTTCTAATTCTCTCCTATCATCCAAACTACCTTGAACAAAATAACCTAGGAAATGGCAAACTAATCCAACTTCCAATTCTTCTCTTGTCATCGTTTTCAGCTCGAGGCTTTTGACTTTGAACAAATCAGTAAATGGCCAGAAAAGAAAAATGCAGTAAATTCGTGAACAGTTTTGCATGTCAACTTCTCATACATCGGAGTTGCTAAATATTGAGTAATAAATGTCAAAATATTTTTTAATCCGATATTCCAGATAAAATTACTCAAGAAATTGAATACACTATAATCCCCATCAGATCGAACCATGTTTGTCTAGTTTTCCATCTGTTTGTCATTATTCTGGTGACCAGAAACACCGGAAGGTAAAATCTTCAGTTGAAGAGAAGCAAAAATGCGCTTTTCCTCCAAAATATGTAACTTTCAAATCTGTTTTGAGTCGAATTCATATTCCAGGGAGTGGTTGGTAGTAAAACTTTGTGACATGAAGATTACCGACAGAGCGAATGAACAAAATGTAAAATAAACGACAATTGGGTGTGTCTTTAAGTATTGTTTGAATTCTTACGTCATGTTGCATAATGTCCCAGGACTCCTGAGCCTCTGGATTTGTGCGATACAACTGCATGGTGTGTTCCAAACGAGTTTTAAGCATGGAACCGACTTCGTCGCGCATCATGTATCCAGAAATTCCAGCCCCAAGTTCCAGTGCAAATATCAATAGCAAAAGCAGCGAGAACTAATGAAAAAAACCAAAACTCGCTGTATTCATTAAGCCGAATGATAATTGAGGACACAAACAATCTCTCGGCAGTATATTAAAATCACATTCAAGAAGATTAGATCTTTCCCAGAAATGATTTCATGACGTGTCACACGATACAAAGAAGAAATACTCAAAATATAAACCGACGGTAAAAGTTCAACGAAATATTACTTGGCATTTGATTTTTATGGTAATTTGATGATTCAACGGGTTTTTACGCTTGGTAATAATAATGAGTTTCTCTTTTTTTCTTTTCTTTCCTTCAATATTCTTGAGCTTTATCCGCGTTTCAATTAAAATAAGAAATTCACGTTGGCAAGTATTCCTCGTTAGTTTTCGCGATGCCTTGATAATATACTTACGACGGCGTATTGAAAAGAAGGACGTGTTTCAACTGGCAATTGCATGTATATATGGATATGTAATAACAGCATGCGTACGTACCGTTATGATCATGCAGTGGTTCTCCTTGACAGCACCGCAGCAGCCGAAAAATGATACAAGGAATACAACGATCCCGACAACGATCATAAGAACGGGAGCGGCGAAGAACCAGTTGTCGACAAAATTACTGTACCCTTTGTAATAACCCAGGATAACGGCACCAACCGATATGAAGACGATTCCTGTTATCTGAAAGTGAAAGGAACGGGTCGTTGTTTCATATACACGCTGCAAGCTATTTCAGAGACGGGGATCATCATCATAGATACATGCAAATTGTAAAGATGATGAAAAAAAGACGATGCATAATTCATATAATGCACGTGTGCATTATATTTCTTCTGCAGCAGGTATGGCTGAAAATAACTTTCCACACCGACGGAAACTATAACAAGTTTCCCGATTCACCCCGCGGTTGCGATATCGTATTTTATCGAGCGACGCTCGGGCATAGGCTATGGCTAGGTAAAAATTATCTACAAAGTATAATGTTGATTGCTTAGTTCTGTTTATTTACTCACCGCGAATATAAGATTAAATAGAAACAGCAGGTATTTGACACACGTCATTCCACCGGACACCATTTTCACTGTTTAATTGATAAACGAAACAATTATCAAGTCGTAATAACCAGTCGGTTATAAATCTCAAACTTCCGCTACACTGAAAGCTGAGTGGGACGTATCGGGTAGCTCCTTCTCTCCCTAGGTTTTCGGGAACAATTGTCACAGCGTGTCTCGACTCCTTGGACGCTCGCTTTGAACAGTATACGGATATTTTTGTTGTGTGTCCGTAGCACACCGTTGCGCGCGCAGTTGTTTGAGTCTTTGCCCGTTGCAGGGGGAACTACTTTCTATTATACGCGATAGGTAGGACGTAGAACACACGTACATACATACGTATGTGAACGCGAAACTGATGAATCGACGTCGACCGTTAATGTCAGAAACGTTGTTATACGAATGCTCTCAGAATTCTTATTGATGAACAATAAACAAATGATCGAACAATCCGCCTATTTCGGGATACGATTATTTCACCTTCGTCTTCGACTTTACGCGCTTCGCGCGATTCCAACACCCTGTATTTGTATCCGCTTCCTGTCCCCTTCGGCTAGCTTTACACCTGTCGCTATTTGCCGTCGTATCCAAGGGGACTACAATAGTTTCGATCGACACTTTTTATGAAAAAAACTTAGTCATAGCTCGGTGCCCTGTTCCGCACGAGAACACATCCACGAATATACCATACGCGGAAATACTCTTTGGTGTTTCATAAAAGACGAATTCTCCTTGTCTTTATCAATATAATTTGCGTATACGTATAATACTTATCAAGGGTATAAATATTTTTCAGTACTTAAACTCCAGTTCTCGTTCAACCGCCACCTTCCGAAATCGAAACAGACCAATAAAGCGAGCGTTTTACTTATGTTTGATGTTCTGAAAACCGGGAAGACTCTTCCATCTTCGAATTCTACAATATCCAAGCGAAGAGTATCGAGTTTTCAACAACCATTTCTCCACGTATCTTCGTTCAATTGACAATTAGACCGTGTTGTGAAAATTCAAAACACTTGCTGATATGTTTCTTTATGTTGAACGTTGATGAATTTGGAATCATAAATATGAGATAACTGATAAGATACGTGAATTGCTTCACATACATTTTCGTTTTTTTCGAAGATATATTTTTCACAGCGTATAGGTAGGACGAATGAATCGTTTATTCGTATTCTTGACCTTTCCCTATACGTCGTATACATACGTATTTCCTTATACCAGAGACACATACGTGCTCGTTGGTTGATCAGACGGACAAAAGGAACCAAGTGCTTTGAAAACCAGCTCCCGACATTCATAATAATACCGTAAGCGTCAGCTGCGATTGTAGGTCTAATGGCCTGTCTTTACTTTTGATAAGACTAGTTGCTGAAGGCATAACGGCAAGGCTTGTGTATATACCAACGCGGTATACGCCATGTTCTCTGCATTGATGATATACACTCAAGATTCTTCCGTGCTTTCATAAAACTATAATAATACGTATAAATATGCTGCATAGAATACACGCAAAGTTGTGGGAATTTCTGATAAAAGAATAATTGAGGACATAAAGCGAGTTTCATACATGTATGAGCTTGGTAATCGCTAATAACGATCAGGTTGTATTATGACTAAAGTATACGGAGCAGAATTGAAATTCCGAATGTGAAAAACCGCGAAAGGTGAAAATTCCGAATTTTTATGCTACCGACTCAGAGTTTTTCGAAAGATTATTTCCCCGGTAGTCTACGTAGTCAATTTGAAAAGCACTAGAGATTCAGAATTACGAAAGCTAGAGATCTGAAAGGTAAAAACTCCGAATCTCGAAGTTTGCTTACGCAACGTCGTTTATTTGACAGCTTTGTCAAATTTGCTTTCCTCAAATTTGCCGATTTTTCAACTTTCTGAGCGTTGAACTTTCGGATCATTAAACCGTCTGCATTTCGACCTTCCGGAATTTGCAAGTTCTAAATTCGAATGTTTCCAGAAACTCGGCAGAATCGCGTCTCAAATAATTCGAAATTTTAACCGCTCCGAACTTTTGGAATTCGTAACCCCGTGACGTATACGTCGTGGCTGTATGAATAATAACAATATGCTAAAAATAATGATCCATAGCAAACGTATGGATGTGTACATGGATATATGTACAACGAGGAAAATGAAGTTTAGTCTGGAGTCCTAATTACGTTGGTCCGTATTTTATATAATTTATAGTTTAAGCGAAGCCACGCGTAGGTGGTGCGGGTCGCTGGTACAAACGCGGACATTCAGTGACCCTTTCGCTCCGAAGAACTCAACCAGTAATTGCGTTTCAAGACCCGTAGCGTGCCGTAAGGCAGTATGTACATGTGCCCAGTGCCACGGTGCCCACGTACGTAGGTATACGTATAATATACATACATATATGTACACACGTACGTAAATATTATACCTACATGTTGTAGATATACGGACACAAGTTTATGCTATGCATATATAGGTGTATATTATACATGTATATATGGGGCTTTCCATCCACTTTCGTCCACGTTTGACACTGACATTTTTTTTTGCTTCATTTTTACTTTTCATCACCTTTGGTGATATAACGAACAAATGTCTGTCTGTCTGTCGGTCTGTCAGTCTATCGGTCTGTCGGTCTGTCGGTCTGTCCGGCGCACGGCGGACAAACTCACCTTATGATCTGAAAAACGGCCCAATGAAAAAAATGGAAATTTACAGGGGATCGAGAGCAAATTATGGAGATGAAAAATTGCCATATCCCATCCAATTCGAATGATCGGTTCTATCGGAAAAAATTCGACTTCCAATTCTTTTATTTCATTTTCGTCGAGTAGATCGAGGTACGGGGTGGAATCGCGTGGATTGGGGTAAAACACAAGAATATATGGGTGGATTCGAGTAGATCGAGGTACATGTAAGTATATATGGGTGAATTCGGAACAATTGAGGTACGTGCAAGTATATATGGGTGAATTCGAGAAAATTGAGGTATATGTAAGTAGGTGTATGTATATGAGTGCAGTCGGATGGATTGGGTTACTTGTCTGTAAGGGTGAATTCGAGTAGATTGAGGTATGTATGTACATGCAAGTGTGTATGGATAAATTTAGGTTCATGCCGTTCGAGTATCCATTGTAACGTGATGAAAAGTATCGTGAAAAAAACTGTTTTTTCCGCCTTGTTTTTTTTTTGTCATAAATCGTTAGTTTTGGTCGTTGATGATTGTTGGACTGGTGAAATCGTTTGTTGAATTATATGTTGTAGCTTAAAAAATTATAAATGTCATGAGGCCAGAAGAATACTTTTGTGAATTGAAAAACGATTTTTAAATTTTGAAATTGGTAGGAAAAATAGAAGATCTCGACCATCCACGATCGGACAGGTGTCAAAAAATCAAGATTCGGACGTAGAATATCGGTGATTTTTTTCAGAATTTTCGAATTAGGCTGTATTCTTTTGGAAGTTCATATTATATTTATTAAAAAAAAAAAGATATTCCAAAAAAAATTTGAGGAAAATCAAAAAACGATTTTTCGATATAGTACTACAACATATTCAAAAATGAAGCAAAACTAAAAATGTCGAGGTCAAACGTGGGCGAAAATGGATGGAAAGCCCCATATGTATCTACCTGGCTTCAACGCACAGCATTTAGAAACCATGTGGCGATCCATATTATGCGATCGTGTGTAGCCGGTATACGCTACCGCACGAACCACTGTACGTGATATATAGCCACTTCCGTCGTACGTACGCGTACGATCTACCTCATACTTGTCAACGGATTATTGTATCTAATTATGGAAGTACATAATATGTTGTAGTTTTTATACGCTAGACACCCGCCAATCGCAAATCGAGTAATTATACTGTCTGTTATGGTTAATATTGTACAAAAGGAATTGCTGTATTATGAGTATATAGTTTGCGATTTGAAACTGCATGGTGTTGTATTATGAGTATCGCCATATGGTTGGAGGGTCAGAATCTAGTGTAAGTCCGAGTATACCTGTTCTTGTATATGAACCGAATATAAGTAACATTCTATATTTCAAACAAAATTTGGTCAATTGTGTTGCCCTTGACTTTGCGTCACCTTAAATTTATTTATTTTTTTGTTCGATTTTGACGTAGAGATGTCAAGGGTTGGGGTTGAGAAATGAGACACAGCAATTATACTTTATCGTCGAAAGATGACAGGGGCGGGATTAAAATTCCGAATTTCAAATTCGACAGGTGGAAAATTCCGAATTTTCATACTGTAACCGACTCAGAGTTTTTAGAAAGATTATTCCCCCGAAAGTCTACGTAGCCAATTTGAAAAACTCTGAATGAAAAAACACCGAAGGTTCGAAATTCCGAAAGCTCAAGATCCGTAAGGCCAAAAGCCCGAACCTCGGAATTCGCGCGTGCAACGTCGTTGGTTAGACAGCTTTTTTATGAACATCCCTGAAATTTTCCGATTCTTGGACTTTCTGAGTTTTGAGCTTTCCGATTTTTGAGCTCCCTACATTTCAACCCTTCGGAATTTGCAAGTTCTGAACTCTAATGTTTCCAGAAATTCAGAATCGCGTCTCAAATATAAATTCGGAATTTTGACCGTCCGGAACTTTTAGAATTCGGGATTTCAATTCCACCCCAGAGGACAAGTTATTTTTTTGTTCTCCACTGTTCTCGAGAGTACGTTTTTCATCCCACTCTGATTTCATCAATTCCAAAGTTAAGGCCGAACCAATCGATTCAGTTTGATGCAGGGTCACCACAATACTCTTCGTCGTCATGGCACAGACTGTATAAATCCCGTAAAGCTTCTAAATTATTCATCCAGCCGTCTTCCAGAAAATTCAGCTGATCTAATCCTGAGAGACTGATAGCCAACAAGATCAACGTAACATATGTTCAAAATCATTCTTGGCAGCATCTCACGTACGTACAGTACAGGGTCGAAGAGCGAGTAAAATTTGTTGGAATTGGCAAAAGTATAGGTATTATTTGACATGAAAGGAATGTTTTTCTGTCCCTTATACGCGATAAAAAGTGAACAGAAAACCCAAAACTAATGAAATTAGTCATTTGCGGTGTATCCTTTTGTACTACGGAGTATCGACATTTCTCTTCAGGCAAAAAGATAGTGTTTTATATATCAATGGTTTTTTTTTTTGAGCACTGATTGGAAAGCTAAATTACCGAGTGGTGTAGAATAACGAGATGAGCTATAAATACGACATTCATATTCCATGAATGGCGAATAATTCCCGACTGATTATCAACCTTTTCACCAGATGCGGTGCGGACACAAGATTGTCGCTGCTTTCTGAATCACTGAGTCTCGGGTCTGCTCCGAAACAGATTACATGTAATCTATTACGTTGACGGAAATGTCTTCTTGCTTTTTTCGGAGCAGTCAAAAGATGTTGAAATTACCGCAGGTCTTTTCCAGATGCGCGTGTATGCATTTGCTCGTATATATGCACAGTGAGTAGAATCGTACTACCTATACTGGCTATTGTACTGCAGCGTGGCATATTTGGCATAATACCTATTCGTCGTGCTTCTGATAGCAGTTGCTGATTATCATAAGGTATACGCGGGCAACGAGCTCTGCACAATTGCACGTTATACGAAACAACATGCCGAGATATGTGCGACATGCTGAGATGTTATTTCGAGATCGACACGAAATCGATCGCGGTTATATACGAAGTGGTTTAGACCGGTTATTCACCTTTGCACGAAGAGTAGAGCAGACGCCCACGAAGCCTTATAGATGTAGGTACGCTTGCAGTACACAGGAATATACATGGAAAAGCAGCTGTTTTACACTATATTCTTCACGTACTTAATTCCCTTTTTTTTTCTTCCTTTTTTTTTGTTCTAATCACCTTCGTAGAATCTCATATCAGATTATAGGACATTCACATTCAACAAAGATTTATTCTATCATAGTCATTATACAGAGACGTCCGTATCTTTTTCTCGTGTCCGTAATTCTAATTGTAAGTCGTTCATTTTTTTCACGGATAAACTCGCGATGTATAATTCAGTACAAAAAATCATCGCTGATGAAATGAGAAAACGAAGACAGTTTGCGTAAATAGTATTCTGTTTTTTTTTTTTTTTTTTTTTGATTGAAAAACTATGATCAAATAGGATTTGTCATGAAAAACTCTGAGTGTATCGGGTTTCTTTGAAAATCTGTAGGTATTCGTATATGAGTAGAAACTTTTATCAGGTAGGATAATAAGTTTTTGATGTAATAATTTAGAAAGATGAGCAATTTTTTTCCACGAAAAATGAAAATGTTATATAAACAAGTATGAATATATTAGTGAAATAACATATTTGTATCGAAAAATGGTACGCTGGATGCGAGTAACATAGCCAGCTTATCTATGAGCAATACAAACATAATTCCTGTTCCGATTTCTTTAGCGCGTGGCTCGTCCAAGGATTTTATACACATACAATTGAATTATCGTGAGATGTAGGTTTCATTTTTTGAACCCAGCCAGGTATGACACATACGACAATAGTATGTATAGTGACTCAAGCTTTCATCGCGTCTAGAAAAATATTGTTTCAACAATACACTTGTATACTAATCGCGTAGGTGCGCTTTGTCGACGCTTCTTTAGATAAGAAAATATAAAATGTTCTCGCGGCATATAATAGTCAATAATGAAGTACTCGGAGCACTCCAATTACCTATAAATCGGGTATTATTCACGGACGGAGATGTTAATAATTCTCTAATTTTCATTACTCATTCATTAATTTATTCAAGTTTTTGCGATTATAGATTTTTGTCGATTTCCAATAGGTATATGTTATGTATAATTCGCTGTGCACTTCCAAACAGTTCTGCATGAATCAGCAACAGTGCTGCCGTCTAACAGATCGAGGTTGAAGTTTGAGGAGCGGTAAAATTCTCTGCAAGAAAGGTTGTGATCTTTTTTACATTTTTGTTCAAATCACAGAACAAAAGCGAATAAAACGAAAAGAACAATAAAGAATACGGTCGCAAAAATATTTCATTTTAGCTACGTCAAAAATAAACACACGGTATAATTAATATAATACAAGTGCGTAAACACTTTGCGGCAATATAACTTTTGCGCCAAGCATATTATAATGCCATTATTCCTATATGCAGACCGCATGCATCGTAATTATATCCGAGCATTAATGCAACGGACTTTATCTCGGCTGTATATTATACAGGTGAGAGATCCGGCCAAGGCTACCTGCCTCAGAAGTTATTGAGGCACGACTGTATTCCATGCCTCTAGGTTTGCCGGCTCTACATACCTATACTCTCGAATATAAAAATTATGCATATTTACAGCGGGATACCAAACCCAAATTCCTGTATCATGCGGCCTGGAAAAACAGCTGAGCAAACGTTTTTTGTTTGACAGAATGGAAAAAAAAGAAACCACGCTCGCCAAAGCTGAACGTAAGCATAGGTAGAATAGGATAGAAGTTTTGCGGCGCGTTGCAGTTCGTAATTGCATTGAATCAACAAGCGCAGTATGCCTACGTCGTCACGACCACGTGTCGCGGCGAGAGGTAGGTATGTTTATTATTATTCGAAATACATTGGCGTCCATGCGCATGTATCGCTATCCAAGCTCACACAGCCACGTCAAGACAACCCCGCGACGCGACGCGTCGTGACCTCCCCTGAGCCTCCCCAGCCCGCTCTACCGGTCCTGGGTTCTGGCTTCTGTGTTCTCTCATTCTCCTCTGCTTCAACACATTGACGTAACATACATACAGTTCCCGTGTGTCTCGATACGACACCACGCGTCGCCACGGTACGAACACCGAGAGGCAAATAAGTGTCCCGTGTGGGTCGCGCGGCGGGAGGTGAGATAGTGTGCGTGTAGCGTGCATCAGAGAACGTGAATCGTCGGAAGTTGGGAGAGATTCGAGAGTGTTTCGTGCGCTTTTCAGCTCGAGGGACCCGGGGTTGTCTTGCACCGCAGTATACTTCAGCTCCTTCCACTCGAACCTTCAATTACTGCAGGGAACGTATCGCGATTTCGTTCATCGTCGCGGCGTTGAACTAATTTTTACGTTCTTTCGAAACTCGGGAAAAACAATAACTATCACTGCTGCAGTTAGTAGATTTTGATCAAAACTTTATATTCTTATAATCCACGTATCGAGTACTATCGTGATAATTACCGGTGAAACTATAATCACTGTGATTCCACCGAGTTTAGAGTAAATTTATGTATTTCGCAGGTATGGTGGCCGGACTATCGGCGAGTTCACGATGCGTGAAATACCTAATGTTCGTGTTCAATCTCATTTTCGTGGTAAGTGATTCATTCCTCTATAGTTTCCGTCTATCAATAAACAAAACAAATATCGCGATATGATTGATTGACTGCAGACGTCTACGAATATAATTGTACTTCATACATTATTGAGTCTTCACCGCGTTGTTTTTCGCGATCGCATATACGACGCACATATTAAACATCGACGGAAAATATGACATTACAACAGGGAAGCGAGCCACGCGGCGCTATATTCCTAATCGTTTTCCTAGAGGATATGTGACGTCATTTAGTGACCAGTTGCTTCAGTTGCTATCATCACGTATAATTGTATATGTATATCCGTGTATGTATAATTATCTCGAGTATCCAAAGGTCTTGGAATTTCCAATGATTATAGCTGCGTTTCCGCCGCTTTTTTTCTACTCTCACCAAATCTTCGTTCTTCATCGATGATTTGTCGAAATTTCCTGTACATAGTTACCATATTTTACTTTATATAAATTATACCTACTCCGTATGTGACTGTCGCGATCACGACGCAAGGGTATCTTGCTATATCTATATCTACGGCGTAATCCGGTTTGTTGACATAGCCAGAAACCTGACGAATGTTTATCCGCACTCAATTTTCTTCTCTCTCTTTCTCTTTCTCTCCACATCCCGCATATTGCGTTTTCCGTGGAATGTACATCCGAACATCCATTCTTACACATTTACTTACTTGCGTTCTGTTTGAAATCAGCGATCTTATAGATTTAATTATAGATAAGTATAAACAGACCTACATGTCATATCTCGGGTATTTCGCCGTCAAGTTGACGTTTATATACAATTATATATATACAGTATACATTATATGTATGTACATACTCATAACATATGCCGTGTTGCGTAAATATATGAAAGTATCGAGAACCGCCTTTGGCCATACGTGAAACAGGTGTATGTAGTAAGTCAGAGCGTTTCGGGGTTTCTACACGTATATAAGTGTAATATACCCGAAATCTACCGTCGAAGTAATGAACGAGGATATAATATTTATGTCCCGATAGAATTCACGCCACATTATCTGTCATCAGCGAAGCAACACTGGAATGAAATATCTACGATTCCCTTTATTTATCACGCCGCGGCCGCAGCCGCAGCGCACTGTAGATTTTATAAACGGCTAAGTACGTTACTTTTTTTTCATCATATTGAGCAAATACGAATGAGTTTTGATGTTGTGGGAAAATATATACTGTCTCGGCTTCATGATTGAAAGAAATTTTGAGAAGAAAAAAAAAAAAAAAAATACGCTGCGGACAGGATTCGAACCTGTGCGGGTAGAACCCAATGGATTTCAAGTCCATCTCCTTAACCGCTCGGACACCGCAGCTCGTGAAAATTGATACCATTTTACCAATGATATACGTCTCGTTTTAGATCACCACATTGACGCCCCCAGTAGGTAGAAAGTCGTATCTGCAAAGTTCGTTTTATTAGAAATAGCGAGTTGAAATCGAAGCTTTCAAAATCGTATCTTTCTCGAAAATTTGTTTTTCAAGATGGCGACGTAGGGGAATGGTATGAAGTATTGTAGGTTAGGATTGGAAAGCTATGGGTTAGGTTAGGTTAGGTATGCTATAAGGTGACGTCACGAATCGCGCGCGTTTCATTGACGCTATTGAGTTTCAAATCAATATTATTCTACATTATACACACGCCGCGTGATAAAATAATTCACATGTATAACATATCTATGTTCCAATCTGATTAATCACGTAAATAATTCACCGCAATAGTAGAAAAGAAAGTTGGAGAGGGAAAAAAGAACATTAATAGTAAATTCAATTGTTGATGTTATATTTTTAGTTTATTTGCTTTGAAGATAGAAACAAAGGGGGGAAAAAATCGAAATGAGAAGTAAAAACGTCAGTAATTGGGACAATTATTGACACTGTCCCAATTATTGAAGTTTTTCAATGATTCCTGTTTATACGTGAGTTCTCGAATTATCAAAAAATTAATTCGTATTCTTCTGAGCCTTTATAGTAATAACTGAGTTGTTTAACTGAAACCTTCAGAATTCTTATCATCAATTCAACATTTAAGAGAATATAAGTTTCAATAATTGGAACACTTACCTAAATCTGCATCTGTACATACAATACAATACAGCTACTAGTTTGCGAGTCGCAGCCAGCTAATACGTGAAGTTATAACGAGCCGTTTGACAATTAGCACATTGTCTATCAATATTCAAAGCGCGCGGCGTCGATTTACATGTGTAAATAGACGCGTAATTGGCAATTACGAATCATTTCATTTGACAGCAATATATTGTCTAATAAACCATCGCGAAATATACTGCCGCGGTTGTTACGTCCTTCATATTTTGTTTTTCTCTATTGGTCTCCATTTTTCATACAATTTTTGTTCGACGTTGGTTTATATTATTCCAGATGTTATTATTTCATATGTTATTATTGCCGAAAGCGTGATCGTCCACGTGCTATAGTCAAGCCTCATATATTCGGTATCGATCGCATCCATTACGCGCCTATAACTCTTTTTGTTGTATAGCGAGAAATGTCTATAGGTAAATTACTAACTCCTGCAACGTATAGAAAATGAATTCTGACAAAAAGGATCAATGTACGTAGCACATCACAATAACTGCGTATACGTTTGTACATAGCATATAACGAAGGAATTTATTGACACGCGATTGCATATTTATCACAGTACGCCTATATGTACATTCGATATGAGGTTGAAGTTCGCAACTAAATTATGAGAAAAAAAATCTTTATTGCTCGTGACTTGAATGGTTCAAAAATACCAAAATACGGTCTATGATTTTCCAAAGCGAGTAAAACACACCTACCTCATCAATTTTGGTAATCCAATAAATGAGGCTGAAACTAGCGACCAGAGCTAGCGGCCAAACGTAGTAAAAATCTCTACAAGTTAACAATATGCTGTAGTTTCATGCATTCAATTTGATGAAAGTATTGGCCTTTCACAGGATTTGATGAAAAATTTGACTGTTAATTTTCCCTGCCATATTTTTATCACTTTTAATACGTCTGGCCGCTAGCTCTGGCCGCTAGTTTCAGCCTCATATCCAATAACATTTCAGTCTCTTATTTTTTTTTTCGAAAAATTCTGTTTTATTAACGTTATGAACTTCAACTTCGTTATTTGATGAACTTCGTGCCGAAATTATGGTACGGCAATGCATTGCGGACGTTACAGTATAAGGTATGTCTACATATAACGTATGCCTTTGCACTCTATAATAATTTAGAAAACAGTTGAATATTTGACATCTGCGAGGCTATACATGGTTGATTGATCATAACCCAGTTCTTATCTCCCTATTTGTACACTTGACGAGTTTGATTCTGTACATCATAAGCATTGTATACACAATACACATGTATATTTTTAGTCTTGCGGTTGTTGCGCTTCTAACCGCAATAGATAGCACATCGATCGTGGAGTACGATAGGCACTACATTCGTACCATATTATGTCTTCTATAGGGCGCTGCACCTGATTTGCGTCTTTTTCTAATCTCGCCGCGGAGCATTAGATTAAGGTATTATTGTCAATTGTATCGCGCATTTGGCTAAAAAATATTTAGCGGTCGCTGCCATACCGTGACAAAATAATTTTCAATCAACGATCCAGCTGGCCAACTGGACCAACAATATGTCATTCGAAACAACATTTTCGGGTGCCCGGAGGATAGGAGCGGAGAAAAAAATTATAATCACAATTGAACTGCCCTATATATAGAGGGGGGTTCGGAAAATACATATCCTGCAGTATTGAGCCTTTTGTGATTAAACACTTTCAGTCTTCATTATTTTCAAAGTCTGGTTTCATGACATTTCTTATCACTAAATGATGAGAATTCTCTTTGATCCACTATTTTTTCTTGATGTACTATTATAACGATTGCAGCGGAAAATGATATTGCGCGTCTTTTCGAACCGCAGGATGAAGTCCGTTGGCCGTTGCGGATGACTCATGCTCGTACTACGTCGAGAGCGAAATGTGCAACGGTTCAATTTATGTAGAACGTGCATATATCTACAATATATACTTTGTACAGGTAATTGGTGAATTGGATAAAACATTGATTCAATGCGTAGAATTGTATTGTACCTAAGTGAATACCTCGTCTCAGCAAGACAAATATATCTATAAATTTGAACGGCTCTAATCAATACCTTTTCGCTATACAGCCAGTGAGTAAGAATAAACCTTCATGATCGTGTCCGATATTGTGTTTCTCACCGCAGAAGGTAAAGTTACAAGTTATGCAATTAGTTTTCATATGAACAATCGCGCACCGTTCCGTTTGTACCACAATATATTATTTTGGTATCTGTACAAACGTATCAGTATATTTTATACAAATTCCCTTTATTGACGTTTGGCCGGTTCAGAGAAGTTGATTGAGAACGTTAATTAAGAAAGATAGGCCATTTATTGGATACAATATGTAAGTAAATAGATTTGTTTTTTTTCAGATATTACGAACATAACACGTTCAATTTTTAGTTTTCTTATTTTATGCATGAACAAAAGTATACATACATATATACAATATACATATACCGGTCATTTCTACAATTAGATACTTATATGTTTTTAATGCATTTCGAAATATATGCGTGCCTCATGGCGGAAAAAAGTGCAGAAGTCTAACACGTTCGAGTATAGAATGGTAACCGAGATTGCAACGCGCGTTGCGACTCATCGATTAGTCACGATATATGGATGCTGAAATACCTAGAATATTTCACCGAAGCTCGACGACGGAATTCGCTGCACCGATGCTATTACGATATTGTACCCCTTGGATATCTTCGGGAGCAAAAAAAGAAAAACAAAAATTGTCGACCGAGTAGGTACTGTAGGATCGAAGTGTTTGTTTTTATAATCCGACAGTAGATTAGAAAGAAGTCTTTTACACTGCTGATTTCACTTTTTACAAAACATATTTTCAATGTCGATCTATTGAAACTTTCTATTCTACACTTTCATATAAATATTGAAAATGATGATGATGATGATCCTTCTGAATGGGCATATATGAAGATGATTGTGGCATTGGATATAGTTATGTCTGTAGTAATGTTGAAACAATTAGTTTATGTTATATTTTTTCCTCGGTTGTTTCCTCAATTATGAACCTCGAATGTATAAGCAAAACAAGTTATAGGGAATTCTATTTGCATAATCAAGCCGCATAATATCGTATAACGCGATCAGTCGCCATTTCAATATTCCATGAGAATTTTAAAACCGTACATCCAATGAAGTTGAAGTTCGTAACGTTAATGTGACAAAATTTTTGGAAAAAAATTCGTTATTTCATTACTCAAATGTTGTTAGATTTGCAAAATTGCTGAGGTACGCGTGTTTTACTTATTTCGGCAAATTATGCACTCTACTCGTATGTTGGTGTTTTTGAATTGTTCAAATCACGAAATACTAAATTTTTGTTCCATTATGTTGTTTGGTTATAACGTTACGAACTTTAACCTCATTACATCCGCTCGAATGATTTCTCTCTTTATTTTCTTCATTAATTAAACTGCAAATAATTGCGATAGAATGTAACAATTGAAAAATATTCTAGGAGTGCATATCATGGCGATGTCGACTAAACCAAATATCATGTATGCTTCAGCTGATGAATTAAAATTTACCCTCCGTGTGTACACTATATTTTTCGAGACATGGTGTGTATACTGGGTCTTAAGTGGAACAGTCCAGTTTTTGAAGTTTTCTAAATTTTCAAAAAATCTGGACAAATTCAGGGTCATTTCTCGAAATGTCAACGATATATGACCCGGAAGTTGCCGAAGTTGAAAGTCTGAAACCGTTGTTATCAAAAATTGAAGTATAGTCAAAAATGCGAAATAAACGGGATTTCGTTTTAAAATTCGTAACTCTCCAATAGACAAATATTTGAAAAAACAGTTTTAGGGTTTTTTAGTTGAGATTATGAGCTCGCGAGAGAATAATAGTATCATTAGCGTGGACTCCAAAAAGTTGAATTATTTCAGCACGTGAAAGTAGAGAATATTCTAAGGATTCAGGCAGGTCACAAGTGCCTATACGAAACGGTAAATATTCGGCACAAAATGAGTGTATACTGACGCCGTGTGTACACTGACCCTTTCAGGGAACGGTAGTACTTGCATCGGCTGGCTTTCGCAGATAAACTATCAGACCCAGGGGTCCCCTGTCGACCTTTAGTTCATTCATTGGGGGGAAATTTGCGTTCGAAATTTCTACTGTTCCTCCAAAGACCCAGTGTACACGCGGAGGGTTGAAGAAATTATAATTCGACAGGTTTTCTTAAGATTATGCTTTGATCATTTAGGTTAATACGGCGATGTTGTAGTCCTTTTTGACCGATCGAGATATATTGTCAAGATTATACTAAATTCTACTTAAACTTTGTGAGATGATGATGAAGCGATTTCTGTATCAATAATTGAGCGCACTCGTCCAATGCTTATTGTTACTTTGTTAGTGGAATTAAAAGACAGACCCCTACGTAGGTATATGGTATACGTGTATGTTGAAATATTGCTTCGTGTAGGATATACAAACATGCGGCTTCCACTACGAAATTGACATATTTAGATTATTATCAAAGTTTACGCAGTTCTCCGGCGAGATAGAGTGAAAGATAGCGCCAATATACGCACGCACCGCAAAAATATCAATACCGCGCTTCACGGCCGAGAATCACAAAATATAACTCGAATGTCTGTTACTGCCGGTAATTATTCTGTAAAATGTAATTTATTTTTCATTTTTTACCCGATTCAAATGAATATAGCCATCTAAATTCGTCCCTTTATCCAATAATCGATGAATTGGAGAGGGAAAATCCAGTCAGTATCTTCGGTTTCGAATTAACCGTAAAACTGCAATTTCGTTTACCGACAATTTGTGGCATTACACAGACAACGTACCTATCTATGTCTATTTGTAAGATGGATGATGATGATAATAATAATAATAATAACAACGACATTCGATGTAATTTTTGCCTAGATCACCGGAATTCTACTGATATCAATTGGGTCGGTGATTCTCGGGGTGTACCATGATTACCAACACTTTCTGGACAACAAGTTTTTCTCCGTACCGTCACTCCTCATCGCTATCGGTGCGATAATATTCTTTATCGCATTTTTCGGATGCTGCGGAGCCGTACGAGAGAATTACTGCATGATCGTAACGGTGAGTTTTGACGATGGAATAATAGACGTTAGCCGCGAGTATTTTATACGTATACATGTATACGTGTAAACATGTGAAAAATCTTGACTTTTCAATAACGTATGTGTTTCATTCCACAGTTCACCACCCTGATAGTACTCATATTTATCCTTGAACTTTCCGGCGGTATATCTGGCTACGTTTTGAGATCACAGGCCGAACAAATAGTTACTGACAAAATGAACGCATCCATGTTGAAGTATAACGAAAGCGTTGAAATTGCTACTGTCTGGGATGAATTGCAGCGAGAGGTAATTATCCGCTGCATAATTGAATCCGTTACACTCTTTTACCTCCACCTAACTACTACTACTACATGATTGTACTCGATACGCGAAGATTTTCTCGCCACAGTTACTGCTATCTTTATTGCTCAACCTTTATTCTGTCGTTGTGACCTTGTGTTCTTCGATTTGGCTCGTTGTACATACGTATGTAGGTTGGGCGTGCGGTTTTATCGACGATAGTCTGGAACGTTGGCGAAATCAGTGTCTCTCAACCCCTTTTTGCCCTCTATACATATATCACCTTTTTTTTTCTTACGACGTTTCAAGGGAAAACTCATTTTCTTCGAATTTGTTTCGGCAAAAATCACATTCCCGAAAGTTGCAGAGTACTGTAGTTTGAAAAAATGCAAACTAACATACGTCCTTTCTCGAAAAACATTTTTCCAGCATTGGCTCACCAATTTAAAAAAATCGATTCGCTCGACGAGTATACTAGAATTTTCAAATAATACTCAAAACTAGTTTCTACCGTTAAAGACGTATATGGATTCTTTAAATTCTCAGTTTAGTTTTAAAAAGGCAAATTCTGGTACGTAACATGCGCGCTATGATTTTCAGATCTTCATTATTTTTCGATGAAAAACCTCTTGCAAACATTTGTCAGAACATGTTTAATAAATTCAACACACCATGAGTCGCAACACTGATGCTATCATGTGCCAAAAAAAATCGCCGAAAAACGGCGTTTTCGCGGGCATACAAAGATTTGGTGTATTCTGTTTTGAAAATCCTAAAATTTCTGCGTTATTCCTTCCACGAATTAATATCTACCGCCAAAAAAATGGATCACAGTTATTACGTTCCTCTTTCGCATCCACGTACGTGTTTAACATTATTTTCGAACATAGTTCCAATGCTGCGGAACGAAAAACAGCACGGATTGGCTTCAAGTTTATCCAAATGGTTCTATTCCGATGTCGTGTTGTGGGATCGAATCCGGTGTCGTTGGCACTGCAACATGCACAGCAGATTCAAAGGAATTCTACTCACAGGCATGTCTTCCGGCTTTCCTTATCTTCATCAAAGCACACGCTGTCCAACTCGGCGGTGTCGGTATCGGCGTTGCTTTTGTACAGGTAAGAAATACGCTTTTTTCTCTATTCAATTTCCGTTCATCATGTCCTATGGGTTATTTTGTATCTAACAATTTTCGGTATACATATACCAGTGGTGAGTCAATTTTATGATATATACCAGTGATGAATGAACGTTACGGTGTCTGCACACGTCCCGCATACACATATATGTCACGGATGAATTTATATCCCTTGATGTTTTTCTTACTTCCCTTTACAGCTGCTGGGTATCTGGTTTTCGATTTTCTTGGCAAAGTCCATCAAGAATAGCTACGAGACGGTTTAAAAAAGGAGTACATATGAAAAGGCATCACATCTCATCGTATACATAAAATAAAAATAAAAACAATCGAAAAAAAAAGTTTGAGAAAACAAATGTTAAATATGGGAAAATGTATGTTTTTCATTTTCTATATTTACAGGAACTACGTCATAATACTATACATCATAAAATTAAGTTATAATTACACAGATATGTATACTATGTACTTCGAACCTACATACTTGCTAATATTATATTATATCTATTATGTATACTTACCTAATGTTATAATTGGACTGTCATATTGTTATACTTTCACATAGACGTGCCATAATATTTATTTGATACTACTGTGGTTCCTAAAGTAAAATACTTGTATTTAATTGATTTTGCGATTTAAAGAAATGGCAAGTGAACTGCAATCGTTTTGAAATACATATGTGAATTTATATCAATACATACGTATATCTGATCTACATCCGAATCGTGTGAAACTCGAGGTAAAACCATTCATCTCAATATCCTCCAGTTAATCATCACCGGGGTTCTATGCAATAGTCACGATACAGTCGTGTGCCCTAATATTGTGCAAAAGTCGTATATTTTACGTAGTTATCGAGATAATCCAGTGAGATTAGTTTGTTTTACGGAACTCAAAAGCCGCGCCTGGTACAGTGTAAGTATACGTATTTGAATGAAATTAATAGTCTCTGTTGTGTCAGCTGCTAGATTAAAATGTAGCGTGTGGCACGAAGACCCCAATAGATTTTCACTCCCAAACTCTTAAACCTCGAGTATTTATAGTGCCAGAACTATCGTAAGAAGCTGTTTTACGATTACGGCGTCTCCGAGAGTAGGTAATATAAAAACCGTTGACTGGAAGATTATATATATTCAGTCAACGTAGATGTTGAGCAGCAATCAGCAATGCCAACCCTACGGATTTCGGATCTGAATTAAATCTTTTTTTTGGCTCATACTCTCATGAAAAGTGGCCTCTTTTGGATCTGTAGTATGTAGTAGTAGTAGCTCCTTATAGTTGTGGGCTTGTATACTTTCAAAAAGTGGCCTCTCTTCTGGATCTGGTATAAGCAATTCAACAAAAAATGATGATGATCATCATCTCTCTTTTGGATCTAATTTATCGATTTTCTACTGATTCTCCTGTAAAATCGTTATGTAAAATCGGGGCCGACATTCGTGGACAAATCCCTAGTCTAACTATTCAATGGGTAAATTGAGAAACGTGTTATTTCAGTCTCTGTCTAACCGTTCGATTGTGGTTCATCTATATTTGTGATTGAATAACTATGCTATCTCTTTCCTTTTTCTCCTTCTATTCCATGAATTGGCTGTACAGGGTGATTTTTTTAAATCGCCTCAGGCGAATATCTCGAAAACTAGAGGAGACACAAGAAAAAGTTTGATACAAAACTTGAAGGGTTCCGAAGGGGAAAGATAATGCTGATATGTGTTGATTTGTGGAAAGCGCCACTTCGGAGATTTTTCAACTACTTCGTGTTTTTTGATAGGGAACACGTATTTTCACCATGACTGCAGCTAATAGCAGGTTCAAAGACGAACTCAAAGACGTAAATCAATAAAACTCGAAAAATATTTATCAATTTTGAAATTTTTTCAAAACATTTCCACATTTTTGGAACGCCTTCAAAAGATCTCAAAAATGTTCAGAACATGCAATACTCAACCACTTTTTGCCAAAATGAAACATCAATCCCCGAAATTCGAAGTTTGACGCTTTATCGCCTCAAAAATGTGATTCGTGGTTTCTTCAAACTTTGGGAATTGATGATTCATTTCGAAAGAAACTGCTTGAGTATTGCACATTTCAAGATTTTTGAACAATTTTATGAGCTTTGCGAACGAAGTTTTTACACAAATTTTCGAAAATTTTTGGAAATTTTTCAAGCCCACGTTTTTGAGTTCGCCGTTGAACCTGCTACTATAGCCAGTAATGGTGAAAATACGTGTTCCCTACCCAAAATCACGAAGTAGTTAAAAACTCTCGGAAGTGGCGCTTTCCTCAAATCAACACACATCGGCATTATCTTTCCCCCTTGAAACCCTTCAACTTTTGTATCAAATATTTTTTGTTATCTGTTCTCGTTTTCGAGATACTCGCTTGGGGCGATTGAAAAAAATCACCCTGTATAATACCGTCAAGTATTCAAGTATCTCATGAAGCTGAAGCTAGCAGCCAGAATTAGCAGCCCACCGATTCTGAGTTAATGAAAATGTGGCAGCAAAATTGAAAAAATCTGAATTCCGCTATGTTTCACATAAAGTGAATGAATCTGACCAAAAAATTCATAAATGTGTACTGCATCGTTCTATTTGGAAGACGATTAGCTCGTTTGGCTGCTAACTCTGGCTGCTAGCTTCAGTATATCTCTTGCCTTTTTCTTTTCTTTTCACAGACAAAACCTAGGCAATTTCAATTCTTCCACTTTCACGTTATTCGTAATGACGGTGGAATTTTCTGGCCATACATACCTAGGGGAAAGGAAGGCAAAACGGCACAAAAAAAAAAAAAAACAACAAAAAAAAAAAAAAAAAAAAAAATCATGAAAAATTACCCAATAGCTTCATTTACGAAACTCTTTCAAGAGATTAACCAGGATTCATCATTCTACTATAACATCTATTAATCAGACTTTAATCAAATCACAGTAATGACAAGATATATATAGAATGATTTCAAATTTCTTGGTTTTGATCCGTTCTGGCTGTATGTGAAGGTAAAATGGACCATATCTGAAGGCAAAACAGACCGAAGAACCATATCTTTCACAAATGAATCTGTTCTCATCGTCAATACCGGGGCAATCACAATGAGCCTACATGTGACATATTTGACACTGTACCCGGCCTTCGTTGGACTCTGAATACAGGTGTGAACAATAAAATCACCGAACATCTTCTTCTTCTTCTATCGAGTCCCTTTCTTCTTTTTCAGTTAGTTTTCCCTTGCCCTTGCTTTCCCCTTTAGCTTTACCTTTCGGTAAAGGGGAAAAATTCAACTATAAAAAAAAAAAAAACACTTTAAGGCAAACGTGAAGTCCACTGGTCCATTTTGCCCGGTCCGTTTTGCCTTTTGGTTAGTTATGAAAACAAAGCCCAATTCTGAGGTTATATTGACGAGAAGGCATCGTTTCTACAGAGTTCGTTTCTACAGATGTTCGTTTCTACAGAATGATTTTCCGACCGTTTCTACAGAACTGTGTTAGATGGTCGTTTCTACAGAGAAATTAATTTCAGATTTCCGTTTCTACAGATTCGGGACGCGAATGTTCGTTTCTACAGGATTGGGTCGCGCATGGTCGTTTCTACAGAATTCGGACGCGGATGTTCGTTTCCACAGAGGACGGAGCGGATATATATATGTATATGGAGCTTTCCACGCCAACTCGACCAGTGTTAAACCCCGACCATCTCAGAATCATTTCATGTTTTTTTCTAACCTTCTACTCGGTCAAAAACGCTGCCTGAATTTTTTTCGAATTTTTTTTTCAAACCGTTTATTTTTTATAAATATTTGAAGTCGATAGCGAATGCCCATTTTTTTAAATCTGAAAAAAGACTCAAAAATTCAGTGAATGACACGAAACACCCCCCCTCAAGGAAAACGTGGACCGAATTTTTTTTCTATTTTTTTTTAGCGCCTAATTCGGAATTTTGAAATTGTCAAACCCAAAATTAACAACGACGGATTAAAAATTAGGTTGGCAGAAGCGAACATTTACACGTAAATTGACCCCTATTCGACGGGCACGATTTGATCCTAAAAAAATAGAAAAAAATTTGGCCCACGTTTTCCTCAGGGGGGGTGTTTTGTGTCATTCACTGGATTTTTGAGAATTTTTTCAGATTTTTAACAATGGGCGTTAATAAAAAACGGTTGAGTAAAAAAATTTGAAGAAATTCAGGCCGCGTTTTTGACCGAGTAGAATGTTAGAAAAAAAACATGAAATGATTCTGAGATGGTCGGGGTTTAACACTGGTCGAGTTGGCGTGGAAAGCCCCATATATACTGGAATGTACACGAATACCCGGAAGAACCCATATATACCTGAATGTATATAATACTCGAATGTACCAGGATATATTCGAATGACCCATATAACCAGCACGTAGGGGAGAGTAGCCTAAAGCGGGTAGGCGCTCGTATATTGCCGAAGCAATACCTCTGTGAGGCTGGCACCAAGACAACGTCGAATCAAAAACGACCTATGCCATCATTTAGGGCTCGATTCAGGCTAATTAAATGCCACATTGCCGAATTTTGCGCTTTTGAAAAAAGCTCCAAGACCCGTAGTGGTGCTGGCTTAACGTTAAGTCAGCACCACCACAACGAAAAAAATAGGTACTGAAGTGATTTTCGGGAAACGAGTTGTATGAAAATTTAGGGCTCGTTTTAGGCTATTTGAATGCTCCACTGCCAAAAATCAAAATTTCGAAAATACCCAAAAAAATCAGTGGTGGGGCTAGCTTAACGTTCGGTTAACACCGCCACAGCAAAAAAACAAGGTAGGGGGGTGATTTTTTCAAAATGGTTACGATGGAAATTTAGGGCTCGTTTTAGGCAATGCAAATGCCATGGTGCCGGATTTTCTATTTTTTTGTTCCTTTTTCTATTCAGCAGCGGTACTGTATAGCCCAACGGCGAGTCAGCACCACCACACTGAAATAAAATAAAGTGAAAAATTATTTCGGAAAACTGATCATACGGGAGTTTTAGGCTCATTTCAGGCTATTTAAATGTTATGATGCAAGATTTCCTATTCTTTGATTTTCTTTTTCTATTCAGCAGCGGTACCATAGCTTAACGGCGAGTCAGCACCACCACACTGAAATAAAATAGAGGGAAAAAGTATTTTGGAAAACTGATCATATCGGAATTTTGGGCTCATTCCAGGCTATTTAAATGCTATGATGCCAGATTTCCTATTCTTTGATTTTCTTTTTCGATTCAGCAGCGGTACTATAGCTTAACGGCGAGGCAGCACTACCACACTGAAATAAAATAGAGTGAAAAATTATTTCGGAAAACTGATCATACGGGAATTTTAGGCTCATTGCAGGCTATTTAAATGCCATGGTGCCGGATTCCCTATTCTTCTGTTTCTTTACCTATAGAGCAGCGGTACTATAGCTTAACGTTAAACCAGCACCACCACGGGTTTTGGAGCTTTTTTCAAAAGCCCAAAATTCGGCAATGTGGCATTTAATTAGCCCGAAATGAGCCCTAAATTATGGCAAAGGTCATTTTTTGATTCGACGTTGCGGTGGTGCCAGCTCAACAGAGGTGAATGCAATGCGAATGTTAATGTGTGCATATGCCGTGATTATTAGAACACTGCCGAGTTATCCGATCGGGCACCGGTGTTGTGATATGGCGTGACTGGGTGCAATATAACAAAATTGGTGACTTGGTTAAACAAACTAAAGGTATGTAACTTCTGATTAGTCGAAAACTGGTACATCTATCATATTTTCGGTGATATCATATTATTTGGGCACTATATCTAAATCTGAAACTGGATGAAAGTACTGGCGTTTTTTCTATGTTTCTGAGGTTATAATTCCTCAAGGCAAAAATGGGCTTTTGGGCAAAGCGGGTAGGGCAAATCGAGTAGTTACTTGCTGGGGTGTGATACAGTTCTATGCTCATTTTTCGTATATTTTTCGGATGGTGAATAAATACAAAAGAAAAACGGGATGGGCATCTTGGAGTAAGACGACTATGCAAATTGCAACGGAAGAATCCAAATGAAAACTACTTTGCGGTTTCGGCGGTTGCAAAAAAGTATGGAATCCCGCTCTCTACCTTGCAATAATAGTACATTTCAGTACGACTACGGAAAGGCTTTTTTGGCGAAACGAGAGGTTTACGGCCCGAGCTGAAGGCGAGGGCTGTAACGAGGTTCGTCAAAAAACCTTTACGTACGAGTTACGGTCATTATTTTTCACTACAAGAATGATGAAAACATTTTTGTATACCACACCGAATTTTTTAGACCAGAAAATTTTTTTTTCTCGAAAAACGAAACGGAAATGTTTTAAAATTACAAACAAAATTAAAAATCAAGAAACTTTTCGCGAAAAATTTGAACATTCTTTCGAAAAATCCGCTGTGACATTTGGAAATATTTCAGTAACCATATCCGCAGTAAAATAACTCCCGGTGCTAATTTTTCAAATGTTTTTTTTTTTTTGAAAAAGCTTGCAAACAGTTTTGAGAAGAAGAAAATCTCCCCACTCCGGCTGTAAGCTTAAAAATTTTGATATCTGACAGACGATTTTTCAGAATTCTTTCAGAATTTTAAATTGTGTCGATCATATGACGGTTTTCGAAAATAAAATAAAATTCAAAATGAGTCGAAAAAAAACGAGTGCTTCTCGGAGTAGGAACAATCGTATAAAAAATCGCGAGCGAAATCCGAGAGGTCAAGGGTCGAACTCATTGTCAGGTCGAAACGCTATGGAATTCCCCATATGTATCTGATATTATGTCTGCAGTTAACGCGCTGATCACCAATCACCACTACGAGCATATAATATCATTGTTGACTGATATAGCAAATTATGTATATTGAATGGTATAGCTGGAAGAAAATGAATAATTTTATCAACAATTCTGATCTATAAATTCGATTCTTCAAGACTTGTGCATAAATCCAATGGTTCATTGTGTCTCCTGTTGGTCTGGAAAAGTAATTGACAATGAATTTCATTGCTTCATTCGATTTCAATAAAACTCGGTGTAGAGATGTTAGGGCCGCATCGGTGGATATCTACAATTTCTGTAATTTTTCCCAGGCTTGATACCGCCACCGAGTCGGTACTACAGTCGTTGACTGAAGATTTGTAATCGCCGGTTGCCTTGCCGCAGGCGATCTTATTTTTTCAAATAACTACACATGATCGTGATTGAATTATTCAAAAGTGACTTCGCGCGTTCAAAATAAGGTAGAAATTAGCAGAAGGATTCTTTATTGTATTGGACCATGAGAAACTTGAGGTCACATATGTGACAGTCCATATCAACTCAGCCACCCCGTATTTTTTTTTTGTCCCAGAGAAATTATTCAGTATGTGCATTTCAAACATCAATATCGGTGAAGTTTCAGTCCCTCCCCATTGTTGCTTCTCGAAATAATTAATAACCAAGTTTCAATCTTGTAAAAATCATAACTCCTGAACTGCTGATTCGATTTCAACGATTCAAACACGAAAATGTTTTTTTTTGACCTGCGCTTTTCGAGAAAAAATAGGCTGCCATCGGAAAGAAGCTCATTGACTACCTTTGGGGATCACTTTCCGATTTTTATTGTTTTTGCAATAAAGGGCCACAGGAGATTGAACCCACTATTTTTGTATCTGATACAGGGGGGAAATACGCAACTTTATGTAATTCTTTCAAGATGGAAGAGGGCATCAGCGGAGAGATAATAGTGAATTATGCAACAAGGGAATAAAGCGGAAGATTATTCCCGAAGGTAAGTTTACTGCCCGAACGGAATTCCCGAGGGGCGAGGGCAGGAATCACCCGAGGGAATTTCCGCGAGGGCAGTAAGCCTGAGGGAATGATCTGCTTTATTTCCGTGTTGCATATAGGACTGTATTTCCGACTCAACCGTGGCCACTTTTTTGACCTAAAGAGTGGGACCCATGCAAAAAAGCGAAGTGTTCCAGATTTCCCGCGGCGCATAAATCTGGAGACTGAAACTCATTGGAAATTTGTAATAATATGGAAAGGAAATAGTCAAGACCAAAGATGAAACAGATTGAAAAAATAAAAAAAATAAAAATTTATAAATTAAAAAAGAAAAATTTTTGAAAATAATTTTGAGAAATCATAAATTTGCGGGACATAAAGTACTTTATGTCCCGCAAATCTACTTTACATCCTGCAAATCTACTTTATGTCCCGCAAAATCTACTTTATGTCCCGCAAATCTACTTTATGTCCCGCAAATCTACTTTATGTCCCGCAAATCTTACTTCACGTCCCGCAAATCTACTTTATGTCCCGCAGATTTACTTTATGTCCCGCAAATCTACTTTACATCCCGCAAATTCACTTTTCTCCCCTGAATGCGGGAAAAAAGTGAATTTGCGGGACAAAAAGTAAAGCAGGGAATCAAGTCCCACTTTTGTCCCGCTTTTTAGGTCAAAAAAGTGGTCTTTACGGTTGAGTCGGGAATAAAGATGATTTATTGTCAATTTCTGTTTATTTTTGGCTTTTTGGACGGGTAGAGGGAGATAGTTCACAATATTACATATAATTTCCGAAGTTGTGAAGTTTTATAATGACGAGGAATTATTATAGAATTTTTAAAACACGAAATAATCCCCCGTGTTATAAAAATTCTGTCATCGAAGAAAGCAAAATTTTTGGTTTTCAATTCCTTCTTCTTTTTCTTCTTCAAACGGTTCCCCTCGAAAGCCAAAAATAAACAGAAATAGACAATAAATCATTTTTACCTTTTCACTGATGCCCTCTTCCATCTTGAAAAAATTACATAAAGTTGCGTATTTCCCCCCTCTATCAGATACAAAAATGGTGGGTTCAATCCCCTCTGGCCGGTTAGTGGAAAAACAATTGACATCGGAAAATCATCTCCAAAAGTAGTCAATGGGCTTCTTTTCGATGGCAGCATATTTTTTCTCGACGAGTGCAAGCCAAAATAAAAATTTTCGTGTTTGAATCGTTGAAATCCAAACAGGAGTTCAGGCGTAATGATTTTTACAAGATTAAAACTTGGTTAATAATCATTTCGAGAAGCAACAACAGGGGGGGGGGATTGAAATTTTACCGAAAAGTCATGGATATATTGCTGTTTGAAATGCACATACTAAATGATTTTTCAGGGACAAAAAAAAAATACGGGGTGGCTGAGTTGACATGGACTGTCCCATATATGTCACATACAACGAAAAAATTTTCTGCATCACGTGGTACTGAATTTCCGAATGAAATAAGACGTAATAAAATCTAGTTTGTCGGTGGGAACGTATCCGACAAATGTAAAATCGAGATCAGCGATACAGAACTGCAAAACGAATGGTGTTGCATTCTTCGATTTCAAAGAATCGAAAGAATGTTTTACATATTATTTATCAACTGCAGTTATCATTTGTTGAAATTTTTTTTTGATTCTAGGGAAACGACGAGTGCCATTCGGTTGTGATCAGATGTGTTTTCGCTGAGAAACTATGCTTGAAAAATTCCATATGGAATACCTATCGTGGCTCATTTTCACTAATTAACCAAAAAAGTTCTTTCATGGAGCGAATTCCATTTTTAACTTCCCGTTTTTTGAAAAAAAAGGAAGATATTGTAATCACCCCGAAAATGAAAAGTTGAGTTTTTACCAGATGTCCACGTTTTGAGGTCTAGAGAATCATTTCCGACCATTTTTGGATGGACGCTGCGTGTGTGTATGTAATATGTATGATTGTATGTATGTATGTGTGTATGTATGTACGTATGTGATCACTTCTTTGTCCGACGATATCTCGAGAACAAATCAATGGATTCTGATGATCCTGGTCTCAATTGAAGCGTGTTTCCGTAACTTAGAACTGATTAGATTTTGAATTTGATTGGTTGAGTGGTTTTCCAGTTATTTGAAATCAAAATTTTGAAAAAAAAAATTTCAATTACCGATATCTCGAGAACCGATTAACGGATTTTGATGATCGTGGTCTTCATCGATAGTGCTTGCTCCAACTTAAAAATGACTAAATTTTGAAATATATCAGTGCAGTATGTTTTGTTGTTGTTGTTTCAAATTAATTTTTATTATTTCATCTCGAAATGAGTTGGAAAACGGGAAGTTCGAAGGCTGGCTTATGGTCAGCCCAAACCCGCTTGTTTTACAGTGTATTGGTTATCGGTTTTATAATTAGAGAAACGAACGGAGAGACCGATGCGAAATATTTTTTTCCCGCAATTACGTCTTTCCGGCGTGGCGTGGCGATACACTGCTAACCGCCTGCGGCCCAATGCCTCGAGCTCGTCGTTAATAGTTACAGGCACCAATAGTCTAGCGTGGTCTAGCCTTGAATCGAAGGTGAGCGTCTTGAAAGTTTAATCGGCGCGTAACGAAGAGTGTCGTGTCTGACAGTGACACATGTTCAATCGATCGCGGTATAGCCAAAGCGTGTAAACGCGGTGCTGGGGAATATATAGGGAATTCCCTAAAGTAAAACAGTATGTATTTGTTTTTAACATCGTTTCAAATCCGCGACGATTGCGATGCGATGAATTTCGAATCGCGTACCGCGGCGGCTCTGACACCTGCCTGCCAACCAATAAAAATATAAGCGTTTCCGCTGACGTATACGAAATTAAAACTTCGTGCATTTTCGTTTTCATTATCAGTAGATACCACGGCGCACCTGACTCGCCGCTGAAACTACCGTCGCCATTAACAGTTCGTGCCTTGAAACGTTTAGACGGAGTGCAAGTTCGATCGTTGGAGTAAAAAAAGAGTCAAGTGTCATTGAAATTGTCATCGGAAAAGGGACAACGGACCGGTGATCAACCATGGCTACATCGCAACTCGACGTCGGCCTCAGATGCATCAAGTATCTCTTGTGCGCAGTCAACGCACTTTTCGTGGTTGGTATATCACGATCTCAGGCAGAATCCATTATTCTACGCATTAGTCACACAGCTGCAGATCATTCCTAAAGATTATGGTTTATTTAACCGCCTAGATAGAATTCCCTCGCCGTAGATTAGGCCGCAACCTTGAACAGAACCATATTTAGTCGTTTCCAGCCAGGCGCCACATGTACTCTCAATATACTGGTTGTTCTCATGTTCCTTCATATTTATCGCACTTTATTCTTTATTCTTCTCCAATAATCACATTTCGAAGCATTAATTATATATAGTCGTAGTTCGCTGGTATACTGGAATCCAATATACCGATGATTCAAGCGCGAATGATTCGCTGATATCTCTTGTTGGATCAATTTTCAGGAAAATGAATGTCCGTTGATTGATGACTCAATATAAATTATTATACATATGTACGATCGCGCGACGATCGGTTTCGTTTCTATATAGATTACGCCGCTTATCAGTGGGATAATCTCGGCCGCGTTCTAACTTCGCTACGTCAGCTATATCAGCCAGCTCTCCACGACAATTATATTTTATTGTTGAATGTTCGAAGCGCGCGGCATATTACACCTCTGTTTGATTCGCAAATATCAGGAGAATGATCGTCATCGTTGTTGTTTACTTACTCCTTTTTAGGCAGAAATGAACCGTGAAGAAGACATTTTGCAGTACCTATATGAATCTCTCGCTATTGTGCGATTTATCATTTTTCACTTGCAGTTTAGATGATTTTCACCGTCTTCGTTACACGATCTTCCTTCCCCGCGGGAAGTAATGACCTTCTCAGCATAATGCAATAATCAGACGATCAGGCATGTTAAGCTGTATATCTTTGGAGATATCGATATAACTGGGAATGCTGTTTGTGTACAGAAGAATAAAAACTCTGTACGTTGAAATCACGATTTCATTTACGATTGAATCCTATATCATATCTTTTGAATCACCCGAAGAATCAAACACTGCAGTTGGAAGAGGACTGTTGATTATAAAATCTTCCGCCTATCCCAGAAAATCCAGAACAACATTTCCGTCAATTCAACAGATTCCATTATTGCATAAGAAACTGAACTGGAAAATTGTGTTCATTTTTCCATTGCCGTGAAAATAAAGTGCTATACTGTGATATGTATACAACAGGAAAATGACGCTAATTTTACAGGAATCATACGTTGGATTTAATATGCAAACATATAATAATGTTAAGTAACAGCCATTAAAATAACTCCAACTCATACGTATTTCGTTGATTATAATTATTTGATTATTCGAGGAATAGATTTTCCCTCACTTCTACAGAGAATTTGTGTAATTGTCTCAACACGTCTCCCAAGATGTTCGTCAATTCATATCTCCCAACTGTTAAATTGAACCGATGACCTTTGAATTTTCCCAGTCATTAAGTATTTGACAGGCGCCGTTCTTGTTAACAAAATATTGATCTGCAGTTGTTGATAATCGTAATACTCGTCTTTGCAATAACTTCGCACGTTGTTAATTGTGTGAATAAACGAGCGTTGAACAGCTGACAGGTGTGATGATCATCTCGATCGCCACAACAATTTACGCTGTCTACGAAGACTTCTCGCACTTCCTTGATCCGGCCTATTTCTCACCGGCGACTCTCCTACTAGTTGTTGGCATTTTGATATTCGTTATTGCCTTTATGGGATGCTGCGGGGCGATCAAAGAGAGCACATGCATGGTTTTAATGGTAAGACTAAAAATGAGATCAGCTGCACATCTTATAGCTATGAGATAATTTAAATGATTCCCTAACATTGGCATTGATTTGTGGTACAGTTTGCAGTGTCGATGTCCCTGGTCCTGATCTTGGAAGTATCAGCTGCGATTGCAGCATACTTGCTGCAAGGTAACGTTAAGAGTGTGCTCACAGACCTCATCTCAAACAACATGCAGGACTACGAGACTAATCAGGAGTCTGCCTTCGCCATAGACTTCCTACAGTCAAAGGTTTTCTCATGATCCGTACAATTTTTCATAATCAATACATTGAAATTAGTGATGAGCAAAATCGGTCTTAAAAGATCAAGACTAACAATAAGACCACATGATGGTACTTAGTGAGACCAAGACCAAGACTGCAGAGTGTGCAAGAAGAAGACTGAAAACAAGACCAAGACAAAGACTATGGTAGTTTTAGGGTGGTATTCATAGTCAGGTTTTCTTCTCAAGACCATCTCAAGTCAGTCATGGACATGATTTGATTAGTTGAGGACCGCTCATGAGATGGTATTTAGAAAAAGACCCGACTATGTATACCACCGTTATAGTCTTGGTCTTGTTTCGCTCATCACTAATTGAAGCGAGGCATTTTCAAAACCATCAAACTTTATTGTCAGCTTCGTTGCTGCGGATACGACAGCTACAGGGACTGGGAAGGTCTGCTTACAACGAATGAGAACGACATGGGGGTCCCAAACTCTTGTTGCTCCTGGTTCACGGCTTCTGATTTTTACTACAATTCTACAATGTGCGCTAACGTTTACGGAGAGGGTTGTATCGACCGTATGGGTGTCGTGATTAACAGGAGTGCTCTTTACCTGGGCACTGGAGCCATAGCCATCGCCTTGATTCAGGTAAGCATGAAAGCTCAAAGCGTAACATGACATTTCATCGATTCTTTTCGTGTGGAAATATATCGCGTGACTAATGGAAGAAGGGCCTAAGCGACATGTTTACGCCCTTTTGTATTTCTTAAGGGCAAAAGGGCGTATGTTTTTTGTTTCTTTCGTCATTCGACTGGAAAATCGTCGAAACGAAAAAATATGTCAACATCGAAGAATAAAAGCAAAAGGGCGTAAACGCCGGAGATACGCCCCTAGCTGCTTAGGAAAACCAGTCGAATTAATGCCAAAAGGGCGTATCCCTCAAAAATGTTGAAACTTCCGTCAGAAACAAATTTTGGTGGATACACCCTCCTGGCATTCACTTTGCGAGAAAAATTGTGCGGACTAATGCCAGAAGGGCATATCCGCCGGCATTTGTTTTTGACGGGAATTCGAAAATTTTTGAAGGATACGCCCTTCTGGTATTAGCCAGCATGATTTTTCTCTTCAAGTTAATGCCAGAAGGGCGTATCCTCTGAAAATGTTCAAATTTCCGTCAAAAACTAATTTTGGCGGATACGCCCGTCTGGCATTAGTCGGCACGATTTTTCTCGTAGAGTTAATGCCAGAAGGGCGTATCCGCCAAAAAGAAGATCCGTTTTTTGACAAACGCCAATTTCGGCGATTACGCCCTTTTGGCGTTAGTCCAAAAAATGGTTACTGGCAGAGGGGCGTATTAACGGCGTTTACGCCCTTTTGCCATTCAATTTTAGACTCGAAAAAAAACAGCAGGCTTCTTCATTTCAGATGATTACCTATCGATTGGCGAGAAAACAAAAAAAATATACGCCTTCTGCCATTTAAATCGCACTTTTCGTCGCTTAGGCCCTTCTTCCATTAGTCACACGATATATGATGTATATATTTGTGCAACATGTTAATTTGCAATAATTCATTTTCATTGCGGAATATATTATTACAGTTGACTGGAATAATGTTCGCCTGCATGTTGGGACGTTCGATAAGACGGCAAAAGACTGAAAGAGAGAGACGTCGCTGGGAGTTGAGGGAAAGTTTGGTCAACGGTTATACACAAGTTGGAAAAACCGACCCGGCCACGAGTTTCCCTGTTGTTTATTTGCAGTCACCTGATTTCCCGCTTAGACACCCCCACAGCAGTAACGCTTAGCCGTGTAATTGCGTAAATTTATTTTTATCTTTCCCTTTGCACATTATTAATTTGATACATAATTACTTAGCACGATTATTATACTACCTCTGCAGACACGCAAGAAGAAAGAAAATCATTATAATTTTTACCGATTCTCTTATTCTCAGCCCAGTAAACCAAAACGAATTGAGTATGTATGTGATAAACGAAATTAAACAGAATTCGAAAGACTTGTACGTCAATTCTTTAGAATTAAAAAGAATTGCCATACAATTCCTTTCAAATCTATTCTGCAATTCGTGTCAATTATTTGTTTTTGATTTTTTTCTATTCGTTTTCGTTTACTGGGAGACTTATATATTATTGGATTTTATTCCGAATACGGAGCTAGAAATTTGTCCTATATAGGTAAGTATATCCATATAATACTACAGAATAGTTTTGTAACGAGTTGATGTTGGGATAAAGTCGTCTCGTTTTACGAAAGAAGAAAAAAAAAAAAAATGTACGAGTGCAAAATCTTTGTGTCATACAAATATTTTGTTGTCTTGATCAAACAAGAAGACGATAAGAAAAATATACGGGAAGAAGAAATGAAGTAACAAATTCACAACAAGAGAAGTCAACGTTTCTATTCCTGCATATAGGTACTGGAGGACTTTTCAAATAACACGTTTGGAACTACATACATATATGTGCCGCTATGATAGGTAAAGTCCTGCACCCTTCACCTCGCGACTTCAGCGTTAGCCTCCCTGCTCCCAGTCCTCTTGAACGCATTTTGATTTTTGAAGAATATAAGCTTATCTAGCTTCTTTGGTATACCTGCAGAGATGAAAAGCATCGATAATCTTTATTTTTTTTATGCTTCAAAGTTCATATTAGATATTGAAAGTAAATAAACGCGCTTATGACGTCACAACGCAATATGTCTGCAGGGTATAATGCAAAGACAACGACGAATTATGGAACTAATAATCAACCAGAGGCCTCTAATATGGTTCCTATTATTCCGCAATAAACGTCTATTTAGTTCTAAAGCCAGTTTTTAGTTGATGACAAGTCCATAAGCATTTCTTCGTGATTATTCACAAAAGAATACATTAACAAAACGATATCAGGCAATTGAGCGGAGTTATCGAAAGCGGATTTTGGGGATGTAAAATACGTTAGGTATACTGTTGGATAAAAAAGTGTTCCAGTAGGTCCACTATAATTTTCGTGTTATTTTGACACATTTTTCTAATCAAAACAACATAAATTGATCATTTTTAGTCTAAATAATGTTGTTTCAACTAACAAAACGTGTCAAAATTACCACAAAAATTATAGTGGACCTCCTGGAACACTTTTTTTCTAACAGTGTACATTCAATGCTATAACTATTGTTCACGAACACTATACTATAGCTGTACCGTATGTTTAATTGAATAACTACTTATCGCATTCTTACACGTGTATAAAAAAAGAATTTTATTATTATTATTCATATAATTATTACACGGTATAATACATCGATATTTAAAATGGGTGTGCCAATCAAGGAATGTTAATTACCCAAAAACTTTATAAATATAAATTATATTCACATATATATTTAATACAAACGTGTATACAGGGTTGTAAAAATGATAAACTTAAGCCATAATTCGTGTATAATTGTTATCGTTACATAGTACACCCTATTATTAATTATAGTTTTTATGACGAGAAAGGTATTTTTACACATCGAAGAAAATTGAGGTTTCCCTGTAACGATAACCAAGTACATACAATTGAAATGTATAAGCACATAACGCCGCGATAGCGAGGATAACAAATAAACATGGAAACAATGATAAACAATAATAATAATAATATTAACAGCGATAATAGCAATCTTTCTGCACTCGATATGGACAAGAAACTGCGTTTGGCGTGGAGCATAAAAACCGATTACATTAAATTTATTTCATAAAAATCCAGCTAGATTCAATACTAATGAATTTATTACAACGTTCCTACCTATACCGATAACATTATATTATTTCAAACGATGATTAATAATTAATAAATATCCAATAATTATACATATCGGAGTAAAATTTATACCTAATTTATCTACAATTCATGCCTGATTTATTTATATACTAACTAGATCACCATTCCTGCCTATCAATAAATTAATCACCAAAATATCTTTCCGTTTTCTAAAATCTTACTAGCTTCTTCGTATCTCTCGCCACCTGGGAGGTAAGGCGGAGTTAGTTCGCGATACGCAATGCAAACTCTACGCTTCGACACGTCTTCCCTCAGCACAGCATGTTCCCAGTCATATCTGTGAGAACATATTCATTAGTTTGAATAATTCGAGAAAGTACCTATCGACACTTTTTACTTTAAGTGGCTCGAGAAAAGGAAAATTCGAATTATTCAACTGGTCATATGTGTGTTTGCCTTTTCCAAAATCACCCTATTGCATCATGTCGAATCAAAGGTTTTTTCTTTTGTTCTCACCTCGCCGCTCCATACAGAACCATGAGCGATCTTTCAGGCATCGGCAATCGTATAACTGCGTCTTCGAAATCATGAAAATCGGTGCGAGTTTTGAACGAATCTTCGGGGGATTGTACAACGGGTGGATAGGTTGGTACATCGAGTAAATTATATCGTTCCAAAGTGTCTCTGTAAGGTGTCATGGTGAGAACTGAATCACCGATCACATTTACAGTCACTATTCGTTCCCCCCAAATCCAACAGTCGTCTATATGAGGATCGATCGACGCACCACGCTCCGGATTGTATTCCAAACTGCATTGTTCGATCGTCTTAAAACCTTGCAGGATAGATACGGCGTTAAATTTGTCCTGGATGAACCTAGTCGTTTCTGGAAAACCAGAAAAGTCTCCCAAGCGTAGACGACGCTTTTTGAAATTACACTTGGGTCCATAATTCTGCAAATAATAACAAACATTTGTACATAAGAAGTTATTGTACAAGCTCCTGGTTCATTCGAAAAGATATTTTCGATTGGTAAATTCTCAGCATTGATAAGGGAACTTTTCTAAGAAGAAAATGAGGTGTGGCAGACTTCTGTGTCTCAAGACATTACAGAGCTATGCTGGATCTACGCAATTTGTGCATTTTTCAATTTAATAACGATTACAGATTGGAGTTACTACTTTTGCCTCCCTGAATCTGGAAAATTCATCAAAGTAGAACACAGAAACAGCGTGAAAACATATTTCTGTTTATGTATCAGCCCACTTGGCAACGACCTAACACAGCTAATTGTACAAAAATCGCGGATGTCACATGGTTTGAGAGAATCTATGAAAGAATAAGGATAGTATGGCCTTTTCCCTATAAGTTCTTTCAGTAATAACTATATACCTGTTTTCTGCGCCCACTCTGGGAAAGGTCCCAAGGTAAAGCATCTAGGTTTTCAATCAGAGAGTTGGCTTCGTCTTTGCTTAAAAAATCTGTCTGAAACAACGATCATTGTTTTAAAATTGGCAATGTTAACATCCGTGTACAGGATCAATCCCCGACTAAAATACTGCTGAATGATCGATAATGAGAAATAAGTGATAAGTAAATTTGACGCAAGCACCTCTATGTAAACACCAGGGTATTCTATAGACTGCCCGTAATGGTTGGGATGCTTGTCATCAATTCCCAGGTCCCATCCTGGCCAAGCTTTGTCGCATCGTGGACAATAGACATAAGTATTTTTGTTCTGAAATCAGAATTAACTAGATAGTTAGGCAAACATAGTGACGATTTAAAGGTGATTGTAATAAAAAGTCTGTATTGATTTGAATTTTAGATGTTTCTTTGTTTCATGTTGAATGATACGGTGTGGAATGTGAGTTAATCAATGCATGGTGAGGTTAAACTCTTGGATGAATTACTTTTAAATTTTCGGCTATCTTTGTCCTCGACAAACCGTACTCCTTTTCACAGATAAGACAAGTTCGAATCCCTTTGCAGCCGCATGGTCTGACCGTTTCCATATTACGCCACACTTGAATTATTTTATTAATTTTTACAATTTATTCGACAATATTGCCGTCGGCAAGCGGAACTGGGAACATGCATGTACTGGCGCGTATGCTGTAGCCAGTAGATAGATGGTCAACGTGACGATTATATTTTCATTCAACCTCCGCGTTGTGCCGCTGAACTGCTTTTGTTCGAAAATCTTCGAATTTTGTCATACCTATACGTCGAATCATATATTTGGAGCACATAAGAAACTGGGATATTTTTTTTGAGGTGTATCCTTTTAGATTCTCTTTTGAGAGTGAAAGTTGTTTTTAAAAAGTGGAAACAGTCGAAACAGCAGAAGTCGATAAGGCAGGAATTCTGATCGACCTCGTATCTAGCAGACGACAGTTGTCATGTGATTATCATATTTTATCGATGTTGATTTTTATTGTTGACCGACGTGAGCGATGACTAACAGAAAATAATGTTAGATACAATTTTGTTCGAATTTCGATGGCAAAATATTTCATTGAAGTTTCCGTTCAAGCGCAATTTGGCGATGAAATTTTCTAGCCTATGACGTCATCGATGTAGTAAAACATTATTCGGCAGTCGGTGTCGCAGGGTCTTGTCGCAGCTGATTACAGATGGCAGCAAAGGATGGCAGTAGAGATACCAAATCTTGACCTAACATAACCTCCTTTGTTCAGTAGAGAAGATTTTGGCTGCAGGATATTTTCATGAGATTATTATCGAATGTGATAATAATAATGGCCGCTAGTGTTGTACTGCTATGCGATCTGTCACGAGCAGCCGAAACTAATTCGCAGTTTGTTTGACAATGAAGTGGATCGCGAGTGATGGCGATAACTCCGCAGCAAATAAAGTGCCTGTTTTAGACGAAATACAATAACAATCGTTAAAATCAACGACATGACTTCTTAATACACGTATTATAATAGATTTGATTAAAAGAACGATGAAATGGAATAACGCGGATGACCACCAGCTGACAATGTTTCGCAACAACTAGCTAGATTTATTTTTATTTTTAATGCTAAAATAAATATCCTAGGTTTTATGTTTACTTGAGGATGTTCAAAACTGAGGAATCCTCCAAAGGCAGTTTCCTTCAGCAAACCAAGGCCGCTAGGGAAGAACGAGCCAATGAAAAACTCAGGGAAGATGCGGTCAAGCGCATTCAAGCCAACGTCAGAGGTTGGCTAGCTCGCCTCAACTACACCAGAACTATATTGTAAGAAGTATTCACAGATCTTTATTCCTGGTCCTTGAAAATATCTAATCTCATACTCTTGTGGCAAATGGAAGCACAAATGAAAGAATCATTCTCAGCAACTGAATAGAATTGTGAAACGAACAGCTAAGATTTACCTGAACGAGCGAGGAATTTAACGACAATTCTCATTTGTTACAAAAACTCTTGTTTTCTCAATCATCCAACGTTTGCAGGAGAGATTTCGACGCCTGTCTACCGGAGGAATTGAATGGCGACGGAGTTGCCCAGTTGAGACCAGCTCTACAGATTTATAAAGTTAGTTCAAGGTTTTTAATCGTTTACAAAAAGGAAAGAGACGACGAACGATTGGAGCGATTATGCAGGTGAGTGATATGAGAAGAGGATTGAATAGCTATTTGATATTGATTGTCAAAACCCTCTTAATCTGAACCGAAACTAATGAGAATCAAGCTAACAAATCAATTTCCAGATACTTGGTCCAAACGCTAGACTCGGAATCGTTGAAACTATCTTACGTCGGTGTTGCCCTAAACAAGGATTTTTCAATAGCATGGATATCGCAGATGAAAACAGTTCTAAACTACTGTCTGAACGGTCTGGAGAACCTGAGGCCAGAGATGGTCGCTGATCATAAATCCATATTACTAAGATTACACACTTTAGTTAGCTTCACGTCAACCGGAACATGGAACATCCTCAGGGTCAAAGGGATGGAAAAATTCCGGGTTGGAATGAACCAGCTTTGCGCCAACATTATGGGCCATCTCGTGAATTGCGGTTTTTATGCTGTAATGCAGGTGATAAAACTCGCAGGATGCTAACAATAAGTCAAGTCAAAAACTCCATTACCCAAAAGATTTTGGATCCTAATTACTTCGTTTGGCCTCTGAGTCAATTTGATTTCAGCTCCTTTCCTTGAATCTTAAAAAAGGAAGAAAATGAATCGAAATTTTATGTTTGAAATAATCTAATTTCTGATTAACATTGTTTTTCAGGTCCTTTTGGTCAAAGGATTAGGAAGAGCTAAAATGGCTTTAACACCCGTGGCGTTGTCCGCCGCTGTGACTTTGTCCTTACGACCATTAATTTCGTCGCAAATGTCTGATAAGCTTGTCTCCATGTTTCTGATCAATATCTGTAGCGTACCAGCGCTGATTCATCACCTGAATATCATGTCACCTGAGGTAAACACTCCAAAATCAACAATGCTCGTCTGATAGTATTCGCCAGAAAATCAAATCAGAATTTTCAAAAGAATCTACATTCGAGCTGCTATAAACTCTTGACTCTTTATATTCTTCAGAAATTTTTAATTAATTTCGTGACTTACAGTTAAACTTTATTGTATTCGAAAATTGAAAACCCCCAGAACCTGGAAAATCTTCTCCAAAAACAAGCATCAACACTGCTAAATTGTTGGTTTTTAAATTTACAGTGTATATCAGCTCTGACAGCTCACAATTTATTCCGAAGAAGTTTGGAGCTGTTGAATTCTGAACAACATTTGAGAATAGTGTTCAACGCGCTGGAAGGCAGCTACGCTCTTTGCCTATTAGCAAATTTGATCCAACTAGCCAATATAGAGAAAGATGACGTACTAACAGATCTCTACTTCCCTTCCTTTACGGTGAGAATAATAGCGCCCTTTAATTCCAAACTGTTACGATTCTGCCCCCCATTATTGCTTACACTTGTTTCTTGATGATATTCCACAGTTTGTTGTCACACGAATGCTGGAGGCCTGCCAAGAGTATGTGGTAGCTAAACAGAGCAATCTAACGCATTGGCATCCGGTGTTGGGGTGGTTTGCGCAAAGTGTTGATACGACACTTCAAGAAGCTATTCCTCACGTTAAATTACAGCTCGCTTGTTTATGGACGGGAAAAATTGTCTCGCAGTTAATTGGTACGTTTGAACGGAGTAGTTTTGCTCAAACTGAGTTTGAAAATAAAACTGAACATTGTGTAAGGGATGAATGTCTTACGAGGTAATCGCTAATTATTGATAAACGAATCCGCAGGTCTTCCATTGAGCAAACTAGTTGAAAAAGAAGCGCACTTTCAGCCCGATCAGCAAAGTACATCGATTGGAACAAACATTTTCCGACGTGCCTTTTTAGAAGCTCGAACAAACAGAAATAACAGTAATAAAAATTACAGAAAACTTGGCAGTCCAGAGGCGACTAGAATTGCTCTGATTTGTTCTCTTTATCAAACTGCTTTGCACACTTTGACACAAATGAAACTGGACATTTTAACAGGTAATTCCCCATGTTTTTAACGGATAAAAAAATTTCGCACCGAATAAGCAATTGACTATTCATTTCAATTTTCAAATTACAGGCTTGTGCTATCAGGATAAAATTTTGTACCATATGTGGCTGTTCCTCTGCACACTAGGCCAGTACTGTGGCTTGAAAGCATTTTTGGACCACCTTGCAGCGAATACGAAATGCACCGCACCAGAATTTCAAATGTTGATATTATTCTGCGACTGCATGACGCATTACGTGACGTAAGTTTACAAATTAAATTCTCAATCATTTGAGCTGAATTGTAAAATAATGCGTTTTATTTGTGTTCAGGATTTTAGACGATATGGAAATGTACGAGCAGCAGGAACCGTTCAAACTTACAGATTTTGTAACGATGTCTTATTTCTTAAACCAGTTCTTGTACAAAGCGGTACTCAATAATTTGTTTGGTGAGTAAATAACTCGTTTAACTAAGCTCGTTTTTGAGAAATCATATCATTGGAAGTCTGATGAATTGTTCAACCGACAGATAGTTTGTTATATACTAAAGTTTCAGATGTTACAGATGTGAAAACTGTATCAAGTAATCCTCTCTTCACATCTCTTCACACACTTCTCATGGCCCTTTATCGGAGAGATTGTAGAAGAACGTTCTGTCCCGACGGACATTGGTTGGCAAAGTTAAGTATTTATCTAAATAAGAATCAATTTGTGTCCTGAGTAAGAAACTGTAAATAATATTCAAATCTTGATCACAAAACAGGAGGTACGCGTTTCCGGATTTCTTGCTGACTTGGAAAAAGGCCGGCGAGGAGCTGCTCTATTGTTATCCAAGATGCCCCACGTCATTCCACATTCCGAACGTGTAGTTCTCTTCCGGAAACATGTTTCGGATGAAAAGGCGGTGCTGGGTTTGACCGTGAGTGCCTGTAACAGTCCGCCGTCGACTCTTATAGCTGTACATAGGTGAGAGAAGCATTCTGATAAACCATATATTATCTAATTTCGTTTAAATACCGTATTGTTCCGAATATAAGTCCACCCTAGTTTTTGGACTTCGTATCAAGACTTTTTTAGGTACTGAATGTAAGTCGAATTTCATAACGAATTGTAGTCACGATAGAATATTTAAAAATGCATCTAAATTCATGAATTGTAGTTTTCTTAACATATCTTTGTGTAAGATGCCGAATATTGTTGTGGCTCTACAGTTATTTGTGTTTTTGCTCATTTTTCTCCAAAAATCTAGATTTAACTCTATCCATACTTGAAATATCCAATGCTACTATGACTTTTACCAATTTGACGTGTTTTCGTTTGCAATTTGTGAATGATAAGCCGATGTAGAGCTGAAGAAATTGGAATTCGAATTTTCAATGTCTCGGAAATAACGCGCGCAGCGGCAGCGTGAGATTCGTTGGTAATATTGGAGAATTTTTCCTGAATGATGCGACCTCAGGATAATAGTAATCAGCTGGCAAAAACATGTCCTTATAGAATATAATTAGAGAGTTTCTTCAGCATTTCTGAAGATACGTTAATTTTTTTTTTTCTTCAAACCTCTAGATCTCGTATAGTCGAAGATGGATACAGGCAACTCGCAATGCTGCCTTCCCAGGCCTTAAAAGGTGTGATAAGAGTGAGATTTGTGAATGAACAAGGCCTCGACGAGGCCGGTATAGATCAGGACGGTGTTTTCAAAGAGTTTCTCGAGGAAACAATCAAGAGGGTGTTCGACCCTTCTTTAAATTTGTTCAGAGCTACAACTGAGAACAGATTATATCCCTCTCCGACGTCTTCGATGCAAGATAATCATCTTCAGCTGTTTGAATTCGTAGGACGAATGCTCGGCAAAGCTGTTTACGAAGTGAGTGGATGAATATGTGCGGCTTGTTCATGAATTCTATGTCTTGAGCTATCTAAATAACGGTTAATATTTTTTAGGGAATCGTAGTCGATGTTCCCTTCGCATCATTTTTTGTATCTCAGTTCTCCGGTCAAGCCGGTGGCGCACTTTACAGTTGGCTCGACGAACTAGCATCTCTGGATCGAGATCTCTACCGAAGTCTTACACTTGTGAAACACTTTAAAGGTGACGTCAGGCAACTCGAATTAACATTTTCTCTCGACGAAGATGTTCTTGGGAAACTTGTTACTCACGAACTCGTACCTGGTGGAAGAGCCGTTCCAGTTACAAATCAAAATAAAATCAATTACATTCATTTGATGGCGCACTTTAGGATGCACACTCAGATCAAAGATCAAACTTCCGCTTTCATCAAGGGATTTAGATCCATCATCAATCCCGACTGGCTCGCTCTTTTCTCAACACCAGAGGTGAGTCCATGAAAATGTTTTCAATTTTTTTACAATCATTTTATATCCACCATAGAATTTTACTCGGTTGTTCAAATCGAGTGACTATTGAATTACGATGGACTAGTTTCTTCCTGTAATCCGTAAAATACAGAGAAGAATATTTTTGGGTGGAAATATTTTGTCATTTTGGTGTGCTCTGGCGAGGCTTCGTCAAGTTGATATTGAAATTTCAATTTGCAGCTGCAGCGACTAATATCTGGTGACAACGTTCCATTAGACTTGCGAGATCTTCGACGTCACACACAATATTATGGGGGATTCCACGATAGCCATAGAGTTGTTTGTTGGCTTTGGGATATTCTTGAGAAAGACTTCTCTGAAGATGAAAGAGGACTGTTCCTAAAGGTATATGTATTAACAACCACAACTCTTAACGACAACTTTTTCGCATGTTAAATTTAAGGGAGTACATATGAGTGCCTCATTCATCGTGAAAAGTATTTTTTGAATGTTCTAGTTCTAGTTTATTTTGTTATTACCAATGGACCAGCAATGAATTCTTAGTCTGGCTTGGGATCGTCAGAAATGCTGCTATCATGCTTGTCTTTTTATATTTCAGTTTGTTACGAGTTGTTCAAAGTCTCCGTTGTTGGGATTTGCGCATCTAGAACCTCCGTTTTCAATCCGATGCGTTGAAGTAGGTGATGACGAGGATACCGGAGACACAATCGGTGAGTACTTTCAACACAGGAATAAAATTCAATATGTTTTAGAACAAGTAGATGAAATGGAACGAAGTTATCAAATTCTGTGAATTAAATTTGAGGATGCGATGCTACTCCGATGGTAGAGATGATCTAAATTTGACAAATGTTTTAATATCAGGTAGTGTAATAAGAGGATTTTTTACAATACGTAAAAAGGATCCCCAAAATCGTCTACCGACATCATCGACCTGCTTCAATCTTCTTAAGCTGCCTAATTATCAGAAGAAGAGTACACTGCGTGAAAAATTACGCTATGCTGTAACGAGCAACACGGGTTTCGAACTCTCTTAAGGTTCGTGATATGTGTTGGAGGTTAAGGTTCAAGGAAGAGGAGTAAAACAATGAATTTTTAATCTTTTGGAATGCGCCAGTTCGGTTATCGTTCAATTTTTGAGTCGATAAATCTGCACAAAACCACTGCAAACCGATAGATATATCTACTTTGGATGCATATTTTAATCTGTACCACTCAAGTTTTGCTATATAACTTCCTAATCATTCAATTTTTGAATAATCCATGCAACATAATCCGGTGTGATTTATCCAATGATCTACAAAAGGTTTTAACTACAATTTATTATACTTATTTGAAGCACAATGCGTTAGTAATAATATAATGAATATTGACCACCAATAAAAGTGTACAAAAGTGATAAGGGAAGTTGATAAAAAAAATAATACCGATTAGATTTGAGGAAATGATAAACGGCTCGTATTGCACGATCAATTGTGTTAAGTGATAAAAAATCGTTGATCGAAGCGAATTTATTAAGTATGTACAAAATTTTCTAAGCAAAGGTAATACTAAATCATCGAATTGTCTCGTAAGAGAAGTTTTACACGTTGTTGGTTGTACATATTTGAATGAAGATTGTTATTTATTTATTTGATTTATTAATTAATCTACTTTATATATTTTCACCAGAGGTACATTTTTGTTTCCTTTTGTTTTTTAATTCTTTTCTTACGCTATTTCGTTCTTACATTTTGAAACTGGATTCGATCATTAGATTATCGTTGATAACTTGTGCTTACTAACGTATAACAATTTTTATGAAGTTTGCCACATTTAGGTAAAATATATTGCCGATATAGATGAAAAAAAGTGATCAATGTATTTCAAGCCCGTACAAGAAACACTGCTTATCAGAGACAGATTTAACTTGTTTTTCAATGTCAGAAGAATATAGGAAATGGTGCAAAGGGGATAAAAACAATCCTCGTAGTCATAAATAATTTACTGTCTTGACTAAACTATGGGAAAATTTGGGGAAAATGAGGAATAAGCAATTTCTCAACGAATTTGAAACAGACCAAAGATGAAATACTAACTTAGCTTACCAAATATGTGAGAAAATGAATGAGTAGGATTAAAACGTTAACAAACTAACAGAACTTAATATTAAATCTAAAATATTTTCCTACATGAAAATGCTGTTTATGGTCGTGACGTAGTCGGTTACCTAGTGTTTTATATCAATCAATTGTAACAAGCTTTCGAATTGTTATCTCATTGGTGAAAGAATGAATGGAATTACACGTTGGGGAAGTTAGATCAAAAGCAAATTTCAGATACTTCATCGTTCATTGATATTTTATTCTCTGACTGAAAAAATTATTCATTTTTTAACTTCTTTAACATAGATGAAAACTTTTTTTTTTATCAGATGAACATTATCAGTAGTTTTTATGTTCAGATATTGAAGCGAGCAATTTATTATCCGAAACTTGCTGTTACTTATTGATTTTCTTCGTACTGCCCTAACGTACATGTTATATGTAAATCATACCACCTACACCAATCCCTAAAAAGATTATTTTTCTAAATTCCTTCTCTAATTATATAAGATATAAATATCTATATAATACATGTTTATGTATATCAAAAGTATCTGAGAAAAGTAACCAATTATTGAGTGTTGAAGAAAGAACTTGCTCGCGGCTGATTTATCCCGTATCAACGAATTAAATTCAGTATGCGGTCAAAAGTATTTTTCAAACAATTATCTTTCAATATACCACAAAGCGTAGCATATACTTAGTCGAAACTTTTTCTTCTCTTCATATTCACTGCGGGTTGCTCGGAAAATGAACATAAAACAAACAAAAAAACCGATGAAAGATGAAACCATCGTTTAATGTTTTATTTGCTGATTGCTTAAACAGTGACATTATACCTATCGTTTGACAACGTAATACAAAAATGATCATTAATGTACCAGATGCGAAAATTCTTGTAACTTGTACAGTTATTATGTATAATGTACCCAAAACGGACCACGCTTTTGTAAATTTATGTCTTAACAAAAAAAAAAAAATATCATGATACCCTTATAATTATAGCTGAAATAATTTTTCATAATTATCACTATTATTATCATGTATATCGTTGATATGTATTTCAAGCAGGAATGATAATAATAATCATCATTACAGTTAAGAATAACAATAACAATAATAATAATAATAATAATGTAAATATGCACATGATTAAAACGTGTATCATATTGCGTACGTGTTTAATGCACCTGATCACGAAATCCCTCGTAAGTATATATACATAAATACAATAAGATTTCATCGAATTGCGCGTAAAACTGATCCGACAATTCCTCTATTTCAATCTTTTTACTGAATAAATTCAAATTCTTTTTTTTTTCCCGCGCGCGCAATCCTTCGAACACCAATTCAGTTCATGCGCATTGCGATGTCATTAATACGAGTATTTTTTGAGCTATAAACTTTCAGTCCTCGCCGATCAATTGATTATAATTGTTTGTGTGTACATAAGATATTATAATGATTCGGGCTAATGCGATATTATTCCTGCTATAACAAGACGTATGATACATTTACAACTCTGCAGGTATATGTAGATAAGAGTAATATTATTATAATATGCTGTTTCGAACGCCGCGACAAACGACCTAGGTGCATGAAATTTGGTTTCTTATTTTACCTCGAAGGCCAAAGTCAGGTTCGTTTTGCGGGTCGTTTGTGTTATATACCTGCGATTTATTCTAAGAATTGAAAGAGGAGGAAAAAAAAGGAAGTACACAAGAAAAAAAAAGAAGAAGAAATAGAAGGAAAGAATGAAACAAGGAAAAGTCATCGGCGGTGGGCTTTGGCTGTGACTTATGTCGTAAATAATATCTTAGAATTTCGTTTACGACTCTTTCTCTCTTTCTATACCTAGATTGAAAGCCGTGTTTTGTCATAGCGCGTCGTGCTGAGTAGAGAGATACAAACAAACTTGAAGGCAGCCGGTTTTGAGCGCATATTCTTTGAATTCGGGACTCTTCACCTTTACTACCTACCTGCAGCGAGTAGTCCCAGAACCCCACCGATGTACGTACCCCCTTGTAATCTAAAGAGACAATAATTTTCGACCGTTTTCAAACGTTGGGCAGAGGATAATCCTCGCCCAATTATTGCCGAGTTAATTAGATTGTCGAAGGAAACCACTACGGAATAAAGGAAATTTACAAATTTAAATCAGCCGGATTTTGATATACCTGAAACACCGGCTATAGCACGATTCCTAGAACTTGAAATTAGTTGCAATCTATAAAACTCGGTTGAAGATGATTGTTAAGAAATGTGCACCTTATAACATCGTGTAATTCATGTATGAAAACATCTTTGGATTCGAATTAAATTTTCTTGATATGAAATAAATAAAAGTAATGGAGAAAGAAAAGTAGTCAGGTTGATCGACACGCGGCAGTGTATCGCGGGATGCATCGAGTCAGGCGTAGATTTAAAAGCGCGTAGTACCGACTGCGCATTGGTACGTCGGCGCAGGTCACGTGACGTTCTTTGTGAACTTGGGGCGCTGCAACACGGTGGATAGTTTAGGAATTAGGATGTCGTTCGGGAGGGACTAGGGGCAGGGATTAGTTAGTGGCCAGCAAGCCTTGGCTGCGTAACGACGTTCGTTTCGTTAAATAAAAATCGAAAGATCGCCGCGTACGTGAGTGGTAGGCGATAAATAGTGTGTGTGTGTGTGAGAGCGCGCAAGAGAGAGAGAGAAAGAGCGAACGCGTGTGTTGTGTGTTTTTTGGGGAGGTTTAAACTCGACGAAGTCAAGAAAAACAAGCGAGACTCCGAACTCTCTAACCTAACTGGTCTCGCAGCGGCCCGAGTACTGTTTTTCATTAATTTCAACCCCCGTTGTTTTATTACCTCCGATCCTATCCGCCCCCAGCGTCAATTCGCCGCCACCCCAAAATCCCCACTTCTCTCCTTAACCTAATCGTAAACTGCAAGTGCTGCTGCCGCAGAGTCAGAGCTACCAGCTGAGTGAACACAGAGAGAGAGAGAGAGAGCGCGTGTGTGTCGCGTTGTTTCGTTCCGAGGAAGTAGAAGGAAAAGTGAGTGCGTGCTTCGAACATAACCTCTTTTTTTTTACAACATTGAAATATAGTACGTAAAAGAGGATATTCTAGTCGTACCTCGAGTATTAAAGTCTTTTAATAACGACGAAGCTAACGAAGATCTTCTGACAAACAATTGTTCGCGTACGCGTATAGGAGTCGGTTCTACTTTTGTTTACGTGTATACTAAATAAATATACATGTATGTATATATGTGGATTGAAATTGAGAGATTGAAAGTGAAAAGGTAACGAAAATATCTCCCCTCCTCCCCTCCCCTCTGAAACGAGGACAACAAAATCATAATCATACTAACGAGAGAAGGATAAAAAAAAACAACAAAACAAAACACAAAACGTTTTCAACTAAAAACGTGAAGGAGAGAGAGACTCGAGTGTAAACGTGAACCAAAGTAAACAAAGGAAGTGAGAGGATTCGTCTTGTGTATTTGAGTGCGAGTGCGGGACGGTGGGATATACATATTGATAAAAATTGAGTGTTCGGATTACGGAAGAGATTGGATATACTAGTGCAATATATATGTATATGTACATATATATGTATACATGTAAACCACTTTGTGGATGATGTGATGATAAACGGATACCAAAACAACGCCGATTCCTGTTCAAACCCTAATCTACGTAAGCGAGATAAGCTCGAAAAACAGTCGGTGCAATCGTTAGTCTGCTGCTACTCGAGCTTTTCTTCTTTTTGGGGGGAATAGAAAAGAAAGTAAAATTTCCTTATCTATTGAGTTTGGATAGGGATAAGCCGTTCTGCAATATTCAGTGGTGAAAAAAAGAAAAGAAAAGGAAAGGAAATAATAGTATAGTAAAGTCGAGTCGAGTCAGGTGAATAATAGAAAAAAAGTAATACGTTTTTGTGCAATACGTGTGTAAAGGCAGCAGCGAGCTTGCTAAGAGTCTCTCTGTATTGTTGTGAGTCACAAATGTCTGAGGAAGTGACAGTGAGAAAAGGCATGAAAACTGCAAATGAAAATCTAACCTTGATGAGTAGATAAAGGAAAATCTATATAAATGCATGTATTCGTAAATATACGTATAGTATAAACGCACAGTTTACGCGAAGTTATCGCGCGAGTCGAGTATACTTATAAGAACGAAGAGGGCAAACAAAGAGGAATATAAAAGAAAACTATAGGAATATCTTGTGTCACGAATGTGAATTTAAGTGGGAGAGAAAAACCTTTGAAGAAATTAAAACAAAAGGCAATCCTTTGAGAGACAATCGCCCGTGTGGTACATATAAGAGAATTGCGCATCGCGGGTTGAAAATCGCGGTGGATTTGCGTAACGTAAACAAAAGAGAAGGAGAAAGAGAAAAAGAAAAAGAAAAAGAAAAAGAAAGAGATTCTCTTCTCTTCGCGCAACAACGACCACCACCAACCACCACGACGACGTTGGGTGTTGTTGCTAGCCTCGTGCGGGGTGCCTTGCCTAGGGGGGCCTAGGTTGAGTTTTGATGGCAGTGGTGGGGCCAAGCCGGCACTCGCGGGTGTCCATGAGCGTGTCTATGTCGCTTATGCAGGGGGGTGGGGCCGGGGCTACCGCCGGTGGCGGCGGCGGTACGACCGGGACTCACCCGGGGCAAGCGGTCCTCGCCGCTGCTGCGGCAGCTGCTGCCGCGGCCCAGGCCCCCCCGACTTATTACCATCCCGCCGCCCCTGCGCCACCACCTCCACCCCCGACGCAGGACCCGGTTCAACCTGACCGACCCATCGGATACGGGGCATTCGGCGTTGTTTGGTAAGTCCTATGCTTTTCATATTTTTGTACTTGTTTCATTTCAGTTATTGCAGCGAAATCAAACGAATGGGGAGACAGGAAATAATTAAACCATAAACTAGCCATGCCGTTTTCGAATATTCGAACCCCCGTTACTCCGTAACCGGAAACAGTTGAATTTTCTACAAAGAAAAGGCTCAAGCACCATCTTCAAGCTACCAAAAGTATAGCTACAGATTTTGGATGTGTTGAAAATCGTGGGTCTGTTGTAGAATTCAAAATTTACAAATTTTGAACTCTTGAATGAGCCTAATATGAGATTTTTATGGAACTTGCGTTCAAATGAGCGTTCAGAATCTCAGGCGCATAAATCCACTTAATTTTTTCCCGTCAATTCCAACCGAGTCGGTCGACTCGTGATCTCGAAATTCAAGGACAATCGTTGATATTGCAAGATGCGAGCACTTTTAGGTATAAACGTACATAATAATTATATAGCTTTCTTTCATTCGTATGATTCTTGGATTCACGTAGTTATCTTTGAGGAGATGGAGGAGGACTGAAAGGACTTGCGTCGGTTTTGCCTTCGGTTCGCCCTCAGCGGTCCCAAGGAGTTGGGGTACAATGTGAATGCCCTGTGTCGATTTATCTCGCCCAAGATCGTTCTTTGTGCGTGAAAAAACCTGCTTAGAATACTAATATACACACCAACACGCCCGGCCCTCTACTTATTCCACACAACAACAACATCAACAACAACAAAACTAACTACCAGTATACCTAACAAAAATACATTACGGACCAGGACTTTTCGGAGAGAGAGTTCCTTACGTACACGCTTTATTTATATTATCACGTCTCGTTTCGTCTCCGCTTTTTCTACTCCTTCTTCTTCTTCTTCGTCTTCACCTGCATCTTCTTCTTCTGCATCTCTTATTATTGTTATGACGCGATCTCACCGAAGCGGATGCTTATGCGCCACGATTAGAACCGTACGCATTATATACTCGACAAAATATTGTGTATACGGGGCATTCCACGTCAAACCAACTGGTCATCGGCCTGACCCCCTGGGATTTTGATGTCCAATGGATTTTTGGGTTCGTTTGGATAAAAAATGACACCTCTAATTTTTCGAAAATTTTTCGTCATTTTGCAAGGTCGTGGCGACCTCAAATATCATTTACTCGAAGATGGACATTTTTAAAATCGCTGAATTTTTGTTGTAAAACTGGGGACTAGGAAACACATCTTTTCGTCATGATTTGAAAATGGGCTGAGAATGCAAAATTTTTTGTTTTTTGAATTTTCGATTTTGAAAAAAAAAATTTTCTTTCAAAGATGGTTTTTTGTAGTCAAAAATAAAATAAAAAGCACGTCTGCCTTAGTGAAATTCGATTTTCTCATAAGTCCAAGAATGTGTTTCCGAGTCCCCGATTTTACAAAAAAAATTCAGCAATTTTAAAAGTGTCCATCTTCGAGTAAATGATATTTGAGGTCGCCAGGACCTTGCAAAATGGCGGAAAATTTTCGAAAAATTAGAGGTGCATTTTTAATGCAAACGAACCCAAAAATCCATTGGACAGCAAAATCCCAGAGGGTCAGGCCGATGACCCGTTGGTTTGGCGTGGATTGCCCCATATTTAATGAGAATACGTGAAATACGAAGCAGCTTGTGCGTCTAGATCTTTAGTCGAATTGACATTTTATATTTTGGAATCATTTTACATCTCATTTTCAGTCGCATGATTTTCGGAAAGGAATGATAAAAAATTATAGGGTCGAAGAAAGTGAAACAGATAGAGAATAATAATAAACTGATTGAAACAAAGATAAAAGTGAAATAATAATCTAAGTTCCAAAATATTTTGAAGGTATAGGTAGGTAAAAAACAAAATCAAATGGAAAAAATACGTCACTCCTGCTGCAGTATATGAGCCGAGTGTATTTTATTATAGGCAACCGTATGTTGTATTCACATATGTATATGTATACCTGTAATAAAGTCGAAAGTGATTTTTTTCTCCTCCTCCTTTACAACTAACACACGCCGCCTATGTACATACACGGCTGTCGGTTTTGACATCCTGCTAAACGATCTTGGCTATAATAAATATCGGTCATCAGATGATCGTCCGATGTATATTATACCTATGTATAGGGGGCAGTGGCCGGGGAGGTGGGAGGAGGTGGCCAGGAGGCACAAAAAAAAAAGAAGAAGAAAAAGAAGAAAAAAAAAACAGAACAATAATGATTCGAAAGAAAAATCAATGACACTAGTTACCGGGTGATTTAATTGTGTTATCAAGCAGTGAAGGAATTTACACTTGTATAGGTATAATTAAAATACGTGAAACACATAGTTATTATTTTGATTTTGATAATTATGATATTTTTTTCTTTATTATCATCGTCGATCGGTACTGTACTTTACATGAATTTTCGATTCTCGGTTCACCTGAAACCTCCGGATTTCATTGACTCGTCGGCCACCAGCTCTGATCGTGATTTTCATTTATAACTGTTCGTATCCTTCTTCCCTCCTTCTCTCCTCGATCCTCATCCACCTTAATCTTTTGTTCGGTTTAAACGAATTCTCTCATCGTCTTTCTCATTCTGTGATATGTTTATATGCTTACGTACGTACATGTATGTATGTATGTATGTACATTTGTACATATATGTATGTCGCCGCGTTGTTGACCTCGCTGCGAGGCCCTCGACCGTTGCATGATTGACCTTGGCATACGGCTATATATGTATAATATGTATATACATATGTATACCTACACCTATATACCTACCTGCTTACCTAGCCAGAAGTTTTGTCTTTTTGAAATTATTTCAAGAAGACTCATAGGTCATGCAGGTGATGACTGTCATCGGCTGGACATGATGCACGGGGTCATGAGCCAACCATTTCGACGAATTTTCGACGTGCGCACGTGTGGTCTGGGGGCGGGATAAACCTATACCTGCCTGCCTATATACCCATCCTCCCCGTCATAAATATATCGCACTTGCCAAATAAAAGCTTTGATCATCGTCATTACTCACTTGATCCGTAAATCTTGGCTTTGATATATATCTGCAATTCAATTCAGCATAGTTAGTTAGTCAGATAGAGAATAATATATAGCTTTAGTTCGATTCCTCTGTTGTTTTTACTGCACAAATGAAGAAGTCACACGTCTGTCCAGAAATCGGTTCATTTCGTGTTCCTATTAATAATAATAATCATCATCATAATAATGATGATAATAATAATGAGTATTGACTTATATGATTTGCGAATCGTCAATAATATTTATCAAGGCGTAAATAAGAGCCTCGCGGTATATGAGAAGAAGAAGAATAATATAAAGAATATTAAGAGAAGAAGTAGAAGTAGGAGTCGAGAGAGATCTATGTATTAGGATTACGCGGGGGCCGATTCAGACGTCTACAGTTGGATTTAAATGTTTCTTTTCTTCTCTATTATATTCTTTCGTATTTCTTTCTTTCTTTTATATTTTCTTTCATTTCGATAAATTGAAAAGTTACTCCTCTTGATCAACTGACCTCTGTCAAACGATGACGAAGAGGACGATATTAACTATACCCTGGTAATATAAATACGATCGGTGATAGGTAATTATAAAAAGGATGGGTAAAATTTCATTCATCTGGATTTTTTTTGTATGTAGTACATTGATTCTGATAAACTAGAAAAAAATAGAAATAAAAAATAAAACATAATACGTAGCGAGCCTGTCAGCTACAGTTTTTGTGTATTCATACGTCTGAAATGGTTAAAAAAATTACGGAATATGCTTTCATTCTTCATTACCTACAAAAAATCGATTCATCAGAAACTAAATAGCAACGTGTTATTCAAAACAAAAAATACTCATAAAAAGGTCATTTTTCACTCCAAAAATCATAACTTTGTCAATTTTTCATATTTTCAATAAAAATTTCGAAGTGATACTCCTCAGATGTGATACTTTCAGGAAAAAAATAATAGCATATACTGCGCGTATCAAAAAAGTGATCATTCCGACATGTAAAGAGGGGGTTGGTCCGTGCGGCCTATATGGGGGACACTTCAAACCCCAGCTGCAGGGTATGTACTACTCGAGTTTCGTTCGAAGGCAGCGACTATTAGATATATTTGGGCCAAAAATGTATCGACGGTTCGATTTTACCCCGTGTGACCACGAAATAGGTTTAAAGATCCAAAACCGATGTATCAATTTATTCATTTTTTTTGGGAGGAGGAAAATATGTCGTTTTATGCCCATACATGCCACCCGCCCACCCACCCTGTCTATCTCCCTATAGTACCTACTACGTTGTGTAGAAAGTAAAGCAGAGAGACGCGGAGATCCGCATGTATCGTCGTCGTCATAGCAACGGTGGTGACTCTCCGAAGATAAGTAACACAACGGCTCCGCTATTGGTGTCCTTGTCGTCGAGTCGAGTTGCGTCGCGTCGGGTTCGCGGGTGGGGAAGGGGGGTTAAGGGATGCCGAGGCGTCTGCACTCGGTGCCACCGCTGGATGCGTGCGAACGAACGATAACGCGGCGGACGACTCGACTCGACCCCCACGGCCGTCCTCATCCTCATCCTCATCGTCACAGCCGCAAGTCTGGTGAGGCAAGGAAAGGGGGCGGCGGTGGCGGTGGTAGGCCTCGTTTAGGCAAACATGCCGCGGGAGGTGGGAGGTGGGAGGCGGCAGGCGGGTGCACAATCGTCTTATTCGAATATATGTTGTATGTATTTATTATGAAAAAGTATGCAATTTTTCGAAATCATACATCATTGCGGTTTGATAGATTATTATACTACGTCATGTTTCTAGACGAATTGTTATATTCAAGTTGGAATAACGTTTCGTTGTTTAGTTTGGACAATTGTTGTAAATGTTGACACTAAGTAAATCATAAGACTAGAAAATGAAACTGAAGCTAGCAGCCAAATTAGCAGCCAAATGAAATGCGTTAAATAAAAATAACTGTGAAGGACAATTGAAGCAAATTTGGTCGGGGGGTTAACCACTCGTCGATTGACTGTACACCTGACTTCCAGACTACCAGACTTCATGAAGTAAAATAACTTCAACTGACTTCCACTGACTTCGACTGATTTTGACTTTAACTGACTATGAAGTCAACTGACTTTCACTGACTGCCACTGACTTCAACTGACTTCAACTGACTTTCAATGCCTTCCACTGACTTCGACTGACTCCGACTGACTTTAACTGACTTCGGCTGACTTCCACTGACTTTCAATGACTTCAACTGACTTCATGAAGTCTGAATTCCACTGACTTCCACTGACCTCCACTGACTTCAACTGACTTCAACTGACTTCAACTGACTTCTACTGACTTCGACTGACTTCCACTGACTTTGACTGACTTCCACTGACTTCAACTGACTTCATGAAGTCTGACTTCCACTGACTTCAACTGAATCCTCAGCAAAATCATACACCTGATTTTGAGAGTGGTTAACCCCTCGAATTTGGTCAAGTTTTTAGCAAAACCAAAGCTTCTATCGAAACTCGATTATAGACGTAGATCTGTACGTCATCATCCAAATTTAAGAAAAGTTTAGCACGTTTGGCTGCTAACTCTGGCTGCTATAACTTATCAACTTCATGACTAAAAAATGATCAACATTTTTTATGAAAAGTAAACAAATAGCTTGAATTTCTGTGAATATTTGTAGCAATTTGTAAAAATATAATTCTCACCAGGGTACATATACTTGAATAAGTTTTGACTTTGGACATTTTTTGGATTACTACAAAACACTTGGAAAAATGGAGGAATTTGTAAATGTGACCCATGACAAACGAAATTTATTTAATAATAAAATACTTTCAATTTCCTTATTCGAATAAAAATAACGCGAAAATTCCGTTCGATTGATTCCTCATGGTGAAGTAAAAATCGAAGAGAAAAATCTTGGAAAATCAGAGAATTCAATTCCAGGATTCAATTCGCGGCATTCTGGATGTTTCATAATTAGATTAATATTGAGTGTTTTGAAAAGTAAAATTTTTGGTTAGTCATTAAAAAGAGAGCAAAGAATCGCAAATGAAATAAAAAATATCAAAACTTTTTAACGTTTGTTGGGGAGCAGTAAATATTTGCGTATTATATCTATAACGTAAAAATTTCATCGCGAAATAAGTTTTCCGTTCTGTTTTTCTGTTCGGGCAAAAAATGATAAAGAACGGGAAGTAGGTTTGCGTAGCAAGAGGTTAAAAAACAAATTTATGAACAATAAACAATCAGAATTAGAAAATTGGCCATTCCCGCTGCAGTAACTTTTATTTAACGATAAGGTCGATAAGACACAAAAGACTAATCTTCTTACGTGATATATATATTATATGTATGTAGGGATATCGTATAATATGTCGAACTTACCACGTCGCACGACATATGACTTGTGTCAATAGCCACTGGGTATAATCCTAACCTAACCTAACCTACATAGGTACGTACGTACGTACGTATATTACATATTCACCTATACGGCAAGGGGGAAAGGTAATCAAGAGTGCGTTTACGCCGCGAAGCGGAAGTTCGATAATTGCCTTGAATCGAATCGGAATTGTCCCCGCAGCAGTAGCTGCAGTGGTTGCTCTGAGCTGGGGTGCGCGGCGATGCGGGAGGACGGGAATCCAAAGAGAGTCTTTGTATATACATACATGTATATACCTATGCATATGGATTATATATATCCATGTGTAGATACATCCGCGGTGCAATGCAGAATGTGAAGTGGGCAGGTAGGCAGATAGGCAGGTAGAGATAGATAGATAGATAAACAGATACGTAGATAGATGGATAGATAGATAGATAGGTGGGTAGGTAGGTAGGGTAGGTATAGGTATAAGTTGGGTAGTTAGGTAGGTTGGCAGGTACTGCTGTGTTCCGGGATGCATTGCAATAATATCTAGATACCATTTGCAACTTAGTCGTCGAATCAGAATTATAAACACCTGCAGCGTGCGAATCCTTCGAACTTGGATGAAATCTAAAATTTTTTACACCTTCGATAAAAATTCTCCAGACTTTCGACAAGGCTTGTACATATATGTATATATATATGTACTGGAATATTAACGTGTACAGATAGTATAGGTAACCTATGATGCCTAGATATCATGAGAATTGAAATATTTGCTAACATCTCACTTTCTCTCCTGAAGATTATAAAAATAAAATGAATGTAAAAATGATACAACACACTGAAGAGACTATAGAGACCGTGCGCAAACCGATGCCAGCGCCAAATCAAACACTATCGGCCGAAATAGTCCCAAGCGGCAGGGTAAATCAGCCTATCAAACGCGTGGCGCGAACGAAAGAACCAGTCGTTTTGAAGACACCCTGCCGCTAGGGACTATTTGGCGGCGCCACTTGTACTTGCGCACGGTCTCTATAGCTTGAGATATAAAATATGGTATCGCCTGAATTCGGCGCCGGATAATAATTTCTCCCAGAACCGAAAGGGAAATAAATTATAATAAATAATTCAAATTCCCTGGTGTACAGAGGGAATAAGAGAGGAGGAAGGAGGATAGAATAGTATATTATGTGGCATGCTCGTAAACAAACTGTTTTTAGGTGAGGATGATATTTTCAGTATGAGCCAAAAGCGAGCCGACGGCGAATACTAAAAAATCATCCGAGCCGAAAAGCAGTTTACGAGCATGCGACATACCATATTTTTTGCGGTATTTGTATGAAAAAGCACAAAATTCAGAAGTTTGTAGGTTAGAACTACCGCGCATCGTCGATCAAAACTGCCATGAAAAGACTTTATACGGCAGTTTAGAGATGCGCACTTCGAACTGCGCATCAAAACTGCCTTATAAAGTCTTTTCATGGCAGTTCTGAGAGCAGCTGCATAAAGTGCCACTTTACCGACCGAAAACAGTCTCCAAAAAGCCACTTTTTCATACCAATGCCGTAAAAATAAATGTTCCGTTTTTATTTCATTCTCACACATTTTTTATATGATTGTATAATATAAGAGAATCCGAATTTTTAATCAGTCGAAATTTGGAGTGAATGCGGATGATTTTGCTGCAGGGCTGTGCAACGATTTTCTGGGTCCTTGTTAAAATATTACAGTTATCCCACGAGAGTCGAAATTTCATTTTGTCCGTTCATGATGAAAAAATATCTCAATGCGTTGTACGATTTCGAACGTATACTCGATATTTATTTTTCTCTTTAACTGAGGAAATGTTTAAAAATTTATTAGATATATGCTCGCATCTATAGCTTTTTAATTTTATTGAATAAAATTCGACCACGGGGGCATATACATAATTATATATATATGTATTAGACCTGTCCTTAAGAAGGGCAAAATCGAATTTTAATGGTCTTACCCCCCAAACCGGTTCGAAATAATTCAAAAACAATGTCAGAATTTTTTGGATTTTTTTCATCAATATTTACCCACCCCTATAAAGCCTTACTTTTTCTCATAAGAAAAGCATTGAGTTTTCGTGGTTTTTAGCATTTTTTTTACAGTTGCCCTAATTATCAGCCAAAAAATCCGAAATTCTAGGGAAATGTTGATAGTGATGTTACCTTTTTGTCGTATTTTTTTGAATCCGATAGAAGCATTTTTGGGCTAGATCCATCACATCTTTATTCTCTATGTGTTGCGAAAAACGACCATTAAAATTCGATTTTGCCCTTCTCAAGGACAGGTCTAATATGTATAATGTATCTTGGAAATAATTTAACAATGCTTTGAAGAAATATTTCACCGACTCCATTTTTACAGCTGATCCATTTTCACTATTTTCACTCGTCGTCCAAAATTATTTGGAATTTATCGACTCAATCTTATATGATGCAGCGATTCGAAAAAAAGTCGTACAAGTCGAAAGTCGTTGTATGGAGTAACTCTGATTTAATAATTAGGGACAGATTTAACTCGCGTCTTGTTGTATACATATACAAATACATTCGTTCACAAAACTAGGCTATCGCGAGTACGAAGTGTAACGCCGCGTGCGATTCGTGCGTAGGTTGATACCGACGCGTATTATATACGGCGGTATGTGTGTCTTCTTCTTCCTCCTTTTCTTCCTCTTCTTAATCTTCATCTTCATCTTCCTCTTCTTCTCTTTCTTCTTCTTCTTGTTCGTTAGCGAGCCGCGTGGGGAGCCCAGTTATGTGTAACGCTAGTTACCGTTGACACAAAGGAAATATGTTATAGCTGCACGTGGTGGTACAAGTTAGCATTCCTTCCTTAAGAGATGATCTCCATGGCTGCAGCGACGGCCACACTGGAAAGCATCTACCAAATTTTTCGCATTGATCATCGACGAAATCTGAACAAATGCGCGTGTGATCTCATTTCTACAATTATGTAGTCATTCAAATTCTTTGCCTCATTATTTTCAAATTAAAATTGACATAGTGTTTTTTTACGAATTTCTTTCTAACGATATTTTTTAACCGATGAACGGATTAGGTAATTATTTGGTTTTCATCTGTGTTCGTTGAATATTTTGTAAGCATTTTACTTTTTCAAATAGTTTATTCCAATTACTGTTTTAAGGTGAAGAATTGGAGATAAGGGAAAGAAAGAAAGAAAGAATGAAAGACAAAAAGAAGAAAAAACGTTGAAAAACGAAATGAAATAATTTCAAGAGAATCTCAAGGATTTGGAGTTGTTTTAAATTTAATTATTTCGTATAGTTTTCCGGAATCAGGTTTTTCAAATGTGACGTAGAATTATTATTGCGAAGTTAGGAAAGATGCAAACCTAATTATATTATGGTAGAGTATTTTTTTTTTATTGCGTGCCCTGAAGTTGTTTGTCACTCACACACACACACCTTTCGCAATATACGTGTCCGTACATATATCTACTTCTTACTTACAGTACAGACGAGTACGGGAAGTGCAGGCCGATGCACCGGAAGTCCGTATATAGTTTTTTCCTGTCTTGACGACGAAACTTTGCCCGTAGAGTGAATCAATACATACGGCAAGTAATCTATATGGGTATACCCACTGTCAATGATTTATTCTGCCAAATTATTATTATTATTTTTTTTTCTCAAATCTCAATCAAAATGATCCCACAGCACCCAATTTGATCCAGTCAGAAAATTTAATTTTACGAAATCCATGCGGCAAATGGAAGGGATAATAACTTTCCCCGAAAACTTGAAATATATAGAATATATATAGATATGTATACAGTGTATAGAGTACAGTATGTCCGTGTCTCATCGTCTTGATTATCATTATTATCGTTCATTGTGCGCTCGGGCGAGTGACGCGTGTATGAAGTGGACGTGATGTGATTCATTGCTCAGAACTGATTCACTGACTGCAGCGCAGGAGAAAGACAATGAATCAATCACCCCACTGCACCCACCACCGAACACCGAACACCGCGAGCACAGAGCACAGAGCACAGAGCACGATGGCTTCAACTCTCCAATGCTCGCTGGGTTACTTCAACTTCACCTGCTGCTCCTATATACTCTACTTTACTCTAATCTATTCTACTCTGTCCTGTATATACTCCCCCTGCTGCACATTATCCATTACTCACGTATGTGACGCATGTGGCGGATTATAGCGCCAACACGTGTGGGGAAAAATGGAAATTAATTTCTTTTCTTTTTGAACATACTTTTTGTTTGCTAAATTTGCTTTGAAAATGAGGAATAAACATGTATAACTGAAGTTCTGATTCATCAAGCTTGATCGAATTAGAATAGAAATGTGATTCTCCATCACTTTGGTTCCGCACATCAAGGGTTGATTGAACTTCGTAGGTTTACCGAGGGCACCGAATGAAAATATTTTAACTTAAAATGTTTCTGATCCAAGTGATCCTTCCAATTTTGTATGTTTTTTATTTCTTTATTTCTTTATTTATTTATTATCATTTCCACGGAGTAAACCCCTTCTACATAAACAATTTACAAAGAAAAAACAAGAAAACAAACAAAATTGCACATGGGTTTGACAAAAAACAGTTAAAATTAAATGTTCATTCCGGATTCGATCAACTTTGATTGATCAGAACTTCATTTACATAAATAAACGGATGGATTGAGAAATTCAAAAAGTAAAAGCAAAGGGTTCGCTTTATCTTTAGGGCTTTTTTTAGTTTGTCTATATCTTTTCCGTATTTTTTATGTAGAAGGCAAGGAGTCGTATAGGTATGTCTATCGATTTGTTAGTTTTTTTTACGAAATTGTCAATGTATTTCATTCGTGGATAAAATAATATGGATTCGCAGTTCAAATTGAAAGCAATAATTCCTGCGACGTTAATGTCAGTAAATTAACGTTGCAGTTTCGATTTCTTTCTCATAAAAATTGTGTTGAATTTCATTGAATTTCATTGGATAATGATGTAGACATGAGATAAAAATTGTCGTCGGTGAAACAGGTTTGACCCTTTACCTCGCGCGTGGTTAAAAGGCCGTCGCACATGGCTCGGCCACCACTTATAAACATCGCTCTATGCAAATGGGCCTTGAATGTGCCACGTGGCGGGCGGATTGGTCAGTCCCAATGTACCCCGATGTGCCCCGATGTCGACAAGGCTCCCGGGTTTTTGGCTCTCGCGTATAATACATATATAGCGTTTGAAGTTCGGTTTTCGAGTTTGCTCGAAGCTAGGAGGCAGCTGTTACGGGCAGGTGGGTACGCAGCTGTCCCTGGAGATGGGTGCAGAGCTGCTCTTTCGTATACATATATGAGTATATGTATACACTCTCCTCTTCTCTTCTCTTTTCCTCTCTTCTCTTCTCTCCAGTTGGTACCTAACCTAACTTTGGGTTTCACGTCCATCCTCGGATACCACGCTACTACTCATGCTTCCCGCGTCCTGCCTCCTGCCTCCTGGACCCGGAGTATATCCCCTTCTCCGATGTGAGTCGTGCGCCATCTCGTCTATTGATCTGCGAGTCAGCCAAAGGTTTTTCGGCTCCTCGCTTACTACGTACATAGGATCCTGCTGCTGCTTTCCTGTCTGACTTGCCTGACTGCCATGACTGACTCTCCATACTAGCTACGTCGCAGCTAGATGTCAGGCATGAGCTAGCCTCATTTCTAAATTGCCCGAGAATTTCAGTCGACCGCTGCAGGATCTCGTCCGCAGATATGGTCCCTGAGGATCTTATATTGTCTGTATATTAGTCTCAACACGAACCCGGAAGAAACTAAGAAAATAAGGAAAAATTGATGAGATATTAAGGAAAGGAAGTGAAAAAAAAAGAAAGAAAATGAAGAAGAAAGAAAAAGAAATAAATAAGAATGTAATTGCAGGTAAAATGGGATGAATTTTTATTCCTTTCGTACATATTGCGGATAGACGTATCTATCCTATGAATATAGGACCTAACTTTGTCTTCTTCGACCTACGGTTGTCGTTTACGATGATTTTCAAATGCGCCTGCTGTTGCGCTCGCGCTTACACTGCAGCAGCATCACTGGGCTGCTACGAACGAACGTGTTACGGGGGTGAATGACTAGTCCTGCGTAAGGACGAGGGGAGGGACGACGTGAAAATACCACTTCCGTACTGCACACACGTGGAAAGGGGTTAGTTTTTTTTTTATGTTTTATTTGATTTTTCATTCAACGAATTAAGTATCGAATGAAATACCAAATTAACAAATGAAGTACCATCTGCTACTCCGATCCACAAACGACGATATTTCTTCTCAAAAGTCTCTTTTTCTCATACGTTCCGAGATCGATTCACTATCTTTTTATTATCTTTGAGGAAGAAAATATCCGCGAATACCTATAACAAGATCATCATATCGATCTGGTTAAAGGAATTATGACTTGAATCAAAATAAAACGAAGAAAAATGAACAGAATTTTCTTCATTGCCTGAATTCAGTAATTACTCGGTCAAAATTTAGGATGAGTCATGAAATATGAAAAAGAAAAAAAAAAGATGACCGATTTTTTATAGTTTTTCTTTGTTATTCGTGATATTTTTATTTATTTATTTTTTGTCACTAATCGAACGTGGATGGCAGGCGATGAGAGAGATTTTTTTCGGAAAGCACGTGCGCGGTGTTTTTCGATAGTTGGTTTTTAGTGATGGTGAGTGAATAGAGTATGGGACTGACTTACACGAAGGTACTATATTATGATGTATATAGGTACGCTACCTACCGCTTAACAACACCTGGCTAATAATAACTTCCAAGGGGACAATCCATCGATTGAAAAGTACCTTGTGTCTGCATCTGGTGTGATCAATTAACACGGGTTTTTCTCGCATTTCTTTCTATTTTCAATTTTCAATTTTCTATTTTCTATTTTCTATTCACAAATTTCAATTCGAGAAGAGGGTTGATTTACTGTTAACAAACATACAGTTGGACATGGCGAAACGAATCGCTTGTCATTGTTACCAAATTTTCGTCGATCCAAACGAGATTCATTTGAGGCAAATGATTCTCGATACGGTCATGATTAATTTCTATTGTGTATCATGATAATAGTATATTGTGTGGCTAGTGCGAAAAGTAGGCGATTTTCGTCGAGTACTTACGAAGTTATAAGAAGATATTTTAGCTGATATTTCGTATAACGAGACGGGTATCGCCTTTTCGCACTGCCACACACGATATTTTTTGTAACTCCTGCTTGGAAAGTTTTATCTGAGAGAAGCAGACGCACGAAATAATTATATGATGGGCTTACCATCAGTGCGTAAAATTGAGCTATTTCGAAGTGCGCATGCGCCTCATTACACACTATAGTGCGTAAAATAGAGCATATCGAATGTGCGCATGCGCGGACTCTGTATTTGTTCACTATCCAGAAATAAGGCACTTGACGCACGCTACACAAGCCTCGAAAATAACACTTTTCAAGCTGGTGTTAAAAAAATAACTACTTTCGTTCTACTATGCGAGAATAGTAATTTTGAAGCTGTTGAGATGGTCTTGTGGATTTTCACTGGTCCTGTACACATCTACACGTATAGTGTATCGTGTGAATCTGTAGCGACACAAATATAGGTATAGAAGAAAGGTATGGCTGTTTGTCAGTCCACTTCAAAGCATGGATCCACTGAAGCTACCGAAGTTTTCCATTTGATCCGAGAAATTGAGTTACGGATCAATTTTCTTTACTCTTGTCTCTTATCCTATTCGCCGGCGACAGTGCAGCTGTATAGCTCAGGAGTGAAGAAAATGAAAAGGAGCTGGAAAAAAAGAGAGAAAGAAGATGAAGGAGAAGTGGAGAAAGAGATGGGAGAAAAAAGAAGATGAGAGAGAAAAGCACTGTCTTCTATCAGAGGAGAGGAGACTCCTTAACGTTGTATGAAAGAACGGGGTTCAAATCCTTGTTAAAAGCATTCCATCCTTGGGATAATAGAATTCAACTTGTATAATCCGTCCTAATTAATTCGTTAGTCAAATTAATATAAAACGAGGGACCCGCGCGCGATCATCATATCGCCGGCAGGTAGTAGATATGGTAATTTCTATTTTAAGGATCACTTTGGCTATAAGAATTACAATTCACCGCTTATTCGAGTATAAATATCGCACTTTTTTTCTTTCTCTCTTTTTCCCGTTTCTGTATTTCTCCATTTAATCTTCATTTTATTTTTCCCGTGTTTTTTCACGAATCTTCGTTGGGCGCGTTGGATTTTCATTTTCGAAAATCAAATAAGAAGAAAATGAAAACGCTTGAAGGTACGTATTCCAAAAATTTTAAATCAGGAGAATCGATTCTCTTGAAAAAAACAAGAATTTTAGTATAACTATTTGACCTCACTTCATATGTAGGATAAATGTCAACAGGAAATGATGAAGAGTTTGAATAAATTTCTCATTTTTTTTTCCTAAATAATTGTATCCTATTTTATTTTCGAAATTCTTCTATCGTTTGACCACTTCTCTTAATTGATGCTAATGAGGTATAATAATATATCCCACGTGGTTCTTCTTCGACCAGATTGGCCAAATTTGCTGTTTCTATCGTGGTGGTAGTGCAGGGAAAAAAGGCGAGAGGAGTAGGCAAAAGCTTGCAAGGTCGTGTATTATATTGTATAGGTACAGATAAACAGGATCAAAGTGATCCGTTGAAACCAAACAATTTTCAAGAGACCAAAAGCCTGCAGCTCTGGCTTTTCATGCGCCAATTTTTTCTTTCAGTCTTCTACGAAAACAGCTACCCGATCCACCCCACCGCGTCTGATTGCCCCGAGAAAAGAAACCAAACAGTTGTATAAAAATAAAAAAATAAAAACAAAATAACAATCAAAATAAAACACAAAGACGTAGAGGAAAAAAACTAAAGAAACTTGGGAGGTCAAATAACATAGTTGCTTGTTCATTTCGAACTTTCAACTGAATAACCTTTCTTTTTTCTTTTTTTCTTTTTCTTCTCGTGCATGAAAGTGTTCGACGGTTTTCACAAAAAAACCGGCAGAATAAATAAAAATGTAAAATTGGTACCCATACGCGGAATAATTTTCATTCATTTTTACGTGTAATTTGTTCTAATTATAGTAGGTCGCACATTTGTTCACTTCGATGAGAAAAAAAAACCAATAATAATAATAATAAAACACACAAAAAATACGCTATTCAGTTTCTTCTGAAGTACCCGAGTAGTATATATAGATAGACATAAACGTAAAGCAGGTAGCAGTCATCATCGGAATTTAACGGCGTCCGCTGACTCATTACAGTAGGTTGCTACTAGCAGTGCAGAGAAAATTGCTGAGAACGTTACAATAATATAATGAACAATGAATTGGAGACGGATAGACATTATCAGATGTTTAATTAATAATTCAATGAAACATTGAAGTCTTTCATTCAAATAAAAGAATAGATAGAAAAATCATTGCTCTTCTGATTAATGATTCAACGATATTGTAGAACAAATTCCCTTCCATTTTCAATTGAAAAAACGAAACCCAAATAAATAGAAAAATTGAAGAATTGGAAAATATATAAGAAATAATTTTTTTATGTGTCGATGATGATGATGATAATGACGGTGATGGCGCCGCACCTGCAGGTGTAACGGGTTAAACGACTCCGTACTCATCTCATCCATAGATGTGTTAATTAAATCTGACACGCTCTCGAACCCGCGACACGAGTTTGAATTAACAGGTATACAGGTACTCGTATGTATTTTCGCTATATCTGGAATTTTTATTTTTTTTTCGAATAAATAAAATCTAAAAATTGAAATTTATAAACCAATCTGGACGGCTTCGATTTCGCTCGAATCCTGGTCAAATTCGAGGTCAAATTCAAAAGTTCTAGGAGTAGGCAGTAGTTGGATCAACGAAACTTCTCCAGACTCTCTCTCTCTTCAGGAACGTTCGAAAGTTGTTTTTTTTTTTCCAACTCGGGAATGCTGTAGTAGGGTAGAAACTAGAGCTGTGCGATTAATCACTGAATCGAAAATGTCGATTAATCGGTTTTTCGATTAATCGTTATTCCGATTAATCGTTTCTCGACATTTTCGATTAATCGTTTTTCCAATTAATCGATTAATTTCAAATAAGTCACAATAATTTTTTTGATCAATTGAGATTCGAAATTTAATGCGTTCACCGGATTCGAGTCACATGATCGACGCTCATAATTCCATGTGAAAGGAAATTATTATGTAAATGGATATAAAATGAAAATTTATCCTAGTACAAATATAAATTTGAGTATATGAATTGATCGTTTCGTATGTATTTTTTTTAAAATTATCTCCACATCCAAATGATTGAAAATCATACGCGGTGACAAGTATTATCCATAATAATTTCCTTTCACATGAAATTATGGGCGTCGAACATCATGTGACTCGAAACCGGTGAACTAATTCGAATATAGCTTATTCAAAAACCTAATATATTTTCGTGTGAATTTGCATTATAATTGTTTCTCGGATATAGGATACTTCAGAATTTTAAAAACTTCATCCTAATTGTATAGGTCACTCAACTACTAGGTACTCTAATTTCCATATACGTAAAGTAATATGCGATGTATTATTGATTCGCGTACAGCTTTATTAATTTCGAACAGACATTTTGAACAGTGAGATATATTACGACCGCGTATATAGCCAGGAGGCTAATCGCCGTGTTTCAATATATTCAGGCACCTAGCTACTGTATATATACTAAATATATATTGTATCCCTATGGGCGTTTTATTCACACAATTTGATTCTCGTTATTATCATATGTATTATGGTTTCGCCATAACGACAACCGACACACGCACTTTTACTAAATATCCAATTCGCGATTCATTGCTTGGTAAATTATATATATAATATGTGATTATCTATACCCATACATCTAAATACTCGTGTAGAGAATCTCGTCGATGAGGTTCTATATATCGCGATACGTTTGTACAAGATAATCATACCGAATTGCGACATTGACAGCGAGTTCCGGAAAGCCAATAATTACCCAATCCTATAACGTATATACAATAATACCTGATATACAATCTGCGACTGACGGCGAACAGGTACACGTAGGTGTAGAAATAGTCAAGCTTGAAGGGTTGTATTTCGGGGAAAAAATCAGGACGGGATTGAAGTTCCGAATTCCAAAAGTTCCGAATGGTCAAAATTCCGAATTTATTTGCGACTAATGAACAACTACTTGAAATGAGATCATCTCATCACTAAATTCTCGGAGCTCGACGTAAGATTTTTACGACTATCGTCGTTTATCCCATTCAAATTCGCGAGAATTATTTCTACCCGAAAAACACGCCCTTGTCTTTCGCACGTGGGTATAGAAAAATATGGAAATTCCTTCACCGACTTATTCAAACGACGAACGAGATTTGGTATTGAAATTTTCCTAAATCGATCATAGTTTCTACAATGAATTGTTTTCCACAAATTACCGCTATTCAAAGATCAAAATATCTCTTCCGAACAAACTGGATTTTGACGAAGTTCAATCGTACAAACGCGAACGGTGCAACTAAATCTTCAGTCTCTTCTGCTCCCGGGACTGTCGTAATTTATCGATGTGTATGATTTTTGGAAAATGAGCTTCAGCAAGCTTGACAAGCAGACTGAGTTACAAACCTTTTGCGGTATTTCCAAAATGCACCGTTTGAAAGAGAAAGAACTAACCTATCTCCGAAATTCTCGAGGTGTACTGGTTGCCTCGAAAAGAGTTGTACCTACTATGTAGTCTGTGCCTCATGAAATCAAGGTTTTGGGTTTCAAGATTAGAATTTCGAATAATTGACGATCCAAGTCTCTGTCTCTCTGGCGGTTGTATAATCGCCTGTTAAATCTATCCTTGACCATTGGCACGCTTATATATGCTTATAGCTCATATTTGCATGTGATCGTATACGCGTGCACAACAGCACGTGTTTCTAGAATTTAGAATGATATTGTATACAAATATGATATCTCTCGTTAAAAGAACGTTACCGTCTTCGAATGCTTCCAAAATTAGACTGGTTATTTCCCAAAATAGAAAGACATATAAAAAAACAAAGTATAGGGGGGTTTAATGCAAGTTTTCAGTTCGCGACACAGAACCATACGCAGAACCAGAGGATGAAATTGACCCTCGATATTCAATGCCAAGAAATGTAATGCGGTATAGAGAGAAACGGGTAATTTTTCATTGGCTTTCTTTTAAGTATTAGGATAACTCTTGACCGTGAAGTGTAGACTTTAAATACACTGGAGCAAATTTATGTCAAATAATTTATGGCCAAGATCAAGTGTTTGTCTCAAAATAAACCACCGTGGAAATTTCATTCGCCAAAATGGGCAAAGCTTCATATCGAAATGTCTCACTGCAGTTGACAAAAAATCTGGTGAATTTGACAGACAAATAAAAACCAAAAACAAAACAAAAAGACAGTTTACATTGGAAAAAAGAGAATCCGGTACCATTTTCGTTCCTTTTTTTAAGAAGGAGATCTGCAATTTTTCCTTAAGAATTTGAAATGTCGGAATTACATTTTTTTTCACAAAACCCAATTCTCAAATTTGTTCTCACCGAATTTAACGTTTCCACATATAAATAGAGGATGGCGAAGGGCGAAAGATTGCGGGGGGTTGAGAGAGAGAGAGAGAGAGAGAGAGAGAGAGAGAGAGAGAGAGAGAGAGAGAGAGAGAGAGAGAGAAGAAAGGAGGGGACGGGATCAACCCTCTCGGGGGTTTCGGGAGATGGCGGGAACCAGTGCGATGGGGTCGCGCCGCGGTGCCCGTGACGTCATTTGAGGTGGGGGAGCGGGTGGGGCCAGGGATCGATGCTCGGCTAGCTCCGGGGAGGACGACGGGGACGACGGGGACGTTGGGTGTAACGAGCCGCGTGCAGGCAGGCAGGCAGGCGTACCGACGCCGCCGTAAACGACGTCCGCACACGACTCTAGAATCCATCTGGCCGGATGCTACTCTCTCTCTTTCTCCATTTCTCTATTTTTTTTTTCTCTTCCAATTTCTTCTCTTCTGATTCTTTCTCTCTCTCTCTCTCTATTTTTTTCTTACATCCTTTGTCTCGTTCATCTCCCCCAAACGTGTACCTTTCAATTAATAAACGCCATATTCTTTTTGTACTCATTTTCCCCTTCCCCAATTATATTTAACGATATCAAACGATTTCGAGAAACTGAAATGGACCAACGGAGACCAAAAATTATACATTGATATATTTTTTCTCTTTTTTTCCCCATATCTACGAAATTCCCCCCCCCCCCCCCCCCCCCCCCCCCCCCCCGACTCCAATCTCCTGTGTGTCTCTACACACTCTGCAAGTGTGCAAATTGTATGTTACACGTATATTTTCATTTCATCGATATACAGCAGATACGTGTTGTCAGTCAGCTCTTGATATAGGTAAACGTCAAGGATTTCGTTTGTTCGTTCGCCGAAATCAGAATTGAGATCGGTATCAGCTTTCGTCCGTTCGCGCGTTTCGTATATGTATACTGCCGTCGCAAAGTGAGAAGCTGCTGTATTCATACCTGTAAACACATGTATAGGTTCGTCAGAATGCCACGTGATCGTGATTTTTTGTATGGGGTATATACATATTATACCTATGTACCTCAGAATTCGTGGCAAATCTTTCATATAGGGTCAGTCCTCGTCAATAAATTAAGCTTTAGTCATTTTTCTGGAAAAAAACGGATTTTTTTTTATTCAATCATCAATTTTTGAAAAACAAAAAACCTATACCAGGTCGAAAGAATGTTCTTGGAAAATGGAGGGAAAAAAAAAGATTGTTCGGAAAATGACCGGGGAAATTTTGATTCTGATTTACACGAAAACGATTAGAAGAAAAAATAAATGAATTCGAATATAGATCGCGTGAAAAAAGTTCTGACGAATGGAAATTGAAAAGAACACTACGAAGACATTTTTTGGAGCAAAAATTGGTTGAGGATATTCGAACCCCTGATTAGACGATGAGATTATATTACTAATCCCCAATCCTTCAATTAGAGAATAAAACAAAGAATGATCGTTTGTACAAGAATGGCTGATTGTGAGTGGACGATTGACCCTGTGAATAATTCTTTACCAATTCTACATCATATATCCGTAGCGAAGTAGCCAAACCAACCAACATTCCAATTACACATGTGTGCCCGTCTTTGTGTCATTTGTCTCTTTTTGGTTAACCGCAGTGAAGAAATCGGGTAATGCCCATACATACTAACAAACACTGTACTGTGATCTGCAGGTGCTTGAAAAATTGTTTTGTGTGCATAGATCGAATCTCCTCAGGTATATCGACGATGTTGGATCCTGAGAGGGGAACAGGTTGTTCTCTTTACAAGTTCTAACGATCGTTCTCGCCCAATGTTGAGTCAGATATATTATAAAGGATCCGTAAAACCAGCCGATTCCTGCGCTGCACTCCATCTATCCATGAATGAACCTATATTTAGTCTTTCTGCGCAATCGAATCTCTCTCTCCTGATTGTCGCAGGGGATAATGATATCCAACTAATCTGCCTATACGTGTGAACGGCTTTTATCTATAGATAAAAGAGGAGATCGCCGTTCATACGTAGACGGGAATAATCGAGCGAAAATGATGAAAATCATTGGGAAATCATTGGTGTACTTACCGTGTCCTACTGTGTAGCAGAACTGAAAGGCACTTGTAACGTTGATGGAACTTTCCGTAAAAGACCTTTTCAATCCTGCTATATGTATACAGTATGCCGTTACACCGATGCGAATATCCAGCATGATCATGTCAGTGGTGCATGGGCAATTGGGTCCAGCCCGCATTTAACTAACTAGACTAGAACATGCCGATGAGGATAACGTGTGCGCGTTCAAGTTTGTTTGTTTGTTTCGTTGACTGAAGAATTTAAAGACGGCTATCCTTATGGGGTTTTGTGTGCCAGTCAAGTGGGCCCAAGTGGGCTCGGGGATACGAACGGTCTTCAACTTTACCGACAAAATAACGTTGCACTATATCTTTAGTGTGCACATAATATAGATATACCACAATGTTATTTCAGTCGGTAACCAAGTCCATTTGCTCGGCACACCAAACTACCCAGGGTTAGCCGTCTTTAAATTCTTCAGTCAACGTTTGTTTGCTTGTTTGTTTCGATATGTATGTTTGTTTGTTTGTTTGTATGTACTGTTATCGGTTAATTGCCATGCCTTTCAGCATGTTGCCACCGATGAAAATGACGCTTGTTTGATCAAGAAGGACCTTTACTCTTCATAGCAGTTCATAGGGCAATCACTATTCTAATTTTTGCTGATTTCTATGTATCTCGGGTAGAAACATTATACAGTGATGTGGATACGAACTGTTGCGTAATTCACTTGCATATCCGGAATTTGAGTATTGTTGAATGTGACAAAAGGCAATTCCTGAACAGTGTGGAGAAAAATGAGGTGAAAAATAAAAAACTTAGATTTCGTGGATGCTGAATATTCTCGATAGAGTCTTGTCGAAAATCACGTGGCGTTTCAATTAGCCTTAGTATGCACCTCCGGCGGTCAACGGTCACTACCTACTACCCACTAGCTTCTCTATAATATGTTCGATCCTGTACTACCACGCACCACGCACCTCGAACAAACTGATATCTCCTTGATTTATGTATAACCCACACTATCTGCTCGTATTAGCATACAAGGTGCACGCCGCGGAATACCTACTCGTAGATGCATGCACATGTACATACATGCGCAATTACACAACAATTTATTTATTATACGTTATATACATATTATACTGAGCAGGGCAAGAAATAAATATCCTACGTACCTGAGCAGGTACACGGAAATTCTATTTCGTAGATATAATCGCCTCCCAAATTCATCCGAAACTAGAATTCTCAGTAAAATAGTTACAATCCTCTCATTTCAAAACACCCAGGTCACAAATTTTATAGGTATACCGTATGTTCGATAAAGACTTTTTTTTAGAACTTCTCTATAGAAGATCTTATCGGCGAGTATGCAAAATTTGATCATCATTCTTTTTCGTCCATTTGCAAATAACTGTCTAGAAAATGGCATCTTCAAATTTCCCCCCACTCAATCTATGACCCCCACGTATACTATAAAATTTCGACCCTCTTAATCTGTTGATTCCAAATTGCAGAGTCCACCAGGAATCCGCCCTTCATAAAAAAATAAAAATAAAAAAATAGCTGAACTTGTCTAAAAACGATGAAGGCAAATTTGTATCTGTGGAACGCGCACCTTTATCGAGGGTAGGCAGGTAGATGGATAGATAAATAGATGGATGGACAGATAGGCAGGGGTACCACTGAATCAACAAGTTTGCGTTATCGCTAGTTCGCGATCCCCCGTGAGATTTGCCTCCCTTATTCCTAGCCTGAAAATCGTTTGCGGGGATATTATACACCCGCCCGCTGTGAAAAGAGATAGCGAGAGGGTTGGGCAATGATTTAAACGGATGAAATTGGTTGGAAATCCCGGCTGATAGATCAGTAACGCTATGATTTTTCATTCATTTTCTTTTCCTTGTTCTTCTTCATATTTCTATATTATTCAGTATTTGCTGCTCCTGCGTGGGTTAGGTGGGTAATTATCCCACTTGCCATGAACAAGAAACAATTCTAATGCATCATTTCACTAGATTCTTCTACGATGATGTTAAATTTGATGGTATTTTCAATGTAATCAATCGGTTGTAACAGTATATTCGGATCTACAGCTCCATATAGAGAATGCCTCACGATAATCATCAATGGACAATCATCATTTTGCCATGACGAAATTATACACCTTGCACGTTTACAACTCCCGTCCGATGACGACGACGATGATGATGATGATGATGATACGTTAGTGAAAATTACTTGCCGTTTCACTGCGGCCTGTCTGGTTTTATCATCGGGGTGGATAATTCGGAGTATACTAGACTAGACTGAGGGATGGTTGGACGGTTGGACAGTTGGACGAAACGGATGGATGTATGGATGGATACATAATATAATCGGGGGACGGTTACCGGCTACGTATAACAGACAGATTCATGGCACCCATTACGAGGTTCATATCCGTACGATTCATGTTTATCACTGGACCCATAGCCCCCCCTATTATCCGTCCTTCTGAACCACGTACAGCTTCCGAAGCTATATGCCACAGCTCTCTCATCTCTGCTAGGCACTTCTGTCGACGCATCTCTCTGATTGAGATTTGCTCAATGGGCTCCCATATTATCGTATACGATGTTCTCGTACCTGCAGCATGTTCACCGCATCGGTTTATGGTGCCAAATCATCTAACTGACTGTCTTTCATATATTTTTGTCTTATTCTTTTGATTGTTTTGTTTCGAAATTATGTTCGCTAGTTTTTGTCGAATGAGAACAAAAAGAAAGAACACAACAACAAAATACAGAAAATGTTGGATTGTTCGCAGAACTTTGCGATTAACTTTTTGACAAAGTTGTGCATAAAGGGTCTCCGGCACTCACCCTGGTTACGGTGTAGGTAGGGGTCGGATTGAAATTTCGAATTTCAAAAGCTGCGAAGAGTCGAGATTCCGAATTTTTATACTACCGACTTAGAGTTGTTAACGTGCGAGTTTTCTTGACTGTTGTAGGATACGTAGGAATTGATTCATGGGTGTACCAGTCATTGTAGATTATAAAAAAGTAGAGTTGTTAGAAAGATTGTTTTCCGAAAGTCTACGTAGTCAATCTGAAAAACTCCGGATGAAAAAATACCGAGGGTTAAAGATCCCAAAAGGCAAAGACTCCGAATCTCAGAATTTAATTGCTCAGGCAACGTCGTTTATTGGACAGCTTTGTCATGAGCTTCCCTTAAATTGGAGGATTTTTGGACGTTCTGAGTTTCGAACTTTCGGATATTTAAGCTGCCGGCATTTTGACCTTTCGGAATTTGCAAGCCTGAACTCTAACACTTCTAGGAACTCAGAATCGCGTCTCATCGTCAGATGGATTCGGAATTTTGACCCTTCGGGACTTTAACCATAACTCGGCAGTGGAAACGTTAGGAAACTTAACCACTGCGTTCCGTTCCGTTCCATTCCATACCATTCTGTTCTGTTCTGTTCTGTTTTCTGTGCCTCTTCTTTCACCTTCGTTCAGTTCGTTCGTTTTCCCTTTGGGTCGGACGGCTGTGCAGTAACTTTACAAACGCACAATTTCGCGGCTCTCTGTATTGGTAGGGACTACTATGGGGGTGGTTTCTTTTTGTGGAACCATTGCTGTATACGGACCGAACGCCTTTCCTTCGGAACCCTTCAGGGGGATTTGGAAATTCCGAGGGGATGAAGAGTACGCACCATCAACTTCTACCTCTACTACCTATACTCACTTGAATTTGCTAAACAGGTACCTACTTTGCGCAGAATTATATTAACTATCGGCTGAAGGCCTATACATAGACCTATTGCAGAAAGACACGCCCGCAGCAGGGTAACTGATGATTTTGCAAAATCAGGAAAAATGCTCAAAAATGGCTAAATTTTATCCGACGATATCTCGAGAACTAAGTAACGGATTATGTTGGTGATTTAGGTATCGATCGATGCGCTGTCTTCCAGCTTTGAACTGATCAGATACGTGTATGCTGACCGGATATGATAGTTGTCCAGTGATTTTCGGGTTACTCTAGAAACGAAATTTCAAAGTAAAAAAAAAAGGTGTCACGGATGTTATCTCGAGAATGCATGTACGGATATTTTTATGATCTTTGTCTCTCGATCGACAGTATCTGCTGTCCTTCCTAAAAATCTTCCTAAATTTGTGAATCGATCGATTGATGTAGAATTCAATTTGTTAGAATGAATTTTCTGCTCAAAAAATCTCTGGACATCAGGAAGTTAAAAGCTCATCGTGGTCAGCCAGTCATTATTATCTTGTTGTTTGAAAAATTTTCGGTTCTGGCGGTCACTATCGCACGATCATCCTGTACATTACAGGTCCATGTTCGCGCCAGTGGCTCGTGCTTTTTGCCTGAAAGCGTAGGTTGGTAGATTATTGCTGAAAACCGGCTGCAGGTTTACTTTGGGTCGTTGTTAGCTTTGGATAAGTCGTCACTCTTCGGGTGTGGGTATATTGTGGTATGTAGGTGTAGGTTTAGGTGTAGGTACAGGTACAGGCATATATATATGCCCGACTACCACCCGGGTATGTATTTTCCCTTACTGCAGAAAGAAACTTTGCTTTAGCTGCCATCAGGGTTTTAAAAATTCAAGCCACTACTTTTTCAAGTGCGAACTCGACTTATCGTGAAGTGGCTTCTACGGGATTGTCAAACACTATTAGAGTAACGGCTCTAGTAGTTTTTAAAAAATAGTCTCTCACATTCTAAACATAAATATATATCCATGCTGGTCTGACGCTTCGTCCTCAACTAAAAACTACTGCTTTTTGTTAGAATGTTTAGATTTATACTCAATTCTTTGAAAATAGGTACATCTAGACAATTTGTTACGCTAGAAGTGTTGGATAACTTGAAATCACCCTCGTACATTTTAATATTTGGTTATATAATTTTTGGAATACCCCGTTGATTAATTTTTAACCATAGAATCGTCGATTTCTATTTTGTTGCAAATAATTTTGATCTCATTGTGTCCCTATTTTTTACTGTATCAAATGATTTCGATTCCGTTTCAAGATTCTCATTAAATCTGAAAGGAAATGTAAGAGAGATGAAAAATGATCAGGACAAAATTGAACACGTGAATCGATAAATAACAAAAAGTATAACTGAAGTAGTAATTATGTTTGAAAAATGTTTAAACTTCAATTCAGCTTTGCCCTCAGATTAAATTGTTACTGTGTAAACTATGAAGCAATAATAAACTATAAATGTTGTGCGGCATGGGCATGGGGCTTCCCAACGGACCTTGGCACGTTTGCGAAACGAGAACGAGAACGAGAACGCTTTTCTCGGGCTGCAAAGTCTCTCTCCGCGTCTTGCCTTGTCTTGCCTTACTTTACCTTAGCCTTAGCTGTTGTTCTGTTCTGTCCTATTCTGTTCTGTTCTGTTCTGTTCTGTTCTGTTGCACTAGACAATTCTCCTCACGAACAGCCCGGCAGGCAAACCTTTCTTCAACACATATTACCGACGTATTCTCTTTTCTCGTGGGTGTATACCTAGTATACTTTAAATCTAAACCTACGCGGGACTATAGTAGCCTATGGATGAAAGTAGTCCAGAAAGTAACGTTGCGAATAGTAAAGTAATACAGACTATCGGAATAGAGTAGAAAAAATAAATTGCATTTTACTAGATTTGGGGGGGGGGGGGGGGGGGGGGGAATGAATAAATAAACTTGCAGAATCTGAAAAATAATTCATGCAGATTCAATCCTTGGCGAAATTGTGATCGAAATTACCTCAGCCGCATGTTTTTCTTAAAAAATGATGATTATTTTTGTTTCGCGTTCATTTTTTTAGACACAAAATCTTTCACGATCGGTTATCTTCCTCTTTGTTTTTAATAATCGCTCAATATTTTTGTTATATAATTTTTCGTCGTCTTTTTTTGTTCAAATGGGGCAAATTTTTCGCTATTTTTGTGATTTTGCTACAATTTTTTCGTATCCTTAAATTATTAAATTCTTCTGATTTCATGATGATTTTTTTATTTCTTCAACCTTTTCAGAGTTTATTAGATTTACATCGTTTTTTACATTTTGCAACAATTGCCTAATAAAAAGGATCCGCGGAGCAAAAATGTTGAATCTAAATCTTTTTTTCAGGATTGGTTTCCGATTCTCTGTGTACGTATAGGCCTAATATTCCGAAGAATTAGAAATCAAGTGGGCATACCAAATTTTTAAAGACGTACTTAGATCGATGCAGCGAAGCTTTCGGTTCTCGTACTTCGTCTCTCGTCTTTGGTCCTTTTTTTCACTGCTTCGTTTTCTGTGGACGCAGGATGCATTTATAAACCTGCATTTACCTGTGCCTCCTGCACCCCATTACTTGCTTGCCTGCTTGCTGCACCGGGGATCACGCGATAGAAAGAAAAAAAGAAAGAAAGAAAGAAAGAAAGAAAGAAAGAAAAAAAAACCAAATAGCGGAGGTGGCGCGTCGCCCAACACCTGGTCGTTCTTCTTTCGAAAAAGTACCTAGAACTAGAAGTAGAAGCAGAAAAGTAGTAAACGTGGAATCAGGAGCAGGTAGCAGCCGAATCGGGGATTCGGCTACACTTCTTCTTAGCGGTCGCTTTTCTCTCTCTCTCTCTCTCGGTTACCTTTTGTCCAGATTTTTCAAGTTCAGCCTCTATTCAACCAAATATAATACATAGAATTGGGGGTTTCTCAAACTTCGACTATATCGGTAATGTAATATAGAAAACCTTTCCGAAGTACTTCCTTACCAAAACTCTCTTTGTCGTGTCGGAAGCGCGGTCTAAGGGTTTCTCTCTAGCTTCGAATAATTCGTATACAACTCGATGTTTTTTCCCTGCGCTGCAGCAATTCATTTGATATATTATTAATACAGCTCGCGTGAAACTATAGGTAGAAAGAAATTCTATGGTTTTTTTGGAATTATCTTTGAAACGAAGATCTCTGAATCAACATATCCGCGGATTGGAATAATGGAAACCTGCAATTTCCAATCACTGATACAAACCGACAATCAAAAACCTACCCTTCTTTTCTGGATAAGAAAGGGATTAATTTTGATCTAACGTGACTCCGTTCGTTGGGCTGAAATTACGCAAAAAAATCAATGAAAAAATGTCAAAAGGGAAGAACCCTTTTCAAGTTAGAGCCGTTCAAAGTTGTCCAATACGGAAGCAGATGAGGGACCATTGCAGGGCCGCGATCACGAGGCTGTTGAGGTTCGTAGCGGGGCACTTGCCACCTAATTCATCTCGCCAACCGACAAAATCACAAGCAAGCCGTGACGATAGATCGGTTGTTTAAACGACGCGATTGTGGTAAAATATTACGCGGCGACTGACAATTGACATCGGGGTGGCGAAGACTGATGGGCCAGCCCTGCTGTCGTCTCTCATTGGCTCTCGTATTAGCGAACTTTGAACGGCTCTAACTTGTGAACGGTCATTCGCTCAACAGTTTTTCATTGATCATTTCCGTCTTAGATTTTCAAAATGAATCCACTGGTGCGAGGAAAGTGCCTCATTCCGGTATACCCTGTATGTACATGTCATCATTACACGTATACGTATTGATGGAAATTATTCTCGAAGCTAATTTCGAGACACTTAGCTGTCGACCAAAAGTAAGTAAAATCGCGTAGTAGCAGGAGTGCAGGAGCAGAACGAAGCTGACTAGTGCCAACGCTCCTGCTGCAGGAGTCATTAAAATGCGTTAAAAATTTTTATTATTTTGTAAACTAGGCAAGACCCTGAGTGATAATGAGTGGAGGAAGGCGAACGCGAAGAAAAATAACGGAGGAAAAAAAATATGGCTACTACTTTTTTTTTAGTCTTATGTTCACAACACTCTCGTCTGTCTGTAATCTCTAATACAAAAATTTCGAAGGATTTTCTTCTTGCTCTGAATTTTCTAAGAAAATAAAGACAATAGAACGTGCAAAGAAGAGAAAAAAAATACACAAAAAAATTGATTTTAGTAACAGATTTTCTTGGCCGTTGTTATCTTCACTGTCTTTATTGAAGGACAAAATTGCTGCTACATTTGCGAATTGCAATAACTTTGTCAAGGGTTTTCAATGATTTTGGAATTATCACTTCGCCCGCCTGTGTGAGAATAATAAAAATCATAATGACGATAGTAATGATGATATGATGATAATAATATAAATAATTTGCGTCGAGTGAGGTTCGTTCTTTCGTAAGTCGGTGTAGAAGGTAGTATTACCGTTGTTTCCCAACGCTTTAATTACGAAATGCACTGTGCACTATGACCTCGTGGTAGAAGACGGCTGATGATTCCTAGAGGAAACTAGATTGCAGGCGAAGTGTAAAAGGGTCAATATGAAAAATTGTTGAAAGAAAATTTTTTTCAAATATACATGTGTCTACTATAGTTTTGTTGAGATTTCTTAAACATTTTGAATTTTGAGTATTGGATTTCTCACGAATTTTGTAATGGTTCCAAAAAAACTAAAATGAACCCAGATAATCCTGCTGTGTATGTTTTAGTCTAGAAATTTGTTTTATAGGGTGTTTTGAGACGTTGTCTTCTTCTTTGATTTACGATTGCATGAATGTACACGTGCATCTATATTACGAAAACGGGCAATTACGAGACTTGAGTAATTAATTCTTTATTTCAATTATTCTCACTTTACCTCATCCGCTTTCATACAATATATACACGTTAGTTTTTTCCGCTAGAATCCAGATCACATCAAACCAAAAATTTCGGGCAGAATTCAAACCGTTCAATTACTTTTTGACAACTCAAAACATTTTTAGGGGTACTCTTCGTATAGTTGATTCATTGAAAAAACGAAAACTAGACGAAAGTCAATCTCAGCTGTTTATAGTCCTTGAGAGCTTTTCCTAGTCTATAGCGTTATCTAATCGTATGTGAGATTTTTTCTTCTTGATTCTCATTTCGAATATACATATACACATATGTATAGGTGCGTTATTTTCGTATATAGTTCTGCTTCCATAAGCTACGATGTTGTAGGTTTTTTAGTGGCGTGGGCCCATTGCTGGCGCGAGAACGAACGACGTTAAAGGATGTTAAAAAATGACGAGGCATCTGGTAGAGTCTACTTTGGTTGGATCTCTTCGACCTTTTTATCATCGGTTTGCTTTCTTTATTTTTATTCCAAAACAATTTTCCGGGTCGATGAACCTTAGGGTGTTCTCAGTACTTGTGCGATATACTCCCACCATTCAACCATTCGTAGATAACTAACAACGTATACGTGGTTGTGGCTGAAAACCTGCATTGATTCATGTCCATCCTATTCATTGATCATCATCCGCATTCCCATCGGCCAAAGATTATTCATAGTTTCATTCTACGGACTCGATTCCGTCGTCATCCTTCACCACCAATTCTCATTTTCGACTAGTCTTTGAATTTTCACGAAGACACGCATTCTTCCTAAAATGGAAATAAGTCCTTTCTGTTAGAGCTTTGTCATTTATTTCTGAAATTATCGTTGCGAGAGGTATGAGATTATCACGCCTTTCTCTCTCTCGGTCCTTATGCCTGTGTCTTCTTCATATCTCTATAGGACTGGAAATTATATACATTGTTGTGAATAGTCGAGCCTTGAGTCAGTCGGCTTAGTTTACATACACATAGATGAAGTAACGTCGACTTTGCCATGTCCTCGACGACTTTTGTCAGCTTTCTCAACTACCAGAGCTGCTGGATAAACGCGGTTATCTTAACTTTGCAGCCTGCGACGTCCTCCACATACAAGCTGGTAGTCATCCAGGCAAAGACAGAGAATACAATAGCACATTACGCACCTACGTCCTACCCGGTAGTTTCCTTTATCTTCTATCACAATTATAGCTTACAATTAGTTTTGGCAGTCATGAAGCTACATCTGTGGATTTGAGTAAAATGTATGTACGTTTCTTTCCTTGTTGAATATCCGATGAGTAGGTAATTAATGAAATTGATGGTCAGCTCGATGTGGCAACTTCATTTTTGTACTTTAATTGTTTGGTAACTTTTTCGATATTTCTCTGACGGCGACACTTGCATATATCAGAGACGCCACGGTTCGCGACAGTCGCATCGAACGTGGATAGAGGCCAGTTATCGAAACTCCATGTGGCCTCCGCCACGGCAAGCAAACATACGTCATAGATAACAAAACGAGAAACTTGGCCTCGGATTATTCCGCGATAATAGTCAAAGCTGATTTCCTTCGAACGTGTCGGCTTCGGGTAACAATAAAAATGATCATTATTGCTCCGCAGTATCAAACGATCAGTCGATATATTCCATACAATCATTATTTTGTTTATAACATACTTTTCTCAATTGATTGAATTCCATTCAAGTAATTGGCAGCTTAGATTTTTGTCCAATTTTTTTTCCCCTCAATTTCCATTTTGAATATCTCACGTTCGGATTTGCAAAATACTTTCTACAATTTATATCTGCCATTTAGTAAATTATTATACGTATTTTATGAATTTCAATATTTAAAAAAATTGACTGTATACCATTTTTTCGTTTCAAATTGTTTTTAGAAACAACAAAAACCTGTCTGATAATTTATCGGAGAAATGAGTCGAGCTAAAAAGAAAAAGAAAAAATCCCTTTTTTGAAATCTGAAAGCGGTTTTGAGTTGATGGGAGCTCTGAGGGTTATTTCACGCTTGAACGTAGGTACATTTGCGGAATCAAAGTAAGTAACATTCGATTACTTGGTGTGCACATGTCGCAGACAATTTATGGCACTGAACGGCCAGGTCAGGCTGCGTTAATGCTGTGCTTCCTTTGCTTCCTCCTCTCGGCGATGAGTTAATGCGAGAGCTTCAGGCGTGGCAAGTCCAGACCGCTGACCACCGACCACCGGACTCCCGCAGCAGAAGCACTAGGTACCTATCTACCTATACCTACTCAAGCTCGCGGTCGTTCGACTTGAGAGAACTTCTTCAAGCGTTGTGACCCGGGCGGGGTCGTGGGAGCCACGAGCCAGAAGCCAAGAGGCAACAGCCAGGAGCCAAGAGGCAAGAGCCAGCAGCCAAGAGGCAAGAGGCAAGAGGCAAGAGCCCCAGAGCTACTAGAGACGGAGGAGCAGGTCCATGTCCATGTCCATTTCCCTGAGGCTTGACTTGTCCACCACAGAGAAGAACGGCCCTTCCTCGGTGGACGAGGGAGGAAGAGTACATATAGGTTGGAAAGCTGACAGGAAAGAGCTTATATTTATCATACGACACGACAGACGTATACATACATTTGACAATCGCTAAACCGGAGAAAAAGAGACTCCTTCTGCTCGTCATGGCATCAGAATTTATTTTTATATCGCATGTTCTCTGGATGGACGAAAAATAATGATGAAGTTATCTTTCCTTTGCCTTTTCTTCTCTCTTGAGTTTAATCGGTTTCTGATGAATTTTTTCTATTGACTTATATGTCGGGGCAGAGACCAGAATATTTTAACACATCGGAGAATTCTACCGTTACCAGTTCGCTTAGATTTTTTGTTTTGTTTTGGGTTGTTTTCTATAAGTATTTTGGGAAGTTTGAAAAACTGCAAATATTGCAACGTTCGGGGAATTTCGAGTTCTGAAGATAGGTAGGTTACTATTTTTTGAATTTCCCGAATTCGGGAATGATTCTTTTCCGAATAACTATACCAAACCTGATGAACTTTGTCTGATTTATCTGCAACCGCCACAAGAGGAAAATAAAAACAAAAAGTACTATAAAATTATTCATATCCCACAATATTTTACTAGGAATTGAATCGAAGAATTAAAGATTCCGTTCGATATTTGAAAAAATGACTGTTTTTGAAGTGAAATTATTGGTCTCGTGATCGAAACAACAAAAAAGAAAACAAGAAACAATTTTACATGTTACGATTTTGGATTGCGATTGATGAAAAGTCATGAATTTCAAAAATATAGTGAGTTTCATTTTCATGTGAGCTATAGTCAGACGAAAATTTCAGGTTCTGTTTTCCAATTGAGGAATAAAAATAGTTATTCTGATTTTTACCATAGGGCAGTTGAGTTTATAGTGAGTACCTCGTTAACTAGCCCCATGGTTGGGTCACTGCGGGTCATAAGTCACATGTCTAATAAAGTCAACTAGGCAAAACTTCATCCTGAGTTTGTATCCAATTGAACGACGAAGTTTACCGACAGTTTTGGGCTCTGTGGAGTTGAGAGTATAGCTATGTGATCGATGTGAAATATTAGGTTTCGAGGCCACAAGCTGACCTACGCGACGTAATACCATGTTACAGTATCTTTTATTTTCTTCTATTTCAGACTGATTGTCAACCAATAACGAAGTTTTTCAAAAAAGTTCTTCACTCAACGATTTTTGAGTGACTTTTTTCATTCAATATCTTTTTTCAAGTACAATTTTCACATCATTATTATAGCGTTAAACAGTTATGTATGTACCAATTATCCGATTACCGGTGGTGATTAACTTTTCGTGGGAACCGATTTTCCGAGAATGGTCTGGTTTGTCGGTATATTCATCACTAGCCTTTAGGATATCTTGAATTTCGTTTCGTTCTTCCGGTTTAATTATTGTTCTCGTTATTATACACGTGTAATGCATTTCGTAAGAAATGAAATTTTGTATCGTCGGCAATTGAAGCCGCTAGCTTAGCTGGTTCCAAATTCTATTATTTCATGGTCTATAAATATTCATCTCTTCAATTTTTTTTTTTTTTTGCAATTTTTCACGTACACGGTGTCGTGCGGAGTTTTTCTCCCGCGGAAATTAATAAAAACGAGTGAACATCATTTGCAAAATGTTTACAAACGTTGTTCATTTCAACGTCGACTAATTTTCAAATTCCTAGTTCTTCTGGTTAAAAATATTTAAAAAAAAGAGCGAAAAAATAAAATTAGTAGAGAAACTCAAGTCGTCGCGTTTATAGCGCCGAGGTCAAATGTCTCTTACTCGTAACTATTGCGACTCGCCTAACTCGTATTCGCCCTAATGACATTAGGAAGTCAGTAGTTAAGACTGGCTTGCAAGATCAGCATTTACAATTAGTTTATTTTCACGTATTTATTTATTTATTTGTTTTATCATGCCGTTCTCGTCTTTAGCTTTGTCTGTGGGTGTCGAAATGGCTCCAGGTTTCAATTTCGATGTAGATTGCTTGAAATTCTGTAAAAACTCAAAATCTACGATTTTTTAGACCTTCAATCTTTCATTTAGAATCCAAGAATGAACTTCCAAAATTGAAAGAAAATGATTCACCGTGTTTTTTAGACAAAAATCAATGTTAACCGAGGAGTGAATGACGGAGGCGAAAATATGGTGTACAAAATGCAAGAGATATTTAGGAAGTATTGTCAAATATTGGGAGATAAATCATGCCAGGATCTCGAAAAGTGTTGGAAAATTTCGGAAAATCTTGAAAAGGAGCTTAAAATGTATAGAAAAGTTGGAATAATTTAGGGGGAGATACTGAGAGATGTTTAGAAATTGGAGATATAGTATACGAGTTTTTGCCTCGTGGTTTACCTCTCGATAATAACCATCTTCCAAATGAAGAAATTTTTTTCTTGCGAAACCAGCGGTTTGAAAAAACATTGAACGACCGTGTTCCTGGAATAAAAAATCGAATTTCTTCATTGTTAGTCAATTTTTGTGTTCGGTTTACATATGAGCTCGTATTTTTGCTAAAGCATATAAGAATCGGCAATGTCATTGGGCGCAAAGTGACGTCACTATTCCATCACCCTCTATTCCTCATCTTGAATTTTCTACTCTATTGATTCCGAAAGCGTGATTCATTCATTGATCTATGCAAATTTTCGCGTACGTGTTCCGGCTTTCTGTATATTATAGACAATGAGTCATAATATATACGTGTAATAATGTCCAGACTTGGGTATATTTATGGTGTGCATACGTCATTGTGCTTAATTAGTTGAAGTGTTATCCAACGGAACAGCTGAGAGCTGTTGTACGATTTCATGTACCCACTGCAGGATGTCGTTTTATCGTTTTCAAACATCGAAATGATAAGAAAAGGAATAAGGAAGAAGGGAAACGTTTATATCTGGGTGAATATACATATAGAAGCAAGGATGTCAGAGACTTGATACTTCTTCACGGTCGCTTCGTTGGCTTTGACCCAAATGATATTGTTATGTCGGGTATTACCTTGCTTCGGCGTTTCAGGTTTGAGGAGAGCTTTGTTTCAGTCATTTGGCTTTGAGTAGTAAATCTGGAAACAGCTAATTATATCCATTTCAAAGAGAATGGTGGTTACACAAGCTCTTACATCTGTGTAGTTGGTACAGATATCGAAAGACTTGTCACCTCGTCTCTTCTTCAGTTTCAGTTTCTATTTCTTCTCAAGAACGTCGTACAGTTTTGATGAATGATCAGGATGTCTGGGGTAAACAGTTTTTCCACCTCTCATTAACCCATTGACTGACTGATATGACGTTTACGACACACAACAACATCGTACATGATTTCATGTATGTCATGTACAACTTGGTGTATTCTCTGTATACCTATACAATATACATACAGTTTTACTTTTTCTCTTGCTCTAAATACGTAGGTACTATGCGGATACACTTACGTATTACTATAATAATATATCTAATAATTTCTTCCAAATAGGGTGCGGCTGTTCCATATCTTCCTCAAACAATGTCGGGCAAACATTTTGCCAAAATGAGTCAAGTAGAATTGTAGTAAGATGGATGTAGGTATACTTAGGTATGGTTTTTCGCGTGGAAAGAAATTGCTGCAATGTCCTTTTGAAATGGTTCCATTCGATCGGTTGTTATTAGGATGAGTTTTTATTTTCGAAATTTATTTTTATAACTTCTGACTTGAAAACAAAAGAAGTTTTTATAATCGTTCTAAAAATGAAATCTGAGCTTACAGATCGATCAATTTTCAAATTTTAACCTTTTTCCAAAATAAGTGTTCATAGATTGTTCGGGTTGGTGAGCCAAAGTCCGAAGTCGAGAATGACGGATGTAGAAATACGAAATCAATTATCTTTCCGCTCGTGGTAGAATTGATTTTCTATACCTACTAATAAAACTTTTTACTCAAAGCTGGATACTATTTTTTTTCGAGGCCAAAAAATTTGGACGGGAATTAGTTATTGGCTCGTCGTGGTCAGCCGAATTACTTGCGCTTGTCTTTAGCCGTTCGATCGATCGAATCTTTTTAAGATGCTGTAGTATATATACCGAGACGCTATTGATACTTTTTAATGGAAACGTTTCAAGGACTGGTTGCAGTAATTCGTTACAGTCCCGAGGTGCAGCAACTATCTCTTGATATCACCTAATTTGGTAGTACACCTTGAAATAAATAACTTGTGTTAAACTAGGCGAACTAGGCTAGTTTCGCTCCTAGGCTGGCTAGCCTAGGCTAGACTGCTGGGGATAAATCGTTGCCTGGGTTATTCGTGTCAGGAGGACCTGGCCTACCTCGTCAATCCGTACGAATGTCGTGTCTCTTCTTCTTTAGTAATGGGGATTTTGTGCCAAGTTCATCGTACGTCTGTTGTTTTTTTTTTCTCTGTTTTTTGTTTGTAGAAGAAAAATTATTCAACAATAGGAGAGTATTGTTGAATCGTTATTTCATATGCAAGATTATGACATCGTACAGAAAATTCACTAGAATGAAACGGTAAAATTCGTAATTTTGGTACACGAAAGAAAGAAACTTTTTTCCCGTTCTTTATTGTTTCTTCGACTTTTTGTTTTTTATTGTTTTGTTTCGTCTTTTTGTTCATCATTTTTTCGATTCAAGTTCGGAGTGGAAGCGGGAGAATCGAGGGAGTTTTCAGGGCGGAGGGTCTAGATTCATTTCCAGAGGATGAGCCCATCGACCCGTTCGTCTAGACGGGTCTAACTACGGAGCTCGAACCGATGAACCTTGTCGTCCAGGATTAACCGAAGGATTTTCAACGCGCATTTCGCCATTTCCGTGTCTGTTTGCTGGGTGTTGTTATTTTATTAATGCGATTTGATAGATTCATGAAAAATTACTTGGTGTTTTCGCTAATCCGCTAACACGTAGGGTACTCGATGACGAAATAGCGATTTCGCTCTCGTATTAGTTAAATTAACTATTGGTATTTCACTTGCCAATCGTGTGCTGGAAATGTACATTTTGGTTCCAATGAATTTCTGAACAAAAAACTAGTGGCACTTATTACTTCCGATAAAACTTGATTCAATCGAGTCGGTATAGCTGTTTTCAATATTCCGAAACGAAGTTTGAAGAAAAATACTAAAATCAGATTGAAAACTGTCGAATTTCTGTTATTCAATGAATTTTTGGTGATTTCTCGGAAGAACGTCACCTCGATTTTTAGATCATCGAAGATTCATCGAATCTTGAGTGAAAGAAATTTAGGTCCTGTTCATGATTAGATGGAAAAAAAAATAATAATGAAAATGAACAAAAATCGAGTGAAAAACCGGATAGATGCTAAAACATGCAGGAAAAAAGTGGGAAACCCCATTTTCCTGATATTTAGCTACGTCGATGGAAGGCAGGCAGGGGAACAGATGGAAATCGTTGTTACGTTATTGTCTATATGTCGATGGATATCAAATCGATCGCTCTTCTTCTTTCTCCTCGTCCTTTTCATTTTCTTGTTCTTCTTCTTTTTCTTTTTCCTCTTCCTCTTCTCCTTTTATCGAATAACGGTGATTGGGACATTCGGTGAACGCGAAAACTACTATACGCGAAGCGAGGTGATTTTTCTTTCTTAGATCGCATCAATGACGAAAGTATCGCGTTACACGCTGCCTTCCTCCATTTCTCCTGTTCCCAAGTGTTCCGCAATACATATGTCTAGTGTGTGCCTTTGTTCTGCTTAAACCTAGTACAAATCGATCACAAATCCTTGATTCGTAACAGAACGACGCGTCGACCTTTCTATCGATCAATTTCCTGCATAGGTATATCATATTGGCATGTCCTAAGTAGACGTCTCTTCTTATGAATTGCATGGGACTATAGGTGCATCGTGGTTGGGAAGAATGAAGCATAGTCAAAGTTCAATTTATTTCGTCCTCGTGATCGTCTCATTTCAAAAGACCCGCTGCGAGAATGCGAGAAGAAATGTCCAATTTTTGGAAATTTGGCCACACCGTCCATGAAGATTTTTTCAATTTGATTTTCCACACTCCATTCATAACTTCAAGTCTTCTGAACGATTTGAATTATGGTAAAGCTGAATTGGTCCAATGTCGGTGTGCCGACGTCATTCGAACAGCGGGAGTTTTGAATTCAGAGGATAGTGGGTGGGTGGAAAGCAAAATTTGACGAAGAAATAAATTGACCACCGACGACATGTTTCATACTTACAGCTCTTCAGACTCATCACTTAAGCGAGAAAATTGGACCATCAAAAAGTAAATTAGAAAAATAATTGCCTCTTGGTGTTGGAAATAGATATTTAATTATAGAGATTGGTTCGGAAGTGATATGGTGGAGTGATTCGACGTCTGGTAGAATGAATACAAACTAAAATAACACGAGATATCGTCGAGTGCGTCTACATCTTGAGTAACACTTTTCCTGGAGGTAAAAATATCATTTGGTGTATGGAATAGTGGGCGATGAGAATTCGGGCATGTAAATAAACTGTATGAAACCTGCACCTTGGCTCTGTTTCTGTATTTTCCGCAAGCTAACGATATTCTTTTTATTTGTGTTACAGGTAAGCATTGCGGGATTTTCATGGTGGAGTTTTCTTTCTGGATGTAGGTCCACGTCCGTTTCAACTCCTGTCTTGTCCCATTCTTCGTGCTGGTAAAGTTACAACGAAATTGAATAAACCGATTGAATACAACGAACGGTTTTCATTTTTCTTAGAAAATCGGAATTCTGGTCACAAGGTGGAAACTTCTTCCAAAAGTTAATGTCATCTCACAGAGCCATGAATCAGTAACCAGAATTCGGATTTCGAGAATATTGAATCATCAAAAATCTGTCAAATAGAATAAGAAATTAATTAGAAATCGAAAAATTGAAACCACTTTTTCGTGGGAAATAGTAAGCGAATGATTCCTGAAAAACTGATTTGAAAACACTTCTCAAGTTAACAATAGTTCGACTGACGTATAAAAGTTGCTGGGTTGAGTCCGTGTTTTCCAGAAGTGTAATTGCCCTATGCGGTGGACAAGATAACTCAAGAGCTACTCCTTGTTCAGATACTCATACAGTATAATGAGTTGACATTTATAGGAGCGTTTTATAACACCCTCATCCTCGGAATGAACCACAGTTTCCTCTAGTGGAAATCTAAAAGCATGTAGAACAATCAATTTTTCAATCATTATATTATCATTCATAAAATTGTTTTGGCGATATTTGTCGATAATAAGCTTCTAAACGAAGCGTAATGATGTGATGACTTTAGGTCAAACCAAAGATGCAGCTATCGTGAAACTTTTTTATAAATTTCAAGTCGATGCACAAATCAGTTTCTGAGTTTCGATGGCGACCGTGGCGTTTTGCGAGAATGGATTCGATCCGAAATGTGCAGAGCAACTCTGACTTGTTTGAGTGTCGTCCCATGGGCGGAAAACTTTCAAAACTTTCTTCACCCCTTGCAACCAAAGTTCCAAAGTTCAAGTTTTTGGGATTCAACTCAAGCTTGCGATCCTGACTTGTTTGTCAAAAATTTGGCAGCGACTTCTTTTGTGTGATGGTAACGAAGCCACGTAGGTGGGTGCTGAAGGTGTGGCACGTTATGGGAACCGTAGACTATACACAACATAGATTCATATACAGAATTGCAATAGGACTCGCGACCCCCTCTATACCTTCGAACTTTCACCTTTCGCGATCCATGGGAGATGCTCATGGATCCCATGGTCCCTTGGGACGATGGAAATGGGGCGAAGAGGAAATGAAGCGAGGTATGAGAACGCGCTACGCGTTTCGCTAACGGCTGTGGGGATTTTAGCCAGCAGTGAGTCAGGGTGGTAAATATTTTTCCGAAACCCCACTATCCACGTGCCTCTGGGTTATAAATATACTAATCCCCCCTCCCTGCAGCCAAAAAGATTCCAAAACCATTTGCAGTTCTTCGTCTCGGTGGAAAATCCTCTTCACCCCATTGGGGATCAAATTCGAATCCATAAAATACGATGTCCTTTGGGCCTATGTTATCCCACTTGCAACGAAAATCATTTCCGAAGTCATTTTCATCGCCGATTATGTTCAAAAATCGTTTCCAAAGTCATAGTGATCGCCTGTTTTGATTCCCACCAATTCACACATAGCTTAAAAGCAATTTGTGTACTGGGAGGACAACGCGTAGACCAAGATACTGGTGAGATCATCTCTGGGGTTGAGTTGGGGAACATCCACCCTAGTCGTATCCCCAGTCGCTATGGCAACACCGACGCTAATCGTCGGCGTCATTTGCCATTTGTCATCGCATTGAGCGAACCGGCAAGCTTGCGCTGGGACCTAAGCGGTTCACAGACGAATAAAACTACGTGATCGCAGCTGATTTTTGTCCATCAACCTTTTTTCTTTAGTTAAAAGAAAAAATTCGGGCTTTTTACACCTCGAAGTTCTTATTTTATTCTTTCTGTATATCTCGCTTTAATCCGATCACCATTGTTACTTTGAAAAATTTTCGATTTCTTTCGGTTTTTCGAATTTGGCTTTTTTGGTCTTGAACGAAGTTTTACTCCCGGCATGTCGCGATTCCGTTATATATAGATTTTAGTCATCTGGTCACGATTTTGGCAACAGAATTTCATTATCGCGTCTGGATTTTGATAAAAACTCTTGTGCTGGGTTAAAGCTCAATTTTTTAACCGTTTGAAGATGTTCGTTCACCACTTCGTTTGCGAGGCGAATAACTTTTGGTCAAGTATTTCTAGCCACAAATGAAAAAGAAGCGCTCGGAAACTTCAGTTCTGCATTTACTTTAGCTTTTCTTATGCTTCCGGTACGAGTTGTTGCGACTAGCCATCCACTTACACGTATGCGGTCGAACGGGGCATGATCTAATTTCGACGCGGACGCAAAGCGTCTTGGCGCCCGAGCTGCTACTTCTCAGTATACTAAAACCACTCTCTCTATTTCTCTCTCTCGCTCTCTCCCTCTTTCTCACTCTTTTTCTCTATTTCCTTCTCGCTCAATTTGCTCACCATGATTACATCCTGAACCCAAGTGCCGAAATGACTTTTTCGAGATATAATCGAGTCGAAAAATCGAGACGGTTCATTCGTATGCTGCTAAAAACGGGTCATTGCCTACCTGCTAACATCTCTTTCATCGATTTCTGCGGCACTCAGTAAGATCCAAACCCGTGAAGGCCGTAATCAAGATGCGGATGCAGGCAGGCAGGCAGGCAGGCAGGCAAGCGGGTGGGCTGGCAAGCGAGGTACCCTCCTGAACGACGACCCGCAAACCAGGTTGAAGTAAAGTTATTGGCCTTGATTACAGTCTAAATATATTCAGCTGGCCGTTCACCTCGCCACTTAGAATCGAGACTAGAGCGTCGTTTGTGGCTCTCAGTTCTGGCTCTGGCACCTTTTGACCACATTCACTGTAGTCCATCGTCAAGAGGCTTATCAGGATACTTTTGATCTTTCGTTTCCCTATTTTTCGATTATTCTCATTCCCAACATGAAGTACCAATCAAGCTTGAACAATCGTGAATATTGAGTCTAGAGTGAAGACGGAGGGTTGATAACAAATCGTTTCATCATCGTTTTGAATCCAGGATCTGAAATGGTCCCGGAACTTGTTTGCTCAATTTTCATTTCGCGGCGGGAAGCGGCACAGCCTTTCATTTTGCAAATGAACTTGTACTTTAGTCTTAATGTACCGACGAGCCGATGAATCATCGCAGATTTATTCGAATATTCGAGATTTGAGATCTGTGCGGAAAATCTTAAAGTAGACTAATTCATCAGAGGAAAAAAATAGAGAGACGAATAGTTATTCATCCGCTGAAGGATATCAGGAATTAAGCAGAAAATTCGTCAAGGATATTGCGCAATGTAACAAGTATAAGATTACTGTACATGAGAGGAACATGGTTAGCTCGATGTAATTCCCACACTTTGAGGAAAACTTTCAGCGTTGCATAAACCACAGACTCGAGAACTCTATAAAAATATCTTACTGTGGCATTGTATAACTCGCGTCGTCTTTTCAGCATAATTCGCCAGTTTCTAAGACGCGAAAATCCCCCGTATATTTTGTTATAACGTTCTTCCCCACTCTGAAAGATAACAAAAAAATACTCACACGTAAAATCTGAACACACCTGACTTTTGAATGCCGCGAAGGAAATCACAAAATAGCCCCAAAGTTTCAATTTGATGTCTACTAGTAAGCGGTTCGAAGTGGTTTTTCGACCCTGATCACTTACTGCATAAATTCGATTCTGGGTTTTGGATTTCAGCTCGTTCACTATCAAGTTATTTTCATTTCTTATTAGACTTTTGACCATGACAACGATACGCGCTTGCAGACGAATTCTATCTGCGGACATTTCCGTTTGTTATAAATCGCGGTGAAGGCAGAGCTAATTACGAGTCTGTGCGGATCTTTTCAGTCGGACATACATATGGATATTATACAGGCTTGTCCATGCTATGGTCAAGGGAGCCACCCGTTGCTGGTAGCGATATCATATAGAAGGCTGGATCGCAGTTTCTCTGGACCGTAACTGCAGTAGTTCAAAGACGGATAAACCCGGTGTTGTCAGTTAGCTTCACAAGTTATGGGAAAACGGGATTGAGAAATTGCGTACCTGCAACCACGGAAATTCCCAACTGCAGACAGAACCGTTTGACCGATACTTTTCTGTAGCCACGAAAATGTCGATTCTATGCAATCGAACCGAGACCATGTGAGCATCAGAAAACCGATAACCAATCTTCGTTTTTGGCAAATACATTCAATCTTGTTTTTTTTTCCATCAAAAATAGTATTTCCAAAATTCTGATACATTGTTTCGTTTTATCAAAAGAGATAGAATTTTGGGCGGAAACCCTTTTTTCATTGTCTTTATTTCGAGTCCTGTTCATTAGAATTTGCATATCTACCGATTCCACATAAGCTGCATCCGGTGCATGTCGCTTATATCGCGTGGCACGTGCGGCAGGCCGCGGTGGTCAGTCTGCTATTTCTCTATACACAGTAGCTGGCCGGCATAACGCATATATATGTGTGAGAAGCAGCTTGTGAATTTCTATATATTATGGAGGTTGTATACTATTTTATTATGTAGTTACCACATCGCTATGCCGCTGTATGCGGCATGTGATTTCATATATACCTACCTACCTTCATACATATGGCATAGTTCGTACGCGCGTCCATATCATCCTGATCGTTCGTTGGAATATAGCTGCGCAATGCTCTACATCTACTGTACATCTTGGTATATACATACCTATATCTATATGTGTACTCGTGTGTATACCGGATACACTAATTACCATGTTGGATGCTATGACCCGCGCGTTAATTTCATACCAAGACACACTCTTTGTACATTTGATTTTTATCAAATCAAGATATTCAAGAGGATCTGATGTTTCTTTGGAAATATAGTCACTTCTTCGTTCGTCAAACTGCAGAAAGAACTTTTGAAATAACTACTTTTCTAACAATTTTTCTTCTTTTGAGTCGCACCATTTTTACTCTGATCCCTTCGATCACTCCGCTATAATTTTTGTTCGACGAATTCAGATTCTGTTTTTTTTTCCCCTTGTTTCTAACAGTTGAAATCTGGTGTAAACTTCTGACTTAAACCTCTTTTGATTTCCTGTCAATTAAACTTTTGAAAGCTTTCGGATTTTTCTTGATTTTGAATCGACGATTTTCTTCTGAATGATCAACAAAATTGTATAGCTTACATTGATTTGATGGGGAAACAAACAAAAAATTCACCACTTGAAATCAATATGGATACTTTTGTTGAAAATTTCGGTTTAAAAAAATCTGAATTCAAGTGCATGCGTCGTGAAAACTGCAGTTGTTGTTTTTTTCAATAATTATGAAAAAGCAATAAATCGCCTACTTTTCTGTCGCAATATCGGTGAACATTTTTTCTAGATATGAAAAAAAAAAAAAAAATGGAAACTGATTGTAAATTATGATGAAACTCACTAATTGTGATGAAGAATTTCATGATTGAATAATGAACACCTTGTATATATTGCCTACTGATGTGTGGAACTGCATTCGTGCGCCTCTACCTATATATGGATAGTGACAGACGAACCCACGGAGATTAAGGTATCTATTGTCAGTGGTCGAAGTGACGCAGATCATCAGTGGACCATTTATTGTCGGTGAATTGAACGGACGCCAAGCGTCGGGACGCTCACGTCTCCAGTTAATAACCGAATATTTCGCGACCCAATCCATTTAGCTATTTGGAATAATTGAAATTGATTGTTGCGGTTATTTAGGTCGGAATTCCATTTAATTTTCGAATTCGAAAATTCACTATTCGATGATTTTTCCTATCTTTCAAAATACCTATACACTATATTTCTTGATTTTTTTTCCCGTTTTTAAATTGTTCTTCCGTATACGCGTTTTTTTATTGCCGTGCTATTTCGGAAGAGATGTAATAATTTTTTTGGACAATTTCTGCGAGTCTCGTCACGCTTTTATCATTGATTTCAATTGCCGTAAGGCCGCTACGCCTGTACGTCTAGCCATAAATCTTGTTATGCGCATCTATGAAGATTTTGATGCGGCGGATTTTATCCCACGGGTTAGAGCCACACTGCGTGGTGTAGAATGACGGATGAAAGTCCCCTAGCCCACTTTGCCAGTTCGTGTTCTGCTTCTTCGTAATCCACCAACCCCGTCTTTTTATTACTTAGACGATGCTTTTTTCGCGACTTTTTTTTTTCATTGAAGTCTTCGCGCTCGGGGGATTGCAAAACATCATGTTTTACAACCCAACTTTGGATATATATGCTGCAGGGTTAACAATGTCAAATGCGGAGATATACAGAATATGAAACAATGATTATTCAGGAACCTTTGACAAAAAGTTTTTACGCCAAATTTTATTTACACTGGAATTCAAACTCGATCCGACACTCTGATTTGTTGATCTAGAGGATTTAGTCTTAGTCTAAATTTTCATTTTTTTAGAGTTAAAAAATACAAGTCATGGGGAATGAATAAACTTTTTAATCAAATTAAGGCTACGACTAATTTGTAAGCAACTAATTAGTAGTTGTTTAGGGGTATATGGCTTTTCATAACTGATTTTTGGTTTTTCATTAAAAATGCAGAATTTCAGACTGAGATTTCACGAGGGTGGATGTCTGTCAAGAACCGTCTACTGGTTTCTACGGTACAGTTCATTCGGCATAAAAGCAAATTGGAATTTCAATACGAATATTCGATTATCCTGACGAAACGGCAATTGGCCTAATACTTTGCAAATCTAGTCCATTGGTTTGACAAGCCTCATTTGACTGGGATATGGTTTTGCCAATCGTCAAATCCACCAAATTCTCGATTTATTTTTCCATCTCAAGATCAGTTCCAGAAACGAAAAAAATTATAATAATAATTCAAATTTTGAGAAATCACGTAAGATTTTGATTTTCAAAATGTACAGTAGACCGCTTCCAAATCTGTATACATAAAATTGATATCATTGTCACGATCCGAGGTTTGAAGGTATACCTACGTTTGTCGCTTTGAACGCCGTTGAGTATAAGGTGCAGAGGCGAGCCCTCTCGAGTCCATATCAATGAGAAAAATCTTTCCCCTTCTCTGGGTGCAGTCCTAGCGTTCTTCTTTATTTCTTTGTCGGTCGTAGGTACAACCACCCACCTACCAACATTCACACATATGTAGGTATTATATAATGCACATACGACACACAGGTATAATATTATAATACCTACGTATACACGCCCGCAACGCAACACGTTCCTTCTCTTCGCTTTCCATTTTTTCATCCCTCGGTTTTTACCCCATGCATTCATCCCGTCGCCGCTGGTTTCCCTCTCTGATTGCACCGGGTGACTTCCTAAAGCCCCGAGGCACATTCCTTAAGGCTGCATTCACATTGCCGGAAGTTTATTGCAATTTTTTCCTTTTTTCCTTATTTTTTTTAACCCCTCCCCTTTTCGCGTATTAATTTGCCAGACGATTGTTAGGAGAACATTTTTGCTCGGCAATAGAAAATTGTCATTTCTATTATCATTATTATTATTCGCGGTGTACTTTGAGGGATGTATTATTACGTCATAAATGATTTGAAATCGCACGTCGCATTTTCAGGCCTTCGATTAATTATCATGCTCGAGTAAACGTTCATTTAATTGCACGTTAATTGATTTATTAGTTCGCGACTGGTCAGCACGGTATAGAGACACGCTCTCCATGTCCAACACTGTGTTGATATATTTATACAATATTCCCTGAGGTCTCAGTGTTGTTTTGTCGACGACTGTTGATTGAGCTGTTCAAACGCAAGTCAATTTCTTCTTTTTTCTTCCTATAACTTTTCAAATCCTTCTCCTACAAAAAAGTAAATCCCCCGTTTGCGTCTTCGATACTGTTTTTCAATTTTTTTTTTCTTGTCATTTGAAACAATCAACCAAAGAAATTGTATATGTCTTGGGAAATTTTGTCGTTAAGGGAGAATCCTATCGAAACCTTGAAAAAAGCAATTTTTCATCTTCAAATTGGCCAAAACAAAAACGTTTAATCGAAAAACGGATGTGTATGTACCAAGGATTTCAGATTCCAATAGGATATGTTTTGAAAACAAGTTCAAAGTTTCTGCGATAAAAGTTCATGCGCAAGGAACCTTTCGCAGACTATGTCATCGCAGAATGAAAATTAAAAGTTTTTGTCCAAACTTATCTTATCAAAATCTGAAAATTCTTGGTATCCGTTTATTGGCTATTTAAAAAATGAAAAACTACTTTTCACCCAAATTACGATAGTGTCCTCTCTTATAATGCGAAAATCAAATCAAAGTGGTAAAGGGGAGAAAATCCTGACAGACAGTTTTGCCAATAAATTTGTTAAACGGTGTAAAAATGATTTTGTCGATATTATTTCTGCCACCAGGTAGTATCGACGAGGTAGTGGGTTGTAGCTGGAGGCCATATGTGGCCATATGTCAAACGGTAATGGCAGTAGACATGGGGTGGCTGGCTGGCTGGCAGGCAGGCAGTTGGGGTGTGTAGGTTTAGCACTGCGATCCCTTCCTACCCGCTTCTATATACGGGGGGGGGGGGGGGGGGGGGGGGAACTGTGCAGTAATTTGGTTATAACCAGAATTATGACCAATTTTCTGTCATGGCAGTGGGTGGTATAGACATCTACATAACCATCACGTAGATATACATATATATCTATATGTAACGTGTCATATGTGTCAGTTGTAACACGTCACTATAGGTCTATACGATAAATCGATTGATTGATGTACAATCGATTAGGATCAGGCGAATAATAAATTGATTGAAAAAGGTGGGGAAAAAGAAGTTGGGCAATCAGAGTATGAGAGCGTGAAAATCGGTGGAAAAGTATTCCTCGAGTTGCAGGGGTAATATCTTGGTGTCGGGAAAAATTGGCAACGATGATAAACTCTGGTTCCTGGTTCATTATGTTGTATATACGTACCTACACCTACATGGAGGTATGAACGGAGATTTGAAAAAATTGGTTCAGCTTTACGGATCGATACTTTTTTCTCCTGGTAGATACCGCAGGCAACGTATATAATAGGGAAAAACGAACCCTAACCTCCATCGTGTGTGAATCACTTTATTGGTATTAGGGTGCTCATGCTCCGTAACTGTGTTTCAGAAATAAATGTTTATTATTCGTGAAAGTCGAACGAACATTTTTTGTTTTTGTTTTTCTCTCTTCAGTAGGTATAAACGCACTCGACGGTCGTTCATGCTAAAAATGCTTTGATAATTGAGGAACAAATAAGCTTTTACATTTTTCTAGAAAGCTTTTCGAGCCGAGTAGAAAGCGAGAATATTGAAAAAGATGGAAGAAATGTTATTGCTGCTTGGTATCGGATTGTAAAAGACGAGATGTATAATTTTTTTCGTAACACCTGCTTGAGAAGTGTTATTTCCGAAGCTTGTGTAGCGTGCGTAGAGTGCCTTATTTCTGAATAATAAAAAAAATACAAAGTTGGCGCATGCGCACATTCGGTATGCTCTATTTTACGCTCTCGAGCGTAATGAGGCGCATGCGCACTTCGAAATAGCTCAATTTTACGCACTGACAGTAATGCCATCCAGCGCGGGTGACGTATAACCTAGATAATTATTTCGTATTTCTCTCAAATACAACTTTCCAACCAGAAGTTACAAAAAATATCGTGTGTGGCACGTGCGAAAAGGCGATATCCGTCTCGTACGAAATATCAACACTCGCCTTCGGCTCGTGCTTCCAACTTCGTACTCGACGGAAATCGCCTACTTTTCGCACTAGCCACACAATATACTATTTTTTTTTTACTGAGAACTGCATTACATCGACGTATTATAAATATTCCAGAAAACAGCCGTGTTTTCAAAATGTGAAAAAATTCAGATCTACTTCTCGAAGTGGCTATTTCATCATCAAGAAGTGATAATATATAGTCAAAAGTTTGAAACTATTTGGTCAATAGAAATAATAACTAAGGAAAAATGCGTAGGGAGGAATTTGGGGTTTTGTTTGAATTGAGTAATATGTATAATATAGGCGGCGGATTAAGATCGGTGAAATCAATAAGGTGTACAATAGCAGCTTAAGGGAAGACCCTACTGAAATTCAGGTAAGAAGCAGTTTTTTATTTTTTAAATGGCCAAGAAACGTTCAATCAAAAAACGGATACATAGAATTCCAGATTATGGTAGGATATGTTTTGAAAAAAAGTTTAAATTTTCTGCGATGAGAGTTCCTGCGCAGGGAACCTTTCGCAGAATCTCTCCTTCGCAAGGCTGCGAAAGGTTCCTTGCGCAGGAATTTTCATCACAGAAAATTTTAACTTTTTTCAAAGCATATCCTACCATAATCTGGAATTCTATACAATGTATCCGTTTTTTGATTGAACGTTTCTTCGCAATTTAAAAAATGAAAAACTGCTTCTTACCTGAATTTTAGTAGGGACTTTCCTTAACAGAACTACTTTCTCAACGTCATTTCCAGTCTCTGGCAATTAAAAATCGAACAGCCTCATAAACTCGTTTCTCTAAATAACATAATGAATAAATTCAACCCTCCCCCCGCCGCTGTTACCAGCCAGGCAAGATATAGTCCTTCGGAAATTAAAAACCACCCCATTGCAGCAGCAGGGGGCTGCTACCCCATTGTGTTGTATTTCCCCTTGCCGTACGTCTCGCTTTCTAGTTTTCTCTCGTGGTTGCAGCTCAACATTTGCAATGCGTAGGTCTTTAGGTGGTAGGTAGGAAGGTAAGTATCTACCAACGAGTGAATGCAGCCGGGAGCACAAGTAGTTATGCATCATAATTCCTCGTCCAGTCGTACGTATTTATAATCGAGGGGTGAGGGGGGGTTGGTGTAGGCAATTGATCGATAATTATGTCTACTTTCGTATATACAACTCTTGGCAATTTCTTGTCCAGTAAGGTTATTATCACCAAGTTATACAGGAATGAAAAATTGATGATTGGTCATTTTGTTTTCTTTATATTTTTCGAAATATCCTCTGTACGGGTACGCTGCAAGAAAATTTTTACTTCCGTGTCATTATTTGTTAGAAACTCGATACCGAGGAAAGGGGAACGCAGCCCTTGAGAAAAGAATGGAGGAAATTGAGGAGAAAAATAAGAAGAAATCTTTCTCTCGAAATGTGTATATATAGATATATTATATATATCTAGGTGTGTATGAATATATACGCGACAGATCAATTCATTTCAGTATCTTATATCGCGCGACTGAAATGGAAAGGGCGTTTACACCGTCTGGCTTGAATTATAAGGGTGTATGCGCCGAAAAGTGAAGTTTTATTACAGTTTTGGACACAAAAATTAGCCAGCGTACCAAAATAATAGAAAATTTTATGACGTATGCCTTTCCGATTTTAGATACGTTCTTTTGATTTTGATTTGGTACCAAAATGGCGAGGGAAAATGGCTTCCAGTCCTTGTTTCACTAGGCAAATGCAGACATAAGGACAATGGAGCGCGTACGCCTGTTTAATAAGTTCGGTTAGCTTTTTCATACGCCCTTAGCTGTACTACAAATTTCATATTCATTTTGATGTATGGTGAAATAACTTAGGGACGTAAAACGGTGCAGAAGCTGAATCTCATTTTTCCATTCACGCGATGTCAATCAATGTGTTATTTGATAGAAAAATAAAAGATACGTTCACTTTCTTAGCCTCAAAGTTATTCCGGAGAAAATAAAGAAAATGGAGATTTTACGGATAATTATACATAAAAATTAAGAAGTACTTATTCATGTGGGAATTGGAAGAAAAAAATAGTAGTACGGATTCGATGAAGTAGGTATTTTGATAAGGAAATGAAAATTAAATTTTTCTCTTTGTCTCTGATAAATTTTTTCATGGAGAATTCCGCACGTCTGTCCATATTTTGTGGATAGAGAGAGATAGATAGAGAGAGAGAGAGAGAGAGAGAGAGAGAGAGAGAGAGAGAGAGAGAGAGAGAGAGAGAGAGAGAGAGAGAGAGAGAGAGAGAGAGAGAGAGAGAGAGAGAGAGAGAGAGAGAGAGAGAGAGAGAGAGAGAGAGAGAGAGAGAGAGAGAGAGAGAGAGAGAGAGAGAGAGAGAGAGAGAGAGAGAGAGAGAGAGAGAGAGAGAGAGAGAGAGAGAGAGAGAAAGAGAGAGCCATCTCCTCTCTTTCTCTCTCTCTCTTTCTCCTCGGGGTGATCCGCAGGCTTTGAACTTCTCGGTGAAGGTACTCGACGAGGAGGGTGCATAACTGTCGGAGAGTTTGCCAGGGGGCGAATAATATCGGGAACGAGATGTTCTCTCTCCATCTCTATATTTCTCTCACTCTGTTGATGCTGCTGCTTTCTGCAGGACCTCCACTACTCAACTACCCCCCAGTTTCAACCTATTATTATAATATAACGTCGGGGGGAATTACGAGGGTCATTTAATCCCATTTTTGATCATCGTGGTCTCTCCCATCACCGTACCCATTCTCTTGTTTTTATATTTAACTAGCTCAGAGCGCGTGGGCTATTTTTTTTTTTTTATTCCGCACTTGAATGTTTTCACTCAAAAGTAATGACGAAAGTGCGTGAATTCGATGTTCGAATAAATCTAATCAATGTTGTCTCTTCTTCATTTCATCATTAGCTATACAGCTAGTTATGGAGAATTCGTGGCGAATATTGTACAGGATGAACCCTTGTCAAAATTAAAGTCGAAAGTTCCTGAGAGAAACGACTTTTCGTTGAAAAAATAATGAACGAAAGAAAAGAAAATTTTTGAATGTGAAAAAAAAAAACGGAAACTTACTCACTGAAAAATACATAAATGCCATTTTTCTTTTTTCCTCTCTCTTTTTCCTTTGGTGGTAAATTTTCTTACGTATTATATATATCTACCTATATGTATAGTGAGCAGATGATATAAGTTTCTGTCCGTATCTGTAACACCTGTAATAACTTTGACTCGCTAATACACCTCGGAGTATCGCGAAGAAAGTAAAAAGTAAAACAAAACTAAGAATAAAAACGGCCCCGAGGCTGACGTTGATGTCTTATCGTTATAGGGGAGAAAGAAGCGAGCGTCGTGAAGGTGTGAATTCGATTATGTTTTCATAATATCCAGTAGGTATATGAAGATTAGAAAGATGAACGTTTTCTGGGTTGTGTCAGCTGACCCAGGTCAGTGTCAGTGGTCACTAGTAATGAAATCAATGCTCAATTACCGACGTCACATTATTCCTGAAATTTTTTTTTTTTTTTCACTCAAAAAATCTCTTTCGTAGTTATTCACGCTCCCGAGTTCTGTCTAGGTAATCAAGGGTGGGGATCACAATTTCGAAAAGATCAATATTATAGAATGGCTGATGTTTTGAATTTTTCAAATACGAATACTGGAATAGTGACAAATAGAATGGATTTTTGATTACTGTACGTTCTTCGAAGCCTTTCTTTAATATTGCCTTTTCATATTTTGAATCATCGCTGGTTTAATATTCGCATTTTTGGCCATTCGAAATTCTGATCTTTCGATATTCAGATTCCCACCTGCAAACAATTCTCTTTTGATTCGCAATGATCGTGTCATTATGGAATTTTCTTACACGCGCCTATAATTATTATTATGTAGTCGTATGTATGGAACCCGCCCTCCTAGAATGTCAGTTTACTCAAAATGTGGTATACTTCCGCTACGTTTCTTCCTTCTTTCACGACGTAGTATCTAACGTAGTGATTTACCAGCTTCCATTATTACACAGAGATCAGCTATGGGCTGCTGCGATGTTCCTTATCTGCAGATCTTCTCGACGACGACGATGTGACGCCGGTCCAAATTAGACACGCGCAAGTTTCTTTCATACTTTGGACATACACACTTATAACTTACATACATAGATACATACATACATACTCGTACACTTTTCTTATTTCTCCTCATTTTTATACATTATATAAGTTCGCGAACGACATTATGCGGCGACCTTCTGCAGGTCTTATTAAAATCGGAAGGGCTTATTATCTTCTATTTTTCTTTACGAGATACGCTTCCGAATTCATGAACTGCACATATTATGAATCCCATACCCGATGGTAATTAATAAGGTCGCGAATTTTTCGCGGACGTGCTGGTTTGAGTTTTAGGGTAAAATTGGATAAGTTCAAATCAGAAATTCCTATTTGCAAAAATTCCGACATTTTTCTGCATTTTTTTTCTTCTATAGTCACTTCCCAATGACTTCGTAATTTTCTTTCATTGACATGATCCACCTTGAGGCGAAAGTCTATTATGTAAATTAAGTGATTGCAACACTTCGCGTTATCATTGTGTGTGAAAGTGTTATTGAAACGCGCAATTGAAAATAACGGGCTTTTTCAAGACCCTTGACGTTATATCGAAGTGCTTTCGATTGAAAGAGTATAGAAGGAAATTGATTGAGATGAAACGTGATATGCGGACACAAATTTGGTGTGTATACTCATATTTGATCAGCGCTCAAAATGACCTGGGGTCAAAAACCTGTTATCGAAATTCTACTCATTCAGAATTTCCGTCACCTTATCCAGAAAATCAATAGATCGAGGAAACACATTTTACAACGTGAACTGCAGGAACTCAATTTATCGCGGCATTCGTAGTTGATTGATTATGCATTTGATTCGAAAACAACAATTAGGTGGAAATTCATGAATAATCGTAAAATTTTGAATGAATGAACGGTTTTACATGTGTACACAAAATATAGCAGTTTACTTTTGACGTCGAACAAGAACAGAAGGAAAATCTCATAGAACGGTAACAATAATTTTATCATGCTTACAATTTTTGAGAATTAGACATGTGTCTGTAGTACACACGAAGAACAAGGAGAGAGAGAAAAAGAGCAGGTAAAAAGAACCAATTAATTAGGCGATTAAGGGATAAGCGGCCAAGTTTGACGAATCGACGATTAATCACCTATACGTAGTACGTCGGTATTGCCTTGACCCCGATCCACTCCATTCCGTCCATCTGCTTCAAGAGTTACGCGCGTTTGCAGAGTCGTCCGATCGTCCGAGGTGATTGCTAATTGATTTGCGAAAATCATCCAGCTGACCATAGGATCCTTTGATATTCCGACAAATTTTTTCACCTCTTATCAGGATTTATATTATCAACATCTACAAAATCAAACAGCCTGAAAAATGTCGAGAACTCAATGTAAAATTAGTTTTTCCAATTATCTTGTGTATTTTTCATTCACCATCGCAATTGCTGGTTTCTATATTTTTTGCATCGCTGCTCAATTCAAGCAAAAAATGTTGGTCTTCGGAATTTTTCAAAAGTTGAAACAAGACCGAAAATAAACAAGGCGGAAGAAACAGTTTTTTTTCACGATACTTTTCATCACTTTACAAACTTCGTAGAAGACTTTACTTGATGGGCATATGCTCCTTTCACCTTATATAGTTCTGGATTATCTAACACTTTTTTCCCCCTAATGAACATACTTGAATAGCATAAACTTGAATTTTTACCCATATATACTTTCGTGTATGTAGATCTACTCGAATTCACCTATATATTCTTGTTCTATGCCTCAATTCCCGCGGTTTCACCCCGTACCTCAATCTAGTCGAAGAAAATGAAATATCAAAATTGAAAGTTGATTTTTTTTCCGATAGAAGCGATCATTCAAACTGAATGGGATATATATGGCAATTTTTCATGTCCATCATTTGCTTTTGATCCGCTGTAAATTTCAAATTTTTTTATCGAGCCGTTTTCCAGATCATTGGGTGAGTTTGTCCGCCGAGCGCCAGACAGATCGACAGACAGACAGACAGACATTTGTTCGCTAACCTGTTCTACGTATACCAGGGGGTCGAAAACGTAAAAATTTGTTGAAATAACAAAAGTCACCTTTCCTACTGAACCAATACTTTCCTATATCACCAAAGGTGATGAAAAGTAAAAATAGACGAGTATTGGTTGACTATTAAAAGCACCTATGTGAACCCGACATGTTCAAAAATCAATTTTCGAAGGTTCTATCGAAGCGGAATCGTTTGTAGTTGTTTGTAGTGAAGGAATTTTCGTTTGTAGTAAAAAACCAAAAAAGTTACGGCGTTTCAAAAAATAGGCCCCACCCCACTTTCAAATTTTTGAAAATCACAAATAGCTCTAGGCGCAGAATCGTTTGTAGTTGATTGTAGTGAAAGAATTTTCGTTTGTAGTTTTTCAGAAAAAAAGTTACGCCTATTTTTAAAAATTCCAAAATCCTAGCTGAGGCTATTTCTGAGGTGCGTCGATGGTCGAGTGGTCTGAGTTGGGATTTTTCGAATTCTCAAAAATGGGTGTAACTTTTTGTCTGAAAACTACAAACGAAAATTCTTTCACTACAATCAACTACAAACGATTCTGCGCTTAGAGCTATTTGTGATTTTCAAAAATTTGAAAGTGGGGTGGGGCCTATTTTTTGAAACGCCGTAACTTTTTTGGTTTTTTACTACAAACGAAAATTCCTTCACTACAAACAACTACAAACGATTCCGCTTCGATGGAACCTTCGAAAATTAATTTTTGAACATGTCGGGTGCCAGGTACACATTATAGGTATTAAAAGCAAGGAAAAAAAAATCATCTCGAGGATGTATGTGTGTATATTACTAGACAGAGTCGGTGGTACTGCAGCCTGTTGCTTGGTGATAATAGAAAAAGAAGAAAAAGGTAAAGAAAAGCTGTTAATCTCGCGCTTTAACACATCGATTCATCGATATCGTTTCCTACCACTGAACATTTACGGTCTATATGTATATAGGCGGTGGGTATATACGTAGATAACGTGCATCAGGGTACCTATATCTAGTAGTTGTGTCGCGAAAAATCTTCGTCGCAATCCGGACTCGCAATCTAAACGTGCGATAAACCGAACCAACTCATGTACATATATGTATACGTATGAATCGGTGGCAGGTATACGCGGTTCACTTGATAATTGGAATACTGCGTTATAGTACGCCGCTCCGCTCGTTTAATTAATCGGAATATATGTGTATGTCGTGGGCGTAGCTACTGGCGGTATGGATACCTATACGACGTGGTAAAAGGGCTTACGGTTCCTGTCTCCACTATAACTACTCGACCCTCACATACCTTGCGTTACTGCAGTCACCCATGGGACGACCACCATTCATCCATTCATTCAAGCATTCATTCATTCTTCATTTTATTTTGGAGATTCTCTTCGTCCGGTTGCAGGAAAGAAAAATCATTCGAAACAATTCGTAGTTATAGTATTCGAGTCATTTTGCCAATTAGGTAACGAAGTACGAAATGAATCCTGGACCTAATCTACAGTTTACCAGCAATGGGTATGTACGTACATATGTTGATTAACCTTTTTTAGTTTCGTGTGAATTAGCTTGATCTTCGGAATATGAGAAATCCGTTTTTAGATAGATCGGAACTTGAAACGAAACGACGTGTACAGATTTACGAAGATCATTCGACAGATTTAAACACAAATGTAGCGCAGATGCTGTACCGGATATCGAAATTTTTGAACAATGATCGTTTATTGACGAAAATTCACGGAGTTTCCTACATATCTTGATTCTGTTGATTTTTTTTTTTTTATTTGTCAGACTGCGCGTTCCGCCTTGATATTAGTTTCTAGTCTTTGTACTACATATGGGATAGTCCATATCAACTCAGCCACTCCGTATTTTGTTTTTGTCCCCAAAAAATCATTCAGTATGTGCATTCCAAACATCAATATTGTCAGTCTCTCCCTATTGTTGCTTCTCGAAATAATTATTAACCAAGTTTCAATTTTGTAAAAATCATAACTTCATAAAGGGCCAGAGGGGATTGAACCCACTATTTTTTAAAATCTGATAGAAGGGGGAAATACGCAACTTTATGTAATTTTTTCAAGATGGAAGAGGGCATCAGTGAAAAGGTAAAAATTATTTATTGTCGATTTCTGTTTATTATTGGCTTTTTCGACGAGTGGAGGGCCACAGTTCACAATATTACATAATATAATTTACGAAGTTGTAAAGTTTTATAATGACGAGAAATTATTATAGAATTTTCAAAACACGAAATAATTTTTCGTGTTATAAAAATTCTGTCATCAGAGAAAGCAAAATTTTTGGTTTCCAATCCCTTCTCGATACTATAAACTTTCATAACTTTGGAAATTATTTGTGATATTGTAAAATGTCCCCCTCCAAAGCCAAAGATGAACAGAAATAGACAATGAATCATTTTTACCTTATCACTGATGCCCTCTTCCATCTTGAAAAAATTATATAAAGTTGTGTATTTCCCCCCTCTATCAGATAAAAAAATAGTGGCTTCAATCCCCTCTGGCCCTTTAGTGGAAAAACAATAAAAATCGGAAAATTATCTCCAAAAGTAAACAATGAGCTTCTTTCCGATGACAGCATATTTTTTTTCGAAAAGCGCAAGTCAAAATAAAAATTTTCGTGTTTGAATCGTTGAAATCCAACCAGTAGTTCAGCAGTTATGATTTTTACAAGATTGAAACTTGGTTAATCATTATTTCGAGAAGCAACAATAGGGGGGCTGAAATTTTACTGAAATGTCATGGATATATTGATGTTTGAGATGCACATACTGAATGATTTTTTGGGGACAAAAAAAAAACACGGGGTGGCTGAGTTGATATGGACTGTCCCATATACGTAAGTGCAAATACGTATATAGTGACAATTGTACAAAAGGATATACTTATGTGATCCCGAGTAACATTATCTCGAGAACAAGTTTGTCAGTTATTTTCTCAGCTGGTGGGATCGGTGTTTGGGTCGCTATGAAATCGACACTTGAAATCTAAACCCTGGACGACATTCAGGAATTCAGTGGATAGTAGTTTAGTCAGTGCCAGTCCCAATGCCACGATCATTCATTCATCCATTCTGAAAAGCTATTTCTGTTATTCGATCGGTAACAACCGGATTATTATCGCGATGCGTGTGTAACTTAACAAAGAATATCGTCCATTTATCGGCCTCGACCGTTCACTCACTAAACTGCAGTTCAATCAATCTACTTTAGAGCTAAAGTCTAGAGAAGCTAAATCGAAGATGAAAGCTGAAAACTGTTCAGTCACTTGCGATATCTTAAAGTTTCTTCTTCTCTTTGTTCTTTTGAATTCAATTGACGAATCGAAATGAGCTGAACACTCTCAGACTTTTTCACACCATGTGGAGAGCCGGATAAATCACAAAATGGAAAGATCCTACTATCTGCTTTCGATAAATCAATACCAGAGCCTTCTCATTTCGTATGTTTTCTCATTGGTTTCGATTCCTAACTTCGATTCTATGGATCCCAGGGCCGTAGATTAGAAATGATCAGTGGATCCCCAAAGTCTTGTGTACAAGTGAAGTACCTCCGCGTCGCCGTCGTCGTCTATGGGCGTCTCCGTCAAGGTGCAACAAAGGATTGGCAGCGGACAGACCTGTTCCGTTGGTTTGTTGGACTGTCTGGTGCTGAAGGAGTGGAAGCAGCGAGAGGTTCGTTCCTTTGGTCCAGTCGGTCGGTCGATCGGGTTACTCAACGCCTACTGGATAGTGGCAGCAGCAAGTAACTTGGACTAGTGTTCTCTCGTGTGTTGCGTCCTGTTACGTCGCCTTGCGTTCTTCTCCGCGTTCGTTCGTATCCTATGTGCCATCGTGTGCGAGCACAAGCACAAGCACAAGCACAAGCACGAGCACAAGTCCAGGCACATCGTCGCTCGCATCGGCATGGCAGTTTACTTTCGAAGCGAAGGCATTCGGTAACCGGAACGACCTGTTGCTTCGATTTTTAAACCGCGTCTCGGGTTCGCCTCCTCTCCTCTCGGTGCTATGAACACCAGAACCAGAACCAGAACAAGAACGAGAACACCGGCAAAAGAGGAAGGAGAAGAAGAATACGAATAGAAGAGTGTGACGACTGCGACGATGTGCGACGAGCCGAGGACCACGTCGTCTCAAGAACCTCATCGCGGTGAGAAAGTCTTTGGTTCTCACGTGCTGCTGCAGTCTCTTCTCATGCCTTCTGCTTCTGATGCTGATGCTGCCCCTGCTACATCCGCGAGGGTGGCGTCTCGAAGGGAGCAACGATGATCTAAAGAAGGCTGAGATACGTAGGGGTTGTGCCACTCGTACGGGAACCGCACGTATCAGATTTTGAACCGATTTTTGTCCATCACGTGTTTCTCTCTAAATTTCTCTTCTCTTGGAAAATTTTATCGGTAAGGGAAAAGTCTATGAGGAAATTTGCCGGTAATCTAAAAATTATTCAGTCATCGATTGAATATGTTCAATCCTTTAATTTTTTGGGAATTTGAGCCTGTAGTCTCTTTTTTCGTTGTTACTTTTGCAAACCTAAGGCAATAGCAAAGTATGAGTGATAGTTTATGGCAAGAAACTGGGAACTGCTTCTTTACCGGCACAAAATCCGACTGTTGGTAACTGACATTGCAGGTTTTCGATCAATTAAAAAACCAAGATGCCGAATCGATTTTCTACCTCTCATTTAATGATTAATTGTAGACAATCAAAGAACTCAGGGTCGTGATGTTTATCTAAATGAAGTAAAACAATTAAAAGTTACTATCATGAGATTAATTACCGGCAATTACAGGTTTCCCAACAGTGTAGGTATTTTTGACTGAACATACAGTAATATCAATGTTCCTCTAGTTTGCAATGTTCATAGAATCGCAGTATCTTTTATTCCATCTCGTCAGAGCTGTGCAAACTTTGGTAATCGCGAAAGTATATCGACCTCGGAGTCAAGGCAGCCATTTTTATACACAGTATCGCAATATTTTCCACGGCATCTCTTTCGCGACTCCAATAAACATCTGTTCCGATAGCGCCGACTTTTTACTCTCAATTCGTATAAGGTCTGAATAAACATCTATCTTATAATATCTCGGTACTGGTAATTCGATAACCCGTAATCAGGATGATTCAGGCCGGTGAAAAAGGACTGCAAAACTGGCTGGAATTCAATGGGAAAGTAGAATATTTGACTGTGCGTTATTGAAATAAAAAATTGCATTTTTTAAATCGCTAATTAGCAGTTATGTTATATATACATCAGTATATAATACGTATAATTAGATGCGTCTAGTGTTTTCATGCGCGACTAGTAGGTATCCACCTCTTTCAACGTGTATAATTTCTGACGATGAGAGATGAAATTTTTTGTTCATTTCTGTTCTTTTTTCGATTCTATTTCTTTGGATTTTATTTCTTTTATCCTTCTTTTTCACCCCCTTCACGGTTGCTGCGCTGAAATAAGTTTGGCAAATGGCGTGACGTCATCTCCAGGCGTCGCGACGTATTTCAACGTGGGCGTCGCCCCTCGCTCTCTATCCTTTGATTCTTTTTCTCTTTCTTTTTCTCTACTCATTTTCTCCCTGGAGAGACTATTAACTATCGAAAAAGTGACGGATCGCTTAATTGCCTAATCTCATTCTCTCTTCTTCTCGGCTTAATGGCTATGGGTGGCATGATTCTTCTCGACACCATTATCGGAGACTCGTAGTCTTTCCTCCGGTCGATCATTAGGTATTAAACATGTTCAAGAATCGTTTAGTCTATCTTTTCGCCGAACGTACACGATCGATGAAGCGATCGATCAATTCGTCACTACTGATACCTACTACTGTTAACAAAATATCTACCTCATCTACGCCGTTGTTGAAGATGCGGGACAACATCCGGCCGTGACCAAAATTATTGAAAATGTTTTTTTTAGTATGATACGTGTGACTCGAATTTGGAAATGTAGGGCAATTGAAGCAAGGTATGTCGTATGTGTTCTGCTTTTAATTGCGAATTTTCCAATTTCCATTGAGTTTAACGCCAGTAAATTCGAATTTCGAACTTCGGTACCAAAATCGAATTTCCGACTTTTACCACCTTATGGCTTCATCGGCGCGATCCGGACCCATCATGTGGAAAATGAATGAAAAATAGGGGCAGGATTGAAATTCCGAATTTCAAAAGCTGCGAAATGTTGAAATTCCGAATGTTCATACTACCGACTCACAATCAGAGTTTTTAGAAATATTATTTCCCCGAAAGTTTACGCAGCCAATTTGAGAAACTCCGAGTGGAAAAATACTGATAAGGTTCAAGATTCCGGAAGCTCAAGATCCGAAGGACCAAAACTCCTAATCCCGGAATTCGCTTATGCAATACGTCGTTTATTTGACAGTTTTGTCATGAGCTTCCCCTAAATTTTTGGATTTTAGAACTTTCTGCATTTCGATTTCGGACTTTCCACCTTCTGAACTTTAACGTTTCTAGAAACTTGGAATCGCGTCTGAAATAAATTCGAAATTTTGACCTTTCGGAACTTTTGGAATTCAGAACTTCAATCCCGCCCAAAAAAATAAATGAATCTCATTTTTTGTGGAAATTCGTGTGATCTCGCCCTAGATTTTGCCGATCGTTAAAATACGTGGTGGTGGTTGGTGGTATATATGCTGCGGCAAGAGGACGACGAACCGTCGCGTCGTCTTTCGGTTATAATTATTTAATCACAAAGCGTAGAATCCGTAATCCACAAAGCGATAGTAACACGCACCATTGCGTGCCGGTGCGTGCTGGAGTTCAACACAAAGGGAACAACGGGGGCTATAGGGGCTCGTTGGCTCGCGAGTTCGATGCATAGCATCGAGCTCAAACTCCTGGACTCGGCTGGTCGCCATCTGCGCCAGTCCATCGTAACAGCTGCTACTCTCTTTGAGCTAAAAGCCAGTCAGCACCGTTTTCATTAATCCATTTTTGGGCATGGATGCCACTGACGTCAGCTGGAACACGTCGTCGTCTTATGCAATTCCCGATTACCATCCGTTCTACATACGTATACACCGCAACACTTTACGCGTGAGAACGATCAGTCCCATTTTATTCTATCCGTAGATTTCATCAGCATTTGGGCAAATTTTCACTTCTCCGATAGGAAAAGAATGAAAAACATATTTTACAATCCGACGAGAAGATTTGGTCAAAGTTCGAAATTTCTCGCAGGATTCGAGAACTCGCTGATTTGATAATGGCAAAATTTGTTACGATTTTTGTCTATAACGGTGCAAAATCGCTGCTTGAAACACGAAGAAATCTGATCTAGATTCATAAATTAAAATCACCAATTTTTCGAGATTAGTTATAATCTTGTAATAAAAAATAGAGTCTCGTTTTTGCCGATTTTCTTTTTGTCAAGTCAACTCATATTGTCAAGTTGGATTGAAGAGTTGGCTACAGAGGGGAAGAGCGTTTTTTCTTTCGCGGAAACGAAACAGTTAATACTCAAGTGACCAGCAATTTTTGTGAAAAAATTCTAAGAGTTGAGAGTTTTTTGTGGTTCAGGCTGTCAGACGTAAATTTTTGGTGAATCGCCTCCAAGGTGTTTACCAATGAACTGATGGATGACTTGAGAGGTCGATGAACATCCTTTTTTTACTGTCGGATTGAAAGACCCCCCCAGGATCAGGAGGAGACTATCGATTGTTCATTTTTCAATTTCCTTTTTCTCTTCTTCTTTTCCTTCTAGTCTGCAGCCGGAAGAGAGAGAAAGATGAGAGGGTGGCTGGTACAAAGCTTAAAGTGTTTTGTTGCGTTGAATGCCTGAGCTGAGAACCAACTGCAGGCTCACATTTTTCCTCTTCCATTTGCTAGTTGCTACTGTCGTCTTATGATTTGTCGGCGTTCGTTAAAAATCTTTCAACTATTACCTTCACGTTCCTATTTCTCGTTTTTCTTCTTTTTCCACCTCTTTTCGCAATATGAAATATGTTTCGAGAGAGAGAAAGAGAAATAAAGAAAGGAAATAAAACAAGTATCAATTTTCCACCTGCAATTTATGAACGTCTTGACATATCAAGGATCAATTATCTTTATCTGAAAACTGCATAACTCCATCCATATATCAATTGGGTTATTATTCGAGATTATTTCCTAACGAATTTTCATATTCTTTGTTCCAGGTACGTAGATCGAACTGCTATCACATTAAACACTGCTACCACTTTCAATCTCCTAACCTGCGATATCGTTTGAGACGGCGTCACTTGTAGGTATAATTGGGTAATGTATCACTGACGGGATAATACTGCGAAGAATACGAAGAGGTTGTATCTATATTTTGTTCGTACACTAGCCGCACATGTATATTCCTCTCATAGAACAATTTTCCCGCCTTTCATTTTCAAGCCTCATCGATCAATCACGCCTTTTGTTTCCACATTACCTATAGACTCTAATTTCATTTTATTTCTCGTCATTCATGGGCCAATAAACCACCGGATTATCAAACCCAGCTTTTATACAGATCGACTAGACTGAATTGCTCCATTATCAATCAAAGTTATACTTATATCCCATGTTCTGATCGTTCGAAGTCCGTTTACAGATTTTCACTTGTTGAAAAATAGTTGAACTAGGAAAATTTCCATAGATTTTTGCTCCTTCTACACGGTATTTGTTGAATTCTTATTTATTTTTTTTGCTTCTCGCGTTGATCGGTATTTAGATGTATCCTCTTCTTTGACCGGCTACCGCAGACACAGTTTGGCTGTAGGTCATGATGAGACTGGCCGAGCCAAATGACGATATGATGATCGTCGAAGGCCAACTAGGCTAACAAGTTCTCTAATGACCTGCCTCTATCCACCGGGCATTGAGTAACTATTTAACAGTAGTTAGACCCCTAATGACGCACGTATATACGACCAACGAAATAGCTCGTCACGTGTCTCTCATTGCCCAACTGTGACACGTGCGGAAACAACCAATACGCGAAAACACGACATTGGTCGACTATAAGAATAGCAATCGGAATAATCGGCTAATTCTAGGCAAGATAATCCATCGACATTTATTCGGGAAATTAGGAATAATCTCAGTGACATGATTTTCATTGATATCATAATTTGATTCGATTCGAATTACATACAATTCAGATATCAGAGCCGTTATTTTTGACCGTTCAGTTTTTACCCTGCCAAGTAGTTCGAGATCGCTAACCTAGCTAGTTCTTTATTTGGTACTTCATCGCTGTTCCTACCCTGACAATGAAACTAGAGTTGGTCGCAGATAGCGAGGAAGGTAGAATTGGTTTTCCGAAGTGGTTCCATATAGCTTCAAGGATTTTATCAATTTTTTCGAGAGCGAGGGGTCGAACTACTCATGTGTCGTTTTCTTTTGCTGATTTTAAAGAGTTTTCAATTATTTCACATAACTTCGACGTTTTCAACGAATTTGAGAAGATTTTACATGATTTAGAGTATTCTAAAGGATTCCAAAAGATTTCGACATGCTTATAAAGATGCATAACAAAAATTCATTGGTTTCTAGAAGGTTTCATATGATTTTTAGGATTTCTAAGAAAAATTTCAAATTGTAAAAAAGATTGTAAAAAATTTACGTAAGATTACGTATAATCTGGAGTGTTCTATAAAATTGCATAAAGAATCGTATACATGCATCGTATGTCAAGAGTAGTTGACCCTTCGTCTCGAAGTTGACGTAAGTCCAGCTGTGTGAAGGAGAACAGAAGAAAGTAATCATTTATATTTGAACTCTCCAACCCGATCTTTGAACTTTCAAATTAAAAGTATAATCAACGAGTGAATATGAATGAACGAATTAAATTCTTGCACAAAATATGCAATCGAATCATTAACGATCAAATTTAAAGCCATGGATACATCCGATGGAATAACTTATGAAATTCATACACTGATCGAAATCCCACAATATATATTTGCCAATCAGTTTGATTCATTCGTTTATCTCACATCGCAAAAGACAAGAGCAATTTTTGTGTGACTGGTTCGTTACGAAGTGTGTATCTTCTAAGAAAAAGAAGAAGAAGAAAAAAAAAAAAAAAAAATTGGTTACTTGAGGTAACAAGAAGAAAATCTTTAGAAGATCCGACCTCGAGGAGAACTCGTTGCGGGATTCTTGAACGCAGACAATACGTCTGGAGTTTCCAACTAACCAGGACGTAAAACGTTCTCGAGGATGTCTCTCCTCAGTTATATGACTACTATAAGCACAAGTACCGCACACGTAATCAACAATTCCATAGATTCTGTCTGGAAATGATTTACCACCACGTATATATCACCTACCGGGTCCTCGGATCTATTGATTATCTATTGTGCAGCTATAGAAACTTCCTCTTTCAGAAACAAAAATCCTCTTTTTTCAAAAACCACAGGAGACGTAGTGGTCCAAGTCTAGCCCGCAAATGCATTTTCAATAATAATTTTGAATTTTTTAGTACATTTAATTCTTTTCACTGCGACACACTTCGATCCCTTTAGATCTTCGGATTTTATAGTGTGGATTAGCAACTTTAGTCATAGACATTTTTTCATCTGGTTCATGTTCAACCTAATTTTCACTAATCATTTCACTTTGAGAGGCGATGGTAGGTAATGAGAATGAGGAAAAAACCACAAACGTGGGTTTTTTGAAACCACCATAATCTACGTGACTTACATTTATTCGTATCCACCCAGACATCAGTCGGGAGATTTGCTAACGAGCTACTGGTGATTTATTTTTTATTTCACATTTCCCATCGCGGTTTAATCGTGCGTCGCAACTATGTACAGAGTTGCCTTTGAAAAGCGACTCCACTGGTACTTTATACCAGTAGTTCTCTCTGCGGGGGATGTAACCACCCCACCATTAAGTACCTCGACCTAGAAATCAAGTCGCCTGAGAATAGATGTGTGCATAACACATGTGCTTCTTCAAGAGAGAGGAAGAATATGGGTGAAGCAAGGCAACTAGATATGGGGAAAAAAGCACTGCAATGTATGAAGATCAGTTTTGAAACAATATGATTTGAGTGTTCGGTGAGTTCACACCGATTTCTGGGCAGCTAAGGGTGAATACGCCTGCATTCGTGGAAATATTGATGTTAAAAATTGTTAAAGAAGTTAATGACGAAGTACATACTGGGTATAAATTATCCATTCTACGATATTTTCTCTGTTCGATCAGCTGGTTGTAGAGACCGCGTTTCGTCACGCTCAAGTAAAATTCAGCGTTTGATTAAAGTCAAATCGGAGAATTCACCCCTGCATATACGAGGGATGAAAATTGCATGGGAATTGAAGTAGAGGAATGAAATTTACCGAAAGCAACTGACGACTGGTCGTGTAGGTTTGTATCTACGTAAATCTATCATATAGGACTGTATTTCTATACAAATTTTCAAATCACGTCGTGGCTGACTACACGATCGATGAACTACGAAGGTAGGGACACGGAAGGACGCAAAGTCCACTTCCAGTTCTCATTTAGATTCCGTACGTGCCGTCAGTCTCGTATAACGTTGGTTGGTTGGTTGGTTCGTTTCAGCGTCTATCGCACACTTCAGCATATCGTATTTGTAACTAGCGTAGCAAGCAGCACATCCCCCACATAGAATCATCATCATCATTTACCACGTGCATATTTTGCTATACCTTTGAAAAAATTGCTTTCGCCATCCATGTTCCAATGCTTCGAAAGACAAATGTTCGTTTATACAATGCAACTTCGAAGTATACATACATCGGAGTCCAAGTACCCGATTCAACGACTCAATCTTTCATTTTCCTCATTTCGATTCTAAAACTGCGATATAAAAGCGCATATATATTGCTCTGTGATTTTTTTATCGTTGACTTTCTTCTATGAATTTGCCTATAACGGAGACAGATTGACAGAATTAGGAGGAACGCACCCCACGTTTTGTAAATCATGAATTGATGAACAGTAGCGTGATAATCGCGTTGCCGAGGGAAAATCATATGCTAGGAAAGGAAGAACTAGTCTTTGGAGGTGCGGCTCGTGGGAAGGCAAAGCAATGACACCTGGGTTAATCTCTTGAATGAAAAGTCCCTCGTTGGTAGTTAATTCGTTTATTCAACCATTTTATGGAAGTCTCTCGTCTCTCTAGGTCACGAATTTTCTTCTTTTCGTTTTTTTCTTGAGGGGTTGAATTCGCGGACTTAATGAAAGCGTTACATTCAATTTTCTTCACTTTATATTTCAGATGGTCAACAAATTTTTTCATCATCTTTCTTCTCGGTTTTCGTTTTTTTTTTTCTTTCTTGTGTGTGTTTTTAAAGCAAAGAAACGGAGAGCTGAGGCACTAGCCTCCCTCGCGTCCTTTCAATTAGCAACTTTGTTCTTTCTCTCTTCGGAACCCTCCTTGCTGCCTTCATGCCTACTCTTCTGACGCGCTAGGGAGTAAAACCTTATCTGGAACCCCGCCCTCGGCAAATACGTCGGAAAAGAGCAAAGGGTCTGGTCTAAATCTACCTCAAGTTACTGACAATTGGCTTGCTGCAATTTCACCTAACGATAAACAATAAAGGAATGTACAAGATTTCAATTAGAAATATATGGTAAGCCTATGTTGCCTGTCTAATGGCACAAGGATGTGACTCGTTGAAAGAGACGCACAAAAATTGAATTAAAATAATAAAAAATGAAAAATTTTATTCATGAACATTAAAATTGGATGATTGGTCAGCTGGAAGCAACACGTGTCGATTTCACGCTGCAAACTTGATCGTTTTAACTTATCTATGGTGAAACATCATTTTTGGAGCGTAAGTAAGAAAAAAAAAAACAACAGATTTTATGCCCTTTTGGTAATTCGATTATTAACATAACGACATAAGAGCGTATGGTTCTCATTTTCTCTCTTTTCGCTGTTTTCTTTTGATTAATTCGCGGACATAGGCATCCGGAAATGTGAAATTTGTTGAGGATAATTTTATTGAAAGAACGAAAAAAAACGGTGAATACGACTTTTCTCCGTTAACAAATCTGCAGGCAGATGACGAACAACTGTGAGGCCTTATCCGCATAATATACGATCTTTTGCTTTACTTTTCAATTCTCTTCATTCCGATTAATCTGTGCGTTATTTTTCGCATTCCGAAAACGAATGTGGGGAAAAATATACGCTCGTTTGCCATTAAAATCGCTCTTTTGGCCCTCAAGTTTTTATATCATCAGCAATGTACCGGAATTAAAAAAAAAAAACAAAAAAAAACAAGAACCACCCCTTTTTTCGAATTTGCTCATCATCTACTGTCATCCGAAAAATGATTCACATTTCCTTCCGGTAAATCTGGTCTAGAGCATGAATTTAACCGAACATCACGGTAACCTGGTCGTTGCACGTAGGTACCTACGAGGTTCTAAAATTATTTTCGTGAGGCATGCGTGAGGTGTAGGTAGTTTGGAATGGCTCCTTGGCTCCTTCGCGTGTCAGGGTATAAAAGATACGAGTAGAGGCTCAACCGCGGAAGTGCCAAGAACGTGACGAATTTTTTGTAGGTTGATGAGTGGGGGCTGATATCGAGAGTGTGCTTGGTATTTTTTTTTTCTTTTTCTCTTTTTGTTCTTTTCTTTCTCTCTCTTCGTACCTCGATGTTCGTTTACGTAGCGCGATTCATATCTTAGGTGAAGAATGGAACAAGGCGAAGGTTTCAATAAAAATTATACTCCAAATAATTGTAATTCAATTTTTGAAGAGAAACAGATAGGATTAAAAAAGACACTCATGTATTGCATGCATATCTATAGTGTTACATTCAAAGTACTTGTGGATATACTTCAGTGAGGAATAGATGTACAATTGTATAGGTCTATAATATGTATAGGCGAGTGGAGGAATTTACTTCGCGTGAGATTTTCTTCTTATCGCGTGCGGCTAGTTTGGTATAGGTATCGATTAACGGATTGGCATCAGTATAAGTGCTTCTAGCATTTACACGGATGAGCTTTAGCCTGACTTTCGACTAACCAGCTTATCTCAACGTATAGGGACAAACTCGGAGTTTCCAACCCCGTAGAGGCACTAGGTTTAAACAATTTTTTTTTCAATAAATGAAGATGCATTTTAAATATGGAAAAATCGTCATTTTCGATAACTCCTGTAATTACTAGAAAAATTCATTCAACTGCGTGAATTCGAAGAGCAAACAAGAAATAAATAAATCAAAGAGGGAACAAAGTATTCAATTGTTTTTTTTTCCAGAGAAATGAGATAACAGCCATGTAAATATGTATGAATACATGGCTCAACCATTAAGGTCGACGACGTGTGGCCTTCGCAAGGGTGACAGGTGTCTTGCAGGTGATTTTCTTGCAGCTGTTATACCAACCACCGCTGCACCGGGCAGGAAAATAATAAAAGAAAGTAATAGAAGAGGACCCGCACCTTGATCAGACTGGCAGTTATTAAGATTCTTGTATCACAACATGTTACATGTGGATATAATTATGTACCTACCATTTATTGGCAATCAAGGAGGCAAGCGGGCAGGCAGGTATAGGCGGGCAGTGCAATGATGAAGTTGAAACGAATTCGAGAAAACGCCAAAATACATCCCATGTTTTCGGATTCGGGTTAATTTGGATCACATGCATGATGAGGAATTTTTGCTCAAGAAAATGAGTGCAAGTGAGCAGCGCAGCTGAAAATTGATAAAAATGTAATTGTCCCTCAATGAAATCCCTTTTCTTCGATAATTGAGGAAAAAATTATTCACATAATACATCAGAAGAGAATTTTTTTTGAAAATTCATGCCGAGCTGTAGTGTTCACTTCGCCTCGGACTCCCGTATTTACATATATACCTATGAAGTCGGGCATTACGTGCAGGAATCAGACCTCAGAGACAAGACGGATTTCTCATTCTATTTTATCTATCTACCCATTGTGCGAATATAAAAGCGAGGGCGTTGACTGGGATCTGGATTCTAGAATCTAGATTCTGGGTAATGTCTCATCAGTCAGTCACTGACGAATAATTCCAAAAAATTCTCGCCATAGACGTACAGAGAATTGAAAAAGATAGAAGAATGTCCAATATTTTAAAGGAGAACGAAAGATCCATCTGAAATCCGTTCAGTCTATAAGTTTTTGTTGTTGTTTTTTGTTTCGATTTATTGTCAGAGATTTACAGCTATACAAAAAGTATCTACTGTTCAAGAATCTATCGCACATACGTGGAAGAATTTTTTTTCAATTTTTTTTAAAGGATACTCACCAAAATTGAGTAAGATCCTTATTTCTCACGCATTTTTTCACGATTCACGCCACTTGTCATAGAATGATTCGTTCAATGTTAAAATATCCTGCGCTGTTTCACTTGGGGCGATGATGACATCGGTCATTACTGCCCATTGACCACCGTCCATCGCCCATCTTCCATCCATTCACTCTTACGATAAAACGAGTTCATTGTCACCGTCTAGAGTCTGGTTTGTCAATGTTGCTCTCTTACTGAATCGAGACGGGAATTCGGCTTTGTATCAAGAAGCGTTGTCAGGTGGAACCAAGTTTGAAAAAAAAAACAAAAAAAAACAAAAAAAAAAACGAATGAAGTAGACAGATTGGAACAAGAAAAAAGAAAAGAAAATAGCAATGATGATGATAAAATCCGCCGAAATGTAGAAAAAAAAAGAAAAGTTCGTTTTATTTCTATATTTTTTCTATTCTAACCGAGTCAGCGTTTATGATACATCGAGATGTCTAGAAGAGATTCCTTAGAGCCGGTTACACGTCATAGAATTGTAATTCACGAGGTTAACCGATCGCCAGTCCAAGGCAAAGGTCAGCATTACGGGGCAAGTCACTGTTATTGTATGCTTCGGATTACACGTGCGACTAACAATATCCCAGTAATCACTTCGAATCATTGATATTATTATCGATTCGAGGTATTCGAGCACCCGTACAAATTGATTAGTGCATCAAAAATCGTACTGTTTCGAGGTGTAAAATTGGCGCTTTATCGCTAAAGAAACAAGAAAGAATTAACGAGAAAAAAAAATGAATCCAAAATTCCATTGCAATTGTATTAATTGCATACAAAACAAATCATTTGAAGGCTATATGAGAGATGAGATGCAAAATTTCTGCGGGGAAAGTAGTTTTTCGTATACGATTTGACAATGCAGAGGATAGGATTATTATTGAAAAGAGTAAATTTTTCCATGTATTTCAACAGTTTAAGGGATAAAATTTGTACAATTGTACTTTTCCCGAAAATTTTTCTTTTCATTATATAACCAGTTCGTTTTTATATTTTACAATGATCCATGTGTAACAATTCGCAAAAAAAAAAAAAAAAAAAAAAAACATTCTGTCCTCGAAGTTAGCGAAGGTCCGAGAAAACCGTTTGAATAAATAAACGTATACTCTGTTGAATAATACTTTTTTTCTTTATTTTTGTTTCTCGTTTTTTTTTTGTCGGGAATCGCCAACGTATATTTCCGATATTTCCAATACTCGTCTACCTACACATATATACATACATACATTCAGCTTATTCGAGTATATAAATATGGTGAAATACGTCTGTTCGTGTGGTTGATCGTCCCACGATGAGCGCAAAGCGAGGTCTTTGTATCAGCTGCAGCTGGAGAAATGGTTATTCAGGTCGTGGCACACATAGGTAAGAGGCCGTGTTTATAACTGCCTTAAAAATGAAGTTTGATTCTTCCGCGTGGGCAAAATCCTTCTCCTTCTTCTCCTTTTTCTAATTCTTCTTTATAACATGTGTCTTCTTCATATACATACTTACATATGCACACCTTCAGATGTAATCATTTGCAGATAACATTGCAATGTATATCGATAAATTATTAGGTATATATTTGTAGATCTATAAGCCTTGATCGTCATTGCAAACCGATCTATTTGGACAGGTACTCCTTTGATCGTACCGTTTCGATCGGTGTATTTATATACTGTAACAGGAAAATTAGAAATACGAATATTCAACGTCAATCGTCAGAAATATTTAGATCATAAGTCAATCGTCCTGTACAATGATTCAAATATTGCCGCCGTTAACACCTTTGTCACTCAGACCCAACAGCGTATCGGCGTTTGAAATTCGACAGTGGTCAAACACTCGTTGTTGTTACGTTGACCTATACGGTCATAACACTTGTCTTTGTAATTTCGTAGAACCAAGTCCACGTATTCACACGCGTTATATTTGTCAAATAGAAAATAGAGAACGAAAACCTTATAAATTGTTAATAGTAATAAATTAAGTGTTCAGGATAACCCCTCGACAACTTGTAAGTAAAATAAACTTGTATATTCTGTCCAATCATTCTTTTGTTGCTCTTGGAAATTTAGTACATCCTATCCCTCGGGTCTCCCAATTATACCCGCCTGAGAAAAGTCTCTATAATAAAAGCTAGTCGTCAAATTGTTTTTGTTAGTTTTAATAAACTAACTGGCGCCCAAAATATTTGTTTTATGTAAATGAGCCTCGACAGCTCTGACCCAAGCCGCGTCGAGTGGAATAGCTTCGCCAAAATCATTAAAATTGTCAATTATTTATTATCCAACAATCTATTGAGGGAAGAGAAGCTAACATCCGTCTCAATACCTATACATCATATACAACCTATGCTATACGTGTGTAAATATGCCAACCACCGTGGATCCTTGATGGCTTAAACAATAAACCATCATCGGGTTTAGAATATTCATGTATGAAAATATTGGAGTATTGAGGGAATTTGACGTAGATGTAGTTTGTTGACTAACAAAAGTGCTTAGAACTTGAAATAAATAATTTGAATGAAACTGACGCATGTAATACGTTTCCATTGCGGATTTCTCTGGTATCAATTGATGCGGCTCTTTCTAGTTTAGGAATGATTAGATTTTTGATTGAATGGGTCCGGTATAAATTTGTGAGGTATTCAAAAAATGAATTTCTATTGGCCATATCTCGAGACCGGATATTCACGATCATGGTCTCGATCGACGAGACCTGCTCCAACTTGATTCTAATGAATTTATCCCATCGATCGTTTCGCTAGTTTGTTTATGAGACGAAAGTTTCTCTTATAGTTTTTTTATTCCATTGATACGGTGAATTTTATCCAACGAATTCTATCAATGAGATTTATACGAAGGCCACGCGAGGACGCCTCGCACTTTTCACACGAGTCGGCTTGGAATTGGAAGTTTCACCGGCGAGTTTAATGAATCCACGTGTCTGACGTACACGTATTCGTGTTGAATTTTTTTCTCTTTTCTTTTCTTTTCTCTCATTTTTCTACAAACACTATATTACCTGCAGACGACGAATTTACGAGGTACATACGATTTCGTAATTACATGTAAAATCGAACGTGTGCATTGGTACGTGTTTCCTAGCTGACGTATTGACACGTATTTCGATTACGTCTTGATTGCGATTTGAATAGCCGAGATATTAATGCAGGGATTCAGGTCAACCGAACTGAGCTGCTTGTACTCGCCGGATAGAAACTGGCGTAATGGGTCAACTAGACGTTGAAATAGTTATACGTATACTTCTCTACGTTTTCTTTAAAAATTTTATATTTTTAGGATTCTAGTCGTGTCCTCGTCTCGTCGATCGAAATTCTCGTCTAGAATGAACACTTCAAATTCATATCATTTTTCTTCAAATTTATCGATCTAACTCTATGTCTAGGTGATCATGAATTACCAAAAAAAAAAAAAACAAGGACAAGAAATTAACATCCTTTGCGTCAGCGAAATTGAAACTGAATGAAAAAAAAACTAAAAACAACTTCAATGGTCATTTGGTATCAGAATTCTCTTCGATGGTGAATTTTCAACGTTTCAAATTGTCAGAGGAAAACAAGGAGGGATTGAAAATACTAATTAAAACCTGCAGTCAGTGAATCGACTCTCGATATATAAATTGGGATTGTTGCAGGACACGTGATTGTTTTCGCCCCATACCCAAACCGTTAGGATTTGTATAATCAGAATCTATATAAATGGGTACAAAGTCGTTTTTAATTAGACAATCATTTCCATTCGATGGTGCAAATAGTTTCAATTTACTCATTTATCTGTTCATCTTTTTTCGCTTATCGTTTCGTTCAGGGTTCGGAATAGGAATAATTCCAGTTTCAAAACCCAGTCTTAACTATCTAATCGTGAAGAGAAAATATTCGAAAATAAGAACACAGCGCATATTTTGTCGTTAGATTCTTTAAAAATTTGATATATCGATGTTCCCATGAATGGCGACTCCATCCCCGACTTCTCATAAGCCTGAGTGAATTTGAATAATTGTTAAAACTGATCTTTACTCGTCGCAGTCCTTTTTTTTCTCGCACCTAATTGTAAGTCTCATTGAGGAATATACATGGAGGGTATCCCATACTCGTGATGATGAGGCCCTTTTCTCATCATTCGAACGGTACTATTGTTAAAAAATCATCAGAAGCTGATGGACGTAATTGATTATGATGCAGAACCGAGAAAAAAAAAAAAAAAACACTCCGAGCAAACGTCATAGGTATAATCAGATAACCCATAGAAGAATATCCTCTAGCTATTGCAAAATTCGAGTAAAAAAGGATGGTAAATGCGCCCGATTATTATAAATGGCTAATTCACCCCGAGGGTAGTTTTTTCTAACATCATACCGCCATTGCGGTAAAAATTAAAAAAAATGTAATAAACTTCAACCTTGGCTCAAATTGAGACCGTGGGGGAAAGAAAATGGGGAACAATTTATTTCTGCGAAAAGTATTGCGATTCGCTTTGTCTTACGGATATACGTATTACGTATTGAAGACCGATTCCATCTGCTCTAATTGAGTCGCACATTAGACCAAACGTGAGAGAATGTCGTCTTGCGGATCACACGGCACGGCACGTGTTTTCGAGGCACGCGAGGATCAAGGAGACGAATAAGAAGAAGAAGAAAAAAAATAAGAAGAAGACGAAGAAGTAGATGAAGAAGACGACGATGATCAACCAGAACGCACGAATTGGAACGCGTCAGTCGTGTTACGTGCGCATTCGTCCCTATTCACTTCGTCCTATTATTTTACCTTCATTCATCACGTAATCGGCGCCCACGCGATTAATCGGAGCTGCTGTTAATGACGTCAAGAACTCCGACTTCGCCCCTTACATTAATACTATAATAATATTAATAATAATAATAACAATATTAATAATAATAATCATATAATAAGCGTCAGAAGAAGACGCCGTGACGTTTGTAAATTACAAAAGAAACCGAGTGTCGAATATCATCAGTTGTGTATCGATTCCTGAATTCCTTTTCCTTTTTCTATCGCGTCTTCATTCCACTAAGTATCATTGGATTAATTGAAATTTTTCATTGATATTTTTCAGGGCTGTCACCGATCCCAGAGACGGTCGCAGGGTCGCTCTGAAAAAACTACCAAATGTATTCCAAAGCCTCGTCAGCAGCAAACGGGTCTTTAGAGAACTGAAGATGCTCTGCTTCTTCAAACACGAAAACGTGAGTGACTTTTTCTAATTATTATTAAGTCGTTAAATTTTGGTCATCAAATTTGGAGAAATTCATTAACAATCATCGGTAAGATCTTCTTCGTGTTATTAATAATATTATTATTTTCGAATTTTATCTTAACGATCGATGAACGTGAATCGAAAATGAATTTGAGTGATTTATTGAAGATGAAGAAGACGCATATGTGCAAAACGCAAACGACCTTATGTCTCGAATTTACCTGATTTTCTACTCAAATTCAAGCCAGATGGTCAAGACCGAAAAAAATGTTAGATTTATCAAATTTGGTCCGTTTAAATTTTGTATTCATGAATTCTGGTAAAGCCCATGTAGAACAAAAATCGAACGACATTCTAGTTGCAAAAAGGCCAGAAGAAGGTCGATTAATGTCGTTCACGACTTTATGGCATTAGTCAGGCGATATATTAACTTCGTGTTTTTTTTTCTTCTACCTCTTCTTCTTCTTCAGACTCATAATTTTCCGGTCTTTATCACAATAATAAAGTTCCTCACTTATTGCCTGAAAGTAGTAAAAAAAAACAAACAAACGATGTGTACCTACACATTCTAAAAAAATTTAATGTTCGTACAAGATTATGCGTGTTCCTTCTCCGCAGAAGGAAATTTAATCATCGTTTTCACAGTCTAGACATTCATAATAAACGTTGTACTTTTTACCTTTGATTCTTATTTCGAAAAAAAGTACGCGAATTGACGCCAGTTTTGTCAAAAAATTTTCTGTAAAATCCAAAAAAACTTTTCTACATTTATCCTCATCAAAATATAGTAGGTATAATAATATATTATAGAACGTTAATTTGATGGATTTAAAATGAACTATGAGAAAAAAAACGAATACAGAAATGAAAAAAAGTTGACATTTTTGACAAATTTGTTTGATTGATAGAATATGGGGAATTCCATGCCGTTTCAACCTGGGTTTGACCCTTCACCTCACGGATGTCGCTCGTGATTTTTTATATGATTGTTCCTATTTCGAAAAGCACTAATTTTTTGGGGGGGATTTTTGCGACTTGATTCGAAATTTCTAGAATTTTTGAAAACCGTCATATTTGTGATGTCGGGAATCCTCCCGACTCAAAATACGTAGGTTCTACACCCAAGTTGAGGATTGGGATGGTGACTTCGGTAAATGAATGATGGTCAATGCGTCGAGTAACAAAACTTGTTATTCAATGTAACGGTCTGCAGGAAGGAAAGTACTTAGATGATGAAGTGGAAGATGCGAAGTGAGTAGTTGGGAAAAGAGTTCTAGGTCGAAAAAATAGGGAATAGGCGCAGAGAGGGGATTGGAATTCGCTGCCCCGCTGCATCCACAGGTGACCGTAGGATGCAGCGGGTCTCAATATGACGGTTTTCAGAAATTCTAGAAATTTGGAATCAAGTGACAAAAATCTGAAAAAAAATTAGTGCTTTTTGAAGTAGAACCAACCATATAAAAAATCACGAGCGAAATCCGTGAGGTGAAGGGTCAAACCCAGGTTGAAACGGCATGGAATTCCCCATACACATAGTGCTATATTAGTAATATTATCGCTTATCGGGGTAGCGAAAGGTAAGTAAAACACCTTTGTCAATGAAACTGTGAAGTCTGTAAAACTGGGGGATTTTCGGATAGCCCGTGGACCCCGGGGGAGTCTGTAATTAAAGGCGATGCTATAACGGCTGTTTACAGAGGGTAGGTAGGTAGGTAGGTACCTGAATTATTCGGTGCACATTATATACATATATAGGTATGTATACATACCAGACTGCTGTATAGCAGACGAGGACGTTGTTTACTTTCGTTGAAACGTCGTTACGGATAGAAGACCAAATAGTTTTCTCACCCGAAAGCGCAATATCTTTGGGGGTGTAGTATACATGTATATATATAGTATATGTAAACATATATATACAGGTATAACGAACCTTTTCGAGTTTTGCACCTGCGAATTTCCCAACAGCACACGATCCTACGAATGTTTTTGGTAATTTTCTGTTGCAGGTACTTTCAGCTTTGGATATCCTCCAGCCACCGCATCTAGACTTCTTCCAGGAAATGTATCCTTTATTCCGATAATTTTTTGAAGCAACTTTCCAATCGTCTGTATGATGACGTAAAAAATTAAGTATTGGTCTATAGGTCGGAGAATGCCTTTTGCCAAATGCAACGAATCTTCACGTTATTTGATCTTTGGATCCCAAACGTATAGGCTTTCAAAGGTCGAACTAATTGGTCTCCGAATACCTACGCTTCTTCGTTATTTTATGGATTCCTTTTTTGCATGGATATCGACGATTGAACTTGCGATAATGTTTTTAAGCTTGTACATGATTTTATCATGACCTCGGCTTTGTTACGTGTGGATGAATACAATATTAGAAAATCGTAGTATGGATAGCGCCGGTTCTATGTACATACACATACGATGCAGTACACGTAACTGGCAGCCTTCGAAGAAACCCCACGCGATAGAAGAACTGACGATGAGTCGAGTCGAAGCCCCGATACTTCCTCCAGCCTCGGTTTTTATATGCGGGGGTTTACCTCTATCGAGAAAAAAAATTACAAAAAAAAAAGTAAGAAGGACATCGATTGATTTTTTCGGAAAACTATAATAATAGCATAACGATGCATGTATATACGTGGAAGAAAGCGAAAAACCAATTTGATTTGAGGTATTATCGGAAAGAATCATACGTTTGTTCTTTCGGACACATTTTTTTGTCTCTTCAGGCACTTATTGTTAGTGTTACCAAAAATCAAAGTTCCTTGTTTGTTCAGGATCCGACTCATCTAGTATCCAGATTTTTTGCGAAAAGACGCGCGGTCGCGAATTTAGTGCGGAAAATTTAATTGGAAAAATCGTCGTAGAAGATATAGTCAGTTTTCCATGTATTGAACACTTCTGTCCCACTATTTCCAAATTACTTGACCCAAAAATGAAATTTTTCATCACTCTAACCTCAAAATCGCAACTTCGTCGCGATTTTCCGGCTTTCGTGATGAAAAATCATGTCCGTCACTTGTACGGAAAGACTTTTTGACGAATTTCGTTACAGCCCTCGCCTATTCGGCTCGGGCCGTAAACCTCTCGTTTCGCCAAAAAAGCTTTCCTTGGTCGTAACGAAATGTACTATTTCAATTTCCCCCACTCAATTTAGGATGTTTTATAAAGAACTAACGCAGGAATGAATCAATTTTGGACAATGTTTCACTATGAAACCGCGACATATTACTGGTTCCCTCATGACTGGCTATAGGTTACACATCGCTGTTCGCAGCAGTAAAGCTAACCCAAGCTCAGTTAAGCTTAGCTAAGCTAAGCTAAGCTAAGGCGGGTCCTTATCGATTGAAATGGTTATTAAGTTCGCATAAATTCGGCCCTTTTAACAGCGAAAGCTTCTGGAGGGTAGAAGGAGTGTTGGGGGCGGCGGCGAAGGGAATAAGGGAAGCGAAGGGAAACGATGGGGAGAAAAAGGAAAGGAAGAAGAGAAGGATAGGAAAGAGCGTTGCTCCCGTGGCCCTTAAGTTCCCCTATTTCTCCTCTCTTTCCCCAATGTGACCCCCCGGGAAACAGCTACGGCTGTTCGGCGGCACCCTTTTTGTAATTTCAGCGCCTTGGCGCCCCAAACAAACCTTCAGCTAGCGCGTGGCGCGCAGCGTAGCGTGGCGTAGCGTGGCGTAGCATCGACCGAAAGGTCCTCTTTTCCCCATTCTAATTCTTCTTATTTTTCTTCTTATTCTTCTTCTGCTTCGTCCTGACGTTTTATCTCATCTCATTCTCCTCGTCGCCCTTTTCCCGCCACCCTATAAGTCCTAGAGCCTGAATTTCTTATCTAGTCTCCTCTCTGCTCTTTGCTTCTCTTTTCATCCGAGCTTTTTTATCCTTTGCGCCTACACCTACAGCTTGCTCATTCTAATGGGACGATCATGTAGATGTAAATCTTCAATGTGAATTGCGCGACCATCTGCGATGATTCATCGATCTCCGCGATATATTATCATACATTCACTGTTTAATTTGCTATTTTCATTTAGTTTCGAACAAGAATTTTATTCTGTTTTTCATTTAAATTCGAAATTGTCCAGTTTTCGAATTTTTCTTTTTTGTTATTGTGGGTTTACAGTTTCTGTCGAAAAATTTATCGGCTTTTTTTTTTTTTTTTTTAAATTTATGGAGGAAACAAATGGTTGCCAGGTTTTGTTCATACAATTTCGGTCAGCAGATTCTTACGTATTCGCATGTCAAAATGAATCGTTTTCTTCTATATGTATAGAAGATTTCCCTTTTAGGGAAAACTGGAAAGCGAATAAAAAAGAACAGGAAACGAATGTAAAATAGTGAAAATAACAGAAAGAAGAAAGGTCAATTTTTTATCAAGTTTGAAAAAATTATCTTCAATATCAATTCGATATTTTTTAATTGAGATCGAAACGCAATGTGAAATGGATCGCAGAAGTCTTTTCGGGTGTAAAACATCATTGTACGTATAACGGTAAAAGGCAAAATAGCGAATGAAACAAAAAGCGAAAGCCGAGTTGGCGAAAATGTGCGTTTATCAAACGAGTTTTAAACTTCTATCCACATTCCCTGTCAGTTCTTTCTATCTCTGTCTTTCTTTCCATATATTTCTCCATCTCTCTTTCTCTTTTCTCACGCGGGGGCTAGCTGCTGTTGAAATTTTTATCACCTCGGCATTAAACCTGCACCCCAATTGCCCAGTCAAGTTTTAATTGCCCAACGTTCTCTTCACAACCCCTTTTCTCAAATTATTTATACTCGTTTCCATCCACATTATTCTTCGCTTTTTATACTCCCATGCGTCGCCTCAATTTTACTTGAAATTTTCTCAAAATTCCACCCGTTTTTTCATCATTCATACTCCATCCTATCTTCATCCCGAACAAATAGATCACCTCAACTTCTTCTTCATCAACTTCTTGTGTAATTTTGGCTCCAAATTTCGCCGAATTTTCTTGAAAATATATCATCAAAATTTTCCGCCTCGTTAAATGGATACCACTTTGATCACCTTGGACTGCTGGTGTTAATATACGAAGGTAATATTCTCCCTTCGACGGAGGTCTTGATTCATCAATGAGAAAAATCAGCGTCTTTGATCCACTATAGCACGAGGGGAAAAAGAAATTGAAAAAAAAAAAGAAACAGAAATGTCTCCAGAGTTGATGTTGAGCTTGGTCGAACATGAACAAGGATACTTCTACACGTTCGGTTCGGCAAATGACGTGGAAATAACTTTGAATCGTTTTTCAATTGACTTGACGGAACATTTCGTTAATTGGAAGAAAAATGATCAAAGCTGGAAAGCTTTAATTGGCATCCGGAAGCGCCGGGAGTCGAGATTCGAAGTTTTCTTACATATTTTTTCAATCTTCTTTGATTCTGCTTCAAGATTCTCTTTAAGATTTTTCTCGCAGAGCTTTAGAAACTAGGTAGGTAGCTATGTATCGTGTGTTTCACTTAAATGAAAAATACCCTCCTCCTTCTCCCATCATCTCATTTCGCAGTTGCATTTCCAACTAATGGCATTCGTGAACTTCATTTTCCACTTCACTTATACTCGCCCCACTCTGATTGCTTTTCATTTTTACCCACGCCTCCGGATTTCATTACATTCAATTAGTTATTATCGCCCTTAACTACCTACTACTCCAGCGGAACATATAATAGCCGTGTCAATTGTTAATTGAAACGTTCAGTAATGCTCGAACGATATTTCACACCGTCCACCTGATTTCTATCACACGAACTTGCGGAAAAAAACGAATCCATGAATAGATATTCGGGAATAAAAATGAAAGTAAAATAACTGTCACAGATGGGAAATAACCCCAACTTTGCAATCCTCAGGTTATATCTTCGACAGACCGTTCGCAGGTGTCCCAACAAATCACTTCTTTTTCATTTGCTGTCCTTTTCTGGCCTTCTAGTCTTTCATATTAGCTGTTCGAGTCTTGCCGATTTTTTCACAGGTTTTCTTTCATCCCGCAAATATCATTTGTTAGAATTTGATTTGCAAAATGGTTGTTCGCGCAACCCAGTTAACTTCTTCCTCGGGGACATTTCATAACCAGTGTAATGGGATTGCATAACGCTGACGTGCGAGCTTTGGTTTATGTGGAAGTTGACGTAAACGAAGGACTGGCCGTCCGTCGTCTACCCATTCCTGTACCCTGCAGCATGTCAGTATCTAATAAACACGTGTTTCTTCGTCCCCTCATCATTGACTGCAAGTTTTTCATCCGTTGGAAAAAAAGATTGCGGAATTTAAGCCTCACCGCACGTATGCATAGAGTCGATTCTCCTATGTGTACCATGTGTAGTTGCTAGAGACTCAGAGAATACAAATTAATTTTTTGATAATTTGAGAGCTCACGGATAAGAAAGAATCGTTGAAAATGATCAATAATTGGGACGGGGTCAGTTACTGGGACGCACTCACCTTACAGATTTTCTTCGAAATCGACAATCTCATTAACTTTTCCTACGTATTACGAATTTACAATTGCAGAAATAAAATCGAAAAATTATGTACATGCTGTTGGGCAACACAACGTGGTTCTATTTATTTCGTCTTCGTCGTACGTCGTCGTCTTACGGTTTCTAGGCGAAACTTAAATCGTAGATCGTTAATCGATCTGAGCACCTGTTAACCCGGACACACCTGCATCGGGCTATAGATCTTATCGTCGTATACGATCGTATCAGTGCGGCAGGCCATGTGCAAGTTGCGAGAAAGAAGGAGGTCAAGCGCACAGTTTCGAGTCTATACGTCTACCTATGGATCGTCGTGTCTGCCATTGCAATAATTCTTACGCCTCAATAAGTGCGCGGTGGATCGATAACCTTCGTTAGAAATGATCGTTGGCAGACAGGACGCAGTCACGTATCACCGAAAGGCAGTGGCGATATTATACGGTTTCAAGTAACACGCCGCGTGTCCGATGGCGTAAGGACGTATAAGCACTATACTAAAAATACGATTTCAACGGCAAAAGGGCGTATAAGTTTTTGGGAAAAAATTTCGAACAAGTAAAAGCCAGTGGTCGTGTGTCCGGCTGATACGATCTCTAAGCTTTTTTATCTTCTCTGTTACTTTCGCATTTTCTAAGGAAAAAAATAATCCTATCTACCAATTTTCCCGTGTTTTTTTTTTTTTTTACATGGTTGTTGATACGACATTTACGAATCTGATGTCATGAATTGGTAATTCAAATTTGACGATTTTTGATTCCAATGTCAGCAACTTAACCAGAAGAGCGATTTGCTCTTATACCATTTGGAAAGTGATCGGGATGACACACGGGCGTAAAATTTGGTTTCTTCAACACGTGCATGAAATGGGCGCTTTTTCTCGCAGGTAAAGTGGATGGGAAATTTATACGCGTTTCTAGCATATTGGACTACATTATCTCCCTAGGGAAGAAATGGATCCATTCCTTTGGGTCCATTCAGGCAAAAAATTTTCAAACACTTTTTAATATTTTCAAAATGTTTCTAAATCTCCAAAATTTTCAAAATTTTCAGAATTTCAAAATTTTCAAAATTTCAAAATTTTCAAAATTTCAAAATTTCAACATTTTTCAAAACTTTCCAGATTAAGAAAACTAATCAATTTCTTCTTTGTTCTGCCTTGCATGCTCAAAAAAGGGCCTGTCCCCGTACTTGTCGAAAAAATCACGGTGTACAACAAGGGGGGAGGGCAATTTTTAGAAGAAATATAGAAATTGCCCATTTCTCCGCCCTTGTTGTACAATGTACTATTTTCTCGCTTTCGATTGAGAGGTGATGTTTCAACGTTGATAAGTTGATATGAATATCGACAAGGTCGTATCTACCGATGGATACGTCTCGTTTTTAGCTGACCAGTAATTCAATTTCGATTTCCCCGAATATATTTTCATGCTCTTAGTGCAAATACGGGGAAAAGGGAATCCATACGTCGTTTTGTCGGTGTAAACGGCGAAACCGTGTGTGATGGGGCTTATGTTTCTTGATCCAGCTTAGCGCTATCGAGGGCTCATCTGGATTTAGTTTTTCAGCCCTTGGCTATAGCGAGTCAAGATGTTAGATGATGGCGGAGCAAAAAGCGTACAGAAAGTGTGAGAAATATAACGTGTATGAGGAGGAATGTAGTTACTGTTGGTTTGAAACAAAAAGGTCTCGGAGGTGGAAGTAAAACGTGCCGCATAAGATTTCTTCTGTGTATTTTATGTTACACCCACACCGAAACGAAAGTGAATAAGAATAAGCGCATGAGAATAGGAATAAGAGCAAAGCTTTGATTCCGTGAAATGGCCATTCCATCGGGACCGATCGCCATTTCCATAATTACGCATGGTCGGCAATTGGTTCCAATTGGTTCTGAGCCAATCTCAGTACACCGCAAGTGTTATACACGTCTGCTACTCGTTTTACCCCGAGATATTGGTTCGAAGGTGGGCAGCGGCAGGTAGGTAGTATAAGAAGAAAAGCTCTGAATGCTTCTGAGCCACGTTTCCAGACTGGACACACAATCCTATCCTTGCGGCACGTCGTCCTTCCAATTCCGAAGATAAATTGCCACCGGCTCAATTAGACTCTGGCTTGAAATTCTCACCTCAGTTCTATCTCGGGATTCGTTCACTTCGGTGAAACGGTTTCACTCACTCAGCTTCACAAAGATCTTTTCGCTAATTGAATTACAGTAGGACCCCGATTAACCGGGGTGCTCGGGACCGGAGGATTCACGGATAATCGAAACCACGGTTAATCCAAATTATACGTAGATCTTGATTTGATATGTAGATATTTACAATGTGAATGCGTCTTTACATGTGTATAGCTTCCGGTTCAGAATCAATTGCGTTTGGTATATATACTTTACTCCTGTTCCTTGGAATGTCAAGTTAATTTCGTTTGTTCATGACTTTTTTTTTCGATTCTCTACTATCATTTTAGATCTGGAAGCGCCACGGTTAATCCGCTCCCCGGATAACCCGACCCCGGTTAATCGGGGTTCTACTGTACATGTTTCCCACTCCACGTACATTTTAGATGAGAAATTCGTATTTCGGTACCGACGTCTATTTTCGCTTTTCGTCACACGAGGGATTGAAAAGTTTCGATTTCATGTCACGAAAATGATCACTTTCGTCAAACCTAAAAATTTTCCACCTCCCTATAACTTTTAGCTGATACCACGCATTATTCTAAACGTACGTTGGTCTGTCTGAAGTGTAACCCAGCTAAGTCCTAGGTTTTGGAAAACGGCTCGTAGAAAAAAAATTGATACTTTAGAGGATCATAGTTTGTGTCTTGACGATGAAAAATTCCTATTTCCCATTAAAATTTACCAACTGGTTAGGCCGAAGGAAATCATGACGTTTCAATTGAACAGGAAAGAAGATAGGTAATTGAACGTGATGAAAAGTCCACTTGATTGTTTATCTACTTTTCTGATCTAATACATAAAGGAAAACTGTTGTAGGTATTTGCGAAAATCTCCGAAATTCATTGTCGAGCTGAAAACGGAGCTAAAAAATACAAAATAGGCGAGTAGAAAAGCTGGGCATAGGTCACAGTTGTAGAACTGTTTATTTTGGATGGGACTCGGACTTTTTTTTTCGCTCAGAATCAACGTTTCCTCCCAAAATCGAAGCTACTTCATAACGAAATACAAAAGAAACAAAAAAATATGTATACATATATGTATAGCAGAAAAAAAGAGGGAAACGTCAAGACTTTGCCTGGCCTGAAGGTTGTTTCGCGATAAGACACGACTGACAGTTTGAAGAGAGAAAGAGAGACGTTGTACCGGGTCTTATCTCTCTCGCCACGACCTCGTGCTTCTCGTACTTTGCAACTGGCAACTCGCAACTCGGAATTTGCCCAAGTTGGGAACAGAAGCCCGCGACTCCTCTTGACTCTTGGCTATAGGTAAAGGTAAAGGTAAAGGTAAAGGTAAAGGTGGATGTAGAGGTAGATAGTTAGGTATACAAATCATCGAACTATCGGAGCTTGTAGTAGAGCGCACAGGGAGTGACGGCAGACAACAGTAAATATTTGTAGCGCCTGACTCGGTATGACGGTGTGGCGGTATGGCGTTACACGGCGATGCACGGCTACCGGATAATCACCTATTATTAATGCAAATGATCAACAATAACCCTGCTTGCTTAGAGTTACTGCAGCGCCAAGCCATTCCCCCGTGTACCTACCACACGCGTATGCTCTGGTTGTTCGAAATGTACCTACCTCGAGATATTCTCAACGTAGGTTTAAAGCGTCATTATCGACCCTTGATATTACCGCCATTTCCGTTTCGTTTATAATGCCAGTCAGGTGTAGGTATTTCATGTAATCATCCATGCCTCGTGATTCGAAGTATCGATTATTACCAACCGTGAAATAAATCATTTCATTTAGTTGCCGATATGCGTCGAGGTAATGGTAATTAGATTCACAATCATTGAAAACATATCAGCGAGGTGAATATTCGTTTCAGGAACAAAGATGGAACAGTTTGCTCAGTTGCTAATCATAACATACTCGTCAAGATTTAATAGCCCGAATTTAACGTCCCGAATTGATGCTTGAAAAGTACTGCCATTTCTTTTCACCAAAATTTTACCCAGCGTAACACTATCTTTCATATACCAGCTGATAATACGAATGTACTGATAATGAAAGTGCAATTGTTAATGTCAGATCATCAGCATACCCATATGTCGGGGCCTTGAATCGTATAACAATTAATTTTGCAGCTGGTGTTTCACCATCCACCCCTCAAACCAGAACCTGGTCAATTGCGAAATCGCCTCATGCAGACCAATCTTGGCCTTTGCGTGGGTAAGAAGCTTTTCACATCAAGTTCCGCGATGGGGTTTGATTATTTTGAATCGTGGGGTCAAAAACGACCCTTTATTGAGCTTTTCCTTGACCTTTGGCCTTTGGAAGTGTACCAGATCGGAATTTCGACGGTTTTTAACGTGACAAAATGGATGAGAGTAAAGCTTGGCGATTTTCTTCAGCTAACCGTACGTTACGTGCGCCACGTGCATGCCGGACAAGCAAAGAACGTGGGCGTCTTCTTCTTTCTTCTTTGTATCTGAAGAAGGAACGGTTCGTGTAAATATGTCAGGTTAGAAAGGAAGGGCCGTGTACTAAGTTTCCGAGCTTAAAACGTGGATAACTTGCGATAGAGGCCACTCCTTCCTCTCTTGGTCTTGCTGCAAGAAGTATAGTTTTTCTCTAGATATTTTTCTCCTACTTATGTATGTATATCAGCGTGTACCCTTTTCTCTGACGAACAGAGAATTGGAGAGAATGAGAGAGAAAAGGGGATTAACCATACAAGGGGTCGTTTTTTTTACTCGGGTGGTTATTTATCCATATAGTAACTGAGGGAATGAAACTTCAAAGGATTTGACGAGGCATTGAATTATTCACAATTATTTCTCATTCTTTATTTATTTTTATTTTCTTCGTCGATTAGAGCAATCGTTGAAAACATTATTACACGCTTGAAAATGTTAGCCCTTCAGACTTTTGTGCATACGAATTCCTTCGCCAGGAAGCTAGCCTTGAATAAATATACGCGAAGGGAAGAACAGGGTCGAATAGGGTCCCTGAGGAAATAATTTATGTATAATATACTCTACAGGGTCTAAAAGCATTGCCCAAAAATAGATCATTTTTTATCGACGTAGGTACGGTCGAATTCAAGGACCAGATAATACGGGACAATATGGCTTAAAGTTGTCCTATGAATATCAATTTACCAAAATATTTGACTTTTCTTGGTGCAAGACTCATCCCTCCCTCAAAATTAGGTACATTTCTCTTTGCTCAAAATTCAGTTCGATAAAAAAAAAAGTCACTTCATCTCGACCGACTTTTTTTCTAATGTTACATAGTTTTGCTGGACGTAGACGTATTTTCATTTGCATGTAGTAACGTGATTCTCAAATGCGGGCAAATCAGTGTTCAGTGTCATTGTCATTGGCAGAAAACAGAAGCGAACACCCATATATTCATGTTACGGTAGTGTGTACACGCGTATACATACATAATATGTAGATCGATGACCGCAGGGTGGATTTTCTTTTGTCATTCACTTCCTGCGCACGTATGTATAGTTCATACAAGTATGAAGAGGGATCTTTCAATGGGAAAAGTAAATTAGATACCTACCACCAAGTTATCGACGCTTTTAGACGCGGTTTGTGCAACCGGAAACGTTCCTTCCTGCGTATCAGGACGTCCCGTCGCAATCCTGTATATTTATATTTTTCGCCGTTTCTTAAGAGAAATTCTCGCATTCCCACGCGACAAAAATAAAAATAAATTATACGATATTATCCCAAAAAAATTACGTATAAATTATAACGTTTGCAGATGAATTTGAAGAAATTGAGATAAGACAGGGCTTGTTCATATTGACGCTTCTATATGTATACCTCATCATTGCTGAAATTTAAATTATTTTCAATTTTCTTTTTTTCCTGTCATTGATATAATTTGTTTGTATTGTTAATCAATTAATTAATTTGATGTTTGTCATGTGACTCTTTCGACGATCGAGCAATGAGTTATTTTGAATTCGGTGGCTCCAGGGTCGATTGATAAATTTTTGTTCGTTCCCAGATATACCTACTCAAGCCTCGTGACATCGTTCGGGCGTATAACGGGGTGCGCGCAAACCCTGGGATTAAAAACGTTAGCTATATACATTTTCCCTCCGTCACACGTGCCTCTCACTCTATACCCTTGCCATTGTATACGTAGGTACGTTACGTGGGGTAAGCGACGCATGCCAGGAACAGGACGTATTCGACGGACCAGAATCCTTTGTTTACCTGAAACTAACTCCGAATATACCTATATGTGCACCTAATACGTAAACGTATAATACTATAGTTATAATATTTATCCCAGAATAAAAAATTAACGATTCTCTTTTCATATTTTTCATTTTTTCGACTTTTTTTTCTCTTGCTTCGTTTTGAACTAGGTATTTATTTGCTACTTACAAAAATTGCTTAGCCTACGTCATTCCATTTCACATCATCGAGCCGATCAGGACTTCTCTAAAGTTTTCACGATAGTTTGGAATATAGACAGTCGCATGAATTGAGCTCCAGAAAATTGGAAAATTCCATTTTGGGACTGAATCATTCACAAATACGTGAGAAACAATTGTTCAATTTTCAGAAAATTGCAGACCACATTTACTGTGACAGATTTTTTGAACCAATTTTTCACACTTGATTCATCACAACACATCTTCGAAGAACCGGTGTGTCTGGATTTGTGCAGATGGTATTTCGAAATTTAACGATTACATTTTGGTGGAAAAATTTTGTGAACATTAGAAAAATGGAATTAGAAGACGTGTCGTAAGAAACTTTAATAATTAATCGCATGTAGTAGAGTGGTAGAGGTACAGGTTGGCTCGGTGGGACGAATTCTTGGAATGCCATAGTGCCCCGACTTCCGGATCGCACCTCGATTACTTAATCTTTTGTAAAATGTCGTCTTCGTCGTCGTCGTTATCCTCAACGATAGGACTTTCTGCGACCGAACCGCACGACGAGGGTCTTTCAACTTTAATTTGCTTCTCCAAGTAGAGCTTTGAGGGTAAGAGAAAGAGCGAGCGGGAAATTCAGCCGGAATCCCAAATTGTCAAAAGCTCAGTGCGAACTCTTGGCCGCTCACCACCTTGTACTTTACGGGAACTTTTAATTAAACAGAGATATCGGCATCCCAAAAAATCAACTCGAAACGGACCAAAGAATACGAATACTCGCAACAAACATACGCGTGGACATTTTTTCCTTTTTTCCTCACAAAATGATTTCGCCGTGACTGATTTTCAATTACCTTTCTTTGTGTACTACTGGAACATCGTCTCATCTATGCATAAAACTCCTATCTAGAATTGATGATTCCTTCATGAAACGTAGTAGAAAAATGTCTCTTTTAATCGGTCTTCCTTGGCTTCGGGATAATACTGGGAGGTGAATTTCTAATGAATTTTCATCATGGATGTAGAATGCATGCAAAGTTCTCAAATCCATCATTGGGATTCAATTATTGCAGTTGATGACATTCTAGAATCTGACATCATAGCTCGGCGTGTCTAGTTCGATCGTAGGTATAAAAGACATGCTGTACAGTGTAAAGTCGCGTGAAAGGGAAAGTAATCATCTCGAAGTCCCGTTTTGAGGAATCTCCGTTTCACTCGAGAGAATATACCTACGCCCGCAAGCAGCACCAGCACCAGTAGCACATCGGCTGAAGTAGCTCGCGTGACGGAAGTCCGTCATTCAGCAAAGTTCCATTGTGGTCTGGGCTCTTTCGTCGCAACTCGCTAAGAATAAGTAACTAACAATGAACTGCGGCGGGCAGATCCTCGGCCAAAATTATACTCTGGCTCATACCCTCGTGTTTCCCCATAGATATATAAAGAAAAAATAAAATAAAATACTAGAAAAGAAAAAAACATCAAGAAAACACGTTGACGAATAAATAGTTTGACAAATTTGAGTTCTCGAGGCTTTGCTGATATGTATAGTAATTGGATGTGCTTACTTAATCGCTTGACAGTATGGCACGGGGTATTCAGCTTTTGAAATTGACCGATTGTCTCATACAAATTTAATGAGTGGAATAATAAATACAGGTAAAACATGTGTGGGCAATTTCTTGACATCGGTTTCTTCAGAGAGCAGAAAATCGTTTCTCTCTGGCTTGTGAGCTCTTATAGGTGTAAAAGTGTGTCTGCGAGGTATGGTGTTGCGTGTCGAGAAATAGAAGAGGAGATAGCAATATCTATCTACCTATCTATCTATCTATCGTTCTATTGCTGCAACTTTCACAGGAAATAAATCAATAGTGCCTGCCTACCTATGGGTACTTTTTTCCACACAAGGAACACTAACAATATCCTCTGTCTTCGGGCCAGAGTGGGTGTGTCTGAGTCATTCGACACGCAACATGGCTTTGCTACACCATAGACAATCCATTTTCTGCACCCGCAATCCTGTTGCTGATTCATCCAAATAACCAAGGCTCCAAAATTTCGCGATTTCCAATTTTTGGTTACGGTGCTCTTGTTGTATTTCTTGTTGATGTTGCAAAATCATAAAACAAGTAGGTACCATTGGATGGTTATGTACTTCTATACCATCGCGACGACCACTTTTTCTTCGGTATTATCAATCTGACCAAGGCGAAGTTAATAAAATTATACACTTCAAGTTCCGAATGTTTGTTTGAACGAAAATTTGGTAAATTAAGGTTCACCATGATTGTTCATCCACTAAAAGTATCTGCAGATTTTGGATGTGGTGAAAGTCGACGGTTAGTTATAAAGAGTTCAAAGTTCACGAAGTTTTGAGCGGTCAAAAGAGATTTTCTTGCTACTTCCGTTCAAATGACCGTTTGGGACTTTAGGTGCATATAAAATTCCAAACGATTCTGAACCTTGTGTCAATGTACTATAATTATAGTCGATGATGAAAACACTGATTCGGAACAAGGTTGAAATTCGTAACGTTAACGCAACAAATTGATCGGAAACAGCCAAATAGGTACAATTATGCATTATAATTTTCTGGAGTCAGTAAAAGGTATCTGCCTCGGTCATTTGGCAACTCTAACAACATTTTAGTCATTAAATAGTGAAGTTTTGTCGAAAATCGGTTACATCAACGTTACGAACCTCACCTTCATTATGATTCGGAGTCAATGGAACATTTCTTTTGAACGAGGATACTTTCTTGATGGATGTAATTGGTTGAAGGACAAAAACTTGTGCGATTTTTTCGTTTTTTGTTTTGGTCTATTCTTGCCATTTGCCTCGTGAAAGGTGTGAGCTTGCAGTATGGGGTTTCGATTTCAGGATTCGCGATCGGATACGAAGTGAAGGTGTATGGGTTGGGTGTTAGCATTGGTACATATGAGGTGAAAAACGTCGATCCTACACAGAGGTCTGCAGGTAAACCTTACCTGGTTTACTTCGTCGAGGAATAAGAGGCGAGGGATAAGGAGGGGTTTGGTCGCGGACCTGGGTGACCGGTCCCACGAGCGACTGCTCAGGCTAGCCTGGCCTGGCCTGGTCTGGCCTTGCCTCGTCCCTCGCGCTTCTTCCTCCTATCCGTCCAACAAAGAAACTACTTACTGCTTAGCTTAGATGAAGCCACGGCTAGTTATGAGGAAGGCCATAAGTACCTACGCTAACTTCTTATTCTACTCGCCTGTAACCTCGTCGCCACCTTTAATCCGACCCAGCGGAGTCACCTGTGCGATTATCCGGGGTAAGATTGAAATTCCGAATTGCAAATGCTGTGAAAGGTCAAAATGCTGAATTTTTTTCTGAAGAGTTTTCAGAAAGAATATTTTCCCGAAAGTGCACGTAGCCAATTTGAAAAACTCCGAATGGAAAAACATCGAAGGTTCAGAATTCCGAAAGCTAAAGATTCGAAAGGCCGAAACTTCGAATCTTGGAATTCGCTTGCAAAGTTGTTTATTAGACAACTTTACGAGCTTCCCTTAGGTTTGCGGATTTTTGCATTTTCTGAGTCTTCAACTTTCGGATCTTTGAGCTCCCTGCATTTCGATTTTTCAGAATTTGCAATCTCTGAACCCTGGCGTTTCTAAAAACTCAGAATCGCTTCCGAAATAAATTCGGAATTTTGACTCTTCGGAACTTCAATCCCGCCCTGCGATTGTCCATGCGATCGTAGCTGCTAATTCCCACATTCTTGACTGAATCATAGAATTTTCGACTTCTGTCGCAATGTATAAATTTTTAATGAGAATACACCTACAAGCGTCTATGAAGATCTTCGAATCTGAGGATATTTTTTTTCCGTTATTTTTGGAAAATGAAGGAGTCGATCGAGGCTCAGACATGGAAAATACTTGTTGGAGTATCTAGTTCCCGTGGTCGAAGGATTGTTGAACTTTGTATATCTGTACTATAGCGAGGCGAAAGATTGTATCAAGAGAGAAAGAGAGATAGATAGATCAGGCTTGCACAAGTGCAATCAACCCTCGGCCTCCCACATTTAGTCGAGTCTATTCCGAGCTGGTGGAATTTCTCTGTGTCGTCGTCCACGTGGACGAAATTTCCCATTATGTATACGAGCCAAGGTCTATTTTTGCTTCTTTCCTTCTGTATACGTACAGTTGCCTGTATACATACGTCTTGCGTGGTTTACGCTGCTAGAACGTACTAAGCGCCAAAAAACCGATCCGAATGGCGAAAAGTCTTTGATTTTATTTTCCTCAATCTCTGGCAAAATGAGAAATCGTATAGATTAATCGGAATCAAAAAGTTTCAAAGTCAAAAGCTGAGGTTTATGATACTTTGAATACAAATCCGAATCTCAATTAGAATTATAAGTTTCGAGACATATAAGACATCGTATTGGGAAGATTTCCAATGAAGTCCAAATTAAAAAAAAAACAAAAAAACCCAAGAATATTGCAAAAGTCAGCCAATACCTGCACGTTTGTAGATTTTTTCATAAAACGCGGGGAAAATTTGTTTCTGAATGATGTTTCGGTTTTTCTGGGCTGAAAAGTCTTTAGTTTTCTCTCCGCAGCGTCATTCAGAACTCGCGATATCCTCTTCTCCTGCGGGTATACAAGAGTTTGTCGACCGGTTCCTGGACAAAGCGCTCTTCGCCGAGACCGTCAACTTTATTCTCATCTTCTCGTTCCGGTTGGAACAAAAGCCCTCTGATCCTCTTCGGTGAGTCCTGTAAGCGGAGAGCCAAATTATCAGGGACCAAAAAAATTTTTTCAAACAAAATTAAAAAACGAAAAATAAACCAACAGATTCTTAGAAACGATTAATTTGAATCAGTTCGTTCAGCCGTTTTTTTTTTTTTTTTTTTTTCGAGAAGTCGATTAATTGTTGTGGTAAAATTTCGTCCAGGTTCATAGATTCGAGATTCGCTTTTAATTTGCGAACCGATCCGCAGCTCGTCGGTTTCACTTTGGGAGACGAAATCCTTGGAATGCGTCGTATAATTTGTGTAGACGAATCCGGTGAACCAGTCAAGTTGCATACCTTTGTCGGGCGGCTGTTGCACGCACAGACTTCTATACCTACCTGGCATTCCGAGGACCGGCTTGCCCCTAGACCTGGTTCGAGGATTCTCTTTCCTGAGGCCTATACGCTAGAGGAAACCCGGTAGACTAGATTATTTGAACTCCAACAATCCGAGGAGCTCAAGTGTGCAGCGATAAGAATTATCGGATTAGATTTTAGGAACGCAGATAATTCCACGATTGGAAGAAATTTTACATTTTCTTTATTCAAATTTCCGCCGATCGAAAAAATGTCATGTTATTATACTCGTAATCACCCCAGAAATTGAGAGTCGAGTTTTTTCCAGATCTCCACGATCTCAAGGCCAGAGAATTACTTCCGATCATTTTTAGATCCATATACGAGTACGCATAGATATGTGATCAATTTTTTGTCCGAAGATATCTTGTGAATGAATCAAACGATTTTCATGATTTTGGTTTCAAGCGATGAAGTTTTCCTTCTCTAGATCTGACAAGATTTCGATCCTGATTAGTCCAGCAATTTTCTAATTATTCAGGTGATAAAATTTGTCTGATTAACGGATAATAACGAATTTCTATGATTTTGGTCTTAATCGTTCGGATTGAATTGTAATAATTCGAGAGTGATCAACTGGAATTAATTTGCTATGAGTTGATCTTTTCACCCAATGTTCACTCATCACGGTCAGCTGAAATATCCGATTGCTACTCAGTTTTACGATAGGATTTATTCCGTTGAAAGACTACGATTTTATCCTCGATTTGTTTAAGAGCAGCGTGGAAAAAAATCCTTCCTGAAATAACGCGTCGAAAATAAAGCGTTTGATCAAAGCCAGACAAATCCACTCCGACAAAGGTCTGTACGGTTTAAAAGAAAAATCTTTCACGTTCTGTTCGATAAGTTAAAAAACAAACGTTTCTATTCTAGGCTGAATCAATATCAGACATGTTGAAAACAGTTCTTTAGCGTCTATATCAAAATCCGTGAACCAAAAACGAAAATTCGACATTCTTGTCGCTTTAAAAATCAGATTTCATTGTATCTACCATGCATGAAGTACAAACGGGACGGCGATGAGAGTTCTTGACAAATCGAACGAGATTAATCGACAAAATGTTTTTTATTTAGTAATTCGTGTAAAACAGTAAAGATTAATTTTACCAAAAATTGCAATCGAGTGACATCGATAATGCGTGAAATATTCGTTAATGAAACCGGATAACGAGGCCTGAAGTTGTTTATCACTTCTAGTTCTCCTGTCTCTGTCATTCTGTCTTTTTCTCTCTTTGACTCGTCGCCGTTAAAGAAATATACATGAACAATAAACATATATCTCTATGTATTCGAACAATCGTAAACCCCACGAGACGGTTATCGCAAAAGTTTTCGCGAAGCGTGAAGCCTAAGTTTGCCTGTAGTCCATTGTTTTGCTTTGTGCAACTCGGGCTTACTTCTTACCGTACCTCGGTGCCAAACTTGAATACATATATTATTTGCAAAAGCAAGACTTTCGTGACCAAAATTACTTGAAAATATCTTCTTCATTAATTATTCAATTCTATAATGCCATTAATATATAATTCCTCATTATTCATAACTTTATAAAATACGCGAAGAAATCATCATTACGTGGAACATGTACGTACCTGCAGATTTATTTCTCAATTCTCTTCTTCTTGTCAATTTTACACAAAAGCAAGGAGAAATGAAAAACGAAATTTAAAAAACTACTTCCAGCGAAAAATTTCCTTAACTTGATTCAACGCAGATACGTGATCACAGAACTCCTCCAAAGTGACCTGCACAAGATCATCGTCAGCCCGCAGCATCTAAGCGCTGATCACATAAAGGTCTTCCTCTACCAGATATTGAGAGGTAAGTTTGATTTATTTTTATTACTTCAAAAATTGTGTATGCGTCAATTGAATTTTGATTGTATTCTTTTTGTCGTAAAAATAATGAATAAATAAGATATACACGCATCGCAATTTGAAAATCAAGATTCCTCCAATTTGTCTAGGAAGTTTAGTTATGTAAGGAGAGAAAGCACGAGATGAAGTGAAGTGATTTCGGATGTTTTAACGAATCCCTTTCATATGATGACGATAATCGAGCTTTCTGAAAGTTCTGGCAGTAGTAGAGACTGGGAATACCTATTGTTAGGTAAAATGGATTTGAATATCTTATACGAAGTTGAGAGAAGGAGAAAAAGGGTAGAAGGAGAGAGTTGATCCTTCTCTTTCGTTATTCACTGAATTTTCACTCGCGAAATACGTCCTTACGTATATATATGTATACCTAGATACATACATACACGTATACTTCTCGAACTGTACAGCTTCGGAATTATAAACGCCTGTTCAAAAACGGAAATTAAATTCCACCGAGTGTAGAGTGGAGTTGAACAAAGTAGTGGAGTATCAGATATTCCTGCGAAACAGGTAAAGCGCACAGAACACATTCGGTTATAGGGATATTTCGAGAACGGGGTTAGCAAACGTATATAGTAGTTTATTCTCTCATTCTATACTTGAATACATAAGCTGAGTCTGTACCGCTTCATTTGCTCAAAACTGACCGAAGGACCTCCGGTGTTTATTCATTCAGAGTTTTTCAAATTGGTTACGTAGACTTTCGTTTTTTTTTCAATTGCTAGTCGGTAGCATAAGAATTCCGAATTTTGACCTTTCGCAGCTATACTGAAATTCGAGATTTCAATCCCGCCTCGAAATTATCAATCAAGAATAAAAAATCAAATGCAAAAATAATGAGGTGCTTATAAGAACGTAAAATGAACTTTAGGGAAGAAATAAATTTGTTCTGGACTCGTACCCTTAACTCTATACGTTTTTTTTTTAATTGAACATCAATCAATGGCGACATATGTTCCTTAGCCATTGTGCGAAAGTATAACGTGCGTGACTACAAGAGTCCGAAAGGCACCCCTGCGAAAGCAAGTAGGTAAGTAAGTATGGGAAGAAGGAGAATAAAAACAAGTAGAAGATGGAGGGTGAAACGAAGTACCGAAAATCCTTCGTCGCGTATGGAATATACTCGTACCTATTCGTGACCAAAGAAGAATGTATCGAAGTCCTCCAAGTGTTTGGCACGAAGGTCTGGAGGTACCTAAGCCTCCGTGTTAGTTTAGCGTTAGTTATCGACCTCGCTTCGTCTCGCACTCGAAGAGCGTAAAGATGAGAAGGAAAAAGCGAGAAGAGGAAAAAAAGTCGACTGACTATAAAATAAAAAAAAAAAAAAAAATAAATAAGTTGCTTTACTTGTCATGTACCCATTCTTGCATCGTTAAAAGCTTTGAAATCTTCAGAAAGGAACCATATGAAAACGAAAATGAGAAGGAGAAGGTGAAGGAGAAGACTCGTGAGTTTGTGTTAAATGTCTGTTAAAAAGGATGTTAAGAGAGGGCTTAACTCTGACCCGCGATCCTACGGAATGTCTTTTCTAAAGTTATTCCAAATTATTCAAATACCAAATTCTGAATACCGCGTGTAAAACGTTTTTAATGAAATTCCACGACAAGAACCAAACCAAAAAAAAATTAAAAAAAAAAGAGAAAAAAAAATTCTTCACGAGTACATCGCGTTGCAGCGAGTTGACAATCGTTTTTTTTTTTTCAAATCCTGAGCGCGTGACACGTTGATTTGTAAAGCTTTTTGAAAATTAACAAAATAATGATACAAAAAAAAAAAAAAATAGTGGTGAAATAATGAGACGGAAAGCTTTACGAAATTTTCATCCCTTTTAGGTAAACGCGTGAGTGGATTTCATTGAAATTTTTTTTATTTCAAAAATCCCTTTTAAATTCAACCAAGCGAACCCTCGCTCTCGCCCTCGCCCATCCCTCCTCGGATCGTATCTATATAAGGCTATGTAAATGAAAATGAAATTAAAAACCACCTTGTGGCGAAGGGACGGACGGATGGATGGTAGGTGCGGGTACCTTCACGGAGCTTTTACTATACCTCAACTTTACCACTGCCTGCTATGCGCTTTGTGCTCGAGGAAGATGCAAATAATGTTCAAAACAAAGGGAGGAAACAACGGAAGCAAAGAGGGTCGCACTTCCTCCCTCATCCATGTCTCGCTATAGCTATAACCGAGCTTTTTACTTTTGCGAACATACATTCCTGTACCCATAGACATGTGTGTACGTATGTACATACATTCGTGTGTAGATTTCAACCGTATAATCATATACATGATATAAACATGTTATACACGAAGTACGAACACCAATATGTGCATGTAGGTATTTACATGCGAACGGCAAATAGACCCGTGGTTGAGAAATATACTTGAATGGTCCGTACCTTATATATACCTTATACGTGTGTATAACCCGCGAAACACGCATGTGTGTAAACTGCAGAGTACAAAACCCGGATTGTGTTTCAGGGGTGAGACTCTCATGGTTAGCGAGTGGTTTTTCATATGCAGGGATGGTATAGGGTTCGTGGAGATGGAGTTAGGGACAGACAGACTGAGGGCGTAGAGAGAGAGAGAGAGAGAGAGAGGAAGGAAGGAAGGAAGGAAGGAAAGAAGGAAAGGGTGCTTTTTAAATATTTACAGCAATTAAGAAATAATGGGCTTCGTCAAGTGGCGATGTCGTCTGCTACCCACCTATGTAGGTACTTTGCCCGTTTAATGCGAGATACACGATTCGAATCACGTCACCCTCACTTGCGGATTTCATTTTTTCATTTACTTTGTTAGATTTTTGTACCGTTCGAGTTATTGTGAAAGAGTCAGAAAAAAAATTAATGAACAAGTTATGCGAGAATAATTTAAAAACCAAAAAAAGTACTTTAGCATACCGCGGTAATTTCTTCTTACATATACCGAAGTTTCGGTTTTCACTTTATACTTCAAAATTTCTGCCGATTCCTTTCAGTCCAATTCTATTTTCGATGTGGATATATTATATATACGTATATATATATACATATTTTCGCGAAACTTCCATAAGTTTACTTCTGTACGTGGGTATATTCAGTCGATAGAGATCGATTCGAACGGAACTTACGACAAGAATAATGTTCAACTTTTAAATAATATCCTATGCAAACTTGAATCAAACTCGTTCGAAGGCCAATTTATATTGCGATTTGTTAAATGAATAGCCAAATTTCTTTCTCAACCCTGTAACAACTTGGGGGACGACACGACGGACACCCAGCGTAAAATTTGTATTCTCATAAAAATTCGTCAATTTTCTCTACAATTCATTTTTTTCTTTTGTTGATCATGGTTCATGACTTTCATCTAAAATTTTGATATTTTCTATCTGTCGATAACTCATTACGAGATATCATAGTATCGGCTATATATTTTTGTTATTGGGTTAAAATTTAGTCGGCATATGAATTGAAAGTCGTAAAAATCGTACTTGTCCCGCTTCGTATATAATTTTGTTCCTTTTGTTTTTTTTATCCAGACATTTTCGAAGCAAGCGAATAATTGGATAACAATAATATAAATAATTCACAGCCCCTTACCTACTCGGCTCCTTAGCAAAGTGGGAATTCTCTACCGTATAGGTATGAAAATAAAGAATCCGTGTGGTAGTGGATAGGGTACATAGAACTGACTTTATTACAACCGAAAATAAATGCAAATCTCATAAGGTCGGAGCAGGTACCCTACAACCTAGCCACGCTCGGAAATCTCCCGTTCTTCTTTACTTTACTTCACGCCGCCTATACTGCTTCCTGTCTTTCTTTTTACCTGGATCCCAGGTTTAAACTTTATTATAGGTTCTCCCGGACTTTTGTACCATTCCACGATCCACATATCAAATTTCAGTGAACCTGGCCCCACCTTAATGTATCTTTGTCCTGTCATTATATCTCAAAGTAATTAGTTCTTCCAATTTTTTAATTTTTTGTTTTTCAATTCATTTTTTGTTTTTGTTGGTTTGAAGAGGAATAAGAAGGAAGGAATAAGAGAGTACGACACGTCAGATGATGAAGCGTAAGCATGATGGGAGAGATGTTTTATTAATTGTTAAATTTCTTCGCGTAAGAGGGGGATGATGATTATTCAGGAGAGATCCTACGTCTGAGAACATAATGGGTTAGATTTTGTTTCTGTCACTCGTAAATCTTTGTTGGAGCTGCTGGTATTGCTGCCTGGTCCCCAAGCTCATCCTTCATTCCCTCCATCATTCTCATATATCTGTACAGCTATATGTATACCTACGCGAGTATAATATATCTGTATTCACCAAGTGCCAGAAGGACAACGATGAAAATGATATACCTTCCAACCTCCTCGTTTTACCAATTTGACAAATTACACCGCGACTTAAGAAAGCTCATTTCCTATTTGTGTAAAAAAACATCGATAAAGAATATAAGAACCGAAAATTAAAATGTTTGAGATGCCTAATCATTGAGGTAGCGAAAACCACACCAGATTATTAGGGATAGAGCGATCTGAACTCCGTAGGAATGTTCGATCCACCCCATACATTCAATATTCGTGTAACTCTTGGGTAGAGGGATGTAGTGCGGGATTAACACGTTAGGCACATCCGTAAGTAAACGCGTTCTGACAGCCTGGCGTCATCATCGCTCAAACTCTTGATCCTCGCCGACTTACCGAAAACCCAATGCCATATGAACAGACTTAGGGTTTGGTCATTCCGAGTGGATTTTCTCGAACCATGCGAAACCCAATTCTAAGTATATACTATAATACGCAATTCTGTGTGATCAATTTTTTTGTCCGACGATATCTCCAGAACGACTCAATGGATTTTGACGAATTTGGTCTCAAACAACGCGGTTTTCCATTACTCAGAACTGATCACATTTTGGATTCGACTTGTCTAACAGCTTTCGAGCTTTTCAAAGAAGAAAATTTCAACAAAAGAAAATGAACCATTTCAGTCGATGATATCTCTAGAAAGGATCAACGGATTTCTACGATCTTGCGGTCTCAATCGATACGATTCTTTCCAACTCCAATCTTATCGAATTTTCCTGCGTACCGATTCAGTAGTACGTGAGTTATCTATTGCAAAGTAAAATAATTACTTTTCCACTTGTATTTGTTTAATTCGAATACATATAGGCATTGGTTCACTCGTGTACATAATATGTTATACGAATAGTTCGGGTTACGACGTGTGGCTCCGCAGTATAGAGAAGCGCGTGCGGTTTGTACATAGTAAGTAAGTGAGTAAGTAAGTAAGTAAGTAAGTAAGTACAGAGAGAAAGAGAACTCTGGGCCAAACCAGTCCTGCTGCCACCCATCCGTGACCCGAGACCCCGTCATCCGGCCCAGGGTCTCTTCGCTTGCTGTAGCATCACTCGAGAAAACCAAACTGCGACGATAGCTAGTTTTACTCTGTGAATCAACGCCCTGACGATCTTGACCCTGCTCACTTCCGCTGACAATCCAGATTCATCAAATTCATACGTATTTTAATATTTTGACAAAAAATCAATATTCGAGGATCACAGTTTATCGAATTTTTACTGTTACAAACTTTTCAAACAATATCTTCTTGCCCAAATATGAATGACGATATACCGGAGAAAGAAAGAAATCATAATTGGCATTGTTGGTTCGTTATTTTATATCATCTAGTCTAACTTCTCCTATCAATTTATTCGAATTTTTATATCGAAATTACAAGTGTTTCGAAAATGTGCTTGTTGCTTTTGTTTTTTCTTTCTGTTTGATTTTAGTTCGTATATAGTCACGTACATTTGGGATGTATAATCAAACGTTATCGACGAGGGTCAGCCAGAGCCCCAGTATCGTCAATCGTGCCCTCGCTTGGTCTGACGTAAACGGCTCGCTACTACTGACTATAAGGAGTAGGTACCGGCTGGGGTCGGCCGAGTTGGCACATGTACTACGTGAATACGTGTCATGAATTAACATACGTGTGTGTACACGACAGTGATTGAGTGACCACAGAGAAAGAGAGAAAAATTGAGATTGAGCAGTCGGGGTCAATGTTGAAAAAACTGTTGAAAATTCTTTTTCAAAGTTAATAGAAATCTATATATTATCTGAAGCAATGAACGCATACTTTATGTACAATTAATAATCAATTATATTTGATTGATTGAAAATTAAGATATACGTAGTTTTAAAAGATTCAACGTCATTGTGAAATTTCATACCCGAGATTTCGACTTGCAAGTGATTCTCATGTTTGAAATTCAAGAGTCAATTTTGGAATGTCACATGAATAAAATATATTACGTAATTTTTCAATAGATTTCAACAGACTTTGCACATAATGCTATATAATTTTCGATCACAGCACACCTAGATAAAATTTCAAAATTTAGTCGAACTAGAAACCAAAAAAACCTTCGCCAATAGGCAAATAATAATGATAATAATAGTAATAATTTAAAAAAATAAGCAGAAATTGGTAGATTGACTTTTTGTGCAAATTATTGCGTGATGTTTCGAAAAATAATAATTCGTTGATTAATTTTTCTGGATATCCAAGAGACAGATGCACACAATATTCAACTTGTATATAAGTTAGACGCCTTTGAAATTACGCACGGGGAATCGGCGAGTGCGGTGAACCCATCCGCATCGAACGTAAAATCGCTAGGCGTGACGTACGTATCCGTCCAGCCGGCCTCTTCTCGAGGCCTGAAGGATAATCGAACCCCGGTGTTGTATGTATGTACTTACTTACATACCGACTCGTACATACATACAAACTTACCTCTTTTTGCAAAATCTTTCATTTTCTTATACGCATATCCAGGAATTCATGTACAGACGAGACTGTATGGGAAGAAAATGATTTATAATACAATATATCCGTTTTAAACATGTAATAGCTGATTGCTTTATTACAAAAATATTTATGCTGTACTTCCGGTTTCATTGGCTAGTTCTTGAAAACGTTTATTCTAGGATATTTTGGGTTTTTCAAAAAGGTTTCATTTTTTAAATGGCGATTCAGAGGGGAAAAAGATTTGTTTTAAATTATAACAAATTTGCTCCAATTTATTTGATACAATTGAGTTTTGACTGAAACTTCGCATAGGTGTGTTAACAGTAAGTGCATTTTGTTCTGATGAACGTATTTTGTGAGGTATATGACTGGATATGCTGTAACGAAAATTTATCGATGATTATTTCATACAGTTACACTGGAATTTGAATTCGGTAGTCTGTTTGTTGTCGATCTTTATCCCGTTTCCCGTCACATGCCGCTATATCTCCTAAGCTTGGAGCTTTTCGCTTTCATGTCAACCGCTTTATATTGTGTCTCAGTAGGTATGCGTTCTACCCGGATTATCGGAGAACGAGATGCTTCCCTATTCGTAGGTACGTCACGGTTAGTCATCTTGATGTCAGAAATCCCGACATTGTCCACACGCTGCTGTCAGAGATTATTTTATTTTCCTTTTTTTCAAACCCCTGATACGCTTAAAGAATATATTTATAATATATTCACCTAGTTTTTCAACACATATTTGACAGAATATATTATAGACGGGAGAAGATTTATTTCGATCACATTTTGGACAAAATGAAAATTAACAGTTTGCCGAATTGAATCGCCTTCTCTTATTGGACTCGTGGTTTATTATTCCATATCGAAAATCATCCGATTAACAAAGGGAATTACAGATAATAGAAAACAACAGTACCTCCAAATGTTAAGCAGGCAATTTATCTTAACCCTTCGTGGCCACACCTCCGCAGAATAACTTAGTGGTGATCACACTGGGTAAAATTTACCCAACCAAGTTTCAAATGGTTGCTGTGTGAAAACTATCAGTCCGACCGGGATCGAAAACATACTGTAAATACTTTAAACATTCTGAAGCATGTGTGAAAAGTTGTGACAAAATTCAAATCACAACGTGTTCAAAAAATATCGTGAATAGGTAAATTTGTCAAAAAATACACCTTTGCACTCGAAGAATCATAACTTTATGAATTTTCAATATTTTCAAGCCAAATTTGAACCGGAATACTCGTCGGATATTATAGTACTTCTAGGAAAGAAACAGTGGTATAGCGCATGTTCGAAAACAGATATTCATTCCGACATCTGAAGAGGATCGATTTTGGAGTAGAAATGAACGTGGCTTTATCTGAAAGATACAAGTGCGAAAAATGCACCTTTTCGCTGGAAACATCCAAACTGATGCATATTGCATTCGTAATAGTATATTGTGTGGCTAGTGCGAAAAGTAGGCGATTTCCGTCGAGTACGAAGTTTAGAAGCACGAGCCGAAGGCGAGTGCTGATATTTGGTACGAGACGGATATCGCCTTTTCGCACTGCCACTGCACAGGATATTTTTTGTAACTACTGCTTGGGAAGTTTTATTCGAGAGAAGTAAACGCACGAAATAATTATATGATGGGATTACCGTCAGTGCGTAAAATTGAGCTATTTCGAAGTACGCATGCGCTTCATTACGCAGTAGTACGTAAAATAGAGCGTATCGAATGTGCGCATGCGTCGAGTCTGTATTTTTTCACTATCTAGAAATAAGGCACTTTACGCACACTACACAAGCTTCGGAAATAACACTTTACAAGCAGGTGTTACAAAATAGTATATTGTGTTACTAGTGTGGAAAGTGGCCGATTTCCGTCGAGTGTGGAGTTAGCAGCGCAAGCCGAAGGCGAGCGCTGCTATCACGCGAGAAGATATCGGCCATCCGCACTTGTAACACACGGTATTTTTTGTGATCCCTGCGCAGGAAAGTTTGGTTTGAGAAACAGACGAAAAAAAATCACTAGTGCGAAAAATTGTACTTTCCGCACTAGTGCAGTGCGGAAAGTTGTACTTTCCATACTAGTGCAGAAAGTTGTACTTTCCATACTAGTGCAGAAAATTGAACTTTCTACTACTAGTGCAGTGCGGAACAGAGTTGTACTCTCCGCACTGGTGGGGAAATGGGGCACTTTCCGCACGCCACATAGGCCTCGAAAATCACACTTTCCAAGCAGGTGTTACAAAAAATAGTATACGATACAAGTGCGCGTACGTACGTGGTTCTCGCGCACTTGTATCGTAATGTACTATTTTACCCAAAATGAGGCTTGGGTAAAATTCATCCATGTTGGCCACGAAGGGTTAAACGAAAATGACATATACATATTGGTTGTTGAAAACTCAAATTCAGATGAATTATTTTACCGAATCATTTATAAATACGGAAGAAATACAAAAAATAAAATGAAAATAGAATTGGAATGGACGAAAAGTCTTCTGAAAGTATTCCGCCGCAATGTGTATAAAAAGTATAATATCACGGATCGGGATGACCTTTTTGCGGGAGGTCTCAGGATCCGGTATAAATCTCCGCATCTCCGGATCCGGTATCTTATAATCTTACTAAACTAACGGGTATAGGTATATCTCGAAATAATGTATATAAACGATTAAAGGACGCAACCGAGTGTGTCTCGTCGGCGTGAGTATTAATTACCGGAGGTTATCTCCGCGTCTCGATCTTATGATTAATTTTATCAGTCTATGTCTGATCGTACGTCGTGTCGCGCTCGTGCACCAGATGCGGCGTAAGCGAGCGTCAAATCGTTCTGCCTTCCCCGTATACCTTATAGTTTACACTCTTATAGTTTATACCTAGTGGTACTACGCCGCGCGTTCAACGCAGCTAACTCGTTCGACCGTTGACTTCCGGAACGACTGCTCCGGAGTCCCGGACGCACGTTGATGCACCGAGCCGTACTCTGTGCGCCTAGAGTGCTCTTTTAAACTAACCTCTTTTATGCTCTGAGGTAGGTAGGTAACATACATGTTCCGCAAGCTCGTGAGCGAACGTGTCAGTCAGCCACCAAAAGCTCAGGATGGCTTCTGATGCGTCGTCTAGACGCTCGATATAAGCCAATGAATAGCCCGACGCTTCTTCCGCTCTCTCCCACTCTTTATGCCCTCTTTTTTCCCCTCTCTTTTTCTCTTGTGCGTATCACTGTTGCAGAGGAAAATGTTTCAGGAGATCCAAATGGTAGAGAATACTCGCAACTTAACCTAGCTAACATGAAAAAAAATCACGAGTTTTACTGAGAACCGTTCAGTTTTTTTGATCGAGCGATGTTATCCTTAGCCACTTTTTGCCAAAAGTCTGAATTCATTTGTCGAGGGTTCGTTGGGATCGGTTGGGTATGTCGTCAAGAAATTACGATTCGCATTTTCGGGGTGACGACCATTGGTATAATATTGGAGTTCGACCAGACTCCCATATCGCCTTAATTTTCAAAATCGTTCGAAAACTTGAGATGACAGATGCTTCTGTTCTTCTGATTCCGGAACACGTAAATTTTTTTCGGAATTAATGTCGTAATCCGTCTTCCGTGATAATTCTTTGTGTTCTTCTTATTTGATTGATTGGCAAAAAAAAAAGAAATCTTTTGTTTTTCCAAATTTCAAGATGTAAAAGTGTGAGTTCAGAAGGCATTCTTCAATCGTACAGATCAGTAAGTCGCGACTAACAATATTATGAAGAGAGATCAATCATCGCATTAGAATACACAAAATTTCTGTTATCGCTATTTTTTCGATTCTTCATTTGTCAGGTAAAAAATTGCACTCAATGACATAACGAAAACCTTGTTACTTTAACGTCAAGAAGGCCTCGGTACAATTTGAGATTTTTTCGCACAGAGTTATCTGCTCTTGTTGTTGAAGGGAAGGAGGTGAAGATTCAGTTGGGATAGATTTGTAACGCGTCTAAAACTAGCGGTTCAAAATTACACGCAAGGTCAATGCATCTTCGTACTTAACTTAACTTTTCATTCTCACGGTTTTATCCCCCTTTGCCTCCCTTTCCCTCTCTTGGCTTGGCCGCCCCTACTACTTCCACTTCCACTTCTACTTCCATTCCATTCCATTCCATTCGCTTGATTTTTACTACCGGTTACACCATCCGTTCATGCTCCAATGCGCTCCATCGACATTTGATAGTCTTTTGTTTTTCTGCACAACTTCTACTAAACTTCACAACTACTAGGCCAATCCTCCCTTGATTGCTATTATTGTTATTATTGAACTAGTATTTTTGAACCTCTCGATGAAGAAAAAACGACGTTATTAATCAGCATGCCAAAAAATGAAACGTCGAGCTTTCACCAGATCTCTAGACAATTTCAATTCCAGAAAATCATCTGCGATCGTTTTCAGATTGACCACTCTGTCTGCGTTTGATCATAAATTTTTCGAAGGACGATATCTCGAGAACTCATCAACGGATTTTTATGATCGTGTTCACAATCGATAGGATTCAGTTAGTTTTTTTTTTCTTATACACAATTTTATAACTAATCATCCACTTGGATTTTTTGTTTTTTTTGTCACTTTGATTTTGCAAAAGTTCCTTCTATTGCCTCAAGTCACATGATGTTATTAAGTAGTTTTCCAACGGGGATGAAACACTACTGAAATAAATTCATGATAATTGGTTGAGATGTTTCGGGGCTTCGTCCATTATTCTCAAGTTATCGTTGGAGGGTTGTAATAATCTTGTCTTTCATAGCTATTATGCAACAAATTTTGTTTTCCCATCGTCCCAGAAAAGCTCATTTTTTACTTCAAAATAATAAAGAACATATGACATGATCCCGTCTGTGTTTGATCATTCATTCATCAGAATAGTACATTTCGTTACGACTACGGATAGGCTTTTTTTTGGCGAAACGAGAGGTGGCTGTAACGAGATTCGTTAAAAAGCCTTTCCGTACAAAGGACGGACATAATTTTTTATCACGAGTGCCGCAAAAATAAATTAATAGAACGAATGAAGCTAGTTACAGCCCTCGGCTTTCTACGCTTCGAACTTTGGCTATGACGTCCAACTGATGTCTGCTGCTTGTCAGCCTTACAGCAACTCAAGTTACTTAAGTACTTATAGTATACGTATGTGTCCTCACTCTGGCAGTTTCATTCTATTAGTAACATGTCCTCCGCACCATATTCACGGCTTAGCTCCGTACAATTTGCCTCGAGACATAGTTGGCTGATTTGGCAAACTATTTTCAAGATTGGCAAACTTGCGGGATTCTATTCCAAGTCTTACCATCTCCCGAAACAATAACGTCGGTTTGCTCATGTAGGCGGACAAAATTCATCCGTCTAGTTACCGTACGGATAATCTTGCCAAAATTAGTCAAAAATTAATCACTTATTGTTTTTTTTTTAATTTTTTTCGGTAAATTTGTTTTTGCTCGTTGCATGTGTACGATTGACCGAAGGGCGGGGAGAGTATTCGGTTGATGAAATTGGAAATCGTAGTTTCTTTTATTGCAGGATTTAGTCAGTCGATGTGACTCACCCTGTAGCTACACATACATATGGCTGGGACCCCTTGTTCAAGCAGAGAGTAGTCGAAATTCAACTCTCATATTGCATCCCGGTCCTATTCCGTTTATTTCTATACGTCGACACGAACCGGGGCACAACCCTCGGATCCAACGGGAATCCCCAGTTCCCTCCTACACATGAGGAGATGCGCGACTCCCTTTACCGAGTGTCAAATGAATAGGGAACAGATTATACCCTCTGCGATTCGACTGCTTCCAAAGGGTCGGTTATTCGCTCTCCCTTTTCTTATTCCTTTATCTACTCGTTGCTGTAATCTCTCCTTTCCTCCTTTCCTCGTTTCCTCATTTCTCCACCTTCTGATCATCCCATGTGTCCATGTGGTATTCTTCGACGATATGATTTACAATTTATATACTGATGTATATAGGTACATTCTGGTACATAGGTATACATAAATAGGTAGGTATAATGTAGTTGAGTGACGTAAACATGTGTCGAACAACCATTGGTAACACGTTGTAACTACTAATTGTAAATATCTATACAGCTCGTTCGGTTTCTACAGGTGAGATGTTTCAGGTATATACATACGAGTATAACGGTATCAGAGAAATTCCTCAAGTCTGTTGCGTCTTGTTCTTGTTCTTCTTCTTCATCTTCTTCTCGTTTCAATTCAGCTGTCAAAGTTTCTCTTCAAACAGATTTGATACATAATTTCATTTATAGGCCATTAGAAACTTGAGATAAAACAGGCTAGCGCAGATTTTATGAATCTGCATTTTACGAACTCTTATTCGGACAGAAGTGAAAAGTTTGAGAAAAATTCGTCTGCGAATAAAAATGCGGTATTTGGATTGACGAAAGTGTGTCAGAGTCTGTAATTGGTGTATAAAAAACGCATATATATCATTTTCTAGTGCAGTGATACTTGGAAGGTTTGGACAAACAGCATTTCTAGCTTTATGTAACGCTGCCTTTCTCCAATGTAACTGATACTCACAATCAGTGCCAATGTAAGAGAGTCTATTTCGTAGGGGAAGATGACCGAGGAAGGTTAGCGGAAACGTGTAAATAAAAGGGAAAGGAAATAAACGGGAAATAAGGTAAACTCGAGGACGTGTATCGCGTGATGACGTAGGTATATGTTGGTCGTGACTCAAATGCCAAAGGGACCTAAAGCGCCGAAAATAGCGATTTGATCAGCAATAGGTTAATAATTCTTTTCGAAATTAGTCGAAATCAAAAAACGGATCCGATCTTCTATTTCCAGCTGGCCAATGCCTCAAATTCAATGTTTTAGGATATAATGTTTTCATCTTTTGAATGTATACCGCGTCCTCTCGTCGATTTCAAGGACTTACGGCCTCGTGCGATTAGACGCAGGTATAATAATGGAAAGGCGTAAAATCTCCCGGTTTCTCTTCCCTTCTTGAATTATACATACAGTTATACCCTCGTTTCGTTATTTATTTTTTACTCTTTACGGTCATTTTTCTTTTACTTATCGCACCGTTTGAACAAAGTTTCTCGAGCATGCAACACTTTTGCGGTCTAAGTAGGATATACATTATACATATATGTATGTATATATATACGTATATTTTTATTATCGCGATAAATGCGACTGATTTCGGAGTTTTGATCGTAAAACGAGTTCCTGTTTTATGTGCGGGATTCGTTCGAAGGTACATACATAGATGAAACTTGCAGCTATGCATCCTGCAGTTTATCACCGTGAAAGCACAAAGGAGGAGTTTGTTTAGTTTGCTTATGGCAAGTGGTGCGACTGAGGCGAAGAAAGGACGTTCTCCTGCGTTTTATACCTCTCAAGCTTTAATTATTACTAATTAGAACGTTTCGAGCACTGATGCAGCTAATTGTGCGGATACTAAGTTTCTAAGAGTCAACGCTTTGTCTCGTCGAAAGAACACTCGGGCGATATTCCAAGTGAATATATATATACACGTATGTATATTACTAAACTCGGAAACTTTGGTTCGCCACTCCTATGTACATACACAAGGGGGAGAAAAGCAGCTCATTTCTCCATTCTTTTTTAACTTTTTGTAATTTTCCCCTCGGGATTAACTTGCCAACCTCGACTTCTTTTGTTGCAGGGCTAAAGTATCTCCACTCGTCCAGAATTCTACACCGTGATATTAAGCCTGGTAATCTTCTGGTAAACAGCAATTGCGTTTTGAAGGTAAGTTTTCAGCTATTATTATGTACTCTTCACCTTATTATACGTGTGTACTTTTCTTCCTCCATTATAATGATCAATCAATCCAACAACCAATTAAAAGTAGGTGATGGATATTTTTATTGTCTCCTTTTTTTTTTGTTCTCAATTCATTTATAACGCCCAATTGTCGCGTTGATGTACTTTCACGTAATTTCCTGAGATTTCAAGGAATTCAAATTATTTGGAAATTTTTATTTATTACTTTATATATTTCCAATAATTTCAAAATACTTGAATATTTTCAAAGGTACAATCAAAATATTTGGAAATCTCGAAGATATCTGGAAGACTTCAAATGATTTCACATGATTTCATGTGATTTTCAAGATATCGAAAGATTCCCAGAGATTTCAAAGCTTTCCAAATCGACCTCTTGGAGTAATTTGAATTAGAAAAAATTTGAAATACCCTGGAATACTTCTGAGACGCTAGCCAGGATTCGAACTTCACCATAATGAACAAGTTTCATTGAAAGAAGTTCACGGTTTCTCTCTACATCAATCTCATAAGAACGATTAAAATCTCTTGGCTAATAGTTCTGGAATCGAATTTGAATTTGAAATACTTTCTATTCAACTAATAGTGTCTCTAGTTTCACACATCTACAATTGCAGATAAATTATAGAAAAAAAATCTTACTAAAGACCTTGTAAGTCAGTAGATTTATTCGGATTTTCAATTGCAGCCTGGATAATGAGCCCATAATTATACAGATTTGTCCCTGAAAATTCTTCTCGAAAACCTCAGTATTACAGAATGTCTATGAGACACTTCACAAGATGGCTTCACCTTCAAAAGCTCTCTATTTATTTATGATACAAATTCCAAGAATACTACAGAATCGAGTGAATAAGTTGGGATTGTCTCGCAAGTCTTAGAAGGAAGTGTACAGATATATTTTGCCCTTAAATTTGAAAACAGTATTTGATTTTCACGACCTAATGTCTGCAGATATGTGATTTCGGACTTGCGAGAGTAGAAGAACCTGACCAGAACAAACACATGACTCAGGAGGTGGTGACGCAGTACTACAGAGCTCCTGAAATTCTAATGGGAGCAAGACACTACTCAGCCGCAGTGGACGTATGGAGTGTCGGTTGTATATTCGGAGAACTTCTAGGTAGAAGGATTCTCTTCCAAGCTCAAAGCCCAGTCCAACAGGTAGATCAACGATCTCGCTCAAACCTCATTACGATCCAATATGCCCTAGTGAATTTCCCCACAAGCAGCACTGCACATCTGTCAATAGTTCCAAAAATTGCACATCTATAATTATGTTTCAGCTTGAACTGATCACCGAATTACTAGGAACTCCTACTCTCGAGGATATGAAGTACGCCTGCGAAGGTGCCAAGTCTCACATGCTGAGACGAGCTCCTAAACTAGCTTCCCTAACTGCTCTCTACACCCTAAGTAGCCAGGCAACGCACGAGGCGGTACATCTGCTTTGCCAGATGTTAGTTTTCGATCCTGTAAGTGAAACATCAAGCCAATTGGAGTTGAATATTTTTCCTCTGTATTTCAATTCGTTAATCAATATTATAAATATTATTCGACCATTTCGCAGGACAAGAGAATCACTGTAGTCGACGCGCTAGCCCATCCTTACCTAGACGAAGGTAGACTGCGATATCATTCTTGCATGTGTACTTGCTGCTACACAGCCAGCGCAGGTATGCGACAATACACGGGCGATTTTGAACCCGCTACTTCTCACACGTTCGACGATCTTTGGGAAAGAAAACTCACTAGTGTGCAGCAGGTGAAAGGTCCGTATCCGACACATTTAATACGACAAAAAAAACTAAGATAAGAGATCAGAAGACTTGGGTGAAATTTTTTCAAAACCAATTCCCTCGTTTTTGATATATGAATTATTCGAACGAACCCTATCAGGAAAATTTCACCCGCTAACTGAATTTGGATTTTGTTTGTGTGCTGTAAAGAAATATCAATGACGTTGCCTAGCGTATTTGTCAAAATTTCATCAGAGTCTTCTCGAGGATATCTGTGCAAATAGTATTCAATTATATGTTTTTAGAGTATAATTTATGTTAGATTACTCTAGTTCTTTTTGACTAATGATGTTATTTTTTTTGTTTTACAGAGGAAATGCACAAATTTATTGCCGAACAGCTGAACACAACGCGCGTACCACTGTGCATAAACCCACAGTCAGCGGCGTTCAAGAGCTTCGCAAGGTAAGCCGTGGGTGGCTTAATAATAGTCGCCAAGGCACCCACAACCAACCAAACAACCAACCAACCAACCAACCAAACAACCAAACAACCAATCAACCACAAAACAACCAAAAGCCAACCACAATCGTTCACTCTCAATCCGAATCCAGAAACTCTAATTCTTGTGTGATAGAAGAAAAAAGAAAAACAAAAAAAAAAAAACAACAAAAAAAAAAAGAAAAAAAAAACGAAACAACAAAAAAAGGAAAGAAAATTATCCAATCTTCTCGAAACCCAATCCTTAAATGAACACAGTATATGAAATATATTATTCCTTGAAAGCCTTGATACCTACCCTGTATAAGTATCAGATCCTGAACGAGAAGACCATTGAATGAAAGTATCGAGAATTATCCTAGAATAACGATACTCAGTATCCAGATTATCCCTGAATTATCCTAAATACCAATGATCATTGTGATTATCGACTGATACTGATCTTGATCGTCTTGCTTACTGCCGTCAAGTTAGAGCAAGCCATCTGCCAACCCAGCACCGTGCGCCGCGTATACGTACACATTACCACTACTACCGAATCAACTATCTACCACTGTCAGCTACCACTATCAACTACTACTACTATCAGCTACTACCAATCGTTACGTCTTCTCCTGAACGAAAAGAAAGAAAGAAAGAAAGAAAGAATGAATGACAGACAGAGAAATCAGCTATAGTCGGCACGACCTCGCTCGCAGAGGTACTTACATAAATTAAATATCTTACGTTCTTTTTGTTTTAATTCTTCTTATACATAGTCTTGTTGTCTTTTTATTATTCTTACAGATCAATCGCTTGAATCTTATGCAATTTATACAGGGTTCTCTGATTGCCTAGAAACTCGCTTATTCTTTACCGCAGCTCTGACGTATAAAATAATATTTATTTACGACGGCTATCTTTAAAATCTGAATAATACAAAAAAGAGACTTTTTCTGAGAAGTTATTTGCTTTCATCATTCATAAGGTTTTTAGAAAATCCGACGCAAGCTCTCTAACTGTGTGAAGCTCATTGGAAAAGGTGATCAATCTTATTGAAAAATATTTCTCATACGATTACTCATGGTAAAACCTCATTATCTTATAGAATTTTCGTAATCTGACAAAACTGAGAATCCAGCTAAAGTAGATAAGAACTACTATCGGGCCGTAAAATGTAGAGCCCTCTATTCAAATATTGATATCTCTGCCGAAAAAAATCGTAGGGCATTGTGTAAAGAAGTTTCGTAAACTAGAGAGTCCCCCACGTCGATTCATGTGTATGAAAATTTCGTCTAAAAATTTATAAGCAGAGATATAAGTGAAAATAGGTTGAAAAACGTCAGATTCGCGTAGATTCTGCCATGGCTTAACTTCAAGTGGTCATCATTCAGTTGATACTGGAGATAAAATTTGATAAAAAATACCACATATTCGTCAGAGTCTAATCAGTACAAAGCTTTTTTCAGAATAAAAATATTTTGCAAATTTCTCCTACTACAAGCAATAATCGGCGATGAGGACATCTCGGTTGCTAGTAACGTCAGCAGAAAGGGTGACGGTTCAAAATTGATGATAAATGGACCATAACTTGGATCCGTTGCTGGAAAATTGATCGGGAGTGCGGTTACGTAGAAAATCAAACCAATTTTGATATAATTTCCACATGCTATCCGACGTATTTCCCCTACGTGGGTGGGGGCGCCCCGCGATCGCTGCAACAATTACAAGCCGAGAATTGATGCATGGCATACGCTATGCGAGTCCATATGGAAGAGCCAAGACGTTCTGTTGTCTTTGATGCTCGGTTTGTAATTGTTGCAGCGATCGCAGAGCGCCCCACCCACGTAGGGGAAATACCCCGTATAGCATGTGGAAATTATTTGAAAATTGGTTTGATTTTTTACGTAACCGTAATCGCGATCAATTTTCCAGCATCGGATCTAAGTTGTGGTCCATTTACCATCAATTTTGAACCGTCACCCTTTCTGCTGACGTTACCAGCAACCGAGATGACCTCATCGCCGATTATCGCTTGTAGTAGGTGAAATTTGCAAAATATTTTTATTCTGAAAAAAGCTTTGTACTGATTAGACTCTGACGAATATGTGGTATTTTTTATCAAATTTTATCTTCAGTATCAACTGAATGGTGACCACTTGAAGTTAAGCTATGGCAGAATCTACGCGAATCCCACGTTTTTCAACCTATTTTCACTTATATCTCTGCTTATAAATTCTTGGTCGAAATTTTCATACACATAAATCGACGTGGGGGACTCTCTAGTTTGCGAAACTTCTTTACACAATGCTCTACGATTTTTTTCGGCGGAGAAATCGGTATTTGAATAGAGGGCTCTACATTTTACGGCGTGATAGTAGAAGAAAATCCAGAATAATTGAATGAACACAGTTATCTTAAATGGTGAATATTGCCTGAATTTCTAATACCAGTGAATATCAACAGCGCTAGATTGATTAAAAAGTTCAAAGATTAAAAATAAAGTAGATGATTTATTACTAGATTGTATTGAGTATTGAAAACTACATTTCAAGCAGAATCCATCTATACTGAAGAGCGAATGCAAGATTCATTGAGTTACCCAGCAGCAGCCCTGTATATATTATTTGAGAAGAAGAGAAACTAAAAGACAAAAAAAAAAAAAAAAAAACAGAAATGAATTTGTTAACATAATTCGTATATTAAATCTTAATATCAAATGCTTAATTAAAACAATTAATCAAGAAGGCCTGATCAACCATGCAGCCTTCAGTTAATTTTGTCGCAGCGAAAGTATTCCGCTAATTTCACTAGCCCCCCCCCCCCCCCCCCCTGCCAAAGAAACCCAAAAGACCTTGTTTAGATGGCCTAAAGATCCTTTCGAACCATCCCAATAGATCCACGATAGGATAATATACTGACCTTCACCGCCCATAACCCATCACCCATATCCAGTCCTGTAGTTAGATCACGTTTGTAGATAATTTATTCTGATTTGCTTTTGCCAAGCAATAATAATCGCTCATCATTTGAATAGTCGTTACTTTGAATTTTGTTAGATTTTTGTTTCAACTAATTGTAAGTGACAAATAACGTATTCGTTGGATCAATTATTCGAACTTGAATTATCCTTCTGAAAACAAGAATTAAATGTTAATTTAGTATCAAATTTTCATGGAAGCATACAATTTTCATCAGAGCATACAATGATCGTTGATTCATTATCACGAGTCTATTTGTAAATTGAATACGTATTGAAACCAATACAATAAAGTTGAAGATTCATTGATTTGTCAATGTAGTAAATTGTTTGACTATAAAAGCGCACTGATCGCTGTTGTAAGTGAAATGCACAATTTCTTGAATTGCTTACAATCTGGTTATTGAATTAGTATTATTTAGAGTCGAAAAGCTACTTTCACCTAGATGGAAAATTGTTCTCTTATACTTGGTTCTAGTAACGACGACAATTCATTTATCTTTATTTCTTTTTTGTTTTTTGTGTCAGATTCAATAGTTTCTTGGCAAAGCAGGTTGTGTGCTTTAGCACTGAAAGTAGCTTGTGTTGTACGCTAAAAAAAAACGAATTAGATTTTCAATGAAAACCAGGCTGTCACACATGCTGACAGCTGCATGGATATCAGATGAATAATTTTAAGACTGATACTACATAACTCTTAAACTTTATTTATAGAAACAAATTACATAGTTTGTGTTCATTTAAATGAAAGTTATATTTCCGAAAAATGCTCGTTAGTGGCTTCTCGGATATTTATTTAACAGATTTTGATAAAACTATTAATAACACTTTCATTAAATATATTATCGCTCTTCATCCATCATTGTTATTCATCATTGTTCCATTCTGTTCTCAATATTTGTTATAATTTCATCATTAATTATGTTGATATAGAAAAATGTTCATCGCCTAATCACTCAACTATATCATCTTGATAATTCATTACAAACTGATTGTGAAATATAATTCTGTTTAACATTTTTTCATCTAACATTATTCAATGTGATCTGTAGTGATGGGGCTTTCAGCGAACTGGAACTACTTACTTTGAAAACATTTTGTCTTATTATAGTTTTAAAGCTATTTTTAACTCTGTGCATGTATTCGAAAAAAAGTTTACGTTTATTATAAACAGCTTTCTAACGTTGTTGTATAATTTACAGCTCAACGGTGGCCCATCCTTCGGAACTGCCGCCGTCTCCCCATCAATGGGAATGAAACTTCCCTGGGTCCAACGTTTTTCTATCATCGAGGGAAATTAACGTACAGTGATATTGGACATAATTGTCCAATTGGACAAGAGAACGAATAAGAAGGGAATAGAAATACAAAGAAAAAAAAAAAAAAAATGAGAAATAACTGGAGTGAAATAAAAGGAAAAAGAAACGAAAGCAAAGGAAAGGAAAGGATCCCTAGAAGAATGGAGACTAAGCAGTTGGACCCTTAGAGCGCTAAGAGAGACAATAGACTGCCGAGCAAGTAGCCTCAATTTCGAGTCTAGCTAATAGACAAATGTAGCTAAATAATAAATAATAGACAAATAGCAAGAATACAAAATAGTAAATGAAGACATGAATAGGGCCAGTTTCTTAGTTTGAGTCACGTACAAAAGACACTAACAAAAAAAAAAAAAACGCAAGAAGACACACAAAAAAAAAACAGCTGGCATTTATCTGATTAGTCTTTGTTACAAATAATATAGTAGTTTATTAATTCTCATAGTTATAATGTGTATGGCGTACGCAATAAGACGATGAAAATCGGAACGGAACTGAGAGGGGAAAGTTTTCTATTCCCCAAATTTTATGTCGCTGCCAAGGAAACGAAGACGTTGAACTATTCATTCAAATCGTCTAATACGTGTTTAGGTAAAAAAAATAACGTAGGAAAAATAAAACGGATGTTAGCCATAATATTGTCTTGGAAGAAGCACCAGACAGACGCAGTATCATTTCAATAAAATATGATACCCAATTTAGTTGAATGCTTTTTAATTATAGCCGATAAATTTTAGAGACACGAACGACTGAACGTTGTATAATGTATAATACCAAGCTGATTACTGCTCTGAATATTTAATATTATAACACGGTATTGACGGGTGTCCATTTTATAATCGTTTATTCAGATGCTATTGATGAATTTGAATAAACGAGTATAATCAATGGCTACGATTATACCGTAAGCCATGTTCTTGGACATGCGTTACATTCACCTATAGTATTTAGGTGAAGAGGAAATTTAGAAAGGATTTATTATTCCTAATTATTCGAATGTATGAAAAATCATTATTTCAATCCCACTGCCGATTATTGAAGATCTTTTCAAAAGCAAAAAGAAAATAACAAGGTGGTATGTGAGGGGAGAACAAAAGCGGGGGAGAAAATATAAAACCAATGCACTGTTAAAAATCAATGTAAATAGACACACACACCACATCTTACTTATTTTTCAAATATCTACCAAGCACTACCATGTGAAATATTTCAAATTCAGAAAAAGGAACTTATGTCAAGGGTATAAAGTCCAATGTTGAATCTTTTTTTTTTTAGTTTCTCTTTCAACGATTGTTGTGTCTTGAGAGAATTTTTCTTTGGTACAGTTTTTCTATCACAATTCACTAGTCTTTGAACTATGATTCAGAATGCCGAAGGTGTTGTGCAGAGTTAGACAGACTCTCATCTTTCAAAATTAGATATCTAACTATTGTGAGGTGAGGTTCGGAGAGAATTTGATTCATTCATGAATGATACATCAAAAGAGTATGATACGTGATAAGACTGCGTTATTGGAAAAGTTCTTCAAGAAGATGAACGAGTAATTAAAGAAAATATTCTTTCTCAAAATGAACATACTCTTTCAAATGAACTTTAGCGTTGTTCGCTCAAAAGTTACGCTACGAATGAAATAAATAATGGAATAACTACTGGCTTTACTAGAGAAAACATACATCTAGTAACAAACCATATTGTTTTCTTTATTGGGAAACTAAGGGAACAGATTATTGCGGAATAGAGCGTTGCGATGTAGAAATAGAAGTTTGCCGAACGTAAATTGTCTTTTTCTGTATTTGAAAAGTTGACGCGTTATGTGTGTATATACTATATATGTATATACACATCTATAGATATATATGTATTATATTCTGAGTGTGATTTAGATTAAGAAAAAAATAGTAGAGAGGAGGATATGTTTACTCTAGGATAAAAGTCACATTTCATTTTGTAAGAAAAAAAAAAGAAAAATAACAAAAAAGAAAAAAGTGTGTTCTCTTTTTTACACAAAACTAAATGATTATTACACTATATGATTATTAAACTTTAGTTAAAATAAGATTTTGCGCTATGCGGCAGAATATGTCTGTCCATGAGGAAAACTACCTGGGCTTAAAGTAGATCGAGGAATTATTTCAACTTAGGTATTTGAAATAAATAGTTCGTCGATTATAATGCGTGCTTTAAATAAATGGATCGTGCAACTATTACACTGGGGGTCTTGTTTCATTAGAATAGTATCTATTGTAATTAGCGTGTATCTGGTTCGTTGAATCCAAGCTCATAGATTTTCATTAATCATTAATCATTAATCATCATTTGTAAATAAATCATTTTCGTAATACACATTATATGTAACACATCAACAAAGCATTAGGCGGGCACGACTTCGAAACCCATTGTTCAAATAGTCCATAAGATATAATTGAAAACTTTCGAGATGACGCTTAAAGGTATTCAACCAATGATCCTCTCAAAACCTTCTCTCGATGTGAATCGCTTAAATTGATTGTCGCAAGACTTTGAGACGTTTTATATAGTGTCATCTTTTCTTGATTAGAAAAAAAAAAGAAAGAAAATATTCGACTGGGGTGTATGTGACAGTATTTTCGTGATAATTCATTTTTAATTATCTGACCCGAAACTGTAAAGTGGACGTTATTGTAGAATATTACCTGGGGGGAACAAGTGTGTTGTTTAGTTTAGACATAAGGGAGTCGAGACAAATTGATGAATAAATCAATTTCACGAATGGATAATAATATTGTGGATCTGTTGTAAAAGGGATGATAAAAAAAAAAAAAAAGGAAACTGGGGATTGGTTTAGTATGGTACATTCTTTATTTTTACTGCCAAGCAAGCGGCTACGTACCTATCTGTATATATATAAAAAATAAACATTTCGAGGATTCTAATAATGAAGAATAAATGAATCACCGGTTAGTTTACTGAGAAAAGAAAAGAAAAATTTGAAGTTAAACGAAGAAAAAGAAATATTTGAAAATGTTTGTCTCGCCATTAATGATAATACGATAATAATAATGATATACTTTAGGTGTATTGTACCTTTCAAACGTACATATTATAATTGGCATAGAATTCTATGTGTGTGATTCTGTCTGTAAGCATCACCTATTCAACATTTGATCATTTATAAATGAATCATATTTTAGCAAAACTCTTCTGAATCGTTGCATTGTAAATTATAATTAAACAAAAAAACTGAATCATTCAATTACATACAAAGATGAAAAAGTATCCTTAACATTTCAGAAAGAAGTACAGACTGAAAGAACTAAGAAAAAAAAAAAAAACCATTTTCAACTGTACTCGATGTCGATGGACACGAAATGTGCAAAAAAGTACAGGAATTACAAACGTGTAGAAAAAAGGAGAAAAAAAAACCAGTAATGATTATGTAGATAGAATTTCAATGTATAAAATTCGTCTTCTACTGTTCAGCTTGTCTGTAAAAGCCGAACACCAAGCGGCGCTCAAATATATTGAACAAGTTGGTTTAAATTCTGTACTGAAATAACAATACAAAACAAACTAACAGAAAGGCTACAAACTTGTGAAAGTATGCGTATTCAATATCAATACATTACAATAATTTCACATACGTTTTATACATTAGAAAAACCATCTATCTCTGTTGATTTTATCATTCTTATTATCACAAATGTTTGTTTTTGTATTCTTCTAGGTTTCATTCGAAATGGTCGCTGAAGACTACTTTTCAGAAGATAAAAAAAAAAAAAAACAGAGTTACAGAAGAACAAAGGTCATTTTATTAGAGAGCATATAGTATACATAGATTCATTGTACATTTTGTACGTAACTGAATGACGTTGAATGTGTATTTAGTCTGTATATGATATTCTGCATATGGACAAGAGTACTTGTTTTCCAGATACATGATACGCCCCTCTATCATTGCTCGTCTATATCTTATTCTAAAAGTAAAACTATACATAGCTCTACAGCGTAAAGCCAATTTCAAATATTTAATTAATGAGATTTATAAAACAACGTATTAAAAATTATGAACTTTCACAGTAATATACTTTCTGAATACCAGAGAACTGTGCTAAAAAAAACTTTTGTAGCCAAGGGCTTCACCACAATGTATAATACTATTATATAATAACGTTGATATGAATAACGATAACGATAATAACAATAATACCTTTTTGTATATAGTGTCAAACTGTTTTAAGCCTTGCGCAGAGAGTAACTGCGTGCAACTTACAGAGTAAATATGTAAAATTTGACAAGCAAATGAATCTGATCTAATATTATTGTATTAGCATTAATATTATAAAAAGTAAAAAAATAAAAAAATAATATGTAATCGGAATTTGTATCTCTGGTGAATTAAGATTGAGGCGCAGTGAATTTTCACTCAGGCGCAAGGCTTGATATGGTTTATTCAAAGAATCTTGAAAGATGTAATAATGATTAGTCGAAGTTATAAAGTAATAGGGAATAAGGTTTACCGTAAGTAATATTAATTCATTGAATAAAATATCAGTTAGAAAATCATCAGAATAGAAAAAAGTAAAACTTGGAAGAAACAAGACAAAACAAAAGAAAAAATAAGAAGAAAAATAAAAAATAGAAAAGCACGGAAATGGGACGAAAAACGCATGTAAATAATTATAAGCAGCCAGTAAGCGTGAACCCTGTCCTGCCAATATAGCCAGCACGAGCTGCCTCATATGATAATTTGAAAGTGCGATTAGAAGCGCCTGTACCTTTATTATATTTCTTGTTTTTTTTTCGTTTGGTTTTTTTTTTCTTTCATTTTATTCCTCTAATAACGCCGTGGAATTAATAAGACAGTTATTATTTCATGTTACTTTATCGTAGACACAAAAGTCCAGAGCATCGTCACTCTTTATTTTAGATTTCCATCTTTTACGGATCTCATTATGCATACATACAATTAAAGCTTACAATTAGATCATAGCACAATAATACCACATCTTCTTTTTTTTTTTTTGTTTTATCTCAAATGAGAAACCGATGATTATTGAGCGTTAAAGAAATATTATTACACACGTTCGATATACATAATATATTATATATACATGTAGTAAATTGACCTTGGCTCGGGAAAATATAAACAAGAGAGAAAAAATAAAATAAAAAATTTTAGACAATAATATAAAATAATCAATATTTTTCTGATCGATATCTTTGATTATTTATTTGTTTTCTTTGAATTAATCTGTTTCCTTCTGTGCTCAAACAAAAAATATTTGAGTATTTCTATATGTTTGATTTTTTATTTTGGTTCTTGTTGTTTTTTCTGCATTTCTATAAATTATAGAAATACCTACTACACACAATCGAAGCTGACTGAAAAAAGGAATTTTCTTCAACTTTATTAGACGTTTGTTGAAAATTTTAATCTTTTCTTTTCTTGTTTCCGAAACATCTTTACCATGGATCATGAAAATGTTGCGAAAAGTATGCACGATCACTACGATCAGCTGATAAGTTGTAGCAAGTAATGCTCGGTCGAAACGCTACGCAATAACAGAAAAAAAAGTTTCAGAGATATTTTGGTCTGAAAAAAATGGTGAGAATCTCTGACTGCGTAGCTCCGGAACGATGCATCATGCGAAAAAACACCCAGTTGACAAACTTCATGTACATTAGGGTGGTCGTTATTTGGGGTCAAAATGAATTTTACCCCTTCCGCCCCCTGTATCGGTTCCAAATACGGAAAAAAAAATGCTGTAATTTTTTCAGATTTTTTAAAAATTGCTTGACCCTGGACCACGGGGCTTGAAGTTTCTCATTTGAAATACACGGGGTTTTCCCGCGTTGGCAGTTATTATTTTACTGTGGGCCCAAATATGTTCGTAAAATCTTGAAATTTTCAGGGATTACTTGACAAGCATGTTGCTACATACAAAAAATTTCCCAAACCCCTACCCTCAAAATATTTTGTAACATAACCATATTATTTAAATTTCTTTTTATTTTTTTTATTTTTTTTCAATTTTATTTATTTATTTTTGTCTTTTCTATGAATGTGAACAGTGTTTATCGATTGCAATAAAATACTCACACGAAACGAACAACAAAAATAGTTCATTTTACAAATTGTAAGTGAATATCGAAATAATAATCCAAACGCCAAAAAGGAGACAATATTTAAGAATTTGTAACTCGTTCAGAAAATTATTTTAGTGTAAGCACGTTTATTGAAAAACGGGGAAGGAAATTAAAAAAAATCTAAAAAAAAAAAATAATAATTTCAATGGACTAATAATATAGGGGCGTAAGCGCCGAAAAAAAAATTTTCCTTTTTTAGTGGCGAAATCTTTTTCATGCGATATAAAACGTTTTGGGCATATCCGCAAAAAAAATTTTTTTTTGCCGCTTACGCCGGTTTGGTGTTAGTCCATCAATTTAATTATTATGGTCATATTACACAACATTTTGAGGGTAGGGGTTTGGGAATTTTTTCCCATGTAGCGACATGCTTGTTGAGTAATCCCTGAAAATTTCAAGATTTTACGAACATATTTGGGCCGACAGTAAAATAATAACTGCCAACGCGGGAAAACCCCGTGCATTTCAAACGGGAAACTTCAAGCCCCGTGGTCCAGGGTCAAGCAATTTTTTAAAAATCTGAAAAAATCACAGCATTTTTTTTTCCGTATTTGGAACCGATTTAGGGGGCGGAAGGGGTAAAATTCATTTTGACCCCAAATAACGACCACCCTAATGTACATACATACAAATAAGGTTACAAGAAAATAATAACAATAGTAATAATAACGAAAGAAGGAAAAAAAACAAAAGCAAAAACAAACGATAAACGATTACATGTTATGCATTCTGAACAGGTGAAGAAAATATTAATGTTTCCTATTATATCAAACGGGAAGGATGTAAATACGTGTATGTAGCTCGCTGTGACTGGTCAGTTGGGCATTTATGTTATCATATACTTGCGCACACATTAAGTCGGTACAATTTTAGTTTACACAGAGATAGAGATAGACAGAAAGAGAAAAAGAGAGACGTGTAAGAAAGAATGTAAAATGAAATGAAATGAAAAATATGGAAAAAGATATTTTTTTCGTTTTGAGAAGGACAAAACAAATAAGAGAGAGAGAGAGAGAGAAAAGAAACAGGAAAATTAACTGCAGTGTTGAAACGAGTTATATAATACCGAAACTATAGGTGATAATTTAATTGATAAATAATAAGGTACCTCACGTTATACATACATATAGTAATAATTCAGAAAATACATATACTCTACAATAGCGAATATGCCTTGAAATATGAAAAGTGGCTGGTACAACATGCACCCAACAATAAAGTTGCTACAGAAATATGATACATTATGAATATATATCATTTCTTTGGTTTTTCAATACGTTTTTTTCATCCTTTTGAGCACTACTCATCCTTTAAATCCCAGTCTCCAACTTCCTTATTTATTTATGAAAATCTCCACACAACTGTACTGATCTTTTTGTTCCTTTCTATGTATTATACAGGGTGTCCCAGGATCCGGGGACCACCGGGCACCAGCGGATTCCTCGACGAAATCTAAGACGAAATTTATTCTTGCAAATTGTCCGTAAAACCAACCGTATTCGAGTTATAGCCGATTCAAGTCGTCCAATACCGGCGCAGATAGGAGACCGGCACAGGAGCGTCACATCAGAAAAAAATACATGAGTAACAGCCAGCCAAACGATCGTCGTTTTGTCACTCAGTGGGGTCACGCGCTCGCCGCTCGATCTATACGGCTTGCGCTAGCGAGCCGAGTCGACAATACGCTCCTGTGCAGGTCTACCATCTGCGCCGGTATTGGACGACTTGAATCGGCTATAACTCGAATACGGTTGGTTTAAAAGAAAATTTGCAAGAATAATTTTCGTCTTAGATTTCGTCAAGGAATCCGTCGGTGCCCGGTGGTCCCCGGGTTCTGGGACACCCAGTATACATATTAGGGTGCTTTTTTTTGCGACTATTTTTTTTCTAACTCCCGCCTCGAAATTTTCTTGGAAACACCTCAAAAAAATTCCCTGAAAGTTTGAGCCCTTAATATTAATAATAAGTACTCGCCCTCGGCGTTTAAAGATTTCCCATTTAAAATACACGTAACTTGAATTTTTTTTTCTTAAAATTCTTATAGCTTAGAGGCCCTTTATGCTATTCGAACGTTTAAAGAACCAATTTGCTCAGAATTGAATGCTCTACAAAAGTGCCAATTGCAGTGGAAATGTAATTTACGCGGGTGAGCTCATAATGAGCCGCAAATTCATGAAAATCGTAAATCATGAAAAACAAAAAGCTTATCATCTCGAAAAATATCCATAATAAAGATCGGTGCCCGGAACCTTTTTTGAAGGAGATTCCATTTGCTACAACCTTGTTATTTAAAATTTTTCTGTATTTTCAGCCAATTATAAGAAAACAAGAAATTTATGAAATTTTGACTTTAATCACCTGTACTGTCTCACCCGTGCAAGTTACCTTTACGTTGGAATGGGCACTTTTGTAGAGCATTCGATTCTGAGTAATTTGGTGCTTCAAACGTTCGGATGGCATAAAAGGCCTCTGAGCTACAAGAATTTGAAAACAAATCAAGATACATGTATTTTAAATGGGAAATGTTCAAGCGCCGAGGGCGAGTACTTAATATTAATATTAAGGGCTCAAACTAGCAGAGAATTTTTTTTAGGTGTTTCCAAGCTAATGTCGAGGTGGGAGTGAAAAAAAATAGTCGCAATAAAAGCACCCTAATACATATAATTGAAACTGGTTTGGAATGTTATGTATGTATCAGTAAACTCCGATCTCCGATTAAAGGAAGAGTTCGGTTGGTTCCATCGTATAGATAGGGCATCGTAACAATTATAAGCGAAGAAATTGTCCTATCAACTCATGGCCATGTGTAATTGTTCGAAGCTATGAAATTTCGGCGTTTTTCGATTATAGATTCATCATAACAACTACTAATATTGCGAGACCCTGATACGTTACAATTTCGAAAGATAAGTTTTCATATACGTCACAATGGCGGCCATAGCTCCAATTGTCAGTATTGAAGTTCCACCTCACAACTTCAGTGAATAAATTCTGTCGATCTCAGATTAAATTAGAAATAACGTAAGTTTTCGGGTCTTTCATAGTAATGTCAGGGTGGAAAAACGTCCATAAATTTCATCTCGGAATAGTCGCATGACCGTGAATCGTAAAGAAAATGTTATCTTCTCTGACGTCGGAACGCGACGTTTGTATTAATCTCGGTAGTATGTCGCGTTGAACTCGGCTTTCCGCGGCCTCAAATCGTTTCACGTATTATTTCTTGCAGAACAATTCTTCTTTTCCTAACTCTAACCTCAAATTGCAACTTCGTCGCGATTTTCCGGCTCTCGTGATGAAAAATTATGTCCGTCACTTGTACGGAAGTCTTTTTGACGAATCTCGTTACAGCCCTCGCCTTCGACTCGGGCCCGTAAACCTCTCGTTTCGCTAAAAAAGCCTATCCGTAGTCGTAACAAAATGTACTATGTTTTGAACTATGGTATCGATTCAGGGAGAATGGAATTCTAAGAGAGGTTTCAAAAAAGATAGCAGCCCCTCGAATTCCTAGATCCCTGAATTACTAAGTATTAAAGTAATGAGCCTTGTATCATTTGCGAACCCGGCGAACTAACCGAATTACACAGTCAATCACACATTAATTGATTCACTTTTCGAAGATCTTCAATTAATATGAACTGAAAAATGAAAAGTACCGATAAGTTATAATTTCTTTTCGAATCTTTAAATTATTGACTTCCTTGATTCTTTATTACATCACGACGTTTACTTTGATGATTATTCTTATTTTCGGATCATTACCATTATATCTCATTCGGTATCGTTTTATGCACATTGAAATTGACGTAATTGTAATAGTGGGTTCAATCGGTAGCGGATGACTCAAAAAAATAAAGCAACTTTGTTGTGATCTCAACGTGTTTCTGACGTGTAAATATAATGAATCTGGGGTTACAGTACGTAGAGGTTGATATGAAATCGTCACTAATTTACATGTATTATATATATTCCTAGCTGAATGAATATCGTACGACTTGAAAGATGAAACAAAGAAAGGCCAGAAGAAAAAAAAAAGAATTTATTGAATGTAACGTTAAAGTTCGTAAACGTATCGCACTATGCTGGAGCCACAATATTTAAGTCGGTTGTAATCGTAGTAGATGATGCACGCTGAAGTATTGTTGTTGCTTGAGTATCAGTAGGAATTAGCGGTCAAGGTAAAAAGTGATGACCTGTCGTTAGTAACTAAGAGGCCTTAATATATCATGTTTAAATATACAGGGTGATTTTTTTTGATCGCCCCAGGCAAATATCTTGAAAACTAGAGGAGATATAAGAAAAGGTTTGATACAAAACTTAATGGGTTCCGTGGGGGAAAGATGATGCCGATATGTGTTGATTTTAGGAAAGCGACACTTCCGAGATTTTTCAACTACTTCGTGATTTTGGATGGGGAACACTTATTTTCACTATAACTGACTGATAGCAGGTTCAAAGACGAACTCAGCCGTAAATTAAAAATCTCCAAAAATGTTCAGAAATTTCGAAAGTTTTTCTAAACATTTCCATATTTTTGGAAGCCCTTCAAAATATCTCAAAAATGTTCAGAAAGTGCAATTCTCAACCACTTTTTGCCGAAAAGTTTGACTCTTGATCACCTCAAAAATGTGATTCGTGGTTTCTTCAAACTTGGGGATTCTACTTGCTTCATTTCGAGAGAAACTGCTTCAGCATTGCACATTTGAAGATTTTTGAGCAATTTTATGAGCCTTTCAAACACGTTGAAGTTATTACACAAATTTTCGAAATTTTTTCATTTCACGTTTTTGAGTTTGTCGTTGAACCTGCTTATCAACCAGTCATGGTGAAAATGCGTGTTCCATATCCAAAATCACGAAGTAGTTGAAAAATCTTGGAAGTGGCGCTTTCCACAAATCAACACATATCAGTATTATTTTTTCGCCCTTGGAAAAATCCATCTGTCCAACTTTTGCATCACATATTTTCTGGTATCTCCTCTGGTTTTCGAAATGTTCGCCGGGAGCGATTCAAAAAAATTACCCTGTATGTATACATATTATATATATATTTATAATTAATTTTAATGAATAACGAATAAAAATCGTCAACTGATACATAATTAGTGACGTTGAAGATGTAGAGCTAATTCTAAGATTTATTCACTATTGAAGTTGTATTAGACAACATTTATGTGTCTGAACAGCTCATTACACGAGTAATTTAAGTACAAGTCACAGAACTTTGACAATTTGCAAATCTTGTCGGTCCAGATCGTTGAGTTCAATAGTTCTAAACGGTACCACTTTGTCTAAGCATATTTAACCAGCACTGCCACCGTAATAATTCTTTTATCTAGATTGCCGTCAGTTTCATATCAATGATCATCTTCCTATGCATTGGACGCTTAGAGAATAATAAGGTTCGCTAGAGAAAAGAAAATTCCTGAACAATATCACCTCACTATTTTGCAAGTCCAAATCTGTGTCAAAAATTAATTAACGCCGCTAGAAAGTCACGTGAGCATAGAACCTGAAAGTAAGTAAAAATGAGACATTTTTACAGACCGACAGCGTTGCAATGCCGATAGTCTGTGACGAAAGAGACATAACAATGCACCCGCAGATTGTAAATATAACGTATAAAATAATTCGCGTACCTTGAAAGTAGTTGTAAAATTTTTGGATAGAATTCATCTAGCTTATGTAAGTGTATACATGAATATATAATATAATAAATATACAGAAGCAGATCTTCAGACGTTGTAAATTTTGTAATTGTATTTTAAATATTAGAATTAGGTAACTTTAGAAACGAGTGTGTTGCAATGCTTTTTGTCTTTTCAATCTTCAAAATATATAATTATTAATTATATACATGATGTATAGAATATCAGGTAACTTTGAATGACTTTAGACACAACTAATACCTATGTATTTAACTAACTAAATTAAGTTTATCAATCGAGAATCGTACGACTTAAATCAAACCAACTAATTATTAAGCTGCAGCTCTATGTTTCTTCAGCTATCTTTGTATATTTATCGATAATGATAATCTTATAGCCAATTCGCGCCAGAAAATGATTGCTATAAATTTTAATAACTATATATTCACTAACATAACATTACCTAAGTAATTTCGATTTCAGTTATGTATTTCTATCGACCTTCGAGAAAGTTACATTAAATAATATAAATATTCGAATCTTATGTAGAGAGAAAATTTGTACGTTCAAAGTACATGCATAGTTATATGGAAAAAGCTCATCCTTATTCGATTGATTACTCCGATTTTCTCGCAGGATAGAAATACACGACTTTTCCTGCACTTTCGACGTAGAAATTTTATCGGTGTTTTTCGGTGTTGGTATACACATCTTGTAAATATATATATATGGGGAATTCCAGCCCAACCTGGACAGCTTTTGACCCTCACCCCTCTCGATTTTTTTCATTTTTTTTCCTGATATTCGGTAGACTGAAAGGAGTGCTTGTGATTTATTTCAAATTTTTATCTCAATCCGTTTTCGATTTACATATTTTTGAAAATTCGCAATTCCCGATGATCGTCAAACGTTTAAACGCCTGTATCTCTGAATCTATCAGTCGGATTACAAAATGTGAGCATATGAAATTCATCGGAAAGAAGTGTACTTTTCGAAAAAAATATTTCTGGATAATTGTGCCTCGTCCTTCATAGTGAAATCTTCGTTTAAACATGAAAAATCGATTTTTCTCAAAGTATGACATGATTCAAAATTTTCAAAAAATTCTCAAAAATACTTCGAGAAAAGACAAAATTTTTGAGCTATGGCTGATCGTGGGCCTCGGCTGCTTTCTATTTTTAACAGAATTTTAATCGATTATTTTGAATTTTTTCTCAAATTTTTGATAGAATTTTAATTGATTCAATTTAAAATTTATTTTGAAAGATAAAGAAAATTGAGAAAAAATTGAGAAATCAATTTTCAACAGGATTTTGATTAATTTATTTAAATTTGTTTTTCAATTTTCAATAGAATTTTAATTAATTCAATTAAAATTTCGATTAAAATTCTGTTAAAAATAGAAAGCAGCCGAGGCCCACGATCAGCCATAGCTCAAAAATTTTGTCTTTTCTCGAAGTATTTTTGAGAATTTTTTGAAAATTTTGAATCATGTCATACTTTGAGAAAAATCGATTTTTCATGTTTAAACGAAGATTTCACTATGAAGGACGAGGCATAATTATCCAGAAATATTTTTTTCGAAAAGTACACTTCTTTCCGATGAATTTCATATACTCACATTTTGTTATCCGACTGATAGATTCAGAGATACAGGCGTTTAAACGTTTGACGATCATCGGGAATTGCGAATTTTCAAAAATATGTAAATCGAAAACGGATTGAGATAAAAATTTGAAATAAATCACAAGCACTCCTTTCAGTCTACCGAATATCAGAAAAAAAAATGAAAAAAATCGAGAGGGGTGAGGGTCAAAAGCTGTCCAGGTTGGGCTGGAATTCCCCATATACAACACGAATATATACCATCGAATATACGTATATATATGCGAGCCTTAACATTGCAGTCGTTTTGAAAACCACGGGAAATCGGAAAAATTTACTGATCCGTAGTGCAAACCAAAAAGGTTTAGTCCAAAATTTTCAATAATTCATGTCTGTTTTTTTTTTCAATTCTGTATTGAAGTTAAAAATGGAAAGATTTCGGAAAACCTAACTTAGGTATTTCTCGAAGTCGCGTATATGCTGTTTGCCCTTTTTCTTTTTTGATTCACTGCGGTCAAGTTCCATATAAGAGCCGTTCCTTCGCCGATGTTATGGCTTTTCGTATCTGATCGGTGTTCTTTCATTTCTTGCTACTGGCAAAATTAAAAAAAGAAAGATTCGGATATCTCAACTCAAAGGTTAATCAGTAATTTAATTATGCTGTTTACACAGAACATGATGAACATAATATTATGTGAGTCTTCAGGGAATATACAATATATGGCCAATGCAATGCAAGCGACTCGCTCACTTCGTCGTAATTATACCTGTACTATGACATTTACCCTTTATTTAATAAATCATATACTAAAACTATAATTGTAACTGTCTGATAATTGTGTAAATAGTAATAACAGCAACAACAACAACAATAATAATAATAATAATAATAATAATAATAATGAAAATAGTATAATATAGTATAACGTTATTCAAATCGGTATTTAGATGATATAGCTTTGTGTGAAGACACGGTAGCTGTTCGTCCCTAACACTTGTAGGTATATCGACGTAATATGATTCTATGAACTTGAGAAAATTTCTTGAGAAAACAATAAGTTTGAAATCAATTTATTCTAACTTACGGCCAAAGTAATTATTAAGAGTAAAACGCTAGACTTTTCTGCTGCCGCGTTTTAATAACGATTAGAACGTTATTTTACATAAATACATGCATGTGTGTGCCTATGTTGCATTAGTTATTTTTTCATTGACTTACGCATTGAAATGCAATGTAGAGATAAAATTGGATAGCAATCGGTAGCATTACTCGCCTCGTATTGGTTTAGTGACAGAGAAATTAATGATTTTCTTTAGCTGCAGAAAGGCGAAGCGTCTACTCTAGTTGTAAATAATGAATTGTAAAATATAAAGTATAACTCATGTATAACTACTATTATATCGAAGCCTATGCTATATACTGTCTTGAACTTGTTGAACACAGTCTATTCTATCTATTTGTATGTCGGTTCGATTGAATGTTATATAGATTTTGTATTACCCTATCCCCGTCTACGATTCTATCTATAGGCGTAATTGGAAAAGCGGAAAAAAATGGACTCTGACGTGAATCGTAATCAATGAAAATACTAATGATAACAGCAATGATAACAATCGTATCCGCACACACCAGTGTTTCGTCAAATACAGTTTGATTAACTGATCGATAATAATAATAATAATAATAATCTAATAGTTTATCCCACCGAAAATATTGAATTTGTCAGAGACCGATATTTTTCAGTTACAAATATTGAATCGTGTCTTCGACCTATTATTACAGCTAACGTATAGTGTATACCTATAGTTGTTAGGTCAGCTTGCAGTAACTGGGTGATAATATTTTTTGATTAACCGTAAATTTACTCAATCGAATGGGTATAGGTTTGCAGAGAATTGTTTTTTCACTGGAAAAATGAACGAATTTTAATGGCAAACATTTTCTAATTTTTGACTAAAAACTCGCTGAGTAGTTAGGTCCTCTTGAATGAATCGAAAGTTTTGTATCAGAATTGATTATTAATAAATTTCCATTTATTGCGACTGACCGTAGATAACGTGCAAGGTGCATGTTGTTCACCGATTGCTTCACGTAGAATTCCGTCTGCGAAAAATTCGAAAATGATCACACTGGCGCGACATTGTCGTAGACTATATTATTCCGTAATTCCAAACCATTAGGGATTACCCTATATATAGGGTAGATTACCAAATTCAAATCGCATACAGACAAAAATCAATTATACAATTAGATGAAATTGTTAATTCTGAAATACTATAACACGGTCGAACATCAGGGGCACGTTTTTTCTGAACTCAAATTATATACACGTATATTAGGGTGGATCGAAGAAACAACATTTTCTCGGCTACCCTCAAAAATCGAAGATATCGCTGAAATAAAGGTCTCCGTAAAAGGATTCGATTTTTTGAATTTTTTTAGGGGGCCCGCGGGACGTTCAAAAGTGCCATTTTTAGCGTTAAATTTACGTTATCGCTGATTAACGGAAATAGATTCATCCGAAAATTCTGATTTTTTGATATAAGATGCCCAGGTATCTACTCTTTCAAACCCATATTCACGGACCACTACCAATTGTTTCATATCTTAGAAAAAAATTTTGAAAATCAATATTTTCACTATTTTTCAGGTAATTATGGTTGAATTTTGATTTTTCACTTTCTAAAACGTTTTTGAATTTCTTCCATCGTTTTTTTCTTGTAAAACTTTTTATCAGTATCGCTTACAATGCAAAAATCGCTGAAAAATGAATTTTATTTTGAAATATATCCGAAATATCAAAATTTTATTTTTCAGCAATTTTCAGCAATTTTTGCATTGTAAGCGATACTGATAGATAGTTTCACAAGAAAAAAACGATGGAAGAAATGAAAAAACGGTTTAGAAGGGAAAAAATAAAAATTTAGCGATAATTACTCGAAAATATTGAAAATATACTCGATATTGATTTTCAAAATTTTTTTTTTCAGATATGAAACAATTGGTACTGGTCTATGAATATGGGTTTGAAAGAGTAGATACCTGGGCACCTTATATCAAAAAATCCGAATTTTCGGATGAATCTTTCTCCGTTAATCAGCGATTACGTAAATTTGACGCTAAAAATGGCACTTTTGAACGTCCCGCGCGCTCCCTAAAAAAATTCAAAAAATCGAATCCTTTTACGGAGACCCTTATTTCAGCGATATCTTTGATTTTTGAGGGTAGCCGAGGAAATTCTTTTTTTTTCGATCCGCTCTGATGTATATATATTAGGGTGGTCGTTATTTGGGGTCAAAATGAATTTTACCCCTTCCGCCCCCTAAATCGGTTCCAAATACGGAAAAAAAATGCTGTAATTTTTTCAGATTTTTAAAAAATGGCTTGACCCTGGACCACGGGGCTTGAAGTTTCCCATTTGAAATACACGGGGTTTTCCCGCGTTGGCAGTTATTATTTTACTGTGGGCCCAAATATGTTCGTAAAATCTTGAAATTTTCAGGGATTACTTGACAAGTATGTCGCTACATGGAAAAAAATTCCCAAACCCCTACCCTCAAAATGTTGTGTAATATGACCATATTAATTAAATCGATGGACTAACACCGAACCGGCGTAAGCGGCAAAAAAAAATTTTTTTTTTGCGGATATGCCCAAAACGTTTTATATCGCATGAAAAAGATTTTGCCACTAAAGAAGGAAAATTTTTTTTTCGGCGCTTACGCCCCTATATTATTAGTCCATTGAAATTATTATTTTTAATTTTAGATTTTTTTTAATTTTCTTCCCCGTTTTTAAATGAATGTACTTACTCTAAAATAATTTTCTGAACGAGTTACAAATTCTTAAGTATTGTCTCCTTTTTGGCGTTTGGATTATTATTTCGATATTCACTTACAATTTGTAAAATGAACTATTTTTGTTCTTCGTTCCGTGTGAGTATTTTATTGCAATCGGTAAACACTGTTCACATTCATAGGAAAGACGGAAAAAAAAAAATAAAATAAAAATTGAAAAAAAAAATAAAATACTTAAATAATATGGTCATGTTACACAATATTTTGAGGTTAGGGGTTTGGGAAATTTTTTGTATGTAGCGACATGCTTGTCAAGTAATCCCTAAAAATTTCAAGGTTTTACGAACATATTTGGGCCCACAGTAAAATAATAACTGCCAACGCGGGAAAACCCCGTGTATTTCAAATGGGAAACTTCAAGCCCCGTGGTCCAGGGTCAAGCCATTTTTTAAAAATCTGAAAAAATTACAGCATTTTTTTTTCCGTATTTGGAACCGATTTAGGGGGCGGAAGGGGTAAAATTCATTTTGACCCCAAATAACGACCACCCTAATATATATGTATCCTTAATTGGTGAAATTATTGTCACTATTATAGTTCGAAGAATGGTAGAGCTGTTATATACCCATGCATATATACCTGCTGGAAGAGAACGAAACTTTAATGAAAACTACAAAAAAATTAATAAATCAATAATAAAAAGAAAAACGAATCAAAATTATAGGTCCATGAACTGATATTACAAATTAAAAAAACGCTCCTGCGCAAACCTAGATGAAACGTGAATAATATATTACCCACTCATACCAGAATATTGAAGACTAGCAATCAAAAGTACATATATATATATATATAATATGTATATGGGGAATTCCAGCCCAACCTGGACAGCTTTTGACCCTCACCCCTCTCGATTTTTTTCATTTTTTTTCCTGATATTCGGTAGACTGAAAGGAGTGCTTGTGATTTATTTCAAATTTTTATCTCAATCCGTTTTCGATTTACATATTTTTGAAAATTCGCAATTCCCGATGATCGTCAAACGTTTAAACGCCTGTATCTCTGAATCTATCAGTCGGATTACAAAATGTGAGCATATGAAATTCATCGGAAAGAAGTGTACTTTTCGAAAAAAATATTTCTGGATAATTGTGCCTCGTCCTTCATAGTGAAATCTTCGTTTAAACATGAAAAATCGATTTTTCTCAAAGTATGACATGATTCAAAATTTTCAAAAAATTCTCAAAAATACTTCGAGAAAAGACAAAATTTTTGAGCTATGGCTGATCGTGGGCCTCGGCTGCTTTCTATTTTTAACAGAATTTTAATCGATTATTTTGAATTTTTTCTCAAATTTTTGATAGAATTTTAATTGATTCAATTTAAAATTTATTTTGAAAGATAAAGAAAATTGAGAAAAAATTGAGAAATCAATTTTCAACAGGATTTTGATTAATTTATTTAAATTTGTTTTTCAATTTTCAATAGAATTTTAATTAATTCAATTAAAATTTCGATTAAAATTCTGTTAAAAATAGAAAGCAGCCGAGGCCCACGATCAGCCATAGCTCAAAAATTTTGTCTTTTCTCGAAGTATTTTTGAGAATTTTTTGAAAATTTTGAATCATGTCATACTTTGAGAAAAATCGATTTTTCATGTTTAAACGAAGATTTCACTATGAAGGACGAGGCATAATTATCCAGAAATATTTTTTTCGAAAAGTACACTTCTTTCCGATGAATTTCATATACTCACATTTTGTTATCCGACTGATAGATTCAGAGATACAGGCGTTTAAACGTTTGACGATCATCGGGAATTGCGAATTTTCAAAAATATGTAAATCGAAAACGGATTGAGATAAAAATTTGAAATAAATCACAAGCACTCCTTTCAGTCTACCGAATATCAGAAAAAAAAATGAAAAAAATCGAGAGGGGTGAGGGTCAAAAGCTGTCCAGGTTGGGCTGGAATTCCCCATATATATTTTAAGCGAATCACAGCAAATTCATGTAGATTAGTCGTATACGAAAACGGTGGGTGCTTTGGTGGCATGTTCTTAAACTGAGGTCATATAGATATTATTTCATCGTATTTATTAAGCAAATCGATAATTATATCATAACTACCCACTATAGATACCTTCGAAGGTCAACGAAAATTTCCAAATTTTGTCATTATCGGCATTACGGGCTTTGTCTGTCTGTCCGTCTGTCTGTCTGTCTATCTATCACACTGATAGTATACTTTTCATTTCAGTAGTTGTAAGTTTGAAAATTCTCTCATTGGAACCCGATATTTGTATCTACTTATTTACATTTCAAGGGCTGTATGTTCGGGAGTGAACACTGTAACGAATTGAAAACGTAATGAGCTGCAACGTGCCACCAAATCTTAACGCTATCCTACCACATTTGAGCGTGATTATTCGTTTCTTTTTTTCTTAGACGAGTCGTATGTATTGAATATTGATAAATTAATTATTATGACACTAGTGCGTAGCTAGGTAGGTACCTGCATTTCATTGAATTTATTATGTGCTTGGATATAGCTCTTCAATAAATCGTTATACATGTTTTGATAAATCGGTTTTTTATTCATGATCATCATCTATTACAATTAATACAGCGTCCGAAAAACGTAATGTGGTATAAGGATTTGACGCTATTCGTTGGAGAGGCATGAGTTCACATCGCACTTTCAAATCTGGTATTATCGTTGACGCATTGAGAGTATAAGTCGAAGATTCGTCGTTCGATTTCGATACGTGAATCAATCAATTCAGAGGTGACTCGGTTACTTTCCATATTTTATGCTCAGAAATACTGGAATTACGAACAAAAGTACCAGGAATTCGGTGAAGATTGCTTCGGATAACGTCATTACACCCAGATATATACCATACTGCAGCGACCATGCTTACCCTGGATTGGTCTTTGATATATATGAGTTCCGTGATTCTCGTCTTATCGAAGACCTAAAAAATAGCAGTATCGCAGATTTATACAATATTCAAATCCAACGAGTACAGGCCAATCTTCGTACCCCTACTGGCTCACTCGGATAAACTTGTCAATGCTACAAGTTTGTGTCGGAAAAGTGGACAATACCTACTGAATGAAATGGTCTGACCTGTGGGGTATCACGAGACTTCCCGAATGTCAAAATCAAAATTCCGTTCGGGGATACTGAAGAAAAACTGATCATTACAATAATTTTCAAGATTCTTGAGCTCAGGTGTCGCTTCGAATTATCTATCACCCTTTTCAAAATTCTCGAGTTTGTTAGGCCCGTGTGAAATGCAACGCGATGTAACAAATAAAAAAGAAAATGTCTGTGAAAGTCACATCTAAACCGATGGACCTAGTAGTTTCATGAGACGTGTTTAATTCCTCGATTTTCCCATCGACTTGTTCTAGTCCTCATCCTAAGAGCTTCAGATGTCGAATAAACTGTCCATCGTGTGGCGCCGTCTTTGCTACAAGACTGTCCACTACCGATTGTCTATCGTGTGCGGTGGGCTGAGGTCATGGTGATTCCCGGAGCCTGGCAATATGCGTTCTTCGCGCTCACCGCACGATCGTATATAATTCATCATTCCTTGGTATACAAAAAATTATTAGTGTAGATCAAACAGCGTAGCTACACGGCGCGATCGTCCCCACTAATTCCTTAACCCGCTTCCCAATGCTTTGAGCATGATATTAATTATAGTCTGCCGGAATCATCATTCGTTCGTTGACGCCCAGCAGTCAAGTACCAAACCATCAGAGTTGTGAAAAAAGTCAATACTCCAAAGTATCATGAAGATTCTGACGATTCTGACTATAATCATCTATGCAGTTGCTGCAGGTAAACAATTCCATATTTCGAAAAGGCGGATCAGCTCGAGTCATCAAAGCTAATTGAGTTACAAATTTCTGTAGTGTAATGCGAAGTGATCGATGCAGTCTTATCAGTTGAAAAAGATTGACCCAGTAATCTGCGGACTGTTATACACAACAAAGTCGATGTCAAAGGCCAATAATCTCGGAATTTACATACATCTGATTAATGTTGTGGAATTTATATCATTCAGAGGGTTTTCAGCAACTGATAGTATCCATGATGGCTGTTATAATGACTCAGAACCGTGAAAATTTGCGGACTCATTTTCTCACAGCCTCGCAACATTTTTGGAAACTGATTGCCGATGTAATTAACCGGTCGGTTTCTTGGTCGCGACGAAATTCTTGGACGTAGTATAACCGGTTGTCTGCAGCAGCGATTGGCAAGGTCATATGTAATGAATGGATAAGAGTAGATTATATTTGAAAAAATGCAAGAACCATGGAATAAAAGGAATCAGACTCGTAGTGTACTTCTGTGAAGAGTGATTATAAATTCAGCGTATATATTTCGCGACTTTGCTGTTTCACATCATGTTATGAAATTATCTGATATTTTACCTCACGTCTGAATCCTCATTTTACAGACGAGGACAGTCAGTGTCCAAATATAATAACGAGATCACAGTGGGGGGCAAAACAGGCAAGAAGCGTGAATTACCTAATTGTACCAATACCGTATGTGGTAATTCACCATACGGTAGGTGCGAACTGCACGCGGCTCAGTCAATGCGCTCAAGTCCTTGCCAATATCCAATCGCTTCACATGGACACTAATGGCTGGCACGACATCGGCTATTCGTAAGTCACATATATGTTATATTATTCAGCATTACGTTTCCGTCATTCAACACATTATGCTGTACGCACAGGCTCGCACACCGCAAACACGTGGCCAAATTTGAGTCATCCGCTGGTCTGACACATTACGGACTTTCCACTGAATGTAACGCGAGTTGCCGTACCTTAGGCGTTGCAATGAGAGCATTCATCCTCTTGATTTAAAAATTTAGACCTTTTTACTCATCTCATAGTTTAACTGTAATTGTATTATTCATCAGATTCGTGATCGGAGGTGACGGTAATGTGTACGAGGGTTGCGGTTGGACTCGCGAAGGAGCTCACACGTTCGGTTACAACAAGAGATCTGTTGGAATGGCTTTTACTGGTTCGTACGAAGGTAAGGCGCTGTAATTATTCCTCACAGCCAGGGCCCTAATCTAAACCTTTCAAATTGAGGGAGTGCTTCATTATGAAAACTTGCTACTTCCGCCATAAGGTGAAGATCATGTCACATATCGTGTTATTTTTCTCTTCAGATGTTAACGCGAGCCAAGCGATGCTGGAAGCTGCACATAAACTAATAACTTGCGGCAAGGCTCAAGGAGTCCTTCGATCAACAGTGCGTGTCATCGGCGGACGTCAAGTAATAGCAACCGCTAGCCCAGGTTTCGCACTGTACAATCAAATCCAATCCTGGCCTGAATGGGTTTCCGTGCCGTAACAAGTTGAGCAAACAAGTCAAACATACATATCTCTAGCAGATAGAACTGGTACTTAAATCTGTACGATTATTAATTGACTAACAAAATAATGTCTCTCTAACGAATAAAGATGTCGTGTGATTAGAAAAAAAAACAAAATGATATTCATTATTCAGATCTTCTGCTAGCATTTCATAAAAACGTGGTTGTTCCTAAAGCATTCCCGCGAGGTCTATAGTTCCTGATAGTTTTTATCAATAGTTCTAGCGAATTAATACCAAAAAAACTGATTTTGAAAAAATGAAATGCTAGCGGCCAGAAGCTAGCATTTCATTAGTCAGAATAACGATTTTGATAACCGACAAACGAGATAAGACACGTTTTACAAGAGTTCTTGATCGTTTTCGAATGATTGATATAGATTCGGCCTGAATTTCAGATTGTTTTCAGCGATAATTACCATTGTTTCCCATTTTTTTTACCGAACCACACTCAAAAAAGTGAAATGCTGGCTCGTATTCTAACCCGGAAAGTAAGCACGGACGATATTATGACAGTACTTGTTTTTTCCAACTGCGAGACCGAGAGTTCCGGCCCCCTGAATTATTTATCCCAATTGTTTACAACAAACGAACCGAACCAGACCCAAAACAGTGAAATGCTGGCTCGTATTCCAACCCGGAAGGTAAGCACGGAAGATATTGTGACTGTACTTGCTTTTTTCAACTGCGAGACGAAGAGTTCCGGCCCCCGAATTATTTATCCCAATTGTTTACAACAAAAGAACCGAACCAGACCCAAAACAAGTGAAATGCTGGCTCGTATTCTAACCCGAAAGGTAAGCACGGACGATATTGTGGCAGCACTTGTTTTTTCAACTGTGGATACCAATTTTCGGTATGAAAAATAATAACTTTTGTATTTAAGGGGATGCTATAGGTACTCGATTTTGATCGACATTTATCATGTTGTCGAATATCTCCGAGATGGTGATACGAAATGAATTGTCCGTCTAGGATCCGATGATTTATAAAGAATGGGCTCGATCCGGTGTGCGAAAGTTATAAAAATCGAGTGAAATGTTTTTTTGGTGTGTCGACAAGTCCCTAATTTCGACTGATATTTCACGATAGGCCCAATCGCGAAAAACAGATACGTCCCGGAATTTCACCTGCCTTAGCAAACAGCGACGCGTCGAAACATCAATTTTTCAGGCAATAATTATCGAAAAATACCGAAATATGCCCGATATTTCTACAATTAGCGAAAGTCAAGCGCTGGGCATGATGGTAATCGGTCATGAGTGTAGTTTGCGACGATGCCAGAATAGCGTTGCGCGCGTATCCTTCATCACTATGAGGACCCCGTAGCATTTCAATAATGATTGCCTGAAAAATTGATGTTTTGACGCGTCGCTGTTTGTTAAGGCAGGTGAAATTCCCGGACGTATCTGTTTCTCGCGATTGGGCTTATCACGAAATATCAGTCGAAATAAGGGGCTTATCGACGCACCAAATAGTACATTACGCAACTAGTGTGGAAAGTAGGTGATTCTCACGAGTGCGAGATATACCTATCCACACGTGTTCCGTATACTACTTTTTCACTACTACCACACTACCTTTGCAGACGCATTTCGGTGTGGAACACACTACTGTTCCAGACGCTTCAGTGTGTGGGAAAAGTGGTGTTTTCCGCACGGCAATGCTTGCGCGAAAGTAGTGTTTTCCGCACGCCGTTAGGAAATAGTACATTACGATACGAGTTGTTTTTCGACGAAACGAGAGGTTCACGGCACGAGCTGAAAGCGAGTGCTGTAACGAGTTTCGTCAAAAAGCCTTCACGTACGAGTGACGATCATTATTTTTCACCGTGAGAGCCGTGAAATCGCGACGAAGTTGCGATTTTGAGGTTAGAATGGAGAAGAAATAGTTTTTTTCACGATACTTTTCATCACGTTACAACGCGTTACAATGGATAGAGACCGTGCGCAAACCGATGCCAGCGCCAAATCAAACACTATCGGCCGAAATAGTCCCAAGCGGCAGGGCAAATCAGCCTATCAAACGCTTGGCGCGAACGAAAGAACCAGTCGTTTTGAAGACACCCTGCCGCTAGGGACAATTTGGCGGCGCCAGTTGTACTTGCGCACGGTCTCTATACTCGAACAGCATTCCCAATGGATACTTGGACGGCATGAACATAAATCTATCCATACACACTTGCATGTACCTCAATCTACTCAAATTCACCCATGTATTGTTGTGTTTTACCCCAATCCACGCGATTCCACCTCGTATAGTCCGGGAGGCAGCGTCACAAATGACACAATCATTTAATGCTGGCTGATTTCGATATCGATAGTTGATCCCGTACGACTAATCAGTGAACCGACCGTCAGCTGCTCAAGTAGCGGTGGGTGTGGGCATGGGAGGCCGCGAAAGTGGTAAAAAAAATTAAAAAACAAAGTAATAGTATGCCCGCTGAAACTTGTGATATGAATAGTTGACATGATCGTGAGTTTTGAGAAAATGGTCAGCTGCTCCGCGGAGGGGGGATTATGCGTCAGCTACTCGCACGAACTTGTAAGAAATATGCGTAAACAAAAGTAATAGCAACAACCATGTGAATTTAGCAGACTAGACGGACCAAAGTTACATATAATATGCAACTGTATCTAATCCCGAGAACGATTCTTCCTCTTGATAAAGTTATCAAGAGCGTACAGACTCCGGATTCATTGAGCGTGAAAGAAATTGATTTTGTGAGAATCAAGTAAAAATTGCCTTAGCCCGGGTCACCGGTTAGCCCTCAATCAATCCGGAGTCTGTACGCTCTTGATAACTTTATCAAGAGGAAGAATCGTTTTCCGGATTAGATACAGTTGCATATTATATGTAACTTTGGTCCGTCTAGTCTGCTAAATTCACATGGTTGTATAATAAGTCAACGGACGATAGAGTCATCACATACAAAAGTAATAGCAATATGCCGCATGAGATTTTATTGGGTGATTGTTTACATAATGAGAAGTACGAAAATCACAATCAGCTGCCTGTGTAGTGGTGGGAAAGCCATCAGCTGACGCGGTAAAGATACAAACTATGCGAGCATTGCCTGACAAGTATTGAAAAAACTAAAAATTCAAGTAATAGTAAGCCGGCTGAAACTTGTGCTATGAATAGTTGACATCATAGTGAGTTTAAAAAAAAATGGTCAGCTGCACAGCGAAGGGGGGATTATACGTCAGCTACCCGCACGAACTTGTAAAAAATACACGTAAAAAAAGTAATAGTATGCCGCATGAGATTTTACTGAGTGATTGTTCACATTATATATAAGAAGTACGAAAACAACAATCAGCTGCCTGTGTAACGGTGGAAAAGCCGTCAGCTGATTCGGTAAAGATGACAATTATTCGAACAATGCCGCTTATTATGCTTTTTTCATGCAGACACACATTTCGGGATATACTGGATGAAAAAAAAGACCCATGACAGAAATGTTTCCGTACGAAATTGTTGCACAAATATTATTCTTCCAAAAATTATCATTCAAATGACACTATGCCGGTTGGAATTTGACAATACGATGGTTTAATACATACGTTTGTGAAAATTATTATAGTCAGCTGCAGCTGGACCCTGAAAGATATACATTAGGCTGGTTCAAAAAAATCTCATATTTTTTTATTTCCAAATTTCGCACTGAAATATTTTCAGGGTACCAAAAAAAGTTGGAGCTCTTAATTTTAATATTAAGAGGTCGCGCATCGAGAATTTCTATTTCCCATTTAAATAACACGGGGAAATTTTTTTGTTTTTTCCATGATTTTCTAGCTCACAAACTAATCAACAGATTCTTATGCGCGATACATATTTTTGTAGGGGATTGAACGCTCTACAAAAAGCTCTTTATCATTTTTCGATAAACCAACGGGTTCAAAAGTTATTCCAAGTCAAAGTTTAATTTATGTCGCGTGCCTAAAAGCTAAGGGCCTAAGAGCTAAAAAAAATGTCCGTGTTTTTAGTGCCAAAATCTTTTTCATGCAACATAAGACCTTTTGGGCATATCGATGTATATAAAAATTAGTTTGTTTGGTCGCAGAAATTTTTTTTTCGCAGTCGCAAATTTTTGAAAAGATACATTTTTTTTGTGACTATGCCCAAAAGGTCTTATGTTGCATGCAAAAGATTTTGGCACTAAAAAAACGGAAATTTTTTTTTGGCGCTTAGCCCCTTTGCTTTAAGGCACGCGAGATGAATTGACTTTGACTTGGAATAACTTTTGAACCCGTTGTTTTATTATTGGAGGTTTTAGGTGGTGTAACACAATAAATGATTTATTTAGGTGCTTCTTTAAATTCTCTTTATTCAAACTTCTATAAACTTCTATATCGTATTTTTCTGAAGACCGTCTATATTCAAGTGCCGGGCTCACTCGCGTTCGCGCAAGCGTGTGCGTGAGTATATGTGAGATAGAGTCCCTTTAATCAGAGTCCTGCAAACGCGACGCCATATTAACGCGAGTTGTTACATTTTACCCACAGAATGTGAACGTCCAACTACATATGAGGTTATCTATGCTCAAATTTTCTATAGCTTCTTACGGGATCGGCGGCCATATTTGCGCGAGTTCGAACAGCCAATCATGAAGAGGACGTGCGTTTGCAGGACTCTGATTAAAGAGACTCTAATGTGAGAGCGTTAGGTGCTCCACCTACGCTGCACAGTTCAAATGTCAATGAAGCTCGGAAGCCCGCGCTTCTCAACACTCCCTCCCTTCATTGACAAAGTTTATTGATACATATATTTTCTTTCCATATTAACATCTAATTCATTTCTTACTGCTTCTTTAATTACTCATCAACGCTATAATAATGTAAGTTGAATAAAAATATAAAACATGAGCTTATTCTGAAAGTATAATGACGTATCAAATCTCCTTTGCAGACAGTCCTCTCGGCCTCAGGTCTTAACCCTGGAGATCGTCGGAACAACTGCTCCATCTGTTCTTCATTATAAATCTTTATTTATCTGTCGAAAGAAAATAAGATTTTGTTACGTGTTCACAAATTCTACAACCCTAATTTCATCTAATATCCATCATCTTATCTTTAAGATATTCGTGAAACTCTATTGGAAGCAGTTTCGTCATTATATCAGCTATGCTTTCTTTAGTGGAAATCCATCTAACTCTAACTTTTCTTGCTTCTACACATGACTTGACATAATCCTCATGCATCTAAACCATATGTTTTTTGCTTCCTGACTTTTCTCTTCCCTCTAAATTGTTAATAATTACTTCTAAATTGTCATCGAAATTCTTGCGTTTGTGGCTTCTATTTTTTTGTGTACAATCACCAGCTGACTTATTGTCACACCAGATTTGTATCGGATATAAAGTTTAACCAATTATATCCCTGACAGCTTTGTCTGAAGACACTAACTCCTGACGAACCTCACTCATGGCTAAATATTCTGCTTGGCACGTGGATAAGGTGACATAATATTGTTTATGTCTCCTCCAAGCTACTGGATCTCTGAAGAGCCTAATTACATATCCACTAGTTAAAATTGAATCATCCCAATCTCTAAAACTGGCTTCAGTCTTTGCTTCTACATTTTCAAAATAGGCTCTATACAGGGTGTCCCAGAATCCGGGGACCACCGGGCACCAGCGGATTCCTCGACGAAATCTAAGACGAAATTTATTCTTGCAAATTGTCCGTAAAACCAACCGTATTCGAGTTATAGCCGATTCAAGTCGTCCAATACCGGCGCAGATAGGAGACCGGCACAGGAGCGTCACATCAGAAAAAAATACATGAGTAACAGCCAGCCAAACGATCGTCGTTTTGTCACTCAGTGGGGTCACGCGCTCGCCGCTCGAGCTATACGGCTTGCGCTAGCGAGCCGAGTCGACAATACGCTCCTGTGCAGGTCTCCCATCTGCGCCGGTATTGGACGACTTGAATCGGCTATAACTCGAATACGGTTGGTTTAAAAGAAAATTTGCAAGAATAATTTTCGTCTTAGATTTCGTCAAGGAATCCGTCGGTGCCCGGTGGTCCCCGGGTTCTGGGATACCCAGTATATCAATCCAACGTTTGAGGTTCCTCTAATGTATCTGAACACTCTTTCAACATCCATCCAATCACCTTCTGCGGGGTGAAATGATTCTCTCGAAAGGTAATTTAATGCGAAAGCAATGTCTGGCCTCGTGGCTCCTGCTAAATACAGTAAACTTCCAATTGTCTCTCTGTATGAAACCTTACTCTTTCTAGCTGATATATTTGGTTTTGAGTTGTCATCGTTCCTTCTAATTTCTCTATTCATTACCTGCTTCGTCACCATTGGTGTACTCGGTGGTTTACTTTCTTCCATGTTAAACTCTAATATTTTCTCTATATTATCTGCCTGGTGTATTGAGATTTACCTTTTTCCTCTATCCCTACTTATTTTCATTCCAAGAAAATCTCTAGGTTCTCCTAGGTCCTTCATTTCAAAAACCTCGCTTAACTTGGTTTTTGTTTAGATCAGTTTTCCTCTATCATTACTTGCCATTAACATATCGTCTACATAAAGTACCAGCACGGCCATTTCCTGCACTCCTCCAAGTAAATAAATATGGCTCGTGTACATCATTTTCTCAACCTAGTTTTAGAACTTCTTCTGAAAATCTTTTGTTCCACCTCTTAGGACTTATTTTCAATCCACATGATGCCCTCTCTAATTTACAAACTTTGTTCTTCTGGTCTCTTTGTCAAATTCTAACCCTTCTGGTAATTCCATATAAATCTCTTCTTCTAATTTACTATTCAAGAATGCCATTTCTACATCCATTCAGCTTGCTTCTAAATCATACTTGTTTATAATAGCCAGCACTGAACGGACTATTGGTAATCTAGATACAGGGGCATATGTCTCTTTAAGTTCATATACTCTTCTATCTTTAAACCATCTAATCACTAATCTTGCTTTAAATTTTTGTGAATCATCTTTACCCTTCTTCTTCTTAAATATCCACTTAGAATCAATGATATTCAATTTAGTTCCATCTTTCATAACTTTAGGTCTTTCTACTATCTTTCACACCTTATTGTCATCCATAGACTTCAACTTTTCTCTAAGGGGGCGTCCACATATTACGTAACGCGTTTAGGGGGGGGAGGGGGGGGGTGGTTGATGGAACGTTACGGTCTGTTAGGTCAGGGGGGGGGGGGAGGGTCTGAAATGTTGTTACGTAACATTCAAAATACAGCTATTTCTGGCCCCGCGGCACGCAGAAGTTTTATGCAAGTCAGCGCTGTACCTATTGGGACCGTGCACGTCGTTGGTGTGGGAAGGGGGGGGGGCTGAGTATCACTTTTGACACGTAATTTTATGGGAATTTCCAAATTTTTCGCCGAGGGCAGCCGCTTCAACTAGTTTTACGCCATAAGATTTAACATGGAAATTCCAAATAAATGGGGGTAGCACCCAACTTGCACGGTCCCAATATTTACTTATATGATACTCTATACCTCTGTATAAAGATAAGGCTAATTGATGGTTTTTTTTTCAAATGTATAGTTCCTTGAAATAAAGTGCTGTATTGACACGTATGGATTCCTTTTCAGCCCCCACAAATGAATACACTTGAATTTAATGCCAAAAAACGAAATTGTAAAATGTTACGTAACAAGTAGGGGGGGGGGGGGGGTTGATAGTTTGTTACGATCCGTTACATGGGGGAGGGGGGGGGGGGGGGGGTCAAAAATGACCCAAAATTGCGTTACGTAATATGTGGACGCCCCCTTAGTGGCAGCGGCTACTGCATGAGAGACATGGAGAGAGAACCTAAGCTCGTAATCAAAGGTGATCCCAAGATCAACGGTCGACTGGGCTTTATTCAGGACACTGCCGCCGACTGCATAGTCAAAAACAGTCCGAGAACTACCCCTATAATAGGAGAGGACTTTACATTTGTTCACATTCAAGAATAAACGATTGCGGTCACACCACTCAGAGATGACATCAAGGTCACGTTGTAAAAGCATGCAGTCTGCAGGGCTACATACCACTCGAAACAGTTTCAAATCATCGGCGTAATCGAGAACAAAACACTTCAGGGAGAGCAGAATGTCATTAATAAAAATGTTAAATAAGAGTGGACCCAGGTTCGACCCCTGAGGTATACCTGAGGTGGGAACGAAGGGCCTAGACTGAATACCACGCACTTCAACAGTGTGCTTCCGGTTGTGCAGGTAGGACGCAAGCAAGGCGACGACGAAGTCGTGCAGACCACACGCAGACAACTTCGCTAATAAAACACTATGGTCGATCTTGTCAAAAGCCTTCGCAAAATCAGTGTATATGACGTCAACCTGCTCCCTTTTGTCAAGAGCCGTGCTAATTCTGTTGGTAGAGAGCATAAGGTTGGTAACCGTGGACCGACCGGGCATAACGCCATGCTGTGCGGGTGTGATAAGACCAGACACATGGCGAAATACGTAACTGTAGAGACAAGACTCAAAAACCTTGGCAAAAGCGGACAGAATGGCAATAGGACGGTAGTTGGACACCTGAGCTCTATCACCGCATTTGAAAACCGGGCAGATTCTCGACGTCTTCCAAAGATCAGGAAACTGCCCCGACCTGAGAGCCAGATTGAAAATGAGGCATAACGGGGTAGCAAAGGCATAAGCGCAATCACGAGCAACAAGACACGGGATCTGATCGACTCCAGCGGACAATTTAGGCTTAAGTGACTTGAGAGCAAGAGAGACGTCAGACACAGAGATCTCAAGAAGGGCTTGCGGTGCGGAGTTAACGACAAAATGACTCGAGCACGAGGCAGAGCCAGGCACTGCACCAGCAGGCACACAAAAAACGCAAAAATAATCCGCAAAGGCATCAAGAATACCAGCAGGGCTATCCATTACTGCACCTTGATAGGATACAGTATCAGGGATGCGAGAGCTACCTTTCAGATTACTGACATAAGACCAGAACGTGGATGGGTCCGTGGTAAGCGACGTCTCACACGAGGCAACATGAGCAGCGTAGGCAGACCGAATCCGAGCTTTTAGAGAGGCTTTATACTGGTCTAAGTAAGCCGCGAGTCCAGTACGAAGGAATTTAGCCCGCAGTGAGCCCTTCATTTTAACGTCCCGGAAAACTAGAGGACCCGTGAACAGCAGCACGCTTGGGCACAGCGGCATCAACAGCAGGATAAAGAACTGAACAGAAGCTCTCGCAAGCCTGATCCACATTGGTGTGCGACCGCAGTTCAGACCAGTCCAGGTTGCTTATATTAGTATAGAGCAACAAGAAGTTAGCCTTCCGAAAATTGTATCGCGGGATATCGAGGCCTGCGGATAGACACCACCGGGATGGACAGGGCAAATCCACTACGAGTGACAAGGCGGGGTGATAATCGTCCTCCCTAACAATAGGCCAGACGCAACGTTCAACACGGATATCCAGATTGGCGAAAACAAGATCGAGCATACTACCGCGAGCATTCAGGGTACTGTTGTACTGAGAGAAATCAAAAAAATTGCAGAGGCCATGCAGACGAGAAGCCTTGGCGTCAAGTGCATGTGAACTCACATTCTGAGCAAAGCGAGGCACGTTAAAATCACCCAAAATCAAGACCTTGTCGCCAAAGCACGAATGCATAGCCTCTAGCTTATCAAAAAAGCAACAATATAAATCGGTATGCAAGTCAGGTGGCAGGTACAAAACTAAAACAGTAAGCTTAAAGTTCATAAAAAGTACGTTGACCCCAACAATACTAGCAGTCGGCACTGAGGTGACGATGTCGGTGAAATCTATGGGACATGAGGAGAAGCCAACACGAAGAGCAACAGGCGCACCACCACCTCTCTTGATCAGGCGATCACAACGATGCACTTGATATGAGTTGAGATTAAGAAATTCCGAGGAAAGAACTGCAGGCTTGAGCCAGGTTTCGGTTAGAGCAATAACATGGGGTTCCTGGTCAGAGGTGGCACACAGCACGTCACTAGTTTTCGTGTTTAAGCCACGAACGTTCTGATAAAAACAAAGAAGCGGGGGGACGTCGGAGCCCCTGTAGGCAGTGCTGTTGGGATGGACTAGTTTAAAGGCACGGGAGAATCCCTGGCCTTGACAATCTGTGGAACTCCCTGGCGATGCCGTATAACGAGGCCCGCCTCGCCCGCAGCTTTCCTGGTTTCAAGCTGGCGCCTTAAGCACTGATATTCTTGCATCTGCTTTGGAGTACGGTCAGGAAAAGTAAAAACATGCTTATGCGCGTCCGACCTTCGCAACTGACTGGAAACGCGAAGTACAACCGAGGCATCAGAGGGCGAGGAAAGAATGACCTTAACTGGGCGTGGTTTAGTGGAGTGTGGCGACAGTGCACCAACCCTAAAAAAACGGAGACCATCCAGATTCATCCTAGGCACAACATACTTCAAAATGTCGGAGACGGCCTCATGATCAGCTGACCGTTGGGCTACAGGCGTGGTGGCTATGGACTCATGGAGCCCAAACAGCATAACATTGGATGCTCTACGTAGGCGATCACTCAATTCAGCCTCGATACTGCCCACATTACCGGCGGATCCGGGGGGAACGACAGAGTCTTGTTGACCAACACTTGATAGCCGCTCAGAGAGATCGACGACCCGCGCAGCAGTATCCGCTTGAGCCGCTTCCAGAGCCCGCTGCCTGGACATGACAGTGTCAACATCACGGCGGCAGTTTTCCACGTCGGTGGCAATAGAGTCAAGTTTAGTTTTAACCGAAGCAACATCAGCACGACATTCACCAATCTGACGGATAAGATCGCGAACTTGATCCTTCACCACTTGCATCTCTTGCCGGATGTATTGCTTAAGGTCACAGAGCACTGCATTTACGTCAGTATTGTTCAGAGAACCATTCGAAACTGGTGTAGCACAGCAGGTTAAACGGCTCCGTGCACTATCAACGATCTTTAGCTTGAATGCACAGCTTGGATGATATGAGGTGCAACAAACTTTGCAGAAGAGAGGGTTGACAACAGTCTTGGAGCAGCCCGCGCATGTCGTAGAGCCGGAGCCAGGAGGAACAGTAGCGCTGGCCATGACCTCGTCCCGGAGTCAAAACAGAGTTACTATAAACACACTGAGGTAGTATGCGTGCCGTGGCACATGGAGCACACAACACGGAAACGTCAACAATGAGGTGACGACCAGAGTTGAATATGATATGAGAGCAGCAAGTTGGAGATGAAAACGCGAAGTAGTGAGGCCAATGCCGAAAATCCCGAGAAGAGTTTCACTTCACTCGAGGCTCTCCGAAATCCCGCACATTCAGACACCGGAAAAACTGATCCAAGACGATAACGCACACATAAAAGCAGCAAAACTAGGCGAAGCGGTTAAACGCGGGCTTTAATCAGAGTCCTGCAAACGCAACGCCATATTGACGCGAGTTGTTACATTTTACCCACAGAATGTGAACGTCCAACTACATACGAGGTTATCTATGCTCAAATTTTCTATAGCTTCTTACGGGATCGGCGGCCATATTTGCGCGAGTTCGAACAGCCAATCATGAACAGGACGTGCGTTTGCAGGACTCTGATTAAAGGGACTCTAGTGGTACCCCGTACGGTGGCGCCGTGGGCTTTGTCCGGCCGCTAATTGCAACAAATAAACAAACGCAAGAGCTCCTGTCACTTGATACGTATGCATGAATTTCACAAGAATAAAATGAGGACATAAAAAGATGGAAAGAAAACGAATGAATGAATCAAAATATTGGACTGTGGGCTACTAGGAAATAGGACTATAGGAAAAAGGTAATGGGAAATAGGCGATAAGAAATAGGCACCACCAAAATCCGAAGCGGTCTCTGATTGGACGGACCGTTGGCTTCTTAGCCAATCAACGGTCTCCGCTGAGTTAGCGGAGTAAGCGGACTTTGCGGAGTTAGCGGAGTTAGCGGAGAGTTACAGAATCCCATTCCAGGTTCCGCTGGAACGCTGATTGGATTTGCATCTTCCAGGTAAAATCTCCGACGTATCTTCTGGATGTATGCACTCTGGACTAATTTTTATAGTGTGTTTTTCTCGATTCCGCTCAATTTCAAGTCCTATGAACTGCTTAGTATTTCCAATTGTGATTTGAAAACCTTTTTTCAAATTTTCTAGGACTTCATCAATTGCTGCCTGAGAAACTGACATGAGTAAACCGTCATCTACATAAAGAGCCAAGAACACTAAGGCTCCTCTTACTTTTCCAGTAAATACACATGGGTCACTTTCTGTTTGTTGGACGTTAAATTTTCTCAGAAAAAGTACAAACTTCGTATTCCAACATCGAGGGGATTGTTTGAGACCATACAAACTTCTTTGGAGTCTGCATACTGCTTCGGGCTGTTTTTTGTCTACAAATCCCGGTGGCTGCTGCATACTGCTTCGGGCTGTTTTTTGTCTACAAATCCCGGTGGCTGCTGCATAAAGATTTCTTCTTTCAATTCGCCATTCAGAAAAGCAGTTTTCACATCGAATTGTGCTAATTCATAATCTCGTACTGCAGCGATGGCCAGAAGTATTCGAATAGATTCATATCGGACTACGGGTGCAAAAGTTTCAAAATAATCCACTCCCTCACGCTGTGAATAACCCTTTGCTACTAGCCTCGCCTTATATCGAATACCTCCAGTTAAATTTGATTTCTCATTGAACAACCACTTACATCCGATTGCGTGTCTCCCTTCTGGAAGTTTGACAATTTCCCATGTTTTGCTCTGTTTTAGTGCATTCATTTCTTCAGTCATGGCATTTACCCATTTTTCTGATTCTGTACTAGTGACTGCATCTTCATAACTTTTAGGTAATGTATCTACTGATAATGCATATTCATCATACCGGATTGGTATTCGTTAGGGCTGTGCGATTAATCGATTAATCGTTTTTTCGATTAATCGATTAATCAACGTTTTCGGTTAATCGGTTTTTTCGATTAATCGATTAATTTCAAATAAGTCACAATAATTTTTTGGCGTAATCGATACTTCCGAAAATCAGTATGATCTATCGATCCACTGCGTTCAGCTTTCACGCAGAATTCTGAATGGATTATTCTGTCACGATCAAATAAAAGCAAGTGTGGTCAATTGTTGAATGGATCACGTCTAGTATCCTACGCGCTGGCTGTGCATTTACAAAACTGAATTCAAAAGTATTTTCAATTTATCTCAACATCGGGCTTATGCAGGGATTTCGGGTGGATTCACCGTTAATTCCACAATATACATTCGTCTAAGTAGTCCATACGTAATTACCTACCAAAATATCGCGTGACTAAAAGCAAAAGGGCCTAAGCGCAAGAAAAAAAAAAAAAAAAAAAAAAAATCCGATTTTTTGGTGCCAAAATCTTTTTCAGGCAACATAAGACCTTTCGGGCATTTTCGATTAATCGATTAATCGCACAGCCCTAATCATTGATAGCACCCACTGAAAATAAATTCCGTTTCAGACTTGGAACTAGAAGCACATTCGTTAATTTTCGCTCAACTGGTTTTCCATTCACTTTAGCATAAATGTTTATGGTTCCGACTCCTGTTACTCGTAGTAACATATCACTGGTATCTTCAACTAGTTTTATTTCACCAACTGGCCCAAGTTCACTGAAATAATCAGTACGGAAAGTCATATGCATACTTGCTCCTGAATCCGCCAACCATACACTCTTATCTTTGTCTGTTGTTTTTGAGAAGAAAGCTGAAACGTCACACACATATGCTGATACATTCGTTTCACTTGTTTTTGACTCTTTCTTTGCTTCATCTGCTATTCGCTTTTCACATTCGCGATACCAGTGACAAGTTTGATTACAATACTTACAGGGTCGTTTCTTCTTTAGTTCTTCGATCCTTTTAGCATTTTTCTTTTTCTTATCATCCTTTGATTTTTGGTCACTGGAAGCCGCTTTCGTTTGCTTGTCCAATTTCTGTTGTAGGACTTTGACTTGTAGGGCGAGCGATGATGATTCAACTTCTGTGGTTGTAAGTCTTTTCTCCTCTCGAACTATTCTTGATATAAAATTCTCTTTCTTACGCTCTACTTTTGCGGTACATTCCCATGCCATGGTAAATGCTGAGAATTTAGTCGGCAAGCTGCTCAGCAGTTTCGACATAATCGCAGACTCGGGTGGCTTTTCACCTGCGTCATTAGGCTTCTTACATATGGTTTCAAATTTTTCCATACGCGTAGGTACTGGTTCTCCATCTTTGATACGAGAATCACAAAATTGTTGCCAACAATCTTGTTTAGCATCTTCACTTGAGTCCCCATACAGCGATTGTGATTTATTCCATATGTCTTTTGGAGTAGCACAATTTATTAAATTTACATGCAACGACTGAGCTACTGAACTCAACAAAATCACTGCTGTTTTTGATTGTCTCTTTTTCCATGCTCGCCAGTCATCAGGTTTTGTCTCTTTGTCGGGCTGAATATCTGTGCCCTCAACAAACTCCGATAAATCTTGCGCTTCTAGCAAGAACGACACGCTAAATTTCCACAGGGCGAAATTTGTGCCGTCGAATTTTGTGAGATTATAAGTTTCCTTGTCTGTCATTCTGTAGCAGCAGTACAAACACAGTATACTTTAACTGAGTATAACCGACAACTTCACGATACGTGCAACGTTCTCACGACACAACTTGAATTCACTGACTAGTTATTGCGCAGTGGAAGCGTGCTGGGCCCATAACCTATTGAGCTTTAAATAAAGACACTGCATTTCATTTAACTCAACAGTTATTTATTAAGTAAGTAAGAAATCAATTAAACCAGCAACGCATGTGTTTGAATGTATAAATTGACACACACGACCGCACGTGGCCTTAGCAACTACTACACCACAACAACAAGAACAACATGAAGAAAGCTGCTTAGTCAACTATCTTTTTTAAATTTATTTATCATCAAAGCAAGACTAATTTCCTTCCAGTGTCCCCATCTTACGGACTAAATTATTTTCAATACATTGAGCTCCAATCTCCGGGCGGGAATTGGCGTTTTAAGTGGGGGGGGGGGGGGGGGGGGGGCTGAAAACGTGAGTAGCCAGCCGCCCCACCTCTCAAAACGGGTGTCAAAGAATTAAAAAAAAATGAAGAATTATGAGCTATTTATGAGCTCGCAAGATAAGATGGTTCTGATTTTTGAGCTACCACCCCCGCGCACCCACCCCCGATTAACCTGTACGGCACAAGAAAGAAATACCCTCAAAATTGACCGAATGAAAATCCACTCAGACGGGAAATGTTCGCCGATTTATGAGCTCGTGAAATACGCTGGTTCTGATTTTTAAGCTGCTACCCCTGCTGACGAACCCCCGATTAACCTGTAGGGCACAAAAGAGAAGTACCCTCAAAATTGACCGAATGAAAATCTACTCAGACGGGAAATGTTCGCAGATTTATGAGCTCGCGAAATACTTTGGTTCCGATTTTTGAGCTGCCACCCACAAAACTTATTATAAATAAACAAAGAATACAATAAACAAATCAAAGTAAGGCCTTTTATTCAGGTTGGCACTCTGGTCGAGACATCAGACTTCTTGTTCTCATTCAATTTCAATTATTATCAATTTCAATCATTCAATTCATATCCAGATAGACAATATAGAGGTACGGAATAACTTGAACCTCGTTTTTGTTTTCCAGTAACCACATCTGAAACCTCCAGTACGATGGAAATAGTATATTCCGAACCAAGAGCTGCTGATCCTTTTCGCAATCAAATACAACATAGAGCCACGGCATGAAATTTTAAAACTGTTATCGGAAATATAATTAATGAGATAAAACTCATTTCGTGTCATTTTTTTCTGGGATTTTCACTGGATTTTCAAAAAATTCCAGCTGGCAAGATTTTCAGAGGACTCAACTTCCGCGAATCTAGATTTGTTCGTCAACATCTACACTTTAGTACAAAAAATAAGGAATCATAGGATACTTTATTCGCGAATCAAGTATTCAATGATCTTTTAATTTTCTGTATGAAAGTTATTTCCAACGTGGAAGTGAAAGCCTGACCAACCCAGATGTTAAATATAAATTTGGGAAAATAGTCGCATTTTTACGTTTCTTGACCGACAAAAAAATTCATAACTCTATAATCATTTCTTATTCCAAGATGCCTTTTACAGGACTCATCTACGACATAAAGAGCTACAATATGAAAAAAAAATCCAACCTGGGACATAGGTTTTTTTTCGGTTTTGCTCCGATATAATCACGATTTTCGGTGGTAATTCCACACGTTTCGGAAAACACACCAATGCGCCAATATTCATCGTTAAAAAATGTGAAAATTCGACTTTTGAAAAATTTGAAACCTCTGGCCTTTGGCCAATTGGTCGCTGAAAACTCTGAAATAATTCAGGGAGTTTCTTCCGATGACCTGCTATTTGTATGTAGCATCTGAGAAACATAGAAAGAGTCCAGGTCCGAGGCTGGTACATTTCACGCGAAAAGCCCCATATATGTATGGATGAATTTGAGTAGATTAAGGTATGCGCAAGTATGTATGGGTAAATTCAATTTCATGCTGTTCAAGTATATTCGTTAGGGAAAAAAAGAGTGTTATGTAGTCCAAAACGATAGGTTGACAGGAGTATATGCCCATCAAGTAAAGTTTTCTACGAATTATTATGATACGAATAGAACGCTGCAACAAAAGATGAGTTCATGACGAACATGAAACCATTTCGCATAAAAATAAAATAAAATTGAACGCAGAATTAGACCACAGTTTATAGTATTTCGAGCTATGCCAAATCAGTTTGAACTGTGATTAAAAGTATCGTGAAAAAACAAAGTTTTTTTTGCGTTGTTGTTTTTGTGCATGTGTTGTTTTGAATTCATGTGATTTTTCTGTCAATCAGTGTCTAAGTAGTACCAGAGGTCGTTCAGATTCATACAACTTTTCCGGTCCTATATAAAATAATAAATTATTGCTCTCCAAAAACTGTGGCGTCCCCGACATTGCCTGGATTCTCTCAAATTTTGTATTCTTTAATCAATAAAATAGAACTATTGTACATTATTTTACCGATGAATCGAATGTTCATGTGTTACAATCCATCATTAATCTGTTAAGTTTGGGTACTTCCAGTGTTGGGCGAATTTGTTAATCAGCCCCAAAAAATCAATTAAAAAAAGGGAAAAATTTGATGGAAATTACATTTTTCATCGTAATTAGAAAAAAATTCGTCACAAATTACTATGATAAATTGTAGTAAGAAGATATTCGCAAGCTAATTACTTTTCAAATTGTAATTGAATCTTCATTTTTAGCTAATTACAATTCCGAAATGTAATGTACCACGTTATTTGAACTAATTACCATACATTACACATATAATTAGAAACTTATAAAATATATTCGAGTAGATACCGTTGTATAGGGCGCATTCGTGTATATGTACGGTATATTCGAGTATATATGGTATATTCGAGTATATATATGGTATATTCGTGTATATTTGGTAAATTCGAGTCTTTCGGGTATATTCCAGTACGTATATAGGATTTATTCGAGTATACATATATGGTATAGTCGAGTACATATCGGTGTATTCGTGTATATGGGGAATTCCAGCCCAACCTGGACAGCTTTTGACCCTCACCCCTCTCGATTTTTTTCATTTTTTTTTCTGATATTCGGTAGACTGAAAGGAGTGCTTGTGATTTATTTCAAATTTTTATCTCAATTCGTTTTCGATTTACATATTTTTGAAAATTCGCAATTCCCGATGATCGTCAAACGTTTAAACGCCTGTATCTCTGAATCTATCAGTCGGATTACAAAATGTGAGTATATGAAATTCATCGGAAAGAAGTGTACTTTTCGAAAAAAATATTTCTGGATAATTGTGCCTCGTCCTTCATAGTGAAATCTTCGTTTAAAAATGAAAAATCGATTTTTCTCAAGGTATGACATGATTCAAAATTTTCAAAAAATTCTCAAAAATACTTCGAGAGAAGACAAAATTTTTGAGCTATGGCTGATCGTGGGCCTCGGCTGCTTTCTATTTTTAACAGAATTTTAATCGAAATTTTAATTGAATTAATTAAAATTCTATTGAAAATTGAAAAACAAATTTAATTAAATCAATCGGAATCCTGTTGAAAATTGATTTCTCAATTTTTTCTCAATTTTCAACAGAATTTCAAAATAAATTTTAAATTGAATCAATTAAAATTCTATCAAAAATTTGAGAAAAATTCAAAATAATCGATTAAAATTCTGTTAAAAATAGAAAGCAGCCGAGGCCCACGATCAGCCATAGCTCAAAAATTTTGTCTTTTCTCGAAGTATTTTTGAGAATTTTTTGAAAATTTTGAATTATGTCATACTTTGAGAAAAATCGATTTTTCATGTTTAAACGGAGATTTCACTATGAAGGACGAGGCACAATTATCCAGAAATATTTTTTTCGAAAAGTACACTTCTTTCCGATGAATTTCATATACTCATATTTTGTAATCCGACTGATAGATTCAGAGATACAGGCGTTTAAATGTTTGACGATCATCGGGAATTGCGAATTTTCAAAAATATGTAAATCGAAAACGAATTGAGATAGAAATTTGAAATAAATCACAAGCACTCCTTTTAGTCTACCGAATATCAGAATAAAAAATGAAAAAAATCGAAAGGGGTGAGGGTCAAAAGCTGTCCAGGTTGGGCTGGAATTCCCCATATACATGGTACCTGGGAGGTACTCTGTTACTTGGGAATCCGTTTTTCGAACTTTGGTAAGCCTATAACTGAAGAAGGACGCGTTTTTAGACACATGTTGCATTTAAAAGTTTTTTCAGCATTCTAAAAAAAATTGATTAACTTATTCGAATATCCAGTTGAACTAAATATATTTTTGGGGAACATGTAATAAATATTTTGGTGACAGCCGACAATTAATTCATTTTTTCAGGCTGATTGAATGTTTATAATCTAACTGAAAATAGTACATTACGCAACTAGTGTGGAAAGTAGGTGATTCTCGCACGAGTGTGAGGGTTGTCGCCCGAGCGAAGCGAGGGTGACAATCACATGAGTGCGAGATATACCTATTCCACACGTGTTGCGTATACTATTTTTCCTAACAGCGTGGTGCGGAAGACACTATTTTCGTGGACGCATTTCCATGTGGAACACACTACTGTTCCAGGCGCTTCATTTCCGTGCGCGAAAGTAACTTTCGCGCACGGAAAGTTACTTTCGCGCACGGAAATGAAGCGTGCGGGAAAGTGGTGTTTTCCGCACGGAAATGCGTGCGCGAAAGTAGTGTTTTCCGCACGCTGTTAGGAAAAATAGTATACGCAACACGTGTGGAATAGGTATATCTCGCACTCATGTGATTGTCACCCTCGCTTCGCTCGGGCGACAACCCTCACACTCGTGCGAGAATCACCTACTTTCCACACTAGTCGCGTAATGTACTATTCCGAACTCGTATCGAAATGTACTCTTCTGTAACTCAGTGTGCGAAACTCGACTTCTCGTGCCTGTCGGTAGTGTGCAAAGTGCCCGATTCACGCATCTCGACGCCCAGTGTGCGAAGTAATTTCATTCGCGCACTGAGTGCGAGAATCTAGTTTTGCGCACTGAATGATTCACTTCGCACACTGCGACTACTGAATTTTCCTAACTCTAACCCCAAGATAGCAACTTCGTCGTGATTTTGCGGTTCTCGTAATGAAAAATTATGTCCCGTCACTTGTACGGAAAGGCTTTTTGTCGAATCTCGTTACAGCCTTTCGTTTCGCTTCGCTCGGGCGACAACATACACTCATGCGAGAATCACGTACCTCGCGCACTTGTATCATAATGTACTATTTCCGGACAAGGAGGACTATCATTCGGTTAATTTTTTCCGCACCATATGTATTATCCGTTTTATTTTGTTCTTCAAACGTTCATAACTTCTCAAGGGAACCTCTTTCCATGATGGTTGACCGCTCAAAAATTTGCATTTCTTTCAAAGATTTTTCTAGTGTGAAGAGCAAAGGAATCGAAGGTGGCGAAATTGCGAAAAATCGCCATTTCCGGTTGTTTTCGGCAATATCATTGACCTCTTGAAGGTCAGGCGTTCCGAAATGTTCGACCCATCAATTGTCCCATGAGAAACGAACATATTATGTAGAATGGATTTTTTTGCTAAAGTGAGCCGTTTTCGAGAAAATTAATGGGTAAAATTGCCAAAATTGCGGAATCGTCAAACTCAAAAAACGTGTAATTCGAAAACGACCCGGCTGATCGTAAAACCATTCATGGATTATGTTCGACTTATAAAACATGAGGTATGCCAAAAATTTGAACGCAATCGGTGATTTCGAGGTCGGGGACCCTTCGGATCGACGTGGATTTTCCCATATATACTCAAATATACTAAATATACACGAATGTACCACATATATACTCGAATATACCATATATACGTACTGGAATGTAGCGTATATACTCGAAACTATTGGCATATACTCGAATGCACTCTATGTACCGTACATATGATCGAATGCACCCTATACACCGGTATCTACTCGAATATACTTTATATGTATCTAAATAAGTGGATAAACAAGGAGAGTTCTGGATACAGATCCCTGTACCAACATGTACCATCCATCTTAGCCGAGTCGCGAACCCCTTTTTTCTAGAATATTCGATAATAGTGTCGCGCGCACGCGCACGCACACACACACACACACACACACAACACGCACACACACACATACACACGCGCGGACACATCCGTACAGCTGTGCTCCGAGCGGCGTGGATTCACATCTGCTTGCAATAACTTGTCAAAGGGACTCAAGATAATCTATTGCTCTGGCGGCAAGATCACGGACCCATCGGAAATGCCCGTTTCAAATGCCTCAATCGACACCTTCACGGGTTATGCGACTGCGACTAAATCCATATAATTAGCCTTGATCTGCAACGTCGCATCGCAACGGCTTTTCACCATTTCAAGTACGGAATGCCGTATCAGATTCTACAAAAAACCAAAGAATGAGTTTTTTCCATACAAAATATCCCAATCTTTTCCCCCGAAATCATAAGATGCATTAAATTCAAAATATAGTCGATCACGTATATTCAAGACATTTATCACAATGATTCCAGAGAAAAGAGAAAAAAGAGGCAATATAATTTCATAATTTTCAATCAATTTGAGAAATTTTCATCAACGATACATTTTCACGCGACCATCAACGCCGATGGCGCGTCAGGGGGCTCGTGCAACGACGCGGCGCGCCGACTTTGAGCTGACGGGTCGGTGCGGCGCGGGCGCGTATCCTACAAGCTCTTTTCTACGCGCCCTCCGCGGTAAATCAGCTCACCCCTGACGGGTGACCGCGGCTGGCGACCGACTGCGGATGAGCTTGTCGCCGCGGTCGCCGCGCGCGCGCGCGCGCTGATATGAGCTAGTATTCAGCGCGCCCCGGGGGTCCGCCGCCGCCGCCACCGCCGCGTGTGTGAGCTTGTTGCCGGGGGGAAAAATTATTTCCCAATAATCGTAACATTTATTCGATCAGAAGAAGAGATGAAAAAATTGAATAAATAGAAAAAATAAATAAATAAATAAATAAAATAAATAGAAAAAAAATTAATAAACATGTGATGTCGGGGGTACTCCCGACTCTAATTATGGGTTCCACACCCGCGAAAAGGATTGGGGAAAGTGGTTCGGGAGTATAAATAATGTAGTTGAATAACTAAGCGTATAATTCGGTCAATTAATCTTATATAGTAGGTAAGTTGGGAAGGAAAAGAATGAGCTGTCGGAATGCAAGATGTGTAATGTAGGAGAGCAAGATGTGGAGTGCAGTTCTGAGTCGGAAAAAAGGGGAATAGGTGTAAGGGGGGAATTGGAATCCGCTGACTCGCTGCATCCACGGGTGACCGTAGGATGCAGCGGGTCTCACGGTGGAACTACTAGGACTAGGGTTACAGGAGATAAGCTAGAGGTGAGAAGGAACGTGCGGATTGTAGGTGCGGACGTAACACCCCCCCCCCCCCCCCCCCCCCCCCCCCCCGTTACAGGGAAGACCACCTTGTGGGGGTGTCTTCCCTTACAGGTAGGGCGAGGATAGGATTTATGATAGGTTTATTTTGGATGTTGTACAATTGTGATTTTGATAAAGATTATCTTAAAGTCTAGTTTCTGTTTATAAATGTGGGCGTGTACTTAGGTGCTAGTAGCATTAGATAGATTGAATGTTGTGCAATTATAGTTTTATAAAAGATTATCTTAAGGTCTAGTTTTGTTTATAAATGTGGGTGTGTACTTAGGCGCTAGTAGCATTAGATAGATTGGAGGTTGTGCAATTATAGTTTTATTGAAGATTATCTTAAAGTCTAGTTTTGTTTACAAATGTGGGTGTGTACTTAGGCGCTAGTAGCATTAGATAGATTGGAGGTTGTGCAATTCTAGTTTTATTAAAGATTATCTTAAAGTCTAGTTTTGTTTATAAATGTGGGCGTGTACTTAGGTGCTAGTAGCATTAGATAGATTGGATGTTGTGCAATTATAGTTTTATAAAAGATTATCTTAAAGTCTAGTTTTGTTTATAAATGTGGGCGTGTACTTAGGTCCTAGTATCTATCGGAAATTATAGCGTAGGTGTGTGGAGACGTTTCGTATTGATTTAATTGTCAGTCATAATACCTCGATTTGCGTACTTCTTTGTTTGGTGAGTTTCGAGAGAGTGCCGGGCGGAAATTTGGGGGGCTAGGTTTGTTGGGGATTTTCTTGGATTCGACGGAGGAGTGTGAGGAGGATTCGTGGGAAGTGGTATCCGTGAGTGCCAATTGGATTCGGCTTGGCTGGGAGTGTTGTTATAGTGTATGGTGAGTTTTCGTCGCTTGGAAGGACCGTATCGTATCTGTAATGATGTCAGAATTTGTGTGTCATAGGTGAAGTCGTGCTTGATGCGGGGGTTAAAGCGTGGTTTATACTTGTGTTTCTGGTTCGTATGATAGCTTTAGTTTGTTCATATGGACGATTTTTGTTTTGTTGGGTGTGATATAGATTTCTGCGTTTATATTGTCTATTATCTGTTTAATTATGTAAGGACCTTTGTACTGGTCGTCGAATTTGGAACGTGCTTCGTTTAATAGGAAGACCTTTTGTCCGTCTTTGAAAATTTGTGGGTTGATCCGTTCGTCGTAGTAAGTTTTTGATTTCAGTTTAGCTTTCTTTAGGTTTGCTGCGGCTTGTTTCCGTACGTTCTGCATGTTTGCGATTAGGTCGAGGACAAAAGTGTTATACGTATTTGTCGTTGCGTTGCTTTGTGTTTTGTCCAACGGCAGGCGTGTTTCTTTTCCGAAGATTAGTTGATGTGGGGTGAAATCTGTACCTTCATGTTTGGCGGTGTTGTAGCAAAAGATAGCAAAACGGATGTATTCGTCCCAGTCTTTACCGGCTGTTGTGTAGTGTTTGATGTGTTCGATAAGTACAAGGTGACTGCGTTCTAATGATCCGTTTGATTGTGGGCGGTAGGCGGTAGTTCGAACTTGTTTGATTTTGAAGAGTTTGCTAATTTGTTTGATTGTGTTGCTCATAAAATTCTGTCCTTGGTCTGTGAGTATACTTCGCGGTGCTCCGTAGTGTGTAATGTATTCTTTGGTAAAAGCTATGCCTACTGTTTGGGCAGTAGCGTTGGAAAGTGGTATTGCGTCTAGAAATTTGGTCAGGTTGCACTGGATTGTTAATAGATATTGGTTGTTTGATTTCGTGATGGGAAGTGGGCCTACGATATCGAGTGCTACTTTATCAAATGCGTCTGCTGGTGTGTCCGTGATTATCATCGGTAACTTTGTTTTCGTTCTGAATAGTTTTTTTCTTTGGCAACTGTCGCAGGTTTTGATAAAGTTTGGTATTTGAGTCTTGAGATTTGGCCAGGGAAGCGATTGTGTAACTTTTAGCGATATCGTTAACTTCAACTGTTATCGTTAACTCAGCAGGGAGATTGTTGATCGGTTACGGCGCGGCCAATCGGAGACCGTCCCGCGCCGGTTTCGTCGCTAGGCGACGTAAGTTAACGATAACAGTTGAAGTTAACGATATCGTTCAGAGTTACACAATCGCTTCCCAGATGTACTTTTCTCTTATTCGGTTGAAAGTCTTTGTCACGCCTTGGTGGCCTCCGATTGGTGATTCGTGAAATTCTTTAATTATTTCGTGGCGTAGGTTTTCGTCGGGTGTGATAATTTCATCGGTGCATAATGTGATTTTTATGTTAGTTTCCGCGAAGATATGATAGAAAAGTTTTTTGATTATTGGCCACCGGAAGCTAGCTATTCCTATGTTGTTTTTAGAGAAAGCAAAGGAGTTGATATTTTGGTCGATCAGTATAGATTTCAATCTGGAAAGTATATTGTGGAGGTCCTCCAGGTCGTCGTCATCTGTGTGTTTTTCTTTTAATATGAGCGTGAGGATGCGTTTTTCTCTAAATTTTGTGAGAGCTATTTCTGATTTTTGTGGTGTCCGGATTGTGAACGTTTTCCTGTTCAGCATGCCCCTGTCGATTAGTTGTTTGGCCAATGGGTCGTCGGCCGGCTGGTCTGCTGGGACGCAGTGGACATAATTGTCGTTTATTAAAAACATTCTGTCCTTTGATTCTACGACGTTATTCGCGGGTATTATGTTATCTAGATTACTCATAAAGTGGTCAAAATTACTGGGTGTGTTGATGTTATCGTTGTCTTGAAAGTCAGCTTGTTGCGGGGAGTGGACAGGCGTTGGGACCGGGGGTCTGTAGGTGGATAGGTGTTCGGAGCGTGAGGAATCTGTTGGTGGGTTCTCAGGTTCTGACGAGCAGTCTGTATCTGTCGTGTAGTCGGTGGTTGTATCTCGTTCTAAAGGCATGGAAGTGTTGGGTTTCGTTAGGGTTACGGCTGGTGGGTCCGATTGCTCGTTAGTTTCGGGGGCCGATGCATGCGATGTCGGGTTATCGTGAATGCAGATGGTGATTTTAATGTCCGTGTCTTTAAATATGAAACGGATCATACGACGGACCGTGTCCCAGTTGAGTTGGTCTATGCCGCAACCTAATTTTGGTATCGATAGTGATTTTGTTCCGTTCTCGATTAGCATTGTCTTTAGTTTAGCTAGCGTTTGGTACATGACTTCATTCGTAGGTTTATCGAAATGGTTTTTTTTTGTTACCAAGTTGTAGATTATGCGTCGTGGATATGTGACTGAAATAACGTCTGTTACCTTAGGTTCGGTGGCTAGGAGCTGTTTGCGTTGTATGAGTCCCTGTCTTATCATCTGCTGTGCGATGCCTTGTGAGGTTTTACAGTCGGCCGAAATACAATGTGCTAGGTTGTCTTTTTGTTTCACTAAGTTGGTGTGTAACTCTGTAATATGTCTATTGTGGGTTAAAGGGAGGGTCTCCAAGGCTTCGAGAAATTGGCTGTAAGGTGGTGTTTCCCTTATGTTTCGGTTCGAAGAAGTGCCGGGTAGTTCGTTCGAGGTTTCTCGGGGTCTTATGTCTGACTCAATATGTGTGGTTGAGGATTCTGAGTCCGTTCTTGGTTCCGTGTTTCGATAGCGATGTGGACTTGGTAGCTTCGTGTAGTATCTTTTGCGTACGTAGGGTCTAGTAGTTTTCTTTGAGTGAGTTGGATTGGTGATTTCAGGGTGATTGATTGAGTGTGGTTTCTTTTTGGGTGCTGGATTACTAGATGATTCGGATCTTCTGGGGCGTTTGATCGGCTCACTTGGTCGGATGAAAGGGGCCGTCTCGGAGTCGGAACTATCTGAGTTGAATGTGTTTGGTGAGAATAATTGGTTTCTGCCTGCTCGAGAGATCTCGAGGCGTATGCGATAGGTAGGTCTTCGCCTATTTTGCCTTGACTGAGAATCGCGCCGACGGCGTAGTTTGAGGCATCGGTTGTTAAAATGAAGGGTTTTTCGAAGTCCGGGTATTGTAGGATGGGTTCGTCTCAGAGGCTATCGCGTAAGGTTTCGAATGCGTACTGATGTTCCGATGTCCAAAGGAAAGGGGTATTTTTCTTTAGTAAGTTGTTTATAGGTTTCGTGATTTTCGATAAGTTAGGTATGAATCTTCGATAGTAATTGATCAGTCCGAGGAATTGTTTAATTTGTTTAGGAGTTTTAGGGACAGGATAGTTTTTAACGGCTGTTATTTTATCTGGATCCGGTTTTACTCCGTCTTTTGTGATTACGTGGCCTAGGTATGCTACCTCTTTGCGGAGGAATTCGCATTTGTCCGGCTGGAGGGTAAGTCCGGCATTGGCTAATCGTTCCATAAGTTTTTTGAATTTGGCTGCATGTTCTTCTAATGACCGTGCGTAGATTACTATATCGTCTAAATAGACGAAGACTTCGTTTCCTAGGAGTCCGGAAAGTACCTGGTCCATTAGGCGCTGGAAGGTAGAAGGTGCATTCTTTAGGCCGAATGGCATCCTGTTATATTCGTAATGCCCGTGTGGGGTTGAGAAAGCTGTTTTTGGGCTGTGGTCAGGGTGCATAGGTATCTGGTGGAATCCAGATGCTAAATCAAATTTCGAAAAATATTTCGCGGATCCTAATTGGTCTAGAATGTCTGTGATATTCGGTAGAGGATAGGCATCGCCGACAGTTCCTTCGTTTAGTTTACGAAAATCTATAACCATGCGCCATTTTTGATTACCCGTGGCGTCTGCTTTTTTGGGTACTACCCAAACTGGGGAGTCGTATGGTGAGGAGGAGTGTTTGATGATGCCCTGATCGAGGAATTTATCTACTTGTTTACTTATTTCTTGTTTGTGGATTTGAGGATATCCGTATTGCTCCGTGTGAATTGGAATGTCGTCTGTTGTAGGGATAGTGTGGGCGAGTAGTTTCGTATGTTTTAATTTGTCTCCTGGTAAGAAAAATAGGTGGTTAAATTCCATGATGAGGTCGGTTATTGATTGTTTTTCTTCGTTGTTTAGGTGGGCCAGTCGAAGATTTTCCGTAAGTGTGTTTAGCCGTCCAGAATCATGGTTGGGAGAGAAGTGCAGCGTGCGGGAGTCGATTTTGGCGTTAATCTTGCCGGCTCGGTTTAGTAGGATCGACGAAACGTTAGTAGGTGATTGTTGTCTTGTATTCTCGGGTTCGTCGACTTCTTCTAGAGTCACTACTGGTCTCTTTATCTCTACTGTAGTCTCGTTTGTGTTTATCGCGTAATCATATGCTAAACCGTTGGTGCTCGTGACTAGGGCTTTGCCGAGGAAAATATTGGGACCGAGGTTTATTTTGTCGATGAGTCCTATTTTTAATGTTGGTTCGGCGACTTTCAACGGTATTACTTGGCCGGTTCGGGGTGAAATGGAAATAATGCTTTCGTCTAGTATGGTTAGCACACTGCAGTTATCTGTATTTATGGTGTTTGTCCCAAATGAAATTGTGGCTTTTTTTTCGTTTAAGAATTGCGTACCTAAAATACTGTCTTCTTTTATCGGGAAGGAATTATCGACTATATGGAACGCGTGCCACCTACTCCCGATCTGTAAGTCGAGACTTCCGAGAGTTTCGATTGTGCCGCCTGTTGTGCCTGTTATCTGGGTTTTGTCTGTGAGGGTACAGCGGGTGTCCGATTTGACTGCGTCAGGTTTGATTATGTTTATGTCGGCTCCTGTGTCGACTAGAAGTGTGTTTGTTTGTTTTTCAAGTTGGGGCGTGTGTAGGTGTACCTTAGGTGTGTTTGTCGCCGCCGTTATAAGGATACGAGATAATTTTATATCATTATGTGGAGATTCGTAGCGGAGCGGGATGGTGCCTGTGTTGCGGGAATGGAGCTGATCGTTTTTGAAACAGGTTGTGGTTTTCTCGAGACGTAGAAAGTCTGTGCTCAAGATACCGTCTTCTTGTATAGGGAATTCGTTGCTTACTAAGTGAAATTCATGGCAAGTCCCGGAGAATTCTAGATTAATGCTGCCTAATGTTTGTGTGTACCCTTCAGTAATGCCCGCGACATAGCGTTTATCGCGTGGTTCGAAACGGGTGCCTGAGATGATGGTCTTTTCTTCAATTAGGTTAATGTTTGCGCCGGTGTCTACTATCAGTGTTCCGGTTTTGCCGATGATTTGCGGTGATTGGATTATAATTGTCGGTGATTCCAAAAGAATCCTTCTCATTATACATTCGGACGATTGTTTAGGGTTCGGGATGTCAGCGCGTCCGTGCGATGACCCCGTTACCCATTTGAAGGTTCCGTGTTGTAGGTTCGGTGGGGCTGTTCGTTAGCAGCGCACAATTGGTCGATCGTTGTGTGATTAACACGAGCATTGTTATTATTTTGTCTAGGATTTGGTCCGTTAGTAGGGTAGTTTCGTGGCTCGCGCGAGTTGTTATAGTGTGGGTTGTAGTTGTGAGTTTGTGCTTGCTGGAGATTCGGTTGTTGATGGTTTTGTGGATTGTTGTATGTAACGTGGGATTGAGAGGGTGCGGGATTTTGGGTTGTGCGAGTATTACGGCATACGTCGGTCGTATGGCCTCTGCGTTGGCAGTGCGTGCAGAATTTGGTATTGTTTTATGTTCTCGTTCTGCAATTTTCGATCGCGTGCCCGATTCGTTTGCAGTAGTTGCAGTTCAATGTCGGGTCGTAAGTAGAACGTGGGTTCGATTGGTCGTTTGGCTGACGGTTGTATGAATCATTCGATGTTTTCGGTTTGTCGTTCTGTTCCAGCTGTCTGTTCAGTCGTCGTCTTTCTGCTATTCGTTTCTCCACACCTACCGCTACATCTATTGCATCGCGTAATTTTTCTGGTTTTTCGTTTGCTACTCTGCATCCAATTTCGTCCAGAAGACCTTTGATGAAAGAGTGCATCGCGTTCAGCTTGAGGGTTTCTTTTAGCACTAGTGCGTGGTCTGGTCTATTCGTGTCATCTATTATTTCGCATGCTATATCTAAGAGTGATTCTATCCTGTTGCCATATTCTAATGCACTCTCCGTTCGTCCCTGACTTATGTTAGTTATTGCTGACTGAAGTTCCGGCAATCGTTGTTTCGGCTGAAATGCGCGTTTCAAATCTGCTAAGAATGTCTCCAATGATTCTCAGTTACTTTTTGGTAGTGCATTTACCGCGATCCCGTCAACTTTTGACCGGACCAATGCTGTGAATATCAGCAAGTCTCTAGGGTTAATTAATCTTTTCGCGTTTCCTACTTTATTGATGAAACTTTTGATCGTTATATTTTTACCATCGAATGTGGGTATTAATCCGGCAGCCACTTGCATAGAACGTTATGCGAGTGTCGGTTGGTGTTGTTGGTGTTGTCGGTGTTGTCATTGTTATGCAGGTTCTAGATTCTTGTTGAAGTGTTGGAATTTACGATGTACTGTTACAGGTACGAGAATTAAGATCTAATCGTTTTGTCGCCTGTTTTGATGTGTGTATATTGTATTTCGATAGTAATCGGGAGCGCTATGTGCTAGGTGATAACCGTTAAGATCGGTGATTAAGATGAATGAGCTTTTAACACTTACAAGTTGGCGAGTAATACGAGTGTTGCGAGATTAATTTGCATTTCGAATGTCTTGAGGTGTGCGTGTCTCCGTCGATCTGGTTTGTTGTAGATTGCTGGTAGATTGTAGTGCAGACTGGATGGGATGTCGCTGCGGCTTCTAGGTTTGTAGTTTGGTGCGGGTCCAGCAGCTGTAGTTCTATTGATGTGTGCGATAGGCTCGTTGAGTTTTGGATTTCGTTTGGGTTTGTTATCTTGCAGGCTTCGTTGACTTGATTTTTAAGTGGAATTGTTGCTGAGTTAAATATTGTTCAATGCAATTTGTTGTTTTGTTTCGTTTTGTTTCTGTTAATGTTGTTTGGAATTTCGTTGAGTTGGATTTCACGTGGATTTGTGATCTTGCAGACTTCGTTGACTTGATTTCCAAGTGGACTTGTTGGCGAGTTAAATTTTGTTCAGTGCAATTTGTTGTTTTGTTCCGTTTCGTTTTCGTTGATGTTGTTGATGTGGCGACTGCGTGCCCTATATTTGTCACTATTTGGAACTGCACTTTTCACTAAACGAACCACAATCACGTAATCCTTAATCACGGGGCTCGCCGCTGCCACCAGTGTGATGTCGGGGGTACTTCCGACTCTAATTATGGGTTCCACACCCGCGAAAAGGATTGGGGAAAGTGGTTCGGGAGTATAAATAAATGGCAATGAGTTGAATAACTAAGCGTATAATTCGGTCAATTAATCTTATATAGTAGGTAAGTTGGGAAGGAAAAGAATGAGCTGTCGGAATGCAAGATGTGTAATGTAGGAAAGCAAGATGTGGAGTGCAGTTCTGAGTCGAGAAAAAGGGGTATTGGTGTAAGGGGGGAATTGGAATCCGCTGACTCGCTGCATCCACGGGTGACCGTAGGATGCAGCGGGTCTCACGGTGGAACTACTAGGACTAGGGTTACAGGAGATAAGCTGGAGGTGAGAAGGAACGTGCGGATTGTAGGTGCAGACGTAACAATTATAGGTATATTTACAAAATTTAGAAATCATATCATGCAAACAACTTAAATCATTTCATAGTCAGTACTCCTTGATACTTTTGTTTTGGTACCTAACTGCAAAGATTTTCATAAATGCTGTAACGTGGCAGCTTGCTGCCTGTTATGGCCCCTCCAACGCCACGGAACGTCGCCCGACTTCCCCTCCCTCGCCCCGCCGTGTGAACCCCGAACGCTAGAGTCCAGGCCGGTCGACCGGTGCCGCTAGACAACGGACCACGTGGTAGACCCGGTCTTCGGACTCTGGCCAACCGTCCTCCTCCCCGCAACCCACCCGCTCGGCCCTTCGACCGGTAAATTGACCCAATTAGGGGTAGTGGGGGGTCATTGATACACTTTTCTGCAGAGATCTGATGAACCTACAGCAATGTAAATTAGTACTTCATTTTCTCGTTATATGTTAGTTAATATACTTTGCTTTCTTATACTTGGAGGAATTTTGATTTGTAGTTTATAGGATATATTAGTTTTTGAATTTTTTGTAAAGTGGGATTCGCATCAAAGTGCCCCCTATGCAGGGCACATTGATACAAGGTATGGGGTAGCTAGATTCATGTGGGGGGCCATTGATACAGATGTGAAATTAACAATATGTTATTTTTTTCTCTTAACCTTTGGGTATACATTTGGTATTTATATTTGGTTTTTATAATTGCACATACATTAGCATAGTTTTTGGTTATTCATAATGTTGAACAAGTGATAAAAAAGGGGTAATCACGCAAAAGATTTGTCACAAACACTAGGCACGTAGTAGACATATTATACATATGTGACACATAACGTGAGCTATTGGACATCATAGTGAGAAAGGTTAGCTGGAAATTTGAAAAATGATGCAACTCTATTGGTGCCTTTAGTGACACTTGGCTCTGGTAACTTCATTATCACATCAGAAATATCAACCGTTGCCTCATTGGCAATTTTCGGAAATGCAAAAGTACACGAGGCAAGTTTTTTCTGCAAATAAGATACCTGATACTCAGTATTACCATACCTCGCAATCACTTTTGCAACGTGAAACACGACAGACTTTTTCTTCTCGAATTTTATCAGTAAAAAGTCATTTTTTTGTATCGTCTCAGCAGAAGGTCGAGATGACTGGATCGAATAATTATCATCAAATGACTGAGTGCCGAAAGAATCTTCTTTCGGAGAATCGAACGTTTCAGCATTGTCCGACGAACTTGTCGAAATCCTTTCAATTCGAGTCCTTTTCGCCCTCTTTGCTGTCTTATCCCTCTTCTTATCGCTTTTCGGATCTAAGTCCAGTAATTTCTTTGCTCTTTTCAAATCTTTGGTTCGTTGCATTTGTTCTTTTGCAAGTTTTTTCTTTTCTTTTACGTCCTGTAATTCTTGAAGTCTATTCTTCTCTGGTGTGTCTGTATAAATTCTCGACTTCCCGCGCTCTCTTCCCTTTTTTTCCTCTTCTTTCTGCGGGACTTTTGGATATGGTCTGACAGCATCGGGTGTTACGGCTGTTATCAAAGTCGACGTGATATGATTCTCAACTGGAATTGTCGTAACGCCCGAATTATTGGAAGGTGTGCCGTAGTTGTTTGACGATGTTGTAGGTTCCATCGAGGGTTGAGGTACGTTCAACTGCCTGACATTTCGATCTGGTGTTGACAAAACCTCTTGATTTTCCACATTGCCTCCAGACGAATTATTTGAGTAGATTTTGCAAGGTGCGAAATCCTCATCAGAGAAGGCTAATTTGTTGAGTGGCCAAATCCCTGCTTTATTGAAGCTATTTGTGATATTTTTCCCGGTGAATGACTCAAAATATGCAATTTTGGCTAGTTCAGGAATGTCATAAATTGACAAAATTTTTCCGGCGTTGTTGAGATGCCAATCATTGAACGCGATTTTCAATTTGCCTTTGAAAGGTCCAAAGACTCCCACATCGAGCGGCTGCAGCTTATGAGATGTATGTGGGGGGAACGTCAAAGTAACAATTCCATTTTCACGTGCGAAATTGATAGCCCCGATTGAGATATGGGACTCATGATTGTCACACAATAGTAGAACAGGATTATCTTTCGTACTAGAAGTATGCTTTCGTATGTGCTGCAGCGCTACCAAGTAAAGATCAGCATTCATCCAACCACTTCTGGTCGCCAACCCAACACTTCCTTCTGGAGCACCGTTCAGAAAATGATCCTTGTAGCGTACCCGTGGAAATATGAAGATCGGTGGAATTGGATATCCGATGGCCGATACAATACCACAGAAGGTGACAAGCTCTCCTCTTTCTCCAGACACGATTTGCCCAACTTGTCTTTGCTTCTTCTCGGCTAATACCTTAGGCGTGCTGAGAACAGTGGAGATCCCGGTTTCATCGAAGTTTATGATACGATCAGGAGTGAATTTGTAGCGTGTGAGGTACCTCTTTCAAGTTGTTGAAGTATCCGCCGACGGCAGTTTTATTGAAACTAAATGATCTAGCAGCGCTAGTGTTCTCCGGCTTACGCAAGCTGATATTCGGGTTTCTTTTACGAAATCCGGTTGCCCAGTCTGTGCCTGCACTCTTTGTTTCATCCCATTTTGGCGGATATTTACTGTCGACTTTTTTAGCATACTCATAAGCAAGAGTTTTGACTTGTTGAAGAGTGAGACCGTGATGCATTTTGCTACAAGTGACTATGTATTCGTTCAACATTTTTTCTTGTTCAGCAGTAAATACCTGTTGAGAGCTGTATTTGGATGCAAATTTTTTTGTTTTTTCACCTTGTTCTTCCTCTTTCCTTTTTCTTTCTATGCGGTGCTGTAAGGTACCTGGTTTCAAACCACATTTATCAGCCGCTTTTCTGATAGACAATGTCCCAGCAATCACTTCGTTAACCGCAGAGACCACGGCCTCTTCATCTAAATTGGCCCGTTCAGTTTTTCGTTTATAATATCTTACCATTTTGCCTGAAAACGGAACAAATTCATGCAACACACACAACAGAAACATGCCAAGGAGAATTTAGTTCTACGAATACAGTTAGCAATCACCCAGGAAAATTAATGAACATGCAGAGCAGTTTGATACGTACCAAACTGCCCCTACACATGATGTATCATTCTACCCCATACCGCCATTTTGGGTTAAACATGGTGTATACAAAATTACGATAACAGGACTGCGGACTGCAGGTCAGTCATAAGTTACGAATAGTATTCCTTACCTCTGATATTAATTACATTTCAAAATGTTGACGAAAACTCTATAGAATCACATTTTTTGGCAAGCGAATAACGATTACTTGAGACTCTACGAAACGTGACAAGGCCTGTCAAATTGTAAGCAGCCATTGAACACAGTTCAGTTTTTCCCCGTAGGAGCATCGCAGGTAGCGCCATCCTTCGGTGCTGTGCCGAACTCTCCAGTACAATTTATTACCGAATTATTACTCATGTATCAAGGATCCCCGTGTATCAATGACTCCCCACTCCCCCTACCGGAAGAAGAAGGCCGAGCCATCTTGATCGCTTTCTCGATCTTGACCGTTTTCGCGAAGGACAAGTGTTTGTTACCTTTCGGGCTAAGAATTGCTTTTGGACCTGTCCTAGCGTTGATATTCTGCTAGTTTGCATAGTGTGAAAGCTCCAGACTTTTAGTCTACCCGACCGTAGCGTTAGTGCGCCGATAAAGAGCCCAGTGTGTGAGTGTGGGCCCCAAAGAACATTGCCACCCCCCCTGGAGTCCCTGTGCCCGGCTACGACAAGGTAGGAAATCTGTTTTACTTTGCTTCCCCCGCCTGGACCGGCGCTCTTGACTCTTTCGAGGAGAATCGACGTATCCTGTGTCCTAGGAAAGGACCGATACGCCAAGTTCCAGGTCCAGACGCCTTCGGCTGATATTGCACGTTGCTTGTTCTCTTCTTGCCTCCCCGCTCTCCCCGTCCCTTGCCTTGCCCAACGCTTCCCCTCGCCCCTCGCCCGTTTGGTCGGTAAGCGGCCGATCCGACACACCCACACGAATCCGAGTCTATCGGTGTGCTCGCCGCAACACCACTCTGACCGCGCCTGACGGTGTGCGAGCTAGCTTTCCCCCCTCCCTCTCCGCGCGCGCGACTCGCCACTCTCCGCTCTCTAACGAGCTATCTCTCTCTCCCCCGCTTGCTCTCTCTCTCCCCCACGTGCTCTCGCTCGCTCCCGCGCGCAAGCACGCCTGCTCAGCTGACCGTTGTAGACTCGAAGATAGCCATACCGGAGAGTGACGCGTCTGCCACCCCTTTCCCCTCGTAGTTATTCTTATTTATTACTCATTGTGTCTATAATAATTGAAGAAATATACGATTGATCTAACAAACGCCCGTGTGTCTTCAATCTACGCCCCCACGTTCCCCTCTACCATCCTGAGCCCCGGCATTCCCTCAACCCTTCCCTATATTCCTTCTTCCCGACTTTCCTTCGCGTCAACGCGACGAGTGGTCCGCGTAACGGACCTGGCGCCCAACTCTACCTTTTTGACCATCTTTACCCGTGTGACGTTGGAAGAAGCGTCCAGGTCTGCTAGCATTGCCGACCCGAGTCGACCAAGGCCTCGGGAGAGCGTGTTACAATGCATAAATTCCTGTGGTTCATGAATATATTATACATTAACTTACGTGATCTTATAGATAGTCATACTTTTCGAAATACGTGGCTAGATAAAACTTCGTGCGACTCGATGTCTCTTGTATGCCTCTGCTCTCCTCAGTTCGGCATCTGCAATGCCATAGTTTCGGGGTGGAGCTACCGGATCTATAGCAATGTCTTCAGGTAGTGCAAAATTGTATTGATCGCCACTGTCAATACACAAGTTGTGTAGAACACAACAACTAAGTATAAATTTTGACATCTTATCAACCGTATGCATGTCAACTTGCAGGGCTAATTGCCGAAATCGTCCTTTCAAAAGTCCGAATGCATTCTCAATGAGCACTCGAGTAGCGCAAAATCTCTGATTGAATCGCTTTTCCTCTTCAGACATATTACCAAAGTCTTTATAAGGCACGAGAAGCCAAGGTTTGAGAGCATAAGCTCCATCCCCAAGCAAATGATAATTTTCACCACATATTTCCGGAAGTTCATGATTGATGTTAGAAAACTGGAGGACCCGTGCATCATGCATTTTACCGGACACTCCAGTAAATACATCGATGAACTTTTTGTTCACGTCACATATGGCTTGCAAAGTCAGTGATGGCCAGTCATGTCTATTAACGTACGTGTGCTTCATTTTGCCAGCACGCGTTCTTATTGGGATGTGAGATCCATCTATGTATCCAATAACATTGGGAAATCCAGAAATCTGAAACATATAATATTGTACAATGAAAAATGGAGTCTAAATAAATTCAATAGACATGAAATCTTTGGGTTTGGGTTTTAAAACCATCAGTTGTGACCTAATAAATCATAGTGTTGAATGCATGTATATTGTATAACCTGTGAAAATCTTGCAGCAGCCTCCTCTTTGTTGACAGGAAATTAGATTATATTGGGTGCGATGTATAATAAAAAATCCATAACAAGCAAGTTTTGCTGGAAACACGTACCAAGGTCAGCTCCGAATCTTTCTGCCACGTCTCTTAAGCAACATTTGTTTCCTGCATACCTGAAAAGCCTATTCATTTTTTACTTACAATTACTGTATTCCCACACTTACTACTGGTCGAGGGACAATATTTTCTACCAGAAGTTGTGAGCATGCACATCTTTAAAATGAACCAACGTATTGCTAAAATTTCAGATAATTTACCACAAGAATGACAGAATGTCATAGCTCCGCGGATTTACAATCAATCCCACCTTGGTCTTTATCAGAAGGATGAAATTCTGATTGATGGTATTCCTCAATTAATCTGTACGCCATCTCTCTCCTAACTCGAAATGTCCCCCTAAACTAAATGGAAATATGATATTGAATTGTAGTGTGCGAATTTCATGCAGGTAGTGTATCCATTATTTGGAAGATCATGTAACTTATAAAATCACTATTCCTGTGCATGCATGCGGTATACGCACGCATATGTATTTGCTGAAACTTGAGAAAAATGGAAAAATTATACATAAACATTTAGACTTACCTCTTAATCTGTGTATTCATGAACAACTTCTTCGATATAATTGTACAGCTTAGGCCATTTTCTCTTGAACGCAAACAAATCAAAATCATCACTGGATGATGACGATGAATCTACAAAATCGACTTGATTTCCAGATTCATCACACGTGTGATCGTCTTCTGTCAAAAACCTCAAGTATCCCTCATCCTCACTTGACGAGGATGAACTCAAAATACGTGCATCGTTTCTATCGAAATTTCCATCATTCTTTCACAGCAATAAGTATTCGTCACCACTTGATGATGATGAGGAGGATTCTAAAAACGAAGCGATGACTTCCGCGTCCATCGCAATAATTTGACAAATAATTGCCGCTTGTCAGTCGTCACGACGTAGCACGTATGTAAAACACGAGTGATTAGTGAAATACGTACAGCGCCCTCTGAACGGCACGGTGCAAAATTACAATCCCGTGTACACTATTACACCAGTGCAGCAAAAATCGTCCCAACCGAAAACGCTATGTGGTGACGCACGGGCACACCGCCGCGCAAGCGCACTCTTCTGTAGTGACATTTGTAGGAGTGGGAATGAGACGTGCTGTCCCAGGCGCGCCGGTCCCAGACTCTATTTCGTCCCAGGGTCACGAATAATTCTTGCTGTGCGCTTTGAGGGCCCTATTTGTCATAGTTGTCGTTAGCTAGCTCGTTGCTAAATTATTTGTTCTTTTTTCGTTCAGTCGGCTAGTTTTACCAGACACGAGCTAACATCCGCAAGATCATTAGTTTTAGGTAGCCTGAACTTTTTCAACTTTTGGCACAATGTATGACAAAAATTCACTCTCTGAGCTATTAAGAAACTCTAACTACAAATCTATAGATACCGAGGGCAATGTTTTACCTCCATCTGACCCAATTTTTACCCAGATTTCAACAAAAATGGCAGAGAAGGAATCTTCTATTACTCCGAAGCACATCTATACGATTTTGAGAACTAACCGAAATGGCATGCATACTATAGTGTTGCAAGCATTTGGTGTTACCAAAAAATCTGACACGGACGTCGATGACTCAAATACAACGCTTGAAGAATCTAGTCCCAGTTCAGTAATAAAGTTCCGTCTCATTGTTTCTCCGGAAAATTGGGCAAAAATGAAGCCTGAGAACAAAATGTATGGTGGTCGTAGGTATGTCAAATTCAAACCGGGCAAGTGGACACATATAATTGCTGAGAAAATATGGGACCAAACCAAACTTCCCTGCGCTTTAGCATTTAAGAGTGGCAAGGTTTCACTAAGTTCGAACGCATAGTGTCTAGCGTCCTTTGAAGGAATGTGCAAAGAGTGCGGAGCCAAACTGATCGGCAAGATGTTTATTAAGCCGCGAAAAGATAAAGACGTCTTTTTCGAATGTACAATTTCAGGTTTCAAAAGTGAATTGAAGCATGTTCGAAAGAGACAGTTGAAAGGCTACCTGCGGGAACAAGTAGCTAGCCATTTAGTGGACGGAAATAAGGAAGCAATGGTATGGCGTGCAGAAGAAGCTAAAAGATTGATGGAAGTAGGTGACGTAGTTCCACCGACTCTCTACGATGCGCATGTTCTCCGTAAAGCGAAACAGGAAGAAGCAGACAAGCGACTTAATTTAATTGGCAATAATCCGTTTCAAAATTTATATCATGCAAAGTACAACGAACGCGCTCACGGAATACATGCGATAGGAATGGCTCCATTCTATTGCATGTATTGGTCCAAAGAACAGTTGGAATTGTTTGAAATTGAGTAACGCAAAGTCAACAGCTGCTTCCTTATTGACGCCAGTGGCGGTTTCGCAAAGAAATTGATGTTACCCAATGAAACATTGTCACCCCACCTCTTCTTTTACCAATGCGTGTTGGTGACCGACGAAAGAAGCATACCCGTTTTCCAGATGATATCAGCAAAACAGGATGCTGCTTTGATATCATATTTCCTACTGGAAATTCAAAGGGCCGGCGCACCTATCCCAAGAATTGTCATCTCCGATTTCGGACGAGCAATTCTAGTGGCAGTGAGTCGCGCATTTGCCAACTGCTCCGGTTTGAAAGCTTGTCTCCAAATTTGCTATGATTTGGCGGTTACGCACACACAAACCACGGTCCCTCCCTGATATTTGAGACTCGATGTGAGTCATTTGATTGCGATGGTTGCAAGGTGGGAATGCCTGGGACATAAGCCTGCTAAGGTACGCCAATTCTATAGATACCTAAAGTTAGCATGTCAACTTTGAAATTTCGGAACTCGGACTATTTTATGATTTGCCGTGAATAAGTCGTGAATTAGTCGTGAAAACCATTTTTTTGTCGCACTTTTTTTTTTTATTAATCCGATGGTCTGCTAACTTAATCTAAAATTAGCAGACCACCCCTGGCCAAATGCATAAAAAAAATCATACAGTACTGTAGTATGGCTCAAAATTTGCCGTTTTTTAGCCGTAAGATAGCCGTGAAAGCCATTTTGATGTAGCCTTTTTTTTTTTAATATATTTTCTTTAATTAGATGGTCTGCTAAGTTTATATCTGGAATGAGCAAGCCGCAATTAGTAAAATCAGTATAAATGATCATACAGACCTCTAGTTGGGCTCAGTATTTGCCGTTTTTTAGTCGCGAATTAGCTCTCAAGAGACAGAGTTGATTTTCATCCGAATTGAGCCATTTGTAAAATTTGGGTTGGATGAAATAAATTGAAAAAGCCTGGAATCGAAAGCAGATGATTCGGATGAACTGAAATTTGCCGCAGAATTTGACGAACGTGATTGCCTTTGCAGTCGTAATTGTGGAGAAAATCAAGGAAACAGTCGCGCCGGTTCAACGAGGAAAAACCATTTTCTCCGTGCACGGGCTGGTCCGCTAACTTGGAGAGGCTGCCGCTCGAAGGCCGATGGTCCGAATGGACTGCAGTTGCCTTTAAAATTTGTCGACCACCGTCTACTTTTTAGTCGTGACTGTGAAAGAAATCGTGAACATAGTTGCGCCCGTTTTAACGAGGAAAAACCCTTTTCTCCGTGCACGGGCTGATCCGCTAACTTGGAGAGGCTGCCGCTCGAAGGCCGATGGTCCGAATGGACTACAGTTGCCTTTAAAATTTGTCGATCACCGTCTACTTTTCAGTCGTGATTAAGAAAGAAATCGTGAAAATAGTTGCACCCGTTTCAACGAGAAAAACCATTTTCTCCGTGCACAGGCTGGTCCGCTAACTTGGAAAGGCTGCCGCTCGAAGGCCGATGGTCCGAATGAACTGCGATTGTCTTCAAAATTTGTCGAACAATGATTGTAAACAAGTGTGAATGTATTTAATAAACTCGTCATTCCAATTACATACATTCCGATTCATCATTCAGTTTTTGCATAAACTATTAGTTTGGGGACAAACTTTTCCCTGCCATTAATCGTAGTGGATTTGGTTTGAAAATCGTCGAACTCAATCCACTTGTTACGGAACACAATGCAAGTGTAATGCCCGATATCATCTTTTTTCTGTATCTCTTTGCCTACGTATTTGATGGCACCCAGGAGTTTGTAATGTGCCTTATTAATATTGATGACCTTCGGTAGCTCATTTGGAGTCAACCAAATATCATCCATAGAATAAGTTTCGACACAAATCAGGTCACCTGGAACATATACAGGGTGATTTTTTTTAATCGCCCCAGGCGAATATCTCGAAAACTAGAGGAGATAGAAAAAAAAGTTTCATACAAAACTTGAAGGGTTTCGAGGGGGAAAGAACATGGTGCGGTCATATTTTTTGTAGGTGGAGGCGCTGAGCGCGGTGGAGGTCACCTTGGTTTTTTTTAAATGGAATGGTATTTTTTTTTTTTTTTTAATCTGAAAGAGCATCAAATTCCGCGTCAAAAACACCCCAACACATATGGTCCAAAGTTGGTGGTTTATGAGATAAGACCCGAGCAAGTTCGGTCCAAGGAGGACGTCCAAATTACGAAAATACTATTCTTACGTCTTCTCGAAAGTGTCTGAGATACTTTTCGACTTCGAGTTATCAAGATAAGGTATCAGGGTCAAATAAGTTGATTTCGGGTGAGGTAAAATCAATCAATTTGATTAATAACGTTATTAGCGTAATTGTCATTACCGGGTCCAATCATTCTGTACCCGCTTTTAATCAAGATTCGCGGCAGCGAATCGCCGCCAAGTACAAAAAAAAAAAAAAAATTTTAAATTAATAAAAAAAAAAGTATAATATTATATATGTATATAGGTATGAGGTGATAAAAGGTATATAATATAAATGTATGGATATACAAGGTCGAAGTATATACGAGGTAAGGTATATAAGGCACGCGAGCGCAGCCAAGAATCCTTTACCCGAGGCAACTAGGACCCGAAAACGTGGTCCTATATCCACCGAACCGCTGAATATTGCCAAATGAAATTTTGATAGCAGCAAGACCCGGCCCACACGACCTTACAGAGTTAATTTGGATGTCATCAGACCATTGTGTTCCGAGATATTCACTGTCAAAATAGGCGAAAAAACACAATCTTCTTCTTCTTTTTCTTCTCCTTCTCCGACCTGCTCCGTCGCAGACTGGGACCTCATTATCTGTCGAACGATTGTACGTATCGTATTGAAACTTTACCAGTTGATATGAACCAACGAATTCTCGCCCCCTATTGATTTTGGTGAGATTCGGAAGCCAAATTCAATCGCTAGATTTTTTTAAAGTTACGAAGAGGGCCCAAGCTTACTCGAATCGATATAAATCTCGCAAAATCGATTAAAACAAGATGGCGCCGCCGTGGGCTGTCAAAATAATTTGCCCCGTGTATTTTCTTGAATTGAGATAATTAGGTGAAGTGATTAATTATTCAGTCATCCAACGAGTGCATATACTGGGTACATGTGGTGAAGGATACAGTGCTGAAAATTTAATATATTACCGTGTGTATTTCCGAAAATAATAAATCTCGACGTAACCTAACAAGTCGCATTGAGATAAAGTATAGATCAGTGAGTATACATTAATAAAAAGATAGTCGAAAGTCGAAGCTCAGGAATATCATAATAAGCATTCTATCAACGGTTATGTCAAGTTTGTCGTGTGGTGATGCTACTGCAGTGGCAGTGTCGACTGAATTATTACGTGACAGCCACCTATCGCTGACCACTTGTTGGCAGGGGAACGGATCCCAATGGAAGACAGCCGGATTCTCACAATCGGACGGAAGAAAATCTACCACCCAGACAACTCGAATGAAATCATCGATAATGCTAAACATTACACCGCATCGAGAATTCTCATTCGAGCTCAAGGTGCGTAAAGAGAAAGAAGAGAGGAAAAAGTCTGAAGCTCAAATAATTGGATTTGGAATAGAGTGCAGAGAGAAATTTGAGGAATTCTGAACCGGTAGGAGAAAGACTTTGAAGATGAAAAATAGTAGTGTATTTGTTATTTGTTATTATATGACATTAATTTTAGCCTGATCCATATGCCATAAGCTTGAATAAATGATGAAGAAAGTATTTTATAGGGTAAGTTCAAGCTGTTGGAACCCATCGAACCACGTTGATGTGGTTGCACCTCAGATTTCACAATTGTTTCAACGGTTTTCTGATCGCTGATTGGTTGTTTCTTGAAAACACTTGCCCATGCTGAACTCGCCCGCCGCCTCCAAGCAGGTCGACACGTTCGGACGGTACGAACTCCCCTTGTATATACTAAACTTCTCTACATTCATATAATATCGACTGGCCTTGAAATGTAACGAGATTAGCTCCGCACTGCAATTAAATCTATCTCATTGCATGACTCCGTTTCCATTTTTTCAGTTCCGCAACCGTAAACCCAGCAGCCGATTCGAAAAATATATGATTGAGCTCTGAGTAAAAATGACTCGATTTCACTCAACACTCCATTTTCTCAAACTACAAACATTGCTCGTCACAAGTACGGAGTGCAGGTATGTTAACTACTGAGCTACGCAACCATTGCGACGAACTGATTCTACGATATAAATGTTTCTATTTATCAAGAGCAAGTCTGAAATTCGTCATTAAGATGAATCTCGTGATCAATGGACCGGTATACACACAATTGAAATGTATCAATATTTTATTGTCATATTTTCTTTCTTTCTTTTGCAGTGAGACTATAAACTGTCACATCATTCGGACTATTGGGACGGACAAACGAAAAATTTAACTTGTCACAGGAACTATTTGAAATCTGGCGAGTCATCGACCATACCTGCTGCAAGTCGCACTCGACACAACCCTTTACCTAGCGAACTTGGGAAAATTTTGTCGCGGATTCTAAGAAAATTCTCTAATAACTGTAACAAACATATAATCAATAAAACCGGCCTTTGAACTAGCCCTCTACCTTCACCTTGTACATAAACTTCAAATTACTCATGTTAGGTACATACTCGTATGATCGATGAACTAATTTTCAGACTGCAATAGTTGAAACAGCGCTCAGATACATTATGCAACGATCATAAGAGTATAAAAATTAGAGGCCGTATACATTTTCGAATTACACTAGATAATTGGTCAGCATATACGCCACAAGGCACTGACTGTTAACGCATTCTCGCAAAAAGAAGTGAAATACGCGTCAAAAACATTGGAAATGTAAAAAAACACCGCCAAGTACAAAGGCCATTTGCCTACGACGGAATGGCAAAAATCCATCGCTAGTCCAATTTATGAAATCAAGAGATGGTACCAAGTACAACGACCGACCAGCAAGTATATTTCATCAAATCGGAGCTCGCTGTTTCGTCTACTGATATCGAAACATCATTCCAAGAGCTACGTACTTGGCGGGCACATTTTTTTCAAGCATCTTTCTCCTCCCTTCGTATCTTTTCTTTCGACAAATAATACAATTAACAAACAACCCTCTGTGGAACGAATCTACATTTTGTTATACTGCTTATGTGAACAATTGATTGTAATCATATTGGCACGTCAATATATCGGAATTCCGAAGACAGTTGATTGCGCCAACTGGTCATCAATTTTACCTGATCCATCATTTATTAATCTGGCATTCTATTGCCCCAAAGTTACATGCCCCAAAATCAACAATGATTTCGCTGCAAAGAGGTAATATTGCGTAGTTGGTAAGTTCGGAAGAGACAAATAAAATCAATCGGTGTCAATCCCTCTGCGCATCAATCATTTACAACCAATTTTGATTCCCGTTGATAATGTCCCTACAAATTCATTAAGTGTGCGCAAACATCCTGAAAATCCCAAGGTTTCGGACCAAAAAGGTCGGAACATCGTCGCGTGCGGGTGTACGGGAGTGCTAGAGCGCGGGCGCCCTTAGGCGCCCTTAGGCGCCCGCGCTCTAGCACTCCCGTACACCCGTACACAAGAGCGCGGGCGCCCTTAGGCGCCCTTAGGCGCCCGCGCTCTAGCACTCCCGTACACCCGCACGCGACGATGTTCCGACCTTTTTGGTCCGAAACCTTGGGATTTTCAGGATGTTTGCGCACACTTAATGAATTTGTAGGGACATTATCAACGGGAATCAAAATTGGTTGTAAATGATTGATGCGCAGAGGGATTGACACCGATTGATTTTATTTGTCTCTTCCGAACTTACCAACTACGCAATATTACCTCTTTGCAGCGAAATCATTGTTGATTTTGGGGCATGTAACTTTGGGGCAATAGAATGCCAGATTAATAAATGATGGATCAGGTAAAATTGATGACCAGTTGGCGCAATCAACTGTCTTCGGAATTCCGATATATTGACGTGCCAATATGATTACAATCAATTGTTCACATAAGCAGTATAACAAAATGTAGATTCGTTCCACAGAGGGTTGTTTGTTAATTGTATTATTTGTCGAAAGAAAAGATACGAAGGGAGGAGAAAGATGCTTGAAAAAAATGTGCCCGCCAAGTACGTAGCTCTTGGAATGATGTTTCGATATCAGTAGACGAAACAGCGAGCTCCGATTTGATGAAATATACTTGCTGGTCGGTCGTTGTACTTGGTACCATCTCTTGATTTCATAAATTGGACTAGCGATGGATTTTTGCCATTCCGTCGTAGGCAAATGGCCTTTGTACTTGGCGGTGTTTTTTTACATTTCCAATGTTTTTGACGCGTATTCTTATTTACCACGTACATTTTACTGTGTGATACATTCTTCGGCGGGCTCGTGTCGGGTATGATGAGCGGATTAAAACATATCGAGTAAAGAGTGAATGATAGACAGGAGCTACTATGAGATGTAGCCGGGGAAAAATGTATCACAGAGTAAAATGTACGGGGTAAATAAGAATTAAAAGCGGGTACAGAATGATTGAACCCGGTGATGACAATTACGCTAATAACGTTATCAATCAAATTGATTGATTTTACCTCACCCGAAATCCACTTATTCGACCCTAATACCTTATCTTGATAACTCGAAGTCGAAAAGTATCTCAGACACTTTCGAGAAGACGTAAGAATAGTATTTACGTAATTTGGACGTCCTCCTTGGACCGAACTTGCCCGGGTCTTATCTCATAAACCACCAACTTTGGACCATATGTGTTAGGGTGTTTTTGACGCGGAATTTGATGCTCTTTCAGATTCTTGAAAAAAAAAAACACCATTCCATTTAAAAAAACCAAGGTGACCTTCACCGCAGCTCAGCGCCTCCACCTACAAAAAATATGACCGCACCATGTTCTTTCCCCCTCGAAACCCTTCAAGTTTTGTATGAAACTTTTTCTTCTATCTCCTCTAGTTTTCGGATATTCAGAGGCCCCCCGACCCAAAACACAAGAGGCAAGTTTTCATTGCAAAAAAAAAAAAAACGTAAATAAATAATTCATTTTTATTTTAAATATTTTTCAAATCGATACAATGATGATCTGTAATGATCTTGCCACAATTTCATAATTTTCACAAAAATTACGGTTCGGATTGTTTACACATGAAAACTAAAAATTAACAAATTCATATCGAATGATGTTTGGTTATGAAATTGATACGGGAATATGAAATTGATTCAAAAACTATATGTCTTCAGTGCAACCTATAAATTTAATAAATATTCAAGTCGGTAAGGTAGAATTCGAGGCGTCCAATCGATTATCAATGAAATCTTGAAATGCGGGCGTAAAAATGTTCAATGAATATTTTACGCCCACATTTCGGCGCCCTCTATTTTCTTTCCTTCGTATCAGTAGAACATTTAAACGTTGAAAAACTAATTCCATATTTTACGCCTACTAGGTGTAGAATTGATTTTTACGCACAGTGTTGAAAAAAGTAGTATTTTACACCCTGAAAGTCGAGTCGTAAAATTGAATTTTACACTCACTGTTGCGAAATAGTACATTTCGTCACGAGTACGGAAAGGCTTTTTTGGCGAAACGAGAGGTTTACGGCACGAGCCGAAGGCGAGTGCTGTAACGAGTTGAGCCAAAAAGCCTTTACGCATGAGTAACGATCAATATTTTTCATCACGAAAGCCGGAAAATCGCGACGAGGTTGCGATTTTGAGGTTAGAGTGATGAAAAATAATTTCAAGCATTTATTTAAATATAAATATTTTTCTCAACAACTTCGTCGTGATTTTTCGGCTGTCGTGATGGAGACTATTTTTGTGCCTACAATAGTATATTCTTGTCACTTCTACAGTATTTTGCGTACTGGAATCTTATTTTGCACCCGCGAATCTCATTTTGCGTACGCAAATCTCATTTTGCACCCGCAAATTTCATTTTGCACCCGCGAATTTCATTTTGCGCACGCTCACAAAATGCGTTAGGAAATCTAACATTTTGCGCCCTCGAATTAGTACGCAAAATCGAATTTTGCACACGCAGTTAGGAAAATAGTACATTACGATACGAGTACGGAAAGGCTTATTTGACGAAACGAGAGGTTTACGGCACGAGCCGAAGGCGAGTGCTGTAACGAGTTTCGTCAAAAAGCCTTTACGTAGGAGTGACGATCATTATTTTTCATCGTGAGAGCCGTGAAATCGCGACGAAGTTGCGATTTCGAGGTTAGAATGATGAAAAATAAATTTTATTTCGAAATACATCCGAAATATCAACATTTTATTTTTCATTCATTTTCAGCAATTTTTGCATTGTAAGCGATACTGATAGATAGTTTCACAAGAAAAAAACGATGGAAGAAATGAAAAAACGGTTCAGAAGGAAAAAATTCAAAATCCGACGATAATTACCTGAAAAATAGTGAAAATATTGATTTTCAAAATTTTTTTTCGAAGATATGAAACAATTGGTAGTGGTCCGTGAATATGGGTTCGAAAGAGTAGATTCCTGGGCACCTTATATAAAAAAATCAGAATTTTCGGATGAATCTATTTCCGTCCATCAGCGATTACGTAAATTTGACGCTAAAAATGGCACTTTTGAACGTCCCGCGGGCCTCCTAAAAAAATTCAAAAAATCGAATCCTTTTACGGAGACCTTTATTTCAGCAGTATCTTCGATTTTTGAGGGTAGCCGAGAAAATTTTTTTTTTTTTCGATCCACCCTAACCTACATAGGTTAATGCTAGAAGTTTCGATATATTCTTGAAATTGATTAATTGAAACACAAACAATCTGAGCTTTTCTGAAATAATTTCAACATGGGTATAAAAGATCAAACGAAAAACAGATCCAGGCTGGTGTTCACCGGTCTGAAGTACCGTGAATCCCGAAATCGTATTACACTCTGACGTCATTGCCAGCAATTCAGAAACGTAATTTTGGAATCGAACTATTATTCCAATTGCGATTGAGATCATGTATCTACTGCTATTTATAACCCTTCTCCCATCATGTCGAAACCGGCACCCAATCCCTACAAACATGGGGCTTTAGAGTCCGACGACTTTTTCACCTATTCAAAGTGGTTAGAAAAATCCCTCAAATTTACGAAGATACTTCCAACTTTATAGAATAAACATCTGTATTCTGTCCTGAGAAGTTTAATGTCCTATAAGTGATTCACAGGAGAATCACGCGTGATGCGGGCAAATGAGTGATTTGATACTAACCAACCGGACACGAAAGCCCCATGTTTGTTGGGAAATCAGGGATTATTGCAGTGTACTACACAATATGCATAATCAATTATTCATACGCGCTGTTTTCTCTGGTATCGCATTAGGTAGGGGTTTAATAAGGCAGAGTACGTGTGTATTCACCAGTAATTTGCCGTTTCCGTCTATTAAACGCTCATTTGAGTCTTGCGAATACATACACACACCGCTATACCAAGCCCCTCCTCCATACGATATCAGAGAAAAATCAGCCCGTATAGCAATGCACAATCTTGTTCAGAATTGGAACAAATATTGAGATTTACAAATCACGTCAGGAAACTGCTGAGAGATGTCGCCAAATCGGCACGATAGGTATCCAGGTTCCCGGCAGATCAATTAACGACCGCCGATCTAGTATAAATAAATGCTTGGATGAAAAAACTCGATTTCTGCAGCTTGCGTGGTGAAAGATATCGTATGCACCGCAAGAAGAAGGCATTTCTGGTTTCGTACCAGGTGTTGCGGTACTCGTCTCCCGTCTTTTTCTGCAGATCTCGCAGGTTTGACCGAAAATGCCTACTTAGGGTAAGAGAGGGTAATGGGAGTCACTTAAGCGAGAATTCAAATAAAAGCTTGTTTTATGATAAAATCTTCATTGCAACTGCACAATAACAAAATTTGCTCATTCAACTATCAATTAAGATCCGGTTTAATAACTTTGGCCATCAACTTTGGAAATGATGGCAGTTTGAAAAAAAAATTGATTTGACTCCCATTGCACCAACGTGGGGGCAATGGGAGTCACCCTGTAAGTAAACGGAACTGAAGGTAGTAAATCCTCCAAGACGTTGTCGCAAGTAAGATTTTGTGATATATACTCTTTTGTAGACTTGAAAACAGATTTTCCATAATTTCAGCAGCTTTTTATAATGAACCCTGTTGTTCAATAAGCTGCACAGCTTTTCCAGACGGTCAGACTACCAGGTAGCCATTTCGATTACTCTGACCCGTACTTTCGACATCTAGGAAGATGAAATACTAATATAAATCATTTAGGCGATTAACTGTACAGACTACATTACTTTGTGGGTACTGGTGATTACATGCGAACAATGGGGATCACCTGACTCTCATTGCCCACAACTACACAAATTAGAAAAAAGTCAAAAATAAAAAAGACGAGAAATTATTGGGGCAATCTATGTTGCACATCAATATTTTGAATGTCAGACTAATTACCCATAAAAGTCTTATTCAGTTACATTGTGAAATTCAACGCCTACCATTGATTTTATTTCGAGGAAAAGTTACATCGGCGGTGCACAAAAACCAAAAAAGGCTGTAAATTAAAAATGCGGGGCGACTACTATCACGAATCGTTCGCAACAGTGGCGAGGGGCACAAAAGGAGCCGAAGAGGTGCTCTACGCCAATCTTGGATGTATAGTTTTGTAGATATTTGGGTGACCACCATTGCCCGCTGACTCCCATTACCCGCTCTTCCCCTATTCCTCCCGTGGTGCATAATATACTATTATTTTGTATAATTTTCTCGCGAAAAATAGTATATTGTGAGGCTAGTGCGAATACTAGGCGATTTTCGTCGAGTACGAAGCTAGAAGCACGAGCCGAAGGCGAGTGCTTATATTTCGTACGAGACGGATATCGCCTTTTCGCACTGCCACACACGATTTTTTTTTTGTAACTCCTGCTTGGAAAGTTTTATTTGAGGGAAGCAAACGCACGAAATAATTATCGATGTTATACGTCGCCCGCGCCGGATGGGATTACCGTCAGTGCGTAAAATTGAGCTATTTCGAAATGCGCCTGCGCCTCATTACGCACTAGTGCGTAAAATGGAGCATATTGAACGTGTGCATGCGTGGACTCTGTATTTTTTCACTATCCAGAAATAAGGCACTTTGCGCACGCTACACAAGCTTCGAAAATAAAACATTTCAAAATACACAGTGTTATTTTCGAGACTTGTGTAGCGTGCGCAAAGTGCCTTATTTCTGGATAGTAAAAAAATACAGAGTCCCCGCATGCGCATATTCGATATGCTCTATTTTACACACTACTGCGTAATGAGGCGCATGCGCACTTCGAAATAGCTCGATTTTACGCACCGACGGTAATCCCATCCGGCGCGGCGACGTATAACCTCGATAATTATTTCGTGCGTTTGCTTCTCTCAGATAAAACTTTCCAAGCAGTAGTTGCAAAAAATCTCGTGTGTGGCAGTGCGAAAAGGCGATATCCACGGACTTAGGAATAGAGGGACGGAGCACAAGGCTTGCGGGGTGACGCCAAAGACGAAAGGGGGGTTTCGTATTACAGCGCCGTCTACTGCGAACACTAACTAAATCTGAAAACAAGAACATAACCTCACTTACGAAGTACAGGCCTTGAAGTCCGTGGCTACCATCAAGTTACTATGTCGTGCGTTTCTTAAACAGTCTTAAACGTGAAATATGGTGGCTTGTGCTGCAAAGAATTCTAGAAATAGATCCTCGCAGAGGACAGTAAAACAAGTTTCTGTCGAGGGTCAACGAACAATAACGTTTCACAGGTAAGAATTGAAAAATACATACACACAAATTTATTTCATGTGATCATTTTCTTACATCTGAAATGAATCAGATTTCCGAAAGATGAAGAGTTACGAAGACAGTGGATGAATAATTTGGAACTAACGGAAGCCTCGTTGCCAAAAGAGCCGTATTTATGTTCGGTGCATTTCACAGAAGAGGCCTTTGACCGAACCTCAGTCAATAGGATCCAGTTACGACCCGGAAGTATTCCAGTAGTAAGTTTCCTAACTTGTAATTCACAATGTCAAGGATACTTATTATTGGTATAATTCATAATTATTTTCCAAACTACATATTACGTATGCGGTGTGACGTTGCATCTCAGTTGCAAGTCCCAGTAGAGTCTGTCTTATTTCCGCAGATGCAATATTTTAGTAAATAGGCCACCTCGAGAGCGCGTCGGTCAAGCCCGGGAGAATAGTGACACATTTAGGTAGGGAAAATTAGGAATAAACTAATGCTTCTTTGCTTTCTATTGTATAACTTCGATCCGAGAGAGTACGTCTGACAACGAGAGGACTTCGAGAAGACTTCAGGATGACTTCGAGAACTTCGAGACCATCAAGGCTGGGGAAGGAACCAATGACCAGAAATTGCCGCCGAAAGAATTGCCGCGCCGAACGTGTGTCCGAACTACCGCCACCTTAACCTCATGGGTGTGCAATCCGGGATTTGCGCCTTGGAAAGTGCCGAGGATAGCACCTACGCAGAAGAGGGGAGGATGCTTACTCTGGATAGAAGTTGGATGGATGGAGTATAGAATCCACAGAAGATTTCCCGCCCGAAGACTACTTCGCCTATCGCTCGGATACCGAGGAAGCGGCGTATAGGACGATACGCCAAGTATCACAGTCTCCCGCTCCAAGGTTCATCGGTGAAACCGAAGAAATTCCCGCCACCGAACCGACTACGCTAACTATCGCTCCGGCGTTATCATCGATATCTTACCGCTCGTAAAATAGGATCGTTATTGGGAGGACGAGGACCGTGCGAGAGGGAACGAGGATGGCGTTCCGCATTGTCCCCGACCGACGAAGATGCAGATCCGGGACAGGGGCATCCCAAATCGGCTCAGGGAGCTGCAGCGAGGCCGGATTCTAGTGATCCTGCCGCCGTGGTGTTCAAATCCAACCGATTAACGCTCGGACGATACCGGACCGCGAAGATCCAGAGTAACGCCTCCCCCGGACAACTGAGAAGCTGGCAACCCCCCTTACCGCTCGGTAAAGAAGAGCTCAGGCTGATCCTGGCGCCACGCCGGCTGACGAGCCGTCGTGACAGACGGATTTTCCGACTACAATTCAAAAACTGGACCAATCCACTAATGTGTCACACGTCATTGGTTCCCCACCTCACCCCCTGGCAGAGAATTGGACAAACTACCCAAGACGACGATTCCGCTCCTTCTTCTTCGTTCAGCATTGGATCTGTCCAGACGTGCTCTCGAAGGCTTCATCGTATTTTTCCGCTATTGTGCTATCGCTATAAGTATTCTTTCCGCTGTATAGTTTTCCGCAAAGTTTATTTGAATTAGTGATAAATAAGTAAAGCCCTGAGATCTTCGATCAAGGTAAAGTCTCTGGTTTCTTTTATGTAAAGCCACGAAGTTTCTTGGGAGAAGCTAGTCGTACATTTTGTGTAGCGCGAGCCACGTGCCGCGTGATTATTCTCTCTTACAGCTAATCCCACGATTGACTCCGCGACTAAGAGTCTTTCTTTCTTTCATCTGATTTGTTAGATTTTCTGATTATTATCGCTCTGATTTTCTGCGCATGATTGATTAACTAATAGTACATTTCGTCACGACTACGGAAAGGCTTTTTTGGCGAAACGAGAGGTTTGCGGCACGAGCCGAAGGCGAGTGCTGTAATGAGTTGAGCCAAAAAGCCTTTACGCATGAGTAACGATTAATATTTTTCATCACGAAAGCCGAGATATCGCAACGAAGTTGCGATTTTGAAGTTAGAGTGCTGAAAATCGTCTTTACCGCATGATAAAGTCGATAGAATGAAATAGCCACTTGCTTGGTCGAGTTTCGGCTCGTATCTTTGATCTTTTAGTAGTTTGCATTTTTATATTATATTATTTAGTATTATTGTGTGTCACTATTCCTTCCAACCTCCCGCGGGCTAGCTGAACGAAGTTGCGATAGGTTAGGGTAATTAGATTAAGTACTTCGAGTCACATAAAGCGAATACGCGGCTCGTCGCCACGTGCTTCGTTATTCGTAAAATAATCCTTCTTTCCGTCTCTGCGTAATTCTGAATAATTCTGCGAATCAAATTCTGTATCTTTCCGCGAATTTATTGTACTAGAGTTCTATCTTTAAGAGCGCGCTTCGCGCGCTCGTTGAACTATTCAAGAGGAACTTTAGGATAGATATTAGCTGAAACATGGTTTTTTATATCCTTGTTTGATAATACTATCCTATGATTTAAGGAAGGGGTCTTAATCGATCCAGTCGAGTCAAAGAATTTTTGGAGTCAGTGCCTGACGTTTCGGCAGTGGTGTACTGCCCTCATCAGAGGCTTAGGTTAAATTGGTGTCACGTTCGAACATGTCTCCACACGTGACACCAATTTAACCTAAGCCTCTGATGAGGGCAGTACACCACTGCCGAAACGTCAGGCACTGACTCCAAAAATTCTTTGACTCGACTGGATCGATTAAGACCCCTTCCTTATATTATCACGCCGAGTGTCAACTTCATCATGAATAATACTATCCTATGATTATTTCAATTCTGAATGATGAAATGAATCTTAGTAACAAAAATGTCAGGTTTTCCGTATTTACGCACTATTGCCATTCCGTCGTGATAGTTCTGTAACATATTTCGAGGTGATCCTATAAACGTAGATGGAAGAATGATCACTTTTCCAATTCGTAAGTTCGCACTATTGGTTGATTTGTTATGCAAATAATCAAATAGTCCCTTATATGATTCGATGCGCAATTCTTTTTGATGCGATCTGCAGTAATCTATTCTATCCTTCTCTATTTTGACATAAAAGTCTACAATATACTGTTGGAATAAGCGACCACCTCTTAAGGGGCTATTGGAGTCGCTTGAAAACTCCGACGCAGTTCTCATCCCTCATGGTAATGCAGAGCTGTATAGCATGGTAGATAGTGGGATGTCGATGTTTTTAGTAATCCAAAACCAGATTAGCTCCCATTCAGTCATTTCTGCATCAAATCTGATGAACTTGGAGTCTAAACGTGTGTTTTTTCAACGCCGAGTGGCATCATACGCATGAGAAAGATCTATTCAGTGCAGCTCTAAATAATTAAGAAAATTGTGTAGTCGGTAACGAATCTATAAAAAAAATTTCGTTATTTTTGAAAAATGAAACATCGCTCCACTTTCTGCCAAAACAATGCATGGATTTCCAAAGTTTCATTCCGATCGGTCAAGTGGAGTAGAAGTTTTGGCTCTCCGCGTTTTCGAGGTGATAGCGCGTCTCCACTAGCCCCTTAAAAAAGCATTGAATCCTTCTCTAATGGCTATGCGATATTTCACATAAGCTGATCTGGATATACGTTTTTGTGAATTTGTACGAAGCATATCCCTGTGCCAACCACGAGATCCGTATGGGTAGAAGAGACGATGAACCCACGGTTCCACATTCGGATCCATACTGCTAACTTTTTGCAATACTTTTGTCGTCTTATTTCGAATCACAACGTACGAATCGGGAATTTCTCCATTAGCAGTGGTGGAAAATATCGCTGCTACTTCATTCGCTCTTTGAAAGTTGTAACGGCGTCTATCTACACCCGGTTTCAAATTAAATAACAACTGTAAATCTGAGTCAGATCTTGATTGATTATTCATTTCTTTCCTCATCATTTCATACGAATTAGCGAAAATATTATGTTCGCGCATTGATTTATCGATTACTTTGATCAATTCAGGATCAAGATCAACATTACTGGAAGACATACGATATTCAAGTGCTTCATGTGGATCTACCACAAATAACTGACCATATGAAGGTTTCTCATCATTTGTTGTATTGGAGGTCGTGTTTATTTGATAGTATATTTGTCCTTGAATTTTGAAGCAATACGGTCCGGGACGCCCTGTATTATTGAAATTCACTAAATTTGCATTAAACGAAGCAAAAGAAAATAAATTGTTGTAAACACGTATACGCTTCAGAAATTCATTTGATTTCTCATGATGGATGTCGAATAATGATTTTAATTCCGGCACGAAAGCTAGTGATTCAAGAGTAACAGCACCATGACTGCAACAATCATTGAAAGACGTACCTTTACCCTGAATTTTCTCTACTGAGAAATGTTTTGCGTTGCAATGACTGCACGTGACATCCATTCTACCGATGTAATGCTCGTGAATATTGGTCAAATTATAAAGTGGATCAGAACATTCATTAGCAATAGATTGTGAATTTTGTACGTCAATCAATACAACATTTTCTGATTCTTGATTTATCATTCTACATGATCTAGTAGTTGGCCTTCGAATATTCGTAATACGCTCAATGTTATCGCTTTCAATGCCGCCAGATGAACTGCTGGCGACGCCAATTTCTAATTTTACAACATTTGAACTGCTCCCAGCACGATTGTCTAATTGCATCTGATTTGGTGAATTTTCTAACGCTGATTGATGCAATTTTAGTCGTTGCCGTAATAGGCGCTGATTTTCCGCATTCTTTTCAACTCTTCGCCTTTTAGTTGCTTCGCTTTCTTCGGGTGTAAGTTTACGACGGCCCATTGTAAAAGAAAAAAATGTATCACTAAGTATAATTTTAAAACTAAAATCAGCGTCACTGATCTTATTATAATCTTATTGATTCTTTAACAAATACATACATGAATCACGTGGCCCCCATTGGCATGAATGCGTTTCACACGTACAGAAGACACAGATCGCGCCAACGATATTTAAATGCGTTTCACACGTACAGAAGACACGGATCGCGCAAACGATATCAGACGTCCAAGTTGAACCGCGCAACATATCATATCATCATGACAGATCGTCAAACAGTCGAAAGGAAAAAAGAACGAACGAACGACGGTACAATACGGTCGTCATCCGCAGCCAATCACCGCACGAATAAAGTGATGACAGATATATATAGCACACCAGCCTTACTGTTTTTTATAATAAGAATCTGAGTTGTCGAATGAGTTATTACCGCTAAGTGTGCGATTGCTTGCATAGTTTATTTTTGGGTATCGTATCGCCCAGTGATACGTTAATTCGAATTTAGCTTGCTTTGTTTTATATCGCTCTCTATACAGCGCACTTAGCCGGCTCGCCGCGTTTGTTTACATTCTCGCTCGCTCGGGATTATTTCGCTCACTAAGGATTAAGTATTTTGTTAATCGTAAATTCGGAATTTGATTGTATTTTTATTCTATTGTTTCTCTCTTCTCATTTTGCTAATCATTACGGTGACTCATCGATTGTAATTCTGTTTATTATATTCTCTCTTGTCTTGCATTATATAACTTCGCTCATATAAAGTTGGTTTGATTATTGTTAATATTCTTTGACCGTTTTTCCGCTCTTGTAATAACCTGATTATAATATAAGGAATTTCGATTCCATTGAAGGATTTAAATCTGAGGTTCGACTATTTATTTTATTATCAAAATTTCATGTGAAAGGTAAATCCACGCACTCTACCCTTTTCCTTATAATTTAGCTGAATTAGCCGTGCTTCAAGGCCGTCGCTTCTAGTATCGCTCGTTGTACCTTTTTGTTCAAATTGACTGATTTTTGATTAATTTTGAGTAATTGTGAGGAGATTTGTTGGGTCAATTTTTAGTATTTTTGTGAAACGTATCTCTGACTGGTATAAATTAGTTATACCTGGCGCCCAAATAAATAAACGATCATCTTCTACTGAACATTCATCGAGTTTATAACTAGAAGGGACGTAGGGTGTCGACAGTAGCTGACCTCGCACTCCTAACTAACATTTTGTCGTCACAGCGGATAATCAAATTGCAGGATTTTTCAATTGCAAAAGAAAATATTTCAACCGGAGAAACTCCGGCAGCGGAGCCTCAAAGCCAACTTGTATTACCTGCAGATACAGGTAATAGATCTGCTTCCAAAAGACATCTTGTCGAAGACTCGCAACCCATTAGGACCATTGTTTTTGAATCCATCGATCTATCGAACGACGCATATGAAGAAGCTTCATCACCTAAACGATGCAGAATAGAAAAAATATTTTCCAAAGAAGATAAAACCAATCCGTCCACTTTGTTGTGTAAGTGACTAAATTTTTATAAATCCGATTTCCTCTGCGGTTTCATTTTTGTATTTTCTGGTACTATTGTGTGACTTATTAATTTTAGATACAAATGACAGTATACTGGAGAGAACTGCCTCAAGGTCTACCTCAGTATCGCCAGATCGGTTCGGATAACCAACCCGTGTAGAAATTTTAATCCGGGCCGTACCAGGCCCGAAGCAGGCTGCCGTATTTGACATCAGGCCCGGATACGGGAATCCTATCAGGCCCTTTTAGTGTTTCGTCACGCTCCCATTGCGAAGGTCCTGACGAGGCAACCTTACCAGGGCCATTTCAGGTATCCTTCTACTAGCCTTAAAAACTATACGGGCCCTTATCAGGGCCATACAGGTTTTCTATCAAGGTCCTTAATATGCATCTATGAAATGCGAAGGTATTTAATAATGATAGACCGGAACTGTACGAAAAACTGTCTTTATAAAATATGAAAATGCACATGAATTTCAAGCAATGAAAATTACATGGCAGACAACATACAGAGATGTAATATTTATGAACTACTTTAACTTTCAGGTACATAATTATCTTGAATAACGGTACACATAAATTACTGAATAAAGGTTAAAACTATAAGTCTTTGGCTCAGTTATACTTAGATAATAGTAGCATCACACATACGAACTTTATATCACCATGATTTCACAGAATCAGAATTCCAAAATAACAATAAAGATACAACTCAGAGTACATTTATCAGTCTGGATCAAAAATGAAAAATTACAAAAAAATAAAAGCTAAGTTCTAATATTGTTTCGCAAAACCGAAAAAGAATACTTCAAAACAAAAAATAAAAACAGAAAAATTCAATTGTATCAAATCACCTGAGAAATTAAAAAACAATGAATCAAACTGTCACTCCAATTGGATAAAAAAAATTCTGGGAGTACTCTGATTTTACTCTGAGTTTAACTTTCAGGTACATATCTTGAATAACGGTACACATAAATTACTAAATAAAGGTTAAAACTATAAATCTTTGGCTCAGTTATACTTAGATAATAGTAGCATCACACATAGGAACTTTATATCACCATGATTTCACAGAATCAGAATTCAAAAATAACAATAAAGATACAACTCAGAGTACATTGATCAGTCTGAATCAAAAATGAAAAATTACAAAAAAATAAAAGCCAAGTTCTAATATTGTTTTGCAAAACCGAAAAAGAATCCTTCAAAACCAAAAATGAAAATAAAAAAATTCAATTATATCAAATCACCTTGGAAATTGAAATTAAATGAATCGAACTGTCACTTCAATTGAATAAAAAATCCTGGGAGTACTCAAGAATAGCTGAATAAAATATGAACTACTCCGAGTATTCGTCGACTGAACTCGAATCTGATGATCCTCCCTCGTTTGTCTCCGGAAGCTGATGTAGCGACGCTCGCTTTTGACGTTGGCCCTCCCAATCCTTGGCGTTATTGAAAACTTTTCCCACCACACTGCTGACCATGTCTTCAGTGATGAGTCTTCCGCCAGGACGCTGGTGTGATTGTACTATCGCATCTAAAAAATAAATGTCATGTATATATATTTTCGTATCTATGTATGAATATTTAATTGTGAATATTTATGGTTTGATGAGAAATATAAATCGTTCTTACTTGCAATAGATTGATAGAATGGAGTTTCGCGAAAGATGCCTTTACCCTGAACCTTTTTTTTTGCTGTATATGTCGCAATGACATTTCTGCAGAGATATTTCTTCAATATATTAGTCACAGTCTTCGACAAATCGAGATCTCTGTCGTATAGATAAACTAATGAAGATACCTGCAAATCCACAAGTTGTTAGTCAGCCATTGCATTTTTTGATAATTTCGGTTATTGTATCATATTTTTATATGTACTGTCATCTATTTTTCAATTTTCATCAAGTATCTAAGCATTGTTGTTCAGATGAAATGAGGTGGTTTGACGAATGAATAATGAAATTTGGAAAAATTGGACTTTTTGCTTATTGCAGATATTTGTGCACCTGGCGAGGTTGATTCTGATCCCTGCGATCTGGACAATTCACAGGGCAGCCAAACCCCGTACGGGGATCGCTCGAGTCCAGAGTAGCGATAGGCTGCCCAGTAAGTTGTCCAGATCGTAGGGATCACAAATCAACCTTGCCGGGTGTACTTATGTCATGTAGTCATATTATGACATGTAGAAATGTATCTAGATATCGAAAGATATTGTATAAACGAACATGAAGTGAATGAAAAATTATAATTCCATCACTGCTGAATAGAGACATGCACAAATACATGCGCTAATATCCTGTGGTAGACGTATACTTACAAATTCTTTTCGAAATGCGTCATCAGTTTTCAAATCATTATTGAACTCGTTAAACTCTCCTGTAGTTAGAAATGGCACATTTATTTTGCGTTTGTCAGTAAAAAACTGTTCCTGCAGACCACCAGTTCCACCCAGCTCATGCAAGATCAGTCTCTGATTTGCTAATATCTCCTTTGTGTCAGAAGCAAGTGCTTGCAGCACGGATAAAACAAGAGAAAGATCTGAAAGAAGTCATCAATTGTACTTTGAAATCCAACTTAAATATTAAAAAATGTAAAAAAGTTTATAACCACCATTCTTTATACCATCATTTTTGTTGTTAACTCGAACTTCTTCGTTATTATTGGTACCCAGTTGGCTGTGGGGTTTGGTGTTATTCAGTCGATCCTTTCGACGATCTATGCCAGCATCATGGTTTTTATCAATGACGATTCCCCGGTCCTTGCTCGTTCCGTGTGCCAGAGATATTGTACGATCGTGCGCACTCTTCTTCTTGTCAGCTGAACTTGGTCCAGGCTTTGGAATTTTAGCACTTGAAGATGTGCTTTGCTTCGGCTCAGTATTTTTTTTCTTCAGTGGTGAGAGATATTTTACCACCGATTTCAACTGCTTCGGCTTCTGACTTTTGTCATCAGACTTGTGACTCTGTTGTTTTCTTTTATTTTTATTAGTTTGACAAGCAACACTTGAGTCTGAAGTACCATCGCCTGAACTATCATGTTGTAGCACTTCTTCTGAATCAGATCCCATACGAGGTACTGAAGTCATTGCTGTTTTTGTATTTCCACTAATATTCAGTTGTCTTGTTTTTAAACTTCGTTCGAGTAAAGTCGCCTTTTTCTGCGGTTCCATCTCAGAATCTGTTGTGAATACGAACTCTTTCACTTGTAACACTTCGAGCTTCAGCATAGCCTCTTCATAAGAATCTGAGAAGGCAAACAATAACAATTACAGAACTAATATTTCTGGATACTCTACATTGCGATGTTAATTGATACGTTGGCAATGGTGTGACGATGTATTCAGATTAATCATCTGACGATGTGATCAGACTACGTACCAGCTTGACCCTTTACTTCTATGGGGTATGTTGGCCAGTCTTCTGGCGCATCAGCTTTGGATTTCAGAAGAGAGTCCAAGAGATCATTATTTTCTTTATTGTATGGTGGTCCCAAGAATTTTGTTACCAAACAAAGCCGCTGAGGGCACAAAAACACCCATGCTGATCGGGTGCAGTCGATGGCGATTTTTCTTTTTTCTTTTATTGTTGTGGGCACGAATTTTATCAAAAGATATTCCTTGAGAATCTCCATACTATCAGAAGAGCATTTATTATATACGTGTACCTTGAAAAACAAAAGATAAAAACTAGGATACGTTGAAATGAATTTTTCTTTCCACACGTCAATTTATTAAAATGGAATTATATCACAGTAACAAGCACGTCATAATCAATTTTGATTACGCATTGTTACTCGTTGGTACTTGATACTGATGTTTCATAAACATGAAAAATTTACGAAATGAGGGATTATTTCTACTTCTACAGCTACCACTAGTCCGAACTGATAACCGTGCAATCTAACCTAAAAGCTCAGCACAGCAACTACATACATATATACATATACATATGTAACAAAACGAATCGGACTCTCGAAATTGAACATTACAAGCATCACTACGATATAACCTACAAAAATGTTTGTGTCATACTCACCTAACAGTAATTTCAATGTCGAGATTGAGGCACTTCGAAAATCCCGAAACACGTGCCGAACTTGAAGTCACGTTAGCCGGCCGCGGCAGAGGGAAATAGGGAATACAGACGAGTGGTCACGTGCACTAATAACGGAAAGCGCGCGAGAGAGAACGGCGGACAAATTCAAATTTCACGTGCTCGTTCTAAAACACTTTCTGTAAGACAATGGAAACTGGTACGACGAGAAAATGTATTTTAAGTATATTTAGCGAAAATATCCGTCGATTATTTCATATATGGTTAATGGTTATATTTTGCTTCCGCTAAAACACGATGAATTAAAAAGAAAAGCTTTTGTAGAACCAATAAGGTACTGCGTATTGTTCTTCCTCGTCATTTTCAATTTTTCAGTATCGTACACAAATTGGGTCCACTTTTTCAGCAAGGTTTTTTTCGAAATGTTTGTTGTTCTCAGAAATTCCAGAAAACATATTCACAAAATTTCTCAGCATCAAAAGGGAATATTCATAAATTCAATGCAGAAATGGCATTACAAATGTCCTTTCCGGGTGATTTTCCTTCAAACTTAAAGATAATTTTATCAATTTGCTCTTAACGCTATTGATATGGTGTATCACAGTTTCACGTTTAGGTCGCCCCTGCAATTCCCAAATATCCAGATGATTTGAAGTAGTTGGATACGTGAAAAGTGGTTTCTTTTTTTCCCAAATTTGGCCTTCAATTTTCAAATTTTCACAATCACCATACATTCGGTTAATCGTTACAATTGTATTGTCTTCGAGCATGACTACGTTGTCAGGAAAAGAGTTACTGATGGTAACTTCTTTGAATTTTATCTTTTTCACGTCAGCTTCGTCCCATTTCAAAATTTCGACCTCAGGTGGTATCAAGGGTCGTTTTTTTTTCAAAAACTTCTGCTCGTGGAATCTTCGACACAATTGGGATAATGGTCGATTCGGGGTGCGAAGCCACTTTTTCATCCGGCCCAAATAGCTCTCGAATGGAAATGCAGTCAGACGAGTTAAACTGCACCCCATGTTGACTACGTCATCAGCAAGGTGAATTAAATGATGAGAATTCAGTATTTGCGATTCCGGGCAATAAAAATCATTAAGACCTATGAAAAATGTCACGAGGTACTTCTTTGCATGCATCACGTATTGGCTACAAAGCAATTTCGAACATAGAATCCTACAACCTACAAAGAGTAATAAGAAGTGCTTGTACAGATTTTTGCTCAAAATATTCTTCAAAACAATTGGTCCAGCGTAGAGCAAAAAGAACCGAAATTCCGTTGCCTTCCACCTCCCAGCACAACGGGTTGTTCTGGGTTTACGTTGGAATTCACATGGCACTTGATCACGCAACAGCTCCATTCGTTCGGACAACACTTCTCTACTTCTTCGACTGAGTCGAGATTTTAAACTTCCAGTGAGCCAGTATTCCAATAATTTTTTCATAATGCCAATACAACAGAGGTGCATGAAGTCTAAAATGAAGCAAGAAATGATATTTAATCCTGTGATTTCCAATAACGGTGATGGCCCAGAATGGTGGTGTTCAGCTTGCGACCGATTCCTGAAAGATTCAATTGTTCGTTTCCTTGAGTCTGTGGATGGATAAATATATCTATTACTGACTCTTTCACCCTGAACTTCACATCTTTCACAAGAGTAACGACCACCATGGCCTATAATATTTTTCAGAAAAGCTCGTGCTGGAGTGTCGCAGACGATACATTTCAGTCGAACGTCAAAGTGCTGATTTGCAATATCAATACCATCGGATATCAATTGGTTCATTTCATCAACGAATTTCTCCAAGAATATTTCCGCGCTTTTTACTTTAGCTTGACCATAGTATATTGCTACAGGAAATACTTCATAAATGTCTGGATCAAAATGAATTTTGGATAAAATTGGAATAAATTGCTGAGTACCAGATTCAGTTAATGGCACAGGATCAACATTAATTTGCAATTCTATCACGTTCTCATCATGTAATTGAACATTTACACAATCTTTCAATCCATTGCCGATTCCAAAATATACAAATTCGCCCATATCACCATTTGAGTCTTCCATTTCCTCGATACTGTATCTAGCATCTACCGTCCTTAGAAAGGTTTTTGCTGTCTTTGGTAGCGATGGTAGTAACCTAGCCCTTAAAATCTTCAGCAGATCATCTAACTGAGATAACTGTATTCTATGTTTTAGTGCCCAGTTCCTAATATTTTGGATATCTTGTTCATCCAAATTTTGAATTTCGCCGTCTGGAATATCGTCCACATTATCATGGAAATTTTGTCTTTCCTCATCACTTGAGCCAGCATTCGAACCAAAACTATACTCAGTTCCAGAAGATTCTACGACCGAAACTTGCTCTCCCATGTAATCAAAACTCGAATTGCTTGACCTTGCGCTGTCATCATTACTAAGTGAATCGTTGACCTCCTCTGGAATCGATGATAGCTCGGCAATGTTTTCTTCTTCCGTCAGTGCTGATTCCCCGAAAAAAATGTTGAAGATCTTCGATTTAATTTTATGTGTACATGGAGCATTTCGTGTCAACTCAACCAATGATTTCCCCTCACTATTTTTGATTCGCTTCGCAATTTTTATACGATTCTCCCATCTCAAGAAAGCACTTCTGAATTTTTGCAGACTTTTTCCTGCAACCGTTCAGTTTTTATAATCAATCGAACCGATCTCATAATTGGATTTTTTGTGTTAAACTCAAAAAGTTTCAGAAAATTCAACTTTTCGTTCCGATTATTTCGACATCTGTCCCATTACGGGCTGATTTTTTTTTTAATGTTAATTTGGTTCATTTTTTATTTTTTATCATTTTTATTTTCAATTACTCAGCGGGAAAAAATGAAAATAAAAGGACCTGCTTTCTTGAGAACGGAGAATCGTATAAAAAATCGCGAAGCGAATCAAAAATAGTTAGATGAAATCATTGGTCGAGTTGACATGGCATGCTTCGTATCTATTTAACCAAGGATATATCACACGACGGGACATTGTAGGTTAGGTTAGGGTGTGGAGTCATGCTCTGTTATACGATTGGATATTTCATTAGCTATTTGCTATTACATTAGATAAAATCGCTCTCCAAAAGCCGTTCAGTATGTCTGAAACAGTTCTTTAGAGAACTACTGAATATATTTTTACTGGCTCACCTTCAGCATCAAAGGAATCACGCGAAGAAGTGGGGGATTCAGCTCGCGATTTCTTCAAACCCTTCTTCTTAGCACGATATCTTTTCGATCGAACTCGGTTCTGATCTAATTTTCTTTTCAGTCGCTCCATTCCTGATTTGTCATCTATAGGTACCACACTTATACCAATGCGACAATGAAAAAAGAAGGAATCCTTGCATCAACGTACGTAACCTCTGCACATGCGCGGTATATACCCGTCCCCTGTCAGGGCCCTATGGGTACCGTACATACGGCGCTCATCGGGCAAACTTGCTCAATAAAAAGGGCAACCTCGCCCGTTCCCTATCAGGGCCTTATGAGTACCTTACATACGGCGCTCATCAGGCAAACTTACTTAATAATAAGGGCGACGTACTCGGGCCGTATGAGGCCCTGATCAGGGCCGATATGTGACTTTTCAGTTCAGGCAGTCTGATCAGGGCCTGGTACTAGCCTTTTTTGAAAAAAGGCATACCAAGGCAATTTCCACACGGGAACAAGGCCACAGTGTGCTGGCAAGCGACTTCTGTATCACCGAGACTGCATTTCAACTCCCCTCGTAAATGCCAACTGCGTGAGATGTTGCACGAACAGTCGAGTTCTCATGCCGCAGAAATGAAAACATTGAAACGGAAATGTCAGCGGCATGAAAAGAAAATTGCATCTCTCCAACACGTCATCAGTGAATTGAAAAACCAGAACTTGATTCAGGATCAGGAAGCACAGCTCCTCCAAAGTTTGGGTGCCAGTAATCAGAATCTGCTGAAGAGATTGTGCGATAAGAGTCATGGTAAACCATTACCCAAGAGTTATTCTGCTGAGCTCAGAACCTTTGCACTAACCCTGCATTATTATTCCCCACGTGCTTATACATATGTCCGAGAAAAGTTTGATAGCTGCCTGCCGCACCAAAAGACTTCAAGTAGATGGTACGAATCCATTAATGGTGATCCTGGTTTCAATAGCGAAGCGTTTGCATGTATTAAGGAACGAGCAAACTCTGTTCTTTATCCTCTTACAGGCACTTTGATTTTTTATGAAATGGCCATAAAGCAACATATTGAGTATGATGGTAAGAAGTTTAGTGGTTATACTGATTTGGGAAAGGATATTGCATCTGAGGACGAGTGTGTGGCAAAGGAAGCCTTGGTTTTTTTATTTGTTTGCATGAATGGTTCCTGGAAAATCCCGGTGGGTTACTTTTTGATTAGCGGAATTAATGCAGAGCAAAAGCATAACCTTGTTTCGCAATGTCTACCGATGCTGCATGAAGCTTGCGTTACGGTGAAGTGTTTGACGTTTGATGGAGCACCAACTAATCTAGCAATGGCGAGACTGTGGCAACCTCATGTAACTGATTTCAATTCTTTACAGACGTTCTTTAGCCATCCAGTATCTCAAGAAAAAGTTTACATTTTTTTGGATCCCTCTCATATGGTCAAGCTGGTTCGCAATATACTTGCTGACGTGAAGTGTATTACAAATGGATCTGGCGAACAAATCTGCTGGAAATACATCCAGGACCTACACGAAATCCAAGAAAAAGAAGGGTTACATCTAGGAAACAAAGTGCGTCAGGGTCATATCAATTTTCATAAACATAAAATGAAAGTTCGATTCGCTACACAAGTATTGAGCAGATCTGTAGCAGATGCACTTCAAATCTGTAACGAACAATTAGAGTTACCCAAGTTTGCGAATTGTACAGCAACAGTCGAGTTTATAAATATATTTAACAACGTCTTCGACATTTTCAATTCCAAAAATATTCATGCGTGTGGCTTTAAAAAAGCTATCAACAAAGAAAACGCGGAAACTGTGGTAGAGAAACTCAATGAAGCTAGAGACTATATCTTGAGTCTGAAGATCGGTGATGGCCAACTACTGTTGACGAAGAAAAAAATGGGATTTCTGGGGTTCGTAATTGATATCGAAAGCTTGAAAGGTTTGTTCGAAGAATTGTGCTTGCAAAAAAATCAACTTCAATATATTCCGACGTACAAGATAAGCCAGGATCATCTTGAATTGTTTTTTGGCTGCTTACGGGCGCGAGGTGGCCATAATAACAATCCGACCTGTAGACAATTTAAAGTTGCTTTCAAGAAAATGTTGATTCATACAGAATTACGGAACACAAACACTGGAAACTGTGTGTCTTTGGAAAATATTTCTATCCTACATGTCTCCTCCAGGGTTAATTCTGAAGAAATAATCAATGCTTCCACACCAGCAACACACTTGGTAGAGAGTGTATCAGAGGTACATACCAACATCAGCGACCACAGTTATGTACCTGACTTTAGACAAATTTCTGAGCTATCTGAAAAAATTATCACGTACATCGCAGGTTTTATAGTGCACCAATTAACAAAAAAATTGAATTGTGACACATGTGTTAAAGCTCTTAGCGCAGATCATGACTGTTTGCGAAACGGTAGACATTGTCTGATCTCGCAGAAAAATCGTGGCGGATTATCATACCCATCATATGACACATATAAAATTTGTCAACTAGGCGAAAAAATAGTCAGACAGGCATTAAATGAGTCTGGTGAACAATTCATGAAAAAAAAATTCACTGCCGAATATCTCCTCAACAAAGTCTTGAGCGAAATTTTAGTCCATCGATTTATTTTCGATAACTTGACAGAGCACGCACTTGATCAACCTTTTCTTGAAAGTCAAGGCCCACTTGTCAAAAGCAGTAGCACAAAAATACCTGAAAATTCGGCTGTGCTTTGTTGGCCACAAATGCAATGCAGCAAATCAAAGCGACCGTCACAAATTTAATAAACTCACCTTATTTAGAGGCATGTGAATCGATGGACTAATACCACACAGGCGTAAGTGCCAAATTTTTTTTTGTTCCTTCCTTTTCAGATATGCCCACAAGGTTTTATATTACACAAAAAGATATCGCCATTAAAAAAACTGAACTTTCTATTTGCACTTACGCCCGTAACTTATTAGTCAATCGAAATGATCGAACTATCGTATCGTTAACTGCGTATTTATGAACCTAAATAATGATTTATATGATATATTGTATTCTTACTTTGTTATATAAACAACGCATCAACACTCCAGTTATGATTATTCTTTGTCAGTACTTCCCTAACCCTCATATCACCGCGAATACCCGTATAACGAAATTTCGTACTTTGAAATAGGCGCGCGAAATGTTCGCAGGGCATGGCCGCCGAATGTATTAGTGTGCTATCCGTGTGTGATTTCCCCCTTCCGTCTCCCGGACCAGCCGTCCCGCCTATACTTCGACTTTGTGCTCCGTCCCTCTATTCCTAAGTCCGTGGCGATATCCGTCTGCTACGAAATATCAGCACTCGTCTTCGGCTCGTGCTTTTAACTTCGTACTCGACGGAAATCGCCTACTTTTCGTACTAGCCACGCAATATACTATTTATTACTCATCGCACGTAAATCTTACTTGGCATCACTTCAGCTCGTGCTTCCCCTTTGCATTCCCGGCAAATCGTCTGTTTCGAATAATTTGCTAGGATAATTTTAAAAATGTTCTTATTACTTCGCAAATTTTTTGTTTCGCATAGCACAGTCCATTCAGCTTCCGTTTTTTCTATACATCCTTTGATGCACTGTATTTTTAGATGGATAGTCGGAAGATTTCCCAGCAACACGGGTAGTAGTTCGTTTATTCCATATTGGCACATCACAGTTTGCATAGAATTCGGCCCAATGGGTATATTTTTAAACTCGAGTAATAATTCTGCTCGCAGTTTGTACGTATAGGCAGTGATGCTTTTAGCCAATGTGTGACAGACCATTTTGAAAAATTTATGATCATTTTCGGCTTCCCCCATGACGAATTCTTTGAATACCCTGTGATCGATTGCTCTAATGAGTAAAATTTGAAAGAAGCTGTCAAAAGCGCACGTATATTTCAAAGAATATTTGCACCCATCGATTTCGATCATTTTCATATGCAGCGTGCTTCCATTTTTCAATACAGGTATGTAACTGGTGTCTGTCTCAAACGCGAACGTATCCTTTATTTTCTCGGTTCCAAATCCCAGGTACAAATTTTTACTCCGTTTCTTATTATTATCAGCCTTCAGGTCCTTCAACGCCAAACCATTACGATTTTCGACCTCCGTTATGGCCACCTTATTCTGGAAGTTTCCTGATTCCGTACACTGGAGACATATACGGCGTGATCCGTAACCTTCTTCTTCCGATGACACCGAACAGCCCGGTAAAGCATGTACCTTCTTCCCGCATATCCTACAAGTGTGTGCTCCTTCAGGCTTATCGCCTCTTCGACAGGCTGGGCATTCCTCGAGAATATTCAATACATCGTATGATAGGGATTTATTTGGGTTTGCAATCAGTGGAATTCGCAGTATCTTCAATAATTTTGGAGTGGCTATTGATCGACAAATCCGATTCAATGACATCTTGGATTTCATTCTCACTTATAGCGTCAAGAGAAAAAGTGTTTTTCCTGTTTAACTCACGTCTTTTACTCACAGTTTTTGTCCCCTCATCTGACAGGCTGGAATGGTCGGACTCGTTTGAAACATTCAATTTTTCAATGTTGCCATCGATCAAATCATCATTTTCCGTTTGGGTTTCAGTCTGCACATTTACACTGTTTTCTGGTAGAAATCTTAACTTACCATCGTGATATTTTATTATTTTTTCAACCGTCACGTCTACTCTAGTAAATTTACCCTTTTTTTCCAACACGTTGTGTTCGATTTTACGAATTTCGCATTCAACCGATGCACTCGAACTGGGAGAACCATTGTGGCTATCAAATTTAGCGTTGAAAATATTGGTCCACATTGGCAGCAGTCTAATTTCCGAGATCAATTTGGCAGCTATTTTCGTATCGCAGTGAGCGTTATCTCGATCTCCAATTTCATTTTTAATCTTGTTTTCTACGGATGATCGAATCTCCTTTGCCCAGGTTTCCCAAGCAGTCGATCTGTCTACTACTTTGGTTAGTTTTGTGATTCGTGCAGGGGTATTCACAACTTGATCTTCATCAGAAATTTCACCTTCATCACTTTTTCCCTCTTCTTCTAGTTGATCGCACAACTTTTCGTAATTGCCAAGTTCTCCGGTGATTATGTCTTTCAACTTGTCTTTGCATTTTTGGGCGAAAGTTTCTTCCTGTGTAGCTAATAACGTGCCATCAGTTTCGCTCAATGAGACTGCCAAAAGCATCACTATCGTATCTTTTGCTTCCTCTATTGTTTGGCTCAGAATGAGGTGTCCTATCGAAGCTAGCTAAAAAACTTTAATGCGGCGATTTTTGTTGCTCAAAAATTTGACCCAAACTTTTATATTATGTGCAACATCTTTTGATATAAACGTTTTCTTCCTCATTTAGTCTGGGTCATAAAAAAACATATCGCAATATTCCTCAATGACTAGATAAGTGGTAAATGCTGATATGCATGCTGTTAGAAGCGCTCTCGATCCATCAGAAACCTGTGCAAACAGAACTGATAAGTATTGATATAGCCTCGTATTGAAGAATGTACAAAATAAATAGAAAAAAGTACGTGTACATAAACATATCAAGGGGTACCGAGAAAATATTATGCATCGGTCAAATCCCCCAGCGATAAAGTAGTCAGTTTGTAAGATTTCAATATCAACGAGATAAACTTTTAGTGATTATCGTTGATGTTCTTAAGGGGGGACTTCGGTGAAATGCGGATAGCACTCATGTTTTTATTTGTACAATGACTTAGAAAAATCTGATGAAAAATCGCTTCCAACAAAAGTTAGTTACTGATAGTATGTGTTGTGACGTAGCTCCTTCGTATCCCCCGTCCTGAGCCGGGGTACCAGGTCGGAGGACAGAACTGGTACACTATAATTTGTAGAATGGACCTGAGATGCGTAGGCTAATTAGGAGGGAAGGGATTTGGACAGTCCGGGCCCTGAACTGCTACCGGCTAGACCCAGTACCGCGGAGAGGGGTCTGGGTGACTTAGGGATTGACAGGCTCTGGCAAGTAACGACTCGATTTACGTAGTGTAAAAAGAATAAAGAACAGAATTTATTCAACAAAATCCCTGCGTGGATAACCCCACCGGGTAATAAGGCCAAAAGGCGCGTACTGGCCCCGCCAGATTCGATACAACCAAAAAAACTTACTACTAACTAATTAACAGGACCGCTCGGGTCAATAACGCATGCTCGGATAACAAAAAAGAGAAGTAACATGAAAAATAATCCCTAACCTATTGACAAAATCAGTCTTAATCACCCCTCTGAAACACCCCACGGGTGACAGTAAGGCTCAATATAACAAAGAGGATATTTCCCCGTAATTGGAAGTCTGCTGGACTCAAAATCTCAAAACTAGCTTAAACCTAACTCTGCGACTCTGTGGACACTCGGTGTCCGCTAAGTGACTCGACACTAGTTAGACTCGACTGACTCGAAGGTGTGAGTGAGACCGCAGCTGACTCTGGCGCTCTCGCTCCCTCTTATGGCGCGTAGCCGGTTCCCCGCGAGGGATAGACCAATTGACGCTACAGTTATGGATTTTCCTCACTTTAACAGACCCCACGGACTCAGAAAAACCCCCCTAGCGATGTGGGACACTGGCGACGGCCTACCGACTCGAAGTTAGGCAAAGAATTTGACCCACGTGAATCTCGGACAGGCCTCGTGGCCGCAAATACAAAGCAAGATGGCCAAACGCCACCGCCGGATCAAAACTCAGAATAGGGTACAGTCAATTAGCGCTTACCGCACTCCAGCCACCTCAAAAAGTCCACAGCTTCCTTGACGTCCATATGGACCTCGTGGACCTATTCAATTACAACTTCCCCACAGGGTAAACTTTCGCAAATCTCAAAATACGCAACGGATACAAACTACTATCACACGTGGTGCTCGCTAGATAGCCTAATGCAGAGTGACGCAAAAGCAAGATGGCCGCGCTCAGCACGGACATCGATTATCGAATCCTGGATCTCGTTGCGTCGTCTCGCGCAGGACGGCTCGGCCGAGCCTCGCAGGGTGGCGGGAGATTTTCGAATTGCCCCTCGGGGTCGGGATGTGCGTTCGGGGCTCGCTGGGTCTTCCCGTCGGCGGGAATCTCATCCGCCGACTCGTCCCTCGTTGCAGCGTGCCTCGGCACTTCCCTACGTCCTTCGGGCGGGTCGTTCGCATAGCGTAGTTCGCCGCAGGCGTCCGTTTTCCGCAGCCCCGTGGATGGTTTGGGCCGAATTTCTCTTGGACTTCCAATCGCCTCCGCTCAGGCACGTCCGCCGACCAAGTCTCCCACATAAGAGAAGGGTTTTGTAACGGAACGAAATAGGTTAGAAACGAGTCTTTAGGTCAGAGTCGACCACGGTCACCTCTCGGAGTCGTATTTTGAGCTAATAACCCTGCCTATGCTTCCCCTCTAGGGGTTTTCTCAGACATTTCCCTACTTAATTATTCCCCCCAAGGGTTCAGGAGTCGTCTGTAACGTCCCAAATCAATTTGCAACGTTACAGTGTATTGAAAAAAAGTATGAAGGTTCTGCGATGAAAGTGTAGACGCAATGAACCTTCCGCGGGAAATTTCCAGCGTATCACTGCGAAACGTTCCTTGCGTCTACACTTTCATCGCAGAACCTTCATACTTTTTTTCGATACACTGTAACGAGAGTACTTTTTATAAAGGGAGGAAAACCTTGACTCCGCTACTCTTCGGCGATTTCTGTAGTCGACAACAACAAAACTATAAACGACATAAACGATAGAGTTGGGCGCCAGACACTCCTGTGTCAGTTCGATACGATACGATAAGATAATTAATGAACAAAATACAGAAATTCGACGGTCGACAACTTAGCTAGCTCAGACTTTAAACAATAAGGTAGAGGGCAGGGTACACCAGGCAACACAACCAAAGTAAATCCTTCAATGTGCCTTTCGGCCGTATATTCTATTATGAATCACAAGAAATCATTTTGAGAGAAATTGTAAATAACGAGAGGTGATACAAAATATCTTCAATTAATTAATGCAACGATTCAAATTATTACACAGAATGCAGTCAATCAAAATTATTATACAAAATACAATAAATCGATAGCTCAATTGTACGAAAGACAGATGGTCGATAAATTCTTACGCAATGCAATTAATCAATAAATCAATTAAACGAAATTTGATCACTCAATAAATCCAATAAATTCGATAAACTTAATGTTTTCGATAGATTCCATAAACTTAATAGATTTAACAAATTCGACAATTTTAGTAAATTCGATAGGTTCAATAATTCTGGATAATCAATAGATTCGATAGATTCGATACATTCGCTAGGTTCGATATAATCAATAAATTCAGGATAATATTTACGAGAGAAAATCTTAATCAGATAGCTAACAATAATGCTCGATACGAGACAACATACGTCCGTTACGATAGAATCATTAAATTACAAAATAACGATATTAACAAGCATGTGTTTGAGCAGACTCGATATAAAACAAAAGAGAAAGATACCAAATACGAAATTACAATATCACAAAGCGATCCGATACTCAAAACTACCAAATACGCTTCAAAACACAGCCAGTAATATTTTTTCATCATTCTAACCTCAAAATCGCAACTTCGTCGCGATTTCACGGCTCTCACGATGAAAAATAATGATCGTCACTCCTACGTAAAGGCTTTTTGACGAAACTCGTTACAGCACTCGCCTTCGGCTCGTGCCGTAAACCTCTCGTTTCGTCAAATAAGCCTTTCCGTACTCGTATCGTAATGTACTAATATTTTATTTGAACGCAATATAACGCAAGGTAAACAAAGGATTTCTCCGAACGGTTACGCGACGTAGTTGCTCTTTTTCAAATTACGATAGGAACGTTATAAACGCAATTGGACGAACTATATCTGATTAAATTTCACTTAAATCGGAAGCTAAATCTTTAAATAAATCGAGAGCTGAATCTTTAACGGATTTCTAAAACATAATGTAACCTAAAATAACGCGAGTAACGCGGTGCATCCGCTAACCGCGGCTACCTTCGCTGGGATACTCCAGGAACGGGATTTATTCAACTACTTAATTCATGCGATAAAAACTCTACCAAAATAAATTACTAAATGGCTGAATAATCAAAGATAATCAAATAACGAGAGCCAAAACCAACAGTTCTACAAGCTTAATTCGAATACTCGGCCAGCCACGAGGTTGTTTGTTTAACGAGCGACGAGTCTCTTGACTCAAAATGCAAGACAAAATTCGATAAACAATAACTGCAAGCGACCTCGTGCCTTTACATATAAATCAAGGCCTTACCTTAGTTGGCTTCAGATGAAATATAACACAATTTGATTCTAATTTAAGATAAACTCGATAGTAGCAACGATAATATGCGGAACGGTAACTCGACGAGAGAACGGGACACGATGTGTAACGCTCAGTCGACGATCCAGCGAAGAATAGGCAGAGCGACAGGTTTCGCTCCGCGGGGTGCTCTCATTACGATAGGTCCGGTTCTTCCCGATTGGCCTAATTTGACACGTGACGATTTTTGGACATGTGATTTGCTATCGCCTGGCGGACGGTAGAACCGTCGTGCGGGGTGGTAAATTTGCGGGGAAGGACGCTGGTGTGACTCGGCCGCTGCTGTGTACTACTCGTCTTGCCGCCTACCCCTCAACGAGTCCAACGACGCTGGATCCACGGAAGATCTCGCTCGCCGCGCGATTTAACGATGATTCGGTGGCCTTACATCACCGGTCAATCCTCCGGTCAACGTCAAATCGTGCCGTGCCAGGCTCACCAGGGCTTGGCTTACGGTAGGAATCCTTCGGTAGGAGCGTCTCGTCAAGGGGTTTTCTGGACTAACCTCGACTGCGATAACGGCCTCGGAGACGGTAGGTGTTCTCGGGTCGGTTCAACTCCAGGCTGATAAGTCTGCGGGCGGGAGGCTGTGAATACGCTCACGCGTGGCCCTGTACGCCACCCTTAGGCATCCGGATCGGTAGGCGGTAGCTTCGTCGGATGACGGGAGGACTTGTTGTACTTCTCGTACGTCCCTGTACGCCGTCTACCCTGTACGTGGAGTCACACCGAACTTCCCCCTCGAGAGGAACGCTGTCCTAAGCGCTTTCTTGGCGAACCCAGAATTGCACGTCACATCGGTAGTTTTTGCCAGGCGATAGGATCGTCCTTCCAGATGATCGGGAGATCGACTTCTCTGCGGGAGGTCCTCCCACGGCGGTAGACGTCTCGTTGTCGAGTTACATGATTACAAAATACCAAACAAAATAGCCATTAGTCTAAATCTGATATTTTTCCTAACTTTATCCCAGTCCCTGGAGTATTGTCGACCTAACGCATCGCTCGTGTCCCGATAATTTGCCTTGTGGCGGGGTTTATAAAAATACCACGTCACAACACATACTATAGAAGTAACTAACTTTTGTTTTCATCAGATTTTCCCAAGTCATTTTACAAATAAATATAAAAGTTTTATCAAAAATTCACCGAAGTCCTCCCTCAAGCTGAAACCGTGAGATATCAAACAAAATGGAAAAAACGAACCGGATGACTATGTGTGACTATACGTCTACAACAAAATAACTTTCCTATGCACGAGAAAAATTGAATTGGTTTGCATTTAATAATCCTGGTCTCTTTGGTTCAGCGAAATATGAGATTTAACTGCCACTCCCAAGCAACATAAAAATAATTTAATGGGATACAGAAAAATATCATCAATCTAAAAAAAAATGAATAATCATTGTCGGCCGTCGAAAAAATGTTATATACTGAAAATTTTTCTAATTCGACGGAACGAACAAAAAATTTATTCAATGCAAAAAAAAAATTGATTAACCTATTCGAATATCCAGTTGAACTAAATAAATTTTTGGGGAACATGTAATAAATATTTTGGTGACAGCCGACAATTAATTCATTTTTTCAGGCTGATTGAATGTTTATAATCTAACTGAAAAACTTATTTTCCTAATTCTAACCTCAAAATCGCAACTTCGTCGCGATTTTGCGGCTATCATGATGAAAAATAATGTCCGTCACTCGTACGTAAAGGCTTTTTGACGAACCTCGTTACAACCCTCGCCTTCGGCTTGGGCCGTAAACCTCTCGTTTCGCCAAAAAAGCCCTTCCGTAGTCGTAACGAAATGTACTATTTTGGGCAATAATGGATCGAAGAGCAAAAGAGACAAAATCGATCGAAAAATATCGCCTCAGATTTATGAGATGAAGCTTCAACCCCAGATTGCCAACAAAACATATCATTCCAGAGAACCAAACTTTTGCGCGCTCTTTTGTCATGATACATCGTGACGCCGAGATGCTCCGATGAAAAAAAATGGATTCTCGATCCCTAATGCCGATCTTTGGAAGACCTTGAGTGTAAATTTACGTTATAATGCACAACACAATAACCCTGCGTATTTCAATACATCATTTTCATGTCCGTGTATATCCCTATGATACTATGATATTCTTAACAATATATAAACTATCGAACCAGAACAAAATATTAAAAAACCTCACCACTTGCTTCGGGTAATTAGCACCATCTTGAAAAAACCTCTTCAACCAATATTCTATGGTGACAGCGTCTTGTCGTTCTGTTATCGCTTCGGAAACTGCAAACTGACCTTTGTCACAGTTCAAAACAGCGAGGTGCAAAAACAAAGAATGTGATTTTTCATTCGGCATCAGTACGCATTTTTTTGCTATTCCAGAAGTGGCGTCTATTATCATAGGTACTTTGTCAGAATACATGTTCCAGAGGTTGATTTGTACATTTGAGTGAATGTGGATGAAAAAGAAATCATCTCCTATTCCATGTATTATATTTTTACCGAGAGCCATTCTTTTCATTATTTTAAGGGCTTCGATAGGATTAGGGTGTAAATACTTGGATGCCTTAAACCTCGATTTGAGCGTCCGCAAGACTTGTTCCGTGTATAATATTGGTGGTTCCGGATCCCCTTGAGCTTGCAATTTGCGTCTCTCTTGGGCTATATACACATCTACAGATTTATCATCGGTATCGGCACCAACCTGTTTCCTTTTTAAACCCCTCAGTTGACGTTTGCCGCATTCCCTTCCATTGCCTTCTTCAGATATCTCACACTCCAGTTTAGTATTTAAATCATCGGTCAGGTTGTCAATCCTAATTTCTATTTTTGCTCCACAGTGACAATGACCTTGCAAGAATAAATTTATTTATCATAAGTAAAATAAAAGTAGTATTTCATTTGGCACATATAACTGAAATAAACATTCAGAACTATAGGATTCGTTTTCCCTTGGACGATCTTCCAGGGTGAAATCATCACCTATGTGAAGTTGGCCCCCCCACTTTGAGTTTTGCAACTTTTTTTTTATCGAATCGTTTGGTGGTCGTATGGTGGTGTTTGGTAGCTCATTTTTGAGGTTTGGTGGCGAAGGGTGTTTACGGAATTTCGAAAACAAAATTTGAGCGTGAAGTTGGCCCCCCCACATTGACATTTTCAAGTTTTTTTTTTTTTTATCGATTGCTGGTCGTTGGCTGGTGTTTGGTAGTCCACTTTCCAGGTTTGGTGGCGAACCATTTTTTTTAGAAAACCGAAAAAAAAACGTGAAGTTGGCCCCCCCACATTGACATTTTCAATTTTTTTTTTTTTTAATCGATTGCTGGTCGTTGGCTGGTGTTTGGTAGTCCACTTTCCAGGTTTGGTGGCGAACCATTTTTTTTAGAGAATCGAAAAATGAAAAAAAAAAAACCTGAAGTTGACCCCCACATTGAAATTTTCAAGTTTTTTTTTTTCTAATCGATTGCTGGTCGTTGGCTGGTGTTTGGTAGTCAAAAGGGTATCAAATAGAAGAATCGTTATAGTCCAACACGCATTTTATGATTGTTCTTATACACGTTAACCACATCTTCGGCGGCTGCTCCGAAACATCATATTTATGGATGCAGATCAGTTCAGCCATTTCTTATTTTTACGATGCGCTAACTCATAAAAATAATCAATAATCATAGAATTGTGAGTTTCAGGGTTAATCCTAATTCGCAGTTGTAGAACGCGAATTTTGAGGATAGTGGATACAGCTGTGGGCGCTCGCAATCGTTGTATATCTCCGATTCCTCCTGTCGTCTGCTGCGCCGGTCTTCTTGTTCTTTTTCCTTTAGGTTGGCTATATGTTGCGCCGGTCAGGGTGCCGTCACATGAAGAGCCGGAACGGAAAAACGGAACGGAACGGCGTATGCGTAGGTGTAAGTATACATACACGCAACACACAGAAAAAGTTACTAGATTCCGTTCCGTCTTTCCGTTCCGGAACTTCATGTGACGGCACCCTTCGGCTGCTGTCCCATGGCGCCCGGATCGACGGAACGGAGGCTCGGAACGGAAATATTCACTAGATTAAATCACTAGATCTCACCAAATTTAGTTAGATCTAGTGATTTATTAAGTTGGATTTAACCAAATTTAGTTAGATCTAGTGTTTTATCAAGTTAGATCTAGTGAATTTCTCCGGTCCGGGCCTCCGTTCCGGGCGCCATGTGACAGCAGCCTTAGGCAGCCGTCCCATGTAGCTCCGGATCGGAAAAACGGAACGGAATCTAGTAACTTTTCCTGTGTGTCGCGTGTATGTATACACCTATACATACGCCGTTCCGTTCCGTGATTCCGTTCCGGCTCTTCACGTGACGGCAGCCTTAAGCCGTTTTTCAATTCTTCATTCAACGATAGAAAGACCACTCGTTTTCCGAAAAGTTCGAAGAATGCTCACGTTCATCGATGCTTTCCCAGTGGCTAACTGTTTTTCTTCCCAGTTTTGCTTTCTTTCTATTCGCATTTTATGTACCCATGGCCGTCGAAGCAGTCGACAGAAGAAACCTCAAAAGCCATGACTTCAGCGTCCCGCCGCTGTCAACTGTTAATCTAGAATTTCGCGAGGGAACGAATAATTACTCCCTCAAAATGCATGCTTCGCTATAACCTACGTAGATATTTGACATTCATCAAATCGTAGATTGACGGGCGAAGTATTTTGCGGTAGAAATCACTCGTTCTCTCGCAAAATTTGAGGTTAAGGTGACCACTGAGAGAAATGAGACGTCGAAAGGTGGAATCGTCGCAAGGGTGCGCCCAAAAATTTACTATGCGATCTTTGAGAAACGAATATTTTTTTCGTGTGATACGACTGTTCAGAGATGAATTCATTTTGGATTTTCTCTATGTACACTTTCTCAAAAGCTGCTCCAAAATGATCAGCCCATACATGCTCGGTTATGTAAACGTGGGTTACCTTTTCCCTAGAGATAGCTCTCAAATGTTTGAAAAGGAATTGATGTGAAACAATCAGACGTGACCCCTGGGGTAAATGTAACCCACGTGTATACAACCGGGTAATAGTGGCATAATCCCGATGACTAATATTTTTGGTTGTATATTTTGAATAGTTGGTTCTAGAAGTTGAAAAAAAAAACAACGGAATTCGTATCAATCTAAGCCTACGCCAATCAGTTTTGAGTGAAGCAGATGCCTTTCACCTATGGATCAATTTTATCTATTCATGTCGGATAAGCCCTGGAATGTACTGGGATAAGGTTTGCAACTGATGTCAGAACGTACCTATATTAAACTGGAGCAAGTTTAATTTGATCAATATGGTAATTACAGCTAAAAACTTGTAAAGATGTTCTATCTACTGGCAATATATAGAGCAGCATGAGGTACTACTTCGGTGTTGCAGCTGACTACTTTCATAGAAGTTTCAATGTCGTTGTACAGTTCGCAACGACCATCCAATCTCCTACAGTAAGCTACGTAATGACCTGGTGTATAAGCAACAATGCCACTTAGCCTGAAACAACGGAAAAGAACTGTTAAAAAGATTCTGGATTTTAGGGATACGAATTTATTCAATACTCAAGAGTTTGAACAGAGTATCCACGACGAGCAGAAATATACATGAAACAAAACATATTGCTAATTAAAACAGGGTAAATATCAGGTTCGATTTCCAGAGAAAATTAAAGAAGCTCTACAATGAGATTGATTTTTTTCCGGAAGTACACGTCAAAAATCAACTTATCAATTCAAAGAACTCAGTCACATTGAAAAAATGCATGATCACTATATTGAATACATTTGTGAGCCACCGTGTATGAGCCATGCTGAATCGTGCGAAGGAAATCATCTGACACGGAGTTGACCAGAACTCCGGATCACAGAGCTGGTCCAAACCTTGAGAGATGTTTTCTTGTTCCCCAATATGAAGCATATGACATATAATTCTCCAAAATGGGCCTTCGTTCTCTTGGCAAGCCCCGCTTGATAGTAATATCCAGCGGCAGATGAATATTTGACGCTGGTGACAATAGTTTGTTCTTCTTCATCGTATTGAGTCTTCTTAGGCTGGAATCTGGTCATTAGTGTCAAATCATGATTATTATACTCGTTTGAGGCAGTTCAACCAACTTTTAAGCTTCCGACAAGCATGTAAATGGTCCTTCGCCACAGTGAAATAGCCTTCGGAGCTCACGTCGTTGTCTTTCAAAGAATCTCTACATGGACCGGAGACCTTCAAACTCACAGAACTTGTTTGGAATTAGGTGACAAAAGTAACAGAGGAGTGAAATGAGAAGACTAGCTTTCAACTTCAAAAATTATTTTCTTTTTTTTTTTGTTACATATGGTTAGACTTAATCTTTTACTTCTCTTGATTCGACGAATACATATTCACAGAGAAATCGGAAAATAAATCTTTTAACTGCATTTTCTGAATACTTTCGGTACTCATTTCAAACAAGTTGTATGAGTTTGAAAGTCTCCGGTCCATGTAGAGATTCTTTGAAAGCCAAGGACGTGAGCTCCGAAGGCTATTTCGCTGTGGCGAAGGACCATTTACATGCTTGTCGGAAGCTTAAAAGCTGGTTGAACTGCCTCAAACGAGTATAATAATCATGATTTGACAATAATGACCAGATTCTAGCCTAAGGAGACTCAATACGATGAAGAAGAACAAACTATTGTCACCTGCGTCAAATATTCATCTGCCGCTGGATATTACTATCAAGCGGGGCTCGCCAAGAGAACGAAGGCCCATTCTGGAGAATTATATGTCATATGCTTTATATTTGGGTACAGGAAAACATCTCTCAAAGTTTGGGCCAGATCTGTGATCCGGAGGGCTGGTCGACTCCTTGTGAGTAAACTAACCTGAAGTTCTGTTGTGACAGTTGTATCTGCTTTGGGAAATCTTTAAGGAAACATCTTAATCCAGATACTGCTGACACATCGATGCGGATGTCAAGTTCAATAAACAAATGATGATTTGCTTTTTGCGAAATTGTACACCTCCCAAAACAACTTTCTTTTGTACACTTAGTACTCTTGATACGTGAGAATTGTATCGCTCTTTCTAAGGACTCGAAGCCTAGCTCTGCTATGTCTTTGTGATTCACGGTGAGACATGGTGAAGCTATTGTCTGTGCAGGGCAAGCTTCGTTTGAACATTCTTTGGTTGTATGAACGCTGGGTTCAGACTCCATCAATTTACGCCATAGGTTCACTACGTTATCCCAAGCAGTAAACGACTCGATAATAGTGACCCCTTCGACCACAAGCGTGGATTTCATCGTTGACAGATATAAGGGCTTCAACAACGTTGCTCGTCTCTTCAACAGCTCTGCATTTGGTCCATTTTCCAGAAAGTAAGAAACAAACTGAAGGGTCGCATTACTGGATTTTTCAATGATACTTTTATAATCCTTGCAATCAAGGGCGCTAGTTAAAAGCAATTCTATAATTGCATCAAATGCACAAGTATTGTTCGGAATCACTTTGCATTGTACTATTTTTCCATCCGTTAGTTTTACTTTTTCAGTTGAGATAGGATTACAAATATTGCCATTCCTGAGTAAGTACCCCTTTTTCATTGAAATCACATTGTTATAGTGGCCAATTTCAGGGAATGGTCTAAAGTATTTGCTTCTTTTCTTATTGTTTTCTTTAGCGTAGTTCTGTGCATCGCACAGTAGGAGAAAAGCCCAAAAACCTGGCCAAAACCTCAAATGACCTTTGACGGGAATGGAAATTGGCCTACAGGGGTTTTCAAGGTCGCTGATTACGAATCTGAAAGCCAAATTATCGTAAACAAAATGGCCGATCCAATATGGCTGACATGAATGTTAAAAAGTTGCCAGATGTCGACAAAAATTGGTATTTACGGGTTTTCAAGGTCGCTGATTACGAATCCGCAAGCCAAATTATCGTAAAAAAAATGGCCGATCCAATATGGCCGACATGAACGTTAAAAAGTTACCAGATGTTGACAAAAATTGGTATATACGGGTTTTCAAGGTCGCTGATTACCAATCCGATATCTATTGTTTATAACTTGCAACAAAGAGCTTACAGCAAATTGTTATAAACAAAATGGCCGAGTATCCTGCTAAATAGATAAATTAATATATTTAAAAAAATCATCATAATAAAATAAACGTGAACAGTGTATTCTACGCAATTATTATTTTTATTTCCAAAATACATACGGAACGTTTCAAAAATAGAAAATTTTATTCTTAATCAAAATCGTAATCGGAGTCGGAGTCAAATACTTCTTTCCTTGTCAGCACCAATTCTTTGTAACCGGATCCTGTAATAAAGACATAAAATTGTAGAAAATTGGTGTTAAAGGAAAAGATAAAATTTTCAATTAATACAAAAACTTGAACAATGTACATTATTTTACCAAATAAATAACCGCAATAATTGAAATAATTTAAAAAAAATTAGACAGAAAATATTGACATGGATTTGGTTAAAAGAAAGCTTTGCTTACTATATAATATATGTATATTCAAATATTTTATTTGAATGTTATAACATTTCATTCATATTTAAGAAATTTTTATGTGGTTGATTTTAATATGTATATATATATATATGCATACGTATATATCATAATTAAATCACAGAAAATTTATATATATATATATACACATCCATATATATTAAAATAATTTATTTCAAGCGTATAACAGCCGTCTTGTCCGTTATGATGCTACTTCACCCATTCTCAGGTAGAGGCGCAGAGGCTGCTCAATAGTGCCGCGTGCACGCTCGGCTACCGCACGATGCGAAAAAAATCATAACGGACAAGACGCACGTTTTCCGCAGGTAAGTCTTGTAAATTTCGAAAGCTTATACATTAAACTAAAGGCCGAGACTAGGAGCTTTGCAAAATGTGACAAAATATATAACTTTTCGGACCGTTGAAAATATAAGTTTTCAAAATTATTCAATTTTATTTATGCCGAAGGCTATACTACATTTCAATCATTTATACATAAACTTTAGATTCAACCGATGTAAAAACATGTTCTACATACCTCCAGAAGTCGTATCCATGTTGCAGAATTGAAATTAAACCCGTCACTTTCAAGTTATGGGTTTTTGAAGTCAGCGTTATTTTCGTCTGTTCAGCGCGTGACACGTACACTCTTCACGAACACTAACTGCCAACTGACGCTGCGGCGCAGGTATACACTTAAAGGGCTTTCCCTTCCACAATAGAATGCAGTTACTAGTCCTCTACCTGAATGACTACTCAACTGACCCTATTTCGAAAATTTATTTTTTGGGGTTTTGGCCAGGTTTTTGGGCTTTTCTCCTACTGTGCATCGGCGAGATTCTGATCTATAATAACAATACACATAACTTAGTACCCCACATCATTTCATTTTTTACCATAGGCATTTTCACAAATCTCGATAGTTTTTGTAAACGTCAAGATTTTAATTGCATAGAATTCCATTGCATAGCAGGTGCAGCTACAACAGAAAAGTTGAAAATATTATTTCGTTCCTATTGGAAATACTATAATTGAATTGACAAATTACCTGACGCCGGAGCACATTGATTTGGATCTAGATTTACCATATCTGGACGAGCTTCATTCAGTCCGATGGTTTCATTAATGCTCTTACAGGTCTCTGTTTCAGTAGACTTCTGCAGTAATTCCGCCGAACAGACTTTGTCGATGTCAGAATCTTCATCACATAACGTATCCATCGGTAAAATGTCCTCAAGCTCTGCGCTAGAGGTTTTACGAATCTTCGATGCTTTATTTTTCCAATTGTCCACTGACAACAAATCTATATCTTCAGAATTTGCATTTTCGTGAATCATACCAACATTGGTGTTACTTTTGCTACTCGACTTCAAGTCATTATTTCGATTCTGATCAGTCATTCGGTAGCAAATTAACTTTGAAGCGAAAAGCCTTGCACCTCCACTTAGATCTTGCAAATGCATTTTAACAAACTTGTCAGCTCGTAGTGGTTTACCATATTTGGACATCACTCTTGTCTTCAAATCATTGAAGTAACCCTCGCAAGAACTTGATGAAGCATGTTTGTACTTCGATTGAAAATACGGTATCATCACACCTGTCCACAAAGGAAATTCTCTCATTATTCGCTGCAAGTGCTTAAAAAATTCAGGCAGATAAAATGGATTTAAATCTCCTCTCTTCTGTCCAATACCTTCTTTAGCTATAGATTGAAGTTCTTCGACCCACTGTTCAATTCGATTGATGGGCTGGGCTTCATCACACACATAATCCTCAAGATCGGATGTCTCTTTATTCTCATCATTCTGCAATAATATGCCGGTATCTAGGTTTCGCTCTGCTATGACACCTTCCAACCGTGTTCTGGCATATTGTGCTGATCGATCTGAATCCTCATCGCTGGTGTAGCCATTGTATGGATGAATAGCGACAATACTGGTTAACAAGTAAATTTCTTGCAAATCATCGAAAGTTTGACAGTCCACCATTAAGGCCACACACCGAATATAAAAATCTTTTATAGCGGTTTGCCTGATAGCAGTAAAGCACTTCCACCGTGTGACTAAATGTATCAGGTGTGCAACATCTACTCTTATAAATGTATTTGCAGGCCTGAAAGTAGTTTCAGTACTTCCCTTGTGATCCATCAGAAATCTGAAGCATGTGTCTACATATGCTTTAGTGGTTTGATTATTGAATGCCAGAGCGAGTGCACATAGAAGTGCTCTTGAATAATCACAAACTGCCTCTGGTGGCTTAGGTACATGTCTGACCCATTGCCGTAGCCAAAATTCTATAAACTCCATCTCGTTCTTTTCGGATAGCATTTGGTTGACTGCTATTGTACGCCCGTCAAAGTTTACGACGATTGAATAAAGAAATATGTGTCCAGATTTGCTATTCGGACCCCTCGCTAGAGACAGTACAACACTTCCTGTCGCATCGATGCTAATGAAAGCAGAATCTCTTCTTAATCGACGAAATTCTTTATAAGCATGGACTTGGACTTGAGATTCATAGAACGTATAAAAAGGATTGGATCCAACACCTTGTACCGAACCTGCATACGGACCCGAATCCATCATATCTTCTATTGCTCGAACAATATCTCTACTATCAGCTTTTTTAACACCTAGATCCTTTTCGAGTTTTTCTTTCTTCGCTTGTCGCCCTACATCAGGATTGTACAAGATTGGAGGTTCAATATCCCCAATATCCATCTCCTCTCTAGCAATTCTTTTTCGCCAATTTGAGCAGCCTTCAGCTACTAGATCTTTCGATATCTCTTCTCTCTCTTGACCTGCAAGTGGTCGTTTCACTTCTTCGTGATCATCGTACGAGGTGTCACGAGTGTGTACTTCGACTATGACATCTACATTTTGGCCTGGTTCATTTTGCACATAACCTTTAAAAATGTTAGAACACTGTTTACTAATGCATCTTCCAACTATCTTCATGTAGTTTTCAGCCTCTGGAGAAGGATGAATCTTGGCTCGCTTGAAGGCATAAGCACATGGAAGCCTGAATTGTTTCCAGAATTGGTAAAAGATTTTGTGTGTCCAGACCCCTGGTTTTAGTATCAAATAGCGTCTGTCACTGTATTCAACTGGAACTTCAGGTTTGATGATTTGCCACAGATCTTTCTTTATAGTAAGGTAAAAGTCAGGTTGTTTCTTGTAATCTGGGTCTCCGTCATCAACCTTGCTGACATTTGAAATCGTCATATCACCAGAGGTATCGATCAGGCTGTCATTGTTACTGTTATTGTTTACATCTGGTAAACAAATTCCCAATTCTTTCCTGGCCAGGGTTAAAATTTGTCTTCGATCTTCACGGACGTTGCTATATGCATTATGCGCACTCCATTTCCCTCCCAATCTATTGCTGATAGCATTCCACACTGGAGAGGTATATTGTGGCAATTCAGTTCTGCTGAAATGTTCAGAATACTCTTTCAATGCCTCAATTGCATCTGCTACCGTGACACTTGGAGCACGCGGCATCTGGAATCATTTTCACATTTTTAGTTATACGTGCATGTTTGTATTTTGAATTACAATCGCATAATCAAACTGTGAATAACAGTAATAGAGTTAATTTTCCTTGACGAGTACATGACTCGGAAATTTCTTATAGATTGATCAAATTCTGTCAAAACTTGAGGACCACATCTATGAGAACAAAATTAATACATTCTAGAGGTGAGATGTGAAAGAAAATCATCGGAGCCACACCAATACTGCTAGATTGTCATAACATATATATAGAAGAACATCTCTATGATCTGTGATAAAAGTGTTTAACCGATGAAGGGCCTCCTCAGCATTGCCCTCCGGAATTAGCCAAAATAAATTGTCTGTGTCTACACTTTCATTGCAGGCTGGAAATTTCTTTGTAATACACATGTAATCATAATCTAGGCACTGTGTAGCCCCATTATCTTATTAGACTTTTTCTAATTATGCATAGAACGAGCAAAGTATTTCGTAATTAGGATCTGCCCATATAGCGGCTTTCTCCGTGCGGAAGCATGAAATCTTCAATTAGTTCGACGTAATCTAATTCAATCCTCCTGAGTTTACACCTTTAAGCAAATATCCGATCAAATATTTTAGCCTCTTGAAATTCAATCCAACCGTACCTCAATATTTAATTCCAATTCATCCGACCAGCATAAAATTTTTCTTAGGATCAAACCAACATCACGTGCTTCAAACTCACTTCTTCAGTTCTTCTTCTTTGTTGTTCTTGATCAGTGTTCAAACCACGGAGTAGGAATGAAGAGTGCAAACTCGGGAACAAAAAGCGACCCCGGTTTTTGGAACACTTAAAACCGCGTTAGCTGAATGCGATCTCAACGCTGCGGCCGGAGAATTCCGAAAGTTGACAAAACAAAAGATGAAAGACGGAGCCGCGGTAGATGTATGTACATTATTGACAATTTTTTCCATTCTTCGTCAAATATCTACGTAGGTTATAGCGAAGCATGCATTTTGAGGGAGTAATTATTCGTTCCCTCGCGAAATTCTAGATTAACAGTTGACAGCGGCGGGACGCTGAAGTCATGGCTTTTGAGGTTTCTTCTGTCGACTGCTTCGACGGCCATGGGTACATAAAATGCGAATAGAAAGAAAGCAAAACTGGGAAGAAAAACAGTTAGCCACTGGGAAAGCATCGATGAACGTGAGCATTCTTCGAACTTTTCGGAAAACGAGTGGTCTTTCTATCGTTGAATGAAGAATTGAAAAACGGCTTAAGGCTGCCGTCACGTGAAGAGCCGGAACGGAATCACGGAACGGAACGGCGTATGTATAGGTGTATACATACACGCGACACACAGGAAAAGTTACTAGATTCCGTTCCGTTTTTCCGATCCGGAGCTACATGGGACGGCTGCCTAAGGCTGCTGTCACATGGCGCCCGGAACGGAGGCCCGGACCGGAGAAATTCACTAGATCTAACTTGATAAAACACTAGATCTAACTAAATTTGGTTAAATCCAACTTAATAAATCACTAGATCTAACTAAATTTGGTGAGATCTAGTGATTTAATCTAGTGAATATTTCCGTTCCGAGCCTCCGTTCCGTCGATCCGGGCGCCATGGGACAGCAGCCGAAGGGTGCCGTCACATGAAGTTCCGGAACGGAAAGACGGAACGGAATCTAGTAACTTTTTCTGTGTGTTGCGTGTATGTATACTTACACCTACGCATACGCCGTTCCGTTCCGTTTTTCCGTTCCGGCTCTTCATGTGACGGCACCCTGACCGGCGCAACATATAGCCAACCTAAAGGAAAAAGAACAAGAAGACCGGCGCAGCAGACGACAGGAGGAATCGGAGATATACAACGATTGCGAGCGCCCACAGCTGTATCCACTATCCTCAAAATTCGCGTTCTACAACTGCGAATTAGGATTAACCCTGAAACTCACAATTCTATGATTATTGATTATTTTTATGAGTTAGCGCATCGTAAAAATAAGAAATGGCTGAACTGATCTGCATCCATAAATATGATGTTTCGGAGCAGCCGCCGAAGATGTGGTTAACGTGTATAAGAACAATCATAAAATGCGTGTTGGACTATAACGATTCTTCTATTTGATACCCTTTTGACTACCAAACACCAGCCAACGACCAGCAATCGATTAGAAAAAAAAAAACTTGAAAATTTCAATGTGGGGGTCAACTTCAGGTTTTTTTTTTTTCATTTTTCGATTCTCTAAAAAAAATGGTTCGCCACCAAACCTGGAAAGTGGACTACCAAACACCAGCCAACGACCAGCAATCGATTAAAAAAAAAAAAAATTGAAAATGTCAATGTGGGGGGGCCAACTTCACGTTTTTTTTCGGTTTTCTAAAAAAAATGGTTCGCCACCAAACCTGGAAAGTGGACTACCAAACACCAGCCAACGACCAGCAATCGATAAAAAAAAAAAAAACTTGAAAATGTCAATGTGGGGGGGCCAACTTCACGCTCAAATTTTGTTTTCGAAATTCCGTAAACACCCTTCGCCACCAAACCTCAAAAATGAGCTACCAAACACCACCATACGACCACCAAACGATTCGATAAAAAAAAAGTTGCAAAACTCAAAGTGGGGGGGCCAACTTCACATAGGTGAAATCATCTGTATCAAAATCAAAATGCGCAGAAGTTTAAGTACAGAATGTTGTTACAATTCCGATTCAAGTTTTACATCGTCACAGTGGTGAATATTATATTGCATTGTAATAAATAATTATGTTAATATAGGGTCAAAAAATTAAATCGAGAAATAAGAAATACATCGCGAGCTGTCGGCGTGTGCCATATTTCGATTGATATTTCATGGTACGCAGCTTTGATCCAAAAAAGGGATGCTAAGCGGGATTCCACGTGCAATACCGAACACATACATGTCAAAACATCTTCATTTTACGCAATAATGAATGAATAATATCGATCCTAGTGGTTTTTGACAATTGGCGAGCGTCAAGTGGTCGGAACACTGATCTCTGATCAGTGGGTCAGAATGATGGTAATCTGTCGTAATGGGAGTTTGCAATGTGCATAAAGTTAGCCCCGCCTTTTTCGATAAACTGAAAAACAAATGTTGTGCTGGATTGTGCTCGACTTGTGCTACTTAGTGCCATGGACAATTTTTTATTTTCTCTCAATTTACAGATTTTATTCAGAAAAACCACTATTACGATAACAGATAACCCCGCCTCTTTCCATAAAATGAAAAACAACAAGTGCGCCGGATTGTGTTCGACGTGTGCTACTTTGTGCCGCAGACATTTTTTTTTTCTTGATCTATAGATTTTATGTAGAAAAAACCACTCTTACGATAAAAGATAGCCCCACCATTTTGTTGAAATGAAAAATTACTACTGTGCTGAATTGTGCTCAGTACACTCGTTCGCCGCAGTTACCTGCCGCAGTTACGAGCACGATTCGCGCCGCAGATACGAGCTAAATCACCTTCTCCTTACCCCCACTTACCAACCGCACACAGCGCGCACGAGCCGCCTTTTCCGACGCTCGCGCATAGTTGTGCGCAACAACATTCATGGACACGCGCACACATTCAACGATAGTCCAGGGAGTGGGGAGCCCCTGTCGCGCTCGTAAGAGCGACACTCGGCGGTCCCGACCTGCTCGTAACTCCGGCGAACGAGTACGTGCCACTTTGATGTGTGTGAACCTGGCCCCGCTTTTTGGAAATTCTGGAAAATTATTGATAGTTCCGTTTGCACCCGGGATAGTCCTCGAGTTCCTTATAGATGAAAAAAATAATTCCTTCGATTTGACCCAAAAATCGGCGCTACGAAAATATGAGGTGCTAACTTCCCGTAGCACCGCATTTTCGGAAAAATTTTTTTTTTTTCGTTGCTATCGATAGTTCTCAAAGAGTTCTACAGTTCCCAACTGTTGAAAATAATAGTTTCGCTTATCTAGTATTTTTTATCGATTTTTTTTCGAAAATTTATCAGCACCGCATCACCCAGACCTCTGCGGTGCTGGGGATTTGAGAGTTGTTTTCGAGAGTTCCGGCGAGTTCTAGGATAGTTCCAATGACCTACCTCAGTTTCAACAATAGTTCCGCTGATCTAGTATTTTTTCATTGTTTTTTTCGATAATTTATTAGCACGGCATCACCCAGAACTCTGCGGTGCTGGTAAATTTTCAAAAAGAATTGATAAAAAATACTAGATGAGCGGAATTATTGTTGGCACTGAGGTAGATCGTTGGACCTATCCTAGAACTCGCCGGAACTTTCGAAAACAACTCTCAAATCCCCAGCACCGCAGAGTTCTGGATGATGCGGTGCTGATAAATTTTCGAAAAAAATTGATAAAAAATACTAGATAAGCGGAACTATTATTTTTAACAGTTGGGAACTATAGAACTCTTCGAGAACTAGCGATAGCAACGGAAATTTTTTTTTTTTTTCGAAAATGCGGTGCTACGGGAAGTTAGCACCTCATATTTTCGTAGCGCCAATTTTTGGGTCAAATCGAAGGAACTATTTTTTTTCATATATCAGGAACTCGAGAACTATCCCGGGTGCAAACGGAACTGTCAATAATTTTCCAGAATTTCCAAAAAGCGGGGCCAGGTTCACACACATCAACGTGGCACGTATACTGAGCACAATTCAGTACAGTAGTAATTTTTCATTTCAACCGAATGGCGGGGCTATCTGTTATCGTAAGAGTGGTTTTTTCTAAATGAAATCTATAGATCGAGAAAAAAAAAAATGTCCACGGCACAAAGTAGCATGTATAGGTACTGAGCACAATCCGGCACACTAGTTGTTCTTCGTTTTATCGAAACAGGCGGGGCTATCTATTATCGTAAAAACAACTTATCTGGATAAAATCTGTAAATGGAGAGAAAAAAAAAATTATTTCCGGCACAAAGTAGCACACGTCGAGCACAATCCAGCACATTAACATTTGTTTTTCAGTTTATCGAAAAAGGTGGGGCTAACTTTATGCACATGAGTTTGTAGCTCCACCCAAGAGATGGCGTGGCGCGCGTATCGGGCGGGAGTATTCGATAGGTGTATCGCAGTGGTGTATCGTGTACGCGCGCCACGCCATCTCTGAGGCGTGGCCACGAACTCCCAATACGACAGCTGATTACCATCATTCCGACCACTTGACGCTCGTGAATTGTCAAAAACCACGAGGATCGATATTATTCATGCATTATTGCGTGAAATGAAGATGTTTTGACATGTATGTGTTCGGTATTGCACATGGAATTCCGCTTAGCATCCTTTTTTTAGATCAAAGCTGCGTACCATGAAATATCAATCGAAATATGGCACACGCCGACAGTTCGCGATGTATTTCTCATTTTTCGATTGAATTTTCTTCGCGATTTCGACGATTCTCATTTCTTAGACACAACCCATTACCCACGAATCATCGAGTGCCAGAAGAAAAATTAATTTAATATCACCGTTTCGAAGATTTTCGACAAAATAACAAAGGTCGGTAAAAATCGAGTAAGCATCCACTTAACGCCACAAAACATCAAGCAGAATCTCGACACGAATTATTGACGTGTTTTATATTTTATGCTAGCACGAAAAAAATTATCAGCTATAAATATGGTTTTGGTTTTTTATCTTACTCTTATAATTAGCGATTACTGTCAGCTGACCGCTGGATTAATTTTCTTCAGTTTTTGAAGTTTGAGGCTAGGACCTTGTGTTCGAAAATATACTCATTGACTTTTCATACGATTACACTGGGTTGGTTGTATAATGTATGAAATAGCATCTTACCATTCATCTTTTCACTGGCCCCTGTTCTTGTTATATAATGATTTGCGAAGTGAAATGCATGTTTCAATTTCAGGGAGTTCCATAGAGCTGCTGACACCTTTTCGGTCCATACATTTTTTCGCAATATTGTACGCGTCCGTTCGGTTCTATGACCCTTTTTAGTTTTTGAAGTGCGAACTACTTCAGTAAGCAAATCATCGAATTCTGTTTTGGGGATTGCGAAGGTGAAGTTCCTGGTATTTTTCAGGCTGTCATCAAGAGATTGCGTGCCCCTTTCATCCGATAAGGTACTGTTATTCCGTGTTTTATCCAACGACGTATCCAGAAACTGTGTTTCTAGTAACATATCTTTCAGATTATACCTATTATTCACGGTATACGAATGCAGACTACTGTCGGCGCAAAAAGTTTTGGCACCTTAATTCGAGTGACCATAACTTCTGCAAAAAAAATGATGGAGCATAGAATCAAAAACTGTCGTCAGGAGCCGAGTTTTCTGCATCTTATGGTTATTAACAAATTTTCCTTGAAGAATTGCGTGAGCCGCTATGATCTCCGAAGGGTTGAAAAACGTAGTTTTCAGGGAGTCAATTAGCGTACGTTGACTTCAACTCGTCACAGTTTGTCCAAAAAAAGCGTTAAAAATCTGCAAAAATTCAGAAAGATTCCCGAACCATTCACGAACATAAATGCGCTTTGAAATTTGAAAAATGTTCAAAAACCTGGACACCAGATGAAAAAAAGTTCGATGATGTGAATCGGCGAACGGCTTGGTCTAGGAGAATCTGAGCTAGCTCAAAATTTTCGTTGAAATATACACTATTTGATTCCGTAACTAGTTTCCGGCTCACAATACCAATCTTGCTGTAATCGGCGTCGATAATTTTTCTAAATAGCGAGGGGCTCTTTGTGCCTGAATCGCGATATTCGTCGCTGTTTTCCCCTCTTCCTTCCCGCCGGCCGACGCAATTGTTGCTCGCGGTCCTCGTACACACATCAAGAGGCTCGGTAGAGCCTCACGCCAAGTACATTAAAAAAAAAAAAAAAATTTTTTTGTACGCGCGAGCTCGCTCGACCGAGCCTTATTACCCGAACGGGAGTTACTCTAACCTATACCGTGAATTATATCCTTGATTTATAGGCCTCGCTGTACACACGGTTACAGAAATAGACTTATTCTAGGATGTGGGCACGAAAAGCTTTCATTGGAGCTCTAAATCGATTAAATCGGTGTCCGGAGTGCTGAGATATGATAATTCACTGATTCTAATACCTCGTTTCATTCTCATAATTTCGTCGTCTTAGTCATCGTCGTCAAGAAATTTGTGATTCAAACCCATGGGCACAAAATAACAGAAAGGAAAACTCCAAACCAGAGTTGTATAGAGTGGTACGAGAGTCACGATGCAGATGGCGCTAGCTTAACACTTGAGCGATATGGTTGGCTGGATGCGCTGGACCCAACAGAAAGGGCCAATCATATCGCTGAGTGTCAAGCACCGTGTTGCACAGTGCTCATAAGAAGCAGGCCTTGTCTTGCCGAGAATGTAAACACCCGCCATTTTGGAAATTAGAATCGAGAATCGATGCCCAAGATAGATGTCAGTTTCGTTCGTTCGGAGATATAAAATTTTCATTGTTTTGCTTTGATTTTCGACTTCGTTACTTCTCACACTGTTGAATTAATCTATCTACGTTTGAACCAAATGAATGAGTTGCAGCAGATCGGGTTGGTCTCCCATAAAATGACGGTGCTCTCAATGTTGCAATTGTAGGTTAGAGTATCGTGTTGATGACAGAGGTTATTTAACTCGTCAATACCCATTCAATAATTAAATTCATGATGATATATGAAACAACAGTTTTTAACGGATAATTTCACGATTAGGTTTATCTTGCGTGACACAAGACTTTCTCAGACAGGTTTCTTATATTCACATGAACAAACATTGCTAACTGTCAGATGATTATTAAAATGATCCAAATCTTATTCAGTTATTCGTTGTCAAGAGGCTCGGTAGAGCCTCGCGCCAAGTACATGAATTCATTTATTCGTTGTAGATTCAGCGTATTTTCATTTGTAATTCAGTAGCGAGTCGCTGCGTGACAAATCTGACGAGAGCAAATGCTAGAGTTGCAAAATATCAGGATACTCACCGATAGAGTGATTTGAACTCACCGATAGAGTGATTTGAACTCACCGATAGAGTGATTTGATACAAGAAACGGCAAGAAGTCAGATCAATCGAGCAGATTACAGGCGTGGGACCGCAACAAATTCTATTTCAGGCTCTACGTTAAGCTTGTCCGAATAGGCTGGATTCTATATATTTCGATACCTTCCGCTTGGACCCGAGTTGTATGTCAACGCTAGACTCTGATGCTCCATGTTTCATCATCTTCGTATTGGAGTCCGTTGGAGTAAGGGAGACTATATTTCATATTTTATACTCCACGTCGACGAAGTGAATCGGATGATGCTAAAAATGAATGACTTCCCTAATCTCTTATCGTTAGCCTTTACTATTGGAAGATTTTGGATGTTGTGAATGAATAAATAGTATACAGATATATACAATATATATATATATATTTATTTATTTATATTATTCATTTATTTATATCATCTTTCTTATTTTTTATTTATTTATATCATTATTTTTCTTCCTTTATTATTTTTTATTTATATTATTTTTCTTATTAATAATATCCCCATTACTACCCGTACCGTGGGTGCGGTAGGGGTAGTATGGAGATTGCGGCTCAGTTGTCTCGTCTGTCCTTCTTATTCTTACCCCTACCGCCCCCACGGTACGGGTTAGCCATGTTGTACAGCAACGACACCAAGTTACGCTGCTGGCGCATGTGGGCCCGGTATCTTTGCCCCGCTCGCTGATGGCGTGCCACTGTGTTTGTTGAAAAAGAGAAAGTTACAACATTATTTTTTGATTATTCTAGTAAAGTATCACATAAAAAGTGCCTATTGAATGGGAACACTTGGAGAAGTCTGAATAAAATCATAATTGAATGAAAAAAGAATTATTACACCTGTTGAATGACAGTTCACTAAACAGTCTTATCAGAGATTCAGTCAAATAAATACTGCAAGCCTTACAAGCCTCAGGTTCGTAGCTCATGTTTCTCACTTAGAAAGGTTGCTCAATCGAGCGATGGATGGATCAAAACTGGAATCATACAACCTTGCGAGTAAGCTTGACGACGATCAAATAATTCTTCACGTTTGCATGACTTTGATGAGAAAAGTTACATGTAAGAATGTCAACTTACCACGAGCCACTTGTTGCTCATTCGCGGCATTCGGAGGAACAGCGGCAGCAGGCTGCACCACGTCTGCACCCTCCGCAGCAAGTCCTTCGTTGTCGGAGAATACAATCACATAGTAATATTGATAAGTTGCATCCAACCCGACACGAGCCTTACAATTTTTGACATTTTGAGCAATGAATGATTCAATTTATGAAATCAATAATAAGATTCGTTCAGATAAGCTACGATGGAGTGTCGTCAGGTTATAACGAAAGCGTGATTTACCGCTGGAGAAGTGTCTCCGATTTCGAGTTAGCGTAACGACCATCGAATAATCGTCCACGTTTGAATATCTTTAATGAGAATAGGAACGTAGGTACGGATGTCAATCATACCGTTAGCTGGCTGCTGCTGATTAGGTTGGGGAGGAGCCGCATCATCTCGGTCGACTGGCGGCTGCTCATCCGCAGCTGGTCTTACGTTCTCTGAGAATACGATCACACAGTATATTGATAAATAGCATCCGAACGCACAGGAGCCTTTCAATTGTTAATATTTTACGCAATGAATTGTTCAATTCATGAAATCAATAATGAGATCCGTTTGGACAAGTTACGATGAAGTTATTCAATTTGAATATTCTACAGTACACTTGGAATGATTTTTGTACGATAAGTGAATATGTTTCATACCGCCCACGTGTGGATTCACATTGCCGGTGGCGGAGGCAAGGGCTCTATCAATCAGACCACGACAATTTAGTACGAATTTTACATCGGAAATCGTGTATATTAAAATGCTTTGTATTTACGGACAGGCACGACAATTTAGTACGAATTTCACGTCGGAAATCGTGTATATTAAAATTCTTTGTACTTACGAACAGGATTGTTGAGGTCCCCGTCCGCCATGGCCCCTTCGACCCTTGCTATATTTACAGGTGGCAAGGGTGGAAATTCGTCATCGAATTCATCATCCTGATAAATGGATATAATGAACATATTCAATAATTCATCAGCTTGTCAACAAATACTCAATTATCGGTAAATATAATACAAACTTACGTCAAACCACATTCTGTCGTCTCCCTCAACCTCAACCGACTCTTGAGAAGACATTTTTTGAATGAAGATTCAAGATGAACCCACCACGGAACCCACGTTATTCAAAAGTTTAACCGACGAACAATGAAAATTGAGATTGAGAAGATGGGATTCCCCAAGGCACCACCACCATAAACTATGAGGACATCACATGAACAGTCATCTCACTGAAATCGGGGGAATACATACACGCAACCATAAAAAAAAAAGTTACTAGATTTTACACAATTTTCAACTGACTGTTGTATGACTTGTGATATTCTTAGTCTATGGTGTTGGTGCCTTGGGGAATCCCGTCTTCTCAATCTCAATTTTCATTGTTCCTCGGTTAAACTTTTGAATTATGTGGGTTCATCTTGACTCTTCATTCAAAGAATGTCTTCTCACGAGTCGGTTGAGGTTGAGGAAGACGACAGAATGTGGTATGACGTAAGTTTGTAGTATATTTACCGAGTATTGAGTATTTGTTGACAAGCTGATGAATTATTAAATACGTTCATTATATCCATTTATCAGGATGATGAATTCGATGACGAATTTCCACCCTTGCCACCTGTAAATATAGCAAGGGTCGAAGGGGCCATGGCGGACGGGGACCTCAACAATCCTGTTCGTAAGTACAAAGAATTTTAATAAACACGATTTCCGACGTGAAATTCGTACTAAATTGTCGTGCCTGTCCGTAAATACAAAGCATTTTAATATACACGATTTCCGATGTAAAATTCGTACTAAATTGTCGTGGTCTGATTGATAGAGCCCTTGCCTCCGCCACCGGCAATGTGAATCCACACGTGGGCGGTATGAAACATATTCACTTATCGTACAAAAATCATTCCAAGTGTACTGTAGAATATTCAAATTGAATAACTTCATCGTAACTTGTCCAAACGGATCTCATTATTGATTTCATGAATTGAACAATTCATTGCGTAAAATATTAACAATTGAAAGGCTCCTGTGCGTTCGGATGCTATTTATCAATATACTGTGTGATCGTATTCTCAGAGAACGTAAGACCAGCTGCGGAAGAGCAGCCGCCAGTCGACCGAGATGATGCGGCTCCTCCCCAACCTAATCAGCAGCAGCCAGCTAACGGTATGATTGACATCCGTACCTACGTTCCTATTCTCATTAAAGATATTCAAACGTGGACGATTATTCGATGGTCGTTACGCTAACTCGAAATCGGAGACACTTCTCCAGCGGTAAATCACGCTTTCGTTATAACCTGACGACACTCCATCGTAGCTCATCTGAACGAATCTTATTACTGATTTCATAAATTGAATCATTCATTGCTCAAAATGTCAAAAATTGTAAGGCTCGTGTCGGGTTGGATGCAACTTATCAATATTACTATGTGATTGTATTCTCCGACAACGAAGGACTTGCTGCGGAGGGTGCAGACGTGGTGCAGCCTGCTGCCGCTGTTCCTCCGTATGCCGCGAATGAGCAACAAGTGGCTCGTGGTAAGTTGACATTCTTACATGTAACTTTTCTCATTAAAGTCATGCAAACGTGAAGGATTATTTGATCGTCGTCAAGCTTACTCGCAAGGTTGTATGATTCCAGTTTTGATCCATCCATCGCTCGATTGAGCAACCTTTCTAAGTGAGAAACATGAGCTACGAACCTGAGGCTTGTAAGGCTTGCAGTATTTATTTGACTGAATCTCTGATAAGACTGTTTAGTGAACTGTCATTCAACAGGTGTAATAATTCTTTTTTCATTCAATTATGATTTTATTCAGACTTCTCCAAGTGTTCCCATTCAATAGGCACTTTTTATGTGATACTTTACTAGAATAATCAAAAAATAATGTTGTAACTTTCTCTTTTTCAACAAACACAGTGGCACGCCATCAGCGAGCGGGGCAAAGATACCGGGCCCACATGCGCCAGCAGCGTAACTTGGTGTCGTTGCTGTACAACATGGCTAACCCGTACCGTGGGGGCGGTAGGGGTAAGAATAAGAAGGACAGACGAGACAACTGAGCCGCAATCTCCATACTACCCCTACCGCACCCACGGTACGGGTAGTAATGGGGATATTATTAATAAGAAAAATAATATAAATAAAAAATAATAAAGGAAGAAAAATAATGATATAAATAAAAAATAAGAAAGATGATATAAATAAATGAATAATATAAATAAATAAATATATATATATTGTATATTGTATATATCTGTATACCCATTTATTCATTCACAATACCTCAATGTTTGTCTTCCGTTATTCCTTGAGATTTAATTCACGAACAAAATGTATATTGGTTGGCCAGGATACTTCTCCCATCAAATTCCCCAAAATGGATAAAAAAAAGGACATGAAAATCCAACAAAACTCATATAACAGCATAAATGACGATATAAACTCACGTGTTGGGTATGCATAAGAGATTCAACGATCAATTATCGATTCCGCGGTCAATCAAATCACTAACGCATTTATCACTATTGTATTTTCTACAACTCTTTCTCCGATTCGCAATTTGATGATAATAATAGTACAAGCAAATTAGCTCCGAAACGGGCAAATAAGAGAAATGATTTATATAGTTTTGATATTTGGCATGTATATCTCTAAAGAGAGTTTCTAACGAAAACAAAAGAGTTCCCACCCCTCCGAGGTGAGCTTCATCCCCTGTGTCAAAAAAACCGCCGCACGCGGTGCATCGCCGCTGGATTTTCGCCTTCATCTCCTAAACGGTTCGTCGGAAACCAAAAATGTATATAATCTAAAATATTTGCCATTAAATTTAGAAGGAAAAAGTTCCAGTACACAACTGACGTGGGAGTTGTAGTTTTCGTGTAATCGTTACCCAAAGTTGTGAATCAGTTGGAGCGCACGTTGAAAATATGTCACATATGCGGTTCTGTTCGGGTCGAATAACTTATATAATCAGCGGGTCTGACATTAACGATGCACATTTATGAGATATATGCACGAAAAATTTGCTGATGGAGGCTTGTAAGATATTGAGTTGTTCACGTGAAATTTGAAAATATGTTCCCTCATTCAAAATAAAAAAATTCATGCTCCTTTATTTACGTTCGTTCCTATACCACCTGTGCTGTGAACCTCTTAAAACGTTAGAGTTTCACGTTATTGGTTTGATCTACTCTATTGCTGTTCTATGACCGTAATTTAAGTCGATATTCCACCCTAGTATAGCAGAGAGACAGCCTTCTTCTTAGGGCGATATGGTACAAGTGGCTTTGATCCCAACCTAGCTTACATATAAGAAATATAAATCTGACTGGACTTCTATCAGTGTTTTTGACGGAGTGACATACTTAGCCACTTACTGCCAAAAAACTGGATTCGTTCGTAGAGGGTTCATTTGAATCGGTCGGGTCGTCATCGAGAAATTACGATTCGCGTTTTCGAGGTGACAAAAATTGGTAATGATGAAATTCCATAGAGACTCGCATATTGCTTCAAAGCGTGCATTCGTGATACATTGTTTAAAGATGCCTGTATCAGAATTAGCCGATGTTGAAAGGCGGGGCCTATCGATTTCAATTGTTAATAATAACAAAGTAATAAACACCCGTCTTAGGATAGTCGCAGTTGCGTTCTGCATTTGGGTGTTGAATGTTATAATGTCATTAGCTTGTAGAAGTAGAGATCACGAGTATGGCATTAATAAAGAATTGTTTCATCTGTGAAAAAACTCTAGCGGACAGTGAAATAGTGCTGGTAGAAAAAGGTTTACCAAACCTGATACATGTAAGCAAAACCCGAAAAGATGGTAAGCACAAAAGTTTGAAAAATTTGAGCACTATTGAAGTACATAAAGTATGCAGACGAGAATACATCAAAGAAAGGAATATTCGTAGTGAATTAGAGAATCGTGAAAACATGAAGAAAGTAGCGCTGAGATCGCAGGAAAAATTCGACTTCAAGAATAATTGCTTATTTTGCGGCGAAAAATGCGATCCATGTGCTGAAAAGAAAAAACCGGTAAATAGACGCGAAATTATGTATGAGATTCGGACGTTGAATATGAAGGATGGAATACTGAAACACGCCGTGGTAAGGAATGACGAATGGAGTAATCAGGTATCGAAACGAGTTAACAGTGCTTTGTGTTTAGTCGCAGAAGAAGCACGGTATCACAAAGCTTGTTACTCCAAATTCACATGTAATGTGCCGTCGAACCAAAAAAGAGGACGCCCGCAAGATGAAAATCTGGCTTCCGCCTTCGAAAAGTTGCGTGCATTTATTGATGGATCCGATGAATGCCAATTTTCATTGAGCGATTTAATAAGGAAGATCGAAGAAAATTTACCGAGTGACTCGTCGATGACAATCAAAACGCTTCAAAATAAATTAATTAACGAGTACGGAGATGAAGTTATGTTTGCGACTATGAAGAAAAGACCCACAGTTGTTTGTTTCCGTGGATCTGGATTAAAACTGATTAACAATTGGTACATGGAACGAGCGACAAATGAAAAGGATGAGCGCTTGAGAATTGTAGATGCAGCTGCGACTATAATTCGTGAGGATATCCGATCAACAGCTTACAATACCACCGATTATCCGAACCTACTAAACTTCACGGATGAAGCGTAAAGTATGATTCCGGAAACGTTACAGGTCTTGTTGGATACTATCATCGTGAAGGACAAGAAAGGAGAAAAAGATGGGTTGAAGAAAAAGTGCACAGCTATCGCCCATTCTATAATCGCTTCAACAAGACCTCGCTCGTTCATATCTCCCGTACTATTGGGTCTAGGGATGTACTTATTTCGAAAAGTTGCGTCTAAGAGCATTGTACAGGCGGTGTCGAATCTTGGCTTCTGCTCAAGTCCAAATGATATTTCACTGTTCGAGGCGAGCGCTGTGAAATCCTGGGAGCCTGAAATAGAAGAAGGGACTTTCTCTCAATTTGTATTTGATAACGCAGACTTTAATATTAATACTTTGACTGGTAAAGGAACATTCCATTCTATGGGCGGAATCAAATGCGTAACTCCAGCTGATGGAGTAAAGCCCCTACAGGTAGTTAAGTTGAAAACTATCCCTTCGTCGAATAAGATCGCGTCGGTTGGACAAATGACGATGCAGTCATTCAAAAGACAAGGAAACCCTGGCGTTAATGGGGTTACATTAGAGAACGTGTATTCTCAAACTGGTTTCGAAACATCCGCCAAGCCATCGAGTCAAGATGTGCTTTGGATGTTCGGGAAATTTTCACAAACGCCTGCTTTTCCCGCGTGGCAAGGCTTCATGGAGGCTACTACAAGTTCTCTGCCCTACGTGAAATCGCAAATTCTTGCGCTACCCTTCGTCAATCACCCGCCAACAGATTACGACACGGTTTTCACGGTCTTAACGTATGCTGCTGAAGAAACATCAAAGTTAAAGCAAACTACGTGTTTTGTTACATTTGATCAGCCGTTGTACATGAAGGCCGAGGACATCGTTGCTGTAGAAGACGGCAATCCAACAGGTAAACTCTCAAATGTTGTTGTGAGACTAGGAGGTTTTCATCTCTTAATGTCATATCTTGGATCAATAGGCTACATTATGGGAGGTAGTGGGCTTTCGGACCTATGGTCAACGGTATTTGCTGCTGCCTCGGTGCCTCATATGCTTTCTGGCCATGCATATGCACGAGCGGTTCGAGCGCATTTATTGACTTATTCCGCTTTATCGACGATAATCCTCAATGAGATTGCCATTGATAACACTGACAAAGAACACATGCAGAAAATGATTGCAAGTCTTCGAGCTTCTCCACAGGCGTTTGATTTTGTAGGAAACGACGCGGTAATCGATAAACTCAAATTGCAGTTATCAGATCACATCACGGAACTACGAGGAAATGGAAAAACGGCTCAACTATGGTTACAATACCATGAACTTGTGACTATAGCGATACATTTCATTCAGGCAGAGCGCATGGGAAATTGGAAGCTTCATTTGGATTGCGTAAGAGCTATGTTGCCAATTTTCCACGCAACTGGTCATTTTTTATACGCGAAGTCCTGTCAACTGTATCTCCAAGATATGGACTCTCTTCAGCAGAAAATGACAAGCGATGAGTTCGATAAATTCACAACAAATGGTTTTTTCACAATACGCCGCTCCGAGAAGCACTGGTGTGGCGTATGGTCGGATATGACCATTGAACAAACTCTGATGAAAAATATGAAGAGCGTTGGAGGTATCACCCATGGAAGAGGCTTCACCGAGAGTGTTTTGAATAAATGGATCTTCGGTATGCCGATAGCTTACCATGTGTGTGAGAATATGGAGAAATTTTGTGGAATTAAAACTCAGAGCAGCTACCAACACGTGGAATTGAGAGATTTAAGAATCAGGAGAGACGAAGAGGATTGTGGCAAGTTCATTCTATGGTTGCAACAGCACTCTCCGTTCACCGACATTGAAGATCTGGTTGCACTATCAAGTGGCCTCGTTGCTACCGAGGATATAAACTGCTACAAAGCCAGAGATATTGGCGAAAAATCTTTGGATGAAATGTTGAAAAGTGGAAGTACCTTCGGGACTGTGAAGTTGAAACGCTTGAACAGAGTAAAGCCAATCTGCTCCATGCATAGTAGTGTCAAAGTTGCAGACGATGTTATACAGGTTGACACAACTCAATTATTCCAGCGGATAATTTGCACCATTCGCGGGACGAAAGACTTGCAACCGTGCTTCGCTTACGAGCTTGCTTCAGTGCCACTCTCCTTATTCGACGAAAAGGGTTTGATGAGAAAGACAAAAAAATCGTCCTTATATCAAATTTTCAATGCCGTCGAGGAACGAGCCTTCGAATTAGCGGATTGCGAGTTCGTGATTGACGGAGGTTATTTAATTCACCGCTTAATATGGCCGAAGCAAGGTACGTTTTCTGATGTTTATAACGCCTATGTCGACTTGATTGGTAAACATTACGGTCAAAGAGTCACTGTTGTGTTCGATGGTTATTCCGAGAATGCTGTCAGTACGAAGGGCGTCGAGCGACAACAACGACTTTTGAAACGCGTCTCACCTGAAATCATTTTCAACGAGAATTCGGCTTTGACTGAACCCCAAGATAAATTGTTGAGCAATCTGACTAATAAGACACGTTTGATTTCCCAATTGTCCAAGACATTTGAGGAGGCGGGAATTAAGACTGTCATTGGTGCAGATGACGCCGATTTACCAATTGTTCAAACTGCCATCAACGAATCTCATCGATGTGAGACTCCAGTTGTCGTTGTCGGACAGGATGTCGACCTTCTCACATTAATCATCGCACTTACTCCAGACGATAAGGAGATCCTGTTTTTAAAAGAAGCGCATGGAAATGTGAAAGATCGAATCTACAATTCTCGTGACTTACAGTCATCTAACATTCTGCCAAACTGCAAAGAGACAATTTTATTTGCCCATGCCATCAGCGGTTGCGATACAACGTCTGCTTTCTACGGCAATGGCAAATGTAAATCTATTTCTTTGCTCAAGAACAAGGATCTACAAGATATTGTATCGGTCTTCAACAATCCACAGTCAAGTCATGAAGAAGTTACAAGGGCCGGTGAGCGTTTCGTCCTTGCTCTGTACAAAGCTCCACGCGACGAAAGAGATTTGAATCATTACAGATTTATTTCCTTCAACAAATCTGTCGGTCATTCAAATCATGATGTGCTGTTATCACGACTCCCACCCACTTGTGCTGCTGCACGCCAACACTCTTTTCGTGTTTACCACCAAATTCAAACATGGCGGGGAAGAAAACTGGAGCCTCAGCAGTGGGGTTGGAGAAAAATCAGCAATCTACTATCGCCTGTCTACACGACGGAAGCACCCGCTCCAGCTTCGATTTTGAAACTAATCTCATGCGGTTGTAAGATGGGTTGCGGTAAACGGTGCAGTTGTGCAAAAGCGGGCTTACGTTGTTCGAGCATGTGTACTTATTGCCAAGGGCAGGGGTGCCTAAATTCGGAGATTGCCGACGATACCGCAAACGATGACGCAAGCAATAACTGATAGATTCCCTCATTCTATAACAACTTATAGCATTTACTTAATAGCAGCGAGATAACATTTTCGTGCATTACGCTACGTTTTTGTTCCTGCGTTTGAAGGAAAGATTTGTTCTTCGTCTCCAAAGGGAGACTCCTTACATCGCGAAATAGAACAGCAGTAGAGTGGAATAGGCCGCTGAGGGATACCACGTGAAAAAAAACGCGCCGAGAGCTCTACCTCAGCGGTGGTGTGGAAACGAGCTCACGTTATTAAATACGTGTGTTTTTTGATTTGATAGAACACAGGTTTCTGAAAATTGTTCACTCTCCAAACCTTGTCAGGAAATGTTCTGCTCTGCAATTTCATATACATATGTGAATCTTCAACGTGAGACCTGTGGAACGAACCAAGCGCGCAAGTGATGTATTTTTGCTACGCGCTCGTAGCTGATTGACAACTTTGGTTAACGATTACACGAAAACTGCGACTCCCACGTCAGTTGTGTACTGGAACTTTTTCCTTCTAAATTTAATGGCAAATATTTTAGATTATATGCATTTTTAGTTTCCGACGAACCGTTTAGGAGATGAAGGCGAAAATCCAGCGGCGATGCACCGCGTGCGGCGGTTTTTTTGACACACGGGATGAAGCTCACCTCGGAGGGGTGAGAACTCTTTGGTTTTCGTTAGAAAGTCTCTTTAGAGATTTACATGCCAAATATTAAAACTATATAAATTATTTCCAATAAAAAAACCTAATTTGCTTGGACTATAAGGTGATAATGATGAATATAGGAGCGAGATTAGGCTCGTCGTTGGTTCTTTTTCGGCCGATAAAGAAGAACATGGGCGAAAACTCTTATATTTGTTCGGACAAGTTTTGCGGTGGTAGAAGTTCACCATTTCGCCGATGGTGTGGACGTGCCACAGTCGTAGCCGTGGATTAAAGGGACTCTAGTAGCCCAATGCTTGTTCTACACACGCACTTCAAGCGGGTATGCTAAGCTTGCCATTGGTCCTTTCCGCTATGCTCGAGATGTGATTGGGTAAAGTTCGAACTTGAAGTGAGCGTGCAGACCAGGCAGTAGACGTTCATGAATTCATCTAAAGTCTATGGTCTAAATGGTCGACTAACTTGTTTCTGCGCAGAAACAAATAACTGGATCTTTTGCGGCCTTTGCGCATCTGTCTATTTTCAAGCATCTTCATGTTGACATCTTGATGCCCGCAACAGCATGTAAGCTTGTCAAGCACATGAAATTTAGCTACTTGCGATTACACTAAAAGCCCTACGAAGAAGAAGAAGAAGAAGAAGAAGAAGAAGAAGCACAGGAAATTATTTTTTTTTCAAATATTAGGTTCAACGGTTCCGGTACTATTCGGGTAAGTAGTCAGGTTAGCTTTTTTAGGTTAGACAATAGTAGAAAAACAACTCCGCTTCCTCCAACCCAAAAAAGGCAGCTTTGCGCCACAGATCGGCAGCTTTGCGCCAAATACAGATCGGCAGCTTTGCGCCAGATACAAACCGGCAGCTTCGCGCCAAATACAAACCGGCAGCTTTGCGCCAAATATGGAGAAGCTGAATACAAATCCATTACCAGATAAATTCGTTGAGATTATAGAATCTGGTGATTGGTTAGGTGATGAGCATATGTATCACTTTGCTCAACTCATTAATCATAACTCCGAGTACGCACTTCAAGAGGCGTGGAAAAGATATTTACCAGATACAATCGTACCTGTTTCAGCGACTGTCAAGGATATTCAAATATTGCATAGCGGCGGTGAGAAAAACGGCGATGAGTACAGCGGTTGTAAGAAAAAAGGCGATGAGCACTGGGTGTGTGCCTACTTTGATACTAAGACGATCTACATATACGACTCGTTAAATTCAAAAGTAGTTCGTGAAGAACATGGAATATATTTGAAACGATTGTTCCCATTTTATGAATGGGACTAAAATCCCGTGCAGTTTCCCACAGTTCAGCATCAGCCCAACTCATCCGACTGTGGAGTATTTGCAATTGCATTTGCAATTTCACTTATTAATGGTCAAAGGCCAAACGGAATTGTATACGATGCTAAGCTTATGCGACAACATCTTTTACAAATATTCAGAAAAAATGAGATCCAAAGCTTCCCATGCATCACTAGAATGCAAGTATCTGTTTCGAAACCAAATATCGCTCCTAATGAACACGAATTACATTGCGGTAGCAGCCAGCAGGGTTACTCGCAACAAACTGTACAGAGATCATGGGCTAAAATTGTCGAACTACCGAAAATAACAGAAAATGGTAAACTTGATTCAAAATTAGAACTCTCACAATCCAATATTACGTCAAGACAATCGGTAGAGTCTAAAATTAGGTTCCATTCAAAACTGACTTCAGATATTCCGCTTGCCCATACAGTTGACGTGCAAATCGTGGATGCACAGAATAGTCGCCAAAGCAATCCTGCGGCTAAGAGTTCTTCTGGAGAGCAAGGTCGCAAGGAAACTAAGAAGATTTCACTTGCTGTAAATGATAGAGAATCACGGAGGCGAGAGAGGCGTCATGCTCCCCAAACTTTAGACGAGACATCTAAACAAATAATTACAGAACCGGGCGCGTGGTTGACTGACCTACATATGAGTCAATTTGCGTATCTCCTGAAAAGCTGTACAGAATATTCACCACGTGAAACATGGCGGATACAAATGCCAAGTACCATCGTGCCAGTTTCTCATACAGACAAGCACATCCAAATACTGCACAGCACTGAACAGCACTGGGTATGTGCGTATTATGATACCAAATCGATATTTATATATGATTCATTCAATTCCAAAAGGCTATATCAATCAAACGAGACATATTTGAGGAAATTGTTCCCTTTCTATCAGTGTGACAGCAAGCGTATAAAGTTTCGAGTGGTTCAATACCAACCTAACTTGTCAGATTGTGGGGTGTTTGCCATTGCGTTTGCAATTTCGCTTGTAAATGGTAACAGACCGGATAAAATAACATACGACGTTCCTCTTATGCGTGCACATTTATTGAAAGTGTTCGAAAACAACGTCATAGAAGAATTTCCGCACGTTCGTAAAACACAGCGCACAGTTATAAAAAGGAATACTATTTCTTGTAAACGTAAAGTATTGTTGGAAAGCGTGAAAGAAGAAAACTCGCGTAAAAGAAGAAAACTCTATCATTTGAACAGTGAAAAGCAGCGAGAGAGAAAGCGCGAACTCTATCATTTGCACGTTGAGAAGGAGCGAGAGAAACAGCGCAAACTCTATCATTTGCACGTTAAGGAGCGGCGAGAAAAAAAGTGCGAACGTTATAATTTGAACCCTGAGAAGCAGCGGAATACAATGCACACATTTTATAAATCAAATGCTGAAAAACAGCGAACGATGAAGCGTATCATTCATTCTTTAAACCGTGACGATATATGTGATCGAAGACGTAGACGATATAGCAGACTGTATAAAAAAAATGTTTTAGCAAACGTTAAGAGAAGTACCGCTGATAAGATTGTTGCCAAGTATCATCGTATTCACAAAACGAATACCATAGCATTAATACAGTCAAAAGAGAAATATATAACAAGAATTTCGCCGATGATTGACGAGCAATTTGAAGCTGATAGAATAATAAAAGCCGAATCGATAATTAAATGGTGCATTCATGATAGAGATTTAAAAATAAAATCAACCAAAAACACTTTACAAACTGTAAAGAAGAGAGCAGAAATCTATTTAACCAAGGTTGCCGAATGCTCCAGTAATAAAATCGAAGACAAACTGAGCGTTCTTTGTGGTTCGTCAAGGCACATCTCATCAGCTGAATCGTATTACGCGGAAGCTGGGTATGAGCCTGTGCAATCTTATGAATCAATTGTAATTAATCCAACAGGGCAAACTGCAAACATTTTGCCATTGTTTGAACAAAAACAGAATAAAAGTGGAAAAAGCAAACACAAAAGTTGGCCTTGCAACAAGATGTGTAAAACGAAAGATGTAAAATTACTGGCGAAATACGTTGAGTTTTTCCGGGTTATATCCACCTGCACGTTGAAAAATATACACAAGTTCCTAGTTAAACTGGAGTGCACAACTAGACACGAAAATGGTAAGCTAGGTCATTCGCAAATTTGTTATATGGGTGATGCCACCTGCAAATCAATTTTCTTGCCTGTGCAAATGTTATCTGCACATTTTCCATCAGTTCGGCATACACAGAGACTAGTATATAAATTGATGAATAGTTACTTGAAAATCTCTGTCATCGACAAGGCACTAAACGACGGTGATCTCGAAAGACTAAAAGAAATTTCACAACTTGCAAAGCAAAATGCTAATAGCATCGCTAATATTATCGGGAATGATATTGATTTGGTTGAAGAAGAAATCAGAAATAAGTACAAAAGTGCATTTAATGCTTTGACAAACCGTTCGATAGACATTCCCCGATTAGTCTGCGTATCCTGTGAAAAACTTTGTTTCAAAAGAGAAGTTACAAGCGTGGAAAAATTCAGAAAACCCATAACCACAAAAATTTGGACAGATTTGATGGAGCATGTGGAATCCAAAGGTGATGATTGCGAGTATGTTTGCAACTATTGCCTTCCTAAACTTAGACAAGACACCATGCCACCCAAGTGCATATTGAATAAACTCATTACCGAACCATTACCGGAAATTATACAATCGTTGAATGATTACGAACGAATTCTGATACAGAGAGCTAAAGCATTTCAAACTGTTCAAAGAATGGGTACCGTAGCAAACAAAAACCTACCACACAGAGAAATGGTACAAAAAGTAAAAGGCAGGACGTTTCACTTGCCCTTGCCTATTGAGGAAACTTTAAAGAAAATCTGTCCCCCTACAGATCCAATTAATCTCGATCACGAGCTATACATATTAGTTCGCGGAATCCCAACGAAATCTAAGTTAGTTTGGGAACAATTGGTAGATATAAATAAAGTATGGGGCGCATTGGTATGGCTCAAGGCAAACAATCCTCAATATTCTGACATTCGGATGCCAGCAACGGCTGACACCTTGTTAGCTAATATAGAAAACATTGAATTCCAATTAGAGGATGTAGATGATGATGAGGAACTCAATTTGGAAGAACTCGAAAGTCTCGATAGAATAGATTCCGTAATTAAAATCGGCAATAATGACGATGAAAAATGTGAATGCCAGGATAATACAGTGGACGCAAAGAAGGGCGCACTATTGACTCAAGTGTCCCAATCGAATAAAATTTATGAACAATTCACCATACATCCCATGTATGAAAAGAGGCCTAATGAAACTATCACAGAACTTTATCAAATGTTAAAAATCCAAGACGTGCCATTAGATAATCGTCACAAAAGTCTGGATTTGCAATGTTTTCCGCATTTGTATCCATATGGTTGCAATCGGCAGCACGAGGATAGATCAACGCGTCTGACGCAAGCCGAATTTATTAAATCGAGACTCATGTCGAAACGTTCACAATACCGGCTGGATCAGCAATATCTGTTCTACCTATTGAATGACGCCAACATTCGGCAATTGAATAGTGGGATATACTACAAACTTAATATCACTAATCCAAGCGAACGATTTACCGCAGCGAGTTATCTACGAAAACTTTCCAGGGAAGAATTGGAAGGAAATTTGAATGCGATATTTACACGGCTGCGTAACACAGCGCAATATTGGAGTCGGCCAAGAAATGATGTATCTTGTATGACACACCATTACGGTCCGGCAACATGGTTCCTCACTCTAAGTCCAAGCGAATGGTTATGGTCAGACATGACGGAATACCTTCGCGAAGTCGGTGGCCCTGCTGCTGTTAAGATGTCTCCGAGTCAATTAATTGCGTCGGACCCCGTGTCTGCATCTCGATTTATTGATAACAAGTTTCGCGCTATGCTCGATTTCATATGCTCTCCCGATAACCCTATCGGAGAGGTTACCCATTACTTTTGGAGGCGCGAATACCAAGGCAGGGGAATGCAGCATTTCCACCTATTAATCTGGATCAAAGATGCTCCAGTTATTGGGAAATCTTCGAACCAAGAAATTGCAAGTTTTATTCAGAAGTATGCAACTTGCAGAATGCCACCGAAACATGCTTCACCTGACTTGTATCGTCGCGTGAATACGCATCAACGACACAAACACAATTCCTATTGCTTGCGGAGCAAGCGAAAGGGAGATGGTGGTTCGTCTAGAGTATGTCGATTCGGGTTTCCTCGTCTCGTCACGAATAACATTGTTATTAGAGATGTGGCTGTTTCAATAGCTGGCAGGCGGAAGCTCAAGTCCAGAAGTAGGCTGTACGATCTACCTCGAAATCAGGATGAGGTGTATATCAATGACTATAGCCCGCCAATTCTATGTGCTTGGGAAGGCAATATGGACATACAGTTCATTGGCGAGCTCAGCTCCATACTTATGTGGTATATCACGAAGTACGTATCAAAATCTGAAAAAAGCAATATGGACAAAGACATGGCAACACTGATCAGTTCGGCAAAATCGCTTTGCAGTCGTCTGTGGAGTTTTGCTCAACGTGCGTTAAGTCACAGAGAATGTGGAGCGCTCGAAGCTGCTGATACTCTATTAGGAATTCCGTTGCACGGCACAGATTCACAAACAACTATTAAGTGGATAGATGTTAATATAATAAGAAACAGAAAAGTCAAAACTCGTAAAGAAATTAAAGCTCTCGATGTAGATTCGACTGATATCTTCTGTGATTCAGTAGTCGATACACATTATCCAGCTCGACCAAAGGAATTGGAGTCAACCAACCTGTACGACTTCGTCAAATGGTACGAAGTTACTACAGTTGAACCTAAATCAATAGATATTGAATTTTACAAGCTCGGGAAATCATCATACCTGAAAAGGAGAAATCGTGGGTGTCTCATTAATCACTATAAAAATAATGTGAACAATCAGCCTGAACGATATTACTTTGCGCTACTGTTGCTCTTCCAACTTTGGAGAGATACAAACGAGCTTCGGAATGGCTGTGATACGTACGCAGAAGCATTCCAATCAGTCCAACTGAAACTCGAAGATGCGTTACAGTATCACGAACGCATTGCAGAAATACAAAAAGGTATTGAGCATATCAAAGAGGTGATCGAAAAACGTGAAGCAGAAGCAGCTCAATCTCAACAAAGCGACATTTCGGACGCGGTACCATTAGGTTTGTAACGTGGCAGCTCACTGCCAGTTATTTGCCTCCTCCAACGCCGCGGAACGTACCCTGCCCCCCCCGCCCCGCCTGAGTCCAGGCCGGTCGACCGGACCGCTAGAAGACGGACCACGTGGTCGGACCGGACTTCGGACTCGGGCCAACCGCCCGGTTCCCCGCGACCCCTTCCCCGCCCGACCTATTTTTGCCGGTAAATCGCGCACCTGGCGACGATTTGCCTGACCTGATTACCGGAAGAAGAAGGCCGAGCCATCTTGTTCTAGATAGTGTTCCTTGATAGACAAGTGATATAGCCCTCTGCTTTTGGAATTGTTTTTGGCATAGTCCTGACGTTCGTATTCCGCTACACTTCCACTCCGTGGAAGCCTTAGACCCCCGAGTGCCTAATCCTAGCTTTTTGAGCAACCAAGAACCCCGAGTGCGAGTGTGTGCCCCCACAGAACATTGCCACCTCCCTTGGACTCCCGTTGCCCAGCTACGAGAAGGTAGGAGATTTATATATTCCAATTTTTCCGCCTGGACCCGCCTTCCCCGTTTTCCGGAGAGGAAAACCGACGTGTACTACGTCCAAGGAACGCGCGGCTTCCCCGTCTTCCAGGCTGAGAATTTGCCCTGTTGTATTTGGCTCTGCTTGTGCTTATTGCATGCCCGCTTGCCTCCCCGCTCTCCCCGTCCCTTGCCTTGCCACCAGCTTCCCCTCGCCCCGCGCCCGTCTGGTCGGTGAGCTGCCGGTCCGACCCTCACACGAGTCTGGGAGTATCGGTGTGCTCGCTCTAACACTACCCTGTCTGCGCCTGACGGTGTGCGAGCTAGCGTTATCCCCACCCTCGCTCCGCGCGAGACTTGCCGTTCGCCCACTTCTAACGGGCTATCTCATTCCTGCGTGTCCGCGCTCGCTCTCTCCCGAGACCGAGCCGCACCAGCTGATCGCGCTACCCGGCCGATCACTCAGCCGGAGGGTGACGTACTCGCCCTGCGACCCCCCCCTAGCCCCTTTCATATCGCCGGATTGTGATAACCGATTATTGGTTGTACTTATTGAGAAATATACTATTTATCATTACCAACGCCCGTGTGTCTTCAATCTACGCCCCCACGTTCCCCTCTACCATATCCTGAGCCCCGGCACTCCCCCAACCCTTCCCGATATCCCGTTTTCCCGACTTTCCTTCGCGGCAACGCGACGAGTGGTTCGCGTAACGGACCTGGCGCCCAACTTTCTCCATCTCTCTTCAGACCATCCTCACCGTGCAACGTTGGACGAAGCGCCAAGTTTTGCTAGCATTGCCGACCCGAGTCGCCAAGGACTCGGGAGAGCGTGTTACAAATTTGGCGCCCAACGTGGGGCCCGATTGAAGACCACCCTTGGTTACCCGCGTTGGTGAACCCACCCCCTTTCCTCCTTCGCTTTAGCCCGCCTAGTTATAAGTTTCTTTTTTCTTGCTTGGTGTTTGCATCCGTTTTTTTTTCCTACTGGCTTCGCTTGACCGCTTGCGCCTGCTGGCCATACGCTACCGCCCGTAGTTGTATCTTTAGCCCGTTACTAATTCATCCCTTAAGCGCAGGTGCATCTCTCAACGAGAACCATGGGGAACCTGTCGTCTAGCGAACCCGATTTGCCCGTCCCTCCACAGGGATTTAACCGCGACGACACGGACGCCGTGATCTCCTGGATCTGCGATCTCTCCGACCCGGCTCTCAACCGCCTGCTCACGCAGTTCCACCTCCGGGTGGATGACGATCCGCATCTGAACCGGTGGCGGATAATCCGCTACCACCAGATGACCCGCTGTCGTAATGCCACCTGGAACCCGTCGGAGGACGAGGTCCCCAGATCACCGCCGCCGACGCTAGCATCGGCTAGCGCGCCACCACCGGAACCTAGTCCGAACCCGATTGGTGTTTCCCGACCTTCCACGTCCGTCGGGACATTTCCGTACGCGAGTACCCCCGTAGGCACCACGGTGGCTCCTACCCCGCGCTACGCTACGGACCTCCCCGCGGAGCCAGGAAGGACCCGCGTACGATTTCGGGACGCGTTAGAAGCCGGGGACCACCGCGAAGCACCCAGTACCGCTCAGGGACAAACCCTGCCGATCGCGAACCCGGTACCCTCGCCCCGAGTCGCGTACGGACGCCCCGTTGACCCCCTGACACCCGCTCCTCTCCCCCCGCGAACGGTAGATGACTACGCGGCAAGATATCCGCGACCTCCGTTCCTGGGGAACCCGGAAACGAACCCCCCGCGCTGGGACGCGGCAACCCACTCCGTAAACCCGGCCTATACTACCCCCCGCGTGAATACCCTACCCCCGGAGTGCATAGCTTCCCCCGCGCAACCCCCGACCTACTCCCACTCAAACCCATCCCAAACCAGTACCTCCCCACCCCGCACCCAAGACCTGCAAAACATAGTTCGCAAGTGGAACGTGAAGTTTGCCGGACAACGCGATAGCAGCGTCGAGGAGTTTCTCCTTCGCGTCGAAGAATGCCGCGCGGGAAGTAATTTGACCGATCGCGACATTTATCAGTCCCTACCTTTCCTCCTGACCGGTAAAGCGCTACAGTGGCATCGACTATACCACCTTCGGTGGCATAATTGGAGCCAGTTCGCGACTGCCTGCCGGGAACGCTTTGGAGGGATAAACTTCCAAGGACGCCTCCGCGATGAAGTACGCCGTCGTACCCAAGGTCCGGACGAACCTATCGCGGACTATTTGATGAGCTTGCGCCTATTGTTAGCGAAACTCACGACCCCTTTTCCCGAGGAAGAGCAGCTCGAGCTCGCGTACGCGAACCTACACCCTGCCTACCGCGTCGCGATCCCTCGGACCGACTTCGACACCCTGGACGACCTAGAACGCGCTGGGGAATTGTTTGAAGCTTCGAGAGCGCTCGACCGCCACTATCAACCACCCCCAAAACCCGAAGACTCCGTCTTACCCGAATTCGCGTATCGAGGGTCGGAACCTACCCCTCCCCCGTCCGAGAGCGCCGCGCTCACCACAGACCTGCCAGCCGCGACCCCGCCAGCAGCGAACCCGCCAGCCGCGAACCCCCCTGCTAACCCCGTAGCAGCCGCGCGGCGAGGACGCCGATCCCGCGGCAGGCGAGGCCAAGCCACCGCGCCGGCGACCGCCATCCACCCGACCTCTACGCCGAACCCTCCACCCTTGATGGCCCTCCACATCCCTCCTCCCTCGCCCCTGATCTCGTCCAACCACCCTCCGCTGATGCAGTACCTGGTACAGCCTCCAATCCAGTACCCAGGGTCCTACTACCCCCCGCAACCCTGCATGTACCCCCCTGGCTACCAGATACCATTCCTGCCTACAACAGCGACAAACGCCCGTTATCCGCCCGCGGTGGCTACTGCCAGTCCCGCGTACCATGGGCAGCAAGCCGGCTGTTTTCGCTGTGGCGACCCGTCGCACTTTGCACGAGAGTGCCCCCACCCCTCACCTGCTCCTTCCTACCCGACCGGTGACACCCCCGGAGTACCCCCCACGAGCTATGGCAGCGGCTCAGGACCCACTTCGGGAAACGCTCGCGGGAATTAGAGCCGAGGGTCCGCTCTATTCTCCCGCTGACGCGTGGACCTCCCCCCTCCCGAGACGTCTCAACCTTGAACCACCCTGTACCTCCTAGAAACCCCGATCCCCGATATTTTCTACCCATAAACATCGGAGGACGAGATCTCCGTGCCCTGTTCGATCCAGGCTCCAGCCGGACCTATATTGGACAACCTGCCATCCCGTTTTTCGCGGACGCGATAGCCCGATCCCCGCCCCGGTCTCGGGCGATGATCCAGTACCCGAATGGTACTGTAGACTCCATTGCCGGCGAAGCCACCCTCCGGATGCGATTCGCGAATCGACACCGAGACCTCACCGTGCGTTTTGCCCCCGCGATTGCCACTCCGTGTATTTTAGGAATAGATGCCATTACCGCGTTAGGAATGGTAGTAGACTTTGCCCGAGCGAAATGGAGACTCCCCGACGGAGCCGAGGGTCACTTCGAGGTGTCCTGGCCTTCCGGGCCAGCCGACCGGTCGGAAACCTCGGCCTGTGCCGGTCTCCTAACGCTTTCCCCAGCCGAAGCAGCCCGAGTAGACGCACTCCTCCGCGCTAAAGTACCGCCCCCGTCCCCCAAACCCGGAATCACTGATCTGACGATGCACACGATCGACGTGCAAGGCCACCCGCCGATTAAACAGCGGTATTATCCAGTATCTCCCAAGGTACGGGAAGCCATGTACGAGGAGGTAGATACCATGCTGGCCGCAGGTATCATCGAACCTTCTCGCAGTGAGTGGTCCAGCCCGATTGTGATGATCAAGAAAGCGCCCGGGAAATACCGGTTCTGTCTTGATTTCCGTGAAGTAAATAAAGTCGCGAAAAAGGACGCGTACCCCCTCCCCTATATGACTAGCATCCTCGATAAACTGCGCGAAGCGCGATACCTCACCAAGATCGACTTAAGCCAGGCCTACTTCCAAGTCCCTCTAGATCCGGCCAGCCGCGAAATCACCGCGTTTACCGTCCCCGGTCGCGGACTTTTCCAATTCCGGCGTATGCCCTACGGTTTATCCGGCGCTCCGGCCACCTTCCAGCGTCTCATGGACCGCCTCATCGGCCCAGAGATGGAACCTCACGTCTTTGTCTACCTGGACGACGTGATAGTCGTTAACCAAGATTTTGACGAGCACCTTCGGTGGCTGAGCCGGGTTCTCGACAAAATTAACGCCGCCGGTCTCACGGTAAACCGCGACAAATGTGAATTCTGCTGCGCTGAGGTCCGATACCTAGGCTTTCTGGTGAACAAGGACGGTCTCCAGGCCGACCCGGAGAAAATCCGCGCGATTACGGAGTACCCTGTCCCGCGAACCGTGAAACAGGTACGCCGCTTCCTAGGCATGACCTCCTGGTATCGCCGGTTCATCGACGACTTCGCGACGTTAGCTGATCCCCTGACGCGCCTTCTGAAAAAGAATCGACGCTGGAGCTGGGAAGCTGACCAGCAACGCGCGTTCGAAGCCCTCCAAGCCGCGTTAATATCCGCCCCGACCTTGACTTGCCCCGATTTTTCCCTTCCCTTCACCCTGCAGACCGACGCTAGCGACTCCGGTCTAGGTGCTGTCCTCACGCAAACCACTGAGGACGGAGAGCACGTGATCGCGTACGTTAGCCGTACCCTGACGGACGCTGAACGGAAATACACAGTGACCGAACGCGAATGCCTCGCTGTCCTTTGGTCCATCCGAAAGCTTCGTCCCTACCTGGAAGGTTACCACTTCACCGTGATAACCGACCATAGCAGCCTTCGGTGGCTACACCACCTCCGTAACCCGACGGGCCGCCTCGCCAGGTGGGCCCTGGAACTACTCGAATACGATTTCGACATCGTCCACCGGAAAGGTGCGCTGCACCAGGTGCCTGATGCGTTATCCCGCGTATACGAACCCCTCCCTGAACCCACAGCCGCCCTGAACGATCCCCAGGATCCCTGGTACACCCGCCGCGTCGAAAACGTGAAGAAAATGCCGATCCAATTCCCTGACTGGAAAGTCGAGGACGGACGATTGTACTACCACCGCGTCGATCCTTTATCCGATCCCCTGCTACCCGATCTAGACGCGTGGAAACTCGGCCTTCCTGCCGAAACCCGTCCCGCGGTACTAAACGAAGCGCATTCGACCCCGACGTCCGGCCACCTAGGAATCGAGAAGACGTACTCGCGTATCGCCCTTCTATACTACTGGCCGGGGATGTATCGCGACGTAGCTCAATTTGTTCGCTGTTGCGAGACCTGCCAACGTACGAAGGTCGAGCAATCCGGCCCGCGAGGCCTGATGGGACGCCGCGTTAGCGAACGACCTTGGGTCGCGATCGCCGCCGACATCATGGGTCCGTTTCCTCCGAGCCGCCAAGGCTTCGCCTACGTCCTTGTGATCCAAGACCTCTTCTCCAAATGGATAGAGTGCTGTCCGCTGCGGAAAGCCAACGCCGCGTCGATTCTCAAAGCGCTAGAAGAACTTGTGATATACCGCTGGGGCGTTCCAGAAGTCCTTCTGACCGACAATGGCACCGAATTCGCCAACCGCGTCATCGACCAAGCGTGTACCGAACTCGGCATCTACCACACGACCATCCCTCCCTACCATGCCCAAGCTAACCCCGTGGAACGCGTGAACCGGGTGATTAAGACGATGATCACGGCCTTCCTCGAAGGAGATCATCGACACTGGGACAAGCATCTCCCGGAATTCCGTTTCGCCATTAACTCCGCGGTCCACAGCTCCACCAAAGTCACCCCAGCCTTCCTGAACTTCGGTCGCGAACTCCACCCCCCATCCACGGTACGCCGCGCCGAAGAAGGACCCCCCGTGATCGTTCCGCTCACTCCCGACGAGTGGGAAGTCCGCGTGAGGCGCCTGGACGCGCTCCGCGACCTAGTCGGCCAGCACCTGGAAGACGCTCATGTACGGCAGTCCAACTATTATAACAAGGGACGTCGAGACATTCAATTCGCTCCGGGCGATCTAGTCTTGAAACGACAACGAGTCCTGTCCTCTGCACCTAACTATTTCGCCGCGAAACTCGCCGCGAAATTCACCGGCCCGTACAGGGTGAAACGCCGACGAAGCCCAACGGTGTACAGTCTCACCGACCTGGCCGGCAACCCCGTCGGGAAAAGCCATATCCAAGACCTAAAGCCCTATCAGACCCCCCTCGAGATCCCCGCCGACCTCGCCGAGGAGGACAGTAGTCCCTCGGAGAGTGAGGAAGACCATCCCGACCCTCCAGAATCCCAAATCCCTCCCGTACCCTCCACCCCAGCTCGAACGACCGTACTAAATCCCGTCAACTTGCAGAGAGTGCAGAATGGCGACGCCCCGCAACGGCCAGGGACGAGCCAGCCGACCCCGCCGGACCCCAGCCGAGGAGCTGGACCCAGCCATCGGCCGGGAGCCGATCGACGTGACCGACCGGCAGATTCCCCTGCCCCTGGGCCTAACCCCCGGCCTTCGACGTCGCAGCCCGACGTCCCTCGCGACCCGGCAGCAGCGGGAACTCAACGCAATCCTGCAGAGGAGGCTGGCCGAGGAGGACGCGGCTATGGAAGCGGCCGACGAGGCCAGACTCCTGGCGACGCCACCCCCGTCTCCACCTCTGACGACGACGCCGACGAGCCACCCCGTGGACGAGGACGCGACCGAAGAGGTCGCGGTCGCCCAGATGGCCGGATTGGCCATCACGACCGCTCCACCGGCTCCGACCCCCAGTCCCATGCGTCGTCCCCGAACCCCTCGCCCGATCATTCCCCTGCGCCCTCCCGTCCCCCTGGGGTCTATCCCGCCCTTGATGGGACAACCCCATCTCGCCCCACTCGGTACCTGGTACCCGCCCGGCCCTCCACTCCCCCGTCTCATGGAGATCGACCCCTTCCCGCGGTTTTACGCCCGCGGGGAAGAGGAAGACCTCGCGGTAGCCGCTCTCGGCGCCGCTCCTCCCTCTCCCGTCCCGTTCCTGCCGCCGTGCCGACCGCTCCTGGCCACTACGCCCTGCGTAGCCGCACCAGGGCCTAGCCGACGTCGCAGGAACCGACCCCGCCATCGCCAACCCCGCCGTCGCACCACCCGCCCGATCTCCCCGTCCATCTCTGGAGCCGACGTGCCCCGAGAGTGGCACCCCGAGCCCCTAGCCAGTTTAATGGACCTTCCGTCCAACCCTCCCCCGGTCGAGGAATACCTCCCTCCCCCCCTTGTTGACCCGCGAGCCTTCCTCGCACCCCCCCTGTGCCCTCAAACGGACCCCTCGTTTTGTTTGGCGTGCGAGCAGCCGACTCGCCGTCCGCCGTCCGGCTTCTCCGGGCGACGACCAACCCCCTACGCCTTTCCCCCAGCCCCCAACCCCCAGGACGTGCAGCGGGACGCAAGCGACCCGCTCGTCCGAGCCCTCCTCGCCACCCTGAGGTACGTCTTCCGCGACCCTCAGTAGGTCGTGACCCCCCAACCCCAGTAGCCAGCCCCCACCCCCCCCTTTTAAAGTAGCTTGTGACCCCCGGACCTCCCTGTTTTAGTAACCCCAGACCCGCGTAGTCGGAGGCTGCGGAAACGTACGCCTCCGGCGAGCCCGTACGTTCCGTTTGGCGGGGGGGTGTTGTAACGTGGCAGCTCACTGCCAGTTATTTGCCTCCTCCAACGCCGCGGAACGTACCCTGCCCCCCCCGCCCCGCCTGAGTCCAGGCCGGTCGACCGGACCGCTAGAAGACGGACCACGTGGTCGGACCGGACTTCGGACTCGGGCCAACCGCCCGGTTCCCCGCGACCCCTTCCCCGCCCGACCTATTTTTGCCGGTAAATCGCGCACCTGGCGACGATTTGCCTGACCTGATTACCGGAAGAAGAAGGCCGAGCCATCTTGTTCTAGATAGTGTTCCTTGATAGACAAGTGATATAGCCCTCTGCTTTTGGAATTGTTTTTGGCATAGTCCTGACGTTCGTATTCCGCTACACTTCCACTCCGTGGAAGCCTTAGACCCCCGAGTGCCTAATCCTAGCTTTTTGAGCAACCAAGAACCCCGAGTGCGAGTGTGTGCCCCCACAGAACATTGCCACCTCCCTTGGACTCCCGTTGCCCAGCTACGAGAAGGTAGGAGATTTATATATTCCAATTTTTCCGCCTGGACCCGCCTTCCCCGTTTTCCGGAGAGGAAAACCGACGTGTACTACGTCCAAGGAACGCGCGGCTTCCCCGTCTTCCAGGCTGAGAATTTGCCCTGTTGTATTTGGCTCTGCTTGTGCTTATTGCATGCCCGCTTGCCTCCCCGCTCTCCCCGTCCCTTGCCTTGCCACCAGCTTCCCCTCGCCCCGCGCCCGTCTGGTCGGTGAGCTGCCGGTCCGACCCTCACACGAGTCTGGGAGTATCGGTGTGCTCGCTCTAACACTACCCTGTCTGCGCCTGACGGTGTGCGAGCTAGCGTTATCCCCACCCTCGCTCCGCGCGAGACTTGCCGTTCGCCCACTTCTAACGGGCTATCTCATTCCTGCGTGTCCGCGCTCGCTCTCTCCCGAGACCGAGCCGCACCAGCTGATCGCGCTACCCGGCCGATCACTCAGCCGGAGGGTGACGTACTCGCCCTGCGACCCCCCCCTAGCCCCTTTCATATCGCCGGATTGTGATAACCGATTATTGGTTGTACTTATTGAGAAATATACTATTTATCATTACCAACGCCCGTGTGTCTTCAATCTACGCCCCCACGTTCCCCTCTACCATATCCTGAGCCCCGGCACTCCCCCAACCCTTCCCGATATCCCGTTTTCCCGACTTTCCTTCGCGGCAACGCGACGAGTGGTTCGCGTAACGGACCTGGCGCCCAACTTTCTCCATCTCTCTTCAGACCATCCTCACCGTGCAACGTTGGACGAAGCGCCAAGTTTTGCTAGCATTGCCGACCCGAGTCGCCAAGGACTCGGGAGAGCGTGTTACAGGTTGTAGGCCAATCGGAGCAGAAGGTGCAATGGAAGAATTTCAAGCACACGTCAAAAAGGTCGACACGGTGAACGGTTCGCAAAAAATTGCAGATTTAAATGCCGATCAGAAGCGAGTATTTGATACAACCACGGTTGCCGTGAGTTCGAATGATGGAATTTTACGACATTACGTCAGCGGAGAGGGTGGAACTGGTAAGAGTCATCTTATCGAAGCGCTTGTATGGTGGATTAAGCAACATACTGGTCTTATTCTATGTTATTCTTACCTTTACTCTTGATCTCACTACTGTGCTGTGCATGTTATTTTATACAGAGAGCAGGCACCAAACTGCCTCGTCTGTTAGTGGCAGTGTGAGTCCTATCTCTTCTTAAGATTAGTTCTGATGTATAATACAATGTGTAAAGAAATTTGTAAATTTGCCCTTTGGCCTGAGTGCAGGCTACGACATAATAAATAATATACATACATACATACATACTGGTGAAGATACCGCCGTAGCAGCACCGACTGGAATAGCAGCATTCAATGTTAACGGTCTGACTATTCATAGGTTGTTTCAACTGCCTGTGGAACACGGGGGTACGCCTAAATACAAACAACTCTCTGATGCAGCTCTGAAAGTCATTCGAGAACAGTTGAGAAATGTCGCGCTCATTATCATTGATGAGGTCTCAATGATTTCCAATGTGACACTCATGTACATACATCTCCGATTAAGTGAAATATTTGATACCAGCGATTGCAAAGATGGCTGGTTTGGTAAAAAACATATTCTCCTATTTGGCGATTTGTTACAACTCCCACCCGTTCGAGAAGAACCTGCGTTTACCAAACTGTCAAGAGCAGTTTCGAATAAACTTCTGGGCGCAATGGGAAGTGTCGACCTGTGGAGTACATTATTCAGTTACGATGAATTAACGATTAACATGCGACAAAAAAACGATGAGTCCTATCGCGACATACTATCAAGAATACGCCTTGGAATTGTTACCGATTCAGACACAGAGATCCTAGCATCGAGGAAAGTCCGTTTCACAAACTTCACAACTTCAACCTTTAGCGAAAGGGTACGTGAACTATGTGAATACATAAATAATTTACCGAACGACGTGGTTTGTCTCCTTCCTACATGCAGGATGTGTGATGTTCTCAATGAAGCTATGTTGGGCGGGATACAAAGCGAAGAAATAGAACTGATGGCTCATGATACGGTTGACTGCCCCGCATATGTCAAAAAGAAAGTACATGAAATTTTGGATATGGCAGACGAGGATTCTTCTCGAACTGCGGGCCTCGCTAAATTAATTACTGTTAAAATTGGTGCAAAAGTAATGATCAGACGAAATATTGACGTTACTTTAGGTCTCGTGAATGGTACGATTGGTAAAATCACGTCGGTATCACGAGCTATTGACACGACTGATGTTGAGGCAATACGAGTTGTCTTAGCAGCAGGTGTCGAGCACGTTATAGAGCGCGTAGACGTGAAGTTCGAGGCAATGGAAGGGGCTTTCGTTATTCGCAGACAGTTTCCAATTTGCCTCAGTTATGGAATCACAATCCATAAAAGCCAAGGCCTTAGTTTGAAGAATGCCGTAATCGATGCGGGTAACTCTATATTTTCCAGTGGACAGGTTTACGTTGCCCTCTCGCGGGTAACTTCATTAGAAGGACTCCACTTAATTAATTTCGACCCGCATGCAGTATTAGCAGATGATTCCGCTATTTTGGAGTACAATAGGTTGAGAAAACAATACCGACCGGACCTGATGGCGATGACCGTTTCAAAAGTACGGTCGCGAAAAGTACAAGACCGCAGATGGTCGTTGCCAACAAATGTATCTACATGTCAGGAACCAATTGAGGAAAAAACGTCCAGCGACACGTGGCGAGTAAAGGGTTTTCAGAACACAGACGCTGTTTCTTGTTATGCTAACGCTACAATACAGTGTCTATTTCACTGTACACCTATTAGAAAATGTTGGTTGGATCAACGAAATGACGACGTCATGAAAATGTTGATTCAAAATTACGTCAATTTACAATCACCAGGTAATGTTTTTAATGTGAGGAGACTTGCCGGTAAAGAGTTCACTTTAAACGTTCAGCAAGACGCGCCTGAATTTTTAACCAGGCTGATTTGGAAATATGATGACTTGAAGAATGTCGTAAAACACGAGTTAACCTATACCAGGCGTTGCAACGATTGTGGTTACACCAGTAAAACAATCGAAGCTGGTTACATTTTGTTACTTACTTTACCCCCAACAACGAAAAAAACTCACAATCTAACGGAGATTATCAATCAAAATTTTTCGCGTTGGAAAACGGTCGAAGATTCGTCCTGTCAGAATTGTAAGTTGACAAATATACTCCTGAAAACCGATGTATCATCGACAAGCACCTGTTTAATTTTACAGCTCATATTGACTTCCGTACAGGATGGGCAAATCACGAAGACAACGAATTACGGTATAAAAGCAGTTCCTACGGATAAACCCGTCTTTTGCGCGAGAAAATACAGGGTCAACAGTGCTGTATTTCATCATGGTCAGAATATTGAGAAAGGACATTATACTTGCATGCTACGAGATGGAACTTCTTCTTGGCAACACGTCGATGATTCCCAAATAAGGAAGCAGAGCTGGATAAAAAATTCTAAGAATGCATATATATTCTTTTTGCAAAGAACCTAACTGCGCTGGCGCATATTACGGAGCGATCACCATACTATTATTAAGCATCAAGGCTCTAGCTGCATTTCCAACGCGATTGAGGTTGTGGTATATTTGGGTTCTAGGGTAGCTATTAAACGAAAACATATCAATGATGAATGATCTCCAAAAATGTTGGCGAACTAAAGTCCATGTATATTAATATTCGAAATCGCAAATAATGTTGTGATGAGTAACAACTATATAACCCTGCGTGCAAGTAACTCCGCCATTGCCGGTCCCAAGCCCGGATGAGAAAGGAGGAGGGCTGCACGCAGGGTTTAGTTGTTGTAGGTATAAAGAATGATTATATTGGAAAAAATTTGTAAACGTAATGAAAGTACATATCGCATCCTCTCACGAATCTGAAGATGGGGGGAATGAAAGGCATACGCGTACGCGTTGCTGTTAAAGTTTCTGTTATCGAGGGTTTCTGGATAGTACAAATCCGTAGCAAACAACCGAGCAAGCGTAGCGCGCGAGAACCTATCAACATTAAATCGAGCGAGCGTAGCGAGCGAGCACTATTACCTGAGAGTCAAGCAGAATTTTACAAAAAGGACTGATATCCCCCCCAAAAGCACCTTTGGTGCAAAAACCTTTCGCCAAGTACATTAATGTGACAGACACCTACAGAAATGTTATGAAATCCAGATCCCTCCACCAAAAAATTAAAGGCGTTGTGCTCGTTCGCTCGCTAAGCTCGCTCACTCGATTGGGAATTTTACAAAAAGGACTGATATCCCCCCCAAAAGCACCTTTGGTGCAAAAACCTTTCGCCAAGTACATTAATGTGACAGACACCTACAAAAATGTTATGAAATCCAGATCCCTCCACCAAAAAATTAAAGGCGTTGTGCTCGTTCGCTCGCTACGCTCGCTCACTCGATTGGTTAACGATTGTGCTCGTTCGCTCGCTGCGCTCGCTCACTCGATTAGTTGATTGTCAACATATAAAAGCAGTGAAATCAAATACAGCTGCCAAGTACCTGTATAATACTACTCAACCAATAAATAAAAAACGTTGTGCTCGTTCGGTCAACGGTTGCGCTCGCTCACTCGATTCGTTTATGATTATCCGTTGTAGAAACAATTTGGATCAAAAAATTGGAGATAATCACATTCTTGAACAAATATTCATAACGAAGAATTAATTTAAAAAAAAATAAAAAAATTTGGTGGTAGTGGTACTTGGCGGGCCTTGCATAGAAAAAAGACTGTGAAGTCCACTTTGCGAACCACTTCAATGTCCTCCGATAAACATGTACTCATTGGCCCGTCGAAGTACCACGGACTCCAAATTTTTTTTTTTTTTTTTTTAATTAATTCTTCGTTATGAATATTTTTTCAAGAATGTAATTATCTCTAATTTTTTGATCCAAATTGTTTCTACAACGGATAATCATAAACGAATCGAGTGAGCGAGCGCAGCGAGCGAACGAGCGCAACCGTTGACCGAACGAGCACAACGTTTTTTATTTATTGGTTGAGTAGTATTATACAGGTACTTGGCAGCTGTATTTGATTTCACTACTTATATATGTTGACAATCAACTAATCGAGTGAGCGAGCGCAGCGAGCGAACGAGCACAATCGTTAACCAATCGAGTGAGCGAGCGTAGCGAGCGAACGAGCACAACGCCTTTAATTTTTTGGTGGAGGGATCTGGATTTCATAACATTTTTGTAGGTGTCTGTCACATTAATGTACTTGGCGAAAGGTTTTTGCGCCAAAGGTGCTTTTGGGGGGGTATAGTATACCGAGGACGCAATTGTTGCTCGCAGTCCGTGTACACACATACATAATATACCGAAGACCGTGAGCAACAAATTTGTCGGCAGGCGGGAGGGAAGAGGGGAAATACAGCGACGAATATCGCAACTCAGGCACACGGAGCCCCTCGTTATTCGAAAAAAACTATCGACGTCGATGACTGCGGGCTTAATATTGTGAGCCGGAAACTAATTACGGAATCGAATAGTGTACATTTTAACGAACATTTTTAGCTAGCTCAGATTCGCCTAGAGCAAGCCGTTCGCCGAATCACATCATCGGACTTTTTTCCACCTGGTGTCCAGGTTTTTGAACATTTTTCAAATTCCAAAGCGCGGTCATGTTTGTCAATGATTCGGGAATCTTTTTGGATTTTTGCAGATTTTTAACCCTCTTTTCAGACAAACGATGACGAGTTGAAGTCAACGTACGCTGATTGACTCCGTGAAAACTACGTTTTCCAACACTTCGGAGATCATAGCGGCCCACACGATTTTTCAATCGAAATGTATTAATGACCATCAGGCGCAGAAAACTCGGCTCCTGACGACAATTTTTGATTCTATGCTCCATCATTTTTTTTACAGGAGTTATGGTCACTCGAAATAAGGTGTCAAAACTTTTTGCGCCGACAGTAGTTGCTTTTATTCCGAGCTCTGTCGACAATCGCTCCCATACTTCAATTTTTCGCCGAAACGATTTTGCCTTTATCAATAACAATATCATCCCTGTTTTCAAGTAAAACTTTTTTCAAGTTTTCCAGGTCAACAGTATTCGGCTTACCACGGCCTTTTGATTTCATCATACTTGGGTACCGTCACCGTCGAAACATCCAAACACCAAAGAAATTGACAAGAACTTTTGCTGTCAACGAACCGAATGGTCCGAAAGAAATGGAAGATTTTTCACTGACCGGTTACCTTGTTGTCAGAAGTGCGATTGTCCAACAGTGGAACTAACCAATGTTGCATTGGAAACAAAGATCGACTGCACGTTCGATACTCGCTATTTTGTCTGACGAGCTGAAATTCTGTCTTATTGTCAGAGCGCGCCGCGCGGTCTTCTGTACTAGTCTAGTCAATCTAGAGTCTAGACTTTGACCCTCAAATAATTCAGCCGCACATGAAAAATATACCAATCGACGCAGAAACTTGCTCAGAATAACATATCAAAATGTTTATTCACGAAATTCCCGGGGTCATAGTTGAATGAATTAATAACTATCAATAAATCGCGAGTCCGTAACTAAATCGCTCAGGGTTCCGTCCGAACTCATAAAAAAAAAGAAAAAAAAATAGCAGCTTGTAGAGATCAATCCACACAAATTCGAAGCGGGAACCCATGTTCCACGATCAGCCGGTTTGGCGTTAAAAATTCTTGAACTTTTTGTGGCCCAAACATCGCCAAACGATCAGCTGTTGATCTAGCAACGCCTCCCGCTAGCGCGCGCAACCTGGTGGTAGGCGTGCGAACGCGCAGCGAATTCAAACTCACACTTAGTGCTATTCTTCATTCAATAGGATTTTTATCCATTAGCAGTCCATTTTTGCTATGTATGTGTTTATTTATCGTACAAATCATGGCAGTTTTTCAATATATCTGATAAAATGACAAGGTAATGAGGTTATTATAGGTGAAATTACTTACTACATCGAATAAATCATTACAAAATTTGGTATATTTGGTATTGATAGAATATATTAATTTGACTTGAAATCAAATTTTTTTTTTTTTTTTTTTGCTCTTTATTAATAAATTTTGAGCAGAAATCGTGCATGTGTTACAAAGAAACAATTTCAATTTTCTGTTACTCTATGCTATGAGAGATGTTTTAATCGCAGAAAAGTCGATGGTAAACTATGAAAAAAAATTCCTTCATCGTGTTTCAGTAGGATGAATTTGCCTGTTCGTATAAGTGAATAATTTCTAACATTCAGACTTTGGTTGGTTCAAGAACGAATAAATTGACTAATTCTTCATGTATCGACTTCATTAGGCTCAATCGCATGGCGGAGTGCCTATTACATTCGTCATCGCAAAAAACGTCGGATCGAGAAAAAAAAATTTCTCTCAACGTAGAAATCCGTTTCATCACTCACAAATTCGTTTTTAGCATTTTCCAAAAAGTGTGTATGCGTGTGTGTGTGTGTGTGTGTGTGTGTGTGCGCATTTTGTATCCTGAATTCCGGGAGAACGACTTGAGCGATTCTGATGAAATTTGGAGGGAAAATCGATTGTTTGGTGAAGATGTTTAAATAAGCTTTTGAAAATTTTCCCATTTTCGGTTGGGTTAGGAAAACCATTACGAAATCTATTACGTGTATCCTGAATTCCGGGAGAATGACTCGAGCGATTCGGATGGAATTCGGAGGGGAAATCAACTGTTTGGTGAAGATATTCCATTGCCCGTTTGAAGACTCTTCTACTTCCGGTTACGGAATTGCGAGAGTTCGAACATTTGACTGATTGTGAGTATTGCGCCTATCCTAGCAAGTCTAGGAAAAACAGCTCAACCGATTTCAACTGAATTTAACTGAAGTATCACTTTCAGTTGAATATTGAAAACCTACGATCGTGCCTGTTGCGAAAAAGCGAAGCTTTTGTGTTCATACTGCTAGTTTTAGTTTCAAATTGTTCCATAGATCCCAATATTCATTTTCGTGTATTGTTAACTCAAATCAGGCAATTCTTGGCGCAGTTATTGGCGGTTGAGTCTAGGCGTTTTAAACAGAGTGTCCCATCTCAAGTGTCGAGAATAGGAGGGCCTTATTCGATGCTAAGCCACGCCCCATCAGCCAGTCAAGAACTGGAAAAATTTCGAGAACTATTCTTGCAAGCATGGAGAATACGATTCCTGAATGTGAAAATGAATTCTCAACAACGACTGGGTCAGGTCTTGATGTTTGCATTGAAAGCGAAGGCCAACAATTTGAACCGTGCTAGTAAACAGACGCTTGTGAGTCTCGAAATCAATGAATACCTCGGAACGAATGATAGCCAGATTAATCGTTGTGGATATTTTTTCCTGTGCTACGAAATTATGTATCATCTATTCTCGTTCTGTTTCGGTTCTCGAAATTTTTCTAGTTGTTGTTTGGCTGACTGGGCGTGGCTTAGCGTCGACATAAGACCCTCCTATTCTCGACACTCGAGATGAGACACTCTGTATTCATTGTTTCCTCATCATTATTGTACATAACTTTCGATTTTCTCCCGATCTCTCTCCGAATCTGTCACGACTAAAAAGTAGACGGTGGTCGACAAATTTTAAAAGCAACTGTAGTCCATTCGGACCATCGGCCTTCGAGCGGCAGCCTCTCCAAGTTAGCGGACCAGCCCGTGCACGGAGAAAATGGTTTTTCCTCGTTAAAACGGGCGCAACTATTTTCACGATTTCTTTCACAGTCACGACTAAAAAGTAGACGGTGGTCGACAAATTTTAAAGGCAATTGCAGTTCATTCGGACCAACGACCTTCGAGCGGCAGCCTCTCCAAGTTAGCGGACTAGCCCGTGCACGAAGAAAATGGTTTTTCCTCGTTGAACCGGCGCGACTGTTACCTTGATTTTCTCCACAATTACGACTGCAAAGGCAATCACGTTCGTCAAATTCTGCGGCAAATTTCAGTTCATCCGAATCATCTGCTTTCGATTCCAGGCTTTTTCAATTTATTTCATCCGACCCAAATTTTACAAATGGCTCAATTCGGATGAAAATCAACTCTGTCTCTTGAGAGCTAATTCGCGACTAAAAAACGGCAAGTACTGAGCCCAACTAGAGGTCTGTATGATCATTTATACTGATTTTACTAATTGCGGCTTGCTCATTCGAGATATAAACTTAGCAGACCATCTGATTAAAGAAAATATGAAAAAAAAGGCTACATCAAAATAGCTTTCACGGCTATCTTACGGCTAAAAAACGGCAAATTTTCAGCCATACTACAGTACTGTATGATTTTTTTTATGCATTTGGCCAGGGGTGGTCTGCTAATTTTAGATTAAGTTAGCAGACTATCGGATTAATAAAAGAAGAAAAAGTGCGACAAAAAAATGGTTTTCACGACTAATTCACGACTTATTCACGGCAAATCATAAAATAGTCCAAGTTCCGAAATTTCAAAGTTGACGTGCTAACTTTAGGTATCTTTTCCTCTATGACTGGCATATCGTCTTCCAGCACTCCGATTTTGATGATACTGGCTTCAGCTCCGGAATCCACCAGTAATGTCATTTTTTCTTTAATGATTCCGCTGGCCGCTAACTCGATTCTATTTCTGCTTTCCCTATTCGCGTTAGCGATATTCATGGATTTGTACGATCCTGCGTTTCGTGTTGATTGCGGTGATCCGTCCTGGCCCACATTCTTGCTGCCTATGTTTTGCGAACTACCCATATGGGTTTTCTGATTTTCGCTGAATCCGTTACCGTAACCGTTGCTGTTTCCTGAGCGTCTTTCGTCCCGTCGTGCTCTGTCCTTGCAGTCCTTGTATAAATGTCCACGACGCTTGCAAAAATTACAAGTGACCTCGATTCGATTGACGGCCCTGTTCGGACCTGCTAACGGTAAAGGTTGACGATCTTTCGTTTGTTTACAATCGCGCGCGATATGACCCGTCTGATTGCAGCGTAGGCACTTTATTGGTGTCGCGTTTCTATCGTAGTGACGCGTTGTTCGCTGACCGTAAATGGCACTTGTTCCTGCTTGAATTTTTTCCTCTTCTTCCGCATTCTTTATCGCGGCTGCTAAATCTGTATTATGATACGATTTGACTATCGTTTTTAAGTTACTATGCAATCCGCTCTCAAAAACTGCTAAACTTTGGTATCGCAGTAGATCCTCTACTCCCTTTCTTTCAGCTGCTATTTCTGTTCTAGCTCCGCACGCTCTGATTAGATCCATCATCAGGCGGGTGATCCTTTTTCCGTAATCGTGCGCGTTTTCACCCGACTTCTGTCTGCTTGAAAATAACTCTACCAGCAATGCTGGTGTCGAGCTTTTGACTCCGTATAATGCCAAGAGCTCGATTTTTAGCTTCTCAAACGAATCTATTGTCTTGTATCTAAGTTCCATGGCTGCCTCGCCCTGAATCTTGGTTTTCAGGACTAATTCTAGTACTTCCGGTTTCTGGGCTGGATTCACTTTGTCCTTCGCATACTCAATTGTTTGCAGTAAATCGTCTACCTTACGTGGTTCGCTTCCATCGAACACGTTGATCATCTGACAAACTTCCTTCAATGTCAAGTAGTCCACCATCTTGGCTACCGGTTGCTCTCTCGGCGGTCTGTTGTCTGTCAGTACTTCTGTGATTGTCAATGGGGGTACGGTGTCTATCGATACTCTGGGTAATACTGGGGATGGACCGGGAAAAAAGGACGTGCTTGATTTAGGCTTTGGCGACGGGGTTGGTCCCTCTTGCTTATTTTTTTTGATAAATGCGCGTAATACTGCTCTAATCTCCTCTACAGTGTTTGTATCATCAACCGCTAATTTATATCTTTCGCACACTTGTAAAAGGAGGTCTTTCCGGATCTCCTGTATCCACCCAGTTTGTCCTTGAGCGACAAGCTCCTCTATTTTTTCCCAAGTAGCAGACATTTACCCTAACAAAATTTCTCCGCCAAGCTCAATGAGCCTGGGTTAACTAACTTCTCGGAAGGAGGCTTTCAAACCTGAATAAGGCCTATTACGTGAAATCCTAAAGTTCGCACGCTACTCGCTGGCAGTCAGGCTCTCAATAACAATATTTGCGGCTTAACAACTAATACTGCGAAGATTTTAAATTGACTCACACAAGGATGAATGTCTTCATTCCGCTGCTCTTGTTTTCGGCTGGGCTGTTGCTGACTTCCTGTCTCCTGTGGTTGGCTGTCCTTCCGCGTGCTGCTGCTGGATTCTGCCCAGCTGCGCGTGCTGCTTCCATTGACGTATCTTCAGTGCGTTTGCAGCGGCTGCTTCCTTTGGCTCTTCACTTTTTTATTTATTCACCTTTTCTCTGGTCACAACGACTGCGTGTTGTGCCTTTTTCTTTAAAATATTCTGTTCCGATATTTTACACTACCCCGTAAGCTCCGGTATATCCGCTTAACCGCTGCCACCAATGTTGTATCTGGTTTACCTCCCAGTAGGGGATATGGGTAGTTCCCGGAGCAAAGGAATAAGATCCTCACACTTAGTTACGAGGGTGGTATAACGGGTAACAGTTTGTGTATATTTATTTGAAAGAAATCGGGTGGATGTTATACAAGGAAGTTGTTCCTGGCACTTGCCGTAGTTTGAGTCTTAATTACAATCAGGGCTCGGCCCAGTACTAACGTAGCTTCGGCTACCGACTCTTTTAGACACACTGTCCGACTAACTGACTGACTCATTCATTCTTCCCTAGCCCAAATCCGGGCCTTATATCAACATGCATCAACTAGGTCAGAAGTATGCAACACGACTGCCTTGCTGATGCATGCGAATTCTCTACTATTGCGTGCTGTGGTGTAGGCCTTACGAAATTGGGGTGCTGGCTCAGCTATTGCCACAACAAGCCCCTTAAGGAGGTTGGTTGATCTAAATCAGTATATCTGTACACAAGTGATCTTATTGAGCGATAAGCGTACATTGAACATCAGTTATGCCCATTCACCTGTAAACTACGATCAATTCCCTGCAATTATCTACGAAAACATATCGTAGAATCATAAAAAATAGGCAGATGTCAGTTTCAATTTATTCCTCTCGAAACTGATTACAAATCTTTAATGTTGAATCAATTTCATTCTACATAGGCTTGTTTTGTTCAAAAAACTGATACTAAGAACCTCATTGTGAAGTAATGAAAACAAAAGTTTTATCGTTTACCTAGTTGTTAATTTTGTGATATCGCATCGACATTGAACAAATAGCAATATGTAGTATAGTATATTTCAAAGTAGAAACATTTCGGTGACGTCACAGAAATGCACGATTTACCGTCAAATGTGTCGCTGAAATGAGTGTACGAATGGCCGTTAGGACATTTCGGTGACACCTGCCCATTTTCAGCGGTGCTATCGTGAAGTTTGCACGTGTCGAGTTACGCGAATTTCATCGGATGATTATCCAACGTTCAACTGACTAATTTTGCAACTTTTAATGTAGTTCGAGGGATTTCAAATTGAGACGTATCTATCTTCTCCTCCAAGTGTTTGACAGCAATTCATACTATTATCAAATTGACGTTGGAAATATATTCCCAATTTATTTATGAGTGAAAATTGAAGACTGTACTCGAAAATATTCATTCAGAAAGAGGGAAGAGTATTTTTACTGAGGTAATCAAGGTACGAGGTGTATATTTCGAAGTGAAAACATTTCGACGACGTCACAGAAATGCACGATTCACCGTCGCATGTGTCACTGAAATGAGTGTACGAACGGCAGTTTGGACATTTCTGTGACACTCGCCCATTTTCAGCATAACCACCGTATATGATGTATAGATATATCTATTTTCTTCTCCAAGTGTTTGAGAGCAATTCATTGTATCATCTGATTGACGCTAGAAATATATTTCTAATTCAATCGTCAGTAAAAGTAAAAAACTGTACCCAGAAATATTTATTCAGAAAGAGGTGGGAGTATTTTTACTGAGGTGATAAAGATACGAGGTGTATATTTCGAAGTGAAAACATTCCGACGACGTCACAGAAATGCACGATTTACCGTCAAATGTGTCACTGAAATGAGTGTACGAATGGCCGTTAGGACATTTCGGTGACACTCGCTCATTTTTAGCAGTGCTAGCGTACATGATGTGTGCATATGTCTATTTCCTTTCCCGAATGTTTGATAGCAGTCCATACTGGTACCAAACTGATGATGAAAATATATTTTCAACATCATTTTGGAAATGGTATGAATTGCTATCAAACACTCGGAGGAGAAAAAAGATACGTCTCAATTTGAGATCCCTTCAGCTGAATCAAAATTCGTAAATTCAGCCGGTTGCACCTCGGATAATGATATGAGAAAAAATGCCCAACTGGCGACGCGTACCTTTACGGTAGCACGGCTGAAAATAGGTGAGTGTCGCCGAAACGTCCAAACGGCCATTCGCACGCTTATTTCAGTAACACATTTGACGATGAATCGTGCATTTCTGTGACGTCACCGAAATGTTTCTACTTTGAGATATACACCTAGTATTTTGATTACCTCAGTGAAAACATTCTTTCCTCTTCCCGAATGGATATTTTCGAGTACAGTCTTTGATTTTCACTGATAATTGAATTAAGAATATATTTTCAACGTCAATTTAATAATAGTATGTATTGCTGTCAAACACTCGTCGGAAAAGATAGATACGTCTCAATTTGAGATCCCTCGAGCATTAAAAGTTGCAAAATCAGTCAGTTGAACGTTGGATGATGATCTGATGAAATTCGCGTAACTGGACACGTGCAAACTTTACGATAGCACTGCTGAAAATGAGCGAGTGTCGCCGAAATGTCCAAACGGTCATTCGTACACTCATTTCCGTGACACATTTGACGGTGAATCGTGCATTTCTGTGACGTCGCGGAAATGTTCCCACTTTGGAATATATATCTAGTACCTTGATTACCTTTGTAAAAATACTCTTTTCCGTTCCTGAATAGATATTTCCGAGTACAATTTCTGACGATCACTGACAATCAATTCAAAAATATATTTGTATTTTAATTGTCGGTGAGAGCCCAGGATTGTACTCGAAAATATTTCTTCAGGACCAGGAAAGAGTATTTCAACAAAGGCCATCAAGATCCAAGGTTTATATTTCGAAGTATACACATTTCGGTGACGTCACTGAAATGCACAATTAGTCATCAAAAGTCATCACACGTCCTATCGTCTGTTACTACCGACCCAATGATCACTCGACCGTTCTCGAACTCATCGGTCACTCCTTCGAACATATGGACGGATATTCAAAACTGCAGCAAGTCATAGCTGATCGATCCCCAGGTGAATCAATATTCTTTAAACTGTGCCGTTACAAGTTGCTGATGCGGAGTCGGAACATTTCAGGGATGTCATGAAAATGCACATTCGACAATAGTTCACCGATGATTATTTAGACATTTTGGCGACAGCCTACTATTCTGTCACTCCTTTCGAAAATATTGACGAATATTAAAAACTGCAGCAAGTCATAGTAATCGATCCCCACGTGAATAAATATTTCCCAAACTGTGCCGTTACAAGTTGCTGATGCGGAGTCGGAACGTTTCAGGGATGTCACGGAAATGTACAATTGACAATAGTTTACCGATGATTGTTCGGACATTTTGGCGACAGCCTTCGATCGTAGCTAAAACCTGTAAAAAACATTAATTAATCATTGCGTTTACTCGGACTAAGACTCTCACACAGTTTCCAACATCAGCGTTTCTGAGTTATCGAAATACTGGGGAATATTGTGTGAAAATTGAATTTTGAATACTGTCACTGAAATGTACAATTGCAATGTATAGATATATATGGGGCATTCCAGCTCAACTCAACCAGCCAACGGAAATGACCTCTCCGATCGGGTTCAATGAATAATATATTATAGTTCTATATGATGTATAACTTGTCTGTCAGTATCAAGCCTTAAATCAAAAATCTCCCGAAGTTATGATTTTTTGAAAATTTTAATTACTCGCATTACAATATTCATTGCCACCAAACGTTGAGTCAACTCAATGAGATGTCCAATGGATCATGACCGGTATGAGGTGTTGTTTGGATAGAAATTTATTGGAAAAAGTCGGGCCTTTTTTTTCGGCAAAATTTCTCATAAAAATCGATTTTCTCAGGAGTGCCTTAATCAATTGGAATGAATTTCACAGACAAAATTCTCGGTTCAAAAAGACAAATTTTGACACCCGAACCAATATGCCCGGAAGTCAACTTCCGGAGTTATGGAATTTTCAAATAATTATAATTACCATTTCCGAGGAAATTTTTTGTTCGCATGAATAAATAATATTGAGAAAGATGCTAACCATAATAAGCTTGAATGAAATTATCTAGTTTGTTATCTATACACATTAATAAATTGTATAAGTGATAAACGTTTTCGTTTTCACAAATATTATTCATCCGTTGACCGTGTTGAACAACACTTTGTGCTCAGAATCTGTCTTACCGACGGTCGGTAACTGCACGATAACGGTTAGGTTGATAACCCGCGCAGACTGGTTGCGCCTGACACTTGAACGTGGTGCATATACCGAATTCAATACAAAAGTTTACGCGGCATATTCATTACATACTTCTCGTGAGTCGTTGCAACCTCAAACCTTACCAACAGTTAAGTTTAATGTTATTTGCGGAGAATCCGGGAATCTTCGTCTCAATTGCTGGGTATAGTTTGTAATGTTTAATCTGCATTGATCCGTGAATTCAGAGAATAGCCTACAGATCCACGGAGGAATTCAAGTATCATTTACTTCGAACAGTTGCAGCAACAACCTCGTACATACAATATTGATATGGATCACGACGAATTGCTGTCAGTCAAACATTATGATCGATGTTGTAACCCGTTTCTGTTGAGAGACCATTGTAAGAAAAAGGGCCTTAGACATCCTACACTCAAAATATTACAAAAGGTTCCCACACTGACAAAGAATGAATTTTTGTGTCGAAGTTGCGCAGACAAAATTAATGAGAACCAAGTACTTCCGCATCAAAATGTTTCTGGATTGAGTAAGTTTCTTTAAATGCTCGCCGTCTTGTTGATAAAAAAAAAATTGAATTCAGTCGAATTTATCATTGATGTGACAAATTGCAGACTCGGGTGGCGGCAATTCTTTCCCCAATAATAGTCAAATTTCCGGATTAAGTCTTAATACACGGTTGCCAGTGATTAATGAGGCATTGGGATTGCTTGGACAGTCTCCGATCGCGAAAAAACGTGCAACCTGCAGTAACCGTTATAAAGAAGAAAAAGCAGATGCAGTTCATAGTGCTTTATTGAAATCGGTTGGGATCGAGAAAAAGGCGAATAAATATGGCGTATCAGAAAGTGTTGAAGGCTTCGAAGACATGATAAATACGTTGAAGGAGAAGATACAGTTGCCTCAAACGAAATACGACGAAAAAATCCAAATATTAACCTTGATGCCCAAGCATTGGAGCATTGGAGTTATAAGCCGAGAAATGGGAGTCACTCTCCACATGGCCAAACGGGCAAAAGAAATACGTCAAAAGACTGGCGTATTTTCTCTACCTAATGCAAAAAAAGGTAAATAAACTTTTGTTTAATTGTAGAATGCGATTGAATCCACGTACCTACAACGAGTTTCTGTAGAAGAGTATTCATTTCATAGGTAAATCCATATCCGATAGTACCGTATCAGATATTATCAAATTTTACCAAGACGATAGAGTGAGCATGGTTATGCCTGGGATGAAAGATTTCGTTTCAGTACGGAATGAAGATGGAATAAAAATCCATCAACAAAAACGGCTAATCTTATCCAATTTGAAGGAATTGTATTGCACCTTTCAACAAGAATTTGCAGATGTCAAAGTTGGATTTTCGACTTTTGCGGATTTACGACCACGACACTGCGTATTGGCTGGATCGAGCGGAACACATACGGTTTGTGTGTGTTCCCTGCATCAGAATCTTAAACTGATGATTCGAGGTAAGAAAACGAAACTCACTCAGCAAGAATCCGCTCGATGTTTGAATTTCTCATTATATTATACTTCACTTATCAGGGTGCAATTTGAGGAATTACGATGGAGAAGACTCGACTCCGGCAACATACGAGGACTGTTTATCGTTATTAATATGCGCCAATCCTATACCTGATTGTTATTTCGGCACGTGCATCGAATGCCCCGGACTCGACAATCTACGCGAATATTTGCTCGAAGCGCTGGATGAATACGATACCATCACGTACAAACAATGGTTGACAAAACCACGATCTAGTCTTGAGACAATAGAAAAAAATGTATCTGAATTCACTGATGAATTTTGCGAGCAGGCCCAAAAATTATTGTGTCATTCGTTCATCGCGAAGAAACAGTCGAACTTCATGAAAGAACTAAAAGATACGTTAGAAGTCGACAACTTCGTGGTAATTTGCGATTTCGCCGAAAACTATGCGTTCGTGGTGCAGGATGCCGCACCAGGATTCCACTGGAATAACAACCAGGCGACGATCTATCCGGTTGTGATTTACTTCAAAGTGAATGGCATCCTGCACCACCGCAGTCTAGTGATCATAAGTAGTTGCCTCCACCATGATGCAATCGCCGTGTACGTATTTTCGAAAATCATTAATGATTTTATCAAGAGCATTAATGAAAATCCGCAGAAAATATCGTATTTTTCCGATGGTGCTCCTCAGCAATTTAAGAATTTCAAACATTTCTTGAATTTGTACCATCACCAACTCGATTTTAATGTGCCTGCTGAGTGGCATTTCTTCGCCACTGCACACGGCAAAGGGCCGTGTGACGGATTAGGTGGTACGGTCAAAAGACTTGCAGCTCGAGCTAGTCTACAGCTTCCGCCTGAGAAACAAATTACAACTCCCGAAGAATTGTATTTGTGGACCTGTGATCCGAAGAATATACCATCGGTTACCATTAAATATACGGATCAAAGTAACTACGACGAGGCGAAAGAGTTTTTATCCATTCGTTTTAATACAGGGAAGTCGATTCCGCGTACACAGCAGGTACATTATGTATGTCCGGATACAAATGGTATGTTGAGGACGAAAAGATATTCCACCGCTACACTGTACGAAACGCACCGAATTTGTAAAAATAACTAGTCATCGTGTGCAGTACGGAATTTTCAGTTGCAACTGAAAAAATTCCCGGCAACCTAAATATCAAGTAATATGAGTTGAATTATATTTGTTAAGTGGCACTCGTGCATATTCTGAAACTTCATTCTGTAAACCTAGTACAAGATGTATAAATTTTTCCAATAAAATGGTAATTATAATTATTTGAAAATTCCATAACTCCGGAAGTTGACTTCCGGGCATATTGGTTCGGGTGTCAAAATTTGTCTTTTTGAACCGAGAATTTTGTCTGTGAAATTCATTCCAATTGATTAAGGCACTCCTGAGAAAATCGATTTTTATGAGAAATTTTGCCGAAAAAAAAGGCCCGACTTTTTCCAATAAATTTCTATCCAAACAACACCTCATACCGGTCATGATCCATTGGACATCTCATTGAGTTGACTCAACGTTTGGTGGCAATGAATATTGTAATGCGAGTAACTAAAATTTTCAAAAAATCATAACTTCGGGAGATTTTTGATTTAAGGCTTGATACTGACAGACAAGTTATACATCATATAGAACTATAATATATTATTCATTGAACCCGATCGGAGAGGTCATTTCCGTTGGCTGGTTGAGTTGAGCTGGAATGCCCCATATGTATACCATGCATTTTGATTACTGTCATCAAAGTGTACAAATTAACGCAGGAACATTTCGGTGACGTCACGGAAATGTCCCAAAGTCACGGAAATGTACAATTCATATTCAAAAGTGTCATCGAAATGGCTAATTCACATACATATATGTACATCCCGAGTCACATTAGTATTCAGCTCAGAGTTTATATGTAGAGTTGATTATAAGCAGTATATACTATATCGAGGCTGTGCTCTAATAATGTTATGTACCTTTATGTGTCGAAATATATGTCAATATTAGAAAGATTATAGTTCAAAATTGAATTGTAGTAATGCTGCATTAATTTTGCGAAAATATCATCACCCACGTATACTATAATAGTACGTATATTATCGGCATGCGAATGATGTTTGGTTGATGGTTATGATATTCTTTGAGACGGGGTATATTGTATATACCATAAATGAGTGATTACAATACGACGATATTCAATGTTGCATCACACGCAACTACACGTGTGATGCGAAATTTGATATCACTGTGTTTTTTTGAAGTGTGTGTCATGCATACGTAAATTTCTTTGATCCACGGACCATGTCGGATTGAGCAGAATAGAAACCTACTGCAGTGGGAATCTGGACTGGGTAATCCATTCCGCATGTGCCCGGATAGATCCCGGGTGGGAAATGCGGTCCGGGGTATCGATTCCGCTGACACCCGGATAGATTCCGGGTGAAAAATGCGGTCCGGGATATCAATTCCGCTGACACCCGGATAGATCCCGGGAGGAAAATGCGGTCCGGGGTATCGATTCCGCTGACACCCGGATAGATTCCGGGTGAAAAATGCGGTCCGGGATATCAATTCCGCTGACACCCGGATAGATCCCGGGAGGAAAATGCGGTCCGGGGTATCAATTCCGCTCACACCCGGATAGATCCCGGGAGGAAAATGCGGTCCGGGGTATCGATTCCGCTGACACCCGGATAGATTCCGGGTGAAAAATGCGGTCCGGGGTATCAATTCCGCTGACACCCGGATAGATCCCGGGAGGAAAATGCAGTCCGGGGTATCAATTCCGCTGACACCCGGATAGATCCCGGGAGGAAAATGCGGTCCGGGGTATCGATTCCGCTGACACCCGGATAGATTCCGGGTGAAAAATGCGGTCCGGGGTATCAATTCCGCTGACACTCGGATAGATCCCGGGAGGAAAATGCAGTCCGGGGTATCAATTCCGCTGACACCCGGATAGATCCCGGGAGGAAAATGCGGTCCGGGGTATCGATTCCGCTGACACCCGGATAGATCCCGGGTCGAAAATACGGTCCGGGATATCAATTCCACTGACACCCGGATAGATCCCGGGTGCAGAGAAATGCGGCCTGGGGGTATTCGTACCACATGCACCCGGATAAATCCAGGGTGGAAAAATGCGGCCTGGGGTATTCGTACCGCATCCACCCCGATTAAAACCAGGCAGATAGAAAATCCAGTCTCAGGAATACATTTCGCATACACCCGGATACATAACGACTGAACGAGCTATCCGTATAATTGCAGCATGCCGTATACGACCGAATGAATGTTGAAGCGATATACCTACTACGATTCCGCACACAACCGGATAAAAATCGACCTGAATTTACGCCAAACATTCCGGATCAGACCGGATAACAACCAGTAAAAAAAATTTGATTGTTACGGAAATGATTTCGCATAAAACTGTATGTGAACCGTGAAGGATCGCGAAATAATACCGCACACACCCGTATAAAATTGGTGTTTCAAATTTCGGATCAATTCTGGATCGAACCACATGAATTTCGTTCGCTATCCGGAACTTATCTGACATTTTTAGCAGGGGAGTTATATTTCGCCGGCTGATCCTCGCGGCCGGTGAAAATCTCGTCACAATACATAAAGGGACAAGTACACCTAACCAATTGACATGCACGTTTACCACACCACACTCATACAGTAATCAACTTAATTGTTTACAGAGACTAGTTTTCGGCGTTCAGTAGGATATTCAAACTCGCGCAATACGACAACGTGCTGTCGAATCCTAAGGGCGGCTGATAACTACTCAGGATTTTTGGAGCCTCATTCGATTTTCGCGCACATATCGGAGCTTCCAATATTATCTCGCGCATTCTATAGCGCTGACAACGAGGCTTTTGTTCCCGTGGTTTTAGCAACCATCGTGCTACACCTTTCCTCGCGGAGTTCATATCCCTTTCCGAAAAAGCCTGGAAGGAACTGCTACACAAGGTATACACCCATGCGCAAAGATGAACACCGCAGTTCCCTGACGAATCGGAGGCGTCAGATTCTGAATACTGCGTTGGAACATCTGACGGTACGCAAAGAGTCCAATTTGCCCAACGCGTGAGTTTTTTTGACCTGGCAGCCCGATATGACTCAACGAAATTACAGAATGCATTGATCAAACCACGTGGTGGCATTACGTGCATCGAATCAATGTACAGTAATGTTCATATATGGGTTCCCAGTGGCTCACTATTATTTGTGGCCTTCTTCGAAAATGAGTTTCCTTTCTATTCGCATTTCGTGTGCCTGTGACTGTTACTGATCTCTACTGATAAGGTAGAGGTCAGTGATGACCGGCGAAGTAGGTGTCAGAGATCAGTGAAAGTCACAGGCACACGAAGTGAGAATAGAAGGGAAACTCATTTTCAAAAAAGGCCACAAATAATAGTGAGCCACTGGGAACCCATATATGAACATTACTGTACACAAGTACATCATGCGGAAAAACTGTAATTAACAAGGTCCAGTGATTGCCTAAGTGTATCGGCCATAACCAAACATCAAACGACCAGATATCTTTCATTTCGACCCAGCGTTGAAACCCGATGCTTAGGGAACCCATCAGTAACTTTTCGGTGAAAAAGGATTCAAACGCCAGTACCTTCATACCGTTATCGTTTGCATGATCTTGTGCAAGGACGCAGAATCCATTAACGATATTATCATCCAACCATTCGCAGGGCAATAAAGTACGTAGCGATTCCTCGGTGAAAAGAATACCAGCGGCACCGATTTTGGCTAAGTTGAACGGAAAATCAGAAGGATAAGTCAAGGAAGATGAGAAAAATGTTTTATCAGCAAAATCACTCACTGTTGAACGCGCATCAGACAAAGATTCGCCAGTAATACACTTCTCCATGGATGGGTTCTTCTGTAATTTGGGTTCGGGTGTAGAAATTGGAGAAGGTAATGGCAATATTTTTTCGGCCTCATCGCCGGAGTTAGAAAGCGGAATTGCATTCGGCTCCGCATCTTGAACATTGTCAGATATCGGATCGAAAAAGTCATCCGGATTTTCATCGGGTTCAGGGATAGATTTGACCGTCCCAGTTGTTTTTAATGAAGTTTTATCCTCATTTCGATTTTTAACAAATTTTGGGAATTTGAAATACGCTTGTTATTTCCGTTTTTTTAACCATACTTCCTCCTGTAGTTCCGGGTTATTTTTATTTTTGCGTGTCTGTCTCTCGGTTTTTAATGAAAATTTCCGATCCCGAAGTCGTGGTTGTAGAAGGGACTCCATTTTTTGTATGGACCTTGGCGCGGAAATATTTGCGTTACGATCAAATACATCTTTTTTTACAATCTTGAACCAGTTTTCTACGCTGGCATTCGATTCACGTGACAACCCGAAATCGTTCAGGACAAACGAACACCACAGCGGAAAAAATAGAAGTATATGGTCCAACAGGTACAATAGGAATTCACTTGAATCATAGTTATTCGTATTGACTACTGAATCGCGAAAGTCTGCTACCTTATTATCGTACACTGATTTGAACATAGCATAAAACGGCGATCCGTGACGGAACAGATGGGTTGAATTGATTTCATCCGTGGAAGAGTCTGTACCAGAGTACTGCGAAGAGTCAGAGTCGATAAAATCTTGGCTATTCAGGGGCATTTCGGTATTTCTAATTTCCTGTACAATGTCGTTGAAATTATTGCACTTCTCCTTACACCCGAAAACCGCTACAGCCAAGCCAAAAATTGTTTTAGCAGTAACCATATCAGCGCAGTGAATGAGTTTGCTTATTAATGCAGCACATAGACTCCGCTGCTCCTGATATCGAAACAGCGTTTTTACCTTCCTCATAACTGTTCGCAAGACGTGTGTCGAGCAAATGTGCACGTGGGTCATATCTGGGAGATCAATGGTATCACCGTCTATCGCGGAATCTAGGTCCTTCAAATATTGCGCTAGAGACAAATCATTAAACGCTTTGATGACTGCATGGATCAGGGTCAAACTAAAGTCCGTTTCAACTTTATTAATTACTACACGGCGACTAGTGATTTGCGTTATCGTGTAATTGAACGATGCTAAAAACAGTGTAATACACGGGATATTGTGTACGCTAGATATAAATTCCGCTATTGGCAATGGGGCACAGTCTTCGTTACCCGGCACAATCAGGGCATAATAATAAATTGGTTTTGACTGATCGGATGAAGGCGATACAACCCCCCGTGGCATCGAGGTTACAGGAGACTGGCTTACGGAGCGATAAAAGAAACAGAATTTGTTGTTCAGTGTATAAAATAATGTAAAATGGTAACATACAGTGCCCTTGTATGTAACCGCTACAGAATTTTCCGAGCTAAGATTCTCTGAACATTTTAGTCAGCTTCATTAAAAAATGCGTCGGGTCTTTGTCTAAGTCGTCGCGTGTGTTATTCTCGCTCGACATTTTTTGTAATAGCATTAAGCTAGGAGCGTCGTTTCTATTCCCCGCGACTAATACGTCTTCCGAAACAGCCTGCAGCATTTTAAGTTTTAAAGCGTCGGAATCTGGCCCTCTAGCTCTTTTCTGAGTAGCACGCGATCGTCCCCTCTGATGAATCGGCGATGAATTTCGCCGCTATCGTGACATATCTCTTTAGACCGGTATATTTGAACCACGAATGTTGCAGAATGGATGGATGATAGGTGTCATTACCTCAAATTTGAACTTGGTGCAGGTCGTGTTTTTGCACTTGGCAACAGCATGAAAGTACGGTGCTTAACGGATATAACGTTTGTGCCAGTCGAAAGATAGAACGCAGTGAGGGTACTGAGCTTTAAAATACTCATTAAATTCATCCGTCCAGCCTTTTCCTAATCGAAAGTTATCTGACACAATAAAACGTTTCCAGAATTCGCTAGGAATTTCCATGTCACCGTCCTTAATCGGATAATCGCACCTATCAACATCGGTTGAGTAATTCCTTTCAATTCCAACTGAGAAAAGGGTTTCTTTTTTGAAATATTCATCGACATCATCCAATGAACCACCGCTCTTTTGAGGAATGTGATCATGGGTTAAACTATCAGTAGCGGTTGAACAAACACTTACTTCCTCCTTAGCGGAAATTTTTTCGCGAGAATTACCGCTACTAACTGATTGGGAGTGATATACAGTAATGTTCATCGATGCATGCTTCGTGGCTAACTTCTTTTTCCCGAGTTTTGTTTCCTTTCTACTTGTGTGTCATGTTATCTATGGCGCGCGGAGCCGTTGATAGAAGCAGCTTGATAAACAATTGCCGCAATCTCCCGCCGCTGTCATCTGCTGACCTACCGTTGACTGCTTCTCCAGTCATGGGCACACAAAATATCAGTAGAAAGGAAGCAAAACTCGGAAGAAAGAAGTTAGCCACGAAGCATGCATCGATGAACATTACTGTACATCGTTGATATTTTCCCAGTAACTAGGTACGGTATATCAGGGTCCGGCAATTCATGACAAGATATTGGTTCCGACTTGGGAGAAATATTAGGTAAAACATCACCAGAGATGGGATTCTGTAACTCTCCGCTAACTCCGCTAACTCCGCAAAGTCCGCTAACTCCGCTAACTCAACGGAGACCGTTGGTTGGCTAAGAAGCCAACGGTCCGTCCAATCAGAGACCGCTTCGGATTCCGGTGGTGCCTATTTCTTATCGCTTATTTCTCATTACCTTTTTCCTATAGTCCTATTTCCTGTAGCCCACAGTCCAATACTTTGATTCATTTATTCGTTTTCTTTCCATCTTTTTATCTCCTCACTTTATTCGTGTGAAATTCATGCATATGTATCAAGTGACAGGAGCTCTTTCGTTTGTTTATTTGTTGCAATTAGTGGCCGGCCAAAGCCCACGGCACCACCGTACAGGGTACCACCTAGAGTTCCTAGAATACAGAGTTGAGTCAATCGATGATTCCTTTTGATTGGCTCTTCAACTTCGGCACGTAATGGCGGAGACAGGCGAATATTTGAATATAAACATCCTCAATATCTAATCAACGATCATTTTCATCATGGTCAAGAGTGTTTTATACAGGTTATCGTGAAATAATGCTTTTTCACGAAGTTTTTATGATAATATCAAGAGTCGTTCACCCGCATTATCTTTTCGACCTTGATCCTAAAGTAACGCGTTAACATAACCTCAAATATCGCAATGCCACCAACAACGTCGTTAGTGAAACCGTGTTCGATGTTCCGAGGAATTTTCAAAAACAAAATAGCCGAAATGAAAAATTCAGTCATGAAAGAGCTCGTAATCCAGTTATTCACAATTATCAACGTTATATTACTTCCTTACATCAGTTTCAAACTTCCCGCAATGTTACTTCGGTACAGAATGGCGGCGATTGACTCAACTCTGTATTCTAGGAACTCTAGTACCACCGTACACAGCGCCACCGTATAGGCACCACCGAGGCCTGAAGCGGTCTCTGGTTGGACGGTCGCTTGACTTCTCAGCCAACCAACGGTCTCCGCTGAGTTAGCGGAGTTAGCGGAGAGTTACAGAATCCCATCCCTGGGCTTATTAGGAACGAATTCGTAATTGTTATAGCCGAACGAATTCTTATGAAACATTCTTCAACTTCCGAAAAATGCTTGCGAAAGACGTCGTATACTTTTCGCGAGTGTTTCCTAATAGTCCGCTCACAACGGGTTGCTAAAAATCGAGAGCAAATTTCGCCGCAAACACTATCGTCAGTTTTATAACACAGATTGAATTTTGTCTGCGTCAATCCTTCGAGGGTCATATCAGGGTATATCTCTAGCAATATTGCAGCTAGCTCTCCTGGCTTAATAAACATCGTAAATATCTTAATATCATTGATGTGTTAATAAATGTCTGGTTCGTATGTAGCTCTTATTATTTTATAAATATTGTTCTGTGTTTAGGATTAGTATTTATGTTGTGTGATGTTACGTCGATGAATTTAAGTTTGAATTGAGTACTAAGGTTTTGTTATTTGATGTTAGTGAATTAAGGGCAGTATTCGTAGCTATAGATGCATAGATATAGATGCCAGTCACAATAAAACCAGCTGCTTGCAATATTAGACCAGTTATCAAGGCTGACGATGGGTCCTCATACTGATCGTAGGTCCTATACTGCAGGCAAGCGAGTAGGCTAATTACTGAGGCACGTGCATACATACATCTGTATACATGTAGATTCCTCTGACAAACCTGTGACAAAGCAAGCATAACTGTACCATAGCACGTTGAATTATATAGCATTGGAAGAAAAAACATGCTTGATAAAGTTACTTCCGATTCAAATATACGATTGTCATTGATATTGAAAACCCCTCCACCTTTCGTCATCAATCCCATTTTTCTCTGCATGCTGCGATACAAATTTTTGACTGACGTGCGAAGACTCGACTGATATAGATCATTTTATGTTTTTGTAAATATATGTGACAACAGACGATAAAAATTTCTGCATTCGCCCAAAACATTTGTCATGATTTTTTTATGGATTTTTTTATCAGAGCTCTCAATTCAGTGGAAAGGATGATTTTCATTTTGATGATTTGAACTTATTCAAGGGGACCAATTTGCTGCGGTTCGGAAAATTCGACATCGTGCAAAATCCATGTATTCTTCGACCAAAGTTCATTTACATCATTATAACTGTCTCATCTCAAAACATTTGCTGCACGAATTCAGGCCCATCGCTGGCCCCGTTTTATTTTTCTGGGTTCGGAATTATTCAGGATACGGGCCGTCATGAATAGAACAAAGGAAATCAGAAAATTCCATTGTTCGTTTGAGTAACCCGCAAATTGGTGAAAATGAGGTGTTCAATTTTTGAAGAATCGACCATATCTTGCGATAAATTTTCGAAATGTATTTTCCTCGGTCAGTTTACGACGGCCTGTATTCCCAATAACTTTCAGTCCTGAAAAGTCCAATCGGATCAACGGTGCACCGAAATTCGTGCCGCAGTTTTCAGATGAGACGGATGCGAGCCGCGGCCAGCCGCGGCACCCCGCGATACAATAAACTATAGAATGAGAAAATGGCCTACTCCCAGCCTACGTCGAAATTTGACATATTTTGGGAGAGACAGATGAGCATTTGGATTGCTGCTAATTAAAACGATTTGCAATTAGGTGAAATCCTGAATTAGAAATTTTTTGGTACATATTTTTTTCATATAAAAAAAACGCCTTCGAGTATCTGTGCTACGATGAGTACACATCACCAGAATGTAAATTTCCTTAACTATAACCGCGTGTTCATTTGGCTGCGAAACGGATTTCAATTCATTGCTTGCTCTGTAAAACTGTTCTGGGCGGACACGAAGATATGTATCGACCTTTATTAACACGTGCATGTCGTAGAAGAATTCCCGAACTATTCCAAAAGTACAAGGTTATTTGTTGTCCAATTTGACGTTAAATTTTTTGGATAAACTGCAAACTGAAATGTAAGATAACGCGTGGAAGAATTATTTCACCGACAAAAATAATGTGTCAGTCACATCTTGAGTTATTTCCTCCTCGCTTACGCCCCTATGTTATAGTAATTCAGTCCATCGATATAATTATTCAACCTTCATACATTTGGCAACCGTAGATTTTTAGATTGTTACTAATAATCACCGCCATGATTATTCGTGTACTTGTCCCCTGGATCGATTCAATTCTTTAAATCGCTAATTTGGTCTGTTGTCACCCGGCTATTATGCCGGTCTTTGAAATAAAGCACGCATTATATCAAAAGTAAATATTACGTACCTTTGATCGTAGGGTTGTGAATGGATCTTTGGGGATGTTGTACTCTTGTCTTGAAAAGTGAACAATGATATTGGCACAGCGTACTCTGTCGAATCTACTGAGACAATGAGCTCAAGAGACGAAAGCAGTGGTGAAGGGAGAAGGACGGAGAGAGAGTAGAGGAGAGAACTGCCGATTCTTAGGCGGCGTAGTACAAAGTAGAGCGCATTCGTTTGAATGGGAGAGATCAAGAAGATGCGTCCGATACAGAATTTTTAATTTTATTATGTTGCTGTTGACCGAATAATAAGAGGGAGTAAATTATACCCTTCCGAAAGCTGAAATCTGTGATTCAATTATATGTACTTATTGTTAGTGAGAATATATTGCTGACAGGTGAGTATGCAATTGAAATGAAAGAAAATGGAAATTATTACTGGAATAGTCGGTTGATCATAGCTTGACTGAAAAATGAAATTGAGAGTAATTTTCCGAAATATTTTCGGAATTGAACTCACAGGCATCGATCACTCTTTTTTTTCCAAGTTTCTGTATCACTACTGACTATCGAAACGTAAAATCAAGGCATTTGCGTTTTACACGCTATATCTGAGTAGGAAAAAATCGGACGGCCTTCGGATACGGATCATTTTCAAGCTTGTTCTATTCCCCGTTAGATTAGCCATGGATCATTGTTGTATAAAAATCAAGAGGAAAGTTATCGTTCAATGTATTTGAAAAAACGTAGTTTTTGCACACTTTTTCCCGTAGCTTAACTTCAACTCATCGCCACTCTTCCAACATAGCCGGGAATAATATTTAAAAAATCACGCTCAATCTTCGAAGCTTTCTGAGTTCAACGCCTTCTGAATTTTTGATGAATTTCCAAAATTATGGTCACGGCAGCGGAAGATAGCTTGAGTTGTGATCTCGAAGATGGGTAACAATAGGAGGTTCATTAATGGCTAAAAATCGAGGAAAAAATTAGGGTAAGCAATTGTTATTGCGATTCAATTTGTCCGAGGTATTGTTTAATAGATAGTTATTGCGAGGTATTCCGCGTTGAGTCTTCGGGCTAAATCTCGCGTGCGGCGCCTCGCAATAACCTCGCAATAACTATTAAACAATACCTCGGAGAAATTCAATCACAATGACAATTGCTTACCATAATGTTTTCCTCAATTTCTAGCCATTAATGAACCTCCTATTGTTACCCATCTTCGAGATCACAACTCAAGCTATCTTCCGCTGCCGTGACCATAATTTTGGAAATTCATCAAAAATTCAGAAGGCGTTGAACTCAGAAAGCTCCGAAGATTGAGCGTGATTTTTTAAATATTATTCCCGGCTATGTTGGAAGAGTGGCGATGAGTTGAAGTTAAGCTACGGGAAAAAGTGTGCAAAAACTACGTTTTTTCAAATACATTGAACGATAACTTCCCTCTTGATTTTTATACAATAATGATCCATGGCTGATCTAACGGGGAATAGAACAAGCTTGACAATGATCCATATCCAAAGGTCGTGCGATTTTTTTTCACTCATAGATATAGCGAATCAAACGCGAATGTCTTGATTTGATGTTCCGATAGTAGTGAGTCTACCAAATTTCAACTCGAAATTCGCGTGCAACAACTTTTCCGAGCAGTCAAAGTGCTACCGGCCGTATATAATCGCTAGTTAACAATTGAAAATAAATCAACAAATGCCATCCCCCGGGTTTTCAATTTTTATCCCAAGTTCCTGTTTGACTATTAAGTAAGTCTACTAAATTTCAACTCGAAATTCGCTTGCAACAACTTTTCCGAGCAGTCAAAGTGCTATCGGCCGTATATAATCGCTAGTTAACAATTAAAAATAAATCAACAAATGCCGTCCCCCGGGTTTTTAATTTTTTTCCAAGTTTCTGTTTGACTATTAAGTAAGTCTACCAAATTTCGACTCAAAATTCGCTTGCAACAACTTTTCCGAGCAGTCAAAGTGCTACCGGCCGTATATAATCGTTAGTTAACAATTTTTAGTTAATCAACAAATGCCGTCCCCCGGGTTTTGAATTTTTTCAAGTTTCTGTATGACTATTCAGTAAGTCTACCAAATTTCAACTCGAAATTCTCATGTGACAATTTTTACGAGCGATTTTAGAGCATTTAACCGCCTACATCGGTCGAGCGACAGTTCGCCGTAGAAGCTGCAGCGGTTCTCAATCGCGTGCTCCGGCCGGCCGCTAGCTCCGGCCGCTAGTTTCAGCCTCATCTCGCCAAGACTAACCATGATGGAAATAAACGATGAATGACGAGTAAAATAAGTTTTATACAAAAATATCACAATCTATAACTATGAAATATGAATAATAACAATTGCCAACTCCAAATATAAAGTTGAGCGTACAAAATTTACTATTGATGTTGCTCGCTGAATATTTTGAGACCATACTTTGAAATTGACAAATTACTATTGTATGCAATTCGACTACTCTTTCAGAAAAACTTGATGAGCAATCGGAAGAGTTTGTGCGATTTACAATCAAACAAAATGGAATATTGACATTGGTGAGCGACATAATGGATGCAGTCAATAAATTAAAATTTTCAAAATCCGGACCGGAGGTGACGGAGGCGTTGGACAAGTTCCACGAGGCATTCGGGGCTGCTTGCCGTTGAAGAGCGACGATGGCGTGGTAGCGTTAGAAGCGACTTTGGAGGTAAACGCGCATTACAAAGCATTTGTAAGTTATGATCAGCTACACTGAGCGACTTTTGATATTAGTATTTGTTTTATTGCATATGCATAATTGTAATAAAATGCATGAATTTAGGGACAATCGACGTACTGTAATAAAAAGTCGCATAGTGACTCTGAAAATGCAGAATTGATATATTTTCTAGGAATAACTCATACAAATTTAGACTGTTACATAGAAACAATTACAGTATATCTAAGTCTCGATATTACATTTTGTAACTCGAATAACAAAAATTAGTATATTGCTTTACAGAAAGAGTGAAATTAAATTTTGCACGTTTCAGTATCAACGCATTGTGATCTTTCTAAACCACTATACGAAAAGTAGGGGTCACGTGAATGCTGCGTTCACTACTACTTCTACTACTACTACTATACTGCGTGTATATACCCGCCGTAAAGTGTAGTAGCTGACGCCAGCGTGTATATGTGTATACATTTATACGAAAGTCAGCGTAAAAATTCAAAACGACCTATAGATGATTATATAACATTTATTGATCTCAATTTTACTTAAACATAAAGTAATAAATGTAGTCACATTCAATTTTTACTAATGTCGAGGTTCCCATCGCTAATTGTAAATTTATTGACATACGTAACAAAAGTATTTTTCATATTAGTCTATGGAAGAATTTCCTAAACGAAACTCTGTCGTATATTCTATAAGCTCTAGTAGAGCGGGTCCATGTCATTTCACTCGAAAAAAAACACTCAAATCGCGGATCTTTGCGCCCTTCGAGGAATCTTTAGTACTACAGAAAAAAAAAATAGAAGTTCACGGATTTCGAAAAATTTTCAAAAATGGCGGAGTTACGGGTGCTTGAATTTTTTTGCACTGCTTGGTTCGAAAATTTATATCTCCGAAACCATTAATCGCAGCTAAATGATCTTGGACTCATTTCATTCACAAAAGAAAGAGCTACTGTTAAAAAAATATGTTTGAGAAAAAAATGAATTTTTTCAAGTTTTTTTCGTCATTTTTTTCCGAAATTCGGCCGCTATTCCCAAAGGGTACGGTAAATTTCATGGAGACCATTTTTTTTAGATAGCTGGATCCTTCCCCTTCAAATTCGTAAAAAAAAATTTATGGAGACCATACTAGGTCCGGAGAAAAAAATTAAAACGTCCGGACGTGCGTCGCCCCGCGTGCCGTTCCACGGTGGCGCTGCTCCGGCAGGCTCGCTGTTTCACGTGGTCGTTGAATTTCATTCAATGTTTCGCTATTTTCTAGGGCTATCCTCTCTTGGAAAATAGTTATTCAACTACTTTAGACTTCCAGAATACGCCTACTGATTATTTTCGCTTGAAATTATACTTGTTCCGAAAATTCCAGCACGGTTATGAATTTCCAGCACATGATTTCATTGCAAAGCAGCAAATCAGTTATTGGCAGGAGATAAAAAAAACCGTGAAAGTTGGTGAATTTCTAGTCGTGTGCGATTTCGCTGACAATCATACGTTTATTGTACAAGATTCCACTCAAGGGTTCAACTAGAGATCCATCCAATCGTAGTTTATTATGAAAGTCACAGCGAGGGAGAATTGAACCATTTTAGTTTTGTAATAATTCCATAGTGTCTGAAACATAATACGATCGTAGTTGATTTATTACAAACAAAAAATTGATCGACTTCATGAAGGAGAAGTTTCAAGGTTCAATTACAATGAAAAAAGAAGTTTTCTCAGATGGAGCAGCTTCCCAGTATAAAAATGAAAAGAATTTCATTAACATAACGCATTATTTTGAACCGTTCGGATGTCAAGCTGAGTGGCATTTTTTTTGCTACATCACATGCCAATGGCCATGCGATGGGGTAGATGAAACTGTCTGGCGAGTTTACAATTGAGTGGCAATTCAGATCCTATTTGAACACCGCTGAATTTGTATAATCGGGCATGCTCTTATTTCAGGAGCATATCTTTTGCCTGCTGCAGAACATACAGCAGAAGAAGCTATTTTACAAAATCGATTCGATGACGCTTTGATGGTTCGTGGCATTCTCGAATAACATGTAGTCATTCCGATTTCTGATGGATTTATAAAAACGAAATTATTTTCCGCATCAGAAAATTTTGATCATGTAAAAGTTAGAAATTAATATTCAACTTGCGCGTCCAACTATAAGCGCTATCGAGCGCAATTGCACTCAAAACATTGGCCCTTTTCAGAGTCACCGAAATTTTGCAGAAATCAATAATTTCCATTCCACGGAGCATAACTACTAGCTCTTCTGTGCAAAGTTACGAGAGAATCACAAAAGAGCCACAGTCATTAAATTGCACAAACCTATTGCAATAGAACCAGAACGTTGATTGCAGCACAGCCTCACAGGTGTGTTCAACTTAACAATATAACCGTGCTGGAATTTTCGGAACAAGTATAATTCCAAGTGAAAATAACCAGTAGACGTATTCTGGAAGTCTAAAGTAGTTGAATAACTATTTTCCAAGAGGGGATAGTCCTAGAAAATAGTGAAACATTGAATGAAATTCAACGGCTACGTGAAACAGCGAGCCTAACGGAGCAGCGCCACCGTGGAACGGCACGCGCGGCGACACACGTCCGGACGTTTTAATTTTTTTCTCCGGACCTAGTATGGTCTCCATAAATTTTTTTCTACGAATTTGAAGGGGAAGGATCCAGCTATCTAAAAAAAATGGTCTCCATGAAATTTACCGTACCCTTTGGGAATGGCGGCCGAATTTCGGAAAAAAATGACGAAAAAAACTTGAAGAAATTCATTTTTTTCTCAAACATATTTTTTTAACAGTAGCTCTTTCTTTTGTGAATGAAATGAGTCCAAGATCATTTAGCTGCGATTAATGGTTTCGGAGATATGAATTTTCAAACCAAGCAGTGCAAAAAAATTCAAACACCCGTAACTCCGCCATTTTTGAAAATTTTTCGAAATCCGTGAACTTCTATTTTTTTTTTCTATAGTACTAAAGATTCCTCGAAGGGCGCACAGATCCGCGATTTGAGTGTTTTTTTTCGAGTGAAATGACATGGACCCGCTCTTAAATGCAAAATTAATCTTCTGAGTACCTTCAATATGCATAAATTTTCTCAGATTTTAATGCAATCGAGAAGTGTTCTCAAACTTATGTGCAATGAGCGCTAAGCGACCAAACTCTTCTGCAGCGTTTTTCAATCCGTTTTTCTGAGACTTGTCATATTTGAAGTCCGTGTACACGATAACTCAAAATCGACTGGAACAATCGCTTTGAAATTTTGCACAATACTTCTTCACATGATTCACCAGGTATTGTCGAGAGCTTTTTGGTTTTTTTCGATAATTCCTATTTTTTCAACAACAAATTAGTCGATTTTTTTCAGCGAAAATCGGGTTTTTGGCTCCCAAGTGCTACAAAAAATCGAAAAATAAAAAAATCCTCCCGTCATTACCTCGAGAAACATCTTCTTTAACAAATGCATTTCGATTTTTTTGTTTCACATGATTTTGTTGCGAGTTATGGTGTACACCGCAAACCAACTTTTTTTCGAGGCGCCTCCGGGGTTTAATTTTCACTCGCTCAATTTTGAATATTTTGCAATGCAAATTTAGGAGAATGTTGTTCAAATGTTACTTTATTATATGTAAATTTTTCAATAAACGAACACTATCCGTTACCCAAAAAAAAAAAAATCTTAAAAACATGCTTTTTTTCGCCGAATTAACTTTACCCCGCCCTTAAATCACAATGGCAGAAAGTATGAGTGCCTCTCATTTCAATGCGCTTTTTTATCGAGAATGTTAAAGTTTCGTGAGTTTCTTAGAACTTACATTATAAAAAATACTTACTTTTACAATTATTCTTGAAAAACTTATTATTTCGCACTATCACTTATTCACACTTACAAATTTCCAACACTAAATAATACTGTTTCCAAACGTACAATACGAATTCTTGCTCGAAAATATTGTAATAATACATATGAGGGTTTCTTCGTCAAACGGGCCACCCGTTTAATCCTAGGTCTCCGAAAAATATGTAAAATTTTCTACACGTCATTGGGGATGAGAAAAAATTTTGGGAATTTTTTCAGATTTTTTGGTAATTGCTTTCCAAAAATCATTTTTTTACGGCATTGGTATGAAAAAGTGGCTTTTTGGAGACTGTTTTCGGTCGGTAAAGTGGCACTTTATGCAGCTGATCTCGAACTGCCATGAAAAGACTTTATAAGACAGTTTTGATGCGCAGTTCGAAGTGCGCATCTCTAAACTGCCGTATAAAGTCTTTTTATGGCAGTTTTGATCGACGCATGCGCGGTAGTTCTAACCTACAAACTTCTGAATTTTGTGCTTTTTCATACAAATACCGCAAAAAATATGGTATGTCGCATGCTCGTAAACTGCTTTTCGGCTCGGATGATTTTTCAGTATTCGCCGTCGGCTCGCCTTCGGCTCGCCTTCGGCTCGCCTTTGGCTCATACTGAAAATATCATCCTCGCCTAAAAACAGTTTGTTTACGAGCATGCCACATAATATACTATTTTCAGTCATTTTCACGTAGCGTGAGAAATAAGCGCCGGAGCGAAAAATTGTTGCGATGAAATTTATATGTCTTTTTCTCAGCTTTCCGGTAAAATTGGAAGAAAAAAATTCCGACCCATTTGAACCCCCTTTTCCCCAAAAAACGCTTGGAAATGTGCTTTTTCCAAATTTGGACAGTTTTTTTTTTCTCGAAAAAAATGTCGAAGACGGGTATTTATAAAAGAGTTCAGGAAAAAAAAATTTGGAGTGGAGACTTTGATACTCTCCCAGAAAAAAATTATTGAGTAGCTTTTATTCAATTCCGAAAATTCATAACATCTATGTAATAATTTTTTTCTGGGAGAGCATTCAAGTCTCCACTCCAAAATTTTTTTCCCAAAACTCTCTCATAAATACCCTTCTTTGACATTTTTTTCAAGAAAAAAAAAACTGTCCAAATTTGGAAAATGCACATTTCCGAACGTTTTTTGGGGGAAAAAGGGGTTCAAATGGGTCGGAATTTTTTTTCTTCCAATTTTACCGAAAAGCTGAGAAAAAGACATACAAATTTCATTTGAACAATTTTTCGCTCTGGCGCTTAGTTCTTACGCTACGTGAAAATGATTGAAAAAATGATTTTTGGAATGCAATGACCAAAAAATCTGAAAAAATTCCCAAAATTTTTTCTCATCTTTTCTCAAACTTTTACAGAATTTTCGGAGACCTCGGATTAAACGGGTGGCCCGTTTGACGAAGAAACCCTCATATAGGAATACCACGGTCTCCTATTATTGTAGGAAGCACTACGTGGTACGAAGCAGTACGTCGTTTGTCCCTAAATTCATGCATTTTATTACAATTATGCATATGCGTTCAAGCAAATACTCATATCAAAAGTCTCTCAGTGTATCCAAACTTTGTATGAGAGGCAATGAGGCACTTTGGCGGGTGAAAAAAAAGGGTAGAAGAATATTTACCTTCAAAGATGTACCCAAGGAGTATCAATGGCTGGACTTCTTCGGTCAAGACTATACGTTGTTATACCTGAAAAAAATGAGTACAATAATTATTACAATTTTGGATCTGATGGAAAACTGGATAAAATATGTCTGTGTACATAAGGGTGCTTTTTTTTAGGGACTATTTTTTTATTTTACTTTCACCTCGAAATTTTTTTGGAAACTACAAAAAAAAATTCCCTGAAAGTTTGAGCCCTTAAGATTGATATTAAGTACTCGCCCTCGGCGTTTGAAGATTTCCTATTTAAAATACACGTAACTTGAATTTTTTCTTCTCAAAATTCTTATAGCTCAGAGGCCCTTGAATGTTTGAAGAACCAAATTACTCAGAATTTCATGCTCTTCAATAGTGCCAATTGCAACGAAAATGTAAATCAAACGGGTGAGCTCATAATGAACCGCAAATTCATGAAAATCGTACATCATGAAAAACAAAAAGCTCATTATCTCGAAAAATATCAATAATAGAGATCGGTGCCAAAAAACCTTTTTTTGAAGGAAATTCAATTTGCTACAACTTTGTTGTTTAACATTTTTTTGTATTTGCAGCCAATTATGAAATAACAACGAAAAAAACAAGAAATTTATGGAATTTCGACTTCAATCACCTGTACTGTCTCACCCGTGTCAGTTACATTCCCGTTGCAATGGACACCATTGTAGAACATTGAATTCTGAGTAATTTGGTTCTTCAAACGTTCGAATAGCATAAAGGGCCTCTGGGCTATAGGAATTTGGAGAAAAAAAATTCAAGTTGCGTGTATTTTAAATGGGAAATCTTCAAACGCTGAGGGCGAGTACTTAATATTGATATCAGGGTTGGGGGTTATCAGTTACTTTTGAAATTTCATTACCTGATTAATTACTCATTACATTTGTAATGTGTAATTAACCTTTTTTCAGTTACACATTACAAATGTAATGAGTAATTAAACTGAATTCCATTACACATTGAAAATATAATGTGCAATTAAAAATTTTTCAACTACACATCACAAATGTAATGTATAATTTAATTTCGACCAATTACATATGTAACAGACTTTTACTGTAATGACATTACTTTTGTAATGCGATTATCAATTACATTTCCCAATTATGACAAATCCATGGGAACAAACACGTCGCCTGATCACGCGACTTACTTTAGGTCTAACCACCACGTAAAGATGCTGTGAAATAACTTGTAACGTGGCAGCTCGCTGCCAGTTATTCGCCTTCTCCAACGCCGCGGAGCGTACCCTGCCCTCACGTCCCTTAAGCTAGCGGTGACGATTGGGCGAAATCCAAAATGTCCTATACCACATTTTGATGCTAATTTGTTGCTATTTTGTTGCTATGGTCCCAAATTTGTTGCTCCGGCGGTTTTTTGAAAAAACGTGATTTCGCTAGCCTAATGTGAAGCCAGCGAAACTTTCTTACCTAAAGTGATATTACGATTTTATGCATACCACATTTTGATGCTAATTTGTTGCTATTTTGTTGCCATAGGTTCGAATTTGTTGCATCAGCCGTTTTGAAAAAAAAATGTGGTTTCGCTGACTTGATACTCAAGCCAGCGAAACTCTCTTACCTGAAGTGATATAAACCACTTTATGTATACCACATTTTGATGCTAATTTGTTGCTAATTTGTTGCTGAAGTCCCGAATTTATTGCTCCGGCCGATTGAAGAAAAAATGCGATTTTGCCAACTCAAATATACATCAGCCAGAAAACAACTCTAATACTATATTGAACGAATCACTTCGTACACACCGACATGTATTGCCATTTAGTGGCTTTTTAATTACGAGAGAAATTTTACGTATACTCGTTCCGGATTAACGGCTGTTACGAAGTGTGACGAAAACCATTGATGGCCTCAATAACGTGTGTTTCGCTGCGGCAACAGATTCTCACAGCCTGTTCTTTAGCCCCCATCCCATTTCCCGTCGACTCCGAACCTCCCGATCCCAAGACTTGGATAATTTGTTGTTCAGCCCCACAACAACGGATTCGAAAGATCACGCAGTTTTTGGACTTCGGAAACCCTGGTCGATCCAAAAAAGTCGGTTTCGCTGAAGCAACAAATTCTCGCAGCCTGTTTTCCAACCCCCGATCCCATTTTCCGTCGACTCCGAAACTCCCAGGACTTGGATAATTTGTTGCTCAGCTCCACAACGACGGATTCGAACGATCACGCAGTTTTTGGACTTCGGAAACCCTGGTCGATCCGAAAAAGTCGGTTTCGCTGAAGCAACAAATTCTCGCAGCCTGTTTTCCAACCCCCGATCCCATTTTCCGTCGACTCCGAAACTCGCAGGACTTGGATAATTTGTTGCTCAGCTCCGCAACGACGGATTCGAAAGATCACGCAGTTTTTGGACTTCGGAAACCCTGGTCGATCCGAAAAAGTCGGTTTCGCTGAAGCAACAAATTCTCGCAGCCTGTTCTCCAGCCTCCGATCCCATTTTCCGTCGACTCCGAAACTCCCAGGACTTGGATAATTTGTTGCTCAGCTCCGCAACGACGGATTCGAAAGATCACGCAGTTTTTGGACTTCGGAAACCCTGGTCGATCCAAAAAAGTCGGTTTCGCTGAAGCAACAAATTCTCGCAGCCTGTTCTCCAGCCCCCGGTCCCATTTTCCGTCGACTCCGAAACTCCCAGGACTTGGATAATTTGTTGCTCAGCTCCGCAACGACGGATTCGAAAGATCACGCAGTTTTTGGACTTCGGAAACCCTGGTCGATCCGAAAAAGTCGGTTTCGCTGAAGCAACAAATTCTCGCAGCCTGTTCTCCAGCCTCCGATCCCATTTTCCGTCGACTCCGAAACTCCCAGGACTTGGATAATTTGTTGCTCAGCTCCGCAACGACGGATTCGAAAGATCACGCAGTTTTTGGACTTCGGAAACCCTGGTCGATCCAAAAAAGTCGGTTTCGCTGAAGCAACAAATTCTCGCAGCCTGTTCTCCAGCCCCCGGTCCCATTTTCCGTCGACTCCGAAACTCCCAGGACTTGGATAATTTGTTGCTCAGCTCCGCAACGACGGATTCGAAAGATCACGCAGTTTTTGGACTTCGGAAACCCTGGTCGATCCGAAAAAGTCGGTTTCGCTGAAGCAACAAATTCTCGCAGCCTGTTTTCCAACCCCCGATCCCATTTTCCGTCGACTCCGAAACTCCCAGGACTTGGATAATTTGTTGCTCAGCTCCACAACGACGGATTCGAAAGATCACGCAGTTTTTGGACTTCGGAAACCCTGGTCGATCCAAAAAAGTCGGTTTCGCTGAAGCAACAAATTCTCGCAGCCTGTTCTCCAGCCCCCGGTCCCATTTTCCGTCGACTCCGAAACTCCCAGGACTTGGATAATTTGTTGCTCAGCTCCGCAACGACGGATTCGAAAGATCACGCAGTTTTTGGACTTCGGAAACCCTGGTCGATCCGAAAAAGTCGGTTTCGCTGAAGCAACAAATTCTCGCAGCCTGTTTTCCAACCCCCGATCCCATTTTCCGTCGACTCCGAAACTCCCAGGACTTGGATAATTTGTTGCTCAGCTCCACAACGACGGATTCGAAAGATCACGCAGTTTTTGGACTTCGGAAACCCTGGTCGATCCAAAAAAGTCGGTTGCGCTGAAGCAACAAATTCTCGCAGCCTGTTCTCCAGCCCCCGATCCCATTTTCCGTCGACTCCGAAACTCCCAGGACTTGGATAATTTGTTGCTCAGCTCCGCAACGACGGATTCGAAAGATCACGCAGTTTTTGGACTTCGGAAACCCTGGTCGATCCAAAAAAGTCGGTCGCGCTGAAGCAACAAATTCTCGCAGCCTGTTCTCCAGCCCCCGATCCCATTTTCCGTCTATTCCGATACTCTCGAGACCTGGATGATTTCTTGCTCGGGCTTCGCAACAACTAATTCGAAGGATAAACTTGCTTTTTACAGGCTGACGAAGTATGTAGTTTTCCGAAAAAGTGTGTCGCACTCCTGCAACTAATACTCACAGTCCATTGGAAAAACACGCAACATTCAGCAAACCCACGCAATGAATAAACGATGAATGAACCCCAGTATGCTGCTAATTCATTTTTCCTACATGCTACTAGATGTTTCGTTAACCTCATCCTCTACCCAAGCATAAACAGACATCAAGTAACATAGATTCGAGAATACGTTACTTTCACTCCGTCACAACACAACCTGCTGCTTTGTAGAATGTTTTTCATCATAGACTCGTCAGTATCCATGCGATATCTTTAGGGCGAAGCAGTCTCATGAAATGATATATTTTTCAAGTTGAACCTCCTTGCTTAGCTCACTCGGGAAGATGAGAATAATTACTCTTCATCATTCTAACCTCAAAATCGCAACTTCGTCGCGATTTCTCAGCTTTCCTGATGAAAAATTACTACTCATGCTACCTAGACGAGGAACATATATGAACTTTGGCGATACTGTTGTGTGGAATCGAGTGGAAATGAACTTGACGGTTATACCGGGAATTTTCACGCAGGGAAACGTTAACGGCGTCTGTGAAACCGAATAGCATAGTATTTTTACGGTTTACGGGTGGCAAATAATTTTATGGCAGTTAGTAAAATACAATATATTATTTTGTTCGGACCTGCCTACATCTTATCCTTTATGTAAATGATGAGCGCTGGTTTTACTTTTTCTTTTCCACTCAATCTCGTGGTAGTGCCATCGGAGTCATTGTACTCAAACCACGAATGGTTACCTCTTCTAAAACAAATGGCAGTGTAATGTCCGAGTTCTGTACGGGTCTGGACAGTTCTCCCCTTGAAATTCACAAGCCCATGGAGTCTCAAACTCTCCTTTTCGGTACCGGGAATCTTAAGACATTTTGGGAGATTTTCCAATTCCATTGCAGTGGTTGTCCCTTCAAGGATAATATCGAATATCACAATGTCCTCTGGAATGAATCAATAGTTTTTTGGACTGGTTTTGAATTGGTTTTCAATGACCAATTAAGCTCATTGCCCACATGAATTCTGATCAGTTCCTAATGATCACGTAGAGGTGGATTTAGAATGGGGGCTTTCCACGTCATTTCGCACGAAAAAAACCTTCACCTCTTCGATTGTGGTAATTTTTGGTAAATTCGTTTGTCTTGATCCAGAGAGCACCCTGAATTTTTTCCAGATTTTTTCAGGCCCCCTGTCACGACCATAACCCCCCTTGAACCCCCCAAAAACCCGAAAATTTGGACATGTTTTAAAAATTTGAAAAAAATCACACATGTAGTGCATAATATACCAAGAATTTCCGCGGTAGAATTGAAGTGGCTCGGACCTTCGTTTAGCTGGAAAAAATTATTGAAATTTGAAAAAAATCATTTTTTAATTATTTTCCGCCCGTTTTTTATGAAATTATTAATAAATAGAGTAGGAAAAGAATTAAATGTTCACTTTACACTTTTCCAACGCAGTAGAAGAAGAATTTTCACAAATTTTCAATGATTCTGAATTTGTGAACCATTGTTTTTCAGTTTGATACATGTTTTCGAAACTTTAAAACAACATATTTTTATAAAAAGTCTTGTTTTATGCCCGGTTTTATAAACAAGGGGTATTTATCGACCAAGGGTACCCCAGAGGTAGCGCTCAATTTGTCCACCAGAAATCGAAACATCGCGACGGCCGTGCAAAAACAAGACTTTTTATAAAAATATGTTGTTTTAAAGTTTCGAAAACATGTATCAAACTGAAAAACAATGGTTCACAAATTCAAAATCATTGAAAATTTGTGAAAATTCTTCTTCTACTGCATTGGAGAAGTGTAAAGTGAACATTTTATTCTTTTCCTACTCTCTTTATTAATAATTTCATAAAAACGGGCGAAAAATAATTGAAAAATGATTTTTTTCAAATTTCAATAATTTTTGCCAGCTAAACGAATGTCCGAACCACTTCAATTCTACCGCGGAAATTCTTGGTATATTATGCACTACATGTGTGATTTTTTTCAAATTTTTAAAACGTGTCCAAATTTTCGAGTTTTTGGGGGGTTCAAGGGGGGTTATGGTGGTTACAGAAGGCACGAAAAAATCTGGAAAAAATTCAGGGTGCTCTCTGGATCAAGACGAACGAATTTACCAAAAATTATCAAAATCGAAGAGGTGAAGGTTTTTTTCGTGCGAAATGACGTGGAAAGCCCCAATGACAAGCTAAAAATGTTACTGACAGGAATGTCGTAGTCGTCAATCAACATGAATAGTCCGCAGTCTGTAATGATCACTGTCGTGATCTTTGTTTCATATCAATCAAGATTGAATACAAATATAGCTGCAGTCCCCCCACATACAATACTCACCGACAAATAACTCGGTATCCTCTTCACCACAGCATTCGAGGCACGATGTATGCATGGTTGATTTCACGTAATTTTGTACGATTTGGTCCGCATCATCATCCAACAGTACAAAATCCATGAGACCGTATGCTGTTAGGGGTTTTTCCCTGGGTGTACAACCTGATTTACACGTGGATATTTCAATGAAGCTGGGGCATTTGCGAAATAGCTTCTTAGCCTCCGAACCTACACTCGTTGCACATTTCAATACGTGTAAATTGGTATATGTTTCTGACTTGCACAGCTCATGAAATTTCGATAACAATTTCACTCTGGCCCTATACGTCTGACTGCCTAAACCAGATACTTTTGTTTCCTGGACCATTTTGAAGAATTCGTCTTCCTCAGAAAGATTTTCCACCTGTAATATGTCGTGACACCTTGGAAAAAGACCTTACTGAATCTTGACGAAAACTGGTTCATCATTTTCTAAATGGCTGCAAAAGGTCCATTGAGGAAATTAATTCGGGACGTAATAGATTATATGGTGCAATGTATTCTTAAGAAAAAAAAAACCCCCAAGAAAGAATTCTTCACGATGGAAGTCTGAACGCAAAGAACCTTTCGCAGTGTTGAGCAGAAAAAGTTCTGCGAGAGGTTCCCTGCGTCTACACATTCATCACAGAGAATTATAATTCTTGTCGCAAAAATACCTTCCACTATTCTCTAGAACCCCATGACGTATTTGTATTCTAATAGGACCTTTTTCGGCTATAAAAAAATAAGATACGAGTTCTCGTCAAATTTGAGTAGGGTCTTTTCTTATCATATATGGGGCATTCAACGTCAGGCGGGCTACTTTTTCAGTTGTATTTTTTGAATTACATGAGAATTTTTTGGTGTCTTCAGAAGGTCCAAAAAACATGTTCTAAACAGTTTTCAACGTCAAAACTCAAAATTTCACAAAGCTACGCTTTATTTTCGGAATCGGCGATTTTCCACGTTTTTTGTTTTTAAATAATTCTGTCGCAGTGGAACGGGAGTGAAAAAATCGGTGAATACATGTATTCTCTAGGATATTTTTCGTACTTTCGTTCAAAAATATCAGCTTCATTGCAAACGGAGCGCAACATCGCGAAAATGCGGCTCCAAAATTTCAATCACACTTTTTTCAAAAATCGGTCCGATTTAAAAATTTCGAAAAATCCATACAGAACGTCTTATTCCTTCAAGTTCATTCCCCTAAATGGACATTATGGGCTGAGGATGGGTTCTATGTGAAAATCTCGTTTTTATTCCGCTAAGTCATGAAAAGTCACCGGACCATTTATTCGATTAAACTCGGGAAACCTATTTTCCTCCGAAGGAATGTCATTGAGGACGGTTATTATTATCGAGAATTATATCACTTGTTGAATTTTCAATTTTTTTGGTTTTTTTTTTTCATTTCTCGTTTTTTTTTCCAATTTATATTTCGTGTCACTCATGCCATGAAATCGTGAGCGCCAAAAAAAATTTTTTTTGTGGATGTGCCCACAAGATGGTATATCGCGTGAAAAAGATTTCAGCACTAAGAAATCGATTTTTTTTTGCGCTTACGACCTTATGGCATTAGTACCACGAAATATGAATTGAAAAACAGAACCAAAAATGAAAAATCAAACCAAAAAAATTAAAATTCGACAAGTGATATAATTCTCGATAATAATAATCGTCCTCAATGACATTCCTTCGAAGAAAAATAGGTTTCCGGAGTTTAATCGAATAAATGGTCCGGTGACTTTTCATGACTTAGCGGAATAAAAACGAGATTTTCATATAGAACCCATTCTCAGCCCATAATGCCCATTCAGGGGAATAAACTTGAAGGAATTTGACGTTTTGTAAGGATTTTTCGAAATTTTTAAATCGGACCGATTTTTGAAAAAAGTGTGATTGAAATTTTGGAGCCGCATTTTCACGATGTTGCGCTCCGTTTGCAATGAAGCCGATATTTTTGAACGAAAGTACGAAAAATATCCTAGAGAATACATGTATCCACTGATTTTTTCACTCCCGTTCCACTGCGACAGAATTATTTAAAATCAAAAACCGACGAAAATCGCTGATTCCGAAAATAAAGCGTAGCTTTGTGAAATTTTGAGTTTTGACGTTGAAAACTGTTTAGAACATGTTTTTTGGACCTTCTGAAGACACCAAAAAATTCGCATGAAATTCAAAAAATACAACTGAAAAAGTGGCCCGCCTGACGTGGAACGCCCCATATCTATAACAATTATCGACAAAAAGTTGGATAAAATATTGAATACTTGCACGCTCACACGTACTTTTTGGGCTACGATTGGATAGTCATGACAGGCGATCAGTAGTAATTGGAATATACTATCAAAGGCACACGTATTTTCCAGTGATATATTCTTGTTTTCTATTGTAAGTGCAGCAGCACCGATACGATTTCCATTTTTGATCACAGGAATTTTACTATGCCGTCCTAAAGTAATCATATCTTTCAAAATACTCTTGCTTTGACCTAAATATAGAGCCTGACGATTCTTTTGTTTTCTCTGCAGTTTTGATTTTCCTGAAATTGAAAGTTTACTTCTTTTCCTTTTAGCTCCGACTTGACTAGATCCTTTTTTAGTGGTTTTGTTTGTCTTTTCGTTTTGTGAACCTAAATTTCTCCAGTTGTCGTACTCCCGAAGAGCTAGGGTCTCTTTGGCACTTCCAGCATTAAAGCATGAGACGCAAATCCTTTTCTGACCGTAGCCCTCATCTTCGCCTTCGCACGGTTTCGAACATTCATCAAAGATGTGTACTGGCGTCTGACAAATTGCACATTTATGCGCATCACCCGGGCAATGTCCGTTCGCGCACGCATAACAACGATCGTTTCCTGCTGTTTCATGTACTTCGATCTCTTCTGATTTTTCACATGTCTCATGGGCCAAGTTCTCCTCCACATCTTGGGAACTGGACGAAATATCGTTCAACATGGATGAATCATTGCCATGGTAGCTGGAATCAAGTTCTGTCGCATTGTCATTTGACGTATCTCTGTCATCTAATCTAGACTCGACTGGTTTCATCTTGCCCTTCAAATAGTCCAGATGTTTCGCCACGAATAAATCGGCACGGATAGGCAGATTTTCGTGTTCGAAAACTCGATTTTTTATGAGATTGAACTCCCCCTCAACCGCAGCGCTCGAAGCTGGGTTTCTGCCGTATCCGACTTGTTCTAGACAAACACCGGACCAAAGTGGAAAAAGGCTCATATCCTTTATAATGTACTTGGTGAGGTTTACATTGTGGACGAAATAGCCATTAATGCGACCAACCACATTCGCTTCAGCAATGGGCAACACAGATGAATTGATATCCTTCGCCCATAGAGCCCATGAGTTTTCAGAAATCGCACAATTCTGTGTATCGTAATCTACCCTCGAATCATTAGAAGGTTCTTCATCTACAATGTCCTGTATTTCTTTATCTTGCTCGTAGCCTGAAACATAGTGTACATGCTACATGAAAAAAAGATGCGGTATCGCAACTCTCCAATCCCATGACTTAATTAAGGTAGTTCTTCCGGTACAGTCCCGCCAACCGTGAGTTTCACGGAACATTTTAAATCGATGGGAAAAAATTTAAAAAAATATCAAGCATGTAGTAGATCCTGAAAAGATTGATCTTGCTTGATCATTTTTACAGCAAGTTATTGACTAATTGATGAGAAAACAAACATTGATTAAGAAATCACCCGGCAACCCAACTTTATTTTTAGATGTAAACGATCTCTTAAATTTTCTGAATACGTCTGAATTTTTGTCGAATCTCAGCAAATTATTCGAAATTGCGTTTCCTCAGATGAAGATTACCTCAATTTGGAATAATTTGACAAAAGTCGATAAAAATTCACAAGTATTCAGAAAATTTAACAATTCATTCACAACTAAAAATGAAGTTGGGTTGGCGAATAATTTCTCAAACAATGCTTTTTTTTCATCAATTAGCCAATAACTTGCTGTAAAAATTATCATGCAAGATCCATTTTTTCAGGATCTACTACATGCTTGATATATTTCAAAATTTTTTTCCCATCGATTGAAAATGTTCTCTGAAACTCCCGTTCGGCGGGACTGTACCCGAAGAACTACCTCAATAATGTTGTACTCAGGCACGGGAAAATCGACGCAAGAAGCCTAAGATTATCCACAAAAATTACAAAAAAATTGGTTTTATGAGAGAAAATCCCATTTTTCGAAATGTAACGGCTTATTCTCGTTCCGTAGGCTTATAATATTCAGACGGGGCAAGTAGCCAAAAACGCAATGTTAAAAAACCGTTTTCATTTGAAAATCGAGAACTCTCCCAATTATAGAAAAAAATCAGTGAGTAAAATTGAAGTGAACAAACGGGACATTCGGTTGACCACGATGAGCCAACCTCTAAGTTACGAAGATGTTTCTTTTCAACGTTAACAATAAGTTGCCTGTGAAATATTGTTTTTTCAATCATTACGATTACTGCAACTCATGCTATTTTTTTAATGGTTACTGTTAATATAGCAATCGGTTTCGAAACGAATTCAGCTTTGAGTAGGAAAAATTCCTATCGATTGAACTTGTCATTCCTCGGCTGATTACAATAACTTCTATTTTATAAAAGCGGAGAGTGTACAAACGTCATATTCACGACGCATACGGAGCATTTAGAAATCAGTTGGTTTTAGTTGTTGCACAATGTTGATCCTTGCATTATAAATTCAACAATTTTCAAATGAAACTTCTTCGGATAATTTCTCTGTGTAATCTGCACGGAGTTACACTGGTTTTGCAAATTATAATAATTATTAGCAATCATTTTGTCAAATAAAACTAATTATTGCGTACTATCTATGAAATAATTTGAAGACGATACGTCAACAGAATCTCCATTTTTCAAATTCACAACTATTTTTTTCTGTACACAGTAAGTCAACTCCCTAAAACTTGAAAGAGATGACTAATATTTGACTGCCTTCGTACCTGTTGTGCGACGTTCTAAATCTTCTATAGCTTTTTGGCATGCTGTTGGTTCATTACTTGGAATACCTTCCTTCTCTGACTGACTAACCAGAAAGATTGCTGTGAGTATTTTCTCGGCTTCGGAGTCATGCGTACATTTGATTAGCTGTCCTAAACATGCCAAGTAAAAACATTTCGTGGCTCTCGGTAACGTCTTCAAAAAAACAGAATATTTCTTGAGAAAATGCGCATTGTCCACTCTTATACTGCATCGTCTCGCTACATTTTTTCTGCATGCTTCTGCGTAGTCTTCGACTGTTTGGTATTGGGTGAAAGCTTGAGTGACTGCATTTAGCAATGCTTTGGACATATCAGTGACACATTCCCTCGGTATAGGCGCACCTGAACGTATCAGCATCTTCAACCAGTTACAAAGCGCAACAGTATGGGACTCCTCTGACAGCATTTGTGCTATAGGAAATTGACCTGCAGGGCCATTAACAACCACAATATGTAAAAAAACATGCTTGGACTCGCGGTTATTGGGTTTTTTGATCTTTCGAACCACTTTTCCTGTACTATCAATGTATACAGTCACGATTCCTGCAGAACACATTTTCTTGTACGCTTGGAGTTGTTGGTTGGAACCGTACTGCACAAAAAAAGGATCCAAGCCAACATCCCCAATCCTGTTTTCATAATCTCCATGTTTCATTATCTGCAGAGCCTTGACAGGGTCTGGATCCAGATACTGCTTTTTCAAGTATTCACTTTTCGCAGTGTTCAGCACTTCAGACGAAAATAAATGTGGCGGCTCTGGATCTCCAGGCATCATCAGTTCATCTGCCTTTTCTGCCTGATAAACTTCGGTATTCTTTCGCGTCAGCTCTTTGCAAACTTCATCTCGAATAGGTTGACGCAGATATCTTTTCCCGCACTTTCCTGCCCCACAAATTACAGTGCAGTTCAAGAAAACAGTGTCTTTATAAGTCCCAGGTTCGATCTTGATGGTCAGTTTACTTCCGCAGTTACAGTGACCTACATAAAATTAAATCTGTCTTACTTGTATTCATATCACCGGACAACTCGAAGAGCATTTCAAGCTTCTCGTTGGAAAAATCGAAATAACATGAGAATCTAGCAGTATTTCATAATTTGTATAGATTTTACTGTTTTATCCTAATAAAGCTCAGATTTTCACGGATGTTCATTTCGTATAAGCGGCAGTGAACCATTAATATTCCTATATATGAGGGTGTCTCCGTCAAACGGCCCGCCCATTTAATTCAAGGTCTCCGAAAATTCCGTCAAAACTTTTACACGTTATTGGGGACGAGAAAATTTTTTTTCAATTTTTTCAGATTTTTCGGTCGTTGCATTCCAAAAATCATTGTATTCAGACATTTTCACGTAGCGTGATGAATGAGCGCAGAAGGGGAAAATGGTTGGGATGAAATTTGTACGTCTTTTCCTCAGCTTCTCGGTAGAATTGAAAACAATTAATAAATTCCGACCTATTTGAACCCCCTTTTTCAAAAAAAAAAAAAAAAAAACGTTTGGAATTTGCTTTTTCCAAATTTGGTGGTTCATTTTTTTTTAATGTCGAAGAAGGTTTTCATAGCACAGATGCGGACAAAAAATTTGAAGCGGAGACGTCAATGCTCTACCAGCCAAAGATTATTGAATTATTGCTATGAATTTTCGGAATGCAATAAAATCTATTCAATCATTACTTTCTAGGAGAACATTGATGTCTCCACTCCAATTTTTTTTCCCAAAACTCTCTTACGAATACCCTTCTTCGCCATTTTTTTCTAAGAAAAGACACATTCCGAACGTTTTTTTGGAAGAAGGGGGTTCAAATAGGTCGGATTTTTCTTTTTTTCAATTCTTCCGAAAAGCTTAAAAAAAGACATACGAATTCCATCCCAACCATTTTTCTCTCCTGCGCTAATTTATCACGCTATACGTGAAAAATTTCTGAAAACAATGATTTTTGGAATCCAACGACCGAAAAATCTGAAAAAATTCAAACAATTTTTTCTCATCCCCAATAACGTGTACAAATTTTGACGGAATTTTTGGAGATGTCGAATGAAATGGGTGGCCTGTTTAACGCAGAAACCCTCATATACATATTATCCCTGGATCCAATCTATTTCAAATCGGGTAGACAGGTGACATGTGATTAAGACGGAAGCGAAAAAAGTACAACGTATTTCACCGACTTCCGAAGAAACAATTGTTTCACGAAGTTGCTAGTATCTTGATGTCTTATTCAGCAGAAGCAGTGGGGCTCTCGAGAAGATGAACCTTGTAGATTTTCCGAAAAACTGTTGCCATTTGCTTTGCACTTTGAACAATAATCCACGGATTTCAGGGGAAAACAGAAAACCCTCCTCTAATTAGTTCGGAATTCATGGCATTATCAAGAAAATTTTGACGTATTGCAACTTGTAACACAGGAATACCCGCAATCTGGCGAATTAATTTTTTTTCCGAAATCGGTAAAATACGTGTGGTCTTTTCTTCCTCGATGAACAATACATTTCGTAATAAACAACCGATTTGATATGGATAATATCACTTTTTCAGGATAAAAAATGAATTTAATCATATAAATTTCATGGGAAATTATATTTCTCACAAAATTGGCCTTCTGGTAAGAACTTGAAATTTATATGATTAAATTCATTTTTTATCCTGAAAAAGTGATAATATCTTGAAAAACTTCATTTTTTAGAACAAAATTGCAATTATCTCAGTAACTATCAACTTGACGGTATTTTATTAAAGGACCTTTTTTGTAGAGAATCAAATTTCCGATCAAAATAAGTTGGAAAAAAAAATTTTTAATAACTTTTTATTTTAACGGGATTTGGCGAGCCTAAGATATCGACCTAAAATTTTTTTGTTTTCCGAAAAATTTTTTTTTTGTACATAGAAAAATATTTTTGGTATTAATGATGAAAATTCAAAAAAAGCGGATTTTCGGCCCACTCTAATGGATAATAACAATTTTTCGGTTCTCGTGATGAAAAATAATGTCCGTCACTTGTACCAAAAGCCTATTGTACTAAAGCAAAGCGAAAATGTACTATTATATCATCGGATGAATGTTTGTATAGTCCAGTCGAAAGAGGTTTATGAATCGGTTCACCTGGAATTAATTGAAGGGAGCATTTTTGTTTTTTTATAGGGGGGGGGGGGGGGGGGGGGCTAGTGTAAATCTTGTTTATCGAGAACATCCTCCTATTCCGTTTGTCGCGTTCGTGATTTGAAGGGAGATTTGTTGTTTTCCGAATAACTCGCTTATTTTCAACTTGAGAGTGAAAATGATGATTCCCAAACTTGTAGGGATTTTCCCATAACTTTGGATGTTATCATTTTCACTTTGAAGTTTGAAATAAGCGAGTTATTCGAAAACAACGCATCCCCCTTGAAATCACGATAGCGGCCAACGCAACGGGGGGGACTCCTCCAAAATCGAGATTCGCACCCCTTTTCCCCTCCCCACCCCCGCCCAAATATAAAAGGAATACTCCCCTTAATTTTCCGATGAAATCCTGTTTCGACTGGACTAGGTAATACTTTTGCAAAGTTACCCTGAATTGTGCCTCTGATTTCATTCGTCGATAGGTAGCTGGAATCAAAGTTGAAGCCGCAACGTAGCCGACTAGAGTTGAATATTTGCTTTGTGATAAAATCCTGCCAAATTCCGGCGATAAATACTCTCCGTGTTCTCGAGTGTATCTTTTTTTTATTGCGACTCGGACGAGCGCAAGTTTCCTCTTCGAATATTTTTTCAAATTCATTTACCGGGACAGGAATTTGAAATTTTCTGATTTTTGCATCACTAGTGTCCTCCTCTGAATTAATACTTGAACCCAGAGAAAGGTTCACTTCACTTTCGTTTAATTCGCAAACAATTGGTGTACTCTGAGGGAGTAGACCAAGCTTTTCGAATTGATCGCGGATCTTGTGCCGATTACACGTGGCGAATGTGTACAAAGTTGAGGCTTTATACTTTGAAGCGAGGCTCTTTTCAATTTGTTTCCACACCGGATCTTGTTTGGAGACGAATTTGAATTCGTCTGTGAAAAGATTTTCTTTGAATCGAATAAATACATCGACCAACTCACTGTTATCGACTAGAGGTGGTCGCCCACGTTTTTTCGACATTTTAAACCCTACTGATACACATGCACAAGTTAGCAAATTATTCTATGGGTTTTAGTGTCACTATGTTGTCTTGACGAGATCTGAGATCCAACAGACTTTGTTTCTCACTTGTAACCAGCCAATACGGCGCCGGGCGACGTCAAAGATCGGCGTTGGACAGAGTTGAGCGGTGCACCCAAACAGATATATATATGCAACACGGGCCAGTCGATTTAGACCGATTTTAGGTGATAAATGCAAGTACTTTCGGACCAAAACAATGATAGTACATGTCTGCACGTCGGGGATTGTTCGCTGAACTTCAATTCAGAATAATAAAAAAATTAGTTCGTAAAACGTGCATAAAAAACAACAAAAAAACGTCAAAACAGACCGGAAAATTACGCGCCACTACTTTTAACTGCGAACGCTGCGAAAACCGGGCTAGATAAGAAAAATCTATAGACACCATTTTGTAGAGCGCAAAATTTCTCACAAAAAAGTCAGCGAGAGCATGTATGCACAGTTAATAGCGTAGGCGTGGGAGGCTCTCGAAGTTTTCTTCTCTAAAATCGCGGCAGTTTCAAAAATCCCAGGCAGGCACAGGTGTATACGGGAGGAATAGAAAATTGAATTTTAACGCCCAAAAGTTGTATGAGAAATATGAAAAAATTCATAGTTCATTTGCATACAACGGGTAGAATTGTCAGATTGGGAAAAAATATCTTCGCCGAAGATTAGAATTTTGCCGGACGAAAGAATGTTATTTATTTAGGCTATATACTTGGTCGAACCAGAGTTGGGCAAAATTAATTACTTTCTGTAATTAATTACATTCAAATTACAAATCACAATTGTAATTTGTATTTTGAATTTTTTCTAATTACAAATTGAAAGTAAGTAATTTGTATTCAGAGTATTTTTTAATTACAAATTACGATTGTAATTTGTAATTCGAAATTCTTCTAATTACAAATTGAAAGTAATTAGCTTCCGGATTTTTTTCTAATTATAAATTGAAATTGTATTTAACATCAAGTTTCAGTTGAATTACAATGCCCCAATTGATTGATCATATTTTTCGAGCTAATTACAATCATTTTCGAATGTAATTGAAGATTTTTCTCAAGCTAATGGGTGATTCTAAGCGGATGGGGGCGATTTCGAGTTATATGGGTAATTTCGGGGATATATGAGTGATTTCCAGTATGTCTGGCGTACCCCAGTATGTATGGGTGATTGCGAGTCTACTACGGTATATCCGAGCACAAATGGGTCATTTCCAGTACGTGTTCGTATACCTGGGTATGTATGGGGCATTTCGAGTATATATGGGTGATTTTCAGTCTACTACGGTATATTCGAGTACATATGGATCATTCGGATATAATGAAAGTCTCATATATTCCCGAAAATACCCATATAACTCGAAATCGCCCCCTCACGCTTAGAATCGCCAATGCCGTCAAATCAAGTAAATCATCGGATTGTAATTGGCTTGAGAAAAATCTTCAATTACATTCGAAAATAATTGTAATTAGCTCGGAAAATATGAGCACTTACATTGGGGCATTGTAATTTAACTGAAATTCGATGCTCAACACAATTTCAATTTGTAATTAGGAAATATCCGAAAGCTAATTACTTTCAACTTGTGATTAGAAGAATTTCGAATTACGAATTACAAATTACATTTGTAAATAGAAAACACTCTAAATACAAATTACTTTTAATTTGTAATTAGAAAAATTCCGAATTGCAAATTACAATTGTAATTGTAATCAGAAAAAAACGCCAAATACAAATCACTTTTAATTTGTAATTAAAAAAATCTCTGAGTACAAATTACTTTAAATTTGTAATTAGAAAGATTCCAATTGTAATTTGTAATTAAAAATACTCTAAATACGACTTACTTTCAATTTGTAATTAGAAAAAATTCGAATTACTAATTATCTTCAATTTGTAATTAGAACAAATTCATAATACAAATTACAATTGTAATTTGTACTTTGAATGTTATAATTAATTGAAAAACCGCCCAACTCTGGTTCGAACTAATCTTTGAATGACTTTCACGACTGAAATCAAAACGGTAGTTTGCAATTTTTTTGAAAACTGTCATGTTCCGAAGTAACGGCACTAATCACCGCAAAAAATCCAGACCTCTGACTTTGAGCGCAAATAACTCGACCGGAAAAAATCACAGAGAATCGAAACTGCAACCATCGGAAAGCCTGGAAAATTTCGCGTAAAATGTGTATCACGAAACCTGCCTGCGAAATCTGATAAAGAACTTACATCGCGATTAGTGTCCAAAAATGTAATATTTCGGGACTTTCGTAGTGACGCTGACTTCCACCTGTCGGCGTTCATCGAAAAAACATCCGAAATATCTGAAATAATTCACACAGCATCGGCAAAGTATTCTCTATTACGTTGTGAAAGCGAAATACGGAAATATATATTGGTTTCGATGCTACTAATGAAAATAAACAGAGACGTGATCTCGAGAACGCGTGCAGCTACAGGCGTTTACTAAAGCTCCAAATGTTAGGAATCAAAAAGTGCGGAAATGCATTTTTCAGAAATTGTATGCCTGTGACCTGTTACGACATAATTGAGGGTTATCATTTGATGACGAGTTTGGGCGGAGCCTAGCGCGGCTCGATGTTTCGGTGTGTCCCTGATCTATCATCTATGGACCGGAGGAGCTCCGCGCGAAGCAAGCCACGCACACGAAAGCTTGGGATACACCCACGCATCAAGCTGCGCTAGGCTCCGCCCAAATTCGTCAACAAATAACTACCCTTAATTATTGCTTAACAGGCAAGAGGGATACAATTTCTGGAAAATGCATTCATGATTCATCGCACTTTTTGATTCCCAACATTTCGAGCTTTAGTAAACACCTGTAGCTGCAGGCCAGGCGTTCTCGAGATCACGTCTCTGTCTATTTTCATTGGTAGCATCGAAACCAATATATGCGAGGCTTTCCACGTGAAACGGGCCACCTTCAGACCACCTTCGATTATGTTCATATTTCAGGATTTTGTTCTATTATGTGAGAGTACGTTTCCTGATTTTTTTCAAAATTTTTCGGCCTCCCATTACGGAGTTCTCAGTAATAAAAATTTGGCTAATTACAAAATCCCAGAATTTTCGATCGCAGATATCTCGCAATTAGGATATCATATCAATATAAAAAAGGTGATCAATGGATTCGTCTTGAATCCAGCTTCTCGATAAAAAATATATTGGATTTTTGAAGAATCATTTGGCTGTTCAAAAATTGATTTGAAATTGAAAAACCAAAATTTCATCGATTATGTCATTTTTTTAAATTTTGAAACATTTTTTTCGGATTCCACACATTTTTTGACATTTGAAAACGTCCTCTCCCAGCTGGAGAAATTCGATTTTGAATAACTATAAAATAAACAGAAATGAAACAATTTTTTTTTCATAATTTTTTTTTCCATTTTCAACCTAATCCATGGCTTCAAACCTACACCAAAAGTGAAGTGGTATGCTACCAAGGTGTTTTCGTAATAAGTTAGTCGTTTAGAAGCATCATTCTTCGAGGATATTTAGGTCGAATCTTCCCAACTTAGAGTGACTTTCGTCGACAATATTGCATACTTTATGATCAGATAAAAATCGGAAAAAATTCAACCGCGATAAAGACGATAAGAAAATTGATTTGGAATAATAACAATGCCCAAGAGTTATCGATAAATTGTTTAAACGAAACATTATTCAACAAATTTTCAGAGAATGTTCTTTTTTGCCATGTGAATTGAATTCGTTGAGTTTTCTGACTACATTTGAATTTTTTAAAATTTTCTCCTCATTTTGCAATCTCGGTTTTCGAACCTTTTTTAATTCCAAAAAACTTTGAAGCCATGGATTAACTTGAAAATGGAAAACAAAATTATGAAAACATAAAAAAAAATTGTTTTTTTTTTTTTGTTTGTTTATTTAATGATTGATCAAAATCGAATTTCTCCATCTGGAAGAGGACGTTTTCAAATGTCAAAAAATGTGTAGAATCCGAAAAAAAATGTTTCAAAATTAAAAAAAATGACATAATCGATAAAATTTTGGGTTTTAACTTTCAAATCAATTTTTGAACAGCCAAATGATTTTTCAAAAATCCAGTATATTTTTTATCGAAAAGCTGAATTCAAGACGAATCCATTAACCACCTTGTTTATGTTGATATGATATCCTAATTGCGAGATATCTCCGATCGAAAATTCTGGGATTTCGTAATTAGCAAAATTTTGATTATTGAGAACTCCGAAATGGGAGGCCGAAAAATTTTGAAAAAAATCAGGAAACGTACTCTCACATAGTAGGACAAAATCCTGAAATACGAACAAACTCGAAGGTGGTGAGGTCTGAAGGTGGCCCGTTTCACGTGGAAAGCCTTATATGTTTCCGAATTTCGCTTTTACAATGTGATAGAGAATACTCTGCCGATGCTGTGTGAATTATTTCAGATTTTGTTGATGTTTTTCCGATGAACGCCGACAGGTGGAAGCCAGCTTCACTACGAAAGTCCCGAAATATTACATTTATCGACCCTAATCGCGATGTAAGTTTTTTATCAGGTTTCGCAGGTAGGTTTCGTGGTACACATTTTACGCGGAATTCTCCAGGCTTTCTGATGGTTGTAGTTTTAATTCTCTTGCGATTTTTTCTGGTCGAGTTATTCGCGCTCAAAGTCAGAGGACTGGATTTTTCGCGGCAATAGTAGAAGCTTATCTTATTTAATTATTCATTTGATTATTTCCAAACCGTAACAATCTCAAAGAATTGAAAGGGTTTGAATATTCAAGCCTGAAGCGGAGTGCAGCTTAGCCTACCGAGTAATCGTTCCAATCACCCATTCTTCATGATATAACAGAAATATCAAAAAATACTCATTGTCAGTGCCATTTTTATTGTATATCACGATATAATGATAAATTTGTTGGAACTCTTTATTATATGATATACCAGTTTGCTGTGGAAAACATTCAAACAATGCAATTGCACGAAATTGAGACCCAAAGGCCTAGGATGTATATATATATGTGCAATTCCACGTCAGGCGGGCCACTTTTTTGGGTCGTAATCACCGATTTTGATCTCCATCGAGGATTTTGTACTACTCATGGATGTAAGTCTCTGGGCCGAACCAAAAGCCAATATGCGACTCTGTTGTCTTCCTAGCGGAGGTTGAAAAATGCCGTTTTTGCGCGCCAACTTCTCTTCGGCGGCTGATATCTCAGTTGTTTTTGGAGCAAAGTACCGAAGCATATAGTGATTCTTGTAGCTATTTTCACACGCTTTCCGGTGATTATACTGACATCGCTCCCAAACCAAAATTTGGCAGTCAAAAACGGATTCAAAATAAAATTTTCATTTTTCAAATAGTTCGCCCATTTTGAAAATTCTGTTTTTTGTCTCTAAAAATGGTTCGAAGTATCCCCTACATGTACCCGAAGTGGCAAAGTGGGCCTCTTTTCCGATGTTTTTTTATCCAAGTTTTAGTCGATTTTTCCACCATTTTTTTCAGGTTTTTTCAATTTTTTTCCTTTTTTTTGTCAATTTCGTCCCGAACATTTTCCAATTACTAGAAACGAGCTCGTCATGCGGAGAAACTGTTTCAAAAAATTGAAATGCGTGACGAAAAAATTTTTTTATTAGAATAATTCAGATTATATCCAAAAAAAATCAGATAAAAAACCAACGAAAGAACGGCCCACTTTGCCACTTCGGGTACGTGTGGGGGATACCTTGAACCTTTTTTAGAGACAAAAAACAGAATTTTCAAAATGGGCGAACTTTTTGAAAAATGAAAATTTTATTTTGAATCCGTTTTTGACTGCCAAATTTTGGTTTGGGAGCGATGTCAGTATAATCACCGGAAAGCGTGTGAAAATAGCTACAAGAATCACTATATACTTTGGTACTTTGCTCCAAAAACAACTGAGATATCAGCCGCCGAAGAGAAGTTGGCGCGCAAAAACGGCCTTTTTCAACCTCCGCTAGGAAGACAACAGAGTCGCATATTGGCTTTTGGTTCGGCCCAGAGACTTACATCCATGAGTAGTACAAAATCCTCGATGGAGATCAAAATCGGTGATTACGACCCAAAAAAGTGGCCCGCCTGACGTGGAATTGCACATATATATATATTAGGCTGGTTCAAAAAAATCGACGATTTCTTTACTTTCAAATTTCGCACTGAAATATCTTCAGGGTATCAAAAAAAGACGCCTGTGAAAATTGGAGCTCTTACAATTTTAATATTTAGAGGTCGCGCATCGAGAATTTCTATTTCCCATTTAAATAACACGAGAAAATTTTTTGTTTTTCTTCTTAATTTTGGAGCTCACAAACTGATCAACAGATTCTTATGCGCGATACATATTTTTGTGGAAAATTGAACGCTCCACGAAAAGGTCTTGATTATTTTTCGATGAACCAACGGGTTCTCAAATTGAACGTTGACTTTGGATAACTTTTGAACCCGTTGGTTTATCGAAAAATAATAAAGACTTTTCCGTGGAGCGTTCAATTTCCTTCAAAAATATGTATTGCGCATAAGAATTTGTTGATTAGTTTGTGAGCTACAAAATTAAGAAGAAAAACAAAAAAGTTTCCCGTGTTATTCAAATAAGAAATAGAAATTCTCGATGCGCGACCTCGACCTATATAAAAATTGAAAGCTCCAATTTTTACAGGCGTCTTTTCTTGATACCCTGAAGATATTTCAGTGCGAAATTTGAAAATAAAAAAACAGTCGATTTTTTTTAACCAGCCTAAATATATAATATATAATATATATACAGGGTGGCCTTCTTTAATTGCCCCAGGCAAATATCTCGAAAACTAGAACAAAAAAAAGTTTTGTACAAAACTTGGAGGGTTTCGAGGGAAAAAGATGATGATGATATACATCATGTGTTGACCTTTGGACTTCGCCATATCCGAGATTTCGCTGGTAATTCCGGATTTTACATCGCGAACACATATTTTGGATACGAGCAGCTAATGGCGAGATCAAAGACTAATTCAAATACGAAGAGCAAACAAAAAAAATTTCATATTAAAAATAAAATTTCTTTCCATGTATTCTTATTTATATCTGATAACTTTTTTCATTTTACTATACAACCATGTGAATTTAGCAGACGAGACGGACCAAAGTTACATATAATATGCAACTGTATCTAATCCGGAGAACGATTCTTCCTCTTGATAAAGTTATCAAGAGCGTACAGACTCCGGATTGATTGAAAAAAACGTGAAAGAAATTGATTTTGTGAGAATCAAGTAAAAATTCCCTCAGCCCGGGTTTGAACCGGGACCTCCGCATCTGTACTACGGCGCCTTGTCCAATTAGATCTTGATAACTTTATCAAGAGGAAGAATCGTTCTCCGGATTAGATACAGTTGCATGTTATATGTAACTTTGGTCCGTCTCGTCTGCTAAATTCACATGGTTGTATAGTAGGTCAACGGACGATAGAGTCACCACATTTTTTTATTTAATTCAATTCTTTCATTTTCTATCAACCAAGCCAATAGCGGATTTGGAAACAAACTCAAAACCGTGAAAAGAATCTTGATTTGAAAAAATACACGAAAAAAAATATTGAAATCAAGAAAAAAAATTTGTTGATAAAAAAACAAATTTTTTTTTTTTGCTTCTCGCATTCGAATTGGTTTTTGATCTTGCTATTAGCTGCTCATATCCAAAATATGTGTTCCCTATCTCAAATCCGAAGTTATCAGCAAAGTCTCGGAAGTGGCAAAATCCACGAGTGAACACATATATCATCATCACCTTTCCCCCTCGAAACCTTTCGAGTTTTGTATGAAACTTTTTTTCATGTCCCTTCTAGTTTTCGAGATATTTGCCGGGGGCGATTAAAAAATACCACCCAGCTATATCTACGAGAATGCCTGAGTGAAGCTTGATTGCGAGATATGGATGACGTTCATACTGACGTACCAGAAATTGTTTATAATAATTTGTTATTAAATATAATGTGCAAACAATGGATGTAAAACTTTTCAAGAATGTCTAACGTGTCGCCTGAAAAAACAGACATTTGAAGAAAGATTCTAAAAGTATTCCTACCGATTATTTGAGCAATGGTAGAAAAATTTCGGATACTGCAGCCATATTAATACAATTATTTTTAAATTTTCTGTTTCATTTTTTGGGTTGCTTGATACATTAGTTTCAGGCTATACAGTATACGGGGTGGTATACGGAATGATCGGACACGTTATTGGAGTGACGAATAACAGAGAAGACAGTTTAGTTGATAGAAAAACGAATTCGGAACTAGAGTGGGTAACAGTTGAAAATGGGCGTACCTAACGAACGTTTAAGAAAATGCTGCGCGGGGTAGCTAAAGGCTGAATTGGAACTGACTCTCAAGTAAAAATGCATAGGTATCACCAACGCCGCGTCCAAGAGTCGCGTCGTCGTGCCATGGAAATTAAAATGCCAGATATGTGGACATTTAGCGGACACAGGGAAAACCCTTGACCCTCGGCCCATAGGCGATGCCTGACTATAGAAGTAGCGCAGTAAAAGTTGAAAGTATAGGACACGAGGTGTAAAAATCCGAAATTATAAATGGGAATACCGAGGGGTGAATCACGGAGGCGAAATGGTGTACAAATTGCGGGAGATATTCAGGAAATATGGTCAAATATTGGGAGATAAGTGCTGCAGAATGTTGAAAAGTGTTGGGAAATCTTGGAAAATCTGGAAAAAGTGTTTAAAATATCTAGAAATGTGAGAAAAATGTACGGGAGATATTGGGAGATATTAAGAAATTGGAGATATGGTGTACGAGTTTTTGCCCCGTGGTTCACCCCTCGGGGAATACTATTGCGATTACTATAATATACTATTCGAATAATTATTGAAATTGATGCGGTGGTGTGACGGTAGACGCCACAAGGTATCAAGGAACGATATTTTGATGTTCTGAAATATGTTGTAGTTGAAGATTGCGTGAAAGAGATGTCCAAGACTTGAAGAATCTGCTGACGACGAGCATATTTGAGCTTTTGTTCGGATTAATGCTGAAAACGATATACCGCATGCTTCGATTTCGTCGGTGCGCATCTGATAGTGAGCAACACATTATATGGAATTCGATCACAGAAAGGTGAAGATAAGACTGAAAAGTAATTATTGGGCGGTAAGAATTATTAGCTGCTCCAGCAAAACTAATTTTTTCGGATCGACCAGGGTTTCCAATGTTTGGAAGATGCGTGATTTTTCGAATCCGTCGTTGCGGAGCTGAGCAACAAATTATCCAAGTCCTGGGAGTTTCGGAGTGGACGGAAAATGGGATCGGGGGCTGGAGAACAGGCTGCGAGAATTTGTTGCTTCAGCGAAACCGACTTTTTCGGATCGACCAGGGTTTCCGAAGTCCGAAAACTGCGTGATCTTTCGAATCCGTCGTTGTGGAGCTGAGCAACAAATTATCCAAGTCCTGGGAGTTTCGGAGTCGACGGAAAATGGGATCGGGGGTTGGAAAACAGGCTGCGAGAATTTGTTGCTTCAGCGAAACCGACTTTTTTGGATCGACCAGGGTTTCCGAAGTCCAAAAACTGCGTGATCTTTCGAATCCGTCGTTGCGGAGCTGAGCAACAAATTATCCAAGTCCTGGGAGTTTCGGAGTCGACGGAAAATGGGACCGGGGGCTGGAGAACAGGCTGCGAGAATTTGTTGCTTCAGCGAAACCGACTTTTTCGGATCGACCAGGGTTTCCGAAGTCCAAAAACTGCGTGATCTTTTGAATCCGTCGTTGCGGAGCTGAGCAACAAATTATCCAAGTCCTGGGAGTTTCGGAGTCGACGGAAAATGGGACCGGGGGCTGGAGAACAGGCTGCGAGAATTTGTTGCTTCAGCGAAACCGACTTTTTCGGATCGACCAGGGTTTCCGAAGTCCAAAAACTGCGTGATCTTTCGAATCCGTCGTTGTGGAGCTGAGCAACAAATTATCCAAGTCCTGGGAGTTTCGGAGTCGACGGAAAATGGGATCGGGGGTTGGAAAACAGGCTGCGAGAATTTGTTGCTTCAGCGAAACCGACTTTTTTGGATCGACCAGGGTTTCCGAAGTCCAAAAACTGCGTGATCTTTCGAATCCGTCGTTGCGGAGCTGAGCAACAAATTATCCAAGTCCTGGGAGTTTCGGAGTCGACGGAAAATGGGACCGGGGGCTGGAGAACAGGCTGCGAGAATTTGTTGCTTCAGCGAAACCGACTTTTTCGGATCGACCAGGGTTTCCGAAGTCCAAAAACTGCGTGATCTTTCGAATCCGTCGTTGCGGAGCTGAGCAACAAATTATCCAAGTACTGGGAGTTTCGGAGTCGACGGAAAATGGGACCGGGGGCTGGAGAACAGGCTGCGAGAATTTGTTGCTTCAGCGAAACCGACTTTTTCGGATCGACCAGGGTTTCCGAAGTCCAAAAACTGCGTGATCTTTCGAATCCGTCGTTGCGGAGCTGAGCAACAAATTATCCAAGTACTGGGAGTTTCGGAGTCGACGGAAAATGGGACCGGGGGCTGGAGAACAGGCTGCGAGAATTTGTTGCTTCAGCGAACCCGACTTTTTCGGATCGACCAGGGTTTCCGAAGTCCAAAAACTGCGTGATCTTTCGAATCCGTCGTTGCGGAGCTGAGCAACAAATTATCCAAGTCCTGGGAGTTTCGGAGTCGACGGAAAATGGGACCGGGGGCTGGAGAACAGGCTGCGAGAATTTGTTGCTTCAGCGAAACCGACTTTTTCGGATCGACCAGGGTTTCCGAAGTCCAAAAACTGCGTGATCTTTCGAATCCGTCGTTGTGGAGCTGAGCAACAAATTATCCAAGTCCTGGGAGTTTCGGAGTCGACGGAAAATGGGATCGGGGGTTGGAAAACAGGCTGCGAGAATTTGTTGCTTCAGCGAAACCGACTTTTTCGGATCGACCAGGGTTTCCGAAGTCCAAAAACTGCGTGATCGTTCGAATCCGTCGTTGTGGAGCTGAGCAACAAATTATCCAAGTACTGGGAGTTTCGGAGTCGACGGAAAATGGGACCGGGGGCTGGAGAACAGGCTGCGAGAATTTGTTGCTTCAGCGAAACCGACTTTTTCGGATCGACCAGGGTTTCCGAAGTCCAAAAACTGCGTGATCTTTTGAATCCGTCGTTGCGGAGCTGAGCAACAAATTATCCAAGTCCTGGGAGTTTCGGAGTCGACGGAAAATGGGACCGGGGGCTGGAGAACAGGCTGCGAGAATTTGTTGCTTCAGCGAACCCGACTTTTTCGGATCGACCAGGGTTTCCGAAGTCCAAAAACTGCGTGATCTTTCGAATCCGTCGTTGTGGAGCTGAGCAACAAATTATCCAAGTCCTGGGAGTTTCGGAGTCGACGGAAAATGGGATCGGGGGTTGGAAAACAGGCTGCGAGAATTTGTTGCTTCAGCGAAACCGACTTTTTTGGATCGACCAGGGTTTCCGAAGTCCAAAAACTGCGTGATCTTTCGAATCCGTCGTTGCGGAGCTGAGCAACAAATTATCCAAGTCCTGGGAGTTTCGGAGTCGACGGAAAATGGGACCGGGGGCTGGAGAACAGGCTGCGAGAATTTGTTGCTTCAGCGAAACCGACTTTTTCGGATCGACCAGGGTTTCCGAAGTCCAAAAACTGCGTGATCTTTCGAATCCGTCGTTGTGGAGCTGAGCAACAAATTATCCAAGTCCTGGGAGTTTCGGAGTCGACGGAAAATGGGATCGGGGGTTGGAAAACAGGCTGCGAGAATTTGTTGCTTCAGCGAAACCGACTTTTTCGGATCGACCAGGGTTTCCGAAGTCCAAAAACTGCGTGATCGTTCGAATCCGTCGTTGTGGAGCTGAGCAACAAATTATCCAAGTCCTGGGAGTTTCGGAGTCGACGGAAAATGGGATCGGGGGTTGGAAAACAGGCTGCGAGAATTTGTTGCTTCAGCGAAACCGACTTTTTTGGATCGACCAGGGTTTCCGAAGTCCAAAAACTGCGTGATCTTTCGAATCCGTTGTTGTGGGGCTGAACAACAAATTATCCAAGTCTTGGGATCGGGAGGTTCGGAGTCGACGGGAAATGGGATGGGGGCTAAAGAACAGGCTGTGAGAATCTGTTGCCGCAGCGAAACACACGTTATTGAGGCCATCAATGGTTTTCGTCACACTTCGTAACAGCCGTTAATCCGGAACGAGTATACGTAAAATTTCTCTCGTAATTAAAAAGCCACTAAATGGCAATACATGTCGGTGTGTACGAAGTGATTCGTTCAATATAGTATTAGAGTTGTTTTCTGGCTGATGTATATTTGAGTTGGCAAAATCGCATTTTTTCTTCAATCGGCCGGAGCAATAAATTCGGGACTTCAGCAACAAATTAGCAACAAATTAGCATCAAAATGTGGTATACATAAAGTGGTTTATATCACTTCAGGTAAGAGAGTTTCGCTGGCTTGAGTATCAAGTCAGCGAAACCACATTTTTTTTTTCAAAACGGCTGATGCAACAAATTCGAACCTATGGCAACAAAATAGCAACAAATTAGCATCAAAATGTGGTATGCATAAAATCGTAATATCACTTTAGGTAAGAAAGTTTCGCTGGCTTCACATTAGGCTAGCGAAATCACGTTTTTTCAAAAAACCGCCGGAGCAACAAATTTGGGACCATAGCAACAAAATAGCAACAAATTAGCATCAAAATGTGGTATAGGACATTTTGGATTTCGCCCAATCGTCACCGCTAGCTTAAGGGACGTCCTGCCCTCCCCGCCCCGCCGGAGTCCAGGCCGGTCGACCGGACCGCTAGAAGACGGACCACGTGGTCGGCTCGGACCTCGGACTCTAGCCAACCGCCCTCTTCCCCGCAACCCACCCGCTCGGCCCTTTGACCGGTAATTCGCGCACCTAGCGGTGTCTGGAGTGACCCAATTACCGGAAGAAGAAGGCCAAGCCATCTTGTTCTTGACCCGTTTAAGCGATAGGCAAGTGTTCGTAACCCTCCGTACTTAAGATTGCCTTGAAGACCTCAACGCGTTGAAATTCCAGCAAATTTTCACCGAGTGAAAACCCTAAGACCCATAGTGTGCCTAATCGTAGCTTTTAGAGCAATCTGTAATCACCGTGAGTGATTGTGAGCCCCAAAGACATTGCCACATTCTCCGGATTCCCCGTGCCCGGCTACGATAAGGTAAGAGATTTATATTTGCCAGTTTTTCCGCCTAGACCAGCCTTCCCGGTTTCCCCCGAGAGGAAAACCGGCGTCTACGACGATCTAGGATACGTCTTCCAGGCTGGGAATTGACCCTCTTAGTATTTAGCCTTGCTTAGCTTATTGCATGCTCGCTTGGCCTCCCCGCTCTCCCCGTCCCTTGCCTTGCCCGACACGTCCCCTCGCCCCTCGCCCGTTTGGTCGGTGAGCTGCCGATCCGACCCACACTCGAATCCGAGTCTATCGGTGTGCTCGCCCCAACACCACTCTGTCCGCGCCTGACGGTGTGCGAACTAGCCGTACCCCCTCTCTCTCTGCGCGCGCGACTCGCCACTCTTCGCTTTCTAACGAGCTATCTCTCTTTCCCGCGCGCTCTCACTCGCTCCCGCGCATAAGCACGTCCGCACAGCTGACCGCTCGACGCTCGTCGATAGCCCCGCCTGAGAGTGACGCGTCTACCACCCCTTTTCCCTCGTAGTGTATTCTTATTCATTATTCTTTAATGTGTTATCGATTACTGGAAATATAAGATTTAATTCAACCAACGCCCGTGTGTCTTCAATCTACGCCCCCACGTTCCCCTCTACCATCCTGAGCCCCGGCATCCCCGCAAGCCTTCCCGATATCCCGTTTTCCTGACTTTCCTTCGCGGCAACGCGACGAGTGGTCCGCGTAACGGACCTGGCGCCCAACTCTCTCTCCTTGACCATCTGTCCCCTGTGACGTTGGAAGAAGCGTCCAGGTTTGATAACATTGCTGGCCCGAGTCGACCAAGGACTCGGGAGAGCGTGTTACAATATACATATGTTGATTTTTGTAAATATGCTTGTGTATTTTATTGCATTGGTCAGTTAACGATAATATCACATGTCATGTCTTATACATATAATTCCTATCTACTACAATTCGAGTGCCCAAAATATTTATCAGAATAGTATTCAGCTATTTCCTCGTCAATCATTTTAATAATCTTATAAGCTGTAACGACAATTTTCAATACTTAACGTATTGCCGCCATTTTGTGACGACAATAAACGAAGATAAGGTGCGAGGACAACTATTGTCGAAACCCTACGTCCTTCCAAGTTAATTATTCGATTAATGCTCAATAAAAGATGTTCGCGGGATTTGTTTGGGCGCCAGACGCAACTAAACTTACGTCAGTCAAAGATAATTTTCACAGATACTAAACTTTACTCAATAAACTAAATCAAATATAATAATCGACTTGAACATGAAAATTTACATCGAATAACCTATAGGAACGACGGCCTTGAAGCACGGCTAAGTCAGCTTAAATAAGGTATAGGGTAGAGTGCGTGGATTCACCTTTCACAGATATTTATTTAATGGGGAATAATTGAGGATAAAAGTTTGGACACCAGATTTAATCCTTCTTTGGAACCGAAGTTCCGTATATTGTACTCTCTTTTATTACACAAATATGCGAGCGATAAATCAAAGAAACATCAATCAGATATCAGGTAGCGAAAAGAAGCAAATGACAATTTATAATTAGCGAGCTGTACAGGATTAGTTTTTCAAATCAAAATACGCGAGAAATACATTACTCTAAGCAAGCAAATAATATAATTTCCTAGCGGTATTGAAATACCGAGCAATAACACACGAGGTGACCTAGCTAAGCGTGCTGTATAGGTGAGCGAGATAATACAAAAGAGCTATAGTCGAAGTTAAGCGTATCACTGGGCGATACGATACCCGAATAAAACAAAAGAATTAAAAGCAACGCTTAGCGGTAAAGAAATTATTCGCAAATACCGAGCAATAAAGAAATTCGCAGAGAAGCTACATTTATCAATCAAAGAGTTCAAATAACGATTTTCAGAACGATTAAATTACGAATTATCAATTATTACGAAAGAATCAATATCAAAAATTACAGAGAAGAAATCTAATTTATCAAAGGACTCGACTTTACTTAACTAACTTAACCTAATGCAACTACGTTCAGCCTACCTACGAGATACGGATGGAATAGTAACACACCATGTTCGCAGATAATAATTAGCAAAATATTCAAACAAATTAATAATAAAAGCAAAGCAAATCTACAGAAATCAAACACAAGAAATAGATCATCAGACAAAATCAAGCATTATACTCTAAGACATGCGGAAAATTGACTCGACAGTAAAAAAGGATAAAATTACAGAGCAGAAACAAATTATTAAACAATTAATCAGTCACGAAATCTCTCTGCTGGATTTGTTCTAACGCGAGACTCATTACGTGGCTCATCGGCTCACGCTACACAAAATGTCCAACTGACTCCTCCAGAGATTTTTCGAGGCTTTACAAATATTCAGAACAAGCGACCTTACCTTACAAAGAAATCGGCTACATCACTTTAAGCACAGGCAACTAACAAAGCGGAAAGAAACTTAGCGGAAAGAAACTTAGCGGAAAGAAAGCAACTAATTCACAAATAGTATAGCAAGACTTAGATAAGGTGCGGTAAGTGGTAACGGTGGTGCGGAGAGACACGTCTTCGTCGGAGAGCTGCTGAACGTAGAAGGAAGAGCGGGATGATCGTCTTGGGTGGCTTGACCCTGGTCCTCGGCTAGGGGGTGAGGTGGGGAACCAATGGTGTTTGACACTTTCGATGATTGGCCAAATTTCGAATTGCGAGCGGAAAATCCTGTCGTCGCGACGACTCGTCAGCCGGCGTGACGTCAAAATCGGTCCGATTTCTTCATTATCGAGCGGAAAGGAGGGTTGCCTGCTTCTCAGTCGTCCGAGGGAGGCGTTACTCTGGATCTTCGCGGTCCGGTATCGTCCGTGCGTCAACCGGGCGGATTCAAATACTGCGGCGGCAGAGTCACCCGAACTCGACCTCGCTGCAGCTCTCTAGGTCGATCTGGATGCCCCTTTCCCGGATCTGCATCCTTCGTCGGCCTAGAGACGATGCGGAACGTTGTCTTCGTCCTATGTCGCACGATTCTCGTCCTTCCGATAACGAATCTATTTTACGTCCTGGAGCTGTAAAACGTCGGTGATAACGCCGGAACAATAGTTAGTGTAGTCGGTTCGGTGGCGGGAATTTCTTCGGTTTCACCGATGAACCTTGGAGCGGGAGACTTGTGATACTTGGCGTATCGTCCTATACGCCGCTTCCTCGGTATCCGAGCGATAGGCGAAGTAGTCTTCGGGCGGGAAATCTTTTGTGGATTCTTTACTCCATCCATCCAACTTCTATCCAGAGTAAGCATCCTCCCCTCTTCTGCGTAGGTGCTATCCTCGGCACTTTCCAAGGCGCAAATCCCGGATTGCACACCCATGAGGTTAAGGTGGCGGTAATTCGGACAGACGTCTGCAGTTGCAATTCCTTGGAGCGATAACTTCCTGTCATTGGTTCCTTCCCCAGCCTTGATGATCTCGGAGTCGTCTCGAAGTCATCTTGTCGTCAGACGTACTCTCTCCGTTTTACCGTACCGGTACCATGTTCAGAATAAATCAAGAGCGTTAATTACTATCTATAAATTTTCCTATTTTTGGTGTGTCACTACCCATCCGTGATGTTTCGTCTAAAGACGCGCCTCCGCACCTGTTTCCGCCTACTTTTCTCTAGATAATCTGAATTTACTGGGACGTTGCAAAATGCAACGTCACAAAGCTAAGAAAATAACAGGTACAAGCATTGCAATATAAAAACTACATCAATTGTAAATGCGTCAACAAATTATCCGAATTATACTAAAAGAAGATTATTGACTAAGTTAAGGAACTGGAGAAAAAATGAGTCATTGGATTCGACGATGAATTAAACATGGTCTCTTTCACGTGCTAGCTTCAATTCAGCAAGTTCGGCTTCTGCTGTAGCTTTCCGTATCTCAAGGTGATGGATTTTGGTGAGGTGTTCCTCTCGCAACTGGTTCATCACGTTGAGGTGACATTCTTTCAATTTGGCCACCTTTAGCTCGTGCCGTACCCTCATTTCGGGCACTTGATCATCTGTCTGGCAAAGGCGTGCGATCCTCTTTAGTTTCTCGACGTCTCGTTGAGTACTTTGCCCTGTCGACTCTACGCTGCTCCGCTGTCGTTTCGTGACACGAGGCTTCTTAATAACTTGCCTTGCAGTTCCTATAATCATTGGATTGGAGAATGGAAGTTCTTTGTAATGCAAGTCATCAGCATGCATGTAATCACTTTTCAGCTTTTGAAATGTGTAAGATTATACCTGATTGTGAATCACCGTCTTGCAAATTATAGCTCGAAGTACCCGGAACCGATTTGTCGTATTCGTTTTCAGTCGGTGTGTTGAGCAACGCCACATCCAAATATTCTAGCTCCTCAGTATCATCCTCTGATTCCGCAATTTCGATCCGGTAATCTGATACACAATCGGTTAATGTGAGTTTAAACAAAATCATTGCTTATTATCAACTTTGATGCATAATGTGCTTCGTATAGAATGAAAATACTGATAGCACTTACCGTTTTGACGTTCTGGGGGAATATTCGAGGAAAATTGTGCTGGTGCCACTTCCGTCAGATGTGGTGCGATCATTGCAACATCGGGATCTATTTCTGCCGGAGGAGCTTGGGTTATTGCGTTTCTCTGAGCTTGTTTCAAGTTCGTCCACAATTTTTTAAATTGTATCACTGTTCTCTGAAAAAACATACAGGGTGGTCCATTTTAATCACCCCAGGCAAATATCTCGGAAACTATAAAAGATACCAAAAAAAGTTGAATACAAAACTTGAAGGGTTTCGAGGGGGAAAGATGATGACGATATGTGTTGACTTGTGGCATCTACTACTTCCGAGATTTCGCTAGTAACTTCGGATTTTAGATAGGGAACACATCTTTTCAATATGAGCAGTTAGCGGCGAGAACAAAGACCAATTCAAATACGAAAAGCAAAAAAAATTTGATTCGATAAAAAAAAAACAATTTTTTCATTTTTATTTTATTTTATTTTTTCAATTTTTTTTTTTTTTTCAATTTTACTTTATTTTTTTTCCTCCAATCCAAATTTGTCATTTTCTGTCAATCAAGCTGATAGCGGACCTGGAGACAAATTTCAAAACGTGAGAACAACAATATCATTTCATGGATCACAAGTTATTTAGTGCAATCCAGATATTCTTCTATGGTTATTGTTGAAATGTCCCAATACACTTCGACACGAAAGTTACACCTCACACTCGCAGGAGAATTTCCTTGCAGTCGAAACGGTGAATCCCTTACAGACCCGAGATTGAAAACAATATTGGGTGGGTTGACAAAATAAAAAAAAAAGTTGTGATTCATGAAATGATATTGTTGTTCTCACATTTTGAAATTTGTCTCCAGGTCCGTTATCAGCTTGATTGACAGAAAATGACAAATTTGGATTGGAGGAAAAAAAATAAAGTAAAATTGAAAGAAAAAAATTGAAAAAAAAAGAAAAATTTTTTTTTTTTCAATCAAATTTTTTTTGCTTTTCGTATTTGAATTGGTCTTTGTTCTCGCCGCTAACTGCTCATATCGAAAATATGTGTTCCCTATCTAAAATCCGAAGTTACTAGCGAAATCTCGGGAGTAGCAGAACCCACAAGTCAACACATATCGTCATCATCTTTCCCCCTCAAAACCCTTCAAGTTTTGTATTTTACTTTTTTTTGTATCTTTTATAGTTACCGAGATATTTGCCTGGGCTAGACAGACATTGATATTGAAATGTGAGGTTCATTCAGTGAAATTGTTATGATTAAACAGATAAGGTTAGAATCAGTCAAATTATTGTACTCACTTTTTCGTTTATTTGAAACGTGTTATTATATTTTAGACCAATCCCGTTCCATGCGGCGTTCTTTTCCCGTAGTGTTGACGAATCACTTTCCTTTGTTTCAACAATGTCTTTGTAGTCTTTCAGCACGTCCAGAAATATTTTCTTTTCCACAGATGTATAATGTTTATTTTTTGCTGCCATTGCTCACTACAAAAATATTATTCACTACCGAAAACTGGGGCAAGGATTTTAACTAGTGTTGACGTTTTTGCGTACTGACGGTAAAGGTCCTCTTCGCGGGTTATATATCCATCCAGGTAGGTAGCCTGTAGCGGCCTACCTGGACGTTCCGAAACCTTTTCGGAAATGAGGTCCGCGCGTCCACAGCTGAGGTTGGCCGATACAACGGCAAGTTTCCGAGAATAGCCGAATTCCGAGTAAGTACGGTCTTGAGCAAGTGCTTCGTCAAGTCGGTCTCAACGGATATAAGGCGGTCTTGAGTAGCGTCACCTTCACGAAGACCGTCTTGTTTGCGGACTATGAAATCTACGCCATCTTAAGACGATCTTGACGAACACGGCCACATGGGTTCAACCTGGCCTCTTAAGGGTAGGAGATACTGAAATTTGAGTGCAAAAATTCCGAAAAAATCGATTTTCGGTTTTTTTGCGGAAAAATGTTCTTTGAACTGTTATCTAAATGTACGTAAAGCCTTGAACCGAAAGAAAATTTACTATGCCGCATTTGCTCAATAATGCGTATAATGCTTCAGCAGGATTCTCCAATTTCCCTATATTTCGATTATTACGGTATTTCAATCTGAGAAGAAAAATAATTTCAGATGATGCATTTTGCCATCGAGCCACCATGCTGATGTGATTTACACGGGATGTTGGTAATGCAGTTTTCAAGCCTCCAATTTTTGTCGACGGCGCAAGATGGCATTCGTGTTGGGTAAACATATAGCTATACCGCAAAGGCCCGAATTTTACGCGCGAAACTCATAGGTTTCTCTTGATTCACGTGTGTTTACGTGTGACATGTGCGTTTCTTGGATACCTTGTGCTTCTGTTTGAAAAATGCATCAAGTGCATCGACGTTGGCGAAAGCCTAACGGAAGACGTAACGTGCGGCAACAGCAGGCGATAGATGCTCGGAGGATTCTGTCCGAAAAACGGGCAGCAGAGCAAATAGAGCCGAGCGGTTCGGACGACCCTAACCTCAACCCCATTCCAGTCATAGATACTAGTGTGATGTTATTTAGAGTAGTGATTTCTCTTGTGATTTGAAATATATTACAGTGCGTGTGTAATGATATGATGGTACAATAGTTGTAGTAGTGACGTGACGGTGTGACATAGAATAATCTTGATTTATTTTCAGCTAACAAGTCGTATGAGTCGTCTTGAAAAAGTTGCGTTTTGCACATAAAAGGATGATTTTCACCATGCCTCAAAAAATAAGTATACCTAAATATATTGTGCACATTTCCATTTCTTATTTTTGTTCTTCCTTTGCAGAAATAGTTTTGGCCTGTTGACCAGAAGATAACAGAAGTTTTTGATATGAGGCCTCCTGGAATAAAGTCGAAACTGCTCCACCAAATTATGCGGGGGGCGCAAAAGTTTTAAGACTCACTCAAAAAGAAGATATGTATCGAATTTCCTCAAAGGATGATAATGATGTTGTCTGGCTATGATGTTTGTATTTATAGAAACAGTTCCTGTAAAGCTGCGAGTACGGTGACCGACATCCAGTTCAAAACCCCTGCAGGAAACAACTCCAAAATGTGATTTTCTATGGTTTGGAATGGTATCGAAGTTTTCAGCACACATTCCACCAAAGATGAATATTGAAATTTATATAACGAATCATCATCCTTCCAAACGTTTGTATGTATATTTCAGAATCAGATCTACAAGAATTATCAAGCACACGATTCGCTGCCCGTAGGTCAATCGCTCACATTCGACAAGACCAAGTTTATGCCAACTGAACTGCTGAAACAAATGTTCCTATTTTTTCAAGATGAAATTATTTATATTCTCTATAATTCTTTCCAACTTCCTTGGAATCGTAATTTCTGAAATGTAGCATATATGATGAAAATGTGAATTCCACTGAAATATTTTGAGAGCTATTTTTTTTTTAACATCACGTGGTTCAAAACTATTAGCAATCTCATCTGAAACTAGTTTGGTTTGTATAGTAATTGAAATCTGGAATTTTGTAAACAGTTTGAAAAAAAAAACTTCAAATCGATTTATCTCAAAAATATGTTTTTACAAATTGCAAAATCTCCCTGCGCTTGAGTTTTTGTAGTAGACTTCTGAAATTTTCAGGGCATATTCTTACATACATTAGCTACAAATTTACGTCAGATAATGAAAATCGAGGAAAAAATACGACTTTTAGAAAAAATAATCAAAATAAAATTTTTTGTTTTTCACGAAAAAAATTGTCAAAATGAAAGTATCGTAGCTATCTCAAAAAACCGACGTAGTTTTGTAGCTTGAGCATCCACAAACATGTGTGTGCAATAGGGTGGGCCGAAAATCCGCTTTTTTTGAATTATCATTATTAATACCAAAAATATTTTTCTATGTACAAAAAAAATTTTTCGGAAAACAAAAAAAATTTTAGGTCGATATCTTAGGCTCGCCAAATCCCGTTAAAATAAAAAGTTATTTAAAATTTCTTTTTCCAACTTATTTTGATCGGAAATTTGATTCTCTACAAAAAAGGTCCTTTAATAAAATACCGTCAAGTTGATAGTTACTGAGATAATTGCAATTTTGTTCTAAAAAATGAAGTTTTTCAAGATATTATCACTTTTTCAGGATCAATAATGAATTTAATCATATAAATTTCAAGTTCTTACCAGAAGGCCAATTTTGTAAGAAATATAATTTCCCATGAAATTTATATGATTAAATTCATTTTTTATCCTGAAAAAGTGATAATATTTTGAAAAACTTCATTTTTTAGAACAAAATTGCAATTATCTCAGTAACTATCAACTTTACGGTATATTATTAAAGGACCTTTTTTGTAGAGAATCAAATTTCCGATCAAAATGAGTTGGAAAAAAAATTTTAAATAACTTTTTATTTTAACGGGATTTGGCGAGCCTAAGATATCGACCTAAAATTTTTTTTGCTTTCCGAAAATTTTTTTTTTTGTACATAGAAAAATATTTTTGGTATTAATAATGAAAATTAAAAAAAAGTGGATTTTCGGCCCACCCTAGTGTGCAAGCCCAGTGAGATTCGAAAATGATTGCAGCGCAGGGAGGTTTTCGAATAAAGCCTATTTCTGACGTATGATGAGATGTAACTCTGTACCTATTGTTTCAAATGACTTGAAATTTGCACAAAATCTATGTTTCGAGATGGGGAACATGTGTGTAAAACCTCATTTGGAAATTCCATTTGGTTGAGATGAGCAGATTTCAGTATCTCCTACCCTTAACGTGGCGGTAACATGGCTATCTTACATGCGCTGTCAATGTCGATGCTCCACGGTAACTATGAGTTCTGCTCATGTGGCCTGCCGACGGATAGCCCATGATATTTCTTACTCTACCCAGCATTGACATTGCCGCAACCCGGCGCATTGACATGGGTTTTATGCGGGCCAAACTCACGATGCCATATTCGGCAGCTATGTAGCACCTACGTGGCCGCAACCCGGCGCACACACATGGGTTTTATGTAGTACAAGCTCGCGCTGCCATATTCTGCGGCTATCTAATGTTGACATATTGTTAACAAAAAATAAAGAAATAAACTTCAATTATAACAAAAGAAAAATTATAATTTCTATTTTAACGATTTTGCGAGATGATCATTTTTTCCAAATTTTTTTAATCTACGATGCTAGAACTAAGTTAAAGCTAAGTTTTTTTTGTGTCGCTGGGTTTTGGGTTTGGATTTTACGTGTGACTGAAATTTTAAGGTCAATTCCTTTTAAAGCGAATTGCCAATACTTTATAATTCTCTATCTCTGAACTTTTATCAAGAGTGATTTTCCGTTGTATTTTAAAGAGCGCTTTGCTCGGAATTTTGAGTTTATTTTATGATTCGACTGAAGCTAAGTTCATCAAACAGCTCAAGGCGAACTGCCGATGTTATCAAAGTTGATTTCTATGAAATTTTCTAAGTTTTAAAGTTTGCATGCCGCTTTGGCGATGAAATTTTCTAAGTTTTTAAATTGAAGCTAAATTCACCTAAACATCTCAAGACGAAATGCCGGCGTACCAAGAGTTTTTTGAAGTAAGTAACTGGGATAAGAGTCAGCGAGCATTTTGCATCGACTGCTCGATCATTTGTAACTCAACGCGACTATGTGCTTGTTGCTACGACTAGATCGCTAAGCAAAGTGATTTGTTTTGAGTCAGCGAGCGCTATGCTTCGGCTGCTCTCGAGCGCTGGTTTTCACCTGGTTTTATGCGTGTGGGCAATCTTGCCCCGGCCCAATCCCGTGTCACGTCCTGCGCCGACCCAATCACGTCGCACTAGACCTGCCGCTCTTTGCTACCGCTGCCGCTCACAAGGAACCTCCGCGAAGTGTCCGCCTCCGATTTTGATCAAACTTGGTAGGAATGTTGAGTACCCTAAAATAATCAACACGTATTTTTTTATATCGGCCCAATTTCAGTTTACGGGGGTGAACCACCCCCCCGAATGCTATTTTAGACAACTTTCGTGCATAAATTTTTTGCTGGGAAGTAATGACCTAATCGCAATGAAATTTGGTTTTCCAAGGTTTTCGACGTTGCTCTTTTCAAATCTGAAGTCCAAATCATGAAATTCAAAATGGCTGATCCAAAATGGCCGATGCCGAAATCGAAATATCTATCGATTTTGACGAAAAGTGGTTCAAAGCTATTTTCTAGATCGCTGATCGCGAATCTGATGATAAAATTTCGAACCTCAAAGCAACAAATTCATAATTTCACTGTCGATATTGCAATATATACCTTTGCAAGTTTTGTCAAACGGCGGAAGAGACCGGAAAAGTTTTTTCAGCATTCCTACAGGTCAAGTTTTTGCGATCTTTTCCAACAAAAGTTAGTTGTGCGAGTAAGTTGGTGACGGGATAGGTAATACTCACGGTAGTAGGAGCTTAATAATTGTACATTTCATTTATTCGTACAACTTCGACCATTATCACAAAATGATTATCATACAATTTTATCCGAAAAGTACAGCGACAGCGAATATCTATAAATACAGTAGAAACTTCATATTGATGTTTTGACGTTGAAGATACTTACGGAATTCTGACTCTATGGAATATAATCATGGCAATAATGGAATTCCGTGAAAAAATGTTTCAAACAAAGTGGCTTCTTACACCAAGCGCATGTGATAATCGCGACCTCGCCACATATATGACACTGTAATGTCGAATCTACTGCGTAGCGAAATTCTGTAGGAGTTTGAAAACGGGAAGGTCTAGTAGCTACGTATCCACTCTTGTGCCATGAATATTTGAATAAGTCAATGAAGCCTGGGGATGAAAATTGATTATGCGTGAGCGATTGCAGTTTGAGAATATTGTCCCGTGAATGAAGATTGACATCGTAATTCAGAAGAATCACAAATTCGGAAAAACGTCTTACGAAATTTTTCCACGCACGAAACCCATAGACGTCCAATGGTTGAATATGCCCTGTTGATCCTTTCGGAATAGTCATCAACTTCAGTTCTCGATCGTCCGGTGTTGCTTCCTGAACACTACGTTCGCATTGTCCACTCCATGAATCCAGTAACAAAACGCTTGCATTACCCGTGTTGGGAAAATAAACTTCCTGAAGCCAAGTTTGCATATGATCTTTAGTAAGTTTTCCAGACTTGAAAGCCATGATGTAAATATTGGGTGGTCTGAATATCGTTTCTTTTTCTTTGAGCCCCAATACTCCACCAACTTTGTTGAGCACTACAAGAAGTGGAGACAGTAGCTTTCCATCGGCAGATATGGTAGGTTGTACAGTGTAACTGTGGATTGTAGAAGATACCGATTGTACCACAGTTTCAACTTTCTTTTGTCCAACGGGAGCTAATTTTTGCCCAGAATGTATTTCCAAATTGAATTCACTTTGGTCAGAGTTGAACACATTTTTTGGTCCATATTGTTCGATAAGTGGCTTTACTTCATTTACGAAATCCTCGCATCGCTCTCTTAAGTTCTGCTGCTGGTCGATGCTGGTCCTTGCTACGTGCTTTGTTATCTTGCGTGAAACGATTCTATGAGCTCTTTTAAATGTCCATAACCATGTGTGTCCGGCTGCAAATGATGGTAAGTCTTCTGTGATTCTTGCTTGTAATGCCCAACGTCGAAGGTCCACATCATGAACTGTGACTCTCGCTTCCATTGCTGCCACAAACATATCGAATGTATATTTTGCAATCCGAATCAGCTTATCCTGACGTGTTCCACCAACTCCAGCTTGAGCCACCCATCTTCGTAACTGTCGTTCAGACTTGAGTTTCTTGAACCTGTGTTGGACCACTGCAAAAGTTCGGTGTTTCCTTTTTCCACTGGTCCAATAATCGACAGCTCTTTGTTTGTAATCGAGATCTACTGATTCCTCTTCGGGTATGCAGGGCAGTTCTTCGGCAGGTGTACAGCTTTCTGGCACCGGTATGCCTTCTGTACCATCTGTCAGCCAATCAGTGTCAGCAGCTTCTGCTTCACTTGCTGCTACGGAGTCTTCTAATTCTCATTTCGTTTCATATAGAATTTGGAATGATGTATTTTTCATGGAATCCACGATCATTTTGTATAAAACCTCTTTCAATTGCAATTTCGTAAGGTTCAGTAAAATGAGCCCATTGTCTGGACCACCAAATGCAGCTAGCAGTAAGGTTGATACGTTAATTGGATTAATAACCGCCATCAATGCAACTAGCATATCAACACAAAACATTGATACTTACTCCCAACGCGCAGTTTCTTTGATACTGATCTCCAAATGATCTATGACACATACTTACATGTACAGAAACGTACCCATGTATAATTGAAAGCGCAAAAACCGAACGTGTACATCATGCATGCATAACGTGATAGATAACCCGTCATTGATCTTGTGAGATGAGGCATCGTTTATCGTTTATCTTTCATCTTGGATGTTATGCATGCATGAAATTCATGCCATTGTGACGTGAGGTTGTAGCCGAGCGGCGCTACTTGGTTATGGTTCACGCCATATACATGATAAATAATCATACTGGTAATAATATAGACCCTGAAATTCGGAAGGAATGAGTTCTACCTTGCCTTGCCCGGACTGGACTAAGAAAATAATGGAAGAATAATGAAAGAATGGGATGGAGAAAGGGAAATCGAAATGAATGATTGTAAAATAAATATCTGGTAAAAGTTGACGTATATTCTGACAAGCGGGTGATTGGAATACAAATTGGCTTGAGCGTCGTATGAACGGTATATATGTAAAAATGACTACAAACTAACCCAAATGACAAATAAGAGGAACCGATACCAAATAATACGATACTCCTCGTGAGTCTGTAGGAATATAATCCTTCGATCCTGTCAACGCTTCTGAGAATCAAAAGACATGAAAAGAACAATTGAATATCGCTAAAGATCTGGAGGAATAACCAGATGGTGCAGAACGGCGAATAATATGATAGATAGTACTTTACTCAGTCCTGGGAAGTATATCCAATGACGCAGTATTAGACTAATGGATGCACGTAGATTTCTATTACTTAGCTTATGGATTGATTTAAATTTAGATTACACTAGTCGAATAATATTAATTTTGGGTTTTGGTTGGAACTGTTAATGCGTCTCTAAATCACTCCGCGCGATGTCGAGCACAACTGAGTTTGTCTCACTTAAATTAGATGCAGCTTTGTTGGTTAACGAGATCACTGAGTCTATAGGCAGAACTTTAAGATTCACTATCACCTTTGCTCGTCTGCTGAATCTCGGTCACACGTTCACGCTCTATGCGACTTGACGAACGAATGCCACGAGGAATGCATCCTACCTTGCGAGGTGTTGGATGTTCAAATTGCTGATCTTGCACGCGCCTTTAGCTCAGTTCGCGCGCAGTGATTCAGATCCAGTGGAACTGGCCACTTGAGAAACTAATTACTCTAATGCTACTCTGCCATTGGATGGACTGTTCGTCGTAAGATGCTTATTCTCCCGTGACAGTTCTGCGGTTGCTACCTATGGTCGATTCACTTGTGCTAATAACGTGAATCTCGTTCTATGGGTCGGGGTAACTCTTGTTGAACAGAGACTAAACTCAAAATTCAGCCTCAGCGAAACTCTACTCGCTGCCCGTACGTGACTTGTACGCTCTTTCGGCCGGAAATGTGAATATGTGTATGTCTAAATATCAAGTTGCATTGCGACTCACAGACCGAGATTCTGTTAAAGCTATGGCGTGTCATCCTGGTATTGGTATCGATTCTTTTGCCTAACCCGATAACTATTTTATTACTAAAAGCTTGGTTGTCGGGCCACCGATATAATTCTAGGGAGGTTTTAGAATAATTGAAATGTGGTAAGACAACACGTTACATGACGTGGGATGTAACACCCCTCCCTCCTTAGAATCATCGCCGTCCCGGCGGTGATCAAGTACATATATCAAAATTTGTCCGACAAGCACATTATTGATAGGCTTTCAAACCAAGTATGGAATTCAATAATGATGATTGTGATACCTAATCTTATATAATAATAACTGTATGAATGTTTCATGGCAAATTTTGCGCTTTACTTAAGATGCAGTAATGGCGTTTTCTTGAATATCTAAATATAAAATCTATCGAAACCAGTTAACATGATGAAATATGTCGGTGGGGTATACATGCATACCCTTTGTTACATCTCGGACTCAAATTTCGTTTCGGGCCACAATTGCGTTGCCAATTTCTTGGGTTCACTTGACAGGGACGTGATGAGACTTTATCCTCCATCTCTGCTACGGAATCCCGCTGAGTTTTGTTGACTACTACTGCCGTTTCTCGTGTTCGTTGTTGTTTCAATATGATGCATTTGTATTCGCGACAACAGTACCAGACGATCAGTTGAGATCGTCCTGATATTGTTGCTCTCATTGTGACATATGCGATGTCTTTGCCGTACACCCCGTCTGTAATTGGAATGGGTGCAGCCAGGCTTCGATGATCATAAATGCTAGTCCCGTAGGGTTTGCAACCTTTGACCCTCGTTGCGGGCACCGGCAACATGTGTATCTCGCTGAACTTCACGAAGAGAGAGATTCCGGAGTCGGGAGTCGATGGAATTTCAGATTTCATCATAAACTCTGTTTTCGACTGCAGATTTTTCTTCTATCGATGTACCTCCGAACAGTACCTCTGCTGGGCACGGGTGACAATACGCCGGGCTTTTTATATGCTGATCCAAACAATGGTCATCACTCAACCCCTTGAAGTTCGTATCTGAGATCGCTCGAGCTGATATTACCCCCCTGTTCCGCTGCTGATCTTCTGCGGTGCGGCCCCTGCGTGTAACTGGCATAGGTGGTCAAGTGTCTGCGATCTTCGAATTACATGCATTCGATGATGTGCTCTTCGCACGGGTACCTCGTATCGATTCCGTTGTTTTAAACAGGGTGACTCTCCATTCTTCTCTCTCGAAGCATATGCTGGGCATGCATTCATAACGCAGTTCTGAGCTCGATACGACCGGCGTTAATGCGTAGTCTTCTTCTTCTCTCGTTCCTATTACAGCTTACATTCCTCGCGACAATAGTAGTAGTAGTAGTGGTACGTCCTCTCGTTCATATTCGGATTCAAACGTGAGTGAGGCGCGGCGGAGAACGGAGTAATTCGGACATCACGGAGTTCAAAGGATTATTACTATTATTATTGCTATATATATATTATTATCACCATTACTCATCTTAAGTTTACAAAATTTTGAATTAATAGGCCAATTCGAGTTTATCCGCATGTTTTGCAAACCTTCTACCATCCTCCATCTCCAAAATAACATTGTTATTGTCTAGGATCTTTACTATCTTATACGGTCCCTGATAACGCTTCCCGAATTTCCCTCTTCTTACCTCTATAAGGACGCGTGCCATGTCCCCGACCTTACCCGCAAAGGGATTCGTTTTCTGATCATAATACCCTTTGGATTTTTCTTTAGCTCGGATTAAATTATCTATGGCCACGTTCTGGATTTCTGATAGTCGTCGTAACAGGTCTCCTAAGTATGAATTATAGGTTAATAGCCTGTCATCGGTGGGAAAAGAGCTTGGACAACGTGCTATCCTTCCAAAGACCAATTCGTAAGGCGTAAAGTTAGTTGCTTCGTGTACAGAGGTATTGTATGAGAACATAGCGAAAGGAACCAATTTATCCCAGTCATCTATTTCATTCAGGTAATGCTTTATATACTCAGTTAGGACTATGTGACTTCTTTCGAGAGCACCATTGGATTGAGGCCTGTAACTAGATGTGGTAACATGGTTGATTTTGAATTGTCTAGCTAGTTCACTGAACAGTTTGTTGACAAAGCTGGTGCCGCGGTCGGTTAATATAACTCGCGGAGCTCCGAATTGAAGAATCAAATTGGTGGTCAAGGCGTGAGCTATTGTTTCGGCTTTAATATCAGGAACTGGTACCGCAATACAGTATTTTGTGAGGTTATCCTGCATGGTCAAGATATGTCTGTTGTTGTCTGGCGTGGGTGGTAAGGGTCCTACTGTGTCCAAAGACACTTTCTCAAAGGGAGTGGATGGAGTGTCCGTAATTAGCATAGGCTCCCTTGTCTTTACGCGTACGAGTTTCTGTTCCTGACAGCTTATACATTTTCGCACAAATTCGCTCACCTGATCTCTCATTTTCGGCCAGTAAAATCTCTCTCGGATTCTCCGATACGTTTTTCCTACGCCCTTATGTCCTCCTACCATGCTTCCATGCATTTCGTTTATTATTTCGGACCTAATTTCGGGTGGTGGTATTTCTATTTTCCCATTACATAATTTTATTTTTGTGTCTTCGTCCGCGAATATTTCTTCTACCAAATCTGACCAGGTGTCTGGCGCCAATTCATCGGAGTAATCTCCCGTATTAGAGATTCTGAATGATTTTATCTTTAATTTTTCCAACACTATTCGTAAATTTTTCAGTCCTTTCCTAACGTTTTCTAACAGAATTTTATCAAAATACTTTGTCTTGATCACTACGCTAAACACGCGGTAGTTTCCGCGCGGGGTGACCAGAACTTGCCCAATTTTTGCGTTGGCGGCTCTTTGATCATCGATATTTATTATGTTTAGATCTACTAAAGCTCTAATAATTGGTGTCGATAACTCAGAGTCTGATGAAACGAAATGCACATAATTGTCTTTACTGTAAGTTAAATTCTCCCTGGTGCTGGTTATTTGAGTTGGCTTGTAATATCGGGCACCTGGTAGGTTCAGCGGTGATGTTGGTTCAACGTCCGGTGGAATTTTTCCGAAAATTCCTAAGTCTAAAGGGTTCGACTGATTAAGTTCCGGGGTTACCTGTTCTTCTATGCGGGTGTCAAGCCGTCTAGGTAATTTCGCGAACGTCGGGCGCGGTTCTCCTCCCTCCTTATTGATGTTGGATCCTGATTGTTCTCTCGGAAACGGAGTAGAAAGCGCGATAGGTCGCGGTACTACAGATGGAGTAGGAAGTACTGATTTCCAGGGTGCCTGCCTGATTATCGTTTCGTCGAATGTTTTGTTGTCCGGCATTATTTTTGAATTTTGATTATCATCTCCTGCTAGCTTGTGTCTTTCTATTAATTTATTCACCCTGTCGGTTAGTTCTGCGTCTCCTGTCTCATCATCAAACGGGTCTAATCTATCTAGGGTCTCCCTAATGTCTTCATCTACCTCCTCGCCTTCTGAAATCACTTCCGGGAGGTGCACTTCGGTCACAGGGTCTTCCGTTTCCATCAGGCTTCGTTCGTGTAGCGATCTATCTCATTTTGAGAATGAATCCTGCAATGTCTTAAGGTTTATGGGTGGCGATTCACCGTCGGGTAAAAATACGTCGTCGTCAATGTCTGTATCGCTGTCAGGTACCTGTTCTAAATCTATCGCAATGTTTTCAACGTCCGTCGATTCCGTGTCAGTCGTCGCGTTTTGTTGTTTTTCTGTGTCCTCTGAGCTAGTAATCTTTGTGGTTTTCTTTAATATTGATTTTGGTTGAAATCCAAGGCTCGGTAATGCGCTCTTCCTTCCGCGATAGGCCGGGGGTTCGGACGATTCATCGTCAGAAGAATCGGTGATCTCGTCTATTGGTGTTAAAGCCGCGGGTGTTGGTCTCGCGATCGGGACACGTGTACGCGATCGAGTTCTCTGTGCTATCGCGTTGGGATCATATTCAGGCGTTGTTTTCCGTCTCGGTTCGTATGTTCGATCCATATTCGCTCTGGACGTTCCCGGATTTGATGTTGTGGGTATTTTTGAAATAGTGCGTGGTATTTTCCTTAAGGGAAGTGCTTGCAACGCTAGTTGTTCGGGCTCGCTACCACTATACCCAGCTAAGTGTTGTGCCAGTTCCGGATTTTCAATACCATGGTTGTTTGGTGAGAGAGCGGATTTCCCAATCATATTAGTACAAACGGTAACGGTTATTCCTGAGCCATTGAAGACATATCGGAGCATCATGCGAACATTTTGCCAGGACAGGCGGTCAAGCCCGCATCCAATTTTAGGAATTGAAATCGACTTTACCGAGTCCAGTTCGAGCATTTTCCGAAAATTGATTAGACTTTTGTACAACCCTTCGTATGTAGGTTTGTCACCGTAATTTTGTTTTGAAATAATATAATATATAGTTCTGTCAGCTAATTTTAATCTTACTGTCGCGTATAGTTTTGACTTTTCCTTTAACGTTTCTACTTGGTTATACCGAATTCTGAATTCCAAGGCGATTCCTCTGCTCATTTCAAGGTCTGCAGAGACTGTATGCGCATAGTCACCAGGTCGGTCGAATATATTGTCATCAACCTCGATTACATTATTACAGGGTTCAACTAGCCCTCGCGTTTTCGCAACGTATTCTGCATAGGACGGAAACTTGTCCACCGATCGAACAGAATAATCCTCCTCATCCGACGCTGAGGATTCCGAACCAGATGAAGATTCGCTTGTTATTGGGTTTCTTGACAAAGCATCCGCATTGATATTTAGCTTTCCCGGTTTATGCTCAAAGGTATACTCGTAATCACGAAGTTTGAGACGCCAGCGAACTAGCCTTTGACCCGGATCTTTAATAGAGTCAATCCATCGCAATGGTTCATGATCACTCACTAACGTGAACTTCCGTCCGTACAGGTATGGACGACATTGTAATACCGAAAATAGAACTGCTAGACATTCCTTTTCTGTTGTAAAGTAATTTTGTTCGGCCTCTATAAGTGCTCGAGATAAATAGCAAACTGGTAAATCGAAACCGTCGTATTCCTGACTGAGTATCCCTGAAATAGCATAATCAGACGCGTCCGTAGTCAATTTGAATGGCTTATCGAAATTCGGGTATTGGAGGATAGGGGTCTGACATAGTGTTTTCCGCAGGTATCGGAAACTTTTCCTTTGCTCTTTCCCCCAGACGAATTTGGCATTCTTTTTCAATAACTCGTTTAATGGTTTGGCTTTCCCTGCAAAATTTTTGATGAATTTCCTGTAATAGCCGACGAGTCCAAGGAACGACTTAATTTGCTTGGGAGTTTTTGGTGTCGGGAATTTCCTGACAGCTAAGGTCTTTTTGGGGTCGGGTTTCACCCCGTCTGCACTAATTATGTGTCCTAAGTATGCTACTTCGGTTCTCAAAAATTCACATTTATCGGGCTGTAGAGTTAATTTGGCTTCGGCTAGGCGCTGTAGCAGCCTTCGCACCTTTCTGCCGTGTTCTTCTAAATTCTTCGCGTAAACGACTATATCGTCAAGATAAACGAAAACCTCTGATCCTTGGAGACCGCGTAAAATTAAATCCATCGCTCTTTGGAAAGTCGCGGGTGCGTTTTTAAGACCTTCGGGCATTCTAATACATTCATAATGCCCGTTTGGAGTCGTAAAAGCTGTTTTAGCACGATCCGTTGGATCCATTTCAATTTGTTGGAACCCGTTGGCGAGATCAAAAGTAGAAAAATACTGAGCTTCACCGAGACGATCCAAGATTTCAGTAATGTTGGGCAATGGATACGCATCTCCAATGGTTTTTTCGTTTAGCTTGCGAAAATCAATCACCATCCGCCATCTTGGTTTGCCCTGTGAATCGGGTTTCTTTGGTACAATCCAAATTGGCGAATTATACGGTGAACTGGATGGTGTTATCATTCCGTTTTTTAATTTTGCTTGGATTTGATTCTCAATTTCTGTTTTGTGAACCGGAGGGAAACGATATTGTCGCGTATTAACTGGAATGTCATCGTTTGTCGGGATCTGATGTTTAAATATAGGCGTGCAAGGTAACCTGTCGCCCGGTAAGTGGAATCCATCAGGAGATTCACGCACCAAATCCAACACATGCTGTTTCTCCTCGCTATTCAAATGATCTAAACGTAATTTTGAACTAATAACCTCGGCTCGACCAACTACTACAGGTTCAAGATCCGGCGCGTCCGAATCTGGGTCACTGTTTTCTTCCGGAAAGCTATGATATTCAAAGGGTATCAGGTTTTGGGGTGGTAATTCTATTTCAACATCTTCGTTCAAGGTATTTATCGCTAAGACATGGCACGCACCCTTGTTGACCGTTACTGCCGCTTCGCCAACGTACACGCCATCGGCAATATCACACTTGGGCAAATACCCTTCTGTAAGATCGGAATTGATGACGTCGATGCCAATGGTTTGCTTCGTGCGCGCTTTGATCAAGAAAACACGTTTTCTTGGTTTATAATATGGCTCGACATTATTCTCTGTATCGCATGTCTCAATAAAACGTACTGGTGTGATTGGATTAGTTTTGGTAACTATAGTTTTGTGCGTGAAAGAAATTTCGGCTCCCTCTCTTTTCAAATAATCTACCCCGAGGATACCGTCACATTCGAACGGGAATGACGAATGTACAACCTGAAATTTCATAGGATTTTCCGATAAAGTAATTGTAACGGTTCCCAATGCGTCTAATTTATCAGCCGTAATCCCAACAATTTTTACTGCTTCGTCTGTATTTACGGTTAAATCTTCCCGGAGCGCTTTTAATTTAATCAAGCAACTATCTGACCCAGTGTCTACAAGAAATGTCGCCGTCCCGTAACGTAGCTCCGGTGCTGTCAATTTAATTATCGGCGCGTCTCCGTCGGATCTTGCTGTTGTGAGCCTAATTTCGTTTCGAGGAAACGGACCGATGGTCGACGCTCGGTGTTCGGTTGTCCCATCGTCGCGTCTGGTCGATGAGCCGGCTGCCCGTTTAAAGACTCGATACCTCCGTATCTGCCCGGCGACGGTGAGCGAGGTCTTTGATTTTCGTAACCCTGCGTCGCGGTCGCCCTGGGTCCATACGGTACGCTCCCAGGTGAATTATCGCGATATTCCATCCTCGGCGAGTGTTCATGAAAACTATCGCACGGGGCATAATATGGGGATTGGTACGGAACCGGTGGGCGTGTAGGATAACAACCTGAGTGGTGTGGCGGATTTCTATAATTCGGAACATAGTGAGGTTGAGGGTAATAGTTTGCATGCGGGTAATGACAACCTGGATTATATTGTAGGTGTTTCGGTAATACGTAGGAATCGGTTCGGGAGTATATCGATGCGATTCTTCCGGTCTTTGAGAGTCCGCGTACGTCCTTGGACGCAATATTCCCGACGAGGAGTGTGACGGACGTGGTGACGGGCTTCTAGGTCGAGTCCCGGTTTCGGTAACCGTCACATAGTTCCGCGGGTGATATTTCGAATCATCGTATTCCCGCGAATCTCTGGAGGGACTACGCGAAAGTGTTCTTGGATGACTCTGTCGTAGATGATCTCCTCCCGGTAACACTCCCTTTCGCATCAAAATCTCTGTTCTTATTGCCGTTTCCGCAGCTTCTTCCAGAGTTTTCGGATCACGCGCGCCTACTGTTCTCGCGATTTCATCTGGTAAACCCCGCATGAAGCCGTCCATTGCACATGATTTTATTGGCAACATCATCTGGTCGGTAACCTGCCCATGCATATCTTCCAACGCAAATCGCGCGCCACTGATAAGTATCTTTATTCGGTCATAAAACGCGCTGACCGACTCATCCCGTTTCATTCTAATGGTTTCGATTTCATGATTATAATAGGGATAGTCTTTTCCCGGCGCGAATCTTTTCTTTAGATGTTTAATAAATTGCTCCGTGGTTGTAATTAATTCTCCGTAAGTACTGTTTCGCGCTTCCCCTTTTAATTTTCCCAAAATTCCTTTCACGAACAGGCCCTCCATGGAGGGTTGAATAAAATTAGCTCCGTTTATGACATCTTGCAGAAAATCTTTAAGTGGAATATTTTTTCCGTCAAACTGCGGTATACCTAACATGCTATGCTGCAGCGCGAAGCTTTCCGCCATCGACGTCATCATTATATTCGTCGCGGAAAAATCCAGCTCATTGGCGCTACGTGAGCTGCTGGTGTTAGTGTCGTTTGGCATCTTATGATCGGGTAGTTATTACACCCACAGTAAAAATTATCAGAGTAAGATAAGAAAAATTCAGCGGTCAGCCAGATACAGGACACACAACAGTAATATGGTAAATAATGATAGAATATCTTATACTACGACACAAAAATGTTATTCCAAAGCGTTGTAAGTTCGAAGGACCATATTTTACGAATCGTATATCTGCATCCCTTCCTCCCTAATTTTTTTTCTTTTTTTTTTTTTATCGACAAGATAGGGTAACCGCTGCCACCAATCTGTATGTGACGTGAGGTTGTAGCCGAGCGGCGCTACTTGGTTATGGTTCACGCCATATACATGATAAATAATCATACTGGTAATAATATAGACCCTGAAATTCGGAAGGAATGAGTTCTACCTTGCCTTGCCCGGACTGGACTAAGAAAATAATGAAAGATTAATGAAAGAATGGGATGGAAAAAGGGAAATCGAAATGAATGATTGTAAAATAAATATCTGGTAAAAGTTGACGTATATTCTGACAAGCAGGTGATTGGAATACAAATTGGCTTGAGCGTCGTATGAACGGTATATGTAAAAATGACTACAAACTAACCCAAATGACAAATAAGAGGAACCGATACCAAATAATACGATACTCCTCGTGAGTCTGTAGGAATATAATCCTTCGATCCTGTCAACGCTTCTGAGAATCAAAAGACATGAAAAGAACAATTAAATATCGCTAAAGATCTGGAGGAATAACCAGATAGTGCAGAACGGCGAGTAATATGATAGATGGTACTTTACTCAGCCCTGGGAAGTATATCCAATGACGTAGTATTAGATTAAAGGATGCACGTAGATTTCTATTACTTAGCTTATGGATTGATTTAAATTTAGATTACACTAGTCGAATAATATTAATTTTGGGTTTTGGTTGGAACTGTTAATGCGTCTCTAAATCACTCCGCGCGATGTCGAGCACAACTGAGTTTGTCTCACTTAAATTAGATGCAGCTTTGTTGGTTAACGAGATCACTGAGTCTATAGGCAGAACTTTAAGATTCACTATCACCTTTGCTCGTCTGCTGAATCTCGGTCACACGTTCACGCTCTATGCGACTTGACGAACGAATGCCACGAGGAATGCATCCTACCTTGCGAGGTGTTGGATGTTCAAATTGCTGATCTTGCACGCGCCTTTAGCTCAGTTCGCGCGCAGTGATTCAGATCCAGTGGAACTGGCCACTTGAGAAACTAATTACTCTAATGCTACTCTGCCATTGGATGGACTGTTCGTCGTAAGATGCTTATTCTCCCGTGACAGTTCTGCGGTTGCTACCTATGGTCGATTCACTTGTGCTAATAACGTGAATCTCGTTCTATGGGTCGGGGTAACTCTTGTTGAACAGAGACTAAACTCAAAATTCAGCCTCAGCGAAACTCTACTCGCTGCCCGTACGTGACTTGTACGCTCTTTCGGCCGGAAATGTGAATATGTGTATGTCTAAATATCAAGTTGCATTGCGACTCACAGACCGAGATTCTGTTAAAGCTATGGCGTGTCATCCTGGTATTGGTATCGATTCTTTTGCCTAACCCGATAACTATTCTATTACTAAAAGCTTGGTTGTCGGGCCACCGATATAATTCTAGGGAGGTTTTTAGAATAATTGAAATGTGGTAAGACAACACGTTACATGACGTGGGATGTAACAATGGTGAGGTGATGGTGAGGTGAGACAGCCGGCTCCAGACTTTTCTAAATTCAATAATTTTATATAATTGAAAACAATAAGAAGTTATTTATTAAGAAAAAAGAAAAGCAAAGAGATGTGTTTCGACAATTATTGATTATTTATGGATCCAGATTCTCGTGACGCGTCTGAATGCCTGGCTGCCTATGCCCTCTCGTTTCTGGTGTTGGCCGCCTTTTATATGGTTCGATGTCTGGGAGTGGGGATCGTCGTTGCTCCATGCGTGTCTACGTTGTTCCAGAACATCTTCATTAGTCCGATGCATCAATGTTGTTATTTAAGATACTGTGTGTTACTATTCAGGTTGACAATCGTTTATGCACCTATGGATGTCTAATAATCTTTTATCTATGGTTGGGACTGGTCCCCTTATTACTATAATGTTTGAAATATAAGCGATTTTCCATAGAATGTCATAGAACGAGAGCAAATCGGCCTGATTGGGTTGTATTATAATACATCTGCTATGATTGTTAAGCGTTTTGTGTAAATTTATTAATGCATCACGTATCGTACTATTGTTGCGCATCGATTACCGCAGATCGCAAACAAATCGTAATTATAAATACGGTAATAAATGTAATGGAAGCTAATGGAACTTCTGGCTCGTAGACATACGGGCCGCGTCGTGAGGAGGGACGCGTGCTATAGTAGCCGTAGAGTAGGCGCGAGACGAATAGAAAATTTACTATAGTCCGCTCTCTAGGTATAACGCGGGAGCGCATGATTTGAACGGTCTCATTGCCCCCCAAAAGTTTTAAGATTTTAGTCTTTCTATAAATATGACAACTTTTAAATTTTATGTAGGTGAAACAAATGCGTAATTGCTTATTTCTTACTTTTTCTTTTCTTTGCTTAATTCCCAGGCGTCCAGTTCTTTATTGAGTCGTCGGTTAATTCTAGGATGTTGTCCATATCCCATTCCGCGAGCGGGTCCAAAGTTTGGTTTAACACTTGCAACTGTTCGTCTTGGTTAGATATCTCGTGGGCTAGCCTATCCCTAGCGAGCTGGTTGACGCGTTGCTCAATAGTTAACTCTTCTAACTGTTTTTCTAAATTTTTAAGTTTTTGCTGGGCGAGTATAATTTTATTTGTTGGAATATAGATCGGTTCGTCCGGCGCTACCTCGCGATTTTCTATAATACGTGGCAATTTTCGCGGGGTTTCGCTTTTTCCGTTGCGGCGTCGTTTTCCGAGTCGGACGATCGTTGTGGCTGGTGGAGCCATAGGCTTCGCGTCTACTTTCGTAAAAGGAGTGATTCGTTTCAATTTTTTATTGCAGCGATCTGCTTCCGCATACTGAGTGAACCTACGGCACGTTGTGCGTCTAAGTTCAACTTGCGATAATACTCCTACTCGATATGCGCCCTTATCCACGGATATCCAGGGCCGTGGTGTTTTGCACTGATATTCACCCGCGTCTTTTTCGATCGAAATACACGTTTGTCCGTTTGCATCTACTTGTGTCGCGGCGTCACGGCGTCCGTGCAATTCGGTTTGAAGAGCTATGTCACACGAGTTCATCATATTGATTATTGATACGCGATCATCGACGTACTGATGACAATTGATCAGTCTATTCCCTTGGAGGGTATTACCTGGCAAGACCTATTTATTGATTTTGATCGCATGTGTTTACTTATTCATGATAATCCTTTAGATCATCCGCATGGAATTGTCCGCGTTCCCGTTGGCTTGTTCGTTCTATCAACACATATGTATTCGCGGCGACTTGTGCTTTGATCTCATATGGACCTTCATAAATCGAGAAAAACTTCGCTATCCTATTATTTTCCGAATCGGTGGTGTTATTCGCCTTCACCTTCGTTAATACCTTTTGTCCTACTTCGTACCCCTGGTGAAAATAATTACTACGTCAAATTACGGAAAAGTGCAGATTTTCAAAAATTGTAGAAAATGGTAGAAAATGGTAGAAAATTGTAGGGAATCGTACAACGAAATAATGATCCATGAATCATTGTAGAAACTGGCAGTTTCATACGTGAATCACTACGAATTTTTAAATTCACTAATTCCAAAATTGCGAAAATTCCCGAAATAATGTTTGTGGAATAATTTGACGTAGAAGTTCTTACAATTCTGAGAATTATCAGGAACTAATACAAATGTAAAGTAAAAAATGTAGGATATCCTACTATTTTCTGGACAAAATGACTTTTCACGGCTCAAAACGAAATAATGTTTGTGGAATAATTTGACGTAGAAGTTCTTACAATTCTGAGAATTATCAGGAACTAATACAAATGTAAAGTAAAAAATGTAGGATATCCTACTATTTTCTGGACAAAATGACTTTTCACGGCTCAAAACAGCCAGAATAGTATTTCGTGATAGTTCGTAGAATCCTACAAATGCCTAAAAATTTTTACGCTGCCGGTGACGAGAATCTTGGTTTAAAGCCATGAAAAATGCATGACAATCTTGAAATGTGAAAATCATGGATTAGAATTCCGTCCAATTTCGTTAAAGCTCGTACAGTTCGTGCAGTTGAATCCGATTATTCATCCAAAAACTTGAATTAATGGATATTTTTCTACGAAAAATTACTATCAATCGCTTCATTCCAATGAAACGGAATTTAGTACAGCAGAAATTCGTAGAATTCTACGAATAACGACTAATTTTAGTGACTCGCTGTTAAAAATGTGGTTCTGCATTCAAAAAGGACAGAAAATCTATCACAGTCCTGAACTCGAAAAAATATGAAATAAGTACAATTCATGGAATTACACGAAAAGTACGAGTTTGCGAGCAAAAAAAGTACAACAAATCACAATCTACCAAGGAAAATTACTACGTCATCTTCGTTGAGTCAACGAACATTTGGTAACTGTCACAAAATATCAATTCGCTTTCATCCGAATATAGCTTCATTGACAGTAAACGAACTCTTTTCTCTGTGTAACTACACCCAAACGAACAAAATTCTCATCTCGTAAAAATTCGTAGAATTCTGAGAAAAACTACGAGTTCATACGACTTGCTCCAATAAAACTGAAAAATCTGCGACCGTCTTCAAGTTGAAAAATTATGGAGTACAAATCCATAAAACGGCCTGAAAACCCAGAGTCTTCAATAACAAAATACAATAAATCACAGATCTAGAATAAGAATATAACTATGCCGGTCGTGCTAGTCAAACACACTGAAATTGCTGTTGAAAATTTGCGCAACTCCATGGATTTCCACTTTCAAAGCACTAATTCAATTTTTTATCCTAGTGCGAAGATTTTCTCCGATTCACTACAAAATATTGAAAATTGTAGAAATGCATGAAAATTCAGGTTTTTTGCAATTTTTTTCGCAGCTAACTACGAATTTTGACGAATAGTTACAAACATTTCGAAAGAATCGAAACAAAAATGATTCTGCGTAGATTGGTGTGGAATTCAACTATTACTTTTCACTTCCTACTTACGTTCCTTGGGTATTACATGTATAAGATCTTTGCTTTCAATTATAGAAGTTAATTCAAATCCCGATGTATCCAGTAAGCAATAACAACTTGGATAAACATGAAATGAACTTGCAAAACACAATATATTGAATTTAAGATACTGTGTTTTGGAAGTTTATTTAATGTTTAGTAGAGTTATTAACTATAATCATGAACTCATTTTGACTCGTGGTTCGGTATACGCGCGGGTATTATGTGCGTTTTTGAATAACTTTTAGGTGCAATGCCCTAAGAATAGATAGCTATTGATACGTACAATATGCTTATCTTCATTCAACCGAAAAGACAACGCTGAAGTTTCTATAAAAGATCTTCTATCTGTTTGATGTATGCACAAGACTATCATGATATGAACTCTAAAAGTGGCATAAATCTCTATCAGCAGATTGGGACCGGACAAGCATCACAACTCAGACCATCGGGTAAGTTAAGCTAAAATGCGCGCAGTCAGTATTTGGATGGGTGACCGCTCCTGGAATGGGCTTTTCTACGGGAACCTTGAAGGGTGTCCTCTCCATTCCTTTTTTTTATTGACAGATTCCATGATTGTGCAACATGGAGCGGATTGTTTCATCGATCTGTCTGTTCGTTTGTCGAATTTTAATGATATGACACATCGAAGACAATTTTCTACGAAAAACTATGGATTCCTACGAAGATTGTGAAAAAAATTATTGCAGAGAAAATACGGGATTCTATGAGAATCTACGAAAAATGACGGGCTATAAATTACACGGAATGACGAAAAATTACCATATTCTATGAATCAAAACTATGAAAAGTTCTACGTCGTGTCCGAATCGGCCTAATGAATCGTAAAATTTTTCGTAGAAATTTTTCGTAGAATATCGTAGAAATTTTTCGTAGAATATCGTAGAAATTATTTTTACCAGGGACTTTGGGCTTGTCCTAATATTGTCGTTTATTTTGTCCGCGCGACGCTGTCTCTTTCGCCGGATTTTTTCGCGAGCTAAAAATATTTTCTCTTCGTGTGGTGTGTTGTTATTCGGTATATTAGTACTGATCCATTGTTTCCAACACCTATCTGGTTTTCTATTCAAATGTAAAAACTTCTAAATTTCATGCAGATGAAATGAATGCGTGATTACGTACTCATTCATTACCCCTTTTTCCTTTTCTTATAATTGTAAATAGCAGGGAGCGTCGCACAATTAATAGACTCATTGAAGTGTTCTTTATGAAACCCTTCTGATAGGCAAGTTATTTCGTTTCCAGTGTCTACTAATGTGTTAATACTTAGCCCTTCTATTTCGATTTCTTTTTCCGGGTATTTAAGATGTTTTAGCGTTTCGTTACTCCCCACCACATGATAGTGTGATAATTCGTTACTTGTTTCGCTCGAAATCGCGTATATTGTAGCCTGTTCTTTCTTCCTTCTTTTTATTTCGGTATTTCGGTTACACCTGCTCTAGACTACCATTATTTTCTTCGTAGCACGTTACAACCTTCGGTCGTTTTCCGAACCGGACTCTACAGTTTCATCCCGTGCTTCCTGTTCTAATTCGTCTACCTGCACGGCATTTACGCTGTGTTTATGTTTATCATTCGGAAATCGTTCGTCATTCGCATCTACGCCCCCTGCCCGTTGATCGCTCATTACGGTCGCTAGCTCGCATGTAATTATTGCGGTTATAGTTACTATTTTTTCATCATTCTAACCTCAAAATCGCAACTTCGTCGCGATTTCACGGCTCTCACGATGAAAAATAATGATCGTCACTCGTACGTAAAGGCTTTTTGACGAAACTCGTTACAGCACTCGCCTTCGGCTCGTGCCGTAAACCTCTCGTTTCGTCAAAAAAGCCTTTCCGTACTCGTATTGTAATGTACTATTCTGACCCTGGTTCGCATTGTTTGATCGGTTCTCTGTTGTATTATCACCGGTATCGGTTGCGTTTCTACCGTCGGCTGTGAAAGTTTTTTCTTTGTATGGCGCGTCATTGTCGAAGTCTTGCAACAGTTCAATTAATTTGCTTTTATCGCGGATGCCTTGGCTTCGAATTGCAAATCTCACTTCACGTTCAAAGTGGGTAGCTAATTTTCGGATTATCTCCGCATCCGTATAATTGTGGCTTAAGTCTCGGCCTAAAGTAAACATTTTGGTAGCGTACTCGGCCCGTGTTAGTTTTCCTGGTGCACTCAACATCTCGTCTATGTCCTCCAACAATTTCAGATGCTCCTCGGCGATAGGAACGTCATGCAGCTCTATTACCGGTACTGCATCTAGTTCACGTTGCAGGATGGCTTGGCTGCTTTCAGGCACCTTGTCGTCTTTGGCACTAACCTTCTTCCAAAGAAGTAGTGGTTCAGTCCTGGTTGATAAGTCTCTTATCTTCTTGATCAGTTCCGTCATTTCATCCGATTCTGGTTCGATGACGTGCAGACCATTGTTATCCTCCGTCTCGATGACCGGTAGAATTGCTTCGGTTGAATCTAATTTTTCCTCTTCGGGCGCTTGCATTGCTTTTCCAGCTCTGTATCTTCCATTCCCGGATATAAATCTTCCCGTGGAGGTGATAATCCTGGCTAGATTAAAGTTGTCGTCGATCGCAGATCTCGCTTCAAAGACATTGGCTTCAACTTCCTTATCTTGCACACTAATGTACCCGTTCATTTTGACTATTAACGGACGAACTGGTTCATGTCCTTTCGGGTACGCTTGTATAAGCTTTTCTTCATACACAGTTGTCTTCCCGCAGCTTGAGGATTAACTTACTTATATCAATCGGGTGATTCTATTGTCTACGTCATAATCCGCGGTTTTGAAAATTAAACGGATTTCTATGCTAGCTTTCCTATCATTCGAGGTTTAGATCCTATAAAGCCGTATCTTAATATTCTATAATTTCTTCTAGAGGTTTTTATTTCTATTTTTTGTTCTCCAGAAGCCTTTCCTAAATTTAAGTAATATATTGCTTACACATATTTACATGGAACTTTCCCCGTTCCTTGTTAGTTACAGGGTGTGCCAACAAAAATGTGGCTTCGCCTACGTCACTTACTAATTTATATGGCCCTTCATATAAGGTGAAGAATTTGGCCATTTTCTTGTTTTTGAAATCTGATACATTTAGTGCTCTGACTAATACTAGATCTCCTATCTTAAATTTAGCCATTTCGTGCGTTGAATTAAACCTGTTTGCACGGCTTCTACCCTTTCGTCCGATCCGTTGTTTCGTGAGCTCGATCTTGAAATTGTAGGCTAAATCTCTCTGATTCTGAGTGACCCATTCGGTCCAGAACATTTTTGGTTTTTCATTCAGCTGTAAATCACATGGAGCAAATTCTGTTGTTTCGTGATGAACTTCGTTCATGCATGTTTCGATTACTGTCAACCAATTTATCCATGCTATATGTTTATCCGAGATGAATGTTCTAAAAAATCTGCCAATTTCACGATTGACTCGCTCCACCACGTTTCCGTGAGGATGTCTAACAGAGGAAAAAATGGGAGTTATGCCTTCTTCCTGCAGTCTATTTAACCATGCTTTGGACGTAAATTGCGTACCGTGGTCGAATTGTATGCGTTTAGGTTTCCCTAATTCTGGGATGTACTTGTGAAAGATACTCCGGATTATGGATTGCGCATTCGCTATTCTTAATGGGTAAAGTCTTACGAACTTACTAAATACGTCAATCACAACTAGCAACCATTTGTGATTGCCTCGACTGGCTGGCAATGGACCAAAAAAATCGATAGAGACTAAGTCCCCAACTCCATCAGGTATTATCTTTTGCTTTTTCGCATAACTATAATAATTAGGTACTTTGCACCTTTGACAGCAATCGCATTTGGATAACTCACTTCTGATGACCTTCGCGAACCTAGGATAATGAAAACTCTCACTTAGTAGCTTGTAACATTTGGACGCACCTATATGTCCATACGTTTCGTGGCATTCAACGATTAGTTGTTTTACTATTCTTTGTGGCAGGCAAGCACGTCGTCTGCCCCCTTGTTCGCGCAGGTATAAGATATCATTTTCGAATATGAATCGTTCTTGGTCAATTTTAATTGGATCATTTATTACGTTTGCTATTCGCAAATGCTCTTTCTGTAACTTAGCTAATGTTCTCAACTGTTCCAATAGTTCTACACTAACCTTCTTAGCTAATTTTCCGATCATTCGAACCTGGCCAACTGTTTTAACATTTTCTTCCTTTTCAGGCGGGTTTCTACTAAGGACATCTGCAACTATGTTGTCACTTCCTTTTACGTACTCTATTTGGAAATCATATCCCTGGATGAATAAAACCCAGCGAGTCAGGCGCGAACTCGTTAATTTACAAGATAACAAGAAGGTCAATGCTCTGTGATCGGTCCTAATTACAAGCTGTGCTCCGACAATGAAAATGCGAAATTTCTCTAGTGCAAAAACGATTGCTAAAAGTTCTTTTTCGGTAGTGAAATAATTCAGTTCCGCCCCTCTTAGAGTTCGGCTTGCAAATCCTACTATCAAATGGTCAGCTTGTTCATTTACTTGATAAAGAACTGCCCCGATTGCGTAATGACTTGCATCACATTGCAGGTAATATTTTCTTTTCGGATCCGGGTGATGTATTATCATTGTTTCACAAAAAAGTTGTTTAATCTTTTCAAATTGGTCATTAGTTTCATTTGTCCATGCCCATTTGGTTCCCTTTTTCAATAACTGGTATAACGGGTATGTCGTATTCGAATAATTGTTAGAGAATTTACTGTAATAATTCGTCAATCCTAAGAATCCTTTTAATTGTTTCGGCTTTCGGGGGACTGGAAATTTTTTTATAGCTTCTAATTTTTCAGATTGTGGCCGAATTCCGTCACGTGTAATTCGGTGGCCTAAAAAATCAATTTCTTCTCGAAAAAACTTGGACTTATTAAAGTTTACTGTCATATTATGTTCTCGGAAGGTCTGAAATAGTTTTCTAAGGTGCTCTAAATGTTCGGTTATTGATTTCGATAGTCCTAGTATATCATCCACGAAGTTTATGGTAAATCCTTCCAACTTCTGTAAGACTAAATCCAGTGTTCGAATTAAACTAGCCAAACTAGTGTTTAACCCATACGGCGTAACCTTGAATTGGTACGTCTTCCCCTCATGCATGAAAGCCGTGTATTTACGTGAGTCTGGGTGCAACGGTACTTGCCAAAAGCTTGCTGTAAGATCTATACCGGACATGACCTGTGCTTTCCCGCATTTTTGGAATAAAACCTCGGTTGATTGAGCACAGCCGCGGTCAGGCACTATCAGTTTGTTGATGAAACGAGCATCTAGCACTAATTTTATGTCACCCGATTTTTTGGCTACTACTACTACAGGATTTATGTACTCACTGAACGATCTCTCTATTATCCCGAACTTTAGCATTTTTTCAATTTCTTGATTTACTTTTTCTCTGTGCATGATCGGTATTGGGTGTGACCTTCGGACAAAGGGTCGATCTTCATATATCTTAATTTCATGCTGATAAACTGAAACTTTACCGGGAAGCTTCGAAAAAATGTCTCGATACTCCATTAAAAGATTTTTAAACGTTTCTCGATCCTCGTTCCCCAGCATCTGACATTCCGATAGCTTGCTCATGATCTCGTCATCGGTTAATTCATAATTTTCATCATGGTTATTATCCTGATCGTCCACCAAATCTTCCGATTCGATAGCGGTAATCTCGAGCTTGAAATCTGAGTTATCGACCTGTTCTGAGTCCTTTGATTCAAAGTCATTTGTAACACCTTCTGACTGTATTTTTAAAATATGTGATTTTAAGTCTAAATCAGCTCCCCATCTAGTGAGCGAGTCAATACCAATAATGGCTTTATGCCGGAGTTTAGGTACAACTAAGAATGGGATTCTGTCGGTAAATTGTCCCAATTTAATTTTAATGAATATTCGAAACTTGATTTTGACAGGTTTTCCATTAGTTACCCCGATTATATTCATATTGACTACAGGTAATTTTTCACATTTATCAAAATTTATTTTATTTTCCTCGTACCAATCCTCAGCTATGCAGGTCACTTGGCTCCCTGTATCTACTAATGCCGTTACTATTTGATTTTCTAAATAAATCTGGACAACTGGACATTGAGTTATTTTATTTTTTTGCGTCTCCTGCTCCTCAATAAGGTATTCGGCTGGATCTTCGAATGGATTGGACTTGCTTCCAAATTTGTAATTTGCCGCGTTTATTGATACCTCGCATTGTGCCTTATGTTTTCATGCGGCATGCTAAACACAGTGCTTATAGGTTTTCCGAAACCGGCTCTTCAGTGTCGCACCTATCATCATCGACTTCTTCTTCGATCGCGATTACAGCGCGCGTGTTTGTCCAATTCGGACGCCTAGCCTGATCGTGAACTAACTCTATTTCCTTTAGTCTCTTGAGGGTCAGTTGTTTTGTTTTCGTCGAGTGTCGCGTTCGGTTTGTGTGCGTTATAACTTGTGTTATTCCGACACGGTACTGTGTTTATGTTTTTCGTCCACGTTTCGCCGTGGTTAGTGAATTTTGTGAAATTTTGCGCGTGTGATCCCGGTTTTGGTGCATTTAAACGGCCCCCTGAGTGCATTTCGTCGAGAAATGCGAGTAGAGTGTCTATATCACGAATGTTACGGCATGTAGCCGCCTCGACCACCGAATCTTCGAAGTGACGAATTAGACTGCCTACAATCTCACATTCGGGTATCGCCGGAGTTAGCCCAGATGCAGCTGCGTATTTACGACTCGCGTACTCGGACCAGCCTACCTTGGAGTCAGGTACATAGTAACCGAATTCTATATCTTTTCGGATTTCCCGCTGTACCTCGTCTCCCCAATATCGAGATAAAAACCGCGATTTAAAATCATCCCAAGTTTGAATTACATTTCGCCGCGCAATCCACCAATCCTTCGCGTCGTTTGTTAAGCATTGCCCGATTAGGCTAAGACCGACGTTTTCATCGACTTTTGCAATGTAAAATACTCTTCTACTTCCCTCATGAAATTTACCGGCTCTTCCCAACTTCTACCGCCATTTGTTGGTAGCTTGAGCTGTCGGGTTATCGAGCTGTAATTATCCTTACCCAGTTGAGCGCTGGTATCGGACATTCTGGGAATTCTGCTGCGAAGTGGTCAATGATCTGGCGATAGCTGGCACCAGACCAATGTTGATGAGACCACAATAATTTTTCTTGGATCGTATACGTGTACAACATTTTGCAATTATCGAGATGACGAACAAAAAATAAAGTAGGATTCTAATCCACGTGAAAATTGAGAACACAAGAACAATTGAACAGACTGAATTAATTGAATAAAAAATTAAATAACAACAAAAAAACACGATTAAATGTAAATTGACACAAAAAACTATAATTCAATGAACTGAAAATAATATGACGAACAAAAAATGAAGTGGGATTCTAATCCACGTCAAAATTAAGAACACGAGAACAATTAAATAGACCAAAACTTAATTAACAACAAAAAAACACGGTTCAATGTAAATCGACACGAAAAATTATAATTTAATGAACGGAAAATATTATGACGAACAAAAAATGGAGGAGAAATCTAATCCACGTGAAAATTAAGGGAAACAAGAACAATGAAGAACTAAGTTCGCAAAAAATGCAGCTAAATCACCCCAATCTCTGTCTCTAATAAATGCAAAATATTCACAGATGGACACCAAGAAAAGGACGAGGTACTGATGAAGGCTCGTGCAACAGTGAGGGCAATAGCTGCTTGTGAATTTTTAAACAAGTCTATAAAACAATGTTTGGTTGCTAGGTGAATTTTAATTGAACATGAATACACGAATACATTTGTTTGGGTGTAAATATCAAATTGAAATAAAAAACAAATTCAAGTGAAGTAGGTCGCCATTCATTACTATGATACCACTCATTCTCTATGACAGTTTATAAGATATTAGCATTGACGTGTATCTGATCAGAAGAAAGCAAAAGAATTGCAGCCCTTGAGCTTGACTTGGCACAGTCAACGGTGCAACACTTCTTGAAGCATAAAATTAGACAGAAACCGTACAAGTTCTATCTCCAGCAGCAGTTGAAGGCTGCTTCATCCCTTGGACTAAATGTTCTTCTGCGAGACAATGATAGAGATGTTCAACGACGACCCAGGGCTGGTACGAAGAATCGTGTTCACTGACGAGACAATGGTTGAATTGTACGGTACGCTGAATCGCTAGAACTTGCGGATACGCAAGGCCTATGAACCATACCCGGCTATGGACACAAAGTCGCAGTATCCGCAAAAAGACAATGTTAGGTGCGGCATGGTGAAAAACATTTTACTGGGACTGATCTTCATTGAGGGCGACCTGCGTTGGGGGCAGTATCTGCAGATGTTGCAGGACAGGTTAGTTACGCAGATCCGAGCTCGAATTTGAATAATAGAAATACTAAAGTAGCAACAGATAAACTCTCAACTATAGCGATAATGGTAACATTGAAGTCAAACCTTGTAGTGTAGAACTGCCCGTCGCTGATGTATTCATTTTGTGAAATTTGACGGGATATCTGTAGCCATTGCGCCATCGCTTTATAAAAACAGCGTGATGTGTAGGAGGCAATTCATTGAACTCATCATTCATTGCAGTTTATGAAATAAGCGTAGATGGCCGATGACATTAGGAATCTGATATGACAGCCTTGATTATTCATTAGGTTGACGTGATTGATTTTGAATCTCGAAATGAACTCATCACGTATAATCTCATAAACTAATTGTATCTGAAAACACGACGAGCCAATGTATTCGCAACAGGACGGTGCGCCACCACGAACTGCTCTTCCGGTGAGACGATACCTCCACGAGCAGTTTCCAAATCGGTGGATCGGTCGTTCGGGGCCTATTGCTTGGCCAGCACGATCTCCAGATCTCGCTCCGTCGAACTACTTTTTTTGAGAACATCTTAAGAGTCAGTTGTACCGGAGGCGATACCGAAATCTGGAAGAATTGCAGAACCGTATCCGGGAACTCCTGGCTGATATGAAGCCTAACCACATTGCGAACGGTGTGGAAAGTTTCTACGACAGGTTGGGATATTGCACAATGGAAAAGGGTCTGCAATTTAAGAGATTCCTGAAGTGATCACGTAAGCATTCACTTAAGCCGGAGTAATACCTGTTCGTATTGGAAAGCCACCGAAAATATTTTCAACATTGGGTTCGCGTGGCTTACAAGTAGTCGAACAGACCTCCGGATCACAGATCGGGCCGAAACTTTGGAGGATGTTTTCTTGTACCTGAATATGAAGCTCACTCTTTAGAACGGGCTATCGTTTTCTTGGCGAGCCTGACTTGATCGTAATATTCAGCTGCGCAGATGAATATGTGACGTAGTCGACAATACTTTGTTCATCTTTATCGAATTGAGTCTTATTAGGCTAGAATCTGATCATTATTGTTGAATCATGATCATGACACTTGGTTGAGGCAGTTCAACCAGCTTTCAAGCTTCCGACAAGTCTGTAAATGGTACTTCGCCAAAGTGAAATAGCCTTCAAAGCTCACGTCGTTGGCTTTCAAAGAATCCCTACATGGACCGGAGACCTTCAAACTTACAGAATTTGTGTAAAATTGGGTGACAAAAGTAACAAACGAGGCAAATTAGACTACTGCTTTTCAATTTCAAAAATGGTTGTTTCATTTTGTTCAAATATGATTGGATTTAATCTTTCACTTCTCATTAATAGACGAATACATAATCATAGAAAAATTGTAGAATAAATCTTCTAACTGCACTTTCTGAATACTGTCGGTACACATTTCAAACAAGTTCTGTGAGTTTGAAGGTCCCCAGTCCATGTAGGGATTCTTTGAAAGCCAACGACGTGAGCTTCGAAGACTATTTCACTTTGGCGAAGGACCATTTACAGACTCGTCGCGAGCTTAAAAGCTGGTTGAACTACCTCAAACTGGTAAAATATTAATGATTTGACGATGATGACCAGATTCTAGCCTAATAAGACTGAATTCGATAAAGATGAACTACTATCTATGAATTATTGTCAACTACGTCACATATTATTCATCTGCGCTGCTGGATATTACTATTAAGTCGGAATCGCCAAAAGAACAGTGGCCCGTTCTGAAGAGTTAGTTTCATATTTAGGTACAAGAAAACATCCTCCAAAGTTTAGGCCCGATCTGTAATCAAAAGGTCTAGTCGATTCCTTGTTAGTTCAAAGTTTTTAGGTGTTCGCGTGAAAACGATGTACCATAATATTCAATGCTAATTTGAGATGAAATGGAACAATGTAAAAATTATAATTCAGAAGCATGAATCCAATTGACTACAAGCTTGCTAACCTGATTGAACTTTACAGGAGATCCAAATGCTAAAACCACAAACACCTGTCTACCCAACCTGACCATCCTGTCCTCTTTCTCCCAGTATGAAAACAAGACTTCGAACGCACTGTAACCTGCATCGATTCAAGCCCATCCATCATGTGATTCCTCTGTAATCACATCGATTATCAGTATTTTCACTCGGATAATTCTCCGGTTTTAGACAAAGCTGAAGCTAGCGGCCACGGTTAGCGGCCGAACATGCCAAACTTCCTTCAAATAGGATAATGCGACACAGATATCTATCAATTCAATAAGTATCAGATTTTTGTGATAGCGACTACTTTCGTCAATTTCAGGGCTTCGATGCCTCATTTTCACCAGACAGAACGATCGGCCGCTGCCTCTGGCCGCTAGCTTTAGCCTTATCTTGAGTTATCCATATTATACCAATTTCTCTAGCCTCGGGGATGCTTCGCATTTATCACAATCATTGCTCAACAATAAAATGCAAGACAATTATTTGTTATTCATGTTCCATCTATTCCCATACCGCGCTTGCTGCAGTTGTAATAAATAAATAACTAAGTAAAATTTCATCTGATTATCAATAACGGAAAACCAAAGATAAGATTATTATAATTATCATGATTATTACTATTAGTTTCGTCAGGGTCCCTGCTTGTCGTGATGATGCTGTGATAGCGAAGGGGATCAACGCTTCGATGATTTGGCTAGCTGGATGGTTCTCAAAATTTAAGCTGATCATCGTTTCGATTGGTTACCAGACAGAAATCTAAGTATTCTGGACATTATAAACCCTCTCAGTGGTTAGCCCTTGGCGACGACGCGTCTATCCGTCCAGTAACTGTACGGATAACCCAAAATTATTCGTTCTAGAGCTGCACGAATGACCTCGAATCGCCGATAATCCTCAAATATTGTGAAAATATTATTTTTATCCCTGCTGTAAGGTCGGAACGCCGAACCTATTCTAACCCCGTTGTCCGTACGAATAATTTGAGGATATTCGTCCGGTAACCGGATGGATAGACTCTGTAATATCAATGCTACGTGAATCCACGAATCACTACACACTAGAATGAACCGCAACCACCACTTGGAAACAAAAGCTCTCATAAAAGCGATTTAAGGTGTAAATGGTGCAATGCAAAGTGTACTTTTAGCCTACAGATAATTCATCGTATTCTTCAGACGCAGCGACAAATTAGCAGCACGTGCATTACGCGTTGAATTATTCCGCGTCATTTTCAGTATCAGCGATTTCATTCGTATTCGTTTAATAACTAATGATTAATTACCAAGTCGAGCCTAACTGTCAAAACATCTGGGGTTAGATACATCGCGGCATTCGCGGCGATCTGGCGTGTATGAATCTCGTATTTCGGACGGTTGGCCGCACTGGAAAATTTGCCTGCGCTCGGAATATGCGCATGCGCGCTTGATATTCATTTGTCTTTCACATGCCTTCCCGTTAGCAATTCACCCTGTATATCTGTGCGTTCACAATTATCAAGAACCCTCATCCAGGTTACTTCTGAGGGGTAATACAAGGACGGACTTACATTCCATAACACTGGTGTCCAAGTTCTCCGCACTATAGTTTTTGGGGTCCAGGTCCTCCGCACCGTGGTTTTGGAGGTCTACTGTCGGCGCAAAAAGGTTTGGCCACTTAATTCAAGTAATCATAACTCTCAGGAAAAGAATGATATAGCATAGAATCAAAGACTGTCGTAAAGCGCCGAGTTTTCTGCATCTAATGATTACTCCGCAATTTCGATTGAAAAATCACGTGAGTCGCTATGATCGCCGAAGGGTTGAAAAACGTAGTTTTTACGGAGTCCATCAGTATACGTTGACTTTAACTCGTCACTGTTTGTCTGAAAAAAGAACTAAAAATCTGCAAAAATTAAGTAAGATTCCCGTACCATTGACAAATGTAATTGCGCTTTTGAATTGGGAAAATGTTCAGAAACCTAGACACCAGGTGGAAAAAAGTCCGATCATGTGATCCGGCGAACGGCTTGCTACAGGTGATTCCGAGTTAGCTCGAAATTTTCGTTGAAATGTACACTATTTGATTCCGTAATTAGTTTCCGGCTCACAATAGAGTAGTTAAGCAAAGCGGGTTCTGGACCACTTTTGACGATTTTACCACGTAGGCGGGTTCTGGACCACTTCGCCGATAGAGACACCGGGTATATTGATTGACCGCATTTTTTCAGACACCAGGTATGTTAATTGGAATATTTTTTCAATTGGAATATTTTTTGAATATTTGCGATGACCTTGGACAAGTCGAGGCCTGAATAGGCAGGGGTGAATGACCTAGGCGATACATAGTTTCAATATTGCAGAATAAATATGCATTTTTACCCGAAATAGGAGGTGAACGACTACGGGGGTGAATGATGTGGGACAAGTCGAGACTTGCACAGGCGGGGGTGAATGACCTAGGCGATACATAGTTTCAATATTGCAGAAAAAAATATGTATTTTTACCTGAAATAGGAGGCGAACGACCCTGGTCCATTACCCTTGAGACGATACATAGTTTCAATACTGTAAAAATATATATTCTTCACCTGCGATACGAGGTGAACGACTACAGGGTGAATGATCTGAGACAAGTCAAGACCTGTATGGATGGGGGTGACAAGTTGAGACTTGCATGGGCAGGGTGAATGGCCTAGGTGCTACATAGTTTCAATATTGTAGATAAAAATACACATTTTTACCTCAAATAGGAGGCGAACGACCCTGGTCAATTACCCTTGAGACGATACATAGTTTCAATATTGGATGAAAAAGTAGTCAGTTTGTATGTATTCATACGTAAATTATTCAATCACCTTAGGCTATACATAGTTTCAATATTGTAAAAATATGTATTTTTGAACCAAAATCTTTCGAGAACAGTATAAAACCAGCCTCGACGCGTGCAGTAGACATCAGACATATCAGCATCTGCTACCAGTGTAGACGTTTCTAACTTTTACATCAGCGCAATGGCTTCCATGACTTTTGAAGATCATGCTAATAAATATCATGAAGAGACGTGCGATGGAATTCAACATCGGGTACTCTGCTCAAATCCTAAATCCTTCGAGAAAACACAAACTGCAATACCGTACCCACCCGGATGTAAACGCTCGAGTTCCTCAAATACTGCAAACTCTCCAGGTGCAAAGAAGCCGCGGATGGTGGAAATTCAGTCGACGTCGAAAGCGTGTACAGATTTGACTTACGTTATTCTCAAACGTAAATATGATTTGAATAAATGTGGATCAAAAAGTTTGGAGATTGGAGTTCAAATAGAAAGCAATTTGACCTGCAACGTCGTTTTTCTCCTGACTGATAACAGTAGAAATAGAAGTATAACGTTTAATTCCCGCGTCTGGCAAAAGTTGCGAGAGAATGGTGATATTCTGTCAGAATATTTGAAAACAGGTAAATTACCTACATCAGAGCTTGAAATGACGATACTACTGAATCGAGAAGGTAGCCTATATGTTGTATGCCGCCAAATGTATAAAAAATGTGCAATAGTTGTATCATCATCAGCAACTGATCCAGCGATTAATATTGCTATGATGACGAATACATATATGAATCTGCGAAACCATACACCTAGCATTGATGCAGTGATTAAGGAATTGACACAAACATTGGAAAGTGTCAAATTGCGCGTAAATCATTACGTCAACCGGCTTGCAACGATGATGGAGGAGAATACGTGTGACGAAGAAGAATCAAAAAAAGTAATAATGAGTAGCGACGACTTTGATGTGGAATCAATAATTGACTGCGATTTGATTGGAGGTGGTCTACACATCTTAATGGAGGCGGCTGCGGGGGAACGGGCTACACTGATCGATGTTGATACTCTAGAATAATATAGCGTTAATCGTTTTGAAATATATTCATTCATTTTTCATTATTATGAATACTACATTACATTGTATATATCTCAGCTGTACTACATTATGAAATACAACAATTAACAATTTTCCCCTGCGCTATTTATGCACATAAGTTTTGACTAACCCCCTACTGCTGATTTCTACATTCGACTAACCCGTATTTGTTGATTATTCGACAACACCACAGTTTTCATTCAGTAATGATTGAGAAAAATTTAAAAAATGTATCAATCCAGTCTGATATAAATAATTCAAAATGTGCCAATTATTGCCAACCCTTCTGCCAGATTAATGATGCTGATGAGAGTTATGATAATTGAAAGACTGCATATGACGCACCACTCCACTAAAATTCGAACGATGTGTCGGATGCACATGCGAGCCACATACAGAGTCTTTCCAACGAAGAATGGGATATGGGGTTGAGTTAGACCTGAGGTAATGAATAATATTCAGACATATGTAGTATAAAAACTTTTTATTTTCGCATTACAATCCATCACCCGTAGAAAAGTATCGTTCAATCATTGCTCGCATCGAAAACACATTTTCCATTGCACATATTCCGAGATGGCTAGCACATCTTGGCTGCTGCCATTTAGAATATATTTCGCCATCATTTATATGATTTTTCTCTAAATATGCAGAGTCAATGTTGAACAATTGCTTCAAAATAACTTGAACAGATTTATATTTTACTAAAATCGTTGAGTCGCTTTGAAGATGTGGTCGAACGTGATGATGCATTTCGGAATAGGGTATATATCCATCGTTCCAACTGAATCCGTGACAACTTTTGCTACCAAGCGCTCGACACTGCATAATTTTCGGTAAAACCGACCAAGCGTACGGTGGTTTGAAGAGATAATGTTGGAACTTATAATTGCTTTTGAGAACTGCAAATTCCTTCACCACAAACGTACTGTTCGGACCATGAAATCCTTGAATATCGATAAATGTAGGTCCCATGGCGATATAGAATTTTCTGCGATAAAAGGTATCTCGAGAAGATGTTTATAGCTCTCGAGCCCTGAATCGCGCTCACCTCCTCATAATACCGGTTTGCGAAATATGTGATTAAACCATTTTTCTAACCACATTTGTCAGAGGGCTGTACTCGACAATTTTATCATGCAGAATGAGACAGTAGGCTGTAGTGTTTGCAGGGACATTGACATTGCATTGAAATTCTAGTCTAATATCCACGGATGCACTCTTTAAAGACTCGTTTTGGCGTGAGCAATCTATGACTGCTATGGGAGCGTGAGTTTCAAAGCTAGTCAGGTCAAGCATTGGTTGTGGGGCTTCGGATTCGTTATAATACGATGATTTGAATTAAGTGTACATGTCGTATAGTAAAGCGTAGCGTTTTCGCGCGAAATCTAAGTCTAAATTGTCGTACGGATATGATTCGGAATTAAGATATAAGCGGACGTTAGTTAATTGACAATGGTTAAATATGCTGGGATCTTCGTTCAATTTATTCCTTCGATCAGTTTGCAGTGCTAGTATGACGTAGCGCGGCTTCTCCAATTGCATAGCAGTTTTTACGGACCAGGTGTGATGAGTAGTTTGTTGAAGTACGGGATATTCGTACAAATCCCACGAGCGGAAGCTCATCTGTATTGTCGTACCACTCTCGAGAAGGTGTAAGAGCTCCAATTTTTGCAAATCCTCAACACGAATGTGAGGCATACGCCATTGCAATTTCGTCAATTTCAGCTTCGCCGTTGCATTAGCCGTTGGTGCTTGATAGATCGCATTTGCATCAGTTCTCGAACGAATGAGAACGAGTTCGTGACGAGCGTTGGCAATTATTCGTTTATAATCTTCGCAAAATCCCAATAGAATTCTCAAGGGTATGCAGTAGTTGAAATGACCGTGATTCAATTCAGCCAAAGTTCCAGATAAGGACCAGCCGGCGACCTCCAGCGCTTTGTACGAATTTTCGTTGCACGATAAATAGTTTTTAATCGAGGTCGTTATCCCCACATTTTTACATCGATCAATTTCAACGCCGTTCAGCTCATATCGAATTTCATCAAACAGAAATGCCATAGCATTGTTTACAAGTTTAATATCTTTTATTGGCTCGTAAACACCTTGGGGGTTAGCTGTAGAATTCAGAAGCGTGCCTTCGATGTACAGGAAACTATTGGACGGTAGCGCGTACAAATCCTGCTGCTGGATTGGAATTCGTATTTCATCATTATTCTCGTACGATGTATTTGCGTACGGTGCGTGAGCGTGGACTTCGACACGGGTGATACTATTATCGAAGATGGGGCGTGCGTTAATGTTTAGTAGATGTGCCATTTTCCGACTTTACAATGAATCCTTGCGACTTGAGGAATTTCACGTTTTCAGGGGTTAACGTTCGACGTCCCGAGTGCGACGTTGTCGGTCTTACAGACCCTTGGATACTGAGTACAGGTGGCACGTTTACGGGATATTTGTGCAAATCTCCATAGATCAACATGACGATCAGTTATTCAGACTTTTTCACATGCAGGCGCACAGTTATTTCTTCACCTCGAAAATTTATTAAATCGCCGTCTTGATCAACGATACGAATTGTTACGTTGTCTATCACGCGCTGGTTCACAGGCAAATAGATGACATGATGAGGAGACTCGGAGATTTTATAGCCAGGCGGCACGTTTGGCGAGAATTCGTGAATGGTGTGAACGGGCCTGGTGTTGCTATAGGCTCCCGCGGTGATGTTGCACTCGACTCTTATAATATTCACTTTGAGTATATTCACAGGTGAATCCGATTCGTGCCATACGTTAGGTGCTAGCCGCCGCTTGGTGAAACCTAATAGCGGACCCAAGCTGCAGTCTTTGGTGAAATCAACCTCGTATTTGCACAAAATCTCGCTTTTCAACGTATTATTATTGGGTCGTAACGTTATTGGTGGTGAAGATTCATGAGTAGCTCCCAGGTTCATTCCATCCATTAGATATTTATTCAAATCATCAATTTCGTAGGAACCTTCGGGTATGACAATTTTTTTGTTATCACCATAGTAGAAAGTATTATTTGATGCGTCGACGTTGGGTATAGAGTTGAAGGTCTCGAAATCTATCAATCCAAGCACGTATTGAGCGCCATCGATGTTGGGCAAAAGAATCGGGGGAAAATAATCTGCACTGAGAATCGAGCTCGATCCCGAGAGTGTAAACGTCAGAGACATGACGCGGCCGCTTCTATACTAATGTATAACTTGATTGCAATTTATATCCCTACAGAAAATATCCGATAGGATTCGGAACCTACAGTTTTCTATCCGAAAACTTATAGTGCTTTTGAATCCGCATTTCATCCGAAGTTATACGAAAATATTCTGAATTTTTCAAATTTCTCTCATTAGAGTGAATCCAGCTGAATCCGAACCATGCTCGGTTACGTCAATCCATCGCGTTCGTATTCCATCCGAAAACTTATAGTGCTTTTGAATCCGCATTTCATCCGAACTTATACGAAAATCTTCTGAATATAGAGTCAATACATTTTTGTGATCTGTTGTGGTCCGGTCGTATGCGGAATTTGTATCGAATTCCTATACGGTTTTCATTAGGATCCATGCGGAATGGATTTTCGAATAAATTGCTTTGGATGTTCCTTATCCGGTTTCATTCGGAATTGTTACGTTTTTTTATATACGGTTCTGTCCAGGAACGTAATCGAACTACGTAATGTGAATTTTCATCAATTCAAATAATTCAAGCGAATTCACAGGGTTCCAAATGAAAAACAAAAATTAAATCATAGTAATTGCACAATAGAATTATCATAATAATATAATAATATGATAATTGTTACTATTAATTTTTTCAGAATCTTTCAATCATTTATCAATAGAGCCACAAAACCTGAAGGCTCGAGACAGAACTCAGCCATTAGCACTGCTCCGAATTATATTCGTTATCAGAAAGTCGTTGTCACGGAGGAGCCAGAAGACACGATGGTATCCTTACGCCGTGTTACTTCATCAGCGAGTATCGTCTTTAGATAAGTCGCCACCTAGTGGCCGACTGTGAAGATTTGTCACACATTGAAACCCGGATACGCCCGAATAGATTTGTTCAGAACTTCTCAACGATATCTGCTAGATACAAACGAATCGGCTTCGTTCTGTTGTGCGTATATGAGACATTTCGAAGATGAAACCCGGAGACGCTCCACCGCATGAGAGTCACTTGGAAGTCGGCCAAGAAAGCGACCGGGAACAAGTGAATAGATTCCGTGCTGACGTCTCAGACATTTCCACAAGCTATCTGCCAAGGTACGCATACGATTCATAAGCGTTTTCGTGCATGGTACGATCCGGATGAAAGCAGATAGAATTTGAAGCTTGATAGTAAGCGATGCAGAATTAGATTCGGAGACACCCAATTGAGGAATAGATGGAATTATTCCACACAGGATGCCTAAGAAGTCCGAAGCAATTGGCGTCGAAAACTATCTGGGAATCTTATCCGGTAAGAATCTGAGTCTATCGGTACCTATCTGACAATTTCTACACCGTAGGGATCGTATTGAAAATTGTTACTCCATTCGTGGTATCAGTACACCACTGACGATTGATTGTCGGTTGAACAGTATGATTTTTCGATTGATCGAGGAGTACCGACTTTACCCGGAAAGACACCGCTCTCGGGACTTTGAATATAGCGTCGTCGAGAAATCCACAAACATTAAACTTGTTAATGATGTTCCAAGGTAGATCAAGTGTTTTTTTTTTTTTTTTCCGATCAAGTTTGAGTTTCAGGAATGTGAATACCTTTTGACATGAACACATTGCACCTTTTTGCTCCTTTGTCAGTAAGTCGGTCATTTTCACAGTTAGTCGTACAATTCTTTTATCTCAGTCAACTGATGCTGACCATTATAATGATACGACTAGCTGTGGAAATGACTGACTTACTGTCAAAGGAGCAAAAAGGTGCAAGATATCGAACGGTATTTACGTTCCTGAAACTCAAACTTGATAGGAAAAGAAAAAATGAATACTCGATCTACCTTGGAACATCATTAACAAGTTAAACGTTTGTAGATTTCATCATATTTGAATTAAATTCAACTACCATATTTGTCAGGTATATTTCATTGTACATTATGCTCAAAAACGAATCAAAAGTTCCCAATCTATAGTAAAATTCCAGAAATGGAAAGTTCCATGACAAAAACAAGCATTTTTTGTAAGGCTCAAAACGCGTGAATCGTTATTACCGCTGATAAACCGCTCAAAAAGCATATCGAAGTGGCGATCTGGAGAAGCTCCGAAGCATTTATTTACCGTGGAAGTATGCATTGACAGGTGCTCTTGTAAAGTACTATAAGTAGGTGTTTCTAAATTAAATTTGATTTTTGTATTTAATGCCAGCTTTGGAGGCTGCTTGCCCCACTGTGCAGCAGAGCGAAACCAGTGAGTTTCCATCCGCAAACGAGGATGGAAACCAGTCGATTGCCGGCCCTCGTTTGCGGATGGAATCTTGCTGATTCCGCTTCGCTGTTGAAGGAAATAGTATGTTCACCTCGGATAAAACTGTCGTTCGCGCCTCGTATGAAGTTGAAAACACCGAGGCGAAGCCGAGCAAACGACAGTTTTCTCGCTCGGTGAACAATGTACTATTGTCAGGCTCGTACTAACAACCGACAGGTTCGGATTGGTGAAAAGGTTCGGCGCGTACTACTTTGGAAAGAGTCCGGGAAAGAACTGGACCACAAGCCGATAAAATCGATTGCGAACACAAACTGGACAGGATCGGATTGGAGAACACGTTCGACGTATAATATTCGCGGAACAGTTCCAGAAAGACCCTAATGGCGAGCTGATAGAATCGATTGCGAACAAAAACCGGACAGTTTCTGCAGAGTGAAGAAAAGGTTCGGCGCGTACGTCTTTGCAGAAGAGTTCCGGATAGAACCGGATCGCAGGCCGATAGAATCAATTGCGGCCACAAACCGTACAGGTGTGGATTGGGGAACACGTTCAGCATGTGATATTTGCAGAAGAGTTCCGGAAAAACCCGGATGGCGAGCTGATACAATTAATTGCGTACATGAACTGGACAGGTTCGGATTGGAAAACACGTTGGGCGCGGACTTCTTTGCAAAAGAGTTCCGGATAAAACCGGACCGCAAGCCGATGGAATCGATTGGGGACACAAACCGGACGAGTTCGGATTGCAAAACACGTTCGGGGTATGATATTTGCGGAAGAGTTTTGTATACATCCGTACAGCGGACCGATTCAATTGTGGTCCGGGTATAGTCCGATTCGTGCCGAATTGATTTCCATGCTGGCGATTTGCGCTGCTGTAATGAAACCGGATACGCACGTATAGGTTTCACTTTTCATTTGGAATACGGTCGGAGTGCAGATACAAACGAATTGTTCCCGATGCGATGAATTTCGGAATCCGGGTACGACTCCGGATCAGCCCGAATATAATCCACATCGAATTTTTTTTACGGATACGATGCAGATAGAAACTGACAGAATCCGATCGGACTTTATCCGGACTCATACGGAATCGCTATCCGAAACCTATCAGGTCCTATAGATTCTTATCGGATATTTTCTGTAGGGATATGATCCGCTAAAAATTTAAGACACAATTGTCCGCAAATCTCGGTGTTGTATCTTTGAAATCGTTCATAGTTGTACTTGATTTGCACATTCGGTCCAAAATATTCAATTAATTCGATAGGCGGAGGTAAATTTCCATAGCTGTCGAAATACTTGACGATAGAGTCGCGTTATATGTACGCAACCCAGTGTGTTCCAGGGCCATCCATCTTGTCCAAATTTATTATTCCGCACTCATTCTTTAAAACTCGATTCCGTTTTCCAGAAAGTTCCGATCGCATGAAAACCCGTTTAAAGTGCGGAATTCTCAAACGCTTTGCGTACGAAAGTAGTTGTACGTTGGTCGTTGCACCCCGAGGGAGAACGATTATTTCGTTTTTTTTTTTTCTTTCCTGCAGCTTCTTTCATGCCATACCCACGTTTATACGGGGTTAAGCGAAGCCCTTGACCATGAGTTTCCATTGCACGATTATGTCGCTCAGTCTCGAGCAATAGTTTTCGTGCGTTGGCGGCTTGATTGACCGATTTAGCAATACCTGCAGCTCCGCCAGCTAAACTTCCAACTGCCGATAATCCTGCTAGTAATGGTACTAGGAAGGGTAAAAATCCTTCCCGTTTAGCTAGCGGCAAAGTTCTGGGCTTATCACCTCTTTTGTTTCGAGGCTGCCTTTTACTTTTTGTCGTCTCCAGGCTCGATCCCGTTTTTACATTCTTTCGATTACTTCTCTTCAATCCGGCACCCATTTTAATTTTAGCTTTCATTGCGCGCGAAACTGCCCACGCGGCCGCCCGTTCGAAGAGACCCGCGTTTCCCGCCTTAGCGCGGAGTGCGGCTTGTTCCGCGAGCTTTCGGTCCGCGATATGCCGCGCCGCAAGGTCTTCGCTTTGCGAATAGGCGATGTCGTGCTCACGGCAAAACGCGTCAAGCGGGTTTATACCCGGATCACCGCGCGCTAATCGTTTTTCTAGACGCGTTCCCGGACCGCAGTATTGATAGCCCGGTATATGTAGTTCAAACGGTAGAGCGTTGATTGCACGATTCAATAGACCTCGCCCCGTTAATTTCTTCTTTGGCATTGGCGGCAGTTTCTTATCTGTATCGCGGGGCCGTCAACGTGATCAGTCGTGCAGTCGGTATTATAATGTTGCAGGCAAAGTCGATATCCGAAGACTTCCGCATCAGCGGTGATATGCGGCGGAAGTTTGTCCCACAGCTCATGTACCCGATGGCCAAAATATTTTAGCAATACGATTTTAGGTATATATTCCAATTGTTCCTCGACACTAAGTTGCTGACAATTTGGAAATGATGATCCGGACGATGAATCAACGATGATGAACATCTCCAAACTAATGAATAAACTCCCCCGTAAGCGTATAAATACCTTTGTCCAGAAATAATCTTGCTCATACGCAAATATGCGTTTCGTAAAGCAGTCTCACGCTATTCAAATCATCAATCTTGACAGCAAAACTGAACCGAATAGGTTGAAACGCCATGGAGCGCTCTTACCCAATACAATTCGATGTATAATTTGTGGCCCATCCAATTGTGGAAAGACAAATGTTGTTGTAAGTTTACTGGAGAGTTGCAACGGCGTTCGATTTGAGAATGTTTATCTTTATTCAAAGTCGCTGGAGCAGCCCAAGTATCGATATCTTGAGAGACTTTTGTCGAATGTTGATGAGATTGGCTTTTTCCCATTCTCAAATAATTGCGACGTCATTTCCCCAAGTGAATCGCTACCCAACTCAGTGTTTGTGTTTGATGACGTGATAAACAGGATGTAGTTCGCGAATACTTTTCCATGGGGCGACACGCGCACGTTGATTGCTTTTATTTGTGTCAGACATATGCACGTATCCCTAAACATCTCATACGCGATAATGCAAATCTTCTCATTTTATTCAAACACGATAATTTGAATCTTAAACACATTTACGATGATCATGTGAATACGGATATCACCTATGAAGAATTTACCGCGTTGTGCAGTATTTGCTGGCGAAAAAAATACGGCTTTCTTGTAATTGTTAAAGACTGTCCCTTAAACGCGGGCCGATATCGCAAAGGATTCAATGAATACGTCGTGTGGTAGTAGTAGCTGCTCAGTTGTCCTCAGTCCTTTGACGAATAACGATCAAGATGGTTCGAGCAAAAGCAGACCCCGTAAAAAACGTAAAGCAGGAGGAGAGCAAAGTTAAAGAAGAGAAAATTAAACAGGCAATTGCACGATCGAGCAAGATTATCCGTGCAAAATATCAGGCACTCAAAGTTGGTCAATCTGAGGCTGAAGTTGCTCTGGAAAAAAATTCAGCACCTATTGTTGAACCGCTGAAGTCGCTGGTAAATAACAATAACACTAATATAGCCGCACACGATCGAAAACCTCTAGTACCGATTAAACGTAAGATCGAGGCCGTCGAAGGGTGGAATCTCGAAGAGGATGGTCGACCATTAATTCGTTTTAAACCTTCGAGCACTCCGCACAAGAAAGATCTGCAAAATAAGTCTCTTCAGAATGATTCTTTGACAATGGAAACTGATCGGCCTCCCGTTGATAATGACAACAGCGCGTTCCTCGACTTGGAGACTGTTGCCGAAACTCCTGCGGAACCTGAAGAATCGGCCGAATCTCTAATGCGTTCAATTCTTGAAACTCCCGATGGCCGACAATACGCTATGGACTATATCGATCAAAACTTTGGCAAATTGAGTAAAGAATATTTCAAAGGTTTGATTCTGGATACGGGTAGGAAGTTTGATACAACGTACGGAATACGTTTCGTAGATGGTGTTTGGCAGATTGGTAATTCTCAAGTGGAAGTGGATGGACAAGATAATATTTTAGTGAATGGTATAACATACAAGGGAACTCCAGGTCTATTCGAACTGATTTTCAAAAGAATTCCCGACAACGTTGATTATAATGCGGATGATTTAGCAAAATATAAACATATATTACTAACATCCAGCGCACATAAACGCGGATATCATCCTACCGAGCAAATGAATGGAAATAAAATTTGGAAATGGCGTGAAGTTATTGGCCCATTATTCAATCCAACGCGAAGCAAATCTACTGGGCAAGGTCTAGTTCTAAATGGGAAAAATGCTGCAAACAAGACTCAAAGTTTGATTCCCAACGAAATGGTTGTGACGCAAAATCCTATAGACTATACTGGAATAATCCAAATGAGCTTGTTGATAGATTTCGATTGCTGGTGAATTCCAAGGCGGCGGGTCACACAGGCGTTGACAATGAATTAATGTCAATAATTGAAGAAATGAGGGAGGCTGGAGTAATTGAATAAATCGATATGTTTTGCGACACCGTTTGTCAGTATGGAAATGTCAGTCGACAAATTTGGACGCCATCTCGCTTCAAAACGAGTCTCCACGGTACGCGTAGGTAATCAAGGTGATAATATTTCAAAACTGAATGGCAATTACAACTTTCACGGCAAGAGATTAGTGAATGTGTTGGCGCCAATCGATGCAAGTGATGTGGCTAACAAAGATTATATTGATCGCAATTTTCTATCCGCTACGGACCAAGGACATTACAGTTTGAAGAATAAACGGCTCAAGCACATACACACACCACTAACTGAAAGTGACGCTGCGAATAAAAAATATGTCGACGATGTAAATCTCCGCACGCTTAAGCTTGTTAAACATGATGCTCTTACCAAGGAACAGTTTGATGCAAAAAATTGCCGAATAATTCGAATCGATTCACCTTTAAAAGATGATGATGCCGTCAACAAAAAGTATATTGATACTCTTTGCAACGATTTACTGAAGCCTGATTCCAACAATGAATGGAATTTTAACAATAAAAAATTAAAAAATGTGGGCAGTCCTGATGCACCGTCTGATGGGGTGAATAAAGCATATGTTGATTCGAAGAATCGTACGTACGATGGACATTATGATTTCGATAATAAAAGACTAACTTCCATCGATGATCCAATTGAAGGCTCGGACGGCGCTACAAAATTGTACGTAGATAGAGCAGTTGCTCAAGCTATCTATCACACTGACTCGGTGGATCTTGAGGGCAACTTTGATTTTGAAAATAAACTACTACGTCACGTACACAACCCTGTTGAACCCACGGACGCCTCCAACAAGCAATACATTGATTGATTATTTGATCGTGTACACGGTGAATTGAGAACACTTGTCGATCGGGTAAATTTACTGCATTATCATGAGTAAGCAAAAACAGCAACTCGTTAAAGAGTTGCATTCACCGGCACGCCGTAACTATCCGCGCAGAAGAGTGATCACCTATGGTTACGATGATTTATGGCAGGCGGCTCTTGTTGATATGCAGCCTTATGCAAAAATTAATAAAGGATTCAAATATATTCTTACGGTGATTGATGTTTTATCTAAATACGCGTGGGCAATTCCGTTGCAGAGTAAAAGTGCTAAAGATGTGCACAGCGGATTTGAGGCAATCATCAGCGAGGGTCGAAAACCGGTTAACCTGCAGACCGACAACGGCAAAGAATTCTATAACGCGTCGTTTAAAACGCTTTTATCGAAGCATAAGATTAAACACTATTCCACCTATAGCGTGCTAAAGGCTTCAGTAGTTGAACGTTGGAATAGAACGCTGAAAAATTCAATGTGGATGGCTTTTACTATGAACGGCTCGTACCGATGGATTGATATTTTACAGCAATTAGTCATTGATTACAACAATCGCAAGCATAGAACAATAGGCATGGCACCAAAAAAGGTGACACCGCGCGTTGCTCAGAAACTTCTCTCCACCGTATATAATAATATCAAAATCGCAGGACGAGCCAAGTTTAAGATTGGTGACTCTGTCCGCATCAGCAAATACAAAACTGTATTCTCACGAGGATTTACACCCAATTGGTCCACTGAAGTATTCAAAATTATCAAAGTTCAGACTACCAATCCTGCAACGTATTTGCTTGAAGATTCTCGTGGGCATCCAATCACCGGCGGCTTTTACGAGCACGAATTAAAAGTAGCTAAATATCCCGATGTACACCTCGTTGAAAAGGTTTTACGAAGGAAAGGAAATAAAGTATATGTCAAGTGGTTAGGGTTCGATTCATCACATAATTCATGGATAGATAAAAATAATGTATTGTAATCTTTTTATTTACATTCAATAAAATGTATCAATTCTAATTACAATTAAATAACATTTTTTGGTTAATCCCCACCCATTTCAGTATCGCTTGAAGACTCCCTGACTGTCGGTATGTCATAATGACCCCAAGGTAATGTATGTATTAAATCGGGGAGAATGTACCGCTTCGTATCATGGGGACTCAACGCCACTTTTGTTTCGCTTATCGAGTATACTTTATGTAACTTGGAGCGCACACATTGCTGTTGTCTATCAGTTTCGCAATTTGTTCTTAAGCATTCGAGATAATCGTTGAATGTTATTTCACGTTCTATAACGCAATTTTTAACACCTTTAGCTTTTTTGATTTCATTTTCATCAATCCGAATAGAGTACATTTTCGATCTGAGACCTACAAACTCTTTCATCACTTTTCCATTGTTTTCATCTTTCATCAATCCTGGAACCTTTTTATTGACAAGGGGTATGTTATACACATTGTTGGAACAGTAGTCACTCGTATCAAATCTATCAACATCTCGTTTCATAATTTCATAAATGTCACGACACTCGATCTCGTATACTAAACTATCTGTGTCTGTGTACAACAGCTTACAATCGGTGTTAAACTCTGGTAGCATGTATTCATAATGAAAAGAGTACAAACAAGTTTTAGATATATCCAAGATACACATTCCTACATAGATTGGTTTGAAGAACTTAACCCTTAGTTTTCGCAATTCAATTGCGGCACATTTTTCTGAAAATATTGTGCATCGATGAAAGTTTGGTTTTGCAATCAAATTTTTAGCACCATATCGTCCATACCATTTGGTTACTAATTTTATATCTACATGCTTACGAACGTTTTCCATCGTTTTACCGAATACTGCATTATTCATTAACTTGAAAAGATTTTTCTCAAAATTATTTCGAGCTTGTTTGCGTAAGTTTGTATTCAGATCTATGTATGATCCTAACCAGGTTGACTGTTCAAATTCCAGAATGCGATGTATCTTAGTTAATTTCAATCCGTGCGAAAGACACTGTTCGAGATTTCTGTAATGGATAACATAACGCTGTTTATTGTGCAAAGTTGCAAGCAGTCTATCATCATGGGTATTCGGAGCTTTCTCGCGAATGGGGCAAAACGGTAAATCCTTATGTCGATCATGCGGTTCCCGAGAATATTCTAGATCTACTTCCAGAATATAACCGGGACTCGCGCTATCTGGAATCATCGTTGGATCAAATTGTGATACATCTGTAACACATTTGAAGTTTCCCGTGGGCAGCGGTTGAGACATTGCCCAACCATACAAATTATTCACATCAAAGTACATTAAATATTTCGAAGGGCCGGTTGAATCATAGTCATTCAAGTAACGATTATTAGCTCGACTGTATCTGTTTGAGCATTGGCTCAGCCCACCTCGTATACCTCTTTCAACGAAAAGTAGCATATCAATATCCGTAAGTAATTCTAAACAAATCCCCGTGTATTTAAGCATTGCGTCCCATGTTAATCCTGGAAGCGTATAATAATATGCAGGATCCAATGTATATGTAGCCATACAACTTTTTCTAAAATTTTCGAAAATATCCGCCAGCAATAAAATATCAGTTTTCAAGTACAAATCGCTATATTCACCTAAATTTTCGATATCGAATGATTGCCATACTTTGAGAGCATGCAAATAATCATCTTCCGATACTTCACTCTTATTCAATTTATTATAAAACTCAGCTCTTGGTGGTAATTTAGTTTCATTCAATCTATCCATCGAATCCAAATAATCGTATGGGAATACTCCTTTTCTGGTTAATAATTGAAATTTACTCGAGTCAATATTACTGAATTGAGATCGCAGAATCTTCAACTCCTCAGATTCTAAATATGAGGCCAATTTGCTTAAACCGGAACTCATAAATCTAAAGGAGTCAATAAATCGCAATTGATATCGCGTTTTGTGAAGTACAACTGTTTTGGTAAAGGCAATATATTGTATTTCTCTTTATTAATCGGTAATACAGTGACCGATCCTTCGTAATTGCCCAATAATTCCATAATAACAAAATGTGCATCATATCCAGACAAATTATGAAACACGATTGGAATCATGTGTTCACTCTGATAATTTAAATTACAACCTTGGTGTGCCGGACCTCGATATTTACCCGTGAAATGACAATGATCGCGAACTCGTATTTGTGTGTCTATGAATAATTCGCTACAGATATGACAACGCTGAGCGTTTTGAAAGTTTGCATCTTCTTCCGCAGTTAAATTATTCATTTTTAGCGGTTGACTGAGCACCATATGCAGATTGTCTACGATCATCTTCAATTCTGTGACAAACCATTTTGCGGGATTCGAACCTCGATATGAGGCGTATCGTGACAACGAATTGTTGTAAGCGCAATGAAAGTAATATCCTACACTGAAGGCTTGATGCCTTTGATATGCGTAGGACTTTCCGTTGTTGGGTGCTTCGTTTCTTGATAGTTTAGTTAGCATACATTCAAAGTCCGCGTACACTACAAACGGTACAAACTCCTTGCGAATAAAGTTCTTGAACTGCAGCCACTTAGTTTCAGTTGTTGGAAGCTCCACCGCACATTGATTCAGATTATTACAGTCCACAATATGATTATTTAATTTAATCTCGGTACGAAATACATGCAAGCATCTGTCGCAAATAAATGTTTTGGATTTTGTATTTGCCAATTGCCGTGAAACTAATCTTGATAGATTTTTAATCCAGCAATAATGAAATTTTCCGCAATGACTTTGAATCAGTAACAGATTAATATGTATCACTTTCTTGTCTTTTGTCAAATAGAGCGGTTCGATTGAAACACTTTTGCTGATAGTCTTTCCCAACGTGAATACATTAATGGACAGCGAGTTCAATTTCTCAAATTTTGGTATCTGTTTAAGCGTCATAGGAAGCGATATGCCTTTCAAATGTAAAACCGTTGAGTAGTGTGGATACGAATTGGGTCGATCTGAATGATGAGTCGCTGGGTATAACGCTGAAACGACTGCCCAAGCAAAGCATGCATCATCTCGTGTACGAACATTGATCACAGCCTTTCTAGCTTTGATATTTGGTGGTAAATCTACAAAACTACCTCCATTCAAAGGTACACATTGATTGATATTGATAGTTAAATTAATTAGTCGGGACAGTGCCCATCCGCTGTCCTTCTCCTGGAATTCTTCCATTCGCATCATGATTGGGGTTATCACATGATTTGAGTACCAATCGTTTAAATTTGTTGCCGGCAGCAATTGATTATTGGACGTATAGAAACACTTTGTGTCCGATATTTTCTTCAATATATATTCAGCATTTAGGCTCACGTTTACTTTAACACACGCATGTTTCCGTAGTGCATTTTTTATGCGCGTAATAACTAAACTTTTCGCGTCCTCCATGAATCGTTTCGGCTCAATATGCTGTAGGTTTATCACCACTCCCGTACGAATGCGTCCCTTGAACGCTGATTCAGTCTCCTTCCAGCATACTCGATTGCTTCGACATCGTTGATTCGTGTCCCCTAGTCCTTGACCGGTGATGGTACGACGTTTGGCCAAAACTTGAAAACTTTGCAGCCGACCAATTCGTGATTCCAAAGCCTGCAGAGTTCCACATGTATTACTCGTTTTCAGCGCTCTTCGTAATAAACGCAATGTATTGCTGCAATGTCGAATCCAGCTGGTAATTTTTTCATCGTCCGTGGATTGTGTCACAATCGCAAACATTTTCATCAAAGTATCTTCCAATGATTTCGCTGTCTCCAATATTGACGCCATTTTATTTACTATTGGAATAGAATTCTTCAAATGTGGTTTACGCGTCACTCGAAACTTTGACTCAAATGATGCTTAAATCTTGCGCCTGGTCATATTTATGCTGCGTGCGTATTGCAGATAAAATGTACAGCCTTGGAGTAAAATCAGGTTGTCAAAGAGTCTTTGAACCGAGCTGATGATACAGTTGATTACTACTTTGCATAGTCATTCCGCTGATAACTCGCAGGCAGTCTGCAGAATGCAATCAGTAACTTTGTATCACAAAGTAATCTTTCAACCACATGCAATCATTTTCAATTTCAGATTAACGATGCGGCTGTCGCTCATGTGGGAATGCTGTATCAGTGGGATGGTAATTGCTACCGGTGTAACGCTGTCGGCACCACGTATCATAATTATACGCAAAGGGTATCATTATTGGTCAACGGCGCTATGTTAGGTTCAATTAAAATAAAGCGCCTATAAATACATACAAACTGGTTATTTTTTCATTCAATATTGAAACTATGTATCGCCTAGGTTATTCACCTCCCCACCTCAACTTGTCATCCCCATCCATGCAGGTCTCGACAGATCATTCACCCCCTGTAATCGTTCACCTCCTATTTCAGGTAAAAATACATATTTTTTCAGCAATATTGAAACTATGTATCGCCTAGGTTATTCACCCCTGCCTATTCAGGCCTCGACAGATCATTCGCCCTGTAGTCGTTCACCTCCTATTTCAGGTAAAAATACATATTTTTCCACAATATTGAAACTATGTATCGCCTAGGTCATTCGCCCCTGCCTATGCAGGCCTCCACTTGTCCAAGGTCATCGCAAATATTCAAAAAATATTCCAATTAAAAAAATATTCCAATTAACATACCTGGTGTCTGAAAAAATGCGGTCAATCAATATACCCGGTGTCTCTATCGGCGAAGTGGTCCAGAACCCGCCTATGTGGTAAAATCGTCAAAAGTGGTCCAGAACCCGCTTTGCTTAACTACTAATAATAACCAAGTTATTCGCGGTGGCAGAGTTAAATGGACCACCCTGTGTGGGTTATATCCGAGTATATACCGGTATATACCCACACAGCACATGGTAGTCCTGACAACATCCTATGGATATAATTTCGGATATTGTGGATATCAAGGTGTCCGTTCAGACACTTAATTCTGAATCGGATTAGACGCACCCCCTACAATGATTCCAAATAGAAAATAAAAAATTTTAAGCCCTATTTGATCCTTCTATCTCAATTAGAAGGCGTGCCTAAATGTCCAAACAGTTTCCCATTTAAAAAACATTGGATTTTTTCATCTTTCCGATGCCAATTTTTTACTTAGCAAATAAAAGGTAGAAAAAATCATTGAATCTTACAAATCTATACGTACATACATACGTGTATCTAGGAAAAAATTGGCAGTGCAGTATTATAGCGAGGATGAAATTATTTGTCATCCATAAGAGGGTTTCTTCGTCAAACGGGCCACCCATTTAATTCAATGTCTCTGAAAATTCCGTAAAAATTTCTGCACGTTTTTGGGGATTATAAAAAATTTCGGGAATTTTTTCGGATTTTTTGGTCAGCAAAATTTTTGACATTCCAAAAATCATCTTATCCAATCATTTTCACGTAGCGTGATAAATAAGCGCAAGAGAGAAAAATTGTTGAGATGAAATTTGTACGTCTGTTTCTCAGCTTTTCGGTAAAATTTAGAAAATCAAATTTCCGAGCTATTTGAACCCACTTTTTCGAAAAAAAAACGTTGGGAAATTTGTTTTTTTCCAAATTTAGACGGTTTTTTGTCTTGAAAAAAATTTAGAAGAAGAGTATATAACAGCGTTTCGGAAGGAAAAATGTGGAGTGGAGACTTGAATGGTCTCCCAGAAAAAAATTATAAAACGGATTTTATGAATTTTCGGAATTGAATAATATTTATTTAATAATTTTTTATGGGATTTAATCAAGTCTCCACTCCAAATTTTTTTTTCCAGAACGCTGCTATGAACACCCTTCTCCGACATTTCTTTCGAGAAAAAAAAAACTGTCCAAATCTGGGAAAGCCACATTTCCAAACGGTTTTTTCGGAAAAAGATGATTCAAATAGGTGGGAATTTTGATTTTCTAAATTCTACCGGAAAACTGAGAAAAAGAGATACGAATTTTATCTCAACAATTCTTCTCTCCTGCGCTCATTTATTACGCTACGTGAAAATAATTGAAGAAAATGATTTTTGGAAGGTCCAAAATTTTCTTGACCAAAAAATCGAAAAATTTTAAACATTTTTTCTCATCCCTAATAACGTGCAGAAATTTTTACGGAATTGTCGGAGACATTGAATTAAATAGGTGGCCCGTTTGACGAAAAAAAAACCCCTTATGGATGAAAAGAATTTCATCCTCGCTACAATACTGCACTGCCAATTTTTTTCTAGATACACGTATGTATCTACAATAAATTTGTAAGATTCAATGATTTTTTCTCCCTTTTATTGGCTACGTAAAAAATTGGCATCGGAAAAATGAAAGAATCCAATGTTATTTAAATGGGAAACTGTTTGGACATTTAGGCACGCCTTCTAATTGAGATAGAAGGATCAAATACGGCTTAAAATTTTTGTTTTTTTTTATTTGGAATCATTGTAGGGGGTGCGTCCAATCCGATTCGGAATTGAGTGTCTTAACGGACACCTTAGTGGATATTCACGGAATATTCTATGATATCCGGCGATATTTCATGGATATCCTAGGGTTATGTATTTGGCCGGTCCCGCGATATCCTAAGGAGGTGTACGAAAGATATCCGGAGATCTCCTCTGAATATCACAACGATATCATTGGGCTAACGATTTAGTTTCCTGATATCTTGAGGATATCCTGTCAAGTTCCTGATATCTATAATTGTCGAAATTCTACCCAGCATGGCACAATAAAAAATGTATGGTTTAGTTCAATAAAGAGCAGATGAAGAATATGCTGCTCGCGCGGTTGTTGCATATCAAGTTGTCTAGTAGTTACGTAAAATCGACTAGTATTCATGAAAAAAACAAAGTCGAGATGCCCATATTGAGGATATCGCGATCAAGTGGGTGCCTCAGCCACAAATAAAGAAACAAAATTCGGTATGATATATATTTTTTTTTCTTCTAATCCTACACGTCCATCATACATATAAACAATTGGAATTTGACTGCAAATCGATAGAAACGCATTTTCAAGACTGCTAAGAAGAACGCTATCATACGCTGTTTGTCCAGACCGGGGTTCGAACCTGCGTTCGCCGCTCGCATTCGCTCGGATAGCATTTCGGATCGCACGCCCTACCGACTGCACCAAAGGACCTTATGAAATTACACGACTAGATGTGATTCATAATACCCTATATGATTTGCAATCTGGGATGGGATTCTATAACTCTCCGCTAACTCCGCTAACTCCGCAAAGTCCGCTAACTCCGCTAACTCAGCGGAGACCGTTCCCAGTAAACACAATTCCGTCACACTTACATCCCAGTTACGGATCTCCCGATCTCTTCAATATCACAGTTATGTCACTGGTTTAGTCAATGTACAGTCCCTAAGCTGCATTATGTCCGGATCGCGACTCCATTAGAATTACGGAAATGATACAGACCCTTGTGACATGACCGCTACGGAACACGTGTACAGAACACGTATGTCACTCTGTGATCTAAAACTGTAGAGAACAGTGTATCCATAATAGTGCTATCCTACTGCCCTGCCGAAAATTCTGTACAGAATCGAATAGATGCACGTTCATAATTTATAGTGGTATATGCTACAGAACGAGAAAAAAAAGTATTTTTTCTTCCACTTATTTTTATGGAAATTTATCGTAGACTAGATTTCTGTAAGTGATAATCATTCGCATGTTGAAACCATTTTTGCTGAAAAAACGCTCGCGCCATATTAGTCCGCATCGGGGATTTGAACCCAGGTCCGCCGCCTTACCAGTCGCACGCCCTAACCACTACGCTAAACCTATCATGTTATAAAGCTTTGCTCTTAGAGTTATGATAAGAATTCAGTTGAGGAGTGGACTGCAAATGTTTGTAAAATTATAAAACAGCTGCAAAATTCGACAGGCAATTGAAGTATCTTGGTAAAGCGAAATATTATTTTCGATGGGACATGATATCCATATTTATGACATTGATTTTACAGAATATCTATACCCTCTAAATTACGTAAGGCTTACAGGTTCATGTGACATAAATTTGACGTGTAGTTTGTGCATCGCAAGTGACAGAACAAACTTATATCATTATCATGTAACAATGACGTCACTTTCCAGTAAAGCAAAAGTACATCATTTGGTGACGTATAGTTTACATACAACTGATCTGTAACTGTGATACATCAGTCATACAAAACCATTATTGAACTGGTACCGAATGATGATCCGTTATATTAGTGTTACATCAATTTTACAAATCCTACAATATGTCACAGTGATTTGATACTGTGATGTAACTGTGATACGCATGATCCAAATGTGTTCACTGGGTTGGTTGGCTAAGAAGCCAACGGTCCGTCCAATCAGAGACCGCTTCGGATTTCGGTGGTGCCTATTTCTTATCGCTTATCTCTCATTACCTTTTTCCTCTAGTCCTATTTCCTGTAGCCCACAGTCCAATACTTTGATTCTTTTTTTCGTTTTCTTTCCACCTTTTTATCTCCTCACTTTATTCTTGTGAAATTTATGCATATGTATCAAGTGACAGGAGCTCTTGCGTTTGTTTATTTGTTGCAATTAGCGGCCGGACAAAGCCCACGGCACCACCGTACAGGGTACTACCGTACACAGCGCCACCGTATAGGCACCATCGAGGCCCGAAGTGGTCTCTGATTGGACGGTCGGTTGGCTTCTCAGCCAACCAACGGTCTCCGCTGAGTTAGCGGAGTTAGCGGACTTTGCGGAGTTAGCGGAGAGTTACAGAATCCCATCCCTGGTCCACATAAATAATCTAGACAGTATAGAAGCCTATTATCGTTACAGATTCAAAATATATACTGTAAATGCAATTTATGTATTAAAATGGAAAATGGTGACCAGATACGTTGAACAAGGTCATTATATCGATAGACTAATACCATAGGGGCCTAAGCGCCATTTTTGAAAAATTTCGAGATCGTACTACCAGAAGGGCGTAAGCGATATACCTGGCGGGTATAAGGGAGACAGATTTATACCGCCATACGGGCGCTTACGCCCGTATGGCAGTAAGAAATCGACCGATTTCAGAAATCAGTCAAATCTTACTATCAGAGGGGCGTATCTCCTCGCAGAAAAATTTTTCGCATACGCCCATGTGGCAGTAAGAACGCGACCGATTTCAGAAATCACTCAAATCTGACTGCCATAGGGGCGTATCTGCTCTTGAAAAAATTCCGTTGCTTTTCTGATATGCAACAGATTTTTTTCAACATGGGAGAAAATGAATCCATTTGGAGAGAAATTAACTCTTCCTCAGAATTTCCAAACTTTTTCAAAATTCCCAAACTTTTCTACACTTCCGAAATTTATAAAATTTTGAATTTCAAAAGTCTCAAAATTTTCACAATTCCAAAAATTATTCGTTTTTTTTTCATGAATTTGTAAAATGAAGCATTAAAAGTGCGGAGCTCTGCGAAATGATTGGTTTCACGTCATATACCTTGTATAGGCAGTTCCACGTAACGAAATAATGGAGAGGCCGAAATGTCCACGTTGATGATCATTGAAACCAAGTTTGATCATTTCGCAGAGCTTCTGATACTTCGTTACGAAAATGTTGGAAAATAAGAAATTTTGGAAATTTGGACAATTTTGGAAATGTAGAAAATTTAGAAAATTTTGGGGATCTAGAAAATTTTGGAAATTTAGAAAATTTTGGAAACTTAGAAAATTTTAGAAATTTAGAAAATTTTGGAAATTCAGAAAATTTTGGAAATTTGGAAAATTTTGGAAATTCGGAAAATTTTGGAAATTTGGAAAATTTTGGAAATTTGGAAAATTTTGGAAATTTTCAGGGAGAGCTAATTTTCTTCCGAATAGACTCATTTTCTCCCGTGTTGAAAAAAATCTGTTGTACAGTAATGTTCATCGATGCATGCTTCGTGGCTAACTTGTTTTTTCCGAATTTTGTTTCCTTTCTACTCGTCTGTCATGTACCTATGGCGCGCGGAACAGTTGATAGAAGCAGCTTGATAAACAATTGCTGCAATCTCCCGCCGCTGTCATCGGGTGCGTTCTTTTATGCAGCGAGAATACCAACTGCACGCTCTCATTGGTCATTTCCATTTTATTCTTTGATCCGATTGGATTAGGAGAGCAGATCTGCTGCAGTCACTGCATAAACGAATGCAGCCATTTGCTAACCTACCGTCGACTGCTTCTCCGGTCATGGGCACACAAAATATTAGTAGAAAGGAAGCAAAACTCGGAAAAAGGAAGTTAGCCACGGAGCATGCATCGATGAACATTACTGTACACTATACATCAGGTAAGCGACCGAATTTTTTCGAGAGGAGATACGCCTTTTTGGCAGTAAGATTTGACTGATTTCTGAAATCGGTGGAGATCTTACTGCTATACGGGCGTAAGCGACCCAAATTTTCCAGGAGGAGATACGCCCCTCTGGCAGTAAGATTTGACTTATTTCTGAAATCAGCTGGATTCTTTCTGCCAAACGGGCGTAAGCGACCGACATCTTCCGGGAGGAGATACGCCCATCCGGTAGTATTCAGAAAGATTCACGAAACTTTAACGAACATCATAGCGCTGTGGAATTCTTTCAATCTTGAAAAATCTGGACGCCAGCTGAAAAAATTCCGATGATGTTATTCGGCGAACGGCTTGGTACCGGAAAATCTGAGCCGGCTCAAAATTTTCGTTGAAATATACATTATTCGATCTCGTTATCAGTTTTAGGTTTGCAATATTGAACTTTCTGTGATCGACGTCGATAGTTTTTCTTATTTGCGAGGGGCTACATAATATGCGGCCCAGTCGCAATATTTATTGCTGTATTTCCCCCCACTGCCGACATTGTATGCATAGCATACCGAGGACCGCGAGCAACAACAGAGTCGGCAGCGGGGGGACGGAGGGAAATACTGCCGCGACTAGGGATGAATATCGTGACAGACACATGCTGTAGCCCCCTTGCAATTGAGAAAAACTCTCGACGTCGATTACAGGGAGCTTAGTATTGCAATTCGAAAACTGATAACGGAATCGAATAGTGTAAAATTCAAGGAAAATTTTGAGCTAGCTCAGATTCTCCCGTATATAATCATACCTATAGCAAATGAAACACAATTTTTTGCTCTTGAATGTTTCCAACAAATTAATCGACCATAGTTGCGAGTAGAAAATATAACAGAATACAACTATAGGCTGCCCTGCGTACTATGGCACAGGTGGTTTTCAGCTGCTATAATTTTTGTCACGAAATCATACTCATTATCTGCTCTATTGCTAATTGTATTACGAAGCCGTTCACCGAATCACATCATCGCACTAATTTTCACCTGGCGTTCAGGTTTTTCAACATTCTATAAATTCCAGAGCACCATAATTTTGGTTGATGCTTCGAGATCTTTCTAAATTTTTTCGATATTCAACGCTATTCTTAGACGGACGGTGACGAGTCAGATGCTGTGTCTTGATTCATCGTTCTTGTTCTCGTTCTCGTTCTCGTTCTTAGCGCGCATGCGCACCACAAATTTTCGTTCTCATTTTCCTTCTTGTTCTCTTGGTTAAGAACGAGAACGATGAATTGAGACACGTACAAGTTGACGTACGCTAATGGATTCCGCGGCAGCTACGTTTTCCAATCCATTCGGAGGTCAAAACGGCTGACACGATTTTCGAATGAACGTTTGTGAATGATCATCAGACGCAGAAATCTTGGCGCTTCATGAATATTTTTTATTCTTTGCTCTATCATTTCTATGGTAGAAGTTATAATCACTTGAATTAAGGGGCCTTTTTGCAAACCTTTCTGCGCCGACAGGAGTCAGAGAGCGAGTGGGGCTCCTCCAGTTCGTGTATACGACAGCGCCGAGGGAGAGAGAGGAATAGAGAGTGTCACTGGAAAGCGCACGCAGCAGTTGTTCGATAGGAGAATCGGATTGGACCGATTTATGGCTTTGAATTTCAAGTACTTGGGAAAAATAGAATTGTACACCACGAATAACTGAGAGCAAATTGTGAATAAAAATAACATGCAAACCATGCAGTTAAAATTTTAACGGAATCGCCACCATGTGGTGCAAAAATAACCATTTGGAGACATATATTTCCTTAACTTTTCCAAAGACAAGAGCGACAGTTTATTAAATGGTTAAAATATTAACAATAACACTTTTTTAGAGAATTGTTTCGTTTCAGCCACCTAAATTCATATAAACACACAGAATTTGATACAATGAAGGAAATGTTTGTCACATTATTTGTAACAATTTGTTTCATAATATAATATTACAATAACAGCGGGTTTGAAACAATTACATAAATTACTTTTGGATTGCTTATTCCGTGCCGATATAATGAATTCTTCTTTTTTTCGCAATTTTCGACTATTATACCCGAATAATAATTAATCACGCAGATGAATATTATACGTACTAGAGCCGGTATTTTACTTCTTTTTTTTCGGTCATGGAAAAATGCCAATTATCGATGGAAATTCGTTTCCGGGACCTGATAACTTTTTCTACAGTAAAAAGGTGAGCTATGCAATTATACAGATTTTTTATTCATCCTTCAGACCTCGGACTTCCATTTCTTATTGCTCCGCGACGCACCTTGGCTTGCTGGAAATTCAAGAAACTGTAACGATTTTATGGTGAAATTTCAAGCGTCTTCCACGCCTACACTACTAATCCTAGACATACATGGGGCATTCCACGTCAGGCGGGCCACTTTTTCAGTTGTATTTTTTGAATTTCATGAAAATTTTCTCGTGTCTTCGGAAGGTCCATAAAACATATTCTGAACAGTTTTCAATGTCAATACTCAAAATTTCACAAAGCTATGCTTTATTTTGGAATCGGCGATTTTCCAGGTTTTTTTGTTTTCAAATACTTTTGTCGCAGTGGAAAGGGAGTGAAAAAATCGGTGGATACATGTATTCTCAAAGATTTTTTCCGTACTTTCGTTCAAAAATATCGACTTTATTCCAAACAAAGCGCAACATCGTGAAAATGCGGTTTAAAATTTCAATCACACTTTTTTCAAATTTCGGCCCGATTTAAAATTTTTGAAAAATTCTTCAAAAAACGTCTAATTCCTTCAAGTTTATTCCCCTAAATGGGAATTATGGGTTTCGGATGGGTTCTATGTGAAAATTTCGTTTTTATTCCGCTACGTCATGAAAAGTCACCTAACCTTCATTCGATTAAACTCCGGAAACCTATTTTCCTTCGGAAGAATGTCATTGAGGGAGGTTATTATTATCGAGAATTATATTACTTGTCGAATTTTCATTTTTTTTTTGGTTTTATTTTTGATTTTTGGTTTTTTTTCATAATTTATATTTCTCTTCCAATTGTTTGTTTCTTCACCCCATTTATCTCGTTTGGGCTCTGTATGGGCTCTGTACGAGATAAATGGGGTGAAGAAACAAACAGATGAAAGAAAAATATAAATTAGAAAAAAAACCGAAAATAAAAAATAAAACAAAAAAAAAAAATGAAAATTCGACAAGTAATATAATTCTCGATAATAATAACCGTCTCAAATGACATTCTTCCGAAGGAAAATAGGTTTCCGGAATTTAATTGAATAAAGGTCCGGTGACTTTTCATGACGTAGCGAAATAAAAACGAAATTTTCACATAGAACCCATCCGAACCCATAATTCCCATTCAGGGGAATGAACTTGAAGGAATTAGACATTTTTTAAGACTTTTTCAAAAATTTTAAATTGGGCCGAAATTTGAAAAAAGGGTGATTGAAATTTTAAACCGCATTTTCACGATGTTGCGCTTTGTTTGGAATGAAGCCGATATTTTTAAACGAAAGTACGGAAAAAATCCTTGAGAATACATGTATCCACCGATTTTTTCACTCCCGTTCCACTGCTACAGAATTATTCGAGAACAAAAAAACGTGGAAAATCGCCGATTCCAAAATGAAGCGTAGCTTTGTGAAATTTTGAGTTTTGACGTTGAAAACTGTTCAGAACATGTTTTTGGGACCTTCTGAAGATACCAAAAAATTTGCATGAAATTCAAAAAATACAACTGAGAAAGTGGCCCGCCTGACGTGGAATGCCCCATGTGCTGGCTGAACTTTGTTGTTGGAAATGTTGTGCTCTACAAAACAGTATCTTTTTTTGTGGTGGTTTTTGTGGTGTCCGGAGTTGAAGCTATATGTATAGCGAGGTACGTGAATCTTTGGTCATTTTTCACAGTCTTTGGTTTTCCTGGCACACTCTGAACATGCCTATATTTGTTTCCATCTAAAGAAGAGTACTTGTATGCGAAGCCCAAAATTGATGTATAAATTCGACTGGCCTTCTTGGCGAACAGTGTTGAGCGCATCTACACACGTGCGCTCGACGAGGCATATATATTATACATGTTTATGCGGGGCTTTCTACGTCAATTCTTCGATAGCCTTCAGACCACACTATCTCCGATTTGACCTATGATTTTTGATGTTGTCGTCCTTGTTCTGAAATATTTTCCTGAATTTTTCAAATTTTTCAGACCAAGCCTTTCCGAGTTATCATTTTTGTTAACCTAAAACGAAGCGACCCTTTTTTTTTTAATCTGAAAAACTTGACAAAAATTGTGTAACTCGCGCAGAACAGTTTCCTGCTAGTGAGAATGTGGAAAATATTTGTCTTATTTCTTTATTTACCTGATTAAATTTTTTTTCAGAAAACACTAGACCCACGACTTGCCAACACTTTTTTTATCTGTACAAATAAAATAATATTGCTGTTTCCGGCCAGTTGAATTCTAATGTCATTTTATTCGTATACAGTTCAATGATAGCATTGGCAGATCTCTGGAAGAATACAAATCGCGGGTGAACATTTGATCGGATAAAAAAAATATAGGAAAAATGTGTCTCATATTCTCACTGACTGGAAACCGTTTTACGTTAGTTAAACAATTTTAGTGAATTTTTTCAGACTAAAAAAACGGTCCTTCTCTTTAGGGTAGAAAAAATTATCAAAATATAACTCAGAAGAGCTTGGTCTGAAAAATTTGAAAAAATTAAGGAAAATGTTTCAGAACAAGGACAACGACACCAAAAATCACGTGGCAAATCGGAAATAGTGCGGTCTGGAGGCTAGGTGAATCGACGTGAACACTTGGACAGCCTCGTACAGGCAAATATGCATAAATATAATTGAAAGACGAAACTACAACGTGGTTTCAGTATTACAAAACCCAGGATATTGATTTTGTTTACCTAATAGTAAACAAATATCGCGTGACTGAAAGTGAAAGGGTCTACGCGCAAAAAAAATTTTTGTTTTTTTAGTGTCGAAATCTTTGTCGATGCAACATAAGACCTTTTGGGCATAGTCGCAGAAAAAAAAACAAAAAAAAAACAAAATTCTGGCGCTTAGGTCCTTTCGCTTTTATTGTTAGTCACGCGATATAATGTACCCTATAAATTGAATTACTTCCACTTATTATTGTCTTCTGTTTTTGTATACCTTGTATCGTTCGGCAGAGTCGTGACGTCGATATCAGTGCGATGTGGCGGCGTCGAGATTAAACAGAGCGATTGAAAAAAAAATATCTATTACCTAACCACGAAGCAGGTCAGAAAATTTTATATTAGTATTATTATATTAGTATCAACTATAATTTTCCCAATTTGCCTGCACATTGAAATGAAAAATCTGAGTGAGTCACAGAAATCGTGATCAGCGTATTTAATTACGTGTCATTAGATTGAACATAAGTGTAAAAACACGTTATTAGATACATGAATTTCGATTTTTGTGATTCAATCATGTTTTTCAACACAAGATGCTCGCCAATTCGGAAAATTATATTCAATACTAATATAAACCACAATCCAATGTATATCCCACCAACGTCGACACTGTATGGCTGCAGAGTCTGTGACGAATGATATTATAAATAGTTGAACTCGTATTTGAGGAATTCAAAAATTCAAATATTAAATCAATGTCAAGTTATGAATTCATTCAGTATTTGAAAAGCGCCATTCAAATGAGTTTTGAAGTTCTTAACTGATCCATTACATATTTATGGCAATCTAGAAAATAACACAAATAATAACTATGATGGGATAATGAACAAGCTTCATGATGTTACTTAAGTTTCCCTTTATTAGACCAAAATCAGCATAAAAATAGATGTATCAGTCTAAATTATACTTTAGACCCATTTCTTGGTAATATCACCCGTCGCCCAATTTATTAAAATGGGTAATGATTGCTGGCTCTAAATCTTTCATAGACAAGCATTGCCAATCAAAACAACTGTGATCTAGAATCACATAGGCTTGATAATGGTCATCAAAATAGCAGTCCAGCAGCTTTTTTGCAACGATTTTAAAATCACTTGGTTCAATCGAAACAATGAAATCTACAAGATAAAATTCTGTTCCTTCTTCTGATGGTAGCATTATGATTGTGTTACGTTTAATTATGTCTCTGTTGTGTCGAATCCATTTTGTGGTAGATATATATTTATTCAGATCTTTTTGCAACATTTGATGAACAGCGAAGGCATTTGGTACCGTTTTTAGAAGAATGACTCTTATTTTTCCAGAATCTTTTTGAGCAAGTGATCTTGGGTATAAGAGCCTATAACTTAATTTTCATTGTTCCCGGACAGCAATGGTATGGCATACATTCAGCCTGCTGATGGTAGTATGAGATACGGGTTTTCCATCGCGGTGCTTACTCTCGTATCTCATAGAGGAAATTTTCCATAACACACCTACTAATTGTAAAATACGAGGGTAGTGTATAAGGAAATGGTGTTTCGGTTTCATGGAACGAGGAAATAATTTACATAATAGCGACAAATATTCAGCAATTATAATACTCAAGTAATGATGGGAATTCACTTTTTGTGCTGGACTCACACATATTTCCATTATCTGCTTGAAAAGTTTTACCAATTGCCAGTGGTCATTTCCTACAGGTACCAGATCACCAAGAATCGTGCACAATTGTCTGACTAAAGAATACATTTCCGCAGATGACATTGCTAACCGTTTTATTTTCAAATGATTGTCTGTAATTTCTGCAGGTTTATTTTTACTGCTGCCATAATCGAATCCACCAATTCTGTCGTTCAAGTGGTCTAATGTGAAAAACTTGTCGTTTTTGATGAATTGATGTAGAATCAGAGCTAAATCATATGGGCAGATGCCTTCTAAGAGATCGTGCATGGCGTCTACTGATAGATTTTTTGTTACATGGAAATAATTAAAATTATGAAAAATACATGGTTCTTTAATGCCAGTTTCAGTCACGTTCTCTAGTTCTAGGTGTTCATCGTAATTTACACAATCTCTGAGAATGCAGTCACGCTCATGGAAAATTTTATGCAGATTCGAATGTTTGGTTAAACAAAATCTGCAGAAGTAGTTTGCACTGAAACTTTCTGTGAATCCGAGGATAGAATGTAGACCCAGATTGTCGCCTAGAATGAATGCCAACCGAAAAAATATCTGTTTACTTGTATTCTTGAGAATAATCATGATACCTTGATTCTCAAGAAATTTGAGTTCATCTATAAGTCTAGTGAAGATGATTGGATTCTTGAAAATTTGTCGGTCTAGTGTATTAAAGAGCACATAAAGGAATATATTTTCCACTTTAGACTGATACTTGGGAGGAAGACACGGAATACTCAAGTATACTGCTCCGCACTTTGCAATTCCTTTATGGCTTCCTAACGGGTTATTATTTTCATAGTCATCGAAGTAAATGACAATTGGGAATACAATTTTATCACCGAACGCGAAGCTTTTCCACAAAGTACCTTGTACAAAGTTGGATACGATTGCTGTATTGGCATTTAATTGACTAAGGTATTCAATGGTATCATCGAAAATGTTTGGTATTTCAAAAAAAAACCTTCAGAACATATTTCATAGGGATGAATTGTGCTGTAACTTGGACTTTCTCCATGACTTGAACATTGTCTCTGAGTTTGAATTCTTCGCGCTCACCAAGTATATAGCTTTCTGGGTAAATAAAAGTACCATATCTTTGAAAAATCTTGAAACATTTATGTTCGGCATCGAATTCATCAAAAGGTGTAGCACAGATTCGGAGAACATTTGCTAACTCTAACGAGCTAATACTTGGATTGGAAGTTTCACCTTGATTCACTTTGTCTCTAATGATGTCAACAATTTCACTTGCAAACCTGTTAGTATCGACAATGATATCTTGCACTCTGTTTCTTGGAATGTCATGGAAATTGTACAATTTTGACACAAAATGTAAAGCTTTTTCAAATACAACACTATTGACATCGGATGCATCCTGTGCCAAATTAGGTGCACTATGAACATCGGATTTTTTTTCTGGTATTCTTGTGTCATTCTGACCTTCACAATCTTTAGCCTCACCCAGATTAGAAAATTCACTATGAGAGGACTCAGACGTGTCAGAAGATAAATCACTAAAATCAGTCTCATTCAGATTCATCGAATCATCATGAGTTGCCTCCTCCGCCGGAATGTCATGAGTACTTGGTTCACCGGAATGTTTTCTATTTCTATGCCTTGCAAATGAAGAGAATGAGGCGAAGCTTCATTGACAATAGCTTTCTTGACAACTAAATGTAGGTAATGAAGCATGGGATATTTTCATATGCCGCAATAATTCTGAGTTAGTAGTAAATGAACACTGGCAATGGCAACAGATCATTTTTGTACTGAACTAATCTAATTTTAAACAGTAATTAAATTACTCGACCAAATAATATCACAGATATTTTTTTCATTCACCTCATATATTGGTAACGGCAACAGATCATTTCTGTAATGAACTAATCTACTTTTAAACAGTAACCATATTATTCGACCAAATAATATCACAGATATTTTTTTCGTTAACCTTGTACATTAGTAGTTCTACATAAACTTTGTTCTGCGACAAGCAGTCATCAACTTTATTGGTTTTGACTCATTTTTTTTTCTACCTCTCACTAGAGAAGAAAGTGATGGGCTGTACTTATCAGTGTGTTGTTGTATACAAAAGAGAGCCCTTTGTACAAATAGCCATAAGATACCGCTATTTTCTGGGTAAGCACATTGTGTTATAAAAAATATCTTAAAAGTTACGTTTATCGCATGTAGGTACGATGTGGCTTTATATTTGAAGCTATCAAATATGACGTAGAAAGCTTCAGGCTTAATCAGTGATCCAGTAATAACTGGAGTTGGCTGTAGAGTTTGTTTGTTCTTCCTCAACGTTTTTCGTCTTTCATCCAATAGAGCGTCCAAATCTACTGAATTCTGTCAAATCTAATATCAATCTCCTCGAAAATATAGCAGTGCACAATAAAATTTTGAATGATGTAACAAAAATGATTGAAGTACCTCGATTCTCAATGTGAATGACGTTCGCCGTTCCTCTAATGATGATCGACGGATTTTTTTCTTTGGTTGCTCATCCAAGTTTTCAGCTTCATCATCCTTTCTGAAACTTTAGTGGAAACTTCACGCTGGTGATCTATTACGTATGGTAGCAGGTGGAAAATCAAACCATCCTGAGCTTCTGTAATTATGAAATGAATGTTTTGCTCAAGCCCATTTTTTTTATTAACTCAACGTAATGCTTCTTGAGCGGGGACTTCGGTGAAATTTGGATAGAACCTATTTATTCGTTTCCTAAATGACTTAGAAAAATCTGATTTAACAAACGACACCTAAAAAAGTTAGTGAGTGTCAGTATGTGTGTTGAGAAAAAGTATGAAGGTTCTGCGACAAAAGTGTAGACGCGAGGAACCTTTCGCAGTGATACGCTGGAAATTTCCTGCGGAAGGTTCATTGCGTCTACACTTTTGTCATAGAACCTTCATACTTTTTTCCAATACACTGTGACGTTGCATTTTTTGCCCCGTCACAGGTCTTCCTAAATTTTTTGTCTCGATACCAAAAAGTAACGCAAGCGGCGGAGACGGGTGTTCGACGGGATAACCTCGGGAGAACATAGCGACAAGGTGTTAGGCAGGGGAATTATTTATCGTTCCGAATCTGATCTCTTTGTCTTTTTATTTATAATCTGTACGATCGTCGAGAACCACAACCGCCGATGGAACAACCCAACGAGGAAAACGACGGTCGACCTGACGGATGACACCCAGCGGCTGGCGAAAAGGGCTAGGTGAAGCCTTCAGCGTTGACTGAAGAATTTAAAGACAGCTAACCCTGGGTAGTTTGGTGTGCCGAGCAAATGGACTTGGTTACCGACTGAAATAACATTGTGGTATATCTATATTATGTGCACACTATAGATATAGTGCAACGTTATTTTGTCGGTAAAGTTGGAGACCGTTCGTATCCCCGAGCCCACTTGGGCCCACTTGACTGGCACACAAAACCCCATAAGGATAGCCGTCTTTGAATTCTTCAGTCAACGCCTTCAGTAACCAACGCAGCCTCCCAACCGCCGAGGACTTCCGCAGAAACTCCTCTTCTTCTCTCGTACCGGATGCCCCGACACGGCGTACAGGGCTGGGTGAACTGAGTAGCCCGACGAAGCCTCCCGTGTCGGAGACTAACCAGCCAGGAGCTGGACCGCACAACTTCATCCACCCGCCTGCCAGCGAAGGACGACGAGCTGTTACCTCGTGTGAGGGAGTTCAGGTGACTCTCCGCGACAAAACTGGGGTAGCTGAGGCGAGGATCCGGGTTAGGGTCGTCTAGCTACAGCCGAATCTGCCGGCTAGGAAAACTTCATGTGAGTGGACGGCTGGGGAGCAATTCTGAATCCACCGCCAACAGGGAGTGACCAGAAAAGAAGAAAAAAGGAATTCATCGTCTCGTTTCGACTTATTAATATCGTCTCGAAGACAGAGAAAAATGTATCGTTCCGAAGAACGACTCATCTACGACGAACGACCAACTTCATCCCGGTCAAACTTCATCGGAAGACGTCTCACCGCGAGAAAGTAGGAGACAACGGTCGGATTCCGCATTCAAAATCCACAACGAACGCGCCGAACGCAGCGATACGCTGAACCCGCTACAGCGGAAAGAAACACCCGACGACAACCTGGCCGCAGAACGGAATCGACGCCCCGCAGGACGAATTCCGTGCATCCCAAACTTCGCACCCGATCTCGCCAATAAAATCGGTGGTACGAGCGGAAATGGGCCAATCAACTGACACCTTGACAGCCATTCGTCAAAATACCAGTCAAAATGACGTCACGAATTGTCCAGCGAGCTGAGCGGAATACCAAGACTCCGTCTCTTCTACGTTCGACCGTCGACCACTACACACGTCTTCGCCGCAACGCCGAGATCTTCATTTGTTCTTTTTCTTATAGAGTGTTTTATATATCGTATCGAGTTAGTGATTCTTGTTATCTTCTTTATTGAGGTAAGGTCTATCCTATTTCTCTGTAAAGCCACGACGTAGCTCATGATTATTGTTTGATAGTTATTGATGTTTGATGAATAGAACGAGTGTTGGACCACGGGGTCTCGCTTGATCGAGTTTTAGATATATTGTTCTTTATTATCGTCTCGTAAGATGAAGCGAACGATTTAATGTAGAAGATTGAGTTACCTCGTGCCTGATTATAGTAGCCTGATTCTGGTAGATTTTCTCATACAGTCAAGCCCCGATAAATGGCCACCCGCTAAATGGCCAAGCTAGCAGCTTCCCCTCCACACGTATAAACATATACAATGTATTGGTCAGCTCTGTACTCTCCAGTAATTTTGTGTGTCGAAGACCGTTGAAATATCAGAAGCTTGCTTCTCATTCGGTTGGAGGCAGTAAGAGATCTTTGCTTTTTTTTTGAACAGTCAACTGACCCTTCTTTGCCTCCCCTGGATCTCTTCTCTCTCCGTTTCATGATTTCTATTATTTGTACACCGGTTTTTTCGGTATAAAATCTGTGAACAAAAAGCACATCAGAAGATTATTAATAATGAGCAAATGAAATGCTTATTTCGTGTATCGCTTATACAATTTGTGTACTTACTTTGAGGTTATGTAGTGTAACGTTTCGGGCTCACCCCCACCAAGCCCTGCTCAAGCTTTCAAACCAACGGACGATCGAGTGACGTCACCAAGCGCTGCGCGATTGTGATTCGCGCGCACCAGGATCTACCAGGGGATACAGACCGGTGCTTTTCGACGATCTGGAGCGATTCGAGGTATAGCACCCGATCGACTTACCACGTTAAACTCCTCGGCGCCTAGCCAAAGCGGCAGGTGACCACCTTTAATTCAGAGCGACTCGAGGTAGAGCACCCGGTCGACTCATTTGTATTAGAGTCAAGTTTGAACTTAGAATCAACTTTGCTTTAGAAGCAACAGCCGACTGTGCTAAAGCAGCCAGGACGAGCCACATTAGAATCTCAGTGTAAATTTTGCGGTGTCAAAATTAAAGCAATTTTGCGATCACCTTAGCGTCAAACAATTTCCGAGTAGCAAAACGTCTATTTCGTAAATTAAACCATAAAAAACTGCAAACGTCGAATATAAGAAAATTAGAAATTAGTAAAACGAACCAGACCGAACTTTAAAACTATTCAACCGGTTAAATCTACTAGATAATAGAATTAAACTATTTTATATTTCGAAAGTCGGTCAACTGTATAATTTAAATTAGCACTTCACTTTTGTTTGGGAAGGGATTAGCCCGCGATGTCAACAAACACGCAGAGTAAAGTCAAGTAGCACGGCCGTTAGGTTAAGACTATAAACTTGTTAACCCTAAAACCCTGAACATGGGTCGTTTGTGTCCAAACCAAATCTTTCGAGGGTGAGTATCCCTAGATCCTTGAGGATACGGGCCTGCACTTGTGCCCTAAAAAAAGTTTGGGGTGGGACAAATATGAGCCTCAAGCGCCGCCAGTTTCTCTTACTTTGTCGATGTGTAGTGGAGTAGTCAACTTCGGAGCGGACACGAATGACCCATGTTCAAAGATTAGGTAGGTCAAAACTCAATTTCCAAAAAATTGGATTTCTCATGAAAATACATCCGAGTGACGAAACAAAACATATCTGTAGAGGTAGTAATTTTTTAAAAGCAAAATTGCGGTGCGTACAAGCGACGAAGTGACAAATTAGCTCCGGCCTCGACAACAGGTCGAATATTTTGGTGGTGAGGGCTCGGATGAGGAAGATATTAGGTGATATGAATAAAATGAAGCATATGCTTATGCTCGTACTTCCATGTACTTTGACTGTACTGCAGTTCTGTATATAGTGAAAGCACATAGAAGTATGAGCATAAGCATATATGCTTTATTATATCCATACTAGTGAATATCGAAGAAGAGGATTATTTTTGATCAGAAGAATAATGTAATAGTCTTGACGAGGGGCAAAGATGGATAAGTGGTCAGCAAATCCGGATCACCGTACCAACGTGTGTCGCGAGTGCATATACAGGGTGTACCAGAATGAGGCACTTTCCTCGCACCAGTGGATTCCTTGTGAAAATCTAAGACGAAAATGATCAATGAAAAAATGTCGAGGGAAGAACCGTTTTCGAGTTAGAGCCGTTCAAAGTTGGCCAATACGAGAGCAGATGAGGGACCATTGCAGGGCCGCTATCACGGGGCTACTGAGCTTCGTAGCGGGGCACTCGCCGCCTTGATTTCGCCTACCGACAAAATGACAAGCTAGCCGGGACGGAAGATCGGTTGTTTATAGCTGAGCTATTCTGACGACGCAATTGTAGTAAAATATTACGCGGCACCTGACAATTGACATCGGGGTGGCAAAGACTGGTGGCCCGGTCCTGCAGTGGTCTCTCATCGGCTCTCGTATTGGCCAACTTTGAACGGCTCTAACTCGAAAACGGTTCTTCCCTCGACATTTTTTCATTGATCGTTTTCGTCTTAGATTTTCACAAGGAATCCACTGGTGCGAGGAAAGTGCCTCATTCTGGTACACCCTGTATAACTATCGAATTGTACTATCGTAACATATATTTTTTTGAAAAAACCTATAAATGAACAGGCTAAACACCATTCTGTAGACGCTTTTATTTTTTTCCGATCGTTCCCTACTTATTGGAGTAGACATGCCGGTCTTGAAATATCGTCTTTTTCAATTTGCAAAATGAATATTTAATTTTCACGGCTCAGAATTCTCATATTTTTTTTCGAAAACTATGTAATTGCCATTTAAAACTCGCGTTCGAATTTTGCATTTATGTTGAAAACAACGAAAGATATGAATTTTCAGACATTCGAGTGTAAATGGCCTACAGATCTCAAAATTTTTATAAAAATTTTCATTGAAACAGGAATTTTCAGGTATGGCAACAATTTTATCGTATAGTTGAAAGTCCAAAGAAGTCCCATGAATTTTTTCAGATTTTTCCTTGTACGATAACATAGTGAAATGAGCGACGGACACGAACGACCCATGTTCAGGTGTTTCGGGTGCTGAAAACTACGACGGGGTTCTAGGGTTAAATTTATGTTTTTGTTAAACTTTCTTTGATTTAAAATCGGTCTTTTCAGAATATAATTTATGTTCGGATTATTCAACGAGTCTTAATCTTGGTTCGACACCTGCCAATCTAATTACGCTATTCCCAGATCTTTCACCTATTGTCCTCAAATCTCAACAACCCGATTAGCTCCATGCAGCTCTGGTCAGGTTTGGCATACTCTGTGCTGCACTGGTGGATTTAGAACCTTCCCGTGTCAGTTGAGTTTGTCGAATAACGAGCCCGAGTCTGTTCCAGGCAGTTGGTTCTTATCAACTGGCGCTGGCGTAGGGTGAATGCAGCCGCGGCAGCTTATAAACTGACCCCGGTCTGTGGTTAGAAAATGCAGCTCTGACAGCCTGGCAAAACTGTCCGAGTCTGCGATCCAACTTATCTCGTACTGGGTTATAATCTTTTCCCTAAAGAAGGCTCAAAATCTATAAAATCACTAACCAACCTTTATCCCGAGCAAAGACTCCCACATAACGAAGGTATTTCCCTCCTTTTCCATCCGGGAAATAACCCAAACGTTACAGTAGAGAAATTTCGCGAATGTCCTAAGCTACTATCTCTTGATGTAGACACGAGCAAATGAGAGTGACACAATAAATATTCAGCACGATGAATTGCCGATGTTTTGGTACTGAGGAGTACAGTAATGTTCATATATGGGTTCCCAGTGACTCACTATTATTCGTGGCTTTTTTTCAGAATGAGTTTTCTTTCTATACTCACTTCGTGTGCCTGTGACTATCACTGATCTCTGACACCTACTTCGCCGGTCATCACTGACCTCTACCTTATCAGTAGAGATCAGTAACAGTCAGAGGCACACGATTTGCGTATAGAAAGGAAACTCATTTTTGAAAAACGCCACAAATAATAGTGAGACACTGGGAACCCATATATGAACATTACTGTACTATTCGGATGATACATTCAAAAAAACTTTTAATTGCCGGAACGTTGACGACTAGCGGTTTGTACAACATGTGAGCGTAATGAAAACAAGCAGCAGCGCCACTTGCGCCTGGTTACCGAAGTTCAATGCCGATTGTCGAACGTTCAAGAATATAAATGAACCCGACATACTGTTTCACGCAAAAAACGAAAAATCCATTTTCTTAATTCTGATTGTGGATCGATAACGGTGTTATTTACCCAATTTGTCAACGTCAATTTTGTTAAAGATAGATATGTTCCGGATGTAGCGTTTAACGTGAAAAAAAAAACAATTTTTAAAAAATTCCAGAATCAGGATTTTCGAGCAATCACTCTGTCATTTTTTCCGAATTCGTCAACGACGATTTCTTCAGAGATAGATATGGCTCTGACGCAGCGTTGAGAAGAAAAAAAATTTTTACTTCAAATTTCAAGCTGTACTAGTCCCCTCGAGATGTGTTGAATGTATGACACAAATAATATCTGCTAAGATGATAAATAATATCCGAGATCATGGCTCTTCTTACATATGTTCATCATAATACTTTGATAATTCATCCTAATATACATATTTTGAAATAACAACATGAAAGAGATAAATCTTTTCTATAATGTGCTCGACTTCATGATACCTGCACGGTATGCCGCGCATACAGTGCCGACTGAGTGCGCTCACCATGAGGTTTTCTTCGAAATCCCTCGCTATCTTCAGGTTGTGCGCGCGCTGTGTCGGAGCACTGTCGGCACATCGTGCTCGCACGTCGTGCGGCCGTAATGAGTTTGCACGCATTGTTATCTGGGTACTTGTGCACATGCGCTAGTGGAATTAATGAAATTGTAGAGGAATGAAAAACAGGCGAATCAGATCAATCCAAATAAAGCGTCGCTCAAGTATTATTGTAAAATCATGATCATTGTACTATTGTGAGGTAGTGCAACCAGTCTTTGAGCCTTCATTGAGTCTGATGATGGTCCTTCGTCACGGTGGAATGGCCTTTAGCAATCATATTGTTGGCTTCCAAGGAGTCCCTACACGGAACAGAGACTGTCAAACTCACAGAACTTATTGGAAATTAGGTGACAATAGTATTAACGAAGTAAAATTATAAGTTCTATTTTCTGATTCCTCTCCGAATATGTATTCTCTGAATAATAAGAAGCAGATGATTGAATCTAATCATGTGACAGGAAAAAAAAAACAATTTCTGAAGTCGAAGCCACTCTTCAAATTTAATCTCCTCATTACTTTGGTCACCCACTTTCGAACAAGTTCTGTGAGTTCGAAGGTCTCTCGTCGTGTAAGAATTTTTCGAAAGCCCACATCATGAGCACCAAAAGCCAATTCACTACGACGAAGGACTATTGACAGGCTCGTTGAAGGCTAAAAAACTGGTTGAACTAGCTTAAACTAATATAACGATCATGATTTAACAATAATATCTGAACCTGGCTCTATTTGGATCCCTCCAATTTACCTTTATACCATACTCGTTCAATTTCATCACTTTCACAAGCGCATACCCACTATTAGTGTATTTCGAGCTCGCTGAACCTGTGTTTTGATTGTTTTCTTGCATGCTAACTCATATTTTCGTCCTGTCACACCAGATCGTAGCGCAAAAGACTTATGCCGAAATTCATCAAGCTCCGTTAAATGTTTAACCGCCGTAATATTTAACGCCCCGTTAAAGTGTTTTGTTTCCATCGAAATTTTTAACCAGCGTAATAGTTTCAACGGCTTGTTAAAAATGACCGCCGCGGTTGCTAAGCGACTTAGTACGGGAGACCAACATAAAACGATAGATACTTGCAATCGCAGTTCGTTGTCGTTGAATGCACGTGAATCCTACAGACACACACAACTCAACTTACGCATTTCTTTAACAAGACATGCGGTTGCTCAGCAACTGCGGTGGTAATTTGTAACGAGCCGTTCAAACTATTACGCTGGTTAACAATTTCGATAGAAACAAAACACTTTAACGGGTCGTTAAATATTACGGCGGTTAAACGTTTAACGGAGCTTGATGAATTCGGGCATTAGTCGGATGAAGAAGAACAAAGTAATGACACCCCCATAGAATATTCATCTACTGCTGGATGTTGGCATAATTGGGTGGGATTCGTCAAGAAAACAGGGGCCTTACCAATAGAATGAAATATCACAGGTTTCATTCTTTGGGTCAAGGAAACACGCCTACAAGTTTGAGCGCAGCCTAATACTCTCCTAGTTAGTTTATGCGCTTGCTAAATAAACTATCATCGTTTGCGTAATAGGGTCATACGAAGACGCAGTCAAAAGGCTGGAAATTTTAAAAATTCGAAGCTATGCTTTTTCAACCGACTGTGAAGAACATGCACACGCAAAGGCCTTAGCGGAGAAAAGTCATACACGAAGAAGAAAATCAATTTTAACACAGATATAGTAGACAACTTGATGGACGTTCCTCTGTTATCACACAGCGACGTTGACTCTACTATTGAGTCAGATCAAGGTGATAATTTATCTAATTAGGAATCTACTGGATTCCAATGCTTCAACAACACTAATATCCTACTGGTATTAATTTCCGAAGTAGCTTTTTAGAATTTCGAAATCTTAGTATGAAGAAATAGGGTAAGGTGTCGAGTAACTGATAGGGGTATTGCGTGTATGAATAATTGAGAATCATTACAAAGATTAATTCAGATGTTGTGCATTTTACAGAACAAAATGACTCTTCGAGTCCTAATGGGGCTGTGCCTCTGACGCCAAAAAAGTCGTTCAGAAGAATAAAAAACACATCGAAAAATCCACAAAAAAATGAGAAAGCGGTATATATCTTTTTCTTATGATTAACCCTTTTATTGTAATGCTTTTTGGTTGTATCTATGTGTTTGATCTCATCGCATCACAGAAAGAAGAATATAAGAAAGTAGCGTGTGAAAAAATCTAATGCTCAAGCTAAGGCACTTGGCAATGCCACAGCATCATCTGCTGTTCGTACAAACCCTGTCAATGGTCTGCCTTCTCCAAAACAGATTGCCTCCTCCGAATCGAATGCAAAGAAGCCTGGTACCGAAAAGCTACTAATAGAATTTGAGGAAAATGGTAATAAATTCATCATCACATGTTCTATATTTTTACTTACTGTTCTATACTTACTTTCATGGTCCAAGAAAGTATTTGATTACAAAAATATTTTAGAATCAAGATTATGAGAGATCTTGGCTTTCATGAGCTAGCCAACTCAAAAACGTAGATTCTACAACTCCGTACGCCCGGCTGTCCGTCAGATTCCTGTACTTGAAGCTACAGCTCAACGGTGTGACGAATTTACTTCAAATTCGATATTTGTGTATGATTTAGTTAGGCATGTGGGCACAAATCATATTTTTAATTGTTCCCTGAAAATGAGGTGTAGTTTGCTGCTGACCGGTTCTCGATAATTGAAAGTTCATCTATAATGGCTCTAGTAATGTTCTTGAAAATTGAAATTGGAGGCAAGTGAAACGAGTATACCGTGTGTTTTCGTGGATGCGCCCCATAGGGACGCCGGATTATAGGCAACCCAAAAGACAAGCGTCTGGTGTCGAGATTAAAACTGGCATGGACAATGCGAACTACGTAGATAGTTGTGGAAACTGAGCGCGGGAAATGATTACGACGCGCTGGAGGAGATGGAATCGCATTGGGGCAAGTCGGTCGCAGATTTTGAAGGTTATGCGCGGCTGTCAGATGAGATCAGATACGAACAGATGATACAAGTATCAGCCGACTGCGGATGACGTGAAGTGCGATTATTCAATAATGATAGCTAATCGAATAAAATTAGCAGTGATTGCCTGAATATTACCAGACCTTCAGAGGTTAGGATGCATTATGGACTGGTGCACCGATTTGCCCCAATGCGATTCCATCTCCTCCAGCGCGTCACAATCATTTCCTGCGCTCAGTTTCCACAACTATCTGCCTAGTTCGCATTGTTTATGCCAGTTTTAATCTCGACACCAGACACTTGTCTTTTGGGTTGCCTATAATCCGGCGTCCCTATGGGGCGCATCCACGAAAACACACGGTATGTGAGGAGACCTCATTGAGAAATAGTTTACTACGAACTGACTATCGATTATTTTTTAAATTGATAAACCCATGAAATTCCATAAAATAACTATAGTGCTATTGTAGTATTTTAATCAATAGGAATTTCGAACACACAACACCCAACGCACAATACTTGGAGACGATGGAAAAGTATGCACGGCACTGTCGGACCATTTATTTATTGCCCATTCTGCTGATTCGTATCAAATATTTGCAGATCTGAAAACCGTTCTCGTGAAATCGTTTCTGAGTTTAACGCGTCAGCAAATAGTAATATTTTCGGAGATCGTATCAATCCAAAAAAGCCTTCAGTCAATCTTAGAGAAAATGACTCAAATCAACGGGGGAGATGAGATAGGACAGCGAGAAACTGATCCACGAGAAACGCTAGGCGAAAGCACTGGTTTCGAGTTTCCTCTAAATACCATTAGGACTTCGAAGAATTTGATAAAAAACTAACAACGCCGAAATTCAGAGATCAGCTGGTGAATTGTAGCACTTAAAGATTGGGGAGGGAGACATGAAGTTGAAGTTCGTAACGTTAATGTAACAGAGTTTTCGGAACAAATTCGCTATTTCGTGACTCGAATGTTGTTAAATTAACAAAATTGACGAGGTTGGTGTGTTTAACTCACTCCAGAAAATTATGCATTATATTTTGATGTTTTTGAACTGTTAAAGTTACAAAATAAAGCATTTCTTTCCCATTATTTCGTTGCGTTAACATTACGAATTTCAACCTCATGAGGGAGATCCTAGTCAAAAAGTCGATTCATGTAGTACAAAGCTATAGTAGAAAACGTCAGATCGTCAAAAGCGTACTCCATTCGTCGATTATAGTATGAGGTAATTGGATGCGAAGTGTCGACTTGCCGCGCTGAAAATTAAGACGTTCAGATCTGATTTTTCATACTATACATTTAACATAGATTATATTAGCATTGTAGATTTTTTGACTAGGGTCCGCCCTTGAAGTGTTTCGAAAGTTCAAAATATGTACACTTTTCAACTCCTAATGCGAAAATTGTTTCTAGAAGAGAGAAATTGGTTTTATGGTCGACTCCAAAGCACCTTTGGTACGCAGTGTCACACACATCACGAAAAAATGCATGGCCCGAGTTGTTGTACGAAGCTATACAGCTGTAAAGGAGGTTAAAGGGAAACGTGTATTCAAATCCACGACCTTCCGTTCCTGCATACAGGGTAATGTCGTTTTCCTGTTTTGCCATTAAAAACATTAATCCGTAGGTGAGCCTACTGTCGGCGCAAAAAGGTTTGGCCCCTCAATTCGAGAGATCCTAACTTCTAGAAAAAAAATGATACAGCATAGAATCAAAAACTGTCGTAAAGCGTCGAGTTTTCTGCGTCTAATGATCATTCAGAAATTTCGATTGAGCAATCACGTGAGCCGCCATGATCTCCGAAAGGTTGAAAAACGTAGTTTTTACGGAGTCCATCGGTGTACGTTGACTTCAACTCGTCACCGTTGGTCTGAAGAGAGGATTAAAAATCTGCAAAAATTCAGAAAGATTCCCGAATCCTTGACGAACATAACTGTGCTTTTGAATTTGAAAAATGTTCGAAAACCTGGACACCAGGTGGAAAAAAGTCCGATGATGTGATCTGGCAAACGGCTTGCTACAGGTGAATCCGAGCTAGCTCAAATTTTTTGTTGGAATATACACTATTTAATTCCATAATTAGTTTCCGGTTCACAAGACTAATCTTGCTAAAATCGACGTCGATAATTTTTCTAAATAGCGAGGGGCTCCGTGTGCCAGAGTCGCGATATTCGTCGCTGTATTTCCCCTCGTCCCTCCCGCCTGCCGACGCAATTGTTGCTCGCTTTTCTCGTGCACACATATAGTATAGCGAAGTCTCAATCATAGCTCGCGGTCCGTGTACACATACAGGGAATTTCTGAGGAAAGTAGCCATCCTTACTATAGGCAACCCAAAAGACAACCCGAGATTGAGTCTACGACTTTGGCTGCTGCAAAACTGGAATAGGGGATCGGCGAGAGTGGACTAGCAGACGGCTCTCTGTCAAACGTCGCGGTTAAAAGTCAGGTTAAGAAGACAATAACATCGAGATGTAAACTGACAAGTGAGTGAGTTGTGAGTTGATTTGGCGAATGCGAATCGGAGAATTATCTGTGAAAAAGTTACGGTCAAGAAAACGGTTGATTCGGGATATCAACTTCGTGTTGTCAAGAAGCAGCTCATTTGTGTATTTGGTAAATTAACTTCGGTAAATAAATTTGAGCAGGTAGGTGAACGAACATTTATTTACAAAATAATTGGAAATGGGCAAGTACTCGTTCACCGTCGTATCGTTGATTATTTTGCAGAGTTTCGATTTGAGGTAGGCTTCGTTGCGAGACAGGCTTCAAGACGGGGCAGGATTGAATACGAGGCAGGCTTTGAGGCGAGGCAGGCTTTGATGCAAGGCAAACTGCGATGCGAGGCCGGCTTTGAGGGGAAGCAGGATTGACTACGAGGCAGGCTCCGATGCGAGGCAGGTTTCGATGCGAGGCAGGCTTCGATGCAAGGCAGGCTTCGATGTGAGGCAACGATACGACGGTGAACGAGTACTTGCCCATTTCCAATTATTTTGTCAATAAATGTTCGTTCACCTACCTGCTCAAATTAATTTACCGAAGTTAATTTACCAAATACACAAATGAGCTGCTTCTTGACAACACGAAGTTGATATCCCGAATCAACCGTTTTCTTGACCGTCACTTTTTCACAGATAATTCTCCGATTCGCATTCGCCAAATCAAATGAGGCTGAAATTAGCGGCCAGAGCTAGCGGCCAAACGTAGTGAAAATCTCCAAAAGTTAACAATATGCTATATTTGTTTGCATTCAATTTGATGAAAGTATTGGCTTTTCACAGGATTTGATGAAAGATTTGACTGTTAATTTTTCCTGCCATTTTTTAATCACTTTTAATACGTTTGGCCGCTAGCTCTGGCCGCTAGTTTCAGCCTCATCCAAATCAAACTCACAACTCACTCACTTGTCAGTTTACATCTCGATGTTATTGTCTTCCTAACCTGACTTTTAACCGCGACGTTTGACAGAGAGCCGTCTGCTAGTCCACTCTCGCCGATCCCCTATTCCAGTTTTGCAGCAGCCAAAGCCTTTTGGGTTGCCTATAGTAAGGATGGCTACTTTCCTCAGAAATTCTCTGTATACATGGAAAAACGAAAATCGCTAGCAACAATAGCGTCGGCAGGCGAGAGGGAAGAGGGGAAATACAGCGACGAATATCCTGACTCAGGCACACGGAGCCCCTCGCTATTTTGAAAAACTATCGACGTCGATTACAGCAAGATTACTATTGTGAGCCGAAAACCAATTACGGAATCAAATAGTGTATATTCCAACAAAAATTTTGAGCTAGCTCGGATTCACCTGTAGCAAGCCGTTTGCCAGATCACATCATCGGACTTTTTTCCACCTGGTGTCCAGGTTTTTGAACATTTTACAAATTTGAAAGCGCAGTTAAGTTCGTCAATGGTTCGGGAATCTTTCTGAATTTTTGCATATTTCTAATTCTCTTTTTAGACAGACGGTGACGAGTTGAAGTCAACGTCCACTGATGGACTCCGTAAAAACTACGTTTTTCAACTCTTCGGAGATCGTAGCGACTCACGTGATTTTTTAATCGAAATCGCGAAATAATCATTAGACGCAGAAAACTCGGCGCTTCACGACAGTCTTTGATTCTATGCTATATCATTTTTTTTAGGAATTATGATCACTCGAATTGAGGGGCCAAACCTTTTTGCGCCGACAGTAGTTTGACGCGACGAAAATGTGAACTAAACATTTTTATTCGTTTTCTACAGAAACACGTCTAAGTTTGGATTCTTCGTAGTGGTTTCATACCTTATGTGATAATCATCCAATTTTGTACATTTCACGTTAATCCACCAGTAGGTCATTAACCTGGGCTACGGAAGGAATTCCACTTCCTAAAAAAGTTTCACTTCTGCTGTCCTGCTCTTAGCCAAAACATACTTAAAGTCTCTATAATTTCACTAAATCTTTTCATCCTACTCCAAAAATCCGAGCATATTTTTGGTACTGTGTATCTCTCACATACCGAGAGATTTTGGTGGAAGTTAATACTCAGTCACAGCCAATTCGGCAAGCTCCAGGTTATTCGTTTGTTTATTGCAGGCTGGCCATCCCCGTTTTCTTATTTTCCGACGCATGAATCATCTCTCATGGTATACAGAGATCTACGTCAATGTTTGCCGTAATCGAAAACCAGATAAGCTACCAATTCAATCATTTCTGCATGAAATCTGATAAATTAAGATACCAAACGTGTGTTTTTGGACGCCGAGTGGCATCATGCGTGAGAGAACGCTGATTTAGTGCAGCTCTAAATGATGAAATGAATTCTCTAGTCGATAACCAACCTGAAACAATTTGTTGGAAATTTCTAAACAACGGAATATTGCTCCACTTTCTGCCAAAACGATACATTAATTTCCAAAGTTGAATTCCAAAGGGTCAAGTGGTGTAGGAGTTTTGGCTCTTCACGTTTTTGAGTTGATAACGCGTCTTTGATAGACGAAAAGAGTAAGCAACAGTAATCCGTACGATTAGCATCATCATTGAATGAATCAAACAGTGACAATCAATTTTTTCATGTTCAACAATTCCAAAAATATCAACATAAAGATGATGCTAATGATGTAAGGTTTGTCGATCACGAGAAGCATTGACATGGGACTCTGCATTATCATCAGAAATGATTCCGTAAATGTATTTTTTGTGTCCTCATTCGGAAGCGAGAGTTAAGTCTTTTTAAATCAGAATTCAATTCGTTAGTTTTTGACAATGCTGATCAAACATGAAAATGATTGTCCTCTAGTTCCAAATGTCTTCATGCGGCAGCAATCGAATAAATAATTCCTACATCGACAAAATCAAACGCGACGTTGTTCCAACTTCAGAATAATACAGGGTGGTCTTTTTTAATCGCCCCAGGCGAATATCTCGAAAACTAAAACAGATACGAAAAAAAGTTAAATACAAAACTTGGAAGGTTTCGAGGGGGAAAGATGATGATGAAATGTGTTGACTTGTGGACTTTGCCATATCTGAGATATCGCTGGTAACTTCGAATTTTAGACAGGCAACACATATTTTAGGTATGAGCAACGAATGGCAAAATCAACGACTAATTCAAATACGGAGAGCGATGAAAAAAATTTTATGATTACGAAAATGTTTTTTCTGGATTTGTTACGTCCGGCCTACAGCCAACTTCACCTTTGCCTTTATCTGGAATCCCACACTGTTCATCCTGTACTCCTATTTCGCCACCTTTTCTCACGCTGACCCGTTGCACACGGCTCTAGCAAGTGCAACGAGTCAGCAATCCTTCAATTCCCACCTTCCACTGTCCTCCACATTATGAGGAATCTCTCATCTATCTTCTCTACTGTTTTCTCTAACCCTACTTACTCCTAATTCGACTTTTCAAGTACTCACTTCTAATTTAACATCTCAACCGACTCACTTCGTATCTTGCACTTCATCACCCAAGTACTTTCCTTCCTGCAGACCATTACATTGGATAATAAGCTTTGTTACTCGACGTATTGACTATCATTCATTTACCGAAGTCACCATCCCAATCCTCAACTCGGGTGTAGAACCTTCGTATTTTGAGTCAGGAGGATTCCCCGACATCACAGATTTATTTTTATTTTTATTTTATAATGTAACGTCCGTATGTTACGTGCCCCGCACATACCGACTCCCTTATCCTATCACCCGAAACCTCGGAAATCACGCCACGCTGACCCGTTGCACTCAGCACTGTCGGATGCAACGAGTCAGCTATTCTAATTCCCCTACCCATCCTTTTTTCTCCTCATCTCCAGTTCCCCTGACTTCTACCTAACACATCCCGTCACATTACTACTTCACTCCATACCCATACCCCAACTTCACCTTTTGTCACAATCTAGTAGCTGTAGTCGAATAATTGGAAATATACAATATTAAGATATACGTCACACCATCTTTATTTACAACGACCACCCTCTTTAACACGGGAGAAGGACCGTGTATACGTTACATTGATGGCAGCGGTGAGCCCCGTGATTGAGGATTGAGTGTTTGTGACTCACCTCGTGAGAAGTGCAGTTTCAAACTATAGTGACAAATAAGGCACGTAGTCGCCATATCAAACAAACCAACGAAAATCCAACAACAAAACGCACTGGAACAGACCCTCACACGTCAGCGAATCCACTTCGAAACGTCACGTCAACGACGTCCGTAAATTACAAATCCACAGAAAATCCAAAACTCAACGACACCAATAGAACTACAGCTAGTAGACCCACACCAAACCACGAACGCCGAAGGTCGCAGCGACGACTTCACGACAACGATACTGGAGAAGGCGTCACCTGAACCACAACTCCCGAACAACATTTCCTCGAGACTAACTTGGCAACCGCCACTACCTACAGATAGTACAGCCGAAAGACGATATTCAACCTTATATCTCTCGAAACACCCATCGTACTGTAAGTCCATCCATTAGACAATAAGCTAGAAATCACAAGCACCAAAATGGCTAACCCAGATGAACCTACTGTTTCATACTTACCGTTGAAAGTAGCAGCTTTGATAATTCCGACATTTGACGGTTCGAATATTTCAGTAAAGTCATTCATCGCAAAGGTAGAAAACGCAAGAACCCTAATAAACCCACGAGACGTGCTACTACTCATTATAGTATAATATAGATAATGCGATGTCTTTGAATTCGTCACTATATCTCCTTCGCGAATTTTTAACACCTGACAATCGTAAATGTGTTGAAAATAAAGTTTGGGCTTCCTTCGAAAGATGAACAGCAGACTGATTGATAATAGACTCTATTTCTGAAGTACTTTGATTTTTGTCGAGCTTATGACGTTTCAATCGATAAATCTTGTTTCTTAGTGCAGCAATCGTTCGTTTTTGTGCGTTCAGTCGCAGAGATTTTGGTGTCAATAGATTTCTAAATCCAGGTGGTGTAGATCTCGATATTTGTTTCGGTGAATTATTTGTGGGTTCGATATTTGTCTTCCGGTCAGGAGTTTGTATCCGTGCTGATGTTCCAGGAGTACCAATGAACAACGGTTTTCTCGGAGTATCAAGTATTCGTCGTGGGGTTTTCAGTATCGGTGTCTGAGGAGTTTCATTACAGGCTAATTTTGGTGGCGTTGCTGTTGGTGTAGTTAGTCGTTCTGTCATGGTCTTCATCATCGACGGTTTGGATGTCAGAGTGGAACATGACAATTGGCTTGGATTACAATCTGCATTGATCGTGAGCGGTTGCTTTGTATCAGTAAGAGTAGTTTCGTCATCTAATATGAGAAAACATAAAAACGTCTAAGATTTTATGGAATAATGTCAACAGCAGGTCAAATAATAAATAAGTGGTATAATGAAAAATCTTGTGGTATCATAAAATATACAGCTTTATTTTGAATACACTTATGTAATAATAATGAGGCTGAAACTAGCGGCCACAGCTAGCGGCCAGACGTATTGAAAGTGATTAAAATATGGCAGGAAAAATTAACAGTCAAATTTTCCATCAAATCCTGTGGGAGCCCAATACTTTCATCAAATTGAATGGAAAAAACTATAGCATATTGTTAACTTTTAGAGATTTTCACTACGTTTGGCTGCTAGCTCTGGCCGTTAGTTTCAGTCTCATCTAATAATATGGTACTAATGCCATACGAATGTGTTTTTCTAGTTTGATAATTATGTACAATTTCAGAAAGGAAGCTAATTTGAACAATTCCATTTTTATAATTGACAAATACACAAAACGATCAGTCAAATGTCAACAAATGTTTGGAATTCAGGCATTGAATTATATTTACAAAAATTTTCTAAATGTTGTTTGAATTTCAAGGTTTGTTCAAATTCTTTAACAGCTGAAACTTTCATGAGTTTGTGTCAGCGAATAAGTGTTTCATGTCGCGCGTGTATGTATCCCTGTTCAACGCTACAGTGACACTGTCTTTATCGGCCGTCGTGAAGAAAGTGTTGTGGTTATTCCGAAGGAATCGACGTGCTTTGTTTAAACTTTGTGCAGTAAGCCGGTCTTCTATGCTAATATGTTTGTTACTCCGCGTGTGGTGTTCAATGTTAGTTAACAAGAACAAATCTTCGGCACCCCGATGGGTTCTCCGGTGTCGCCAGTTTTGGCAGACATAGTTATGGTGGACTTGGAGCGTGAATGTTTGGCTAAACTAGATTTCAAACCCGTATTTTACTATCGTTATGTTGATGATGTTATCACGTGCATCCCTAAGTCTAAGATTGACCAGGTTTTAAACGTCTTCAATAGCTATCATGAGAGACTACAGTTCACCCATGAAGTGGAACAGGAAAGAAAGCTCAGTTTTCTAGATGTACAAGTCATCAGGGACGAAAATAATGTGTTAATTACTAACTGGTACCGGAAACCTACTTTTCCGGGTAGATTTTTGAACTTTAATTCCACACACCCGATCTCTCAAAAAAGAGGCATGGTTTTTAATCTAGTAGACAGAGCTGTCTCTTTGGCTCACCCAAAGTTCCACAATGACAACTTAACTTTAGTGCGAACCCTACTTCGAGCAAACAATTATCCTGCTTCCTTTTTTGAAAACTTGATCACTAAAAGACTGCAACATTTGAGGGTTAGGAATATACGGACTAAAGAGAACATTATTATCACGCTCACTGACCCTGATCTTTGTACGACGGTATTATCTGTTTCCAATCCGTTACCTAGGTTTAAGAACAAGGTGATTTGCATTCCCTACGTTAAAGGGTTTTCAGAGAGGTTGGGTAGTACCCTAAAAAAATTTGATTTCACTCCAATACCAGTGGTGAACAATAGCTTAAAATCTCTGGTTACCAAAGGGAAAGATAGAGATAAGAAAGAAGACCAATGTAATGTAGTGTACAGGATTAACTGTAAGGATTGTTCTGCTTCGTATGTAGGTGAGACAAAACGTCAACTTAAGACTAGGGTTAAAGAACATAGAGATAATATTAAGAAAGATTCCAGTGCTCTGTCAGTAGTTTCAGTACACCAATTAAAGCACAAACATAATCTAGATTGGGATAATGTAGTGATACTGGATAAAGAAACGGTGTGGTCCAAAAGGATCACATCGGAAATGTTACATATAAATCTACAACCGAACAGTCTTAACAAAAAAGAAGACACAAAAAAACTACATTTACCCTACTCGAATATGTTAACACGTCTTAGATCTAGGAGCTATTCGGATCTTTAAATTGTTCTTTAATAAACAGCCTCTGATGAGGGCAGAAACAAACGTCAGGCAACATTCAAACACATGACTCGGCTTGATTGATTAAGACCTTTCCTACAATCGCTTCCTATGTTTGACTCCAGTAGTACCCGCTAATATATTTGAAATTGAATACAATATTACAACATCCTTCCACAATTGAAAAACATAATAAACAATGACGAGTAATAGTAAGCAACAACATGCTCAAAAACATTCTTTCAATGACACACCTTCTTCATATACATCGAAGACAATTTTTAATCGAGAAAATCATTTTCTTAAGCCTATTTCGGTTACAAAGTATTCTAATTTATTCTTAGGTGTAGGTTTGGTAAGAGCGTCGGCTAATTGTTGTTCGGATGGAACAAAGTCGACTATTATCTCTCCCTCACCTATGCGCTCTTTTACGAAGTTTCGTCGTAGTTTTATGTGTTTGGTCCTTGCACTAAAGTTAGCGTTTCTAGAGAAATCTATTGCGCCTTTGTTATCGCATCTAACATGGAAGGGTTCAGGTTTTTGTATTTTTAATTCGACTGTCAGTCTCCTAAGCCAAATAGCCTCTTGGACCGCTGCTGACAACGCGGAGTATTCTGCTTCCGAGCTCGATAGCGCAATCGATGCTTGCCGCTTGCTATTCCAAGAAATTGCTCCATTTTGAAGGTGAAAAACGTATCCTGTAACAGACCGCGAGTCAATTTCGTCTGTCCCCCAGCTTGCTTCACTGTAACCGATTATTTTGTTGTTGCTTCCTTTTGAGTAGGTTAATTTGTAATCTGAGGTGCCCTTTAAATAACGGAATACTTTTTTTACCGCGTGCCAATGCTCTTCATTATACATGTTGTTGATCCTACTCATAGAACTGATAGCGAAGGCTAGATCTGGCCTTGTCGCTTGGAATAAGTACATAATTGATCCTACTGCGTTTTGATATGGTATAATGTAACAAAATTTCTCTTATGACTGATCCCAGTTCGGTCTCATTTCCTATCAAAGTGAATATCTTTGAATCCTGTTTGGATTTTTTTGTGTCATAGAAATCGCTACTTCGATTATTTAACAAAATTTCTTGTCAAAAACTTAACGTTCTCGCTAAGTAAATTGCTTCACCATTTTCTGAGGTTGGTTCTGGGACTACGTACACGTTTAAATGGATTTATAAAAATTGAGAATAATTATATAGTGTAATGTGATGGACAAATCGACGAACCTGCAGGCTTTTCAACCGTTAGGCTTGTACAATTTTGCTTGACAATTTTCTTATACTTATAAAGACTTATTAATATGTTATAAATTATACAATAATTATAACCGTGGAGTTTTTAGGCTCGTTGGTACAGAATTATTGTCCTTATAGGAGTTTACGCGCCGTGACCTCAGAGTTCTTAGACCCGTCGGTGTTGCACACGTAATTGTGAATATTTGATAAATTAATATATCCGCGACCTCAGAATCTTACGACCCGTCAGTGTTGAATTATATCAATTCGGTAGGAAAATCGAATAATACCTCGGAGTATTTAACTCGTCGGCTTTAGGCGATTTTTTAGGATGTTGATGTGTTATTACACTCGTGTCCTCGGAGTTGGTCTCGTCGGAGTTGACGTGTAATACGGAAATGATAATAATCTTTTCTACAGAATTATTGATTCTGTTAGAATCGATTATTTAGGAGTTTGATAGGATGTCTTGTTTATTTAGGTTGATTAAATACTGTTTCGCGAGTATTTGCTATTGCAAATTATCATTCGTGGAAGTTTGCTTACTTTTGAATCTTGATTTTAAATTTACGACTCTTTGAGAGTTATTATTTGTGACGACTGACGTGATTGAGTAACTCAAAGTCTAGAAGTCCCGTCCCTCGGACGCTATTCCTTTTATAGGCAAAATCCCCACCAATTTCGGCAACGCGTGAGCTACCGTTTGTACACCCCGACCTCTTGCCGCTGCTGCGTCTACAAACGGTGTATAAAGTCTATTCAAACGAACTTCTTCGAAGTTACTTTTATTGGTTTGCTGTCTTCATATTTTACACATGAAATTAAAATCTGTCTTTTTTCATATCTATGACTTATAAACTAAATATCTTCGCTATATCTTGATATCTTCTTGATTCTTGGGTGCGTTTTCTTTTATCGAAATATATCCTGGCTCCATTGGTGTGCTGACTGCGTTGCATTCGTCCATGTGGAAAATCTTGAGGATGGACTTGACATAATCGGATTGGTCCAATTGGATAATACCTTTTGACCTATATCTTCTCACGTTGATGTCGAAGCACTTTCTTGTTTCTCCCAAATCTTTCATGGAAAAGGTCGAAAAAAGTCCTTGCTTCAGAATAGCTACAAGCTCCATTGAATCCGAGAAGACAAGGATGTCATCTACGAAGATTGCGACGATTATAAGTTCTTGACGTCCAAGATAATGGTATATACATGCGTCGAACTCTGATTGATGTATGTTCATACTCTTTAACTTGGTGTCCAATTTTTCGTTCCAGACCTTGCTTCCCTGGCGTAGTCCGTAGATTGCTTTCTTGAGTCGACAAACTTTTGTTTCTTGTCCTGGAACCTCGTATCCTTCGGGCTGCTGTACGTATATCTCTTCTTTTAACTCTCCGTGTAGGAACGCTGAGTCGACGTCGTAATGGAACATCTCTAAATTGCATTCGGCTGCATATGCAAACAGTAATCGTAGGGATGTTAGTCTAACGACAGGAGAATAGGTGTCGTTGTAATTGATACCTTTGGTTTAGCTGTAGCCTTTCGCCACTAATCTTGCTTTATGCGTTACCTTATTGCCATTCATTTTCTTCTTGTACACCCACTTGGTGCCTATGATTTTGCAGTTCGCGGGTGGATCGCATAGTTCCCAAGTATCATTTTTCATTATTGATTGATACTTATTTGTCATCGCCTCCAACCATGCTGCTGATTCTCCGTTATCAATGGCTGACATGTAATCATGTGGTTCGCCATAATCACTAATCGCCGAATATATCACGTAGTCGTCTAGATTTTTGGGTCGTCTGGGTACTCGACTGGTCCTTCTTGGGTGGATTGTCGTGGCATCGACGTCCGAATCCTCCTCCGAGTCTTTTCCTCCCAGGTTTTCTTGTTCGGTACTATCGTCGTTTGACGGAGACGGTATATCATCTTCCGTTGCGTCTTTTGGTTCGTCATTGGTAGAGTCTTTTGGTGCATCTTCGGGATTGGAGTGATCCTCCATGGGAAATAATACTGTTGATCTCTTCTGAACCACTTGTACATACATTTTCTACGAAGACGACATCTCGGCTGTTTACTACCTTTTTTGCTGCTACATCCCACAGGTGGCAACCCTTCTGGTTTGGGCTATAACCTAGAAGTAAACATTCTTTAGTCTTCGAATCCATCTTGTCTTTCATATGTGACCATATGTGCACGTGCGCCTTGCATCCAAATAATCTTATATGCAACAGGTCGGATTTTGATCCCGTCCATAGCTCTTCCGGGGTTTTCATCTGTGAGCATGATTTTGGTGATCGGTTCGATGAATACGAGGCTGTAGCGATAACCTCCGCCCAAAATTCTCTACTTAAATTAGCATCCATCATCATCGAGCACGCTTTATCTATAAGAGTCCTATTCAGTCTTTCCGCTCGACCGTTCTGTTGCGGATTATACGGAATGGTAGTCTCATGCTTGATGCCATGATCCTCGATTATGCGACGTAATCTCTCGTTTAAATACTCCCTACCATTATCACTTCTTATTGTCTTTATTTTACAATCGCACTGATTTTCAACATATTTCAAGAAATGGAAAAATGTGTCTGGCACTTCATCTTTGGTTTTCAAAAAATAAACGAAACTTTTCCCACCATAGTCATCCAGAAAGGTGACAAAATATGTCGCATTACCTATTGATTTCGTTACTATTTCACACAGATCAGTATGCATTAATACTAATTTACCGTCTGCTCTTTAAGTGTATTGCTTAAATGGCTTCCTCGCCAATTTACCCCGTATGCAGGCTTCGCACTGAAGTAATCGTTGATTCTCGTTTAAACTTATGCCTGTAGCGGCATCTTTCTCCAGAAGTTTCAGGTAATCCATATTCAAATGAGCCATCCTTATATGCCATAAGTTGATGCTCTCAGCTGTTCCGCTTGAGAACGCCTTAATGACTTGTCTAGAGTTTTTAGGTTCAGGATTATTCTTATGATCTACGCTTAACTGATATACTCCGCTCTGCGTCAGACGAGCGCTGAAAATGACTGTCCCTTCTTTGCTGACTATCACACAGCTTGTTTCCTTAAGGTGGTGCCTCAGCCGATTTGGCCCCGCCCTCCCCCCCCCCCCCCCCCTGTTGTTGATTGTCAAGTGTGGACATGGCTCACTATTTCGACTATTAGCAAAGCCTACGCTTCACTGACACAAATATGATAGGGCACGCACGTGTAATATGAAATACCGAACACATGTATGCGAAAATATGTTGATTTTAGGCAACGATGAAGTCTCAATTTGTATTGCCGCAAAACGTTGACACTAGCGATTTCGAGATTCGCGCGAGGCCATCTTTAATTCCGTCATCCTGTCACTGTCTGCGAGGCTGCGTTCATTCAGCGAGCGTTCACATCGCAGTTGGTGGCGATAAACTGAACTTGTTAGTTCATGTTATCGCCACAGCACGATCGAAGCGCTCGGAGATTTTTCGCGGCGACGGCCATCGCTTGGTGGGGGGGCTATTTGATATTCTAGTTTTCTGATTCCTTGAAATCGTCAGAATTTCAAATCTACTTCCCGAAAGGGTATAAGCCCAAAGAAAGGATCTGAATGAAGGTCAGAATTTCAATGAATTTGCAGTTTTAGGTGTTTCCTGACAATGATAAGTTTTCGTTCACAGGGAATATAATCAGGATGTATACTTCGATCCATACCCTACTGAGAATTGTGGTCTGATAAGTTATATAATGTTATGAACTAACCATCATGTCATTTATAATATAATTTATCTGATAAATTCGACCAAATATAAAAAATCCTACGTAACGAATTATACATGCATGGTTCACCAAATATAGTGCAAAATTTGGATACATTATATCTGATGGGCCGTGCCGATATGATTTATTATGTAATTTTCCATATATTGGACCAAATTCACAATATAAATCATGTTATACATGAAATTATTGATTTATCGCATTAACATTTTCAGTAGGGTATACTGATAGAAGTCATTGGATAATTGTGTAATGAGCCAATCGGATTATAATACGATACAAATTTATTATCGCATACAAGCTGAGGTACTCGTCCCCTACAATCTTTTATCGAAGATGCACAAATACATTTTGCATAAATACGTCGAAAAACAGTCAACGCATATGGCTGAAAAGTAGATTAAACGAAATGTCTTGACGAAAGAAATACAAATTCCGTGACAGGCGGGAGTATACGAACAGGCGTGAGAATTATTCCGAAACGAAATAAATCACCACAGATCACGTGGGCTAGAAGTGGGTATGCATAATATAAACGTCATCTGATGCCTGGCCGATGCTCGATATAGAGAGAACTAATTCTACATAACATACTCGCTGTATCCCTCTCAAGTAAGTTGATAGAGACCGGATCTAGGTTGTTACGATTTCACAATTTTCAAGGTAGGTGTACAAATTACGCTTTTAAATTTTCAATATGATACCCTGAGGGAAATTGTTTTCGTAATCTATCAGGGATTTCACGATCTGTAATATATGCTTTTTTCTGTCACATTCTGCTGAAATAATTTCTGACAAATAATCAATCTTGGGAAAGGGTGAGAAATCTATTCAATTTTCATGGAAAATTGTTACAATTCTTTCATTTCCACACCATGGTATCGGAATTATGAGCAGCATTGTTAGATCTCCCTACTGAGTGTTCATGTAATTATTCCTACGATGTGATAAAAGAATTCTGTGTGTAATATATCACATGATCAACCTTGGAAATTCAATTAGAGGCCTCCCACATGACTGATTGGTCAAAAAAAAAGTGAGAAAAATGAGTAGAATCACAACAACACAAAGTTAGTAACAATTGCCGTGCAGGGTTCATAATCGGGTAAAATTTAATAAAATTTGGCGCAAGAAATGAAGAAACTGTGACCAAAAAACGCGAACCCAGCTGAGGACGGTATTAAAAAATCAGGAATCCTGATTTTTGGGTATGAGTCGTACAGTCAAAAATTATAGAATCGGATAAAAACGATGAACCAGATATAATCAATCAGGTTATGATTATTTATTTGAAATAAATTCTGATTATTCATTTTTTAGTATAAGTCGTATTGGGAGCATGCAAAGCGGTAAAGTGGGGGGGGGGGGGGGGGGGGCGGCACTGACTGTCCACTTTAACACGTAACCTTGTAGGATCTTCCTAATTTTTCGCCGACAGCCGCCGCTTCAACTAGTTTCACTCCAAAAGATTTAATATGGAGAATCCCAATTTTTGAGGGCAGCACCGAACTTGCACGGTCCCAATAGTCGAAAATTATAGAATCGGATGAAAATACTGAACCAAATATAATCAATCAGATGATATTCGCTAATGCAACCGATCTACGCTCTGCTTTTCAGTGGATTTTCAATTTTTTGAACACTGCACACAGAAAATAACTTATATTACCATCAAATGAATGAGAAAAGTGAGCTTTTGATAAAAAAAAAGTGTGTGAATAGTGAGATTTGTAATAAAAGTGAACAAGTGTGAGCCCTGCAATTCAAGAAACAACTGTAACAAGCCACGTAGGCATGAATCATCATATTCGTTATGGCGAGAATCATATGGTCAACCCTGACGTTTTTTATCTTATTTGTTACATACTACATTTGATGATTCGTGAGAACATGACTTAGGCATTGTGTGATTTCTTGTGTATTTCATCGCATTCACAAGATAAATCGGATGCAGAATTCATTCACAACATTATGTGTTGATTACATGAACATTGCCATTAGGGAGCTGTCGTAGTCAAAGTTGTCAACGTGATAACTGATGTAGACGTGAGCATTCCAGTTCCAGTAACTGCTCAAACAAGTCGTTGCGATTCCCTGCTGCGAACCACATCCATTTTTCCCAGCGCCCCTAATCTCTAGCGTTTAGCGTTGCTGGTCCAAAAAACTTTGCCATCGATTCAGGTATCGCTATCTGAAATAAATTAAAATTTCTCACTCTTTTTCTGAAGGTAAAAAATACAATTAAATGAAGGGTAAGTCCGCGTCAGGTTATTATTAGGGCAAGGTTTTTTCAATGTCATCAGCTTGCCGGGATCAGCCTCAGCCACCGACAATGGTTCTATGGACGTTAGATGACGAAACAGTTTTCCTTCAGAGGCTATTATTTGAGCTTGAAAATCTCACATGTGCGTTTCAGAAAGTAAGCCACGATTAACTCACCATTTCTCATTTCTTGATAGCTTGCATTACTTTATTGCAGACATGAACAGAGCGATAATCGAATGACAATGAACTGTAGGAACCAATTATTTTCTGAAATGTACAGCTGCGCTAAAAATCTTTTTCTCTAACCACTTGAGCGACATATTCTCAAAAATTTGTGTAAGTTTGAATGGTTTTCGGTCAAGTTTGGGACGCAAGCAGACTAACGAAGCTGAAACCATACTCCTTGAAGGACCATTTCATTTACGAGTTTTGAGTTCCATCCCAGATTGAAGGACTGATGAAAATCAATCAAACTATGTGATTGGGAACACAGACACAATATCGAGAGTCTATTCCAAGCTCTCAGCACTCGAGTTATATTTTTGTGGTCAGCGTATTATTTCATTCATTTAGCTACCGTGCACAGCATCAAGTTATGTATTCTGCGGATAACTGTGACTTTTGTTCGTCAACTGGCCAGGCCAACACTCAATTTTACGCTAGTTTAATTCTCAACGTGACAAAGATATTATTGAAATCATCTGAGATTCATCAATTTTGCTCGGAAGCACTGTGAATTGGGTTCCAAAAGGAGAACAAATATCTATCGGGATGACCCGGACGTCCGGTATTCAGCTTGTGAATCTGTTACGGTGCAGCAATAGCTAATACTTTTTCGACGGAACCTCGTCACGACTATTTTTTGAGTATTATATTAGTCCAGCAATGTGTTTCGAGATCATGCATCTATCTCTTTGCATTGTGGATATTTTAATGCTTTGAAAGCGATTTACCACTTGTATTACCCGGGGTTGATTTACCTCCAAACAATTGACCTTCCTTCGAACCTGGTTCTTCTGGGAGGTGGTTCAGTTCACCTGTGGCCGGTACTGGTTCGACTGCCCAGCTGAGTTTGCGAAGGCGCATGGAAAGCGTCTTTCGCCAGTCGAGGGTTGATACCGATTGGCAGCCGCTTCGTACAGTTGCCTCGTTTGGAGAATTGAGAAGCACTGAGCGCTCTGAATCGTAATGGCATAATATTCCGCTACTGCACAACAGTCATGAGTGCAACCACCAGCTCGATTGAGTTGCATGCTAGACACCCGTTTGTATATTGCAAAATACATCCTCGATCCGCCGTATCTTGAAACAAAAGTGAATTTATTTTGCAGTGATCCCTTGTGAGTTGTCTCACGCTCATCCAAGACGTTGGTATACCTATACCGAAAGAATTTGATTATCTTCCACCTGTCAAGCTGTTTCAATTATTATAACAAGATCCCACAATACAAACCACGAATTTTCGTCAAACGATCAAACCTGCAGCTGATCGAAGACTTTTTTTAATCCAAAAACCCTGCAATTTGTATCCGAATACTGAATTGCGAGGCAGTTTTCTTTCAAAACGGAAATCATCTTCCATTCTCTGTCTTCCTTCCATGTTACAAATCAAGTTTCAACGAATCAATCCAAAACAATCTTTGGAAAGAAAAATACAATACATATTCTGAATTCGCCGACGCAGGCACCGAATTTATCACACTTCGCTCCTGACTCGGAGAGAGAAGGGTTATCACGTTACTATTCCCCTCTTTGTCGTCATGCTTTTCGGCCAGGAGGCCCCCTACATGTCTATATGCTCCAAGGAGCGAGCAAATATACATATGGGGAATTCCAGCCCAACCGGGACAGCTTTTGACCCTCATCCCTCTCGATTTTTTTCATTTTTTTTTCTGATATTCAGTAGACTGAAAGAAGTGCTTGTGATTTATTTCAAATTTTTATCTCAATTCGTTTTCGATTTACATATTATTGAAAATTCGCAATTCCCGATGATCGTCAAACGTTTAAACGCCTGTATCTCTGAATCTATCCTAGTCCAGTCGAATAGAACATGAGATCTATTCTTGAATATGTGAGGTCTGCCGATTTTTTTACGAGCTCATTTTACCCCCACGCATATGCCGGTAAGTTGTCGTCAGGAATTTCCGAAGCGTTTCGTGGCGAAAAATGTTTAAACAATTAACAACCTACTTTTTGCGATCCAACTTTTTTCCTGTAGCTTTTACAGCAAAATGTTTCATACAAAAGTTGTTCGTCTCGTCGTCCCCAAAAAAATGAGCCCTTACAAAGTCATTTATCGTTATTATTTCAACTGGAAAGAGCAATAAACAACGGGATTTTTTTGTTTCGTTTTTTGCAAGTCATTCGCCGAATTTTCAACATACGACAACAAAACTCATACTACACCTAGTATGGATTTTTTCCGAAAAGAATATGCAGGGTCGAGCTGGCTATGCATAATAGTTTCGCTGTAATAAACAATCTGCGAAAATCCTTAGAATGGCTCTAGTTTTACATATCCTAGGCTCTCATCGTGAAATAAATTCTGAGCGACAGTTTTCGATACCCACTTTCAATATACATCAAAAAATAATTTTTTTGGCGCAAAAATAGTACTCATTCCGAGGAAATGAGATTTCTGCTTATAAACGGATGGAAATAATTCCGACAATTTGCAAGTTACATGGAATGTTTTGACAGAGTCTTATTCGTCTTTTTAAGACGCAAATTTTCGAAGAAAAAAAATTGAAATATCTTTGTTAGAACCGGAGATAACGCTGTTTCGCGTATTTATTCTTCAATGCTGTTGTAATTATTATTTATGGTTGAAAAAAATACAACAAGCGCTAGAGACCTGCACAAATGAGTATGAATTTTTTCATGCACCTCAGGGCGTCTGTGTCGTTGCAAAAAATTATTGAATTGAGGCAAGCGCGGCGGAGCGCGTCCGCGCTTACGGCGAGCGTGGTGGGGGGCCACTCGGCCGCCCAATCCATGACGTCACGGCGCGCCGGACCCGCTTGATTGCAAATTGAATATCTCCGTTAAAAATTGTCGTAGAACATCGCATTTTTTTTAAAACTAACGTGCTTTTTTCCGTACAATCCGATAATTTAGTATAAATTACGTTTCTACTATTACTTACCGTGATTTTTCTCATTTTCCAACGAACGCGTCGTAAAAACTGCCGTAAGTGAATAGTAATTCGATAGTAGGTATTCGGTATTGTCATTAAGTATCGAGTTACTGACGTATTTCCATAAATGGATTGAAATATTGCAATATAATGTGTTTCGACTTGCTGGGAGTTCTGAAAGTGTGGTTTTTATCGGCCTATTATCGGCTGCAGAGAGAAAGAGATGGAAGAAAAAATTTGCGTCGGCAAGGATTGAAAGTCTACTCGAGAGGCAGATGTTCGGCAGAAAATGGAGGGGATTTAGGGACTCCAAGTATGAAATTGGTCGGGTCGGACCCTCTGTCTAGCTTTTTACGATGTAGTCCAACCGAATATCGCAGTGCGAAATATAATTTTGAAGCCTCCTGAAGAAGAAAAACTTTTGAAGTGTGCAGAAAGCACATCATTTTGGTAAGTGAGAATATTATGTTACCCCCATAATACTAAGTAATCAACTAATTTAATTGGTATACTCGTATCTACAAAATTCATATTCTTACACAATGTACATTTTACCAGTTTCGCATTTGTTTGAGAGTTGATTATTTATTCTGCAAATTAATTACAATATCATCATAACAATGTGATTCATGTAAGTTCAATCGGAATGTATTTCAGATTGGTATGATCAACTGCAAACCAGATCGATCGCAACGGGTGCAGAAAAGTGTCTAATCTGCGAGCAATCGTTGGAAGAAGGCGACACAACCACCGTGCGCGCAAGAGGTATCGAGATTCGAGTAGAGACAGAAATAGGCGCAACTTTACCTCCCGCAAAAAAAGGAGAAGATTGTGAAGATGCGGAGGCTTATATGCCATCGTTTTGTAAAATAAATATTACTCGAATGTAAGTGTCTTTTATTCATGTTACCACCACTACTACCGAATTACTATTCACTTACGGCAGTTTTTACGACGCGTTCGTTGGAAAATGAGAAAAATCACGGTAAGTAATAGTAGAAACGTAATTTATACTAAATTATCGGATTGTACGGAAAAAAGCACGTTAGTTTTAAAAAAAATGCGATGTTCTACGACAATTTTTAACGGAGATATTCAATTTGCAATCAAGCGGGTCCGGCGCGCCGTGACGTCATGGATTGGGCGGCCGAGTGGCCCCCCACCACGCTCGCCGTAAGCGCGGACGCGCTCCGCCGCGCTTGCCTCAATTCAATAATTTTTTGCAACGACACAGACGCCCTGAGGTGCATGAAAAAATTCATACTCATTTGTGCAGGTCTCTAGCGCTTGTTGTATTTTTTTCAACCATAAATAATAATTACAACAGCATTGAAGAATAAATACGCGAAACAGCGTTATCTCCGGTTCTAACAAAGATATTTCAATTTTTTTTCTTCGAAAATTTGCGTCTTAAAAAGACGAATAAGACTCTGTCAAAACATTCCATGTAACTTGCAAATTGTCGGAATTATTTCCATTTGTTTATAAGCAGAAATCTTATTTCCTCGGAATGAGTACTATTTTTGCGCCAAAAAAATTATTTTTCGATGTATATTGAAAGTGGGTATCGAAAACTGTCGCTCAGAATTTATTTCACGATGAGAGCCTAGGATATGTAAAACTAGAGCCATTCTAAGGATTTTCGCAGATTGTTCATTACAGCGAAACTATTATGCTTAGCCAGCTCGACCCTGCATATTCTTTTCGGAAAAAATCCATACTAGGTGTAGTATGAGTTTTGTTGTCGTATGTTGAAAATTCGGCGAATGACTTGCAAAAAACGAAACAAAAGAATCCCGTTGTTTATTGCTCTTTCCAGTTGAAATAATAACGATAAATGACTTTGTAAGGGCTCATTTTTTTGGGGACGACGAGACGAACAACTTTTGTATGAAACATTTTGCTGTAAAAGCTACAGGAAAAAAGTTGGATCGCAAAAAGTAGGTTGTTAATTGTTTCAACATTTTTCGCCACGAAACGCGTCGGAAATTCCTGACGACAACTCACCGGCATATGCGTGGGGGTAAAATGAGCTCGTAAAAAAATCGGCAGACCTCACATATTCAAGAATAGATCTTTATACATTTTTGGTATAATTCGACTGGACTATCCGTCGGATTACAAAATGTGAGTATATAAAATTCATCGGAAAGAAGTGTACTTTCCGAAGAAAATATTTTTGGATCATTGTGCCTCGTCCTTCATAGTGAAATCTTCGTTTAAACATGGAAAATTGATTTTTCTCAAACTATGACATGATTCAAAAATTTCCAAAAATTCTCAAAAATATTCCGAAAAAAGACAAAAATTTTCAGCTATGGCTAATCGTGGGCCTCGGCCGCTTTCTATTTTCAACAGAATTTTCAATTGATTATTTTGAATTTTTCTCAAATTTTTGATAGAATTTTAATTGATTCGATTCAAAATTTATTTTGAAATTCTTTTGAAAATTGAAAAAAAAATTATGGAATCAATTTTCAACAGAATTCTGATTGATTTAACTAAATTTGTTTTTCAATTTTAAATTGAATTTCAATTAATTTAATTAAAATTTCGATTTAAATTCTGTTAAAAATAGAAAGCAGTCGAGGCCCACGTCCCCGTCAAAATTTTTGTCTTTTCTCGAAGTATTTTTGAGAGTTTTTTGAAAATTTTGAATCATGTCATACTTTGAGAAAAATCGATTTTTCATGTTTGAACGAAGATTTCACTATGAAGGACGAGGCACAATTATCCAGAAGTACTTTTTTCGAAAAGGACACTTCTTTCCGATGAATTTCATATACTCACATTTTGTAATCCGACTGATAGATTCAGAGATACAGGCGTTTAAACGTTTGACGATCATCGGGAATTGCGAATTTTCAAAAATATGTGAATCGAAAACGAATTGAGATAAAAATTTGAAATAAATCACAAGCACCCCTTTCAGTCTACCGAATATCAGAAAACAAATGAAAAAAATCGAGAGGGGTGAGGGTCAAAAGCTGTCCCGGTTGGGCTGGAATTCCCCATATACATACAAGCGAGCGTAGCGGCGAAGTTGTGCGTCAGGCCCCAGCGCGACGTCGTTGACTCGTACCGACTGCCGCGTCGCCGTTAGACGGCGAGAGAGAAAGAGAACGAGGCTCTCCGCCTGAAGTATGCTTCTTTCTCCGACTAGCGTTGTCAAAGGGAGGCTCAGCGCCCCCTGCCCTGTCTTCTATTTTTACATGACCATTTGAAACTGAGGAGCAGAACGTTATAATTTGTAACATGTTCAAATAATATGTAGGTTAGTAATTTATACACGCAGAATCCATGTATTCCGAGAAGCGAATTGTCATGTCAAGTTACAAAAAAATAATAAATAATAAAAATAAACAATAACACATGAGTGTTATAATAAAATCAATCTAGGTTGTTCTATGACTTGAGCTTGATAGGTGATCATTTTCATGGAATTATCCCGTCCCCGAGGAGCAACGTCCATACACGCTGGCTAGCAGAAAAAGGATTTATTTCTATAAATACTGAAATTACCAACTACACATGAATATTATCGTACATGGTATCCCACTTGATTTTCTCCACACAATTATTTGGGTGAACAGAATAGCATTTACCGTGTCCAGTCATCGCATAATGAATGACAGGCTGAATGATAAGATAACGAATAGAGAGAAACAAGTAGATTCGCTCTGCCTCGTGGTCGGCTAGACACTGACTGTCCTCCCTCGAGTTCGGGCGTCCTCGGCCAAACTCGGCCGAACTCGTGGTCCGGACGTTCGCGTAGAGTCTCGCCTCACACTTTACAGTAAGTATACGCTATGCCCCGACTATCGTACTGTACCAATAGCGTCAACGATACACGGTCCTGCTATGCTACCCTCACTCTCGAAAGGGATAGGAGTCGAGCTTTTCCTCGTATAGGTTACCAAGTATCGGACAAGGGGACTGAATATACAATAACCTACAACAATATGAAAACCAACTATTCGCTCACTTGTGAATGTATTCGCTGTCTGTCGACGAAAAATTCACAAAAAAAATGAACTAGCTCTTCGACTCTTCTGACGTAACAGCCACACGGACAGAGAATGACTGTTGAATTCATGCTCTCCCCAGCACGATACTTGTGTGTTCCATTTTTTCTTCTTGCCACAGTTTACTATTTGTTTATTCATTTTTAATATTGTTATCATTATGAACATCTTTTTCCAATGACAGTTTTTTCCCAGAGTTATAAACTTTGCAGTTTTCCCTGCGAGTGACTCCGAACAATGCGCAAGCCGCGCAATTTCGTCGATGCAACGATGCACCGGAATCTCGCGAAAATCTACGCTCGCAAACCGAAGCTCGTGCCTCCTTCGGTCCGGCCGCGCTAAAGTCTTATCTCACCCGACAGAGTCGCAAGCGGATTTTCGCGAGCGGGGTTCCACGGTAACCGGTTGACCATTCGCCGCGACGCGCGACGTCCCTGGCAACTGGTCGTTCGGGCCCGTATTTCCGTTGTAGGTGGCGCACGCAGCAATTATATTCGCGATTTTTTATCCCTCCCCCCCCCCCCCCCCCCCCCTCCCGCCTCGTATGCAGCCGTGTATGTACATATCTCCACATTAGTGATTTCGGCGATCACTTCTCAGTCGTTCCGAAGCAACGGTTTGGGTAAGTAGATTGTTTCGAGATGCAGCTCGCTTGACTACCGCGAAACCTTGTGCATACTCCCCGCGAGGGGTATGGAAATCAGGATCTATTGAAATGTGGCTGTAACGAAGTAACATGTAATACCACAGAGCTTTTCAAGTTTCCTCGAATTTCAATTTAATGTCGGTAACTGTTTCATACATATCCTTTCGATCGAACTCGGACCATTTCCATCGTGTTATACCGGAATAATTTTCCGTGAAATCTGTATTGATCGCATACGAGTTGCGTTGATATAGTCGTATTTCACATTGGTATTCATGCTTTTATTAATTTAAACAATTCGGGAAATCACTCGTACATGGGCCCCGTGCGGTGCATAACCGACGAATAGCACAAAACGTATGAACAAGGTTTCGCTTTACGTATTATATGTATGTACACCCAGGGACATTGATTCTGTCGCGCCTTATGCATGCAACCGGAGTGACAATTGAAAAATCGGTTGGCAATAGTGGCGGTAATTAGAGAGCAGCTGACTCCACTGCGCTAGGCCATTGACTGTCAACGGCGAGACTACGCGAGCGAAGCTCGTGGTCGCCGCGATTCGCAATTATACCCTCGATCCATATAACCTCAAATATGAAATGTCATAGTGGGAATCCGGTGCCTCTAGTAGTGGAAGGCAGGCACGCGAGAGTCTGGTCTTGTGGTTGAGCGAATTACCAGTTACTGACGCTGTCCCAATTATTGACCATTTTCGATGATTTCTTGTGAAATTATAAAAAAAACGACGCGTCTATCAGTCCGGTAACTGGACGAATAACCTCAAATTATTCGTCCGGAAACTCAAATTGCCGAAATAATAATGAATAAATAATAAATAATAAATAACAATTGCGAATCGCGGCGACCACGAGCTTCGCTCGCGTAGCCTCGCCGTTGACAGTCAATGGCCTAGCGCAGTAGAGTCAGTTGCTCTCTACATTACCGCCACTATTGCCAACCGATTTTTCAATTGTCACTCCGGTTGCATGCATAAGGCGCGACAGAATCAATGTCCCTGGGTGTACATGGGGCTTTCCATCCACTTTCGCCCACATTTGACCGCGATATTTTTTGTTTTGCGTAATTTTTGAATATGTTGTAGTCCTATATCAAAAGATAGTTTTTTGATTTTTTTCACATTTTTTTGGAAAACCGGTTTTTCAAATAAACAAGTCAAACTTCGAGAAGAATACATTCTTTAAAAATTCTTAAAAAAAATCACCGATATGCTTCGTTCGAAACTTGATTTTTTTACTCTTGTCCGATCGTGGACGGTCGAGATCTTCTATTTATCCAACTAATTTCAAAATTGAAAAATCGTTTTTCAACTCTCAAAAGTATTCTTCTGGCCTCATAGCATATATTTTTGATGGAAAAAACACAATCCGACGAATGTTTTCACCAGCCCGACGGTCCCCAACAAACAAGACTAACGATTCATGGAAAAAAAAATAATACCCATGTGAAGTCCACGGGAGAATTTTAATTTCTTCAGTTCTTTTGTTTTTTTTTTCATAAATCGTTGGTCTGGTTTGTTGAGGATCGTCGGACTGGTGAAAACATTCGTCGGATTGTATTTTATTCATCAAAAATTAATGCTATGAGGCCAGAAGGATACTTATGAGTATTGAGAAACGATTTCTCAATTTTGAAATTGGTTGGAAAAATATAAGATCTCGACCGTTCACGATCGGACAGGTGTAAAAAAATCAAGTGTCGAACGTAGAATATCGGTGATGTTTTTCAGAATTTTTAAAGGATGTATTCTTGTCAAAGTTTGTATTATTTATTTAAAAAAACGGGTTTCCGAAAAAATTCGAAAAAAATCAAAGAACGATCTTTCTTTATAGTACATATTCATACATATTTTTTATATACATATACTTTATATACATATTCGAAAATTACGTAGAACCAAAAATATTGCGGTCAAACGTGGGCGAAAGTGGATGGAAAGCCCCACATGTATAATTGGTCAATTGGATTATCATTTCTTGTTTACTTCATGTCTCTTCATCAATCAGAAAATGTCAGCCGAGGATCTTAAAAAAGCGATGGAGCAGGATAGGGAGAATTTGGCGGAGCAGCTCCGAGAAGTAGCTGCCATAAAGGAGGGATTAGCCCGGGAGAGACAGGAGTTGGAAGACGAGAAGAATCGGATTAGAGAGAAAGAAAGAAAAGATCGACAGCGAGAACAAAAGAAGAGAATGGAGGATAGAAGAAAGGAAGACAAAAAAGACGGCGAGAAAAAGACGAGAAGGGAGAGCGAGCGGCCGGACAGAGCTAAGGTGAATACTTCTTGAGCTTTGAACTCATTTCGCATAGAAAACTAGCCAAACCAAACAGATGCATAGAGACTAGAGTCATAGATATTTATCATTTAGATAATGATTACACACGACGAATTTGTTGGCTGTAAGTTACTTCATACGTGTAGCGCAAGTAGAGCAGTTCTGCAACAATGGAACCGTTCACTTGCTGGAGCCATTCATCAGCTGAATTTTAGTTGTTTTTAGCTCCCATTACATACCTACTCGCGGTTCAAAATCATATAAATAGTTAATTTACCTCATATTTTGAATGACAGAAAAGATTGCTTGTCATTTAGTGTCAGTTTTTTGGCAAATTTATTACAATCCGTATATCAACACCATTTCTTTAGAAATTGGATGGCACTGTTTCTCATCCATAGCTAACGTACTGCTATGTGTAGAAAACACATGACTGCTTGTATTTGGTCGTCGATTTTCGGTTCTTAGTCATTACATTGTCGTCAATTCTGTCCATCAGTATCCGTAAATGTACCTCCCATATTTCGTGATAATTTCAGTAGCGCACTCTCATCATTAAAATCGACGAAATTCAATATCTCTAATATTTTATAAAAACCTCCCACTCCCTACAAGACCCCGGAGAAACGACGCTCACAGAGCGAGGGGAGGAGCGAACCTCAAGGCTCCGAGGCCTATCGGCGCAGGCGTGAAATGTGAGCATGCGAGTAACTTTATAACTAACTGACTACTACCACCACCGCCACTACCACCACCACCGCCACCGCCACCGCCACCGCCACCGCCGCCCCCGCCACCGCCACCGCCACCGCCACCGCCACCGCCACCGCCACCGCCACCGCCACCGCCACCGCCACCGCCACCGCCACCGCCACCGCCACCGCCACCGCCACCGCCACCGCCACCGCCACCGCCACCGCCACCGCCACCGCCACCGCCACCGCCACCGCCACCGCCACCGCCACCGCCACCGCCACCGCCACCGCCACCGCCACCGCCACCGCCACCGCCACCGCCACCGCCACCGCCACCGCCACCGCCACCGCCACCGCCACCGCCACCGCCACCGCCACCGCCACCGCCACCGCCACCGCCACCGCCACCGTCACCGCCACCGCCACCGCCACCGCCACCGCCACCGCCACTACCACTACTACTGCCACTAATGCCACTACTGCCACTACTGCCACTACTGCTACTACTACTACTACTGCCACTACTACTACTACTACTACGTGTTCTAGGTACAAGTGGTCAAATCGCCGCTATTATACGGAGTCGCCGACTGGGTCGAAGAGTGGGAGCGGGAAAAACGGAACGGGGAAGGACGACAATAGGAAGAACGAGAACGGGAAGGACGGGAAAGAGCAAAACGGGACCGAGAAGGACAAGAACGGAAAGGGGAAAAACGGGAAGGGGAAAAACGGGAAGGGGAAAACGGGGAGGGGGGTGGCAAGGGTAGTAGAAGGGGTGGCGGTAAGGGAGGTGGCAGGGGGGGGGCGGAGGGGTAAAATATTACTATTTTAATTAGTTTGTCCTAGTATACAGTACTGGTCAAATGCTTTTGCCCACCCAAAGACGAATTTATGCAAGATCGAGAGTTTCATATTTCACTCAAAAATCATCCTACACAGACCAGCTTGGATGCGTTGAGAAGTCTTTTTGAAAATCCAAACTGGTCTCTGTAGGGTGATTTTTGAGTGAAATATGAAACTTTCAATCTCGCTTAAATTTGTCTTTGGATGGGTAATAGTAGTCGACCGGTTAAAAAACAAAATTCTGTTACTGTGCGGCCGTCTCTTCATTCAAGCCAGGCCACAAACTCACTACTCGATTGCGGAAACCAATCTTCTAAGATCCTATCACATTTCGAGTCAAAGTTCACTAAAACAGAACGATGTGAAAAATATCCGACGTACGTTCTGGGAGACGACATCGTGCTATAAATTGGAAAACCAAAAATAGAACGACCTCGCACAGTACCTAGAATAATATTATGTCATTCCCTGGCTTCACGATATACATGGAGAAATCCATGCCAACTAGTCCGCCAATGATTCGTTTTCCATCTTGCGCATGCCTTGAACCATCTCATTCCGCGTGGCTAGAAGCAGAAGGTCGTAAATGCCGAAAAAATTTCTTTCTGCGAATATCCCCAAAAGGTTTTGTATTGCGTAAAAAAGATTTTGCCACTAAAAAAATAAAAATTCTTGTTCTGGCGTTTACGACATTCTGCTTTTGGTCACGCGATTGGTTTATTGAAATTTTTGCATCTACACAACAATTTAAACAGAATAACTTACAACAGTGATGATTGTCTTCTTGTCCGAATGTCAATTATTAGCTACTCACGAGTATTTCCAGGAGACGCCACGAGGAGGCTATCTGACAATGTTTCCCACAAGATTTCCTCTTTATCATGTATCATAATCTCAATGAGGATATTCGGAACTGCGACTGTTTTTTCAATCCGGTTCGGAGAGCCGCGGACTTCAAAATAACATGTTCCGTCTACTAGTTCAAACATCCTCCGTTCAGGATGCGAACTGACACCTAGATGTGAACGTAGCACACGGCTTGGGAATAAACATTCGGTAACGTGATATTCAATTATACTGCATTAGGAATAATTTAAAGCAAAATACAACAGGGCAATTTTTCATATCACGTGATCAAGGCTATATTGAGGCAGATTTTTCTGATCTCGACGGCAATAGAAGAAAAAAGTAGTTGACGCTGAAAAAAATATCTGCCAGAGTTTTGTTGTGGAAATTCCCAATTTTTTGGAATTTATCTGGCTCTCCCACTTTGAAATTTACACAACACTGAGAGGCTACACATATCTACGCCTTTGATTTTTTTCGGATTAAAAACAAAACTATTTTTCTGCAATCTCTAATTGTTTCGAAAAATAGAAAAAATTTTGTGGTAAGCCATCGAAAATTCTGATGACTTATTTTTTCTAAAAACTATATTCTTTTGCAAACAAAATGAGCCCAAGCAGATCTCCCTACGAGCAATGTAGCCAGTTATGATTTTTGGAAAAAAAATGCGCCTAAACAACGAAGTTTGATAGTTTCCAAAAAAACTGGGAATTAAAAAAAAAGCTCGTGCAGACATTTTTTTCACCGTCAACTACTTTTTTTTTATTGGCGTCAAGATCAGAAAAATTTGCCTCAAAAGCCTTGATCACTTGATATGGAATTGCCCAATAGGGAACCGGGGGTAGTTTTGGTAAGGTCATCCCCCTCGCGTGACCATCAGTTCGTATTCAAGAAAAGAAACAATCGTTAGGAAAGTTAGATGTAGTATAAATGAGATTCAACCTCGAGAAAATCAAATCAATGAGTACTAATGGCGTAGAATTAAATTACGTTATCAAACGTCGTTATCTCAGTGTTCGTTGCTAGGCGTTATAGACATATACGAACCTGCGCAAGATTGTTCGGTAAGCTTCGAAAAGCTTCGAACTGCGCAAGGTTATTCAGTAAGCTTCGAACTGCGCAAGGCTGTTCAGTAAGCTTCGAACTGCGCAAGACTGTTCGGTAAGCTTCGAACTGCTCAAGACTGTTCGGAAAGCTTCGAACTGCGCAAGACTGTTCGGAAAGTTTCGAACTGCACAAGACTGTTCGGTAAGCTTCGAACTGCGCAAGACTGTTCGGTAAGCTTCGAACTGCGCAAGACTGTTCGGTAAGCTTCGAACTGCGCAAGATTGATTCTTCGGTAAGCTTCGAACTATCCTATTCTTAGTGACAGGAATTTCCCAGACTATAAAAATTATCCATATAATTGTTGGAAATCTGTATAGTTTTGATGGATGCGCTGGAACCTAGTCGATTGGAAAGGCAGATAATTTTCTGCTCTCTATTATTCTGAAAAGATGATTCCTCATTTTCATTACGTCCTTGGAATATGCCACATGCGAAGGGTTTTCTCCCAAAGCTACTGTGGTAGCAAAAGCTGCAGCGAATACTCCACAGCTGGAAGTGTCCGGTTGTTTTTGGACTGCTGGAAACACGATATCCTCAATTTGTAGATTGGGGTACCGTGAAGAAATGAACCTCTTCTCTTCTTGTTTCAATGATAGATAGTTGTAACAGCCTAGGCTGTCATACACGAAGAGCTTGGTTCCGTCAAAGTGAATACATCGCCAATGCCTGAATGCATTGCCGCCGATGATGTGGATATCTTGCGACGTCCACGAAGGCTTAATGAACCGTTGATGTACAAGCCACAGCGAAGTTGCCGTATTGAACTCAGTTGTTTCTTTGACTACTGATAGAAATTGATCTATCGATGTATCATTAACCAGAGAACCTTGCGATAACACGTCTTTTGCGATATCGTCAATTTTCACATTCTGATTCACCGATTCTAGAATGTCAATTTCCATCTGAGTCGGAAGTTCCGTGACACGATCGTCTGATAAAACCACCCAAGGATTGCCAGTATTACGTTCCACACGTCGCAGCGATCGCGTTGCCGACACAACCGGTGGAGTATCGTACGATGTTTCCTTCAAAATTGGATGCGTGAGATCTTGGTCATCAGAAGACGAAACAACCCATGAACTGTTGTGCTCGGAGGTGCGTTGCAGTTTTAACGGAGGAATTCGGGCCTTGTTTGTTTCGTCTGATGAGACTACCCAAGACACTCCATCTTTGGACGTACGTTTGAGCAGCTTCAGAGGCAACACTGTCGATCCCTTTGCAGAGAAACGTGATTCCTCGTCCGTCGAGGTCACACACCAAGAATCTGGATCTTCCGGATTTGTGCGAGCCAGCTTCATGGGCCCAACTTTTTCGGATTTCCCAAAATTCCTTTCCACTTCGGTGTCGCTAGTTGTGCCGTACACTTCGCAGAGTGAACTTCCGACATCGTCTTTTCCCAGTGTTCTGTTTAAATCAGGATCCAACATTGCGCTGGTAGTTTTTCCGACCGTTTCCAATGTTTCGACAGCCTGGCTTCTTGAATTCCGAGCCGCCAAAACATATTGTGGTTCTCGAATCGGCATATGACGCGTATGTCGGGGGTCAATTATTTCGGGCAGCAAGCACTCTTTGTAAAATCAAGTTAGCAACGGCTCCATTCGCTGACTCCAGAATTCATCATCTCGTTGAACTTTTACGTATTTTAGACCCAGTGGCGACCACACAACGAAGTAGCAGAAATCGGCACGTGTTATATGCAACTGACCCTGCACCTGGTAATAATAATGATGCGACTTGTTCATCGTCGAAGAATCATTTTTGTCAAAGAACTTCGGGATTTCTGTGACGCCGAGCTCAATTGCATCTACCGGGTGGTAAGTTTGTGCGGATTTTGGGCACTTTACTTCGACGATAGTGGTATCGTCAATAATACCATCCGGGCTGGCTCCTAAAAATTCAAAGTCTGGATCAATGAACAATCCACATGGCCTGACGGTCACAGGATCGCCTTCGCCTGCCAACTTTTTTTCGAAATCTTCGATGGCCCTAGCTTCGTTTGTCCGACCCCAGACCATGGCAGGTGTACCCTTCACCGTTGGATAGAGTATGGACGTCACGGTAGCAGAGCATGATGTGGAGTCCCGCATCCGACACACTTTGCCGAAGTTGGAAGCCGTCAGTATCTTCCTTCGCGTGGCCTGCCATAGAGGATTGTCAGACTGTCCTCTCGTGGAGATCTCCACCTCGGTGCGATTGTTTTGCAATTCCTTCAACCGATCGAGATGGAGGTGCTCGAGGTCATCGTACGCGCCAGAAGGCATATCTGGCTGCTGCGCATTTGGGCCGTACTTTTGGTCTGGCCCCCTTTGAGTTCTGTTCTCATTGCGCGAAACTGCCCTCGATGCCTTTCGCCTTCTCCTACTTTCCGCATTGCTACGCGCTTTATGCTGGCGTCGGGCTTCTAAAGCGGTAGTGGTGGAAGGCGGCAATTTTCCCTCGCTTTTGTGAAGTTTGGTTAGGATATTCAGGGTGTTATGTTGCAGAACAGATCCAGCACACCTACCTTGAAAGGATCCTCGCTGGCCGAAGTTGATGCGCTTCCCACCGATCAATTTGCAAACTATGGAATTGAAGGATTCGGCGATATTATTGGTCGCGTGCACATCAAACTATCAGCATGGAAACTTAGGTACGTTATCGCATCTTCCAACTGCTGAAAAAGTCCTGCTTTCTTCAGATCCGCCACGGTATTTATTCCCTCGTCAGTGGTTTCTTGTCGACACAATCCATTCACCTGATCACATTTTCTATGGTCATCGAAAACGTGATACGGTGCACTGAGGACGTCATTTTTCAGGAAGTCAGTTGGTGAGGTACCTGAAGCGCTATTCGATCTGCTTTCCTGATGATACAGTATAGCCTTCTCAATGGCTGTCCTGAATTTCAGCACGCTACCGCCTACCAACTTCTTGAGCACTGAAATTTTGCGGCCCTTGGTCTTGGCTACATCTCGGATCTTCCTTGCCAAGTTCCGGTCTTGTGAATGAGCCCGTGCGTTTCGATACTTGTCTTGAATCCTTCCAACAGGGCATCGCTTTCCATCGCTGTGGATGCTTGGTCACGACCCCAATTTTTATAGCACACATGATCTTTCGGTGTTACGTTGTGCCTCGTTGCCCTTTCACAAATACAGCAAAATTTATTACGTACGCCAATGAACAGCACCCTTTTGGATTCTTGGTCGACGATCGTGCCAACACCAGAAAGGGAATCATATTTTCCGGTTTTTTACGACCGTTTCATCCACCCACAATCTGCGACAACGGTAACGAACGGCATTTTCATGCCGTCGTGAATGATGAAATCCCCTCTTTCGAGGGCCCGTTTCCTAGCTATTTCCGCGGCCTGTTGCATTTCCGTACGAGCTGCCTTCTCAAACGCTGCGATCATTTCCATGTTGTATTTACTGTATGTATTTGACGACATGCAGGGAATACTCATAGACGCCAGGAGTTGTTCGAATTGTGAAAATCCAATTCCCGTGGCTATGGTTCCTGCGACAGCACTGCGATTGATATCCATCGCTTGGTCGTCCTTACGATCGGTCCAAATGTCATCTTCGTATTTACACACCCGGCACTGGAAGAATAATTGCGTCTGCAAGCCATGGCGACGCGAGTTTGTCTGTACCATGTCGCGAAACGAGCAGACTGCAAGCGGATTATGATCATCAAACTTCTCATGCATCTGCTCCAACATATAAGCTAGATTAACGATGTAACGCCCTTCGCTTGCGACCACTTTATCGGGCATACAATCGCTAGATTCGCTTGCGAAGACTTCGTCGATCATACAATCGCTTATAGATTCGCTTGCGAAGACTTCTTCGATCATACAATCGCTAGATTTGCTTGCGAAGACTTCTTCGATCATACAATCGCTAGATTCACTTGCAACCACTTTTTCGGGAATACGATCCCTAGATTCGCTTCCGGATTGCAACGGATGCGGCTTTTCTAGAGACGCTTTTTCAATCGCAAGGTTTGATTCGACCTCTAGGCTAGCGCCGGCCGTACAATATGATCGCGACGGGGATTGCAAGGATTGTAACCGGGATTTTTTTTGCTGGCGTCTATATATTGTGAATAATAATAGTAAAAAAAGTTATATCTAAATAGTAGGAAATAGAAACAGATACATATCGCGTGACTAATGGAAAAAGGCGTGAACATCAAAAAATGTAATTGAATGATTGGGAGGAGAGCAACTAGTGAGTAGATCAGTCCCACAAATCAGTTATCAGTCATCAATTATATCAGGTTCCTTTTTAATTTCAGCTTTGTTGATAGTCGATATATTGTTTAGCCGATGTTTCAGTGACTGTCCAGGAAAAAGAAACTCGCTGTTTTGCGCAAATAGTAGAATTGCAATTTTTACCCCTCTTCGTTAGTCACGCGAAATGTCCTTTTCAGTGCGACAAGGGTTATCCCGGCTGTATAGACGAATAATCGTTGGATGAATTGTGCAGCCAAATTTAAGGAGAACATTCATGAAGCTGAAGCTAGCAGCCAAAGTTAGCAGCCAAACGAAATGCGTTAGATAAATATTAGTCTGCGAAGTACAAAAATCCAAATAAGCGCGTCTCCACTAGCCCCTTAAGGGCTAGTTGAGACTAGAGTTCCTAGGATACAGAGTTGAGTCAATCGATGATTCCTTTTGATTGGCTCTCCAACTTCGGCACGTAATGGCGGAGACGGGCGAATATTTGAATATAAACATCCTCAATATCTAATCAACGATCATTTTCATCACGGTCAAGAGTGTTTTACACAGGTTATCGTGAAATAATGCTTTTTCACAAAGTTTTTATGATAATATCAAGAGTCTTTAACCCACATTATCTTTTCGACCTTGATCCTAAAGTAACGCGTTAACATAACCTCAAATATCGCAATGCCACCAACAACGTCGTTAGTGAAACCGTGTTCGATGTTCCGAGGAATTTGTAAAAACAAAATAGCCGAAATGAAAAATTCAGTCATGAAAGAGCTCGTAATCCAGTTATTCACAATTATCAACGTTATATTACTTCCTTACATTAGTTTAAAACTTCCCGCAATTTTACTTCGGTACAGAATGGCGGCGATTGACTCAACTCTGTATTCTAGGAACTCTAGTGGAGACGCGCTATCACCTCGAAAACGCGGAGAGCCAAAACTTCTACTCCACTTGACCGATCGGAATGAAACTTTGAAAATTCATGCATTGTTTTGGCAGAAAGTGGAGCGATGTTTCATTTTTCAAAAACAACGACAATTTTTTTATAGATTCGTTATCGACTACATAATTTTCTTGATTATTTAGAGCTGCACTGAATAGATCTTCCTCATGCGTATGATGCCACTCGGCGTTGAAAAAACACACGTTTAGAGTCCAAGTTCATCAGATTTGATGCAGAAATGACTGAATGGGACCTAATCTGGTTTTGGAATACTAAAAACATCGACATCCCACTATCTACCATGCTATACAGCTCTGCATTACCATGAGAGATGAGATTTGCGTCGGAGTTTTCAAGCGACTCTAGTAGCCCCTTAAGTGTTCAGTAGAACCAAAGCTTTTATTGAATCATGGACGTAAATCTGTACTACATCATCCAAATTTGAGACAAGTTCAGCACATTTGGCTGCTAACTCTGGCTGCTAGCTTCAGCTTCATAGAAAATTCGTTATAGGCGATAATGAATCAGAATAGTTGTGTCTATTTCAAGCTTTTGCTCTTTCAGATTTGACGGAAGTTTTACGCCAGTAACCTGGCGAATTCCGGATGAAACCTGTTCGTATATTCTCTCCCGAAACTCCCAATCCACAACGAAAATTTCTATACAGTTCAGTACAATTATGCCTACAATTAAGTTCGGGTGCCAAGCCTGTATCGTCACATCTCAGAGCATATAGACATGGAGGGAGCCTTCTGGCCGAAAAGCGTGACGACAAAGAGGGAAACAAGAGCATGAGAATCTTTCTCTCTCTACGCCAGGAGCGTAGTGTGCTAAATTCAGTGTCCACGTCGGTGAATTCAGAATTTGTATTGTGTTTTTTTTCAGATTGTTTGCCGTTAGGAACCGTAATATTATAACATATTTTGAAATATTGAGTTAATAAATTATGTAATATAGTGATAACGGCGAAAATGTATACAAGTGTGAACAGTAACCTAACCTATACAATTTCCAATGCCACTTAATTGTGATAGCTGACGCTCAAACAATTTACTTTTACAGACACAGCACTTGAGCACCATGGTGTGTTATATTGGCTGAATATATTAGTATGACGATAAACTGATTGCCGCCTGAGCATTCCTAATACGCATCACGAGAAGATCAGTGAAAGTTATGCGGCTATGCAATGGCTGTGCTTAGAACGGTATGCGGGTACTGTACCGCTTGGCACAGCTCTGACGTAGTCACGTGACTAGTTTGAACCAACGAATCATATTTTGCGAGAGAGAGAAAGATTCTCATGCTGCTATGTCTATCCTTTCTGCGCTCACCGCTCCCTGCGCAATGGCTCCCTCCATTCACATAGATGCACGGAAATTCGCGGAAGAATATATATCTGATTCGTTCGGGAAATTACTACGAACTCTTCGCGGAAACAATCGACGCTCGATACGTATATATTCATACATGGGCAATTCCAGATAGAACTTGAAAATTGACGAAGTCGGGAATGCAAAAAAATTTCGATACATCTTCGCGAATCCATCGCGATTCTTCTTTCAAACCCTCATGGAAGCGTTGGATATCGGAAAAACAGTACCTATGCCGTTGTAAAAAAATGTCGGCACAGTATTAGAAAAAATCATTTTCACTGAAAATTGCGTGAAAAATGCCCTTACCGTCCGCACTATGCAAAAGTTCTATTCCGGATGTGTATCTGGAAATTCATTTTTCAATTTTGCCCAGGGAATACATGTATGTACCAACCTCCGCATGAGTTCGGTAAAGTAAACGAGTAAGAAGAGAACGCTCAGATATTTTTACATGCAATTTAGAATACACCAAAATGGACGATCTGAATTAATTATTTTTGTCATTACTCATAATCCAACTTTGACTTCCATAAAAATTATTCCAAACGTCCACAATTTTCAGCAAAACTACTCCTGATATACTATCTTACAATCTCACAACGCAAATTCGCTCTTTACGGTGAATATTCGCAAATGGAATCAAGCGGTGGACGGCAAGGACACCGAAGATTTACAAAAAACATCTATTTCTTGGATTGTGAAAAGGTTAGAATACCAGCACGACAATGTGCCTTTGTGGAAAATAGTATTCCATGTTGTGGAACCCAAACAGAATCAAAATCCTAATCAATACATGTGGCACGGATGTTTTTTTCCATTTGGACGGTAAAGACACAAATTACAAATTTACCGAAATTTGGATGGATTCTTCATATGCAACACCACATTTTACGTATTGTAATGGACTAGCGATTGACGTTAGTAAAATGGGTCATCGTTCTAAACAACTATGAACGATTAGGGCGCACTTCACGTTGTCGCATGTTGGCGCAAAAGCGACACAAAAACTGCGGACGGTAAATACACAAAACCCCGTGACAGTTTTCAAGCAGTTTTAGCGGTGATATGGTTTACAGCAGTAAATTTACTGTTTCGTATGAGTAGCTAACTCATACCGAATTCTATTTTTTTATTTTATTTTTATCATGAACGAACGGCACAGATGTTTATTTCGTCATCGAACATTCAAAACCTGTGCCAGGGGACAACGATGGTATGAAGACATTTCAGTGACTTTGAGTGAAATAACTTGTATAATTTCTTGATTCTGGCTCCATCAGCTGTATGCCTCTAGTTTGTGACATTATGAAGGGTCTGCTAATAACAATGATTTGTCATATTTCATCATTTCAGTCCCTCAAAATGCCAAGGGACACGCTTTTCCAAGTTCTGTTTTGAATTGCCCATATGACAGCACGTTCTAGATTTTTGGTGAAAAAGAGGACATTCCAATTTGACTCGAATGCTCGCACGTTTCATTTCGTTTATATGACATAATCAGCCCACTTCCCAGTTATCGACAACGATCGGGCAAAATTTTGTGGATTTCATAGATTGCTGAAGAGAATTTCCAAAAATGTGGATGATCGGTTGCACGGGCACGACACAGGCTGCCTATATGAGAGTGACGAATGCAGAGTTATAAACAAATACTTGCCGTCCTGCTGCCAACTTTTTAGACAGGACGGGTTTTTTTTCGCATCACTGAAATTCCCGATTTTCGAGGCAGGAAAGCAATACCACGACACACCAACAATATCACGAGACTAACAAGTGATAGACAAATGACCTTGCAATAGAAATCTATGTATTCCCTCTGGAACAGCACTCGGGTACAGTTTCGAGTGGAACGTTTGCTAACGGAAGTGTCAAACGAAGTATTTACGCGACATCCGTGTTCAATACAAGTTCTTTAGTGTGCGCGCGCTGACAGCGAGCGCCACCTACAACGGAAATACGGACCCGACCGACCAGTTGCCAGGGACGTCGCGCGTCGCGGCGAATGGTCAACCGGTTACCGTGGAACCCCGCTCGCGAAAATCCGCTTGCGACGACTCTGTCGGGTGAGATAAGACTTTAGCGCGGCCGGACCGAAGGAGGCACGAGCTTCGGTTTGCGAGCGTAGATTTTCGCGAGATTCCGGTGCATCGTTGCATCGACGAAATTGCGCGGCTTGCGCATTGTTCGGAGTCACTCGCAGGGAAAACTGCAAAGTTTATAACTCTGGGAAAAAACTGTCATTGGAAAAAGATGTTCATAATGATAACAATATTAAAAATGAATAAACAAATAGTAAACTGTGGCAAGAAGAAAAAATGGAACACACAAGTATCGTGCTGGGGAGAGCATGAATTCAACAGTCATTCTCTGTCCGTGTGGCTGTTACGTCAGAAGAGTCGAAGAGCTAGTTCATTTTTTTTGTGAATTTTTCGTCGACAGACAGCGAATACATTCACAAGTGAGCGAATAGTTGGTTTTCATATTGTTGATAGGAAAAGCTCGACTTCTATCCCTTTCGAGAGTGAGGGTAGCATAGCAGGACCGTGTATCGTTGACGCTATTGGTACAGTACGATAGTCGGGGCATAGCGTATACTTACTGTAAAGTGTGAGGCGAGACTCTACGCGAACGTCCGGACCACGAGTTCGGCCGAGTTTGGCCGAGGACGCCCGAACTCGAGGGAGGACAGTCAGTGTCTAGCCGACCACGAGGCAGAGCGAATCTACTTGTTTCTCTCTATTCGTTATCTTATCATTCAGCCTGTCATTCATTATGCGTTGACTGGACACGGTAAATGCTATTCTGTTCACCCAAATAATTGTGTGGAGAAAATCAAGTGGGATACCATGTACGATAATATTCATGTGTAGTTGGTAATTTCAGTATTTATAGAAATAAATCCTTTTTCTGCTAGCCAGCGTGTATGGACGTTGCTCCTCGGGGACGGGATAATTCCATGAAAATGATCACCTATCAAGCTCAAGTCATAGAACAACCTAGATTGATTTTATTATAACACTCATGTGTTATTGTTTATTTTTATTATTTATTATTTTTTTGTAACTTGACATGATGATTCGCTTCTCGGAATACATTGATTCTGCGTGTATAAATTACTAACCTACATATTATTTGAACATGTTACAAATTATAACGTTCTGCTCCTCAGTTTCAAATGGTCATGTAAAAATAGAAGACAGGGCAGGGGGCGCTGAGCCTCCCTTTGACAACGCTAGTCGGAGAAAGAAGCATACTTCAGGCGGAGAGCCTCGTTCTCTTTCTCTCTCGCCGTCTAACGGCGACGCGGCAGTCGGCACGAGTCAACGACGTCGCGCTGGGGCCTGACGCACAACTTCGCCGCCACGCTCGCTTGTATGTATATGGGGAATTCCAGCCCAACCGGGACAGCTTTTGACCCTCACCCCTCTCGATTTTTTTCATTTTTTTTCTGATATTCGGTAGACTGAAAGGGGTGCTTGTGATTTATTTCAAATTTTTATCTCAATTCGTTTTCGATTCACATATTTTTGAAAATTCGCAATTCCCGATGATCGTCAAACGTTTAAACGCCTGTATCTCTGAATCTATCAGTCGGATTACAAAATGTGAGTATATGAAATTCATCGGAAAGAAGTGTCCTTTTCGAAAAAAGTACTTCTGGATAATTGTGCCTCGTCCTTCATAGTGAAATCTTCGTTCAAACATGAAAAATCGATTTTTCTCAAAGTATGACATGATTCAAAATTTTCAAAAAACTCTCAAAAATACTTCGAGAAAAGACAAAAATTTTGACGGGGACGTGGGCCTCGACTGCTTTCTATTTTTAACAGAATTTAAATCGAAATTTTAATTAAATTAATTGAAATTCTATTTAAAATTGAAAAACAAATTTAGTTAAATCAATCAGAATTCTGTTGAAAATTGATTCCTTAATTTTTTTTTCAATTTTCAAAAGAATTTCAAAATAAATTTTGAATCGAATCAATTAAAATTCTATCAAAAATTTGAGAAAAATTCAAAATAATCAATTGAAAATTCTGTTAAAAATAGAAAGCGGCCGAGGCCCACGATTAGCCATAGCTGAAAATTTTTGTCTTTTTTCGGAATATTTTTGAGAATTTTTGGAAAATTTTGAATCATGTCATAGTTTGAGAAAAATCAATTTTCCATGTTTAAACGAAGATTTCACTATGAAGGACGAGGCACAATGATCCAAAAATATTTTCTTCGGAAAGTACACTTCTTTCCGATGAATTTTATATACTCACATTTTGTAATCCGACGGATAGTCCAGTCGAATTATACCAAAAATGTATAAAGATCTATTCTTGAATATGTGAGGTCTGCCGATTTTTTTACGAGCTCATTTTACCCCCACGCATATGCCGGTGAGTTGTCGTCAGGAATTTCCGACGCGTTTCGTGGCGAAAAATGTTGAAACAATTAACAACCTACTTTTTGCGATCCAACTTTTTTCCTGTAGCTTTTACAGCAAAATGTTTCATACAAAAGTTGTTCGTCTCGTCGTCCCCAAAAAAATGAGCCCTTACAAAGTCATTTATCGTTATTATTTCAACTGGAAAGAGCAATAAACAACGGGATTCTTTTGTTTCGTTTTTTGCAAGTCATTCGCCGAATTTTCAACATACGACAACAAAACTCATACTACACCTAGTATGGATTTTTTCCGAAAAGAATATGCAGGGTCGAGCTGGCTAAGCATAATAGTTTCGCTGTAATGAACAATCTGCGAAAATCCTTAGAATGGCTCTAGTTTTACATATCCTAGGCTCTCATCGTGAAATAAATTCTGAGCGACAGTTTTCGATACCCACTTTCAATATACATCGAAAAATAATTTTTTTGGCGCAAAAATAGTACTCATTCCGAGGAAATAAGATTTCTGCTTATAAACAAATGGAAATAATTCCGACAATTTGCAAGTTACATGGAATGTTTTGACAGAGTCTTATTCGTCTTTTTAAGACGCAAATTTTCGAAGAAAAAAAATTGAAATATCTTTGTTAGAACCGGAGATAACGCTGTTTCGCGTATTTATTCTTCAATGCTGTTGTAATTATTATTTATGGTTGAAAAAAATACAACAAGCGCTAGAGACCTGCACAAATGAGTATGAATTTTTTCATGCACCTCAGGGCGTCTGTGTCGTTGCAAAAAATTATTGAATTGAGGCAAGCGCGGCGGAGCGCGTCCGCGCTTACGGCGAGCGTGGTGGGGGGCCACTCGGCCGCCCAATCCATGACGTCACGGCGCGCCGGACCCGCTTGATTGCAAATTGAATATCTCCGTTAAAAATTGTCGTAGAACATCGCATTTTTTTTAAAACTAACGTGCTTTTTTCCGTACAATCCGATAATTTAGTATAAATTACGTTTCTACTATTACTTACCGTGATTTTTCTCATTTTCCAACGAACGCGTCGTAAAAACTGCCGTAAGTGAATAGTAATTCGGTAGTAGTGGTGGTAACATGAATAAAAGACACTTACATTCGAGTAATATTTATTTTACAAAACGATGGCATATAAGCCTCCGCATCTTCACAATCTTCTCCTTTTTTTGCGGGAGGTAAAGTTGCGCCTATTTCTGTCTCTACTCGAATCTCGATACCTCTTGCGCGCACGGTGGTTGTGTCGCCTTCTTCCAACGATTGCTCGCAGATTAGACACTTTTCTGCACCCGTTGCGATCGATCTGGTTTGCAGTTGATCATACCAATCTGAAATACATTCCGATTGAACTTACATGAATCACATTGTTATGATGATATTGTAATTAATTTGCAGAATAAATAATCAACTCTCAAACAAATGCGAAACTGGTAAAATGTACATTGTGTAAGAATATGAATTTTGTAGATACGAGTATACCAATTAAATTAGTTGATTACTTAGTATTATGGGGGTAACATAATATTCTCACTTACCAAAATGATGTGCTTTCTGCACACTTCAAAAGTTTTTCTTCTTCAGGAGGCTTCAATAGTACTTTTCGATACTAGTGCGAAAGTGTTGGTTCTCGGACGAGTGTGAAGTTTTTCGCCCGAGCGAAGCGAGGGTGATAATCACACGAGTCGAGAATCATCTTTCGCACGTGTATCGAACTTTATTTCTCAACACAGCGCGCGTTAAGTTGAATTTTATGCACGCGAAGCGTGCGCAAAATCGAACTTTGCGCACGCAGTGTGGAAAAATTATATTTCGCACTGCGATATTCGGTTGGACAACATCGTAAAAAGCTAGACAGGGGGTCCGACCCGACCAATTTCATACTTGGAGTCCCTAAATCCCCTCCATTTTCTGCCGAACATCTGCCTCTCGAGTAGACTTTCAATCCTTGCCGACGCAAATTTTTTCTTCCATCTCTTTCTCTCTGCAGCCGATAATAGGCCGATAAAAACCACACTTTCAGAACTCCCAGCAAGTCGAAACACATTATATTGCAATATTTCAATCCATTTATGGAAATACGTCAGTAACTCGATACTTAATGACAATACCGAATACCTACTATCGAATTACTATTCACTTACGGCAGTTTTTACGACGCGTTCGTTGGAAAATGAGAAAAATCACGGTAAGTAATAGTAGAAACGTAATTTATACTAAATTATCGGATTGTACGGAAAAAAGCACGTTAGTTTTAAAAAAAATGCGATGTTCTACGACAATTTTTAACGGAGATATTCAATTTGCAATCAAGCGGGTCCGGCGCGCCGTGACGTCATGGATTGGGCGGCCGAGTGGCCCCCCACCACGCTCGCCGTAAGCGCGGACGCGCTCCGCCGCGCTTGCCTCAATTCAATAATTTTTTGCAACGACACAGACGCCCTGAGGTGCATGAAAAAATTCATACTCATTTGTGCAGGTCTCTAGCGCTTGTTGTATTTTTTTCAACCATAAATAATAATTACAACAGCATTGAAGAATAAATACGCGAAACAGCGTTATCTCCGGTTCTAACAAAGATATTTCAATTTTTTTTCTTCGAAAATTTGCGTCTTAAAAAGACGAATAAGACTCTGTCAAAACATTCCATGTAACTTGCAAATTGTCGGAATTATTTCCATTCGTTTATAAGCAGAAATCTCATTTCCTCGGAATGAGTACTATTTTTGCGCCAAAAAAATTATTTTTCGATGTATATTGAAAGTGGGTATCGAAAACTGTCGCTCAGAATTTATTTCACGATGAGAGCCTAGGATATGTAAAACTAGAGCCATTCTAAGGATTTTCGCAGATTGTTTATTACAGCGAAACTATTATGCATAGCCAGCTCGACCCTGCATATTCTTTTCGGAAAAAATCCATACTAGGTGTAGTATGAGTTTTGTTGTCGTATGTTGAAAATTCGGCGAATGACTTGCAAAAAACGAAACAAAAAAATCCCGTTGTTTATTGCTCTTTCCAGTTGAAATAATAACGATAAATGACTTTGTAAGGGCTCATTTTTTTGGGGACGACGAGACGAACAACTTTTGTATTAAACATTTTGCTGTAAAAGCTACAGGAAAAAAGTTGGATCGCAAAAAGTAGGTTTTCAATTGTTTAAACATTTTTCGCCACGAAACGCTTCGGAAATTCCTGACGACAACTTACCGGCATATGCGTGGGGGTAAAATGAGCTCGTAAAAAAATCGGCAGACCTCACATATTCAAGAATAGATCTCATGTTCTATTCGACTGGACTAGGATAGATTCAGAGATACAGGCGTTTAAACGTTTGACGATCATCGGGAATTGCGAATTTTCAATAATATGTAAATCGAAAACGAATTGAGATAAAAATTTGAAATAAATCACAAGCACTTCTTTCAGTCTACTGAATATCAGAAAAAAAAATGAAAAAAATCGAGAGGGGTGAGGGTCAAAAGCTGTCCCGGTTGGGCTGGAATTCCCCATATGTATATTTGCTCGCTCCTTGGAGCATATATAGACATGTAGGGGGCCTCCTGGCCGAAAAGCATGACGACAAAGAGGGGAACAGTAACGTGATAACCCTTCTCTCTCTGAGTCAGGAGCGAAGTGTGATAAATTCGGTGCCTGCGTCGGCGAATTCAGAATATGTATTGTATTTTTTTTTTCCAAAGATTGTTTTGGATTGATTCGTTGAAACTTGATTTGTAACATGGAAGGAAGACAGAGAATGGAAGATAATTTCCGTTTTGAAAGAAAACTGCCTCGCAATTCAGTATTCGGATACAAATTGCAGGGTTTTTGGATTTAAAAAAGTCTTCGATCAGCTGCAGGTTTGATCGTTTGACGAAAATTCGTGGTTTGTATTGTGGGATCTTGTTGTAATAATTGAAACAGCTTGACAGGTGGAAGATAATCAAATTCTTTCGGTATAGGTATACCAACGTCTTGGATGAGCGTGAGACAACTCACAAGGGATCACTGCAAAATAAATTCACTTTTGTTTCAAGATACGGCGGATCGAGGATGTATTTTGCAATATACAAACGGGTGTCTAGCATGCAACTCAATCGAGCTGGTGGTTGCACTCATGACTGTTGTGCAGTAGCGGAATATTATGCCATTACGATTCCGAGCGCTCAGTGCTTCTCAATTCTCCAAACGAGGCAACTGTACGAAGCGGCTGCCAATCGGTATCAACCCTCGACTGGCGAAAGACGCTTTCCATGCGCCTTCGCAAACTCAGCTGGGCAGTCGAACCAGTACCGGCCACAGGTGAACTGAACCACCTCCCAGAAGAACCAGGTTCGAAGGAAGGTCAATTGTTTGGAGGTAAATCAACCCCGGGTAATACAAGTGGTAAATCGCTTTCAAAGCATTAAAATATCCACAATGCAAAGAGATAGATGCATGATCTCGAAACACATTGCTGGACTAATATAATACTCAAAAAATAGTCGTGACGAGGTTCCGTCGAAAAAGTATTAGCTATTGCTGCACCGTAACAGATTCACAAGCTGAATACCGGACGTCCGGGTCATCCCGATAGATATTTGTTCTCCTTTTGGAACCCAATTCACAGTGCTTCCGAGCAAAATTGATGAATCTCAGATGATTTCAATAATATCTTTGTCACGTTGAGAATTATACTAGCGTAAAATTGAGTGTTGGCCTGGCCAGTTGACGAACAAAAGTCACAGTTATCCGCAGAATACATAACTTGATGCTGTACACGGTACCTAAATGAATGAAATAATACGCTGACCACAAAAATATAACTCGAGTGCTGAGAGCTTGGAATAGACTCTCGATATTGTGTCTGTGTTCCCAATCACATAGTTTGATTGATTTTCATCAGTCCTTCAATCTGGGATGGAACTCAAAACTCGTAAATGAAATAGTCCTTCAAGGAGTATGGTTTCAGCTTCGTTAGTCTGCTTGCGTCCCAAACTTGACCGAAAACCATTCAAACTTACACAAATTTTTGAGAATATGTCGCTCCAGTGGTTAGAGAAAAAGATTTTTAGCGCACCTGTACATTTCAGAAAATAATTGGTTCCTACAGTTCATTGTCATTCGATTATCGCTCTGTTCATGTCTGCAATAAAGTAATGCAAGCTATCAAGAAATGAGAAATGGTGTGTTAATCGTGGCTTACTTTCTGAAACGCACATGCGAGATTTTCAAGCTCAAATAATAGCCTCTGAAGGAAAACTGTTTCGTCATCTAACGTCCATAGAACCATTGTCGGTGGCTGAGGCTGATCCCGGCAAGCTGATGACATTGAAAAAACCTTGCCCTAATAATAACCTGACGCGGACTTACCCTTCATTTAATTGTATTTTTTACCTTCAGAAAAAGAGTGAGAAATTTTAATTCATTTCAGATAGCGATACCTGAATCGATGGCAAAGTTTTTTGGACCAGCAACGCTAAACGCTAGAGATTAGGGGCGCTGGGAAAAATGGATGTGGTTCGCAGCAGGGAATCGCAACGACTTGTTTGAGCAGTTACTGGAACTGGAATGCTTACGTCTACATCAGTTATCACGTTGACAACTTTGACTACGACAGCTCCCTAATGGCAATGTTCATGTAATCAATCACATAATGTTGTGAATGAATTCTGCATCCGATTTATCTTGTGAATGCGATGAAATACACAAGAAATCACACAATGCCTAAGTCATGTTCTCACGAATCATCAAATGTAGTATGTAACAAATAAGATAAAAAACGTCAGGGTTGACCATATGATTCTCGACATAACGAATATGATGATTCATGCCTACGTGGCTTGTTACAGTTGTTTCTTGAATTGCAGGGCTCCCACTTGTTCACTTTTATTACAAATCTCACTATTCACACACTTTTTTTTTTATCAAGAACTCACTTTTCTCATTCATTTGATGGTAATATAAGTTATTTTCTGTGTGCAGTGTTCAAAAAATTGAAAATCCACTGAAAAGCAGAGCGTAGATCGGTTGCATTAGCGAATATCATCTGATTGATTATATTTGGTTCAGTATTTTCATCCGATTCTATAATTTTCGACTATTGGGACCGTGCAAGTTCGGTGCTGCCCTCAAAAATTGGGATTCTCCATATTAAATCTTTTGGAGTGAAACTAGTTGAAGCGGCGGCTGTCGGCGAAAAATTAGGAAGATCCTACAAGGTTACGTGTTAAAGTGGACAGTCAGCGCCGTTCCCCCCCCCCCCCCCCCCCCCCCCCCACTTTACCGCCTTGCATGCTCCCAATACGACTTATACTAAAAAATGAATAATCAGAATTTATTTCAAATAAATAATCATAACCTGATTGATTATATCTGGTTCATCGTTTTTATCCGATTCTATAATTTTTGACTGTACGACTCATACCCAAAAATCAGGATTCCTGATTTTTTAATACCGTCCTCAGCTGGGTTCGCGTTTTTTGGTCACAGTTTCTTCATTTCTTGCGCCAAATTTTATTAAATTTTACCCGATTATGAACCCTGCACGGCAATTGTTACGAACTTTGTGTTGTTGTGATTCTACTCATTTTTCTCACTTTTTTTTGACCAATCAGTCATGTGGGAGGCCTCTAATTGAATTTCCAAGGTTGATCATGTGATATATTACACACAGAATTCTTTTATCACATCGTAGGAATAATTACATGAACACTCAGTAGGGAGATCTAACGATGCTGCTTATTATTCCGATACCATGGTGTGGAAATGAAAGAATTGTAACAATTTTCCATGAAAATTGAATAGATTTCTCACCCTCTCCCAAGATTGATTATTTGTCAGAAATTATTTCAGCAGAATGTGACAGAAAAAAGCATATATTACAGATCGTGAAATCCCTGATAGATTACGAAAACAATTTCCCTCAGGGTATCATATTGAAAATTTAAAAGCGTAATTTGTTCACCTACCTTGAAAATTGTGAAATCGTAACAACCTAGATCCGGTCTCCATCAACTTACTTGAGAGGGATACAGCGAGTATGTTATGTAGAATTAGTTTTCTCTATATCGAGCATCGGCCAGGCATCAGATGACGTTTATATTATGCATACACACTTCTAGCCCACGTGATCTGTGGTGATTTATTTCGTTTCGGAATAATTCTCACGCCTGTTCGTATACTCCCGCCTGTCACGGAATTTGTATTTCTTTCGTCAAGAGATTTCGTTTAATCTACTTTTCAGCCATATGCGTTGACTGTTTTTCGACGTATTTATGCAAAATGTATTTGTGCATCTTCGATAAAAGATTGTAGGGGACGAGTACCTCAGCTTGTATGCGATAATAAATTTGTATCGTATTATAATCCGATTGGCTTATTACACAATTATCCAATGACTTCTATCAGTATACCCTACTGAAAATGTTAATGCGATAAATCAATAATTTCATGTATAACATGATTTATATTGTGAATTTGGTCCAATATATAGAAAATTACATAATAAATCATATCGGCACGGCTCATCAGATATAATGTATCCAAATTTTGTACTATTGTGGGCGCTAGAAAGTCCCTAGCCCCTAGGAATAATTATAATAAGCAAAATGTAGTTGGTACCACACCGACGCCAATGCTAGGTTGGTAGCCATGCGTAGAGCAGTAATGGGAGAGAAACGAAAAGGTATTGGGCGTCACGTCTTTATTTAACCCAGTAAAACCCAGAGACTCCCTACAATTCAGAAGTGGGATAGACCTCCCGATGAGGATATCCAGAAGTGCCGTCGAGTGTGCTGTGTGCCGTCGAGTGAGCTGTGTGCCCGGTGCCACTACGCGATTCTGATTGCGGATCTGAAACAAAAAAGAACAGAGAACTTTGACATTTTGTTAGCTGTGTGCTTCGAAAGAAAAGTTCGAAACCTTGTTTAGCTGTGTGCATAACAAAAAAAAAAAAAAAAACAGAGAAAAACCGAAGCAGTAAGAAAGGTGTGGAAACATAACCTAAAATAAAAAAAAATACGACGCGTATCGCTAAATTGCGCGGGAATCCAGGCGTCTGTGCGTGGCACAAGGAGTGCGCTGTCGGTAATAGCGGTGCTTTCTGTTATCCGAAGAAACCAATTATCGACCGGACGACGCCATGAATCCCCAAGAACTCACCGTCGCGCAGTTGAAGGCGGCGCTAAGACAACACAATTTGTCCACGGTAGGACGAAAAGCCGAGCTCATATTGCGTATGCAAACCTCGGATCCGTCGGGCCGATGGATGGAACAAGAACTAAACGCAGAAGAAGAAGACGAACGAGAAGAAGTAGTGGAAAATATACCAGAGATTAATTTGGTGAACAGAGAACAACAAATACAAGCACAGGAAAGAAATCTAATGATGCGAGAATTGGAACTCTTGAGACGAGAAAATGAGTTCTTGAAAGCGACGCAACATCCACAACCTAACCCAAGCCCGCCTCAGTCTAACCAGCGTCCACAGGGAAGCCCTGCATCAATTTCATCCCGGTTATCATTCAGCATAAAAAACGTTAGTGAATTATTGAGCGAATACAAAGGCGCAGGCGAAGAATTTGAAAGGTGGAAGGCGCAGCTGAATCTTCTTCGAGGTATTTATGACGTCGACGATAATTCTGCCAAAATACTTCTTGGTTCCAGATTAAAAGGGAAAGCATACAACTGGTATCACTCCAAAGTTGAACATCTCACGATGAACGTAGACGAGCTTTTGACACGAATGGATTCTATGTTCAATCTAAGGCCAAGCCGCCTCGAGCTGAGGAAAAAGTTTGAATCAAGACAGTGGCACCATGGAGAGACATTTTGTGATTATTGCCACGACAAAATCATTCTCGGAAATCAGTTACCTGTACCAAATGAGGAAGTTATCGACTACATTATCGATGGAATTCCTGTCGAATACTTAAAGTATCAGGCAAGAATGCAATCGTTTACATCAATTCAAGATCTCATCAAAGCATTTGAGAAAATTAAATTAAATCCACCGAAAGCAACTCTATCTAAAGCAGGTCAATCGTCACAAAAAGACAATCGACACAAACCCCGAACAGACGTACAACCTCAAAGCGTGACAACAACTGCAAATAAAGACTCTGGTGATCTAAAAAAAGATAAGTTCCAGGGGCACTATCCGATGTTATAATTGTAACACAAATGGGCATTACGCAAAAGACTGTCCTAAGTCAAAAACGGAAAGTCGAGGTCCTGCAGCTAAAGAAAAGAACTCCAAGATCGATCGTCAAGTTGGCTGTGTATGCCAGGAGACAGAGCATATAGAAGAAATCAAGGAACAGTCAACGGAGGAAAGTGAAGACGAGAAAGAAGAAGACCCCGACAGCGAAGAAGAAGAAGACGGAGAAATAGGATTCGTTGATTTGCACGCGGAGACCAGGGGGGCGATTCTGTAACTCTGTCCATAACTTATGGACGTCTATAAGTTTTTTCCCCGAGGCTACGCCAGTGCATTGCCCTGCTAGCACCCGCCCACCTCCGCAGCAGCCTATGCGCTTTGTTTACGGGTAGCAACCATCGGAGCCAGCCAATCAATTTATGGACAGGGAACAATTGAACCCAAGGAAAGTCCGGCTCCGTGATAGCGCTAACTTGAATTCGCGCGTTACCGAATCGAGTTTCTAGCGCCTGCACGGTCGAAACTTATAGATGTCCATAACTTATAGACATCCATAACTGCAGCGATCGCTCGCTAGCGCTACCGATACGCTAGCGCCCGCCGTAATGACAGTCTATAACGAACATATTCCGTTTTTTCACTCGATAATGCCATTTAAAATATACATGTATGACATATGAGAAATTTAACGTCGAATCGGCCGGATTTAGGTATTTTTACTCCGTATTTTTCAGCAGCTGCAACTTTTTTCGCGTGAGATACACGTCCAAAAAGTCAAGCAGTTATGGATATCTATAGGTCTCGATACCGTTCGTTGTAGTTATGGACGTCTATAAGTTTCGATCCGGCAGGCGCTAGAAACTCGATTCGGTAACGCGCGAATTCAAGTTAGCGCTATCACGGAGCCGGACTTTCCTTGGATTCAATTGTTCCTTGTCCGTAAATTGATTGGCTAGCTCCGACGGTTGCTACCCGTAAACAAAGCGCATAGGCTGCTGCGGTGGTGGGCGGGTGCTAGCGGGGCAATGCACTGGCGTAGATTCGGGGAAAAAACTTATAGACGTCCATAAGTTATGGACAGAGTTACAGAATCGCCCCCCAGGGACGAATTTCAGAAGATTGTGAACTTTGAGATAAACGAAACCCCACCCTTCGCTATAGTATCGAGAATCGACACAGGGTGCCCCGTCAGTTTGATAAAAGAACAATTTGTTTGCAGTAAGGCCACCAAGGTCCCCGGACCAGAATGGCATAAGTATTATGGGCTAAATAAGTCAGCGTTACAGGTAAAAAGTATTGTGTCAGCGTTGATAACTTTGGATGGCGATACTAAGAATATTACGTTAGGCGTTGTTTCTAATAACACGATGACTACTCCTGCCTTATTAGGTCGAGATACACTCAAACAATTTGGGTATGGATTAACAAAAAACTCAGCCTACGACACAGCGGTGTCAGAAATCATGCATGTCGACCTAGAGGAGAAACAAATGGTAGATGAGGTTTCAATTGATCGTAACATTCCAAAAACTTACCGTGATCAGTTCAAAGCGATATTTACTCGACACTACGAAGAGCCACAGAGACCCGCTAGTCCGAAGGTGAATATGGAAGCGCGAATAATCTTGAAGGATAACGAGCCTGTACAGTTCGGACCGCGAAGACTTGCATATACTGATCAAACCAAGGTTAGGCAAATATTAGATAAGTTGTTGAAAGAAAACGTCATTCAGGAGAGTACGTCTGAGTACTCATCTCCGATTGTGTTAACTAGAAAAAAAAAATGGAGAAATTCGTATGTGTATCGACTTCCGCGCGCTAAATAAGAAGATGGTTAGGGATAACTACCCCCTTCCCTTAATTGATGATCAGTTGGATCAATTACGCGGAAAGAAATATTTCAGTAGCTTGGATCTTAAGGATGGATTCTATCACATCCGTATGTCCCCAGAATCTGTTAAATACACCTCGTTCACAACCCCGATGGGCCAATATGAGTATGTTCGTATGCCTTTCGGCCTGAAGATAGGACCACAACGTTTTCAAAGATTCATTAATGAAGTGTTCGCAGACCTAATTAGATCCGGAAATGTTATTGTTTACATGGACGATATTCTAGTCGCGACGGAAACGGTTGAGGAACATTTGCAGGTCCTGGAACAGGTACTAGATGCAGTAGTTGCCAATAAGCTGGAGCTACGGCTGGACAAATGTTCATTTCTGTGTACCGAAATCCAGCATCTAGGCTATAAAATAACTAAGGATGGCTTAAGCCCCACCGAAAGTGGAGTTGCTGCGGTTTTGAATTTCCCAGTTCCCACTACCGTCAAAGGAGTCCATAGCTTCTTAGGGCTTGCCGCATGGTTCCGGCGTTACATCGAGAAATTCTCTATCATAGCTAAACCCCTATACAGCCTGATCAAGAAGAACGCGACATTTAGGTTCGGTGTTGAAGAACAGCAGGCTTTTGAACTATTGAAGCGCAAACTTACCGAAGCTCCAATATTAGCTATATATAACCCGAATCCAGAAAGTGAACTCCACTGTGATGCCAGCGCGTTAGGGTTCGGAGCAGTTTTACTGCAGAAACAACCAGACGGAATACCGCATCCGGTATTTTACTTCAGTCGGCGAACTACCGAAGCAGAGTCTAGATATCATAGCTTCGAGCTTGAAACCCTAGCTATCGTGTACGCACTTCGCAGGTTCCGCGTATATTTACAAGGGATTCCATTTACAATCGTGTCGGACTGTAGCGCAGTCACACAAACGTTAGAAAAACGCGATATTAACGCCCGTATAGCTCGCTGGAGTCTTGAGCTTCAAAGTTTCGATTTTAAGATAACACACCGACCCAGTACTCGAATGAAGCATGTAGACGCGTTAAGTCGCTCTTTCAATATCTTAGTTATTGAAGACAATCCATTCGAGTGGAACCTTACTATTTGTCAAAATAGAGACCCTAGAATCAATCAAATAATGCAAACTCTGGAAAAAAGGGAAGATCCCAATTATGAGCTTAGAGATGGGCTCTTATACAAAAAACACGGTAATGAAAGCTTATTCGTAGTCCCGGAGCAAATGGAACGACATGTCCTCTTTCACTACCATAACGAAATGAGTCACGTAGGTGTTAGCAAAATGATTGAAGCTATTAGACGCACCTACTGGATTGCGCAATTACGCAGCAAGTGTGAAAATCACGTGCGTCATTGTCTAAAATGTATTTCATTCTCACCTTTATCCGGAAAAGCGGAGGGATTCCTTAACCCTATCCCCAAAGGAAACAAGCCTTTCGTCACCATACATATCGATCATTTTGGTCCAGTCGACCAGAAGATCTTAGTCAAAAAACATATCCTACTAGTTGTCGACGCGTTTACCAAATTTGTGCGTTTATACCCCACTAAGACTACTAATACTAAAGAAGTTATTTCGTGTCTAGAAAGATACTTCGAGAGCTATAGTAAACCCCGAGAGATCGTTTCCGATCGGGGAAGCGCCTTTACTTCGGCCGAATTCGAAGCGTTCTTAATCCAACAGAATATCAAGCATATAAAAATCGCTACTGGTTCCCCGCAGGCGAATGGTCAGATAGAGCGTATCAATCGCGACCTCGCTCCGATGTTAACCAATAACGCGGCAGGTAAACCATGGTACAGAGTGCTCAATGACGCTGAGTACGCCATGAACAATACTATAAACCGATCTACGGGTACTACCCCTAGCCGACTACTATTCGGACTCGGTCAACGAGGCTCCGTTACGGACTCACTTAAGGACATAGTTCAATGTGCCCCCCCTAACAGCGAACGAAACCTAGAGGAAATACGTAATACAGCGGCTGAAAAAACTACCCAATCGCAAACGAACCAAAAACTAGCATACGATAAGCGACACAAAGCCCCGGTAGAATATAAGGTCGAGGATCTAGTAATGATAAAAAACTTTGAGAGTACCCCAGGCATTTCAAAAAAGTTGTTACCTCCGTTGTAACGTTTCGGCTAGACCGGGTGGATCGTGGGACGGGTATACCCGGTGTAGTCCGCAAACGGGTCTGGGGGTCTCGTCCCCCTCCGCCGGATGCTCGGGACCACCGGAAGGTGGGGGTGGTAAATGATAGCACAAGACTTTATGATTTTGGTAGCAAACAGTATAAGTGTATTTTAGTTTTATATATATATATACACAGTGGTACAGCTATGCTGTCGGAGGTTGGAGGCCAGGAGGTTCCTGACTGAAATCAAAAGAAACAGGCGGGCATGCGGTAATGCTGGTGCACAGAAAAGCAGCGTAACGTATCAATCTTAAAACTATACAAAGGGGTCTCTATAACTAGCTTAATCTAAGTTAAATGTGCGCTAGCACCTATATAATTCCCTAAGGGAAAGCTTAAACGGCTAAATGCCGAGTGCGTGTGACTTGACGTCTTAACCTACTCCTTCACTACCTTGAGGAGGGTTGTCTCTGCATTCTGGTCTGGAAATATTCTCTAGGAGAATATTTTAGGTAATTAAACGGCTTGAATTACCGGGCAACGGAGTGCGCTAAATAAATGCGCTGACTTGTATAGATCCCGAAGGTATCTTAAACGGCTTGAATTACCGGGCAACGGAGTGCGCTAAATAAATGCGCTGACTTGTATAGATCCCGAAGGTATCTTAAACGGCTTGAATTACCGGGCAACGGAGTGCGCTAAATAAATGCGCGGCCTTAATTAATTCTGGATATACATATGTATTCAGGTCAGGATATTCGTTATCGAATATGTTTACGGAAAGCGGTAATACATGTATATATCCATCCATGAAATATATTATACTATATTCATTTCGCGGCCTAGTGCGGACGGATGGTGCGTACTAAAGGAGAAGCCTTTATTACTTCAAACGCGAACGCGCCTAGCGGTCCGGGGTCTCTTCCCGCGGTCCGTATACGTCTGGTAGGACGGAGATCTCACTAGTCTATTACGGCTAGAAGTCTGCCTGTTGTGGCGCGAGGTAGTCTAGATAGCTTGTCCCTCGGTGTGCTTTAGTCGCGGGAGAGGTGTGGTCACGTGGTTATCGGGCGCTTGACCGTGGCGGCCGCCTAGTGGCGAGACCTCGTATCGGTATCGGTTGCGCGGGGGACTGGTTGCCCGTGAGGTGCTGCCTCTAGTAATGAGGTAAGACCTAATTGTCCGGTGTTACCGGTATCTGCTTTACCGTAGGTCTTGCCTCGTTACACCCCCCTCCTCCTCCGGGAGAGGTCGAGCTCACCTCTGTTTAGGCCCCACATACGTGAGGTTTCCGGCCCTGTCGAAGCGGAGTGTCCGGGTGTAGTGGTGGCGTCGCAACAGCCACTTTCGGGTGCCCACGGGCACGGTGACTTCTCCACCGTCAGGGAGCCCGTATGTTTGCGTCGGTCGGGTCCTTGGCAGCGGGTTACCGGTCAGGTACCCCGGGTTCGGTGGGTTGCCCCGTCTTCGTGCCGGTCTGCGGCGGTGGGTGGCTCGGGCTGGGGCCTCGATGAGGAGGATTTCCGCGACATCCCTGCGGACGGCTGGGCGGCTTCCTGGGGCTGGTATCGGTGGCGGTGGATTTGACGGCGTGATCCGCGGTTGGTCCGGAGCCTCTGCGGTAGGAGGTTTGGCCGGTGGTACAAACACTCTTGTTCGCGAGTGCGTTCGGCCTTCTGCCATTTTTGTTTTTGGAGATACGCACGTCGTGCGCGATCCTTGACTAGACTGATCGGTTTTTGAAATTTCTAGGATCTCGGAGGTGGTGATTTCGAGTCCGTCGTGCCATGGTTTTAGATCCCTTACGTGGATATGGGGGATAATTTTTCCCCTAGTGGTCTGGAGATCGTAGATGACGGGGGACACTCTCTGGAGGACGGTGTGTGGTCCCTCGTATTTGGGCCGGAGCTTGGCGTTCTCGTGTCTAGCTTTGTTGGATAGATAGTGTGTGCGGGCTAGTACTTTCTGTCCAATTTTCGGTTGCCATGATCGGTGTCGTAGGTTGTAGTGTTTTTCCTGTCTCTGGAAGGCTTGCGCTTGGCAAATGCGGACTAATTCGTTTGCGTCTTGGATTCGTCTAGTGAGGTCTTCTGGTGGTACCTGTCTTCCGGTGCGAACCTCTGGTAGGTTTGGCGGGTTCAGTTCGCGTCCGTGGTTGAGGTACGCTGGTGAGAATCCAGTGGCGTCGTGTGTTGCGGTATTGTACGCAAATGCTAGCTCGGGGAGAAGCTGGTCCCATTCTTTTTGATTGGCCCCGGTGAACTGCGCGATCATGGTTTTAATCACGCGGTTCGTTCGCTCGACGGGGTTACACTGGGGTGTGTACGGTGGCGTCTTCCGGTGCTGGATACCGTATTGGCGGAGCATGTCGCCAAATTCGTGGCTTGTGAATTGTCGGCCGTTATCGCTGACGACCGTTGTAGGTGCGCCGTGCCTGAGGATAACTTCCTTTATCGCCTTAGTTACGTTGGGTGCGGTCGCGGTTCGCAGGGGTTTGAGTTCTACCCATTTCGAAAATCGGTCCTGTGTGACCAGCAGGAAGATGCTTCCGGTTTTTGAGCGTGGTAGCGGTCCAATCAGGTCGGTCGTGATGGACTGCCACGGACCCTCGGTCGGTGTTGCGTGCAGCAGTCCTGGGGCGGTTTGTTGCGCCACCTTGTATTGTTGGCAGCTTTTGCACGCTCTGACGTAGGTGGCTGTGTCTTTGAACATGCCCGGCCAGTAGAAATGGCGCGCGAGTCGGGAGATAGTCTTTGCTATTCCTAGGTGGCCGGAAGTTGCGTCGTCGTGGTGTCGTCGTAGGATTTCGGTGCGTCGGGTACGGGGCACGCATAGTTTCCATTGTTCGTCGGTGGTCTCCTCGTTATAGTCCAGTCGGTCTAGGATTCGGCGGTACAGCTGGTCGTTTGACACCCGGTAGTCGGGATGTTCGTCGGGTCTGGTTTCGACTAGTTTCTTTACGCGGTTGTACCACCTGCAAGTGTGGTCGACTGCCGCTAGGTCTAAGCTTTGGCGGGACAGGGCGTCGGCCACAACGTTGTCGGGGCCTTTCCTGTAGCTGATGGTGAACTCGTACTGTTGCAGTTCTAGGGCCCATCTAGCTAGTCGTCCGGACGGGTTGTCGATTCTCTGCAGCCAGGTTAGCGCTTGGTGGTCGGTGATGATTTCGAATTTGTAGCCCTCTAGGTAGCCTTTCAGCTTTCGGATTCCCCAGATTATGGCCAGGCATTCCTTCTCGGTGACGGTATAGTTACGTTCCGCTTTACCAAGCGTGCGGCTTACGTAAGCTATCACTCGTTCTGCGCCTTCGTAGTTTTGCGTGAGGACGGCGCCAATGCCGGAGTTGCTGGCGTCGGTCTGTAGGGTGAACGGTCTTTCGAAATCCGGACATGCCAGAATTGGTGTTGACGTCAGGAGGTGTTTTAGGCGGTTGAAAGCGGTTTCGTGTGGCTCTTCCCAGTGCCATCTGGTCGATTTCCCTAGGAGTTCGTTTAACGGGGCGGTGACGGTGGAGACGTCTGGTATGAACCGTCTGTACCAGGATACGAGCCCTAGAAATCGGCGTAGTGTTTTGCGGTTGTGCGGGGCGGCCATTTGCGTGATTGCCCTGGTTTTGTCTGGGTCGGTGTGGATGCCGTCTTTGTCTACGACGTGGCCTAAGTACTTCAGGTTTTGTACGCAGAACCGGCATTTGTCGTGGTTCATTTTGAGGCGGGCGTGTCGTAGCCTCTGGAAAACCGTCGTCAGGTGTTGTAGGTGCTCCTCGAACGTGGCGCTGGCTACCACTATATCGTCTAGATATGCGAAAGCGAACGGCTCTAGTTCCGGTCCGATTACTTTGTCCAGTAATCGCTGGAAGGTAGCTGGTGCGGAGTGTAGTCCAAACGGCATTACTCGGAACTGGAAGAGGCCTCGGCCGGGGACGGTAAATGCGGTGATTGGTCGGCTGCCTTTGGCCATTGGTACTTGCCAGTATCCATTCTTGAGGTCGATGGTCGATAGGTATCGGGCTCCTCTGAGCTTGTCTAAGGTTGCGTTTACTTGCGGTAGCGGGTATGCGTCTCGCTCTGAAACTTTGTTTACCTTGCGGTAGTCTACGCAGAACCTTGGGTTGCCGTCCTTCTTCCGGACCACTACTACGGGTGAGCTCCACGGGCTATTTGATGGTTCGATGACGTGGTCGCGTAGCATTTTGTCCACCTCTTCGTCGATGGTCCGTTGGACGTTCGGGTTCCTCGGTTGGTATCGCTGTTTGACCGGTGTGTCGGTTGTCACCCTGATGTGGTGCTCGGCGAGCGGCGTCACGCCTTGGATATTTTCGAATTTTTGTAATTCTCTTTTCAGGAACTCGGCTAGGCGGTTTTTTTCTTCGGGTGTCTGGTCTCGTAGCCCGGTCGGTTCGTCGATCGTGCAGGTCTCGCCGAGTCGTGCGTTATCGTCGGTACAGAGGGGTCTGCCGTTTAGCGTGACCGTCAGGTTTAGTTTGTCCAGGATGTCCATACCAAATAGGATCGGGTGTTTGAGCGAGGGCATGATCAGGAAAGTGTGGGTAATCGGTCGGTCGTGCACGGTGACGGTGCCGGTCGTACTGGTGGATATGTCCGCGACATTTCCGTTTGCCATTCTGGCGGTTACTTCTTCTTGGTGTTGGGTCCACCCCCCTTGTTGGCAGTATTGTGCCATCGCACTGTTGATGTACGAGGCTACGGATCCGGTGTCTACTAGTGCGAGGGTGTTCCTTCCTAGGATACAGGTGCTTACGTACGGGCGGTTGTCTAGTCTTGCGCGGGCCGGGAGTCGGTAGTGTGGACCTCGGCCCTGAATGCGTTTTCCGGTCTTGCGCAGTTGCAGTCTCTCGTGAGGATGTTATCGGTGCCACAGTACGAACAAAATTTTCGTTGTTGTCGGCGGCAGTTCATGCGGGAGTGGCCTCGTTGTTTGCAGCGCCAGCAGCAGTCGTTGCGTGAATACGGAGCGGTGGATGCAACGGCTGTGTCGTATTGGGATGCGTTAGGTGTCGGTTCGGTACGGGTCTGGCGTTTTTTCATTTCTTCGTGCTCTTCTCCGAATAACACGAGGTCGTCGATACTGCGGAGTTCGCGTCTGCGGATAGATTGGTGATACTCTGGTCGGAGGTTGAAGTAGAGTCGGTCCAGCTTCTTTTCGAGGGTTATGTCCCCTCGTCGTCTCATCAGGGTCTCTAGTGCGGTGATGAAGGTTCGGACTGATTCACCAGTTTTTTGTTTTCTCTCAATAATCTGATCATCTAGCTTGCACTCTTTGGCGGTCGGCAGGTAGTAAGCGTGAAAGCTGGTCAGAAAATCGGTCCAGGTCTGCCAGGATTGTCTGCGATTTCGGTACCAGAGTAGGGCATCGTCTTTGAGTAGTTCCGGTAGCCCACGGAGTAAGGTAGCGTCATCGAATTGGTACTCATCTTTGAGTTCGTCTATGCGCTCTAGGAAGGCGTATGGGTCTTTGCCGTCAAATTTGCATCCCCATTTTCGTATCTGGTCCATGTTCTGATAGGTTTCGAGATGCGGTAGGAGTCGGTTAATGCTCTGTGCCGTGTCCCCGGTCTGGGGTGGTGGCGGTGGCGGGTCCTCAGCCATCTTGTTTCGTGGAGGCGTTCTCTTGAGCGGCTCTTGCCACGCTCGTACCAGTTCGTGGTTTGGATTACTTCTAATGAAGTTTCGTAGTCTGGAGCGTAGTTCGTCTACGGTGCCTTCGGTGTCGAGATCGGCGAGTTCTAGGTGTGTTCGGAGTTCGGTTCGTCTCAGGTTGTGTACCCATGCAGTGGGCATACTCTAACTTATTTTCTATCAGTGCAACCAGACCAGAGAGAAGGAAAAAAAAAAAATCGAGAGCATAACCATGAGTGAGATATTTTCCTTAATATTATCAGTGACTTATGCCTAGTGATAGATACGTTGCTTTCTTGTGCGTTTTTCTACGGTAATCTGAAGTTAATCAAAAGAATTTTTCCCACGGTCCCTGTTCGGGCGCCATGTAACGTTTCGGCTAGACCGGGTGGATCGTGGGACGGGTATACCCGGTGTAGTCCGCAAACGGGTCTGGGGGTCTCGTCCCCCTCCGCCGGATGCTCGGGACCACCGGAAGGTGGGGGTGGTAAATGATAGCACAAGACTTTATGATTTTGGTAGCAAACAGTATAAGTGTATTTTAGTTTTATATATATATATACACAGTGGTACAGCTATGCTGTCGGAGGTTGGAGGCCAGGAGGTTCCTGACTGAAATCAAAAGAAACAGGCGGGCATGCGGTAATGCTGGTGCACAGAAAAGCAGCGTAACGTATCAATCTTAAAACTATACAAAGGGGTCTCTATAACTAGCTTAATCTAAGTTAAATGTGCGCTAGCACCTATATAATTCCCTAAGGGAAAGCTTAAACGGCTAAATGCCGAGTGCGTGTGACTTGACGTCTTAACCTACTCCTTCACTACCTTGAGGAGGGTTGTCTCTGCATTCTGGTCTGGAAATATTCTCTAGGAGAATATTTTAGGTAATTAAACGGCTTGAATTACCGGGCAACGGAGTGCGCTAAATAAATGCGCTGACTTGTATAGATCCCGAAGGTATCTTAAACGGCTTGAATTACCGGGCAACGGAGTGCGCTAAATAAATGCGCTGACTTGTATAGATCCCGAAGGTATCTTAAACGGCTTGAATTACCGGGCAACGGAGTGCGCTAAATAAATGCGCGGCCTTAATTAATTCTGGATATACATATGTATTCAGGTCAGGATATTCGTTATCGAATATGTTTACGGAAAGCGGTAATACATGTATATATCCATCCATGAAATATATTATACTATATTCATTTCGCGGCCTAGTGCGGACGGATGGTGCGTACTAAAGGAGAAGCCTTTATTACTTCAAACGCGAACGCGCCTAGCGGTCCGGGGTCTCTTCCCGCGGTCCGTATACGTCTGGTAGGACGGAGATCTCACTAGTCTATTACGGCTAGAAGTCTGCCTGTTGTGGCGCGAGGTAGTCTAGATAGCTTGTCCCTCGGTGTGCTTTAGTCGCGGGAGAGGTGTGGTCACGTGGTTATCGGGCGCTTGACCGTGGCGGCCGCCTAGTGGCGAGACCTCGTATCGGTATCGGTTGCGCGGGGGACTGGTTGCCCGTGAGGTGCTGCCTCTAGTAATGAGGTAAGACCTAATTGTCCGGTGTTACCGGTATCTGCTTTACCGTAGGTCTTGCCTCGTTACACCGTTCAAAGGTCCGTATGAGATCGTCAAAGTACTCCGAAATAACCGTTACGTCGTCGCTGATCGGCAAGGATTCCAAAACACTCAAAGACCCTACAAAGGTACTTGGGAGTCCTCAAATCTGCGTCCTTGGTTACCTATGGAAAAAGAAAAGAAATCTGATTAAACAACGAACACTACCTTTTCCATAATTACGTACCGTTACCTACTATCTATCATATACTTACCTTATCCTATGATCCTGAAAAAAAATATATATATAGATAAGTATATCTATGTTAAAGGACAAGCATATTTTAAGAAAACATTATGTACTTGAAAAAAAAAGGGTTACCTCGGTGATATTGATCCATGTTTATCTAGTCATACGTAAACGTGTTTGTAATAGTTCCTACTTATGTATTGTGTTATTCATATATAAAGAATACTTACTTTTAACCCGTTTGAGGTCAAACTCGTGTCAGGATTGGCCGAGTTGTGGGCGCTAGAAAGTCCCTAGCCCCTAGGAATAATTATAATAAGCAAAATGTAGTTGGTACCACACCGACGCCAATGCTAGGTTGGTAGCCATGCGTAGAGCAGTAATGGGAGAGAAACGACAAGGTATTGGGCGTCACGGACGATGTTCCAATCTTCAATAAAATACTACGGTTGATATAAGGGAAAAGAGTTCTTTATTTAACCCAGTAAAACCCAGAGACTCCCTACACTATATTTGGTGAACCATGCATGTATAATTCGTTACGTAGGATTTTGTATATTTGGTCGAATTTATCAGATAAATTATATTATAAATGACATGATGGTTAGTTCATAACATTATATAACTTATCAGACCACAATTCTCAGTAGGGTATGGATCGAAGTATACATCCTGATTATATTCCCTGTGAACGAAAACTTATCATTGTCAGGAAACACCTAAAACTGCAAATTCATTGAAATTCTTACCTTCATTCAGATCCTTTCCTTGGGCTTATACCCTTTCGGGAAGTAGATTTGGAATTCTGACGATTTCAAGGAATCAGGAAACTAGAATATCAAATAGCCCCCCCACCAAGCGATGGCCGTCGCCGCGAAAAATCTCCGAGCGCTTCGATCGTGCTGTGGCGATAACATGAACTAACAAGTTCAGTTTATCGCCACCAACTGCGATGTGAACGCTCGCTGAATGAACGCAGCCTCGCAGACAGTGACAGGATGACGGAATTAAAGATGGCCTCGCGCGAATCTCGAAATCGCTAGTGTCAACGTTTTGCGGCAATACAAATTGAGACTTCATCGTTGCCTAAAATCAACATATTTTCGCATACATATGTTCGGTATTTCATATTACACGGTGCGTGCCCTATCATGTTTGTGTCAGTGAAGCGTAGGCTTTGCTAATAGTCGAAATAGTGAGCCATGTCCACACTTGACAATCAACAACAGGGGCAGGGGGGGGGGGGGGAGGGCGGGGCCAAATCGACTGAAGCACCACCTTAAGGTGATACTTCACTCAATTCTTACCGACATTTAGTTGTTCGTGAATATCTCCGAAACTACTGAACGAAACGGATTGTCCTTCGAGGACTGGATGATTTAGGAGTAGTGAGTTCGATCAAAAACGCAAAATTGGTCAAAATCGAATTTTTTTTTCCTTCTCTTATATCGCGAAGTGTTGACGTGGCACTTGTTTCGACCAATACCGAAGTCTACGCATCACTGTTGCGAAAAAGCGTTCAACCAGCGGGTTCCGCCGGAAATTCCGAACATTTTCAGCCAAAAACATCCGTGCTTCAGGCAAAAAAAAGGTCGTATTTTCTAAAATACGAATTTGTAACAATTCGCGATTGTAAATTGCTGAGGCTGTCAGCTGAGATACTCCAGCAGCATCGCATTTCCAGCAGCCCCCGAGAGATGACACTCACAGCGCGCTAACCGCTTTGGTGTCGGAGGCAGCGAACTGGGCCTTTCTAGTACGGGTAGACGCCGCAACACGATCTTGGCGCTCAGAGACTTTTGGGGCTTTATTTCAGTCCTTGAAAAATACCCCCCAAAAAACCAATAACTTCCCAGCACAAGCGGTCACCGCGAAAAGCAGATATGAAGGACCGAAATAGAGCCTCAAAAGTCTCTGAGCGCTGAGATCGTGTTGCGGCGTCTACGCGTACTGAAAAGGCCCAGTTCGCTGCCTCCGACTTGCCTCCGACACCGAAGCGGTAAGCGCGCCGTGAGTGTCATCTCTCGGGCGCTGCTGGAAATGCAATGCTGCTGGAGCATCTCAGCTGACAGCCTCAGCAATTTACAATCGCAAATTGTTACGAATTCGTACTTTAGAAAATACGACCTCATTTTTGCCTGAAGCACGGATGTTTTTGGCTGAAAATGTTCGGAATTTCTGGCGGAACCCGCCGGTTAAACGCTTTTTTGCAACAGTGATGCGTTGACTTCGGTATTAGTCGAAACAAGTGCCACGTCAACACTTCGCGATATAAGAAAAGAAAAAAAAAATTCGATTTTGACCAATTTTGCGTTTTTGATCGAACTCACTACTCCTAAATCATCCAGTCCTCGAGGGACACTCCGTTTCGTTCATTAGTTTGGGAGATATTCGTAAAAAACTAAATGTCGGTAAGATTTGAGTGAAGCATGCCCTTAAACACTACATTGCAACCAGTGCTCATGATACAACTAACTGACAACAAGTTTGCTGCTATCTGCGGTACACACAGAACATTTAACAATTTGACTTTCTTATTATCGCCTAACTGTACGTAAATTTCTCCTTCTCCTTCAACGGGCAATGTATCTGTGTTCGCTATAGCAATATGGGTAATCGCTGACTTACGTATACCGTGAGGATCTCGTGAAAGGAGTCGGTCAAAGTGCGCAAGCGTCGAATAATTCGTATTTCATGGGGATAACCAACTCGCTGCGCTGGAAAGTCCCTAGGTAGTTCGCACGTCGCTCGGTTGTTTACTCCATGGATTCCGGCATTCATTGTGAATGGCGAACGGCTGATTGTAATACATCGCGAAAGGTTATGTACGAGCACAGTTATGTTCGACTCTAGGATACAAATGAGTAATAAAACAGTGGATATGCACGTGAATTTAATAGGTAGACATTTGATAAGAATCATTTCCTCAATTGGATAAAAATCTCCAATTACATTATTGATTCTTGCGAATTGGTCAGTTGATTGGAAGTTATGTCGGTTGCTCCGAATCTGATTGAAAATCAAATTGAATCTTACATTTACACTTCAGTCAAATAATTAGGCTCTATGGGTTCGAAACGACTAGCAATAATATTTTTATTTAATTCATTTACAAACTCTAGTGACTTGGTCAATTTGACAAAAATTCTCAGAGACATTCTGACTCTGAATCATGTAGATCACATCATCGGATAATGAAAATTCTGGAATGGAAAAAATTAAATAACGAATTGGGAAAAAAATGGAATAAATTGGTTAATTTTTTTTCTTGATTGACTTAAACAACGTAAGTGAAAACGAGTTTATTGAAAGAATCACAAATTCATTCGATGCTTGACAGAAAGTGGTATCTTGCATCAGCAAACTCAGTCGTCAGATTAGTAAGTGTCATGGTGTTTTCTTTCTCCTTCGAATAGTAGACCTGTCGCTCTTCTTCCAATCCCATTGTACTTGTACGAGCACCCTCTCTTCGTCTGGACATCTTCCCGTTACCTGAAACATGGAGGCGCGAGTTGTCATTCACCGATCGCAAAGTCTTGCACGCACTTTGATTCATTGACTCCCCTGAAACCTTGGTGCTTCGAATAGAAAACCTGTCGCTCTTTTTCCAATCCCGTTGTAGTTGTACAAGCACCCTCTCTTCGTCTGGACATCTTCCCGTTACCGTCAAGAATTTTTAATTGGATGTTTCTACGTGATTTCAAGAGTAAAACCGTGGTGTCCTTAACAAAACTTGTGGAGTTCCCCCTTGATGTGAAAGACTGGTTGTTCTCGGTGCTTTGTTCTAAACCAATATTTTTTCCAACCTCCTTCTGTAGACTGTTGTCCATAAATTACAAATGATACATTTCTCGTTTCTGTGACTGCGAACACTATTCAATATTGGTGCCGATTGTTGAATTCACGAAATTTAGTAGTTCCTATTTTTGTGAATAAACAATAATATCAACAATCCCTGGTTCGAGTCCAAGATCTTCTTTATCAATGATACTGATAGCTGTATGCTATAGCTCACAGAGTTTGTCGTAACCCCTGTTTGACAGCTATTCAGCCGTCCTTGAATACTGAGTTTTGGAGTTGGTTGATCTTTCCGTAACCACAGTATCATGTAAATAATAGTTGATAATTTTCAACCTGGAGTCACGGACGTAGACATGCTATCTAGGTTAGAAACGCAATGTTGTTCTCCGAAACTTTAAGCCACTCAAACGTTATGATGAACAATTGTCGGCTACTATGAATTCCGTAAACAAGTTCTAATAAAAATCCCTGCCTACAATTTTCAGATTATGGTAGTATGTGCATTGAAAACTAGTTTCAGTCATCAGCGAAAGATGAGAGATTATTGAAGCTTTGATTCATGCAGATACTACCGTAATCGAGATGTTGGAAGTGATTTGTAATTACACATTTTTCGTTCAACTAATTCTTATTTCATTCATAACCAATAATTTGTCATGACACAATATTACTTTTGGTCAACGGAGTAACTATTCACAGGTTGGAGTGACTATCGAAGAGTCACGCATTAATCATGGAAGATTTACTCAAAGATTTTCGAGTCTCCAACAGGGTTAGAACAAGCTGGATCTCGGCTAATCTGCCTCACTCCCGAAACCACATCACACAGCCCCGTGGTAACTACAAGTCCGGTTGCTGTGCCGAATGAAAATGGATTTGACTTTCCAAGATTAAACAGAGCTTGATTTTTGCACTCCCTTACGTGACTGACAGAGTTACTCCACGATGTGGAAAGTCAAAACGTTCTGTCATCGTACATTGTTTTCACCTACCTGGTTCAATTCATTCAATAGGCTCATTTTTAATTCACGTTTGCTGGTCCCGGTCAATTCATTGTTGAACATTCCGAACCCATAGAGCCTAATTATTTGACTGAAGTGTAAATGTAAGATTCAATTTGATTTTCAGTCAGATTCGGAGCAACCGACATAACTTCCAATCAACTGACCAATTCGCAAAAATCAATAATGTGATTGGTGATTTCTATCCAATTGAGGAAATGATTCTTATCAAACGTCTACCTATTAAATTCACGTGCATATCCACCGTTTTATCACTCATTTGCATCCTAGAGTCGGACATAACTGTGCTCGTACATAACCTTTCGCGATGTATTACAATCAACCGTTTGCCATCCACAATGGATGCCGGGATCCATGGAGTAAACAATCGAGCGACGCCAGCGCCATATCTAGGGAGATTCTTCGCGTGTTGGCTCTCTCTACAAAATCCCCAGTGAGCCGGCTCTGGCGCGCTCTGAGCAACTCCTTTCACGAGATCCTCACGGTAGAAGCAAACAATGCTTTGTTATTAGACATGTGTCTTGAGGCTCCTGAGTCTATTACCCAATCGCTTGCCGTGCTTACATCTGCTGCTATTATGCTCGAAAAAGCGTAAGCAATATTCGCGTCACATGGTTCCTCTTCTACATTGCAGGCTTCACGTCTTTCTGGGATACGTTTTCGGGTGTCTGACACTCATTTGCGTAGTGTCCGTATTGATTACAGTTGTAACATCTAACGTGTTTCTTGAACGTGTTGTTGTGATGTCCTCTGCCTCTTAAAAAACATCCCCCTCTTCTGCCGAACCATCTGCGTCGATTATAGTAGGAGAGGTATCCTGACGCCCCCTCTTCGCCTTCATTGTTGTTATGCCATTTGACTTCTTGGATTATTTTCTGCTTGACCAAATCTGAGGTCACCGGTGATGATAGGCTTTCCAGGGCCATTATCATTGGTCTGTATTTACTCGGTAATCCGGCTATCAACAATGCTCCAATCAACTCGTCCGGAAGTTTCAAGCCCGTATCCGATAATTTATGCGCCGTAGATATAATGGTATTTACGTATTCTTCTTCAGAATTGCAGTTTTCTAATTTTGTGGTTGTTAACTCACACAATAAATTCACTTGCCTACTTAGGCCATTAGCCTCGTCAGCCTCTTTTAGCTTGTCCCAGGCTCTTTTTGCCGTTTCCTCGCTTTCGACGTGGGATAGCACCACTGCATCGACCGATAAAATAATCTCTGTCCTCGCTTTGGCAACCTTCCTCGGATCGGTTGATACTGTTCCTGATGCAACTTTCACTGTATCCCACAAATCCTCGTGCTGTAAATAAACTCGCATGGACACCGACCACGTGTGGTAATTGTCTCTCCCGCTGAGACGCTCTATCGACTGGAGAACGCCTAACGAACTTTTACTCGCCATTTTTCAAAAACTTCTGTTTGCACTTATAAACTGTAATTACACCTTGAACGCGTTTTGAATGCACTTTCCTGGGCCCATAACCTTTTGCTTTTATTGTAGGGTGCATGCGGGTTCAGAGCAATAATTATGTGCGAATATATAATATGTATAACATTAGTTCCTTTATTGCATGGCATACGACTTCTCTTAACAGGTTAGCGAGCACGACTAAGACTGGCTGGTGGCGACGCTGCTAATACGCGAGACAGAACAATCGCTTCCTATGTTTGACTCCAGTAGTACCCGCTATTATGTTTGAAATTGAATACAATATTACAACAGATAATAATCACCTCATCAACTCATACGATTAATATAATCAACCCGCGCTCATCCGATTAATACAATCACCTGATTCTCATACCAACATTGTGCTCATCGAATTCTCATAACACTCACGAGCTCATCCACTGACTTCACCCGTATATATGTAAATAAACCATTCTAGTTGCAAGTGCTCGACGTTCTTCTCATTTAATAATTTCCTAAATACAACCCAGTATCGTAGTTTTAGTTTATTTCAATCAGTTCTCTTGGACTTGAAATTAACTTTCATTCGAAATCATCGTATAAATTGAGTGCAAGCTTGAAGACTAATCATCCGAAGTGAATCGAAGGAAGACCATCGTCCAACAGCTGAGGTAACGGTGGCAGAACGGCAGAAGCCGGACGATCCCGACACGTAGTCTCGAGCTTCGCTATAGTCCTGCTTTATAAGCTAAGTTTACCTGTGTGGCTATTTCGGATCTTTCCAATACCAAATTGGCATCATTGATCTTGTACGTACTGCATTGTTAGACTTTTCAAACCTTCAATAGTGAAACGTTATAGTTGTCTTAGGACATACCGAAAATTTATCAATACATTTAGTTAATATACCAGAGTGCGAGAGCATGACGTGTGATAGGAATAGTATGCTTCTCTAGAGAGAGATCAGATCACAATTTGTTCAGACACACAAACACATATTCTGCACCTGACACACATTACTACACTTCACGATAGCTACAGAGACATCCCAAGTTAATGCCTAGTATCTTTTTGGTTACGTTCAGAATTCATTTCATTTGTTCTTTTCTTTATGATCTCTATTGGCATCGGGATATGTAAGCCTCTAGAGGCATTGAGTATAGATAGGACTAGAGGTGCGGACGGCGTGGTGGGGGTATGCTTATTTACTTTTCCCTATGTACAAGCGCTTTGCCGCCCCACTCGCAGATGGCGCTGACGCAAATCGCCCGATTTTACGCACACACGAAGCGTCGCCGTGTATATGAGACACACACTTGTAACGGCTCACATACGAGCCGAGCTTTCCCGCCCCACTACTTGGTGCGCTGCAGTCGTTCACCAACACATGGAAATTCCGTGTAAATGATATTCACGCACACAATCGGCTCCCACCGGCGCGTCGCCGTTCCGATTTCAATCTTACAGCAATTGAGAAACTGTGACCATTGTGTGTCACATAATTCGCAGTTTTCCGAATCACCTATGAGGTACTGCGACAGATTCGTTTCCCTTTTATTTTACATGGCGGGATCCCCAGTAGGCCTATATTACCATGAAATATCCATGTCTGAATAATGAGAATATCTAACTCGATTTAATTACAAATAATCCCAGTCTACCTATTACACTTCATTCTACCTATACTGATCTCTAATTACCTCTGAACTTCTTGATAGCGGAATTATGACACTCTGACGAACTATAAGAACGTTTTCTAGATGCCCGAGCTTCTATCGATGACCATTGCAACCCTCTAACTAATCGTGACGTTAATAGCGTACGGAGCAAAGAAATCCTATGTTCGCGACAATCATCATCAAACCATGCCTTCGATTTCGAATCTTGATCTACTATTTTATCTACCAATGACCTAACAACGTTGGATTGGTGACGAACTTCGGGGTAAAATTGTTGGAAAAGACGCAGATGATGTGACGCGATTTGCCAATATTCTTCGGACGACGCAACGAGATTACCTAACGGAGCTTCACTTTTTGTGGGATATGCTTTGAAGAACTGAAGAATCTGACCACGCGCAACGCTTTCCCTACGCCTATCAACAAGTGTTTCTCGACATCTACTACAATCGAATCTACTCAGAGTTCTTCTAACGGAAAAGCCTGAAAAATAATACACCGCATTATCTTCTGAAGTAATCACCCTATCTACACCTATCTCATCACAATCAACTAACCCTTCCACCCTATCGTCATCTATCCTGTTCGAGTAATCTTCTTCGACTTCTACCCCGGTCGTTCTGTCTACGTCAATCTCGTTCGTCGGTAGGTGTAAGGTCGTCGTTTTCTCGGGCTCGTCAGTCTGTGCGGGAAGCGGGGTAATGTCCAAAATTTCGTCCTTATCATCTTCGCAATTCGCAGTTTTGGGTGGAATGAGCAAACGGTTTCCAATCACGTGCTGTAAGTTCTGTCTGAATTGAGTCGCAGTCGGATTTGAGCCATATGATACCCGTTGTCTGATTATGGAGAACAAATTTCCAACTGGGTCCTGTTGCAGTCGTGACGTCAGTAGGTACTTTACACCCTCGGATTGCATGTCTTCCCACAGTTTGAGAGCTGAAGTTATGCTAAGTATAAAGTTTTCGAAAGTTGGTGGATCTTTCACAGTGGGATCGAGGACATGTAAATGGGGTAACCAGTCAAGGGCGTCTTGTAGAATTTGTTTGGAACGTGCGTCGGTCAGGTTTAAAGGTCGGCGGTTGGGATTCTTGTCGTACAATGTCCTACTGTTCATTGCGTCGAATATATGATCAATTTTGCCTATGAAGTCGCCTAATGCAGTCAGTGCGTCCTGATTCTTACCGTCTGAGGTAGTCGAAGCTAATGTCAAAAGTGCAGCGTGAACAGAATGACTAAAAACTTGAGTCGCGAGTTTAACGTTCATTTTGTCCCACCGACCGGGGTATACATGTGTGCGCGAAAGTTTTGGAGCTGCTCGTGCCACACCCTTGGAATCTACCTCGTACAACAACTCTAGTGCCCTCCATGAAACTACCTCGTCTCCTATCACGAAATCATGTGCCTTCAAATTGTTACGCAAAGATTTTATTAAATGAGGAATGTCAAATAACGCATATATTTTTCTACCACCTACGGAAATGAAAGGATTTTCTTTGCTAACTCCTAACAAGCGAAATAACTTCTGATTTGGACCACCCTGATCGCAAACAAATGCCCTGACCTGCAAACCTATCTTAGACAATGAATCCAAAACGCGATTGAAAATTTCGAGTAATTTAGGTCCGGTTACCGTACCTGCAGAGAGATAATAAGCGACGGGAATTTTCCATTTTTACGTCAAACCTCGAGCCATGAAAACTAACGCGTGTGAAGCGGATTTATCGTTCCTACCTAATTCCCCAAGATCCTCGAAGCCCTCAACACAATCGAATTTCCTATTATAATTTAACCACCTTTTTATAACCATCTCATCGAAAAGTAGAACGCATTGTTTTTCTTGCCTATCCATCATCCTAACCGCACCCCCAAATTTACTCATCAGATTACTGGATATGCCCGGCATTACATTCAGCGAATTTACCCAATCCCTAATACTACGCACGCTCGGTAATTTAAATTCCATTTTCAACATCGCCTTGTATAATTTTGGAGACCTATAAAACATCGCGAGAGCTAACTCTTTCTCTTCTTTCGACCATTTACTAACTTTTTTCCCTACACGAAGCTGCGATTTCACAAATACTAGAGGAGCGCCGTTGAGTTTGCGGTTTATGTCAGCCAAAAGATCCGTACCTACCCCACCTCTACCTACCCTACCTCCTGTTACATCTGAGCTAGTCCTACGCAAAAGTTTCAATTTCAAATTACGAATACTTTTCTTCAATCTACTATTATTCTTCGCACCACGTCTGTTACAAATTTTATTGTTATTTCCGTCACCCATGTTCGTCGCCGTTTCGTCAGTGGGGTCCGTAATAGTTAATTTTGTGTTTCCTAGTGTTTCTGTCGGTATCGTCGGGACTTGTTCGGAGCCTACCAAATGATTTTCTATCACAGAATTACCTATCTCGTCTCTAACATTATCTACTACTACCGCTGATTCTGCAAGAAGAGGAATGGCATTGTGGACTAACTTCTTCCTAAGCGCGTTTTGAAAAGCAGTTTCCGGAAAATGAAGTTGACAAATACGTTTTTCCCTAAGCCTCGAGGATGGAAGTTCTTGAAAATCATCGTTACCGCTGCGGAGGATCCATTCCAAACACCTGTTGATAATACACGTTTATCAATTCTCTAACCGCAAGAATGTAAATCGACGCAATATATAAAACATTCTTCATTAACTAGGCCACTTTTTCTTTTCCACCCCTCCAAATTTTTTCAAAATTTGCCAATGTTTTAACATTACTCAACAGGGACGTCTGTGATTTTTTTCAGATTTTTCTATAAGGCGTCCGTTCGCGATTTTCAATTTTTCATTACGAACACAGCTGTATCGCTAAAATATTCATCAAAAAACAAATAAAACACATATAGGAACAAAAACTTATTTTTCCCGCTTTATCGAAAAAAATCAAAATTATAATTTTTTGCTTCGGGAAAGTTGAAATTTGGCAAAAAAAATGAGAAGAACATTTTTTTTTACCCCATAAGACACCTTCGATTTCGGCAAAAATTTTACAGGATATCTGCCATTGGGTAGAGAGTCTGCCACAAAATTTTCAGAATGGGACTTGCAATAGTTACGATGAAAATGACAGACATTCTGTAAAGTTTTTACCGAAATAGAAGGTGTGTCATTGGATAAAAGAAAAATTTTTTTGTCATGTTTTTTTTGCCAGATTTCAACTTCCCCGAAGCAAAAAATTATGATTTTGATTTTCTTCGATAAAGCGGAAATTTATAAAAAAGTTTTCAGTTTTTTTTTTTTGTTTTTTTTTTTTTGTTTGATGGATATTTTGGAGAGACAGCTGCGCGGTGTTCGTAATGAAAAATTGAAAATCCTGAACGGACGCCTGGAAAAATCTGAAAAAATCACAGACATTCCTTCTGACTAATGTTAAAACAGAAAAAATTTGGAGGGGTGGAAAAGAAAAAGTGGCCTAGTTGATGAAGAATGCTTCATATAAAGATTGGTTTGTAATGATCTACATATAGGTATGTATGGGCCGGTGCACCCTACAATGACAAAACGATTCTCGGCAAACCGGGTAAACAGTGGTTATCACTCGTGCACGGAATCGACAAAGTACTGTTTAAATCGTGGGTCATCCACAAAATTGATGCGACAGACACTGTTTTTCGCAGTTCGTTGAGGTTCCTTCTGGTATAGCGCGCACCGGCCTTTCAAAATATGATACATGCATACATTGTATGCAGGCGTCGCAACGGAGCATATAGGTATACTTTATCGTGACCGCATCAAGAAAAGAAACGTTTCGAGAATGTAATCGTTCTCATTCGCTTTTCACTCGGCTTTTCATAAGGATTTGATACGATCTAACACATTTCGGTGACTAAATATATTCTTCAGTCGACGCATATTTGAACATTAAAAATATTTGGGTGTACGCAAGAATAAATGATTATAATATAGATACATGCGCACGCGTCACGAAAGTAGTCTTTTTCAAGAAGTTGATTAACATATTCATTGGCGGTGCAAAAAGCATCGAGCCTCTGCCGTTTGAGTATAATTATAACGTTCGAAGGAAAAAATGGTAAGAGTGTATGGTAAAAAAAATGTTCGTGAAACGATGAGCGTTGTGCGTTGAATGATCATTCACGAATTTCTATGATAAAATAACTTCACTATAATCCGCTAGAAGAAATACTAATTCGAACTTCGCCGGCCTCAGAGCTTTTCGTGGCTACGATACCCGCATACCTATATATAGGTGTTGTGACGGGATCGCTAGTTCAGTGTAAGTCGTTACATTGTTGCACAAGTGTCAATTCCTCCGTACCTCTGATAACGATAGACCCAGTAAACCAAAACGAATGAAAACGAATTGAGTGTGTCAAAAACAGATTGAAATAAGTTCGAACAGAGTTGTGTGGAAATTCTTTTTGTTAAAAGTCTTCCGAATTCTGTTTCATACCGTTTTTCACCTCAATTCGTTTTGGTTTGCTGGGGAATGAAAATGGGATTGGAAATTGTTGATATATTCCGTGTGTAGTGCATACATACCTATTATTGTCTTTTACGGGAAATCTGAAGAAACTAACTACATCCTGCGAATTTCCCTGGCACCCCTTGTAACAACACCTACGCTTCGACATGATTCTAAAGACTCGACTACCCTTGGTTAGGAAATCCGAAATATTATGCTAATCCAACTAATCAACAATGAAGTGCAAAAGACAGTGATGGATATAGATTATTTGAATTCGTAATTATGTCGTGAGAAATATCAATCAACTGCGACAGAAGTCTTGAGAGTGGATAATGGAGAGGTACGAGTTTCTCGATTGATATGAGATTGAAATCGGAACGGCGACGCGCCGGTGGGAGCCGATTGTGTGCGTGAATATCATTTACACGGAATTTCCATGTGTTGGTGAACGACTGCAGCGCACCAAGTAGTGGGGCGGGAAAGCTCGGCTCGTATGTGAGCCGTTACAAGTGTGTGTCTCATATACACGGCGACGCTTCGTGTGTGCGTAAAATCGGGCGATTTGCGTCAGCGCCATCTGCGAGTGGGGCGGCAAAGCGCTTGTACATAGGGAAAAGTAAATAAGCATACCCCCACCACGCCGTCCGCACCTCTAGTCCTATCTATACTCAATGCTAGAGGTAAGACATTTCATTCTACCAAATTGACAGAATATAGTCTTCTTTTACCTAACAATTATCATTTCAATCATTTATCACCTTTTCTTTACATCCCTAATTATTTAATTTTTCAGTTAAGTTTAGGCCTCGATGTAGTTAAATAATGACGTAGGGATCTGTATAGAACCAGCAGCAAACGATCCTATATTACCGGCTCGCTGCGAAGTCTCTTTTATTTTATTATTTAGATTTGTTCCGCGTGACTCAATCTCAATCATCAACCGCTCGGATGCTTTATCCGCGATCATTTCTCACTGTAGACATCGCCGAGATGATGTCATTGAAGTTTGCATCGTTGGAACGCAACGAAATTCGACAAAAATTAGAAAAAAAATATAATGCTTGAAAATGGTTCTTCTCGGTGAGGAAAGTATGAACAACCGTAAATAACTCAAAAAAGATTATTTTCTCCCGTGTAACGTCACCCTTAGATAGGGGTGAATTCTTAGGATTTTTATATCATCCCAACCTAGGACATTCCAACAAATTTTCTGATCGTTGAATATTCTTTCGGATCGTGGGGATACTAGAAAAAATCAAGAAAACAATACGACCTCCGGAACACTCCCGCAACGGGGGTTGAAATCTATTATTATTTCCTATTATCCGAACCTAAGACTTTCCAACAAATTTCATGATCGTTAAATATTCTTCCAGATCGTAGGGATACTAGAAAAAATTACGAAAACTCTACGACCTCCGGAACACCCCCCCAACGGGGGTTGAAATCTGATATTATTTTATATTATCAGAACCTGAGACTTTCCAACAAATTTTATGATCGCTAAATATTCTTTCCGATTGTACAGATACTACAAAAAATCACGAAAACTATACGACCTCCGGAACACCCCCGCATCGGGGGTTGAAATCTATTATTATTTCCTATTATTCGAACCTAAGACTTTCCAACAAATTTCATGATCGTTAAATATTCTTTCGGATCGTAGGAATACTAGAAAAAATTATAAAAACTGTACGACCTCCGGAACACCCCCGCACGGGGGTTGAAATCTATTATTATTTCCTATTATCCGAACCTAAGACTTTCCAACAAATTTTATGATCGTTAAATATTCTTTCGGATCGTAGGAATACTAGAAAAAATTACGAAAACTCTACGACCTCCGGAACACCCCCCCAACGGGGGTTGAAATCTGATATTATTTTATATTATCCGAACCTGAGACTTTCCAACAAATTTTATGATCGCTAAATATTCTTTAGGATTGTACAGATACTACAAAAAATCACGAAAACTATACGACCTCCGGAACACCCCCGCAACGGGGGTTGAAATCTATTATTATTTCCTATTATCCGAACCTAGGACTTTCCAACAAATCTTATGATCGTTAAATATTCTTTCCGATTGTACAGATACTACAAAAAATTACGAAAACTCTACGACCTCCGGAACACCCCCCCAACGGGGGTTGAAATCTGATATTATTTTATATTATCCGAACCTGAGACTTTCCAACAAATTTTATGATCGCTAAATATTCTTCAGGATTGTACAGATACTACAAAAAATCACGAAAACTATACGACCTCCGGAACACCCCCGCAACGGGGGTTGAAATCTATTATTATTTCCTATTATCCGAACCTAGGACTTTCCAACAAATTTTATGATCGTTAAATATTCTTTCAGATCGTAGGAATACTAGAAAAAATTATAAAAACTGTACGACCTCCGGAACACCCCCCCACGGGGGTTGAAATCTGATATTATTTTATATTATCCGAACCTAAGACTTTCCAACAAATTTTATGATCGTCAAATATTCTGCCGGATCGTAGAGATACTGGAAAAAAATACGAAAACTCTACGACCTCCAGAACACCCCTCCAACGGGGGATGAAAGTTGTTACTTTTTATATCATCCGGCCCTAGGATATTTCCCAAAATTTTATCATTGGAATATTCTTTTGTCGATCGAAGAAATGCTACAAAAAATCACGGAAACTCTCCGACCTCCGGAACTTACCCCCAACGGGGGATGAAATTCAATAATTTTTGGAATCACCCAAGCCTAGGATATTCCCCACAATTTTATGATCGTCAAATATTCTTCCGAATCGTCCGAATACTAGAAAAAATCATCAAAACTCCTCAACCGGGGGTTCAACGAAGGTTGAACGGGAGAACGGGGGTTGAAACCTATTATTATTTCATATCATCCGAACCCATATAGGATGTTCATTACTTCTACGTACAGTGACTTCTGAGATAGCCGCTTTTTATACGCAGCCGTTGATATAAACAAGGTATAACAGAATTAGTCACGAATATATTTTACATGGTTTTCCCTCGCGAAAACTAGGATCGATAGTTCCTCAACCATATTTCCCTCGGATGCATAGTTTCTCAGTCAAAATTATTCATAATTAGCCAATCAGGAACGCTGTATATGAACGGCTGTGTGGTGGTGTGTGGCGCGCTTGGCTGTAGCGTGTCTTCCATCACGCGCTCGGCACTAGCCGCCCGTCGACGTATGTACGCTGGCCGTTATACCGTAGAGCAGAAAATGAGTGATTTCGTGACAATAATAGCAGCTGAAAACCGCCTGTGCCATCACACGCAGGACAGCCTATGGTTATATTCTGTTACGTTTCCCACTCGCAACTGTCGTTTAATAATCTGTTATTTTTTTGTTTTTCGTTTGTAACATGGAGACTTCACAAGCAATCTCACATCTTTGCACCGATGAATTGTAGAGAATCAAAATAGGAACAAAATGAGCTATCGAAGGACTCAATCGGATGATTAATAACGAAGAAATAACGGAAAAACCGGAAAAATCAGCGTATTTTTGAAAATTCACAACACTGCGATTTTTTACGTTGTACTGCAGGCGCTTTTCGGACTAGTAGTGATCTATGTCTACTTTACGTGTGCAAAACTCAGGCGCTGTCGGTTAATTAGTCTTTGCGTAATTTCCATTTGAATTTATTAGGGCGCTATCTTGCAGCGTGCCTGGCTACTTCGCTGATGGTCGGAATTCGAGTTTAAAAAAATATTATAAAAGTAGAAATATGGCACTATACAAAACATCTATTCTCATTTTCTGATATAATGCTGCAAAATAGGTGAGAAATACGTGCAAACATGATCAGAAAACGGGAAAAACGTGCAAACGGGGCGAGTGCGTGGAAGCGATCGAGTAGCCTGGGTGAACAGCCGACGCGGGGAAGCGTATACTATAGAGATGTATTACTATATTGTACGCTTCTCCGCGTCGGCCGTTCGGCCGTGGACTCGACCGCTTTCACGCACTCGTTCGTTTTCGGTCATGTTTGCACATATTTCTCACTTATTTTGCAGCATTTTACCGAAAAATGAAAATAGACGTTTTGTAGTGTAACGTTTCGGCTAGACCGGGTGGATCGTGGGACGGGTATACCCGGTGTAGTCCGCAAACGGGTCTGGGGGTCTCGTCCCCCTCCGCCGGATGCTCGGGACCACCGGAAGGTGGGGGTGGTAAATGATAGCACAAGACTTTATGATTTTTGGTAGCAAACAGTATAAATGTATTGTATATGTACAGTGGCACAGTTATGCTGTCGGAGGTTGGAGGCCAGGAGGTTCCTGACTGAAATCAAAAGAAACAGACGGACATGCGGTAATGCTGGTGCACAGAAAAGCAGCGTAACGTATCAATCTTAAAGCTTTACAAAGGGGTCTCTATAACTAGCTTAATCTAAGTTAACATGCGCTAGCACCTATATAATTCCCTAAGGGAAAGCTTAAACGGCTAAATGCCGAGTGCGTATGACTTGACGTCTTAACCTACTCCTTCACTACCTTGAGGAGGGTTGTCTCTGGATTCTGGTCTGGAAATATTCTCTAGGAGAATAATTTAGATAATTAAACGGCTTGAATTACCGGGCAACGGAGTGCGCTAAATAAATGCGCTGACTTGCATAGATCCCAAAGGTATCCTAAACGGCTTGAATTACCGGGCAACGGAGTGCGCTAAATAAATGCGCGGCCTTAATTAATTCTGGATATATATATGTATTCAGGTCAGGATATTCGTTATCGAATATGTTTACGGAAAGCGGTAATACATGTATACATTAGGGATGAGCATCGAAAGTCGATATATCGGAAATATCGATATTTTCTTTGCGATATTCGATATTTTAACATCGATATTGTGGTTTCGATGATATCGCAAAAATATCGATATCCGAGTTTCGATATCGATATTTTAGGTCAGTTGACGCACGCCTTACGAACTACGAAGTTTTGCCACGGAAATCATAATTGGCTGTTCATATCTGTAAGTACCATTATTCTACTATCAAAATTCATTAGAATATTGTTATTTATCGTTCAGAATGTTCAGATCCCAGTAAAGTTCGTATGAAAGGTTGATTTTATCGGAATGACAACGTGAGTTGTTTGAGGTTATGTTATGATACGTATTAAGAAAAAGTTCAAATTGTTCCAGTGCTATTCCGGTCCACCATGGCGCCTTCAAAAAGCGTCTTCTGGCAGTATTTCCGAAAAAGCAGCGACGGCAAAATGGCAACCTGCAAACTCTGTGACAAAATTCTTAAAACATCGGGTAATACCTCTAACCTAAAAAGTCACATGAGTAGTCAACACCCCAACATAATGGATAAAGAAAACAAACAAAACAACCAAAGCCTGAAGCGGAGTTCAACAAACCAGCCAGGGAGTACCAGCACTACCTTGAGAGACGCAAATTCGAGTGAGCGCCCTTTAAAAAGGGTTCGTACGCGATCACCTTCCTCTGAGGCTGGATGCTCAACCAAAAATCAAACTGAGTCCGGATGCGAATTCGACCCCCCATTGTCAAAGTCGCCACCAATAACCAGCACACATACTCCAGTGAAACCAGTCCAGAAGACTGTTAAAGAAGTTTTTCAAAATATTGCAGCTTTCAAAGACGGAGGGACGAAAAATGGCAAACTCACAAATGCCATATCTTTTATGATTGTAAAAGATTGCCAGCCCTTCAGTATTGTTGAAAATGAAGGATTCTTGAAAGTGATGAATACTGCAGTACCGTCATACAAAGTTCCGTCCCGATTCACTATGAAGCGGATCATCAAGGACCGTTTTGAAGTTCTCGCAGGTATTTTTAAAGAGAAATTGGCCTCAGTGGCAAGCTATACATTGACCACCGATGTGTGGACAGACACTATGCAGACCCGGAGTTTCCTGGGAATCACGATTCATTTTGGACAGGATGTAAATTTGGTCTCTGCTACTCTTGGAGTTTTCGAGCTGGATCAAAGGCATACGTCGGAATATATTGCAGATAAACTGGTCGAGACATGTCGGGATTGGAATATTGATCTTGAGAAAGTTACTGCTGTTGTCACAGATAGTGCAGCCAACATGATCAAAGGAATTAATATTGCATTCGGGTCCAAAAAGCACATCCCATGCTTCGCTCACACTCTAAACTTGATTGCAGATCGATCGCTAAAAAATAATGGGGACCTAGTTGCTTTGATTTCAAAGGTGAAAAGTATTGTGACGTGGTTCAAACATTCGGTAGTTGCAAGTGACGATCTGCGGAGAGCTACCACAGACGAAACAAAACTAATACAAGAAGTTTCGACAAGGTGGAACTCCACCCACTATATGCTGCAAAGATTCCTCGAGCTTCGTCCGACCATTAACGAAATAATTAATCGCCACGTATCTGCACCGCCAATGCTGTCGGCTAAAGAAATGGAAATCCTGACAGAAGTTTGCCAACACCTCATACCCCTAGAGGCGGCTACAAAAGAAATATGTGGCGAAAAATATTTAACCAGCAGCCTAATCATTCCAATGGTCCGATGCTTGGAAAACAAAATAGCAAAACTTGCGCCAAGGCAAGTCATTGGAGTAGACTTAAAACAGAGTTTACTTGCAGAAACGAAAAGAAGGTTCGAACACATCGAGCATGTGCAGCTTTTGGCTCTCTCAACACTTTTGGATCCGCGCTTTAAGAAGATACACTTCGTAGACATCATCGCTGCTGGAAGAACGGTCAACCTGTTGAAAAACCTTTTGTCAACTTCGATTACCCAAGCAATCGAATCTGAATCTTCAGATTCCGATCACTCTGCTACAGGTCTCGCTGCCTTTTCTTTGTGGAGCGACCACAATAAGTTGGTCGAAAGAACATGGCATAAACCCAGGGAAGATGCAGATAGCATGCCATCAGAGTTAACCCTGTACTTGCGGGCACCAGTTGCGCGGCTCGGAGATAAGCCCCTTGCGATCTGGAAAGAAATGGCACCAACCTATCCGAATCTGTCTAAGATTGCAGTGCAGTACTTGACGATCGTTGGAACATCTGTCCCATCAGAGAGGCTGTTTTCTAAAGCGGGACAAATACTGACACAGCAGCGAAATAAACTACAAGGGAAAATGTTGTCGCAACTGTTATTTTTACACTCTTTGGACAGCTCATTCTGGACCTTGTAAAACAAAAACTCAAATCCTCGCCCATACTGACCCATGCAATATTCGTTATTCACGTACCTATGTCGTTTTTACATGAAAAAAAATATGGCATTTCAAATTTTTACATGCGAAAATAAACAGCAAAAATTATAATGAATGTCTACATAAAATCAAATGTGATTTTTATGCAATCGTGCGCATTTTTTCTGATTTCCCTAACCTGATTCGAATTAATAGGGAAAAATATCGATATCAGAGAGTATCGATATTTTGTTTCCGATATTATCGGAACATCGATAGTGATCTTCTGATATATCATTTGATACTGATATCGATATTTTTCATTCGATGCTCATCCCTAGTATACATCCATCCATGAAATATATTATACTATATTCATTTCGCGGCCTAGTGCGGACGGATGGTGCGTACTAAAGGAGAAGCCTTTATTACTTCAAACGCGAACGCGCCTAGCGGTCTGGGGTCTCTTCCCGCGGACCGTATACGTCTGGTAGGACGGAGATCTCACTAGTCTATTACGGCTAGAAGTCTGCCTGTTGTGGCGCGAGGTAGTCTAGATAGCTTCTTCCTCGGTGTGCTTTAGTCGCGGGAGAGGTGTGGTCACGTGGTTATCGGGCGCTTGATCGTGGCGGCCGCCTAGTGGCGAGACCTCGTATCGGTATCGGCTGCGCGGGGGGCTGGTCGCCCGTGAGGTGCTGCCTCTAGCGTTGACTGAAGAATATAAAGACGGCTATCCTTATGGGGTTTGGTGTGCCAGCCTAAAGCCGTAGCGAGCTAGCGCCCTCTGAGTAATTCTGGCTATTTTGGCGGAACTGCGCCCCGCAGGTCGGTAAAAACTTCCTACTGCAGTCTGAATTTACAGCGCAGTACCGACCTGAAAGTAACGTCTCTGCGATGGTAAGAGCCAACCGACAACGCAACCGATATTTACGGGAGTCACAGATACTCTGTACCTTGCGTTTTGCCTTGTCACTCTACCATTGAACTTTGTATGTCATAGCGGCTGGAGACATTGTTACGCATAGCGAATGCATTGAAAATATCTCTTTGGTGATATAAGTGGGGAATTCCATGCCGTTTCGAATTGGGTTTGACCCTTCACCTCACGGATTTCGCTCGTTATTTTTTATATGCGATTGTTTCTGATCCGAAAAGCACTAATTTTTTTTTAGATTTTTGCAACTTGATTCGAAATTTCTAAAATTTTTGAAAACCGTCATATTGATCGACACAATTTAAAATTCTGAAAAAATTCTCTAAAATCGAGTGTCAAGTATAAAAATTTTCAAATATAGCCGAAGTAGCCAGATGTTTCCTTCTTACTGTTTTCAAGCTTTGTCCGAAAAAAAAACATTCGAAAAATCAGCACCGGGAGTCAATCTACTGCGGATGGCTACTGAAATATTTCCAAATGTCACACCGGATTTTTCGAAAGAATTTTCAGAATTTTCGCGAGAAGTTTTTGGATTGAAAAATAGTACATTTCGATACCGGTACGGAAGGGCTTTTTTGGCGAAACGAGAGGTTTACGGCCCGAGCCGAAGGCGAGGGCTGTAACGAGGTTCGCCAAAAAGCCCTTACGTACGAGTGCCGGTCATTATTTTTCATCATGAGAGCCGAGAAATCGCGACGAAGTTGCGATTTTGAGGTTAGAATAAGGAAAAAAAAATTTTTTATTTGAAAATTTTTTGTTTATTGAAACAAAATTGCTTCGGGTCTAAAAAATCCGGTGTGGCATATAAAAATGTTTTCCTCATTCTAACCTCAAAATCGCAACTTCGTCGCGATTTCTCGGCTCTCATGATGAAAAATAATGATCGGCACTCGTACGTAAGGGCTTTTTGGCGAACCTCGTTACAGCCCTCGCCTTCGGCTCGGGCCGTAAACCTCTCGTTTCGCCAAAAAAGCCCTTCCGTACCGGTATCGAAATGTACTATTCTGCAACCATTCATAGTAAAATAACTCCTGCTTCTGGGTTTTTCAACGTTTTTTTCCGAAAAAAACTTGGAAACAGTAAGAAGGAAACATCTGCGCACTCCGGCTATAATATGCTTAAAAATATTCACATTGACACTTGATTTTAGAGAATTTTTTCAGAATTTTAAATTGTGTCGATCAATATGACGTTTTTCAAAAATTCTAGGAATTTCGAATTAAGTCGAGAAATCTAAAACAAAAATTAGTGCTTTTCGAAGTAGGAACAATTATATAAAAAATCACGAGCGAAATCCGTAAGGTGAATGGTCAAATCTCATGGAATTCCCCAAGTACATCCGAACAATGAAGTACTATTACCTCGACGGTCTCGTACAAGAATGAGTATCTGCGGAATGCATTTCGATAAAGAAAGTATCTCAGAAAAGTACTCCGAAAGCCAGTATCGATAGGGTATCAAGTTAGTATCTATGATAAAAGACGCGGTACATCTTGGGGTGCGGATATGAGGAGATTAGGTGAGCAACACAAAAGTTGGTAATAATCATCCCTGATCTAAGATTATTATAATTAATCTATCCCCAGATATACCTCCTTATGGATACTTTCCTTCAAAGCCCATTCCTACGATATCTACTTGATTTCAAAATGCAGATCCAAGATATTTTCTTATTCGGACCGGACACGTCGAGGTAATCAAGTCCACGAGGAAACAATAAAATCTCACAACGTCCGCTCTAAGGGGCTGATCTGATTAATATAAACAGAAATATTTATATACAAAGTGGGTGATGCCGTATCCGTACTTTTTTATTGCGATCTAAATGACAAATCTTGTCGCATGGCCGGCGGCGTATTTATAAACACGATTTTCTTTCAAGAAAATGAGATTGATTTGGACGAACAAAGAGCAGGTGGGTTAGAACATTTTTAATAAAACAAAATTCTCCAATTTTTTCAATTCTCATCTTCTGGTTTTCGCTTTCTGTTTATCCGGAAAAAATTCAGTCAATGTTCGAATGAGAACGATCTCCGAAGGGTCAATTCCTTCCGACATATTATATTTTCAACGTGCATGTCATGATTTATATCATTTTGACGGAAGAACACGAACGTACAATATCTCCTGGCCGATTGAATTCGCTCTTCCTATAAAGTATATATAGGTATATGTATGTATGTATACCTTATATATTATAGGGTTCAGTGATTTTTAACTTCTCGATTTTTTGAAAAAAAAAAAAAAAAAACAAGCGGGTTTGGGCTGACCATAAGCCAGCCTTCGAACTTCCCGTTTCCCAACTCATTTCGAGATGAAATAATAGAAATTTATTTAGGAAAAAAAAATACTGCGTTGATGTATTTCAAAATTTAGTCATTTTCAAGTTGGAGCAAATGCTATCAATGAAGACCAAGATCATCAAAATCGGTTCTTGAGATATCGGCAATTGAAATGTTTTTTTCAAAATTTTGATTTTGAATAACTCGAAAACCACTCGACCGATCAAATCCAAAATCTGATCAGTTCTAAGTGACGGAAAAGCACGTCAATTGAGACCAGAATCACCAGAATCCGTTGATTCTTTCTCGAGATATCAACGGACAAAAAAGTGATCACATACGTACAGTAATGTTCATCGATGCATGCTTCGTGGCTAACTTCTTTTTTCCGAGTTTTGTTTCCTTTCTATTCGTGTGTCATCTACCTATGGCGCGCAGAGCAGTTGATAGGAGCAACTTGATAAACAATTGCTGCAATCGCCCGCCGCTGTCATCTGCTAACCTATTGTTGACTGCTTCTCCGGTCATGGGCACACAAAGTATCAGTAGAAAGGAAGCAAAACTTGGAAAAAAGAAGTTAGCCACGAAGCATGCATCGATGAACATTACTGTACATACATACACACACACATACATACATACATACATACATACACACTAGACGTCCATCCAAATATAGTCGGAAATGATTCTCTAGATTTAAAAATGTGGCCATCTGGTAAAAACTCAACTTTTCATTTTCGGGGTGATTACAATAACTTCCATTTTTTTTTTTTCAAAAAACGGGAAGTTAAAAAAGAAAGTTATTGTAATCAAGCGGAATATGCAAAGTTGAGTTGTTACCAGGTGTCCACGTTTCGAGGTCCAGAGAATCATTTATTCATTTCAGACCATTTTTGGACGAACGTCTGTGTGTGTGTGTGTGTGTGTGTGTGTGTGTGTGTGTGTGTGTATGTATTAGGGTGTCCGTTATTTACCAAGTTGGCTATTTTCACTTGGGTATAGTCAAAATCGTTTCTCTTTTACCTAAAAACAATTCTAAAAGCGAGAAATAATTTTTACAATGCCGTTTAACCCTGCCTAAATAACGATACTTTTCCCATTTGATTAACATGGGGTTTTTGCACTTTTCAGTAAATAATTCTTATTTCGCCTATCATACTCTTCAACTTACCAACAATTCTTGATTCTGCTTCTATTATGATCCCTTCAGATGGAAAAATTTTCATATTGGTGCAAAAAAATTTGTTATCCAAGTTTTGAAAAGGTAAAAATTCATTTTTATTGATTTTTCTATTTTTTCGTTTAATCTACTTACTGATGAATTTTTATTCTGTATTCCATTAAAATTTTCTTATTTTATGCTTCTGAATGATTTCAATTCATGTATTATCCAAAAGTCACACAGAAATCCTATGAAAGAATCATAGTTCAAATTGAGTACGGTAATACGGTTATTACTAACACAAAAAAAAAATTAAAAAAAAACCAGATATATCGGACACGTGCCCCTCTAGCGGACAGTCTTCCAAGAGAATAAAAAACAATCAACTCATTTTCACTCAATATTTTGTTTTTCATTTTCTTGAAAGACTGTCCGCTAGAGGGGCACGTGTCCGATATATCTGGTTTTTTTTAAATTTTTTTTTTGTGTTAGTAATAACCGTATTACCGTACTCAATTTGAACTATGATTCTTTCATAGGATTTCTGTGTGACTTTTGGATAATACATGAATTGAAATCATTCAGAAGCATAAAATAAGAAAATTTTAATGGAATACAGAATAAAAATTCATCAGTAAGTAGATTAAACGAAAAAATAGAAAAATCAATAAAAATGAATTTTTACCTTTTCAAAACTTGGATAACAAATTTTTTTGCACCAATATGAAAATTTTTCCATCTGAAGGGATCATAATAGAAGCAGAATCAAGAATTGTTGGTAAGTTGAAGAGTATGATAGGCGAAATAAGAATTATTTACTGAAAAGTGCAAAAACCCCATGTTAATCAAATGGGAAAAGTATCGTTATTTAGGCAGGGTTAAACGGCATTGTAAAAATTATTTCTCGCTTTTAGAATTGTTTTTAGGTGAAAGAGAAATGATTTTGACTATACCCAAGTGAAAATAGCCAACTTGGTAAATAACGGACACCCTAGTATGTATATATGTATGTACATATGTACGTATGTGGTCACTTTTTTGTCCGATGATATCTCGAGAACCGATTAACGGATTTTGATGATCTTGGTCTTCATCGATAGCATTGGCTCCAACTTAAAAATGACTAAATTTTGAAATAAATCAATGCAGTGTTTTTTTTTTTTTTTTTTTTTTTTAATCAAAATTTTCATTATTTCATCTCGAAATGAGTTCGAAAACGGGAATTGTTCGACGGCTGGCTTATTGTCAGCCCAAACCTGCTTGTTTTGATGCGGTTTACGCGGATAGTACCACAGATTCAGGGAAGAATAGATTATAGTTTAAAAAAAGTTCATTTATCAATTGTTTATTTAACAATTAATTTTTAATGCTTTTTAAAACAAACGGCTACAACAGCGAAAAATTGAATAAAAAAAATGCTGACATATACTTCGAACTATACTACAGCCTGTGAATTGATAGAATAGCCCATACGTATAACGTATAGTATGACAGTCTTTGACTATATAAGCAGTGACAGTGCATCGACCGTGACAGTCGATCAAGAGTCGCAGAGCTGAGAGGGCTGGAAGGTGCGGTAAGTGGAAGATTTTTAATCATTGTTCGCCTCTCCGCTCCTGTTTGGTATCTCAGCCATCTGAAGTATAATTTCAATTTTTGAATTAGAAAATGGAAAACGGCAGGAAAAAGTTAGAGGAAGAGTGGAAGAAGGTGGTGGAGCTGCGGGAAGAAATGGAGAAGGAATTGGCGAGGATACGGGGATGGAGGAGGCGAGAGAATGAGGAAGGGTATACGGAGGAGGAGCGAGACTTGGCGAACGAGCTGGAGGAGCCGGAGGAGCCGGAGGTAAATGCGGTCTGATCATACATAATTTTATTTCTCGCCTGCCCACCCTTTTACCCGATTTCTCATTGACCACATTGTATTCAATATTCATTTATGTCACAGCGTTGCAAATTATAACACTTAAAGTAATATCAGACATTCGATCGCTATTTGGCCACCTGAATCTTTCCTATTTTATGAAAATTCTCGCTGAAGTAACAATTAAGTGATTCTGACATTTCTGTCGCTTTTCTCTGTAACAGACGATTCACTACTGATATTGCCTCAAGTTTCAAACTATCCACAAATTAACGCTTCTTTCTCTGTACTTTGTATGATAAAATATTACCCTGAAAGATTGCAACGCTGGAAAAGACATTCTCACTTATCGTAAAAGCGAAAAACAATATATTGAAACTAACTCACTGAACCTATTCTTTCGTTTAAATGCCACCTCGAGTTTACTTATCACAAATTGTAACGAAAAAATACCGAACAATAAAAATCGTGAACCAATAACTAAACTTCAAAAAGTACAGTACCGTCCGAAAGTTCGGGATCGCGCTAATTTTGATTCCGGCTAAAAAGTTCGATATCCCGGCCAAAAAAAGGCGTGGATGAATAATCGAGGTGACATTCCAAAGTAGAAAGAAACAGCTTTATCATGCTTTTTGAGAAAATTCGCTACGATTTTTTTTTCACTTACCAAATGACGTTAAACATTCGGAACTCTTTTTTGTTCACTATTTTTGTCCGTAGTTTATCGTATCATTTTAGTATGTAACGGGCTACCGAAGAATTAATAACAACTCTATTGTTGCCCAATAAATAATATTTCGATTTTTGTCGAAGTACCGTAATTTTGTATTTCGAGTTAACATACTCATATACAGGTATATATCTATGCTAGAGTACATTGATACTTGCTATTTAAAAACCTCTTTGTGACATTTTTTGAATTTATTTCTATTGATCATTCAATCAATAAAAATTATGATTGATAAGACACGTGTCCTTTCTATTTTAAGTTTACTAGTCCGTTGAGAAAAAAAGAGTTGGCAAGAAATTCTGAAGAAAGTCTGACGACTTCAAAATTGAAAGACGCAATTTTTCTTCTCCTGAAATTTTGATGTCAACCCTAAATTTCTAAAAAAACGTATTCCCGTAGAAAAAGTTGAATAACTTTGCGGAAAAAATCGCAAAGAAATTTCAAAATAGCAAATCGAAGCCTGCAGATCTTTCCGCTCCCAAATCCTGTTGAGAATAAATGTCTATCATCATTTCCCAAAAAATTATACGCGACTTTGTGAAGGTTTGAAAATTACATAAAAAAGACCATGTTTCAAGTCATCTGGTAAGTGCAAAAAAAATCGTAGCGAATTTTCACAAAAAGTATGATAAAGCTGCGCCCGTCTACTTTCGAATGCCACCTCGATTATCCATCTACGCCTTTTTTTGGCCAGGATATCAAAATTTTTAGCCGGAACGAAAATTAGCGAAGCGAGCCCGAACTTTTGGACGGTATAACTATGTATCCGGATGATGGAAATTTCGAACATTATCAAGCGACAAACTCGATGTTATTCTCATTCTATTTACTCACAAAATAGCGTGATCGATTTATGCCATTGTAACGATGCCCATATTGATAGTTATCAGTGGGGTATCGCGAAAAATATTTGGGGCGGTCCACGTCAGGCGGGCCACTTTTTCAGTTGTATTTTTTGAATTTCATGAAAATTTTTGGGTGTCTTCAGAAGGTCCCAAAAACATGTTCTGAACAGTTTTCAATGTCAAAACTCAAAATTTCACAAAGCTACGCTTCATTTTGGAATCGGCGATTTTTCACGTTTTTTTTTGTTTTCAAATAATTCTGTCGCAGTGGAACGGGAGTGAAAAAATCGGTGGATACATATATTCTCAAGGATTTTTTCCGTACTTTCGTTTAAAAATATCGGCTTCATTCCAAACGAAGCGTAACATCGTGAAAATGCGGTTTCAAAATTTCAATCACACTTTTTTCAAATTTCGGCCCGATTTAAAAATTTTGAAAAATTCTTAGAAAACGTCTAGTTCCATCAAGTTTATTCCCCCAAAAGGGAATTATGGGTTTCGAATGGGTTCTATGTGAAAATCTCGTTTTTATTCCGCTACGTCATGAAAAATCACCGGACCTTTATTCGATTAAATTCCGGAAACCTATTTTCCTTCAAAGGAATGTCATTTAAGACGGTTATTATTATCGAGAATTATATTACTTGTCCGATTTTAATTTTTTTGGTTTTATTTTTGATTTTTGGTTTTATTTTTTTTTTAATTTATATATATATATAGTTTATTGAATTCGGCCTTTCGGCCTAGAATCTGGACTTGGTCTTACATATTATTTTCTTTCGGGTCTTTACAATTGTATCGAGCCACACTCACGCACTCCATACTTTTGCCCCGTTTTACAAGCTACCCCGTTTTACATATTGCTTCCCTCCCTCATCCCTCCCCCTCTAGTCTCGCCCTTTCTCTCTCTCTGCTTAGCCTATGCCTCTCTTTATTTACCGCCCCTAGCCACTTCAGGGCCCCCTCCTTTCCCCGTTCGTCTAGCAGGTCGTCTATCGAGATCCCTTCCCACCCCTCTACTCTCTTCGGGCATTCCACCAGGAGGTGTTCAAAGCTCCCTGGGTGTTCCACGCAGAGTCTGCACTTCCTTCTTTCGTCGTCCATCCAGTATCTGTTCTTCTCTTCCTCGTTCCCACATCTAGCTCTCGCCGCCGACTTTATGTTTATCCTCCTTCCTGTTCCTACCAGGTACCGTGGGGTTTCCACTGTTATACAGTCTTTGTATCTCGGGTTGTATTTTGCACTCTGGATGTGTCCTCTCTGCTCTTGCATCTGCAGATCCTTTGCTCTCTGCGTTATCGTTTGTTCTACATTCCTTCCCCTTGCCCTCTCCAACTCTATTCCCTGCTTGCTGAACCCATGTCTCCTGTAGAAGTCCTCCCTCTCTCTCTGTCCTTTCGTTGTCGTTTCTTTATCTCTCTCCCGCAGGCATTCCTTCAGCAGGGGTCTTCCCTCACCCTCTCTTATTTTTTCCTCGAATCTCAGTGCTCTCGCTCCTGCCTTGATCCGTATCCGGTCCCTTTTTGTTTCTTCTAGTACTATGTACCCCGGGGTACACCTGTCCAGTCCTAGGGTCCATCTAATGTACCTTTCCTGTATTCCTTCTAGTTCTGCACAGCCGTTCCATCCCCTTATTTCTGCCCCATATAGTATGACGCTCGTTACTAGGTAGTCAAACAGCATCATGCGTCTCCGGAAGTCCTGCTTCAGCCTCCTTTCTCCCAGCCCCCAGATCTGTCTGATTAAGATGTTTCCTCTCTTTGCCATGTCCCTCTTGTGCTCCTCTTCCCCCCCGTTCCTTTTGAGCCGATACCCGAGGTACACGAAGTCCTTTACTTCTTCTATGTTCTTTCCCTCCCAGTTCCATTCCACTTTTCCTTCTTTCCCTCCCCCGTTCTTAAATCTCATCATTTTTGACTTGTCCGAGTTTAGTGTGAGCTTCCTTCTCCTGAGGTATCTTTCTAGCGTTTTCATCATTTCTTTCATTTCTCCTACTTCATTCGCCACTACTACCAGGTCGTCGGCGTATGCCAGTGTCCAGAACTTCTTCCTTCCTACCACTACCCCACCTGCCTGCCCCTTCTTCATTACCTCCTCCATGTCCGCTATTAGTATTGCGAACAGCGTGGGGCTGAGTGGGCACCCTTGGCGTACCCCTTTCTCTGTGAAGAAGGGCTTCGTCGTGTGCTCTCCCACTCTCACGGCGCTCTTCGTCAGCCTGTATGCTTCTTTCACCCTGGCAATTAGACCGGCCCTTATCCCTCCTTTTTCCATTGCCAGCCAGAGTCTCTGTCTGTCAACCTTGTCGAAGGCCGCCTTCAAGTCCACGAAGAAAGCGATTAGTTTGCCTCTTTTCTTCGAGAGTTCTTTGTCTATTGCGTGCTGTAGGATGTAGATATTGTCCATGGTACTTCGCCCTTTCCGGAAACCTGCCTGTGAGTCTGGGAGGATGTTTTTCCTCTCTACTTCCGCTCTTAATCTCTCGGCTAGGATTGCCGCGTAGACTTTGTATCCCGTGTTTAATAGCGTGATTCCTCTGTAGTTCTCGGGTACCTCTCGGTCTCCTTTCTTGTGGAGTGGGGTAATTATCCCTTCCCTCCAGCTCTCTGGGAACCCTTCCCCCTCCCAGACTTTTCTGACAATCTCCTTCAACTTGTTTCTTGTTCCTCCTTCGCAGTAGAGCCATGCCTCATTGGGGATACCGTCGCTTCCTGCGGCCTTTCCTTTCTTCAACCTCTTGATTTGTTTCTCTATTTCAGCATCCGTCAGCTCCTCCTCGTTCTCGTCGCGCTGTGCTGCTCCCATCCCTCTGTCCTCCTGGTTCGGGATTTCGTCGCTTCCCTCGAGTAGACCCTTGAAGTAATCCCTCCACTCTTCCATGCCTATCGTCTCACTTACTGCCGTCTTAGCCTTTCGTTCTTTGTTTATGAACTTCAGCACCTGGCCTTCCGACTTCAGACTTCTGAGCTCCTCCTCTAGTTTCCTCGCGTTTTCTCTTTCTTTTCTCGTGCAGAGCTCTCTGAACTCCGTTCTCTTCTTCGTGTATTCCTCCCTTGTTGTGGCTCCGGTCTTCCATTTCCTATACAGTTTTTTTACCTTTCTCTTTTCTTTTTTGCATTCCCGGTCCCACCATCTTTTCCAGCCCATGCCTTTTCTTTTCACTTTCACGCTCCTTATTGTCAAGCACGATCGTACAGCCTCCTGCACTTCTTCCCATGCCTCCTCCGGGTTCTCCTTAATGAACTCTTTCCTCGCTGTTTTTTCCCTGTAGTTCCTAAGCTCTCCCTCTCCCCAGACTGCGTGGTGTCTTGTTATTTCTTTCTCTTCCCTCGAGTGTCTATGTATTTTGTCACCGATTTCCACCGTGAGAGGCTGGTGGTCCGAGTCCACTCTTTCCTCTACTCGGAAGACCTCGATCTTGCCCATTGCCTCCTCATTTGCGACCGCATAGTCAATGACTGATGCGCCTTGTTCCCCCACGAACGTGTACTCTCCTTCCTCATCTCCTCTCACATTACCATTTAATATTGTCCACCCTCTGTCTTCTATTAGGTCTAATAGTGTTTCCCCTTCCCTGTTGACTACTGGGTCCTTTGTGCTCCTCGATCTCTCCCCCCCTTCTGTTCCTTCTTCATTATTTCCGTACGCTAGCCCTCTTGTCCCAATCCTAGCATTAAAGTCCCCCCCTATGAGTAGAGTCTCTTCTTCCTGTTCTCCTATTTTCCTGTTTATTACATTTTTCATTCCATTCATACCTTCGTTGCAGTATATTGAGACTACTCTCCATGCTGAGCTACCTATTTTTATCTTTCTCTCCTGCATTCCTTTCTCATTTACTCCGCCTATCCCTATGTCTACCTCCTCTATTTCCTTTCTGACTCCTGTGACCATTCCGCCGCTGGCTCGTCCCATCTTCGACCTCCTCTCCGCGTGCTGGGTCTCCCATCTGTATCCATTAGGCAGAGCTTTTTCCATCCTGTTCCAGTTCTTTTCTTCCAGCCAGGTCTCGGTTAAGCATATGACGTCGAATTGCTCCAGGTATTCCCAAGTGTCCTTGTCTTTTTTCCCGAGCCCTGCTACGTTCCAGAATATTATTCTAGTGTTTCCTCTCCCCGCTGTTGCCTCCTTACTCCTTTTCGGCTTCCTCTTCTGTTGGGGTCCGTTTGTTTTTGGTTCGAAAGCTCCTGTCTGGTCTTAGCTTGCTTTCTTCTTCGTCCCAGAACCACCATTTCTGTTGGATTTGGATTTTCATGTACCCAACTTTCGACTGGTTCCTCTTTTCCTTCTCTTGTTTCATCCTTATAACCAGCTTCTTCTGGATTTCTCTTTCCTTCCGTGTGGAGTCGTGGTCGATATAGATCGGTTTTCTTCCGAGGGCTTTCTTATTAGTCATAACCTCGTTTTTATCTTCCCAGCTCTCCAGCTCGACCACCGCGGTGGTTCTCTCGTACTCGAAGACCTTGACTCTTCTGACCTTGACCTCCGTGTTCAGTTCCTCCTTCAGAAATTTCTCCGCTTCCTCCTTTTCGTTGCGTCCGGTCCATTTCTTTCCTCTGATTACAATGTTGTTTCTTCGTCTTCTTCTCTCCGCCATCTCGAAGTTCTTGTCCAGCTGATCTACCTTGTCCCTCCAGACGTTTCTCCCTGAGGGTCCCTCCCCTGAGTTCGGGTCCCCTCCCCCTGTCATCGCCTGCACGACGTTTCCCTCTATTGCCTCTATCCTGCGTGCGCTTACTTCTTCTCGTTCTTTTCCCTGGGCTTCCAGTCTTTCTATTTTTTCTTCCAGCTTTCGCATCCTATCTTCTATCTTCTCGTGGTCCTGTTTCCAGCTCATCTCTCTCCCGTGCATCTCTTCCCTCAGCTTCCTTATCTCGCCCTTCATCTCCTCCTTTTCTTTTCGAGCTTCGGATCTGTCTTTCTCAAACTCACTCTTCATTTCTGATCTCATGTTCTGTAGTTCCCTCATTATGGTCAACAGAGGGTCCTGGACCCCCATAGGTCCCATCTCACCGGCCCACTTTCCTTGTTGCTGCGGTGCCCGTTCATCCCCGTGACCCATACTGCTTTTCTCTTGCTGGAATTCGGTTGTTTCCTGGGGCGGCGGGATCGGGTTTGCCGCGTTTTTCTTGAACGGTTGGGGGACCCAGTCTCCCTTCGCTTTCTCTTCTTCCCTCTCTCTTTTCCTGTTGAAAGCTTCTAGTATCCCTACGCTATTCGATCTCTGCCTGAACAGTTGGTCTACGTTCCTCGGCCTGCCTCTCTTGGGAGCGCCTAGCTGGCTGTTATCCGCCTTGCCTGCGGGTTCCTTCTCCGCTCGCCTGGTCTTGTCGTGCTCTTCTCTGCCTACCGTCGGTGGCTCCAGCCTTTCTGCTTCCGTCGTCGTCTGCGATGTTGGGTCACTGTCAGATTTGCTTGTCTCTAACTTTCTGTCATCCACGTCCATTCCTTTCGCGCCTTTTTCACTCACACAGCCCTGCCGATCCCTATCCATGTACCTAACCTATTTCCTAGTTTCCTAGTTTCCTTGCTCCCTTTCTCTTATTCTTTAGTGTGCTTTTTTTATTTTCCGTATTCCTACTCACCCTTACTCACGCCTATCTGTGTATTAGCCTATCCTATGACTTCTGCACTAACTTTTACACTTAGAGTGCACTCTAATCACGCTGTTCTCATTCACACGTCCGTTCTCCGCGATTGCCCGTGACCAAGTCTTTTAAATTTATATGTTTCTTCCAATTGTTTGTTTCTTCGCCCCATTCATCTCCTACAGAGCCCGTACAGAGCCCGAACGAGATAAATGGGGTGAAGAAACAAACAATTGAAAGAAAAATAATAAAAAAAATAATAAAACCAAAAAAATTAAAATTGGACAAGTAATATAATTCTCGATAATAATAACCGTCTTAAATGACTTTGAAGGAAAATAGGTTTCCGGAATTTAATCGAATAAAGGTCCGGTGACTTTTCATGACGTAGCGGAATAAAAACGAGATTTTCACATAGAACCCATCCGAAACCCATAATTCCCTTTTGGAGGAATTAACTTGAAGGAATTAGACGTTTTTTAAGCATTTTTCAAAATTTTTAAATCGGGCCGAAATTTGAAAAAAATGTGATTGAAATTTTGAAACCGCATTTTCACGATGTTGCGCTTCGTTTGGAATAAAGCCGATATTTTTAAACGAAAGTACGGAAAAAATCTTTGAGAATACATGTATCCACCGATTTTTTCACTCCCGTTCCACTGCGACAGAATTATTTGAAAACAAAAAAACGTGGAAAATCGCCGATTCCAAAATGAAGCGTAGCTTTGTGAAATTTTGAGTTTTGACATTGAAAACTGTTCAGAACATGTTTTTGGGACCTTCTGAAGACACCCAAAAATTTTCATGAAATATAAAAAATACAACTGAAAAAGTGGCCCGCCTGACGTGGACCGCCCCATTTATAAACGATTTACTAACAAAATTTGAAAATCAGTGGAATACTTTATTGCTCCTTGCGCGTCGGTTACAAATTATGTTCTTGGTTTCATATTCGACACACCTCGCAGGAGGACGAGCGCCAATGCCGGAGTTGCTGGCGTCGGTCTGTAGGGCGAACGGTCTTTCGAAATCCGGACATGCCAGAATTGGTGTTGACGTCAGGAGGCGTTTTAGGCGGTTGAAGGCGGTTTCGTGTGGCTCTTCCCAGTGCCATCTGGTCGATTTCCCTAAGAGTTCATTTAACGGGGCGGTGATGGTGGAGACGTCTGGTATGAACCGTCTGTACCAGGATACGAGCCCTAGAAATCGGCGTAGTGTTTTGCGGTTGTGCGGGGCGGCCATTTGTGTGATTGCCCTGGTTTTGTCTGGGTCGGTGTGGATGCCGTCTTTGTCTACGACGTGGCCTAGGTACTTCAGGTTTTGTACGCAGAACCGGCATTTGTCGTGGTTCATTTTGAGGCGGGCGTGTCGTAGCCTCTGGAAAACCGTCGTCAGGTGTTGTAGGTGCTCCTCGAACGTGGCGCTGGCTACCACTATATCGTCTAGATATGCGAAAGCGAACGGCTCTAGTTCCGGTCCGATTACTTTGTCCAGTAATCGCTGGAAGGTAGCTGGTGCGGAGTGTAGTCCAAACGGCATTACTCGGAACTGGAAGAGGCCTCGGCCGGGGACGGTAAATGCGGTGATTGGTCGGCTGCCTTTGGCCATTGGTACTTGCCAGTATCCATTTTTGAGGTCGATGGTCGATAGGTATCGGGCTCCTCTGAGCTTGTCTAAGGTTGCGTTTACTTGCGGTAGCGGGTATGCGTCTCGCTCTGAAACTTTGTTTACTTTGCGGTAGTCTACGCAGAACCTTGGGTTGCCGTCCTTCTTCCGGACCACTACTACGGGTGAGCTCCACGGGCTATTTGATGGTTCGATGACGTGGTCGCGTAGCATTTTGTCCACCTCTTCGTCGATGGTCCGTTGGACGTTCGAGTTCCTCGGTTGGTATCGCTGTTTGACCGGTGTGTCGGTTGTCACCCTGATGTGGTGCTTGGCGAGCGGCGTCACGCCTTGGATATTTTCGAATTTTTGTAATTCTTTTTTCAGGAACTCGGCTAGGCGGTTTTTTTCTTCGGGTGTCTGGTCTCGTAGTCCGGTCGGTTCGTCGATCGTGCAGGTCTCGCCGAGTCGTGCGTTATCGTCGGTGCAGAGGGGTCGGCCGTTTAGCGTGACCGTCAGGTTTAGTTCGTCCAGGATGTCCATACCAAATAGGATCGGGTGTTTGAGCGAGGGCATGATCAGGAAAGTATGGGTAATCGGTCGGTCGTGCACGGTGATGGTGCCGGTCGTACTGGTGGATATGTCCGCGACATTTCCGTTTGCCATTCTGGCGGTTACTTCTTCTTGGTGTTGGGTCCACCCCCCTTGTTGGCAGTATTGTGCCATCGCACTGTTGATGTACGAGGCTACGGATCCGGTGTCTACTAGTGCGAGGGTGTTCCTTCCTAGGATACAGGTGTTTACGTACGGGCGGTTGTCTAGTCTTGCGCGGGCCGGGAGTCGGTAGTGTGGACCTCGGCCCTGAATGCGTTTTCCGGCCTTGCGCAGTTGCAGTCTCTCGTGAGGACGTTATCGGTGCCACAGTACGAACAGAATTTTCGTTGTTGTCGGCGGCAGTTCATGCGGGAGTGGCCTCGTTGTTCGCAGCGCCAGCAGCAGTCGTTGCGTGAATACGGAGCAGTGGATGCAACGGCTGTGTCGTATTGGGATGCGTTAGGTGTCGGTTCGGTACGGGTCTGGCGTTTTTTCATTTCTTCGTGCTCTTCTCCGAATAACACGAGGTCGTCGATACTGCGGAGTTCGCGTCTGCGGATAGATTGGTGATACTCTGGTCGGAGGTTGAAGTAGAGTCGGTCCAGCTTCTTTTCGAGGGTCATGTCCCCTCGTCGTCTCATCAGGGTCTCTAGTGCGGTGATGAAGTTTCGGACTGATTCACCAGTTTTTTGTTTTCTCTCAATAATCTGATCATCTAGCTTGCACTCTTTGGCGGTCGGCAGGTAGTAAGCGTGGAAGCTGGTCAGAAAATCGGTCCAGGTCTGCCAGGATTGTCTGCGATTTCGGTACCAGAGTAGGGCATCGTCTTTGAGTAGTTCCGGCAGCCCACGGAGTAAGGTAGCGTCATCGAATTGGTACTCATCTTTGAGTTCGTCTATGCGCTCTAGAAAGGCGTATGGGTCTTTGCCGTCAAATTTGCATCCCCATTTTCGTATCTGGTCCATGTTTTGATAGGTTTCGAGATGCGGTAGGAGTCGGTTAAGGGGGGGGGAGGGGGGGGGTAAGGTCAAATCCTACGAAAAAAGCCATGTTTTCGTGATTTTTTTTCTGACGACGCAGTTAAAATTTCTTTACTCAACCAATGGCACATTGAAGTATGACATTCGGAGAATGTTTCATCAAATTTGTACAAAGAAATATTTAAAAATACGGCAATGGCAGCAATTGTTCGGACGTGTCTCGAAAAAAAGTTGAATTGCGGTGCCCCTCATAACTTGGTGCTGGATCATCTGAAATCAAAAAATCAAAGTTCATTCGTTAGATAATAGTTTTTCCCAGGTAACGCTGTCGAGTTTTTTTTTTAAATTTTTTTCATTTTTTCGAACACTTTGAAGTGAAAAATACAATTTTTTGGAAAAAAATCGGCTAATTTGTTATTGCAAAATCAAAATTATGAACAAAAAAAAAAAACTCGACAGCGTTACCTCGTAAATGATGTACAGAAATAGTGTTTAAAATTTCAAAAGGATCGGTGCAGTAGTTTTAAATTTATCAGGGGCACCGACTTTGAAAACATGAGTTGTGGGAAAAACGCTTTAAAGTTTTAAACACAAAAAAATCCAGTTAAAACGTTTATAAGCAAATTTTATCGACATACCTCACACTGAGTCATCAATGCCAGGTCCATAGAGGATGTTGCTATCATCGATGATGTCTAATGCATCTTTTTGCTCCTGCCTACGACGAATCCTGCCTTCTTTGGTTTGTCGTTCAGCTTCCTGCTCTGCTCGGCTTATGCGTGTGGAGTCAGTGGATCGCGCCCAGTCATGAGCGCTTGATCCACTACTGATTTTCATGTCTTGCATGAAGGTGAGTAAAGCAAACGAACCTTCATTGAAGACACTAGCTGCCACATAAGCTGCAATTTCAACGACGACAGAGGTTCCACTCAAGTGCTTCGGTGAGATTTTCCAAATAAGTTGGTTCAAACTCTCATTGTTGTTCTGCGTGAAGCCTCCGACACATCGCTCCAGGAGGGCATCTTTGCTCAGATCTTCGTAGATAGGCTTGATCGCATCCAAAACATCCTTGGGAAGAGCACAATACGTGTGTTTGAACGAATCCAATGCATTAGCAGTTGCAGCTTTTTGCCATTCGCACCAGGAGTCCGCGCCGCTCGGGCATTTTTCGTGCTGTGGATTCTCGTCCGTCGAACTGTAGTGAAAGAACGTTGCCCAGATAGCGTTCTTCATATTTTTTACGGAATCAGAGTGACGTCTAATAGCCAACCCGTAGTATACCGTCAATTTATCGATAATTTTGGCCGTAAGCTTCCCTTTACCAGACAGACTCTTTCTTTTGATTTTCTTTCCAGCCTTAGTTTCAGTATCTACAACGGTCTTTTTGACTATTTCACGTAGACGAGTGCCCATTCTTTTTTGAACATGTCCTACACATTCTTTTTTTGTTATTGAAAAATCATCGCCATAAGGTTTAGAATTCACTAACCCGGAGTAAGCTTTGGAGTCACCGTCGCCGATATAGTTGCGATATCGTACACCATTCTTTACCGCTTCGACCTCCATATTTCCAGCTGCACCAGTATGATTTGCCCGACAGTTTCCAGTATCTACATGAGCTTCATGCCACTCTTCGTATTCGGCAGAGTTTAATTTGTGTTCCCAAGTTTTACATTCGTGGCAGTATGAACTTTTGACGAGAATGTCAAGAACTTTACCTGTAAAGTGACCGATTAGCGAGGTGACGCCGAATAAAGATGAGTAGCCTCTTTTTTTCCATGTTCCGTCGCCTGATACACTGAGTTCGTCGGCATCTTCAGTTTTTTTTTCTTTGGCTGTTGCTGCTCTTTCTTCTTTTGTAGCAGATGAAAAAAATCGATTCGCTACTTCTCTTATAGTCGAGCACATTTTGTTCACGTAATTATTGTACGTCGGTCTTGATAAAAATGAACTGGACAAATCCATCAAGCCGCAGAACTTTTCACAGCCAACTAATCCAAGGCCTAATATCCTCATCACGAAGGCAAACCGATAATTCACTTCGTAAATCGCAGAGTTTATTCGTGCACTAGACGGAACGTTTGTAATTTGTTTACAACTTTCGCACGACACTTTGATGTGAAATCCAAGACCTTCTTTCTTAGTCGAATGAAAATTTACTTTTCCATCACACTTCACACACTTCACTAGCGTAGCAATTGTTGCAAAGACCAATAAAAAATCAATTACCCTATAATGTTTTTCAAGATCCTCCGTAATTTAATCTTCAACGGTCATTTTTATTTTTTTAGCTGACGCGCTTCTTGTCGTAATGTCTTCGCTTTTCCGTTTGTGGGGAGGTAAAATTTTTTTGGGTCGATGTAATCTCGAACTAGCTGATTGTCTATCAGATCTTCGAATTTTTTTTGGCATTTTTGTAATAATTTAACAACAAAAATTAATGAAAACGGAGCTGAAATTATGCGAAAATAAGAACGCGTGGATACGTCTACTCGATAGGATATTTCCTGCTGACTGAATTTTGCACACCACACTGACAAAGTATACAGACCAGGTATAAACACGTTTGTCCTTGCCTTGAAATTTCGATAGATGGAACTGGGAGGTAAGGTACTACATAGAGAGCGAAACATTCGCTGGGTAACAATAGCGCGCTCGGGTCGGGGCGCTCGGATCGGTTCGGGTATAGGTACAAAAATCCGGCAGGTATAAAAATACTCATAACTTCGTCAATTTTGCTCCAATTGACTTGAAATTTTGACACAATATTCTTAAGATATTACGGATTCAATTTCAAAAATAAAACAAAAATGCAAAAAAAAAAAAAATTAAATACTTTACCCCCCCCCCCTTAATGCTCTGTGCCGTATCCCCGGTCTGGGGTGGTGGCGGTGGCGGGTCCTCAGCCATCTTGTTTCGTGAAGGCGTTCTCTTAAGCGGCTCTTGCCACGCTCGTACCAGTTCGTGGTTTGGATTACTTCTAATGAAGTTTCGTAGTCTGGAGCGTAGTTCGTCTACGGTGCCTTCGGTGTCGAGATCGGCGAGTTCTAGGTGTGTTCGGAGTTCGGTTCGTCTCAGGTTGTGTACCCATGCAGTGGGCATACTCTAACTTATTTTTTATCAGTGCAACCAGACCAGAGAAAAGAAAAAAAAATCGAGGAATATAACCAATGAGTGGTAGTAAGAACGAGATATTTTCCTTAATATTATCAGTGACTTATGCCTAGTGATAGATATGTTGCTTTCTTGTGCTTTTTTCTACGGTAATCTGAAGTTAAGGGGCTAGTGGAGTCGCTTGAAAACTCCGGCGCAGTTCTCATCCCTCTAGGTAATGCAGAGCTGTATAGCATGGTAGATAGTGGGATGTCGATGTTTTTAGTAATCGAAAACCAGATTAGCTCCCATTCAGTCATTTCTGCATCAAATCTGATGAACTTGGACTCTAAACGTGTGTTTTTTCAACGCCGAGTGGCATCATACGCATGAGAAAGATCTATTCAGTGCAGCTCGAAATAATCAAGAAAATTGTGTAGTCGATAACGAATCTATAAAAAAATTTTCGTTATTTTTGAAAAATGAAACATCGCTCCACTTTCTGCCACAACAATGCATGGATTTCCAAAGTTTCATTCCGATCGGTCAAGTGGGGTAGAAGTTTTGGCTCTCCGCGTTTTCGAGGTGATACCGCGTCTCCACTAGCCCCTTAATCACAAGAATTTTTCCCACGGTCCCTGTTCGGGCGCCATGTAACGTTTTGGCTAGACCGGGTGGATCGTGGGACGGGTATACCCGGTGTAGTCCGCAAACGGGTCTGGGGGTCTCGTCCCCCGCCGCCGGATGCTCGGGACCACCGGAAGGTGGGGGTGGTAAATGATAGCACAAGACTTTATGATTTTTGGTAGCAAGCAGTATAAATGTCTTTTGTATATATATATATATACAGTGAGAATCTGGTCAAACTTTCCACTCAGTCACAGCCGCCTCGGTACACTCTGAGATTTTCGTCTGTTTTCGCAGGCTGGCCATCCCCGGTTTTTGGTTTGAGCTACAGCTGATGATAGATAGCCATCAAATACGGACGCCCATGCTATCAAATAACCGCGTCAACGGTGACAGTTTAGGTTATGATTGGTGCTCTTCCCCAATTTTTCACGCACCCACCCATGACAGTCTAGGTTATGATTGTTTTTTCAGTAAGCAGCCGATTGATTCTTACTTCGTTAGGAAAATTCATTAATTAACGTTATCTGATAGCCTCTTAAGGATTTTCTGCGCGTTGGAAGTTAAACAAAAAGCTTGAAATCCTGATAATTATTCGGAATTCCGAATTTCCAGTCTAACATAACCTCAACTGTCACCGTTGACGCGGTTATTTGATAGCATCGGCGTCCGTGTTTGATGGCTATCTATCATCAGCTGTAGCTCAAACCAAAAACCGGGGATGTCCAGCCTGCGAAAACAGACGAAAATCTCGGAGTGTGCCGAGGAGGCTGTGACTGAGTGGAAAGTTTGACCAGATTCTCACTGTATGTACAGTGGTACAGTTATGCTGTCGGAGGTTGGGGGCCAGGAGGTTCCTGACTGAAATCAAAAGAAACAGATGGACATGCGGTAATGCTGGTGCACAGAAAAGCAGCGTAACGTATCAATCTTAAAGCTTTACAAAGGGGTCTCTATAACTAGCTTAATCTAAGTTAACGTGCGCTAGCACCTATATAATTCCCTAAGGGAAAGCTTAAACGGCTAAATGCCGAGTGCGTATGACTTGACGTCTTAACCTACTCCTTCACTACCTTGAGGAGGGTTGTCTCTGGATTCTGGTCTGGAAATATTCTCTAGGAGAATAATTTAGATAATTAAACGGCTTGAATTACCGGGCAACGGAGTGCGCTAAATAAATGCGCTGACTTGCATAGATCCCGAAGGTATCTCAAACGGCTTGAATTACCGGGCAACGGAGTGCGCTAAATAAATACGCGGCCTTAATTAATTCTGGATATATATATGTATTCAGGTCAGGATGTTCGTTATCGAATATGTTTACGGAAAGCGGTAATACATGTATATATCCATCCATGAAATATATTATACTATTGTTGCGAAATAGCAATGAGAAAGAGGATGGCGTGAGTCTCCAAGTGAAATAAAGCAATTCAAAGACACAAATAAAGTGGTTTAAAGGAAATTGATTATATTTGAAATGACCAAGTGTTCGAGTTAACGTCTGGAACAAGACTGTTTATAAAACAAGAGTTTGGGTAGAAACAGAATTCAAATATTCATGAACATTCGATAGTGGAACAGTCTTATGTTTTTATGGTAACTACTAGATCGGGTGGTTTAAATATAAGGGTGTATTCGCCCTTTGTAACACTACTCCCCCCCCGAGGAGAAGAGTCGTCCCGACTCTCAGAAGACAAGGCGATTGTCTGAGATAACGATCTAGTAGCTGATGTTCGTTGAGAGTGGTTGAGCTATGGCTCTAAAATTCAAAAACCCTCTCCTTTTACTATCCGGCATTCGCCTTTACTCTCAAGGTAAACCATAGAAAACCTTGAGAAGATAGCCGAACATTAACAGTCCAACAAATATTTTTACAAATAAAAGATCTTCCTTTCTTGAATAACAAAATAATCTTCACCCACGTCGGGCAGACGTGAAGGTTCAGAACTGGAAACTGGTTCGTCTGGGTGTGTCTGTAAACTGGAGGCCACCTGGGGATGAATTCGGTCCGAGATCCGGTAGGGGGAAATCGGGAAGGTCAGGGAACGGGAACTAGAAATCAGGAACCGCTCCCAGGTGAGCCCATCAAACAACAGGAAAACAGCACACCCTAGAGTTGGAGGACAGACGTGAGACAGAAGATCTCCAAGTTTCCAAAAGTTAAATGAGCATTCAGTCGATTCCTTGAAGAGGCAATCAATGCATGATAAAAAGATTGGAATGAAAGAAAAAGGGGTAAAAGGAACGATCTTATCTGGTGACGGAATAAATGTTGAAGGGATCCTGAAACAACGGGAACCTCCGTGTTCTGCTTCCCTCCCGGCAATGAAAAGAACCTGTCCTTTTCTCAAATATTTCCAGAAAAACCTAGAAGCTCAAAATTAGTGATACCTCAATCCTAAAACAATTTATCAAGGCCTGCTCGGATCTCTCAAGACGGAGAAAATGCAAACTCGCTGACAGGAGGGGCGTGAGAAATTTGAAGATCTCTTCTAGAAAGTTCCAAATATTTGAATTAATGCAAATATCCGTCTTGGGCCTATGAAAATCCTTCTTTCGAAGCAAAAGAAAGTGAATTGATAGAGACAAATTTGTCATAGAAACCTAATAAATAACGCTTCACCCTCATTCTTCATCATGTCTCTGAACGAGGAAGCTGTTAAAGTAGGCATCTTAGCCTCAAAGCTAAACTGGTTTGGATTAGAAAATAAGAGCGTTTTCAACTTCAAAAAGTGGTTCGAGGAAGAGACCGAGCAAATAAGGTGCGCATCCGGAGAAGCTGTTCTCTTAAAAAACGGGTACCATGTGTGCAACTATTGTTTTACGATGAAGTACGTATTTCCTATAATTCCTTGAATGTTATAGAATAGCGACTAATTACCAACTAATTGCAACGCGAAATCACTGTTCGTTCTTTCATTCTGCTTAGAGTTCCTATCGAGGAATTCAAGGAGTTTAGAAGGCTCCATAGAACGTCCGTGGGAGAAATTAAACGGAACACGTGCACATTCTGCACCAATTGTAAGGAGGGCCTCTATGTCTTCCGTGACCACAAGAACTGTGCAGAGTGTCAAGGGACAATCCGTGCTATTGAAGCACGTTGCCGAGAAACGTTATTTAAATAACTTTTAACGAAAATTGAACCCTAAGTATCAGAATAAAATGATACAATGATCTGTCCTTATAACGACTATTACTTTTTCATTTAATAAACCTAAATTGGAGTTATTATTTTTCCTCTCATTCGGTGTTATTCATTTTCTAACTCGGAAGATAGTGTTACGTGGGAATCAATCAATATTAATTGCTCCTCGATCAACTGTTATCCTTCGTACAGAATAACCGCGGATCGGAACAAACGCACCCGAGCGGTATATGGTGAGATTGAGCTCACGCGTAACAAACCTAAATAAAAGAATAAATAGACCTACTTCTCAGTAGATCGGGAATACGGGATCGTCCGTCGCTAGTTCTATACAGATCTCTACGTAATCACCAAAAGGGGTGAGGCCTGAACTTAGCTGGTATAAACCAATGAGGAATGTGATAAGGTGATGAATGATTATATCAATAATTAGGTAAAAGGAGACTATATTCTGGTTATCGGAAAATGAATACAAAATTATAAGAAAAAGAAAATAATATAGCACCGACGGTACCGGAATGTATTTGTTCCTGTACCTGCGTGCGAATGTGTTACGAGGTGTAGAGTATGTGTCTGTGAGTTATAGTTTTATCTGGCCTCTCTCTCTGGTTAAGGAGTATTCTTCACCCTGCCTACTATGCTCTTGCACGTGTGAATATATATAAGTATGTATATATGTATGAGGTTTACAAGTATTTGTGAATGATATGCACTCCTCGTGCACCTACGCATATAGATATATGTATGCGTCCTCTCGTTGACGGTAAGGTGTCAAGAGATCAGTTATCAAGTTAATATTCGTGCACACTAATAAATATGGACACATATATGTATATCTGTAGGCGCCCTGACTACTGACTAATTGATTCAGGTATTAAGCTGTTGCTTCGAAACTAGAATGTTTCCTAAATTTGATATCGCTATTCGAATTTTGAAACGCGCCTGTGTCACTTATTTGAAATATGAAACAGCTACAAAATATAGCAATACATGTAGTGCGGACGATCAAAAGATTCGGAAAGTTGTGCAGATAAACTTAGCTTTTTGAAGGGACTGTGCTGACGCTCGAGACCACGTGTTGGATCGCGGAGCTCGTGCTGCTTGCCTGCGTTACCCCGGCTGATCCGCTATCAGGTGGAAGACGAGTGGAAGATGGTTCTGGATTGGTGTTGATTCCCGAACTCGCAAAGTCTATGGTCCTCAAACTCGCACCTCGTTGCACGTTACGTTTTGATCACAGAATTTAGAGTCTAATTTCAAAAGAGCCGAAAATTGTATTGGTAGAAAGAATAATGAAAGAGTTGAGGGCTGGATTTTTGAAGATTACTAATACTATCGATCACAATGATCGAGCGTGAATCTGGAGTTTAAGTCTATGTATTTATGAGTCTTTGGGATGGATTCAATGAAGATTTTCCACCTCAACTCTCAGTTACGAAAAGCTCAAGAATTTCGGGCCGTCACAATGAAGTTTTTCGAGCACCGACTCTATCTTGATTGAATGCTAGCCGGGCCAGTACGACCACGCACCTCGCGACTTGACGGAAGAAAAGGCACGACTTCTTGGATAAAATCATCCAGGAAGCCGCAGTCGCTGCATTGTTGTCTTAATGCGCGAGTTAGTTAGCCAATGAGGTGCGAGTTTGAGTCTAGCTGGGCTCAGCAGTTTTAGTTTTCGGATCGGCGGAATCTCGGCGCTGTGCGGTCGCGAAGCCTCAGCACAGTCCATTCGTATTGACGATATATTTTACAGAGCTTATTTTAAGTTGTCAATTTCCCAGAGAGAGAGTTTATTCGAATGTACGCTATGTGCTGGGACAGCGGTCCCAGGTTTAAACTTACGCTTATCGCTCGGGACGTGACTTCACCAAGGTAGGAGCGGAAATGCTCGCTTGAGAAAAGGAATATCTACATGAAATGAAATATACTGGATTTGGAATTATTATGAATTCAATGTTACAAAATTTTGCTACGTGGAGTGAAGGGATTTGAAAATGAAGTTAAAGTACGCCAGTACGTAACAATAGCGTCTCTTTTAAACAAAAGAAATTCGAAGTAAACGAAATCAAACAAGTTTAATCCTAGCAGGCCAAATCTCGAATCATTCATTCTCGAGAAATAACTCAGGTGGCGCTGTAACCGAAGATCTTCATTCGATCCTAGTAGCATTGAAATTCGATACATCGATTAGATATAACCCAACTCGTTGAAACCTTTAACCTCCAAATCGAAAACTTGCGTTTTAACCCTACTCTAAGTTCGGTTCATGAGTCTACAAAAGTCTTTATACACTTCTTCGGCGGAATTTGAGGCATCTAGGACTAAGACTGGGGCTGGGAGAGAAGAAAATACTCCCTTTACCAGCCAGTCTTCGTGTACCTCATGAAGAATTTGGAGATATTCCAAAGAAACTGTTTCTTCCTCATTACGAGCTCGGGAACGCAGACGGGAGTGAGACTCTTGGGGAGGTAACCTTAAATAAACAATTAAATCTACAGCGAAATTATCTAGAGCACCCTCGATGAACATTTCAATATTCTTGTTTAATAATTCAACTTCGACCTTCTCAAAATCATTAACTCTTTTTCGAGCTTCGATAAAACATCTACAGCTATAAATGGATCTCTCCATAATCTTATTTGGAAGTGAAGTGTTCATAAGGTGTCTGTTTCTCATAATCATTGACGCATGATGTTGGAAGTGATAAGCGTAACGAGAAGGATTCTCGTACATCTTCTCCAAGAGGTTAATTCCCGCTACGTTCCGATATTCGTCTGAAGGTTCTAATATTGTCAAAGTATTCTTATCTTTGAGGAATCTCTTCGTAAAAGTAGTTTTTCCACAGCCAATATTTCCTTCGACGAGGATAGTAAGCGGCCTGAAATTCGTCCGTTTGATCCCGAACGGAAGATCTGAAGGCCACCTGGAAGAATGTAAATATTTCAAAACGTCACCTAACGTTGAAACTGAATTTAGTCCCTAAACCGCCGATGATTTCCCTCAGTTTGTTTGTAATAAACAGACGTTCTGAGCTTCCTCACTATGAGAAGATTGTGTCTCTTCGTATCGAGCTAAGCGATCCAAATGCACAACCCTAGGTTTGGTACGTAAAGAGCGCTGAATCCTATAAACCACATCGTTAATTTTATCTATTACCACGTAAGGACCTTCCCAGTTTGTCTGTAGTTTAGGGCAGCGACCCTTCTCTCTCCTAGGTTGATAAAGCCAAACCATATCACCGGTTGAAAATTGAATATCTCGAGACCTTATGTCATAACGAGCTTTTGTGCGATCCGAGGCTAACTGAATTCGTCCCCTGGCAAAATTATGAATTTCTTCTAATTTCTCTTTTAGATCCTGACCGATATCTGATTGAAGAGTATTAGGGACAGGAATTGGGCCCTTTTCTAGATCGGAGGGCAGTCTGAGATTGCTAGCCATGAGCATACAAGCAGGGGTTTGGCCCGTCGTCTCATGAACTGCCGACCTATAGGATAGAAGAAAAAGTGGAATCCATTGGTCCCAATCCCTTTGACTCTTGTCCACAAAAGAAGTCAAATATTGTAAAAGAGTACGATTTAATCGCTCTACCATTCCGTCAGACTGAGGATGCAGAGGAGTGGTACGAATTTTCCTGATTCCTAAAACCTGCATGATTTCACTCATTAGAATAGATTCAAAATTCCTTCCCTGGTCGATATGAACTTCAAGGGGAGTTCCGTAACGACAAATAAATTCTTTCCCAAAGACTTGAGCGACAGTCCTAGCTTCCTGATTAGGAATTGGAATAACCTCAGGCCATTTTGAAAAATAGTCTGAGATGACTAAAGCGTAACGATTCCCAGAAGAAGATGTAGGAAGAGGTCCTAGGATATCCATGGCCACGCGTTCGAACGGAGCTCCGACGTTGTAGACCTGCATGGAACTTGTCCCTCTGGTGCGAGGGCCTTTCTTAGCAGTACAAATTTCACAGCCCCGACACCAGTCATCAACGTCAGCTCGACAGCGTGCCCAAAAATAACGTTCCCTAATTCGTCCTAGAGTTTTGTTAGTGGAAAAGTGACCGCCTGAAGGAGAATTGTGATGCTCAGCGAGGACTTGAGGTATTTTCTCCTTCGGCACTAATAACTGCCAGATTATTTCTTTAAGATCTGGAGATTCCCATTTCCTATACAAAACTTGATTGATTAAGTGTATTGAGTCCCACTGGGCCCAATAAATTTTTAGCTGTTGATCAGCTGGAGAAACGTCTTTCCAGTCTGGACGTATATCTGACTCTTTCCAAGACCTAAGTTGACTGAGGATAGTGTCTTGTTCCTGGGCGACTCTCTATTCATCTAAATTCCCTGACATTGAAATTATTCTGACATTGAGAGGATCCTGTTGTTTTCCTAGACGAGCACATTGTTTACAATCTCCAGCTTCCTCGCAAGGTCGTCTAGAGAGAGCATCTGCATTACCGTGAAGAACGCCGGCACGATGCTGAATTTCAAAATCATATTGCCCTAATCTTTCCAACCAACGGGCTATTTGTCCTTCCGGGGCCTTGAAAGAAAGCAGCCACTTCAAGGATGCGTGATCGGTACGGATCAAGAACTTTCTCCCGTATAAATAATGGTGAAAATGAGTCACAGCATCTACTATGCCTAAAAGCTCTCGTCGCGTTACGCAATAGTTTCTTTCTGATTTCTTTAGAACGCGACTGAAATAACTGATTGGTCTTTCAAGACCCTCTTGAACCTGAGAAAGAACACCTTCCAAACCAAAAAGTGAAGCATCCGTGTCCAGGATAAATGAAGGACCTGCTTGAGGATAGGCTAAGATAGGAGAAGTGGTTAGACAATTTTTTAATTGAGTGAAAGCTTCTTCACATTCTGGGGTCCAATCAAAAGGAACTGTTAGTCCTGAAAGGTGATGAAGAGGCCTAGCTACTGTTGCAAAACCCTTCACGAATCTCCTATAATAAGTACAAAGACCAATAAAACTCTGAACGTCTTCCCTATACGCCGGTCGTGGCCAATTTGCTACTTTTTCTATTTTCGAAGGATCCGTTTTCACTCCGTGAGAAGAAACGATGTGACCGAGGAAAGCCACTTCTCGTTTCAAAAGATCACACTTTTTGGGACTCATCTTCAAACCGACCTGTTTCAAACGCTCGAAGACATCCTTCAAATTCTGAATTTCCTCCTCAAAAGTTTTTCCAATAACAATAATGTCATCTAAATACACAAGACAAGTACGTCCGGTCAAGCCTTGAAGAGCGGCTTCCATCACTCGCTCGAATGTGGCTGGGGCGTTACATAATCCAAAGGGCATAACCTTAAATTGCCAAAGACCTCCTAGACCAGTGACGAAAGCAGTTTTTTCTTTATCTTTTGGATCCATTTCGACCTGCCAGTAACCACTCTGAAGATCGATGGTACTGAACCATTGAGCGCTGGCTAGCATGTCGATGGTATCCTCTATTCGTGGAAGAGGGTACGAATCTTTTTTGGTCACATCATTGACCTTCCTATAATCTATACAAAAACGTTTCGATCCGTCTTCTTTGGGAACTATTACGATCGGGGAAGCCCAGGGACTGGAGGACGGCTCGATAACGTCGCTAGAGATCATGTCATCCACCATCTTTTGAATCTCTTTTGTTCCGTTAAAAGGAACTCGCCTAGCATGTTGTTTTATCGGAAGACTAGTCCCTGTATCGATTGTATGACGAGCTAAAGTACACCGACCTTTGTCTACTTTCGTTTTCGCGAATGAATCTTGAAAATCCCGTAATAAAGACACCAACTCTGATTGTTGCGAAGAATCTAACTCGAGTGAAGACCTTTTGAAAAGGTCCTGAAGATGACCAGGGATATCTTTTATAATTCCTTCCCGTACTGATTCCTCTACGCCTGACTCGCGGACTATTTGTGATTCAGTAGCCGGAAATGGTAGAGGGGATTTTGGGGTTCGGTGTCTGCTAGTCAATAAGGGAATTTCGCGTCGTCCTGACTTTAAAGAATTGCCTATAGTTGAAATCACACATTGATATTTGGTTAGAAAGTCGAGTCCCAAAATTCCCTCGTCCTCGATTTCGGCTACGAAGACCTTATGAGGAGAACTAATACAACCTGCAATATTTATTTGAACGGAAACCTCTTGTAAAACTGGAGTTGTCTCTCCTGTCGCGGTTTTCAGAGTTGTATAGGGGGTATTCTTCTTCGGATCTTTCAAGAGATCCGAACGGACCACAGTGACTTCGGCTCCGGTGTCTATAACCCACAGGCAGTCTACACCGTTGACAGTTCCTTGAGCATAGAGACCGGTCTGCCTAACAAGGGGAGTACCAGGTAATCGGGTCGTCGATTTTCTCCATACTTATGGTATGTAAAGTTGAACACTTAAATATCAAATCCCCAAAGCCATTCGGCCAGATATCCAGACATTCCCGAGAAAATCTACTTTGGAAATTCCCAAGCTGGTTATATGGACTAAACGACTCACCTGTTACAAGCGAGCGCGTGGCGCACTGCGTAACGCTTCAGACCAGTAATCGCTGAGTCCCGGGTTCGAATCTCGCTACGTGGGTACAATTTTTTTTTTTTTTTTTTCATTGATTTTTCTTATCCTGCGTATATTTCAGGTATCGGATGCTTGCAATGGATTATGATTTGGGTAAAAAAACTGAAAACGTAGAATACGGGGTAAAATGGTTCTTATTTTATTTTTCAATCGAACAGAAACTTGAAATTACGAATGTACACCATAGAATTTTGTTGCGTTATTTCTTATTGATTCTCTACTCTTGAGTTGGAGTTTCACAAGAGCCTGGATGATACTCATCGTAGAAACATGAAAAGCAAAAGGATACGCGACATCTAGCACACTGGACAAACGCCGAGTTTTTGCAGCCACAAGGTTTTTTCAAAATTTCTAATGGAAAACAAACTTCATTCACGTTTGCGAAAATTTCTTACTCGTCGCACAGTTTTGCAGCATACCACGCGTACTGTATCATGTTACGAAAGATTGGGGAGGACAGCTGATGATGTACAATAGATTGTATTTTCATGCAATCTTCCCTGGAGTTAATATCACGTTCACGCTCAATTAGGTAGGCGCAGTTCTGTAAACGTTTGATGAAATTTTTCACCTGTCGATAGAAATAGACGTCGCATGGCTGGACCAGAGGGGTGCATTTTGGGGGGATGACCTTCATAGTGCATAATGGCATATGCCTTTCGTCTTTAAAAATTTCATCGTACATAACGGAGTTTGTTTGTCCTCCCCAAGAATCCACAAGTGATAAAAACTTTTCCCTTCCTACATAGGGCTTCAAAATATTTTGTAAAAATTCTTTGTATAACTGTGTTGTTAATTTTCCAGACTTGGACGATGTAACGACAACGTTTCGATATTTTTCGAGGTGCTCGTCAACCGATTTCTTGACCCTGGGCCCGAACGAACCTGTCGTCTCTTGTAGACAGATGAATACGAAAGGCAATAATTTCCCAGACAATGTTACGGCATATTGTGCAGTATAGGAGTGTGTCACTTTATTCATATTCTGCCGTTTCACGAGGACAACTTTTGAGCCTTGGGTTGCGAGAGTCCTATCATAGGTGGACTGGTATTGGCAGCCTAGAAAATATGTAATACAGTACCATATTAATACGACAGAAAAGTTGATATTTTCATTGATCATGAGAACGAGATGATTTTTCAAATACCTGTTTGGTCCGTATTGATAACGAAATTACTATCAAAGTTCGGTATCAGGTCTCGAACGTGAATTCTGAATTCCTCGGCCGAAGCCAGCGTTTCTTCCATTGATGTGGTTTCTGCTTCTGATACGAATTTCGTTATCTTACGTTGGCGGATTCGATGCTTCGTCTTGAAGCGCGAAACCCACGTGTGGGAAGCTTTAAGATCAAAATTGTCGAATTGACTTGCTGCACCCAAAGCCCACTGCTGCAAGTTTCGTGTCGTGACTTGCTGGTTGCTATGGCGAGCTTCCGTAAATCGATCATATGTCCATGAATCTATTATTGCATATTTGTCGATTACGGTTCCACCACTTTTTACGTGTTGCTCCCATTTCATGAAATCCTCTTTACGCTTCAGGCGATGGCAGCCTTTGCTCTGCAAGCTTTTTAGGCTCCAACGTGGATGAGCTCTGGCAATATTGATTGCTTTGACTTTATAGTCCAGTGAAATATAACCTTCATACGGCTTCGCCTTTTTTTCATGCGGCTCGTAATCTTCATCATTAGAAGACTCGGAAACTGCCACTTCTTCAAAAACGTTCTCCTCGTCAATTTCATCGAACATAATCAATTCATCGGAAGTAACGAATTTTTTCTCGCCTAGTACTTGCAGCGTATACGCATGAATATCTTGTGCGAGTAGAATCGGTTCTTCGTTGATGTTTGCAGAAGCTTGCGATGCGACGAGATCATTCTGTTCCAGGAGGTGCTGGTAGTAAACAACGGCATCTTTTAAAAGTAGCTTGCTAGTTTCACCGCATGAACTGTCTTCAACATCATCTTCTTCTTGTACTGTTGAAGAGCCAGCTTCATCAACGGATGTAACTCCTGACATCACAATTTTTTGTATCTACACGTTCACAAAATTTGAAACTCCACGCCGCAAACAAACGTCCGACTGCTCCGAAAACCGAAGGTGTAATGCGAATTCAAACAACCAACCGTCTTTCTCGAGAGACGCCCTATCCCCTCCACGGTCCGAAAGATTCACCAGAAACCTTTTGTTCACGTGCACAGACAGCTGTGGCTGACAATGAGAGGCAGTTGTTACTGGGAAAAGTCGATTCGCTACCTGCCCCCTATGAAGATATAGGTCGGAGGCCAGAAAAAATAGGAAATGGTCGGTCAACCCGTAGGATCAAAACTATATGGTGTACATTCGTGGTTCAATTTCAAGTTTCTGTTCGATTGAAAAATAAAATAAAAACCATTTTACCCCGTATTCTACGTTTTCAGTTTTTTTACCCAAATTATAATCCATTGCAAGCATCCGATACCTAAAATATACGCAGGATAAGAAAAATCAATGAAAAAAAAAAAAAAAAATTGTACCCACGTAGCGAGATTTGAACCCGGGACTCAGCGATTACTGGACTGAAGCGTTACGCAGTGCGCCACGCGCTCGCTTGTAACAGGTGAGTCGTTTAGTCCATATAGCCAGCTTGGAAATTTCTATATTGATTTTCTCGGGAATGTCTGGATATCTGGCCAAATGGCTTTGGGGATTTGATATTCAAGTGTTCAACTTTACATACCATAAGTATGGAGAAAATCGACGACCCGATTACCTGGTACTCCCCTTGTAAGACTTCTTACTAATAAATGCGTGATAGGGCTTTCGTCAGATCGAGATTGCGATGATTCCCGCCCCAAAAAATCATCTCGGACTAGTTTTTTGGCTGAGAAGCAGAACGAAAATTATTGAATGGGAGCATCCTTCCCCCTTGGTTAGAATTATTATTTGGAGCTCTTTGGCTAGAATTATTATTCGACGCTGAATTATTTCGCCATGAACCTTGATTAGAAGATCCATAATTATTTGAAGATCTGTAATTATTTGAGGGTTTATGGTCGTGCGTTTGATTCGATTGATTTTTACGTTGGAGAGAAAAGCAATAGTCAATAGTATGACCCGGTTTCTTACAGTAACGACACTCTAAATTATTTCTATTAGGATTGATATTAGAATTGGAATTGTTCCGATGATTCTGTGGGGAAGGAGGTTTGTTATTTTTAGATTCATCTATGGTTTCGGAAGCGGGTTTCGCCACCTCGACCTGTCGAACGCGTCCCGCACCTAAATATTGTTTATTTAGAGCGTCTAGCTCTAAAGCTTTGATTATTGCTTCGCGCAGGGTAGTAGGTCCCGCTACGCTCAGGGCATGTTTTAGTTCAGGGTCAGAAATAGCATTAATAAAACGGTCAGTGGCAAAAGTCTCTCTTGTGTTCTCGTCACAAGTAGGCATCGCGGTTCGAGATAGACGTTCTATGTCATTCCCAAGCGTAGCAAGATCTTCATCCCGGCGTTGACGTCTCGTGTTAAATTGAGTCAAAAATAATTTTGTAAGGTGCTCGTTACCAAATCTAAGTTTTAAGGCTGAGCTGAGCCTTTCGTAATTATAAATTTCCGAATGCGTCAGTGTTGAAAGAATAGCTGCGGCAGGGCCTTTCAAACTTGTGGCTAAGTTCCCCGCCTTGGTGACTGAGTCCCATTTATTCAAGGTTGCTACTACTAAGAATTGGCATTCGAATTCTGCCCAGGGTCTATCGCCCTCAAAGATTGATGGTTTGACGACATTTGAGCGTTTTACGCAAGACTCAGCTTCAGATCTATTAGTAGTTACTGGAAGAGTGTTTTCTTCGGGAATTGAAGGAATGGGAGGTGGTAAAATGGTCACCACCTCCTGATTTTGAGGCATGGACAAGTTGAGAGGGGTTTCACTCCCCGAAGGAATTGACACAGACCTTAAGCTAGGAAGTGGAGCTTGGTCTGACTGGCCAGAGGATGTAGAAGGAAGGATCGGAACGGCCACGGCCGGGACGTTGTGGGTCTTGGCTCCAGCACCTCGAAAAGAAGTCACGAGCTGGGAGAATCGGTGTTCTGACCTCTCCAAGACGTCCAAAAGTCGTCCTTCGGATCGTTCTTGTTGTTCCCGGGCCGCCTGTTCAGAGCGGTCTCGTCGTTCACGGGCCGACCGCTGCTCTTCCTGCTGACTCTGAAGAAGCTGCAGAAGAAGATCTTGTTGTTGCTGCTGAGCAGCCATTTGAGCAGCCTGGTGAGCAGCCTGTTGAGCAGCTTGCTGCTGTAGAAGCTGCACTAAGGCGGCAATCGGAGCTGCGACGAGTTCGGCAGCCGGATGAGCCTGATTTGGTTGGTCGGCGACAGGCGAGGCTTGGCGGCGATTTCGTCGGGTAGCCATTTTCGTAAAAATAAGAACTCCGGAAAACGCAAAAGAACTCAAGAGAACTTAGGAAAACGTAAAATGTAAACAGCGAACGAATCAAAACGGTGGAAACCGTGAATTATAAACGATTAAATTGAAACGGTAGAAACCGTGGAATGCAGAGGCAATAAAATTGTGTGTGAGGGCAAGGTTGAAAGAAGTTCACGAAGGAAGCTTCTTTTTATTCAAATTCAAATTCGATCAACACGAATAGACCACAAGAAAAGTGTCGGAATAAATTACCTTATCGGACTCGGAAAAATCACACTCCTGACACCAAATGTTGCGAAATAGCAATGAGAAAGAGGATGGCGTGAGTCTCCAAGTGAAATAAAGCAATTCAAAGACACAAATAAAGTGGTTTGAAGGAAATTGATTATATTTGAAATGACCAAGTGTTCGAGTTAACGTCTGGAACAAGACTGTTTATAAAACAAGAGTTTGGGTAGAAACAGAATTCAAGTATTCATGAACATTCGATAGTGGAACAGTCTTATGTCTTTATGGTAACTACTAGATCGGGTGGTTTAAATATAAGGGTGTATTCGCCCTTTGTAACACTATATTCATTTCGCGGTCTAGTGCGGACGGATGGTGCGTACTAAAGGAGAAGCCTTTATTACTTCAAACGCGAACGCGCCTAGCGGTCCGGGGTCTCTTCCCGCGGACCGTATACGTCTGGTAGGACGGAGATCTCACTAGTCTATTACGGCTAGAAGTCTGCCTGTGGTGGCGCGAGGTAGTCTAGATAGCTTCTTCCTCGGTGTGCTTTAGTCGCGGGAGAGGTGTGGTCACGTGGTTATCGGGCTCTTGACCGTGGCGGCCGCCTAGTGGCGAGACCTCGTAGCGGTATCGGCTGCGCGGGGGACTGGTCGCCCGTGAGGTGCTGCCTCTAGTAATGAGGTAAGACCTAATTGTCCGGTGTTACTGGTATCTGCTTTACCGTAGGTCTTGCCTCGTTACAGTAGTTAGATATTCGCACTTTCAAAATCTTCTTCAAAAATGTAGATCGAACCATCAGCGAAGCATCCAGGCATGCTGCGAGATGGTGCCCTACTAAATTCAAATGGCAATTACGCAAAAACTAACTATCCGACGGCACCCAAGTTTTGTACACATAAAGTAGACATCAATCACTATTATCTCGCGGAGAACCTGCGCTACAACTTCAAAAATGGCGGTGTTATTAATTTTGGAAAAAGCGCTGTTTTTTCTGGGTTTTCCTTCTTTTCTTCCGTTGCTAATCATCTGATCGAGACGATCGATAGCTTTTTTTGTTCGTATTTCGATTCTGTACAATTCGTCTGTACAAAGATTTGAGATTGCCTCGATAGTTTCGATGTTACAAGCGAAAGACTAAAAAAAAAAAACGATCTTTTGCTCTGAAATGTTTATAACAAATTAATAAACCATAGTTGCAAGTAGGAAACATGACAGAATATAATTGTAGGCTGTCCTGCATGAGATGGTACGGGGGGTGGTTTTTAGCTGCTATTTTTGTCACGAAAAAATCTCTATTGCTTGGCCTATCAGCCCGCTACTGCCGAGCGCGTGTGGGAAACACGCACACAGCCGAGCGCGCCTCACACCGACGCGACGCACGCCCGCTTATGAAGATTTCCTGATTGGCAGATATTTAAAAATTATAACTCAATAACTATGCATTTTATAGAAAAATGGTCAAGGAAATTTCAATCCCATTTTTCGCGAGGAATAACCATGTGAAATGTTTTTGCGTCTATCGTCTAATGTATATACTGATAAATATAAACTGTAAACAGATTCGTTTCTTGACTTTACTTACATTCGTGTATGCTATCCTTTTATTGTATATTCATGTACATAGTACCTATATTAACTAGGATTTTACGGCTTTGGTAAGAAAACTACTATTTCGGTATATGGATCTCCAATGGAACGCATTCTCATATCTGCAGGCAATTACGTCCAGTGAATGTTCCGTGGACGTCCGTGTTTTGTGCGGGTTACGATACAGATTTTTGTATGAATTTTTTTCATTCTCGAGTACTGAAAATTTTTTTAACCAAGTTGTACTGGTCCTCCTAAAAACGGAAAAACGCGTATGCATCGAAGAAAAATATGAATCATGAAGCATATTTCGGGTGTTTAGGTTTTGACTTTGGGTTTCATCAGTTTACTCAGCCACGCCGAGTCCGAATTTTGATTGATTTCTGACAAATGATTTCATTTCTGAGCCCGTAATTTTGTGCTAATCATCATATTTATAGTTCTTCAGGCGAATCGTTCGGAGGTATGTATAGCATAGACATACTGGCATGGTCATATGTATAATTCTTCAGATTTGAATCGTTACGAAGGTATGTATAGTCTACACATATTAACCCAAAGTGCCCAGAAAAGCTACGAAGAAATCGAAGATATTTCAGTATCAATATGGCCGAGGACGCGCGATCATCGTCACCAGATTCACTAGACGATGTAATTATTCAATGATTCACGTTACCTGTTTTCAAATAAATTATGCTGAAACTAGTGCACATCATGTATTTATTATTCATTTATCACTTATTTTTTTATCAGTTGTTGAGCATGGAAACGGATCCGCCGGTGCAGGGTGACCCACCGTTAACGAATGTACAGGCCGGAATGCAGACCTTAACGGTTGACCCGGCCCATACAAGTGTTGCTGGACCATCTCGTGAGTATTATGAGTAACAACGTACGTGAATTTCAGCACTAGAAAAGATACTAATATATTTATGGAACTGCTGGAATTTCCAGAAACGCAACATTTACGGACCACCAACAAAAACAGGACTCCACCCGCGCCTCGAGTGCCATCAGAACCGAGGGCGATCGCACACCACGGTATGACTGCAAATATTGTTCCTTCCTATATTTATTCTCCATAGATCCAATACATTTTCATCCCTTGAGCATATGCACGGAGGCTAGTAACTGTTACATATTAGTGAAGCAAAATTTCATAGCATACGCTGTTCTATAAGAATGTAAAGCCTTGCTCCCTGTTTGCCTTCAAATAATATAGTGAGCACAAGCCTCAAATTATCTGTATCTATTATTTTTTTTCAATTGGATCACCACATATTTCTCACGAAAATGGCATGGTCTAATTTCTAATGGAACTTCTAGATCAACCACCCGCCAATCGCCGATATCGTCGACCGCCAGCGCCTGATTACGCACACCATGACGGTGCTGATAACGTCCGCCTCCCAATTCATGGTATGTTTGAAATATGCAGCAATTCCGGTCTTGCTTATAATCAGGACCTTTGGTTTCCCTACCTTATGTTGTTGTTACTTTTATCATACATTAGTATGCTAGTTTGAATTCTGTAATGCTTTATTTGTACTTTCAAAATCTTTTCTGAAAATCGAAATCGGACCATCAGCAGAGCATCCAAGCGTGCTGCAAGATTAGAAAAGTCAAATTGCGATTATGCGAAAACTAATGATCCGACAGCGCATATGTTTTGCACACGTGAAGTACATAGCAATCACTACTATTTTGCGGAGAGCCTGCGCTACAATTTCAAAAACGGCAGTGTTATGCATTTTTTAAAAGATGCTGATTTTTCCGGGTTTTTACATTTTTTCTCCGATACTAATAAGTTCGATCGTAGCTAATTATCCGATGGAGTCGTTCGATAGCTCATTTTGTTCATACTTCTATTTTCTACGAGATTGCTTCATTAGTTTCGACGTTACAAGTGAAAAACGACTAAAAACATGATTTGATGCTCCTACATATTTATAACAAATTATGCGAGTATAGAAAACATCACAGAATATAACTATTAACTATGGACTGTCCTACGTGTGATGCCTAAGGTACTTTTCAACGGCTATTTTGGTCAGACCATAATCGTTCATTTTCTGCTCTATTGATTGGCCTACAGTGAGCACTACCTTCAAATTAGCTGTATCTCTTCATTTCTTTAATTGAATTACCACATATTTTTCACCAAAATGGCATAGTTTGATTTCTAATGGAACTTCTATATCAACCACCCGCCAACCGACCATACTGCCGACCGCCAGCGCCTGATCGTGCACACCGCGACGGTGCCGATCATGCCCGCCCCCCAATACATGGTATGTTTGACACATGCTGTTTGACTTCATACCTAAGTTTACTGTGATATTTTTGGAATGACTGTGACTGATCATGTGTAGAAAACAACGACCGCCCACGCTATCAGCGTGCTGGGAGGGGGAGAATCAATAGGATGCGGGCGTTCCAACAGCGGAACTTGGTACAATTGCTGTACCAGATGGCCAACCACCGGGGTTACGGCGGGAGGGGCGGGAGATCCAACAGAAGGAATCGAAGAAGAAATGGTGGCGACAACCTCTAGTTTAACAATATAAAAATATTTAAAAAATAGATTTTTCACAATTCTTATATATAGTTGGTTGTAATTTCAAATGGTCATGTTCACAGCCTAGCGGAGGTAGGTGACGTTCCTTGGAATAACCCATACATTCTATTTACATATAATATGATACAATATATCATATTATGTATCATATATAATCCTCTATCATATATATTATTTTATATCATGTTGTATAATATTATACTATATGAATAGAATGTATGGGTTATTCCTAGGAACGTCACCTACCGATACCAGGCTGTGACCATGACCATTTTAAATTACAACAGACGGTATAAGAATTATGACAACATTCATTTTTTTAATTTTTTGTTCAAGTTTTTGAGTGATAATAAATTAAATATCAGCCAACCAGGAATGCTGTATGATCCAGTGCGTTTCGGTGTACGGCGCGTTTGGCTGTGTGCGTGTCTCTCACCACGCGATCGTTCCTGGTTGGCTGATATTTGATTAATTATTACTCAATAACTATTAGTATAGATATAGGAAATATAATATAAAATAACATATGACGTAAAACAAATATTGAAAAAATAGACTTTTTATAATTCTTATATCGTTTGTTGTAATTTCAAATGGTCATGTTCACAGCCTAGTCAAGGTAGATGACGTTTCTTGGAATAACCCATACATTCTATTCATATATAATATTATACAATATATAATCATATTATACATCATGTACACTTCCTTTAATTGATTCTGAGCCGGAAGTGTTCGTTCGACAAACGATTTAGGTTGGTACCAAATGTCGGCAGCGCCCCTACAGGCCAGCCGTGAAGCAAGTTCTAGCTGTCATCGGTATAACCATAACACACGACGATCATACCGTTGACTGAAGAATATAAAGACGGCTACCCTTATGGGGTTTGGCGTGCCAGCCTAAAGCCGTAGCGAGCTAGCGCCCTCTTGAAAATAGTGGCCGTTTTTTTGGAACTGCATTACGTGCGTCGGTATGAACTACTGAATCCGCCATGTTGTACCGACCGGAATATGCGGCTTTCGCGATGGTAACAACTACCGGATATTTTCCGGAATCATCGATGTGTCTGTGCCGACTCACGTTCTTATCGACCCTGTATTGCAACATTGTATGTAGTAACGGCCAATTGGTATAACCGGTGACTGAAGAATTCATTCTTCAGTCAACGACTTCAGTCAACGGTATAATGAACTGAACTTTTCCGAAAAACAAAAGGGAAAGAAAATTTAATTCTGCCAATACATGGAAACCAAACTATTCCAACAATACATGCAATAAAAAGGCTTCTACACGAAAATGCGCTTATTTCGATGGTTTAGCGCGTATGTAATTTAGCGTCACCTCGCTACCCAGACGGCACAGAGTTGTCTAAAAGACGTCCAAAAGACGGCAGAATTTTCGCAAAGTCATCTTGTGGTGATAACGTAATGCCAACGAAAAGATGACGAAAAGACGTCTTATGTCCTCTTTTATGCTGTCTTATAGCCTTGACTAAAAGATGTCTTATAGCCATGACTCAAAGATGGCTTTCAGCTACCACCAAAAGCCGACTAAAATGAGACAACTTTTCGTCGTCTTCTTTTCGATTTTGTTCTCCTGGCTAATGTAACATATGAATTCCAATAATCATAATTCAACTCAACGGAGTATTTGTGTATGAGGGTCACTCGCTTCGGCTTGACACAGCATTAGGCGTGTATACATATCCATTTTTTGTTGTTCTTGTTTATATACATATTTTTTCACCTGCCAACAGCAGAAGCCGGGCAACGTGAACAAAAAACGCTGCGAAGCGCAGTGCGGTGAACGTCAAACACTACGTGAGTGACCCGCATGCGAGAATACTGACTGTACATAAAAATATTGTGTTTGATTTTTATTCTGTTTATAATTATATCACTTTCACATTTTTTACATTTCATAGACGTACTTATTATTATTATTATAATGCTTTTCATAAAACTAATGACTAATGATATTTCAACTGATTTACCATACCGTTACTCTGGTGTTTGTTTGTCGTACAAACCGTTTTGTGACAACATCGAGTTCCATTATATGTATACTTCTGGAACTAAGATGATTTCTCAATTCAACCAGAGAAGCTCGAGAAGACAAAAAAACTCAGAGTATCATTCTTCCATTAGTATGATTAAATTTTGGTAAATTTGGGATGATCTGTGGGAAAAACAAACACTAGGACGCCGATGTGGATGAACGTGATAAGTAAGTTTGAAAATTGAGAAAATATAATGTCGTGTTTTTAAGTTTCGCGTCCTGATTTGAGGTGATAACGATATCTGTCACCAGCTCGACGCAGCCACTCACTGAAAGTGCGTGTCAAAGCACTTTGTGAGGTTGTGGTATTTTGGCTGGCTACTGTTCCTAGAGAATGGAAACGATTTATGTTGAAATCAATCAGTCTTGCAGAACAATGTTACATTCAGGTAGATCGGCAAAAATGAGTAACATATTACCAATAATAATATTCGCAAACGTTGTGTCTTTGATGCCTCGTGTTGCTCTTTGCCCGTCCCACGTTAATTTTTTCCCCAGTGAGTTTGTCATTGTCATAACGAGGGCATTGGTAAGATGAGCTTCGCCCGACTTACCACCAATCTTGCGAACTTTGGATTGCTATAAGAATATCAAATAATGATTGCATGTCATATATCCATGCACACATTCAATATTGCATCACACTTACGAATTTCCTTCGTAGCTCTCTGTCTTCTGCTAGTTCCTTAGTGAATTTTACGAAAGCTTTGACAGAGCTTAGAGGAAATTCTGGTAGCAAATCAATGGAGTCTTCGATTGCAGCCGCGCGATCATCACTATCGAGTAGGCCCAAAATTTGGTCCAACTTTCGATCAATTCGTATCAAATATTTTCCGATTGCCGAATCATCTAGCAGAAATGAAGTATACAGTGTGTATCATCTCAAGTGTCGAGAATGGGAGGGACTTGATTGCCAATAAGCGACGCCCCGTCAACCAATCAACAAATAGGAGAATTTCTTAGAGCTAATTTCTTACGAGAATAGCAGATAAAATTTCTTATGTAGGGGAATAATATCAATGACAACGATTCGAACCATTCTTCTGAGCGTCGAAGTAAATGAACACCTAATAGCCTGATTCCAGTGTAGTTGTTGATATTATTTTCCTACACCAAGAAATTGTTTCTCCTATTCTCGTGAAAATTTCGGTCTACGGAATTCTTCTCTGCATTGATTGGTTGATGGGACGTCTCTTCGCGTCAATTAAGTCCCTCCCATTCTCGACACTTGAGATGATACACACTGTATTTAGCTATTGGAAGAACAGAATGGATGTTCTAAGGACTCGAACATAAGGGCAGTAGACTTACTGATATTCAATGCCCCCTCATTCTCAGCAGCCTTATTGTTAGGCGTTATTTCTGCCGGCGATTTAAGTGCCGGTGATTTCGCACGATTATTATTTGCTGAGATGGAAGAACAATGTCGATTTTCAAGAGACGCCGATGATGGGCTGATTGCCAGTATGCGCCCGAATTTGGGATTCACCTCAACTAACAATAAATAATAAACTGAATAGCATTATGATATTAATATTCTTGATGAATAAAATAAATATACCGTGAGTACCTGATATGATACTACACGTATGATATTACAGTCATACCCGATTTTATGATTGGAAGAGCACGATCTCGATTTTTCGAGGCTTCCACTTTATTTAGATGTTTTTTCACGACCTTCGAGTTTCTCTGGTTGTCCTCTTGTGGATCATCTGATGTGTGGAAAAAAAAAAATTGAAAATTTTGGTCAATGGACAGACATTGGTGACCAAACCAAGAAAAGTTTAATTGATGCAAAGAAAAAAAAAAAATCGACAATGTTTGAACGGTCGAGACCTGGATCATCTTGAGTGAAAACGGCATCATCATTCGAATATGTTTGACCATCCGTCTTAGAGCGTCGTGGTGAAAAGTTATGCGTTTGTGCATCACTTTCTAGTGAAAAACATGACATATTAGACTAGAAAAATGTAATTTTTACTTATACATACACAAAGTATATTTGACCCACCTAACGTTAGTACATGTCAGGCCAAGTTTTGCCTTCATGTGCAAAATTATCAAAATGTGGATGAATTTACTTATAGGCTGACGTATCGATTCAAATTGCTAGAGTTAGAAAATTCTTGAATGTTATTACCTCCAGAATTTCTGTCGATCTCACTTAACTGATCATCAGTTTTGTTTAGCTTCGGTGAAGGCGAAGGTTGATCTGTATTCAAAATTATACGATTAAAAAACTGTAGTTCCCGCAACAAAATACGGAACATGAAAAATGAGGGCATAATGAAAACCGACATGAACAAACAGTTTTCAATACATGCACGAATTTTCGCTTTCAAATCTGAAGCCCAATGATGAAGTTAAAAGGTGTAAAGACTTTGCGGTTATGATGGGATGCGAAGAGATCGTCGAAAATACATGTAACTGAAGTTCTGATCGATCAAGCTTGATCGAACCCGAATGAACACGCAGAATTGGAAGAATCAATTCGATCAGAAACATTCTACGCCGTGTTATTTTCATTCGGTGCCCTCGGTAAACCTACGAAGTTTAATCAACCCTTGAGGTGCGGAACCAAAGTAACGGAGAATCGCATTTTCATTCGGATTCAATCAAGCTTGATCGATCTGCACTTCAGTGACATGAAAATGCCGAGTAAAATATGATGCCGAAAAAACGAGGAACGAATTTAACGAGACAAATTATACCTTGATTTGACTCTTCGTTGAGGTCGAAATGTTCGGTTCTTCGTGTCTGGTTTTTCAAGTCTCGCCCATCATCATTCGAGGGAGGATCTGGAATCTTCTTTCTAGATTGTTTTGCTGTCAATGAGCAATCAATTTGTGAACATAGGTTAAGCAGAAGAAGAAGATAATATGAAATGAAGAACTTGAAAATACTTCCACAAACTCCAACAATGTTTATATTACATGAAGTTTTAAAAGCTTACCAGGCCTAGAGCAATCATCAGAATCGTCGCCAAACATTTTTTTCTGTTTTCTGTCTCTTTTTGGAGGCAGAGTTTTCGGCTGGGAATTTTGAAATGCATCAAATTTTGCATCATCTGATGACAGAAATATTGCTCCTTTTTCTACCTCCTTCGCAGTAGCGTACGATTCTACTTATTGAAAGGAAATAAAACTAAAAATATCAGCAAAATAGAATTACAAATATGGTTATAACAATCGAACTACTCTATGTATAACTGTTGAAATGATATGTCAGTTGGAATAACTCTAATGAGATGTCCGTTTCTCAACATTTTAATACGCAGAACGTTACCATATGGTCCTAAAATGTATTTCACGGCAATGACTTCCCATGAGTCGTTCGGGCACAGGTTTTTGCGTATTGCTTTTGATAAATCGGTACCCTTTGGTGGCCAGGAACAGGACTTGTTTTCCGAATCAACCCACGAGCTTGGTACGGTGGCGCACCAATCTCCACGAACAACCACGTTAAACATCTGGAAATTATTATACAATTGAGTGAATTAGATCAGACTATATGAACTTCGAGGATACATAATATCCCACAAGCGATTCGTAACGACCACAGAAGCATCTACCTGATACTGTATCTGAGTGAAGAAGCGGAAAGACACAGAATTTTCCTTCCCATGGAAGCAATACTGCTTTCCTGAGAATTTCGGTTGTTGGAAACAATTTCAGTTCGCTGAAGTCGTCACTAACCAAAAAAACGTTCATTGTTTGTGAATTGCCGGAATATAATGGAAACGGCTCATAGTTCTTGTATTCTTGTGCAATTATAACAGGATTCTCATTCAGTTTTCCTATCAATCTCACAGCGACGATTCTATTGTCTTTCAAGAAACAGAACCGATTGGCATCTTTACGACATGATAATTTGAAATCTGAAAATTTCAGCTCATCACACGAGTGAGAACATCCAAACGGGAGCTTTGTCTTATTTGGTGAGATGAGAATCGGATATTTTATTAAATTTTTCTTTCCTTGCAACTCATTCACTGTATTTTTTTCGATAATTCTGCGGTGAATTTGTTGCAGAGGTTTTTCAAATTTCCTCAATAATACTTTCAGGCTGTGTAAATGATTTTCAAATGGGAAGGCACTGAAGGAATCGAGGGGTCCGTATCGTTTTGCGTCATCACTCAAGTGAAGTATGTTGTGGACATTATAAATCATTTGGGTTTTCCCATAAAGAGTTGCGAAATACTCAACGAAATAAGTCAGAAGGTCTTTAGCGTACTGATTATTTTTTAAATAATCTTGGGGATGGCATAATATTCGAATTGCACGATGGAACGCTACAAAATGTTTCATGTAATCGTGTGGAAGGTACTTGTACATGACAACAGGTGCAAGATACAATAAAAATACCCGAAATTCGGTTGCTTTCCATCTGTCCAACTCCTCCAAACTAGTTGGTACTCGAACAAATTCACATGGTATATATGCTTTAAGTGCAGCCATATCTCCTGACAATTGTCTAATTTGAGCAGCAGATAATCGAGCCTCCATGTTTGTTGATCCTCTTAACCACAAACGCAGTAGTTTTTTAACCACACCCAGCAGCACTAGATGCATATAGTCTAGCGTAAAATGTGTTACCATTGGAAATGGAATTGATTCAAAAGGAGACGTGCCCGTATGGTGTTCCGGATTTAGTCGAAGGCGAAAAGATTTGTCTGTGCGCAAAGTACAATTTCCATCAAGAAAGAGCATTCGATTATTTTCGTAATCGCCTTCAACAATGCATTTACTGCACCCGAAATAACCATTATGCCCTTTCGTACATGACACAAATGCCCTCGCAGGGGAATCGCAAATAACTGCCCTAATTTCTACGCGGTACACTTTATTTTGATACTCGAGACCTTTTCGGTTTAATTCTTTATATTCTTCCACGAAATGGGTTAAGAAATTTTCATCTGTACTTGGTTTAGTGTACCCATGATAAGCACCAACTATGAAAGGTGTCGTTGTCTCATTGATAAAAATTTGTGCTAAAACTGGCCATAATTGGCTTTTGGAGCTTTTAGAAAGAGGAAGCCCGTCAATATTGACATTAATTAATATGGGGCTTTGGATATTAGAAGTCTCTAGCCTATCTAATTGGTTCGCTATTCCTTTTTCTAAACCATAGTGGTAATACTGCCCTCCTGATCGCTGGTGAACTTCTGTTTGCCGAGGTGTTTTCATTAAGGTTCTTGCATCGCTTGGTAAATCATCGTGTCCTTCATTTTTCAATATCCGTAGCAGTGATGTTAAGGTTTTCAGTTCGACTTTATTTTCATCGGTCCACAAAATTAGTTTAGAACGTAACGACAGAGGCTGTCGGTTTAACAACGACGAGTCCTCTCCTATATCTACGGTGTTTTCTTCCTCGCTACTTATACTCTCGCGGTCTATTAGGTGGCCGATTTCGGATTCCGAAATACTGGCAGTTTCAAGACCAGTGACGACTTCAGGAGAACTGTCAGAGTTTGCCTCGTCCACCGGAGATGTTGTGTCGTAATCAATTTCCCCATTGATAAACTCGACCGACAGGTTCTGATTAAGCTGTTCAGGAGAACTCTCTTCAACAAGACTCTCTCTGATTGGAGGATTTTTTCTCTGGTTTAAACGGCGATTTTTCTGCCGCTGCGATAACTGGCGGAAACTTTTCAGCTTCGGCATTCTTTTAGTAATTATTAGCCGTCAATGCAATGCAAATCTACGGAAAATATCGACGAATAAAACTCCATTTACTTCACGTTCCCCATTAGTATATTCAGACGATATCATATCGTAGTACGTTTACTTTTACAAGATCGAATCAGTCAGTCAGTCATCAGTCAGAATAAAAGTGGTGTGAGTCACGAATCTAGTTATGGAAGAATACATGAATCTTTGGAACATAAAAATTATTACGGAAATGTATATTTGTGAATCAAAGTGGATTAAAAGCATGGTAGACGTAAACGGCGAAAAACAATGGCGCGGATGACATGGATGTGGATGGACCTGGGTGGTCGAAAACCATGGCGCAAATGAACAAGACCACGAAACTTATCTCGTGGTCGATACAGATGGCTATAAACCTATGGAGCAGTGGATCACTAGGATATTCGATAACTCGGATATTGTTCATCTCTCAAATTTTCAACTAAGGAATTATTATATTAGAATTCCCCAGGGACTGTACCCATTTAATTTGGCCCCAGAATTCTCGCTCACCCTATATATATGTGTTGGGGAGAAACATAACTTACAAGGAGTCGACTGGACCTCCGGACCACAGATCTAGCCCAAACTTTGAGGGATGTTTTCTTGTACCTAAATATGAAGCATTAGGGTGCTTTTTTTTTGGCGACTATTTTTTTTTTCACTCTCATGACGAAATTTTCTTAAAACCACTTAAAAAAAAATTCCCTGAAAGTTCGAGCCCTTAATAATAATATTAAGTACTCGCCCTCGGCGTTTGAAGATTTCCCATTTAAAATACACGTAACTTGAATTTTTTTTCTGAAAATTCTTATAGCTCAAAGGTCCTTTATGCTATTCGGACGTTTGAAGAACCAAATTACTCGAAATTTAATGCTCTAAAAAAGTGCTAAGAACCGGTGCTCGGGACCTTTAAATTCTGAGTAATTTGGTTTTTTAAACGGCCGAATAGCATAAAGGGACTCTGAGCTATAGAAATTTTGAGAAAAAAAAATTCAAGTTACGTGTATTTTAAGTGGGAAATCTTCAAACGCCGAGGGCGAGTACTTAATATTATTATTAAGGGCTCAAACTTTCAGGGAATTTTTTTTTGAGGTGTTTCCAAGAAAATTTCGACACGGGAGTAAAAAAAAAGATAGTTGCCAAAAAAAAGCACCCTAATGAAGCATGTAACATATAAAACTTCAGAATGGGCTTTCGTTCTCTGGGCGAGCCCCGCTTGATTGTAATATCCAGTGCAGATGAATATTTGATGCGGCTGACTTTGTTGTTCTTTATCGAATTGAGCCTTCTCAGGCTAGTATCTAGTAATTATTGTCAAATCATGATCATTATACTAGTTTGAGGCAGTTCGATCAGCTTTTGAGCTTTCGACGAGCCTGTAAATGGTCCTCCGCCACAGTAAAATAGCCCTCGGAGCTCATGTCGTTGGCTTTCAAAGAATCCCTACACGGACCGGAGACCTTCTAACTCACATCATCTGTTGAAAATTAGGTGACAAAAGTAACAAAGGAGTGAAATGAGAAGAATGGCTTTTAACTTCAAAAATTTTCTTTTTTTTCTACATATGATAAGATTCAATCTTTTACTTCTCATGATTCGACGAATACATATTCACAGAGAAATAAAAAAATAGATCTTTTAACTGCACTTTCTGAACACTTTCGGTACTCATTTCAAAGTAACAAAGGAGTGAAATCAGAAGACTGGCTTTGAACTTCAAAAATTGTTTCCTTTTTTTTTTACAAATGATTAGATTTAATCTTTCACTTCCCATGATTCGACGAATACATATTCACAGAGAAATTAAAAAATAAATCTTTTAACTGCACTTTCCGAATACTTTCGGTACTCATTTCACAAGTTCTGTGAGTTAGAAGGTCTCCGGTCCATGAAGGGATTCTTTGAAAGCCAACGACGTGAGCTCCGAAGGCTACTTGCCTGTGGCGAAGGACCATTTACAGGCGCGGCGGAAGCTTAAAACTGGTTGAACTGCCTCAAACTAGTATAATGATCATGATTTGACAATAATGACTAGATTCTAGCCTAACATGACTCAATTCGATGAAGAAAAGCAATAAGTATTGTCACCTGCATCAAATATTCATCTGCGCTGAATATAAAATCAAGCGGGGCTCGCCCAGAGAACGAAAGCCCAGTCTGAAGAGTTATATGTTACATGGTACAAGAAAACATCCCTCAAAGTTTGGGCTAGATCTATAATCCGGAGGGTTGATTGACTCCGTGTTAGTGAGATGAGAGTTCAAGAGGCCACAGATTGACTTTTTTCAGTATTTCAAATGAGGAAAAAATAAGTTTCATTAACATTGAATCTGACTCAGCGTTTTGATGGGAGGGCCCAATGCTAAATACCTGAATTCATGTCCCTATATTTATACAAACAGTACCAATTTCTACATACATATAAGAACCATACATAACGCTGAGGCAGGAATAATATTAGTTGACTGTGAATCAGCGGGTAGTACATTATAACTCGACTTTTGAATTAGTTTTCGTACGAGTATCCGTAAAGTACCCCGCCTTTTCAATTATGTTTTCGTTTACCAAAAAGTGTTTCCAGATACTCAAGTTTTATTACAGAAGTTCAGTATTCTTCTAACGCCTAATCAGATGGTAGTTGGGATTACGAGCCATCGCTTTTCGCTATATATCATGAGATACAGTGAAGAGAAACGTACTCATCGTAAGGATCGAGGTGGATCGCTGCTAGGATTTAAGATTTTATGGTCTATAATAGTCCAGGAAGCAAATTCCCAAAATATGAATGAAGAACTTTCCGAAGACGAGTTTTTTGGACCATTACAGACCCAAAAATTCAGGCAGTGGTTCATGTGGATCCCTGCGTAGAGTGCTTTTCTCTTCGCTGCGCCTCATATATTGAGAGGCGATGGCTTGTAAATCCAACTTGTACTTGATTGAGTGGGTCTCACAAGAATACTGAACTTCTGTAATAAAAACTAGTTAACATAAGTAAACGTCACAGTAGTGTGACATTATCGAAAGTCATCACCGCAGCATAAAAGTTTGAAAATCAATTACTGAAAAATCACCATTTCGACCAGTTATCGTAAAGAATCAGAACCATCGTTGGACAATTATTCATAATCACACAATCAATTATTTATAAAAGATACCAAAGAGATTTTTATAAGCCCATTATTATCTTGATCTGAGGAGCTTCACAATTTCCATCACATTCCAGCCTTCCGCTAAACCGCATAGAACTTATGATATGTTCACTGTGCGGGACGCGTGTATTTCTCGCTTGTAAACCAACGAAACCAAGCATTCCTCAACACCCCACCAAACCACTTACCGGAGAGCATCGGGTTACTTGCTTCTTTTTATCTGAGACATTGGAAAAATAAGCCAACAAAATTTGAAAATCCCCCCCCCCCCCCCCCAAAAAAAAGAAAATTAGATAACTCAAGTAATTTCTGTAAAATCAAGAAGTTCTCTGTCCATTCTATAGCGGCATCTCTTATGAACGATTGAGGACAAAAAATCAAAGATCTGTCCAAGTGGTGCTGATATTTTACGGTAATTGAGTAATTCTGTATTTTCCCATCTTCAGCGCAACGGCCATTAGACTAAAAGTAATATATGATGTGAAATATGGATACTGAGGGTCAAAAACCCTCCCCAAACATGATGATTTTTTTTCAATGTGTTCAGAGTGTTGAAAAGTTCCAGAAAAAAAATTAATCTTGTGAATTCCATTCCATTCGCAGGTGTATAATATGCCCCCTTAACACACTGTGGCGGTAAAATACGATTTTGCGCACGCTTCGGTTGTGGTGTAAACAAAGTCCTATACACGTCTGACAGATGAATCTCGACTCGTGTGATTGTCGTCCTCACTTCGTTTGGGCGAAAAACTTAATCACACTCGTCCGAGAATCAACATTTTCGAACGCGTATCAACAAGTACTCTTATGTAATTATGAAAAGCTTCAAGAATAAAAATCATGAATGAGGTTATGTATGCTTCTTATATTATGTTGGGTTACATGTATGAATTAACACTATCTAAAGCCCACTGCACTACCATAAAGAAGTGTTGAATGGCATTAAAGTTATCTAAATACACCTAATTGATTGTAGTAATAGAACTTACCTTCTTTCTCGCACAAATAAAGGCTGGTAAAGGCTAATAACGTATTTAACACTCGCAACACTTCGTAACGCAATATGGCGACACGCGGCACGCCGTATTGTATATAACTCGCAGCTATCTGGCGCTCGAGACGCCATCTGTAGTTATCTTCTGGAAGACATCTTTTAGACAACTGCACAAAAGATATCTTCTAGTCGACTTCGATTAGTCGACTTTTGAAAGACCTCTATTAGATGTCGTTTCGGCAAGCCGAAAAGACGACTTCAAGAAGATACCTTTTCGGTGTCTTTAAGATATAGTGCTGTCTGGGTACGGTTTAGCGACATTTGGAGCAATAGACCGAATCAGGTTTATGGTTGAGAGTAATTTTCGTTGTTTCCAATTCATTAAAAAATGAAGAAGAAAAAAATAGAACCTTGTTCATTTTGTTGCCCATATGATTTATTGCTGTAGGACTAAATCCGACCTATTTTTGAAATTCAGTTTTTCCGACAGAATTCGACATTTTTCCGCAATTTGAAGTCAAATTCAAGTATTTCATCTCGAATAAATTATTTTATTCGATTATTATGAGAATAAATTAATCCTCCGTGGCCACACCTCTGTAGAATAACTTTAGTGGTCACACTGGCTAAACTTTACCCAGCCAAGTTTCAAACGGTTGCCGTGTAAAAAACTATCAGTCCGATCGAGATCGAAAAAATACTGAAAATACTTCGAACATTTTAAAACATGTCTGAAAAGTTGTTGTGTCAAAATTCAAATCACGAAATGTTCAAAAACTACCGTAAATAGGTAAATTTGTCAAAAATTACACCTTTTTACTAAAAAAAATCATAACTTTTTGAATTTTCATTATTTTCAAGTTAATTTTCAACTAGAATACTCGTCAGATATGGTATTTCTAGGAAAAAAACTGGCATGGTGCACGTTTGAAAACGGGTATTCATTTCGACATGTGAAGAGGATCGATTTTGGAGTAGAAATGAAGGCGGGTTTATCTGGCAGATATGAGTGCGAAAAATGCTCTTGTTCGCGCAGAAAATCGCAACTAATGCATCTGTTAAATATTCTTTACCCAAAATGAGGCCTGGGTAAAATTTACCCACAGTGGCCACGTAGGGTTAAAACGAAATCGAATTTCTAAAATGCAACAAAAGTATGAAAAACTTTTCCAATGTCATGAAATAGCTAGCAACCTTTAATTACTGTGTCTCAATCATTGCGTTCTGAAATTTTGTTTTCGTTCCAATTGTCCGCAAATTCGGCATTACGCGTCTGTTTTCGGACCGGATAAGGTTAGTTTTTAAGAGCCAGCTCAGCCGATAAAATCGCATGCCTTACAATCAAATTTGCAGCGCCGCTCGCGTAATACGGCCAACCACTGACGCAACAGTCACACGTGGTCGCATATAAACAAACAATAAACATCTGACAGTCGCGTGTTTGGGTGACAGGCCTGATAACCTGATTCGATTCAACGTGCAATCTCCACTAATCAAGTGGCAATCTTCCTACGCGTGCAATGGATAAGTTTAAGAAAATCATCGATTCAGCTGATTCAGATGATTCACTCAGTGACGACAGTGAGAATGCGATACCTAGCATGCATGATCGAGCTAACAAGATTCGTGAGGTTATGGTACCCAAAAAATCAGCTTCGAGATATCACATTGCATACAGCGAATTACTAGCATGGTGTAAAAACCAGAAAATAAAAAAAATAAACGAAGATGCAATTCTGGTTTATTTGGAAGAAATTTCGAAAAAATGTGCACCAACAACTTTGTACAACAGAATTTCAATGTTGAAGAGAATGTTGAAAATTAATCAAGATATTGACATTGATAAGTGTCCCCTCATAAAGGTGTACTTACGAGACAACGTAAAAGGATATGAGCCAAAAAAGTCGAAAACTCTTACTTGGAAACAAATCGAAACTTTTCTTGACACTGCTTGTGATCAGATTTACCTCGGTATCAAAGTAAGTTGAAAAAGAATCACAATAAAAATCGGTATTTACAACGAAAATGAATATTTACAGTGAATTCATATTTTTACAGGTTTGCTTGATTCTGGGTGTTGCTGGTTGTCTCCGATGTTGTGAATTACATGGACTGAAAATTCAGCACATTGACGATGACGGTTCGAGTGCATTCATTGAAGTGCGAGATACGAAGAATTACTTGAATCGCTCTTTCATCGTGGAGGACCAGTTTTATGACATTTACCGACGTTACACAGCGCTGAGAGCACCCGACACACCAATTAATCAATTTCTAGTCAATTACCAACAGGGTAAATGCACTCGTCAACCAATTGGTAAGAAAAAAATTGCCAAAATGCCGTCAGTAATTGCCCATTACTTGAATTTGCCCAACGCGGATTTGTACACCGGCCATTGTTTCCGTCGTACTGCTGCAACTCTCCTGGCGAATACAGGCGCTAGTATGACGACTATAAAGCGCCACGGAGGATGGAAATCCGCTCAAGTAGCTGAAGGCTACATTGCTGATTCTAAAGAAACAAGAAGAAGAGTATTCCGACAAATTATGAATTATCGCGACTGTCCTCCAGCTAAGACAACTGAGCCCCCTAAGAAAATTCTGAAAACGAATAAAGAAATATCACCAGCGTCTGCATCCAGGTTTTTGGAGGATATATTGATGAATAGACCAAAAGAAAAGACCAAAAAACGATCAGAGACAACCACATCCGGAGTTCAGAATCTCACAGACTCCGCTGATTTTCAACAGTCTCCAATGTTTTCAACAACCAATCAAGCTGAAACACCTGCCGAAAACTCATCAGCAGCACCTCAGGGTTCAGGTTTGGAAGAACCACAACGTACTGATCATGTTGAAGATTCTTATCATTCAGAATCAATACGAGCTAATGCACCAACACCACCAGTGGACGAGGACAATTTTGATCAAGAAGTACACCGCAGAGTTCGCACAATCAAATTAAGGAAATGCACTATCCACAATTTCACTATAAACTACAATATTTTCAAAAAAAATTGAACCATGTACCACTATCATAAAAAAAGGCTTCACGTAAGAGTGTTATCTGAACTAGTCCATTCTGTTGGATTTTTTTAAGATTATTTAATTATATTGAAAATGTAGTAAATAATGAATCATTAAAAACGCTTGAGGACATAGATATTATTTATCGTTACACTGGTTCATTTCCAAATGTTTGATTTTATTGAAAATGTTTAATTATATTAAAAATGTAATAAAAGTTCTCGTTCTCTTTACATAAATAAAAACTTATTGATAAATTATTGTCTGAATCCCGATATAAGTGTACCCCATTTTTTATTTTATGCTGATTTTGATTTGCCGAATTTGCGGCAAATGGAACGAAAAATAGAATACGCGGCTCGCGCCCGAAAAGAGGTCGTGCAGGCCATGCGATTTTACCGGGCTCGCCTTCGGCTCGCCCGGTAAAATCGCACGCCCTGCAATGACCTCTTTTCGGCGCTTGCCACGTAATATACTATAAAATAATCATATCTCGTCGACCACAAATACGTGCATTACCGTTTGCCGTAGTACTGGCCATACATTCTCAACCAAAAGTGAGTCTTGTTGACAATATTGAATGCTACATGACAAGATAAAAATTGAAAAAAATCAACCACAATAAAGACGATAGGAAAATTGATTTTGAATAATAATAATGTCCAAATATTAGCAATGAATTTTTTCACACAAAACATTATATTTAAAATTTCTTTAGAAAGTGTTTCATTTTGTCATGTGAAATGAATGCGTTGATTTTTCTGAATAAATCTGGATTTGCACATTGCGTAATATTCTACTACAATCGCATTATATACCACGTTCCTACGAAAATGTATCCGAAATTCACGATTTTTCCTTCAGTGAATATCAAAATAAAAAATTTGTCAAAACGGAGATTTCAGAATGATGATAAATTTCTTGAAAAATTCATATGTATTTAGAAAAATCAACGAATTCATTTCTAAAAAAAAAACGTTCTCCAGAAATTCGTTAAACATTGCTTCGTCGAAACAATTTATTGATTATTTTTAGGCATTATTATAAGATCAATTTTCATATAGTCTTAATTGTGGTTGATTTTTCTAAGATTTTTATCATATCGTGAAGTATTCAATATTGTCGACAAGAGAGTCATTTTTAATTGAGAATGTATTCATAGTACTAGTACATACATATTTGAAATTTGTAGCCAGCGCTGATATACATGTATGTATGTATGTACAATGTATAGCGTAGATGCGATGCGACGATAGTACGCGCGCGCAGTCGATTGCGAGTTATTGGTGAGTGCGGACCAGAAGTTGCGGTAAGTAACACGTTCTGATTTGATCATTCTTTATGTCTGCGTTCTTGTTCGATATTTCAATAATCGAAAGTGAATTGGATTTCTCAAACAGAAAATGAATGAGGAAAAAAAAAAATTAGCGGAAGAGTGGGCGAAATTAGAAGAAAAGAACAAGGAACTGGATGCAAAGTTAGAAATTATAAAACGATGGGAGGAAGAAAGAAAAGATCAGGAAGAAAGGAATAAAACGAGGAAAAGTAAAAGAAAGGCTAACGAGGAAACTGAAGATGAGACGGAAGACGAGATAATGACACAGGTAAATTTTCGAAATACATTGTAGTTTGACAAACAAAATGCAGACATGCGTGTTACGGTATTTTGACTGCATATTATGTTGTCCGAAAAGTTTTGACAATTTAACGTCTGCAAATTGGATTGTCCCTCGTAAACATATTAAATTATTGCCATCGGTGTTGTAATAGGTAATTTCAAATTGTATGACCTCATGTCACAAAAATCGTCTTCTGGTGCTCACAACCAGTGTTGGACGAATTTTAATTCAATAAATTACAAATGACAAATGTAATTGACACTATTTTTTTGAATGATTACAAAGTACAAAAGTAATTGACAGCTTTTTCCGAATCAATTACAAATAAGAAACGTAATCGACACCTTTTGTCGAATTATTTAAAAATGTAGTTCAAACGTTTTGGCGGATCGATTACAATTTCCGAGCATGTCTAGACTGCAGAAATAAGTTGTATACAGTCTACACGTACTCGGGATCATCCATTCATAATCGAACCTAATCGACATTTTCAAAATGACCCATGCATTATCGGAATCATGCATCTATGTATTAGGGTGCTTTTTTTTGGCGACAATTTTTTTTACTCCCACCTCGAAATTTTCTTAGAAACACCTAAAAAAAAATTCTCTGAAAGTTTGAGCCGTTAATCTTAATATCAAGTACTCGCCCTCGGCGTTTTAAAGATTTTCCATTTGAAATACACGTAACTTGAATTTTTTGTCTTAAAATTCCTATAACTCGGAGGTCCTTTATGCTATTCGAACGTTTGAAGAACCAAATTACTCAGAATTTAATGCTCTACAATAGTGCACATTGCAACGGAAATGTAAGTTAAACGGGTGAGCTCATATGAGCCACAAATTCATGAAAATCGTAAATCATGAAAAACAAAAAACTCATTATCTCGAAAAATATCAATAATAGAGATCGGTGCCCAGAACCTTTTTTGAAGGAAATTCAATTTGCTACAACTTTGTCATTAAAATTTTTTTTTGTATTTTCAGCCAATTCGGAAAAAACAAGAAATTTATGAAATTTTGACTGTAATCACCTGTACTGTCTCACCCGTGTAACTTACATTCCCGTTGCGGTGGGCACTATTATAGAGCATTAAATTCTGAGTAATTTGGTTCTTCAAACGTTCGAATAGCATAGAGGGCCTCTGAGCTATAGGAATTTTAAGAAAAAAAAATTTAAGTTACGTGTAAGTATTTTAAATGGGAAATCTTCAACGCCGAGGGCGAGTACTTAATATTAATATTAAGGGCTCAAACTTTTAGGGAATTTTTTCGAAGTGCTTCCAAGAAAATTTCGACATGGGAGTAAAAAAAAAATAGTCGCCAAAAAAAAGCACCCCAATATATGTATATGGTTGAAAACGCCAATTATGAACAACGGTTCGTGCGTCACTATTCGCGATTGCTTTGCAATTGACATATGTTGTTGATGTCTATGGTGAAAAGACATTCCCCAAATTTTTTCAGATTTTTTTGAAGCTTATTGTCGTCGTTGTTTTATGGGGTATTCCACGATTTTTTCATTTTTGTTTTTTTTTCATCAATTTTTCGTGACTTTCCTTGCCCATGAAAAAAATAAATAAAAATATGTTTTTTTTTCGTGGAAAAACCTCAGCTTCTCGATGAAAACTTTATTTTTCACTTTCATACCTCCCAAAATAGGTAAAATTCATTCTTTAACCAAAAAACACGTTTTTTCCGTGTCGCGCATTTTCTGCGAATTTTTTCAATATGATTTTCGAAAAGCTGAGAAAATTTCACATAGAATATGTAAAAATCAGAGTGGGTTCTCTGAAATTTCTCTCAGAATCATAAAAAAACCCAAAAATAGTGTTAAACATCGATTTATAATTTTTTCAATTTTTATTTAATATCTGAACTCTTAAAAAAATTCCAAAAATCAGTATGTTAAAAAAGAATTGGTCAAATTCATCATTCTGAGAGAAATTTCAGAGAACCCACTCTGATTTTCGCATATACTATGTGAAATTTTCTCAGCTTTTCGAAAATCATATTGAAAAAATTCGCAAAAAATGCGCGACACGGAAAAAACGTGTTTTTTGGTTAAAAAATGAATTTTACCTATTTTGGGAGCTATGAAAGTGAAAAATAATATTTTTATCGAGAAGCTGAGGTTTTTCCACGAAAAAACATATTTTTATTAATTTTTTTCATGGGCAAGGAAAGTCACGAAAAATTGATGAAAAAAAAACAAAAATGAAAAAATCGTGGAATACCCCATAAAACAACGACGACAATAAGCTTCAAAAAATCTGAACAAATTTGGGGAATGTCTTTTCACCATAGACAACAACATATGTCAATTGCAAAGCAATCGCGAATAGTGACGCACGAACCGTTGTTCATAATTGGCGTTTTCAACCATATAGATATCGTTTGCAATTTGTAATTGATTCGAAAAAAGCTGTTAGTTACTTTAGTGATTTGGAATTGATTCGGAAAAAACTGTCAATCGCAATTGTAATTTGTAATTGATTTGGTTTTCGATCACAAATTGTTGTAATTGGTCAGTTAAATGCAATTAATTATAAATGTAATTGAATGCTGCACAGCACTGCTCACGACCTTATACCATTAGACACGTGATGTAATAACTATTCATCATAGCACACAATTAGTAAATAACTACTTTTACCTATAGACTGATAAGAAGAGCTCGCGCGACGGGGGGAGCGTCGTAGATCAGGATACAACAGAGCTGGAGGTGGTGAAGACGCGCAGCGAGAAGCGGAAGGAGCGCGATGAAAAGTAAGACCTCTATGCGATGTCGCGCTTGGATTCAAGAACGTTGCTTCTCGGACGATCAAGAATCTTATCAAAATTTAGGTTGGTACCTCAGAGGCAGTGGACCTCCATATGATACGAACAAATTTTGATTATTGATCAATCGGAGTTCGATTATATTTATTACTAATGGTATTCATATGATAAAAAATATTGTATGTATCTTTTGATCTTTTTACAATTATTACGGAAGATTCAATAGGATATAAATCAATTCCATACCTCTCACGAATATTCATTCTCGTCAAAAATATTTGATATTTGGAATCGCAGTGTATTTATGTGGCGTTACATGTAGAATTGCCATTATGTCTCATTGAATCCTCCATTGTAATTGTAAGAAGATGAAGAGATACATGCAATTACTTATCATATGAATTGGAAATATATTCAAACTCCGATTGATCAATAATTTATTTTGGTCTTATCATATGGGGTGGTCTCACTCAAGCGGGACATTTTTCTGCGCATAGGTCACCGATTTTGGTGCCACGCGAGATTTTGGATGGGACCCAACCCCCAACACCAAATCTAGAGCTATTCGCCTCATTATCAAGTGGTTCAGGAGTCATTCGATTTTCCAAATATTAAAAAATCTGTTTTCGAGCGCACCGGACGATCTTTAGGCGTACGTGACTTCGGTTTGAGCGACCATACAGATGTTTTCCACTATAGTGATTCGGAATCTCAAAACTTCCACCTTTCACGCTGTGAGCTCAGAACTTTGTGAAACCAATTTTTTGTTCTCGATTTTTCAAAACACTCCTGTTCTTCAGTTTTCGAAACGAAGGTCATAATTTTTGTTGATGAAAATTCTACTGAAGGTAGTTCTTTGATTACTAGAGAATCCCTGAAATTTGTGGAAGGGTGTTCGGCCTTTTTTTTCTTCATGATTGGAAAAAAAAAATTGTTTGATTTTTCAATTTTTTTTTTTCTTTTATTCGAAAATTCTTAGTCATTCTACTCTCACAGCTTATTTGACAGCGCTAAAAAAAGTTCGACGTATCCCATTGAACATTTTGGATTAATCGAAAAACTGGAAGTATGAAGAAATCATTTTTTTGCTGTCAAATCAAGCTGTAAGAATTAAATGAACGAGAGACTGGAAGAAAACAAAAATTTACAAATTGAAAGTAAAAATTCAATCGAAAAAAATTCTAAAAAAATGTTCAAAAAAATCACGAAAACAAACTAGGCCGAACACCCTCCTACGAATTTCAGGGAATCTTTAGTATTCGGAGTACTACCCTTAGTAAAATTTTCGTCTAAAAAAATTATGACCTCCGTTTCGTAAACTGAAAAACGAAAGTTTTTTGAAATGTTCGAGGGCAAAAAATTTGTTCCAAAAAGTTTTGAGGTCACAGCGTGAAAGGTGGATGTTTTGCGATTCCGAATCACTAGTGGAAAACATCTGTATAATTGGTCAAACCGAAGTTACGTACGCCTAAAGATCGCCCGGTGCGATCGAAAACAGATTTTTTAATACTTTGAAATAATCAAATAACTTCTGAACCACTTGATAATAAGGCTCTAGGTTTAGAATAGCTCCAGATTTATAGTTGGGGGGTTGGGTCAGATCCAAAATTTCGTGTGGCACCAAAATCGGTGACCTACGCGCAGAAAAGTGTGGCGCTTGAGTGAGATCACCCCATATGGAGGTCTACTGCTTTTGAAGTATCAACCTCAATTTCGATGGAGATTCTTCATTACCCGAGATGCAACCTTCTTGAATCCGAGCGCGAACGTTATTCGTCCAGAGCGACGATATCGGATATTAAAAGGACAGTTGAGAAAAAAATATCTAGCGGTAGCATTCTATCACATTGTAATATATATAGGATATAGTTGATCTATAGTTGTCACTCATTTTTGAGTCACTTGATCTCCTTCAACTTCAAACCCGTGATACCACTTCGTGTTCTGGACAGTTTAGCGGCGATACTTCTTTTCGAACGAGACTTGTTGGGAAAGGAATTGTTGGGAATTTAATTTTACAGTATAAAATTACATGTGTCTTTTAATAAATTAGATATAAATGGTCAAATCGCCATAATCGAGGAGGAGGCAATCGGGGCTCGGGTCGATCTTCGCGCGGAGGGAAGGGTGGCGGCAAAGGAAATGTCTACATTTATTTGTGATGTTGTGAAAAGGGATAATAAAGTATAAAATATATACCGTTGTTTATCCATTTATTGTACCTACCCTTATTTACTCACGACACATAGAATAGCCGGCGGGGAGAGGGGTACGTGCGAGGAGTTTTCGTAAATTATAATGTTTTTGATAATAATAATAATAATAATAATAATAATAATAATAATAACAATAATAATAATAATAACAATAATAATTTATTTCCCAGCAAAACAAATATACAATATTCAATACAATAAAAATAATCCAAAGTACATAACATAACACATTTTACATATGAGGGTTTCTTCGTCAAACGGGCCACCCGTTTAATCTGAGGTCTCCGAAAATTCTGTGAAATTTTCTACACGTTATTGGGGATGAGAAAAAATTTTGGGAATTTTTTCAGATTTTTCGGTCATTGCATTCCAAAAGTCATATTTTTCAGTCATTTTCACGTAGCGTGAGAAATAAGCGCCGGAGCGAAAAATTGTTGGGATGAAATTTATATGTCTTTTTCTCAGCTTTTCGGTAAAATCGAAAGAAAAAAAATTCCGACCCATTTGAACCCCCTTTTCCCCAAAAAACGCTTGGAAATGTGCTTTTTCCAAATTTGGACAGTTTTTTTTTTCATGAAAAAAATGTCGAAGAAGGGTATTCATAAAAGAGTTTTAGAAAAAAAAAAATTTGGAGTGGAGACTTTGATACTCTCCCAGAAAAAAATTATTGAGTAGCTTTTATTCAATTCCGAAAATTCATAACATGTATGTAATAATTTTTTTCTGGGAGAGCATTCAAGTCTCCACTCCTTTTTTTCTCAAAACTCTCTCATAAATACCCTTCTTTGACATTTTTTTCAAGAAAAAAAAAACTGTCCAAATTTGGAAAATGCACATTTCCGAACGTTTTTTGGGGAAAAAGGCGTTCAAATGGGTCGGAATTTTTTTTCTTCCATTTTTACCGAAAAGCTGAGAAAAAGACATACAAATTTCATTTCAACAATTTTTCGCTCCGGCGTTTATTTCTTACGCTACGTGAAAATGATTGAAAAAATGATTTTTTGAATGCAATGACCAAAAAATCTGAAAAAATTCCCAAAATTTTTTCTCATCCCCAATAACGTGTAGAAACTTTTACAGAATTTTCGGAGACCTCGGATTAAACGGGTGGCCCGTTTGACGAAGAAACCCTCATATTTATATATTTATTTCACATATTTGTCCTATATAGAGATAAAGGAATTTATCTGTACATAGGGTTGGGAAAGGAAAGGCGTTATGTCTTCCGGAAAGTATAATATAATAATATAATATAATAACATCCATAGTTGACTATTCCAAAAATTCCTGAAATTTCAAAGTTTTAAAAGAGCGCATTCAACAAAGTTACGTCTGAAAGGTGAAATTTAGGTAGTTTTGTGTACGGACTAGCCATTTTTTAAATTATGTTTCTATTATTTTTGTTGCTCATGTCTAAATTTTTGTATTTCTTGTGTTATTAGTACAACTATCCGAATTCAATTCGTAGATAATCATTATTTATTACGGATGAGCAGAATCAAATTTTTTCGCATGAAAGTTGCGGTTGAATCCCCCGCATTAAAGCCCCCGGTCTTATCATTTGAACGAACTCCACACCCTGGAATTTCACAAGTCGCCGGCGTTGCTTGATGCCAAGCGCGACTTATACGTTCACAGCGACGATATGCTGTTGTCGAGAAAAGGTTATTGTATACAAGTTTAGTTATTTTTGCCATATCGCACAAATGTCAATTATTAGCTACTCACGTAATGATGAGCATTTCCAGGAGATGCCACGAGGAGGCTAATTGACAATATCTCCCATATTTTTTAAAATCGTCGGTCAGCTCGGTCACCTCGGCCAAGAGATGCGAAACTGCGACTATTCCGTCAACTCCGAGAAGCTGGGAACTATTTTTTTTTTTTTGTCGATCATCAGCTCGGTCACCTCGGCGAAGAGATGCGAAACTGCGACTATTCCGTCAACTCCGAGAAGCTGGGAACTATTTTTTTTTTTGTCGATCATCAGCTCGGTCACCTCGGCAAAGAGATGCGAAACTGCGACTATTCCGTCAACTCCGAGAAGCTGGGAACTATTTTTTTTTTTTGTCGATCATCAGCTCGGTCACCTCGGCGAAGAGATGCGAAACTGCGACTATTCCGTCAACTCCGAGGAGCTGGGAACTTTTTTTTTTTCCGAAAGGATTGTACTAAGGTGGTTGAACAAGTTATTAATACCTCGAGCCTAGCTCGGTAGTAACGCCATATTATGAATAAGTGACTAAGTCATAATGTCTAAATAATAAAGTCACTAAGTGTAAATAATTGGAATAGGGTCAATAACTCGTCTAACAACCTTAGAGTTCCTATTCCGTATGCTAGGCGCTTTGCAGATTTTTCCATTTTTGTGGGACTTTGGAATGCAAACTACGGGTAGTTTGAGCCCTCAATAGGTCGCCCATCCACTTCACATCTTTGTTGATTTTCACGCGCATGAAGTTATACGCGAGTTCACGCCGATGTTGGCCGCAAAGGTCGTCGTCGAACCAGCCAGTATAATCGGGTGTACGGTTTACAGCCGATTTCATCAGGCGGAACAGTTTGTCTTGAATGCCATACTGAGTCCTGAACACCGGATAACCAGCATCGAAAACCGCGTTTATTACATCAAATACGAATGAGAAACCATCAGTCGCTACGCACATATATGCCCGAATTCTTGCTGATCTTGGGTTTCGTACGCTCGGAAGTAGGTCAATAGATGTCTATCGCCAAGCTTCGGTTCGGGATTGATAAGCGTTTTTCGACAGTTTTCGCAACCTGTCTTGTCGAACGCCTTCTTAGCGATATAGCCTGCTAAGTATTCTACTGCCGATTTCGCAAGTGTTGCCTCGGTTGTACGAGACGTACCGACTTCAGCGAGAATTTCCTCGATATCAATCGTGTCCTCCTCGTCATCGCTGTCGTTATCGAGTTCCTCGTCAGAAGCGCACTGGGCATCGCTATGGCTTATACGCTGAGGAATTTTTCGCGTTCTGTTATTCGCTGCTGTTTGCACATCGGCATGCAACAGCGTGTCATCTTCATCGTCCAAGCAATTGGCGGATTGGGCTGGTTTCATCAAATTGAGGTCGATGTTTTTCTGAAAGACGAGCCTGAACTGCGTGGCAGTAGGATTCTGATTATAGGTCCCCCCGTGGCATCGTACCATGGAAAACAGATTCTCTAATGGATCTTGATTCAATCTCGATGTCATCAGAAATTGAACACCTTCCGTTTTCAGATCTTCCCAGAGCAGTAAGACTGCTTGAATGGTTTGTCTGACACCTTTGAAGCACGGAGGAACCTTCAAACCCTTATTAGTCACCGTACGCCACTCCGCAGAGCGTTCCAGGACTTCTTTCAGATTTTCCTGAACCTGTGGACGTCGATCAGAGAGAGCGCATCGATTCGGATTCGCATCGTTAGCGCATCGGCTATTCAAATTATCGAACGCGTCATTCAATTCCGTAAAAAAGGCAGCCGTATCCATAACCGTGGCGCTATCGATACAATTCGTGGTTCCAGCGGCCATTAGTGCCGCAGCAACTCTACGACTAAAGATCTGTAATGCCAGGCGACAATTCATTTTTTGGAAAAGACCCGGATACACGTGTTTGCTCGATAATTTTACCGCAGCTCGCGTCAATTCATCTTTCTCAAGATTCCATAGCTTACGCACGTCATTCCACGATGCTTTCCTACAAAGAGCGAATATGACGTCGTACATCAACATCTGATTCCTGAAGTTCTTCCACAAATGGGGAGGGTCGAAAAAGCAATAGATTTTCTGATCTTGGTAAATGAAAAACGGTCCATCCGGAGACAAACGGTTACCGATAACACTTTGATTGTTAGTGCCTTGATCGCAGACCAGCCCTCGTATGTTTAATCCTGTATCGATAACGGCATCAAGCATTGTGTCGATAAGTTTCGATAACGTTCCGGAATTGACCGCGCCGGCTGTTAGAAAATATCCAATCGGCTGCTTCCAATTGTGTAACAATCCGCGGACCATGAACACAAGAGCACTGGTAGCAACTCCGGTCGAAGATCCTAGACTGCCAAGATCCTGGAAACCCTCAACTTTCTGACGACTTTCATTGAACTCAAACCCTTTTTTCAATTTGACCTCGTCGAAAAGAAGAATGGACTGCCGTTCGCTGCTATCCATGCACGAAACCTTGGTCTTCAAGCAATCGAATATGGCCGGGCAAGTTCCTGGCCAAAGATTGATGTTGCCGAACCAAAGTTTCAATACACTCAACGACGGAAGAATGAACCCAAAACTTTCCCGCATTTTGGTGTACAGACTTGGCGACGTGTAGTGCATCTTCATAGCAATTTCTTTCTCGTCCGGAGAATACACTGTACCTTTATTATGAAATAATTGCATGAAGATGAAAGTACACAGAAACCCTTGTACTTTGCGTGCAACTGCTTTGGCAAGGCTTTCGTCCGACACTAAACCAGACCGAATTTTATTAGTTTGTCGCCACAACGACATTTTAACATTTTTGAGCGACCGTTGAAGCTCCTCGTTATATTGGTTTAGTCGAGCGATCTCACCGTCTCTACGACGTATTTTACGTAGCAATGATTTTTTCTCGATCATGCATGCATGATGAATATCCGGAGCCGGGGCTACTTCGTCAATAATCGGCTGTTTATCGTAAACGTAAGGAACGGCGTTACGTACCAAGCGACCTTTCGGACGAATATGATCGCGGGAGAAATGCTCGCCGCATATTCGTATACGGCTTAATTCTTTGTCACTGGCTTCGGCCATGTCGGCGAGACCGCTATTGACGAGCCATTGTATCGCTAGCGCAGGTTCCGCGGTTGTTGGTAGGCTATAGAATCGCCGATTAGGAATATCGTCCCTGCTACGATTACCGCATCGCGAGTACGCGCAAGTGAAACTATGGGCTAATTTTTTTCCGGCCATGATCCGTAATCACTGCGAGTAGGTGACGGATTAGGAAGCACTTACCTGTAACTAGCCAAGCGTTGAGATATCCGTTTGGTAGAACATACACTAAACCCGTCGATTATCTATCAAATCGAGATGTGACAGCTCACAGCAACGTGTTCAGTTAGACGCGCGCTCCGGCAACGACTGACACGTATACTCGCTACCCGCAAACTCCGCCCGACGGAGCCGTAGACAAATGACGATCAACTTTACGCGGAGGCAATGCCAACGATTGTCATTGTCCCCAGAATTACTATCGGGCCGCAAAGTCGAGACACCTGGGTTTGACACGCTGTATATCTAAATGCAAAAAAAACTTAGAGCTGCGGGATACGAATCATTTTAAAGCTTGTTTTTTCCCCATAAGATGATTCATAACCCGTTGCAGTGTGGAAATCAGGAGGGGGGTAATCGTTCAATAAAAAAACGTAGTTTTATCCACATTTCCTTTCGTAGCCTATCCACAACTATGTGAAATATGGTTATGCGGTCATCGGAACTTATATTAGATAGATCACGGTAGATCACGTGAAAATCATTTCAATTTATTGCGACGTGTTGAACTTAGGCTACGAGGAAATGTGGATAAAACTTGAAAATTATTCGTATCCCGCAGCTCTAAGTTTTTTTTGCATTTAGATATACAGCGCGTCAAACCCAGGTGTTTGGACTTTGCGGCCCGATTATAGTAGTAGACTTTACGTTACAGAGTAACTAATAGTTCAGAATAAATAATATTAGGAATCATGAAAAAAACCACTGTATCGGCATTTGTTTCGTTAATTTTTGTTCCTATTTGCAAACAGGTGTAACATCAGCGTTTAACTATTATTTCTTCACCTATTTTTATACCGATCTCGTATCGAGCAGACCGGGGCAAAGTGAGAAGGTTAATTAGGACTAATTGGTAAAATTTTCATTTCTTTGACAATGTATTCGATTTCTAAGTATTCCTAAAGATTTTCGGCGAAAGAGATTACTGATGAAAATATTTCATTCGCGTTATTCAGTGCGGTTGCTCACTTTGCCCCGGTGTCTCCTACATACAGGGTGAATTCCTATCGTCCGAACGCTCGCGGCACTTGTTTTTGCAGTTTTTTATGCCTGAAACACGTGCACTGCCACCTCAACTCCTACTCTAAGTGTATACGGACGATAGGAATTCACCCCGTATATCTACTACTATTACAAAGAAAAAGAAAATGCAGTGGTTTGAAATTACAACTATCAAAAAGCTTGGAGAATTCCGCGTGAAATGTGTACAACGAGACATACCTACGAAGAATAATTAGGAACTAAAGATGCGATCAGTTTCCAAAAACGTCATATTTCGTGACCTTCGTACTTATATATAGTAGCTTACTTCAACCTTTCGGCATATTTATTAAACAATGATTTCAAAAATCTGGAATAATTCACCCAGTCACTGCGCAGTATATGCTCTGTCATGTTGTGAAAGCGAAATTCGGAAATATACATCGGTTTCATTATTTCGACAAAATTAGACACAAACGGCGATCTGGAGGACACGCGCAGCTATAGAGGAGTTTGTTGAAGCTCAAAATATTGAAACTCGAAAACTGCGGTAGATTATTTATCAGAACATAGATCAATGTTTTCGATCAGCAGTAATTAAGGATTATCATTCGTGGGTGGAGCCTATAGTTGGTTAGATGACTGAGTGTACCCGTGCCTGCGTGTGTAGCTAATCAGCCTAATTAGCTTGTGTAGGCATGATACACATTTTACGCGGAACTTTCCAGGCCTTTCGATGTTCGTAGTTCAAAATCTCTGCAATCTTTTGTTGTTGTAGAGTAATTCTTGCTCAATGTAAAAGGATTGGATTTTTTGCGGCAATAATGTGTACAGTATGCCGTTATTGACTGCATATGACGCGAGTGTATGCATAATCTGACAAAAAACTTTCAAGCTTCGTAAATAAAGGACTTACAATTTGTCCCCATGAGTGCAGTCCCCATGGTATGCAATCAATATACCATCGAGAAGATGTTCTTACATATTCTTAAGATTTTTTCAGATTTTTCTATGACTATTTCGGACAATATACAGTAGAACCCCGATTAACCGGGGTGCTCGGGACCGGAGGATTCACGGATAATCGAAACTACGGTTAATCCAAATTAAACGTAGATCTTCATTTCATATGGGGAATTCCAGCCCAACCGGGACAGCTTTTGAACCTCTCTCGATTTTTTTCATTTTTTTTTTCTGATATTCGGTAGACTGAAAGGAGTGCTTGTGATTTATTTCAAACTTTTAACTCAATTCGTTTTCGATTTACATATTTTTGAAAATTCGCAATTCCCGATGATCCTCAAACGTTTTAACACCTGTATCTCTGAATCTATCAGTCGGATTGCAAAATGTGAGTATATGAAATTCATCGGAAAGAAGTGTACTTTTCGAAAAAAATATTTCTGGATAATTGTGCCTCGTCCTTCATAGTGAAATCTTCGTTTAATCATGAAAAATCGATTTTTCTCAAAGTATGACATAATTCAAAATTTTGAAAAAATTCTCAAAAATACTTCGAGAAAAGACAAAATTTTTGAGCTATGGCTGATCGTGGGCCTCGGCTGCTTTCTATTTTTAACAGAATTTTAATCGATTATTTTGAATTTTTTCTCAAATTTTTGATAGAATTTCAATTGATTCAATTTAAAATTTATTTTGAAATTCTGTTGAAAATTGAGAAAAAATTAAAAAATCAATTTTCAACAGAATTTTGATTGATTTAATGAAATTTGTTTTTTAATTTTCAATAGAATTTTAATTAATTCAATTAAAATTTCGATTAAAATTCTGTTATAAATAGAAAGCAGCCGAGGCCCACGATCAGCCATAGCTCAAAAATTTTGTCTTTTCTCGAAGTATTTTTGAGAATTTTTTCAAAATTTTGAATTATGTCATACTTTGAGAAAAATCGATTTTTCATGTTCAAACGAAGATTTCACTATGAAGGACGAGGCACAATTATCCAAAAATACTTTTTTCGAAAAGTACACTTCTTTCCGATGAATTTCACATACACACATTTTGCAATCCGACTGATAGATTCAGAGATACAGGCGTTTAAACGTTCGACGATCATCGGGAATTGCGAATTTTCAAAAATATGTAAATCGAAAACGAATTGAGATAAAAATTTGAAATAAATCACAAGCACTCCTTTCAGTCTACCGAATATCAGAAAAAAAAATGAAAAAAATCGAGAGGGGTGAGGGTCAAAAGTTGTCCCGGTTGGGCTGGAATTCCCCATATACATTGTGAATATCTACATGTAAAATGAAGATCTACATATAATTTGGATTAACCGTAGTTTCGATTATCCATGAATCCTCCAGTCCCGAGCACCCCGGTTAATCGGGGTTCTACTGTATTTAATTTTTTTTTTTTTCTGCGAATATGCTCAAAGGTTTTATATTGCATGAAAAAGATTTTGCCACCATAAGACCGGAAATTTTTTTTTGGCGCTTACGACTTTCTACTTTTATAGCGTTTTCCACTTGCCAAAAAAGTGCGCACCGATTGCGGATTCTCTAGATTTTAATCAATGGGGAATCCAGGAAAACTTGGAAATCCGCACTCGGTGCGCACTTTTTCGACCAGTGGAAAACGCTATTATTATTCACGCGATATATCCCTTATGTATAGCACTGAACATTTTCGTACAAAAAATCAGAGGAGGTTATTAGCGCAGTCAATAAAGAGGAAACCAGACCTGTTAATAAAGCAGTGTGATGGTCAATATCTGCGATTCCTACAATTATCAATCTAACTTTACCTCATGAGTCGACTCATAGCTACACCGATGCGAGCACGAAACTGTGAATCCAGTCGGTATTACAGATAACGTTTTCGTCCCCAAGCCCACTTCAAGCCCACTTACTCGGCACGAAAATTAACCCACGGCTGACCGTCTTTATATTCTTCAGTCAACGATCATACAGAACCTCGAAATGCGAACGCGGACGAAGCATAGACTTCTCTTAGTGCAATTATACACTTGCAGAATCAGTCTTCAAGTAAAACTTCAGATATTATTCTCGTTTTTCGCCGCCTCGTATTTGAAATACAATGTTTTGCGGCTAATTTGCAGAATCATTTTCAAGTAACCTCACGTTTACTATCATTTCACTCCGCGTTCGCATCTCGAGGTTACGTATCATCGTCGTGTGTTATGGTTATGCCGATGACAGCTAGAACTTGCTTTACAGCTGGCCTGTAGGGGCGCTGCCGACATTTGGTACCAACCTAAATCGTTTGTCGAACGAACACTTCCGGCTCAGAATCAATTAAAGGAAGTGTACCTATCATATACAGGGTGAATTGCTAACGAGTAGACAGGCGGAAGACAAATGAATATCGAGCGCGCATGCGCACATTCTGAGCGCAGGCAAATTTTCCCGTGCGGCCAACCGAGTCGAGTTGATCTGTCAAAACATTACGGGTTAGATACATCGCGACGATCTGTCATGTATGAATTTCATATTTTGGACAGTTGGCCGCACTGGAAAATTTGCCTGCGCTCGGAATGTGCGCATGCGCGCTCGATATTCATTTGTCTTTCACCTGTCTCCCCGTTAGCAATTCACCCTGTATATGATATTATATCATGTTGTATCATATTATTTATAAATAGAATGTATAGGTTATTCCAAGGAACGTCACCTACCTTCACTAGGCTGTGAACATGACCATTTTAGATTACAAAAAACGATATAAGATCTATTAAAAATCTATTTTCAAAATATATACTAGGTATAATATTTGTTCTTGCAAGTTGCTAAGAAAAGCAATCTTTTAACTTTTCAATGTTTGTGACCGGTGACCGACCTTTAGTGGGGCAATGACGTACATTAGATGTGTATAAATATTATTCAGAACAATAATTTTTTTTCATAATTCTCATTTATTGATTTTGAGATTTTTTATTCTTTCAATTGCATGAGATGATGTATCGTAGCATACAAGTGAATAAACGTGATTAATATGCAGTGTACGTTATTATTACAAAAAAAAACACAATTCAAGTTTTTTCTCGTTGATTACCATTTTTCAACATTCTTCCATTCGAATGGCTGTATCTTTGGCAGGATTTGACCGTTGACGTATTTACATTTGTGAAAAACGAAAATGTGCGTCTTTTTATGGCCTTCCAGACAATAATTAATTTAGATTTTATTGAGCAAGTTTATTGGAAAAAATATGAAAAAATATTTTTCTTCTCAAGTGCAGACACTCGTTATTTTAATTTGAAAAATTTTCCTGAATTGTGAACATGAATAAAGAAGTTTTGGTATTGTTTATAGTATGGGATTCCAAAACACTGAAGTAACAGCTATTTTTTGTTGTTGTTTGAATTAATAATCATAAAAAAAAAATCCCATAATATGAAGAATACCAAGACTTCGTTCTTCGTGGTCACAATTCGGGGAAATTTTTAAAAATAAAATCACGAATGTCTTCCCTTGAGAAAAAAAATATTTTTCATATTTTGCCCTGAAACTGACGTTCAATTTGCTCAATAAAATCTAAATTAATTTTTTTCTGGAAGGCCATAAACAGATGTATATTTTTTTTTTTACAAATTCAAATGCGTCAAATCCTGCCAAAGATACAGCCATTTGAATGGAAAAATATTAAAAAATGGTTATCAACGAGAAAAACGTCATAAAATTTTTTTTAAATTTCGGCACTTGGTGAATATTTTTCAATCAAATGACTCGATTTTTCAAAATTATTTGTGGAATTTTTTTTTTTTTTTTCTCTTCACTAGCTGAAGTGACATGGAGTGCCCCACATATAGATGTGTTGTGTTCATAAAACTCGCGAACATTACAAATTTCAATTATTTTTTTGTTTGCGGTACAAATATTGCATACGTGGCATAGAACACCCGTGGATTTTGCAGATTCTTGGCTCTAAGTATAAGACTTATGATTATCACCATTTTGGGCGGCTCGTGGCGCATTCGGCGACTAACCGTCGCATTTTCGGCATTAAACTTCTCGTACCTCCCACGCTTGAACCATTCATTTTAGATACATGCTCTCGCGGACTTTTTTATTCCAAATTTTCTGCTCTACAATAATGGTCCTATACTATTTTGCGCTATCTTGCACGGTTCTCGCAGCGTTTGCACTTATACCTTGCGCTTGAGTGCTATAGTCTGCGATTAGCCAAAAGTATACTGTCGAGACCTCGGCCGAGACACTCGGACAGAACAAACAACTCATCGGCTGTCAGTCAAGCGTGCGATTTTTCGGAAGAAGGTTGTATTGTCTGCAATATTCAGTTGCTGCTTCAGTTCCCCACTGTTTTCTCGATTGCTGTTTGATTTCGTCAACAGTTTAAATTACGAGCATGAAACTCGCTTTCATGTAACAGTGTCGTGTTTACAATCTAGAGTGCATAAGTGCAATAATTTAGTGTAAAGACTTAATGAAAAAACCATTCTTTTATATACAGTTTCTAGTGCTGAGAGTTGAAAAAACTAGATTCGGGTTTTTACTTTACGTATGAAGTTGAAGAGACAACATTTTTGTTAATACCTTAGTGTAAGAAGTTGAAGAGACAACCGTTTTGTTAATACCTTAGTGTAATAAGTTGAAGAGACAACCTTTTTGTTGATAGTTTAATACCTTAGTGTATAAGAAGTTGAAGAGACAACCTTTTTCACAACGACAGCGCACGTCTAGAGAAATAAGTCCGTATTATTTTATTAAACGAACCTTCGCGCGGGTATAAGTGATTCGGACAGTACATAGAATCGTGAAAATGAAACCAAAATCCCAGGATCTCTCAGCACTAGCTGCAGCAATTGCAACGAATGTTTCGTCGTTCGAGGAAATCAAGTTCCGCGCTCGTGGAAAAAATTCTACAGCAATCAAAGTAAGTAAGAGACGCTTTGTTTCGGTTGTATTCTTTTTTTTTTACGAAAATCCTTAGTTCCAAGGTCTCAACGAGATATACATGTAACCGTTGAGACTCACACACTGATCGAGACATTGAAAAAAGTTAATTTTGGTTTTACTTCGCGAAAAAAATATCGAAAAAAAAATCTTATCAACAACCATTACATTTTCCATTTTGAAACAAAAATCTTTTTCCAGCATGAAAGCCGTGCTTCATTTTATTGAAGGGATTTTTGAACTAAAAAAAAAATCTGAATGGGCATCAAGCATCGTGAAATCGCCCGAAGAATATATATATAATTGCTATACTCAGAAGATAAGTAATACCGAGGGGAAAATAACTCAAGATTTGACTGACACATTATTTTTTTAGGTACATTATTCTTTTTATTTCAAATTATATTTTTTTATTTCGAATTTGTTTTTTATTTCACGTTATTTCATTTTTCTTATTTCAAATTTTATTTTCCTTTTTTTAATTGACTTTTTTATTTCAAATTAATTTTTGGGAGGTTATTTCACGGTAAATTCTCGTTATTTCAGTTATTTCTTCGATTATTTCTCATTATTTCATTTATTTCTCATTGTTTCAGTTATTTTTTGTTATTTCAGTTATTTCTCATTATTTCAGTCATTTCTACTTTTTCTTGTTATTTCATTTACTTTAACGTCAGTTCTTGTAATTTCAAATTGATTTTTTTATTTCGAAGTGATTTTTGCGAGGTTATTTCACGGTAAATTCTTAGTATTTCAATTATTTTTCAGTATTTGAGTTATTTTTTATCATTTCAGTTATTTCCTGGGTTGTTTCTGAATATTTTACGAGCTATTGACACGTTATTTCAATGAGTTATTCCCCCCTCGAGTAATACGCAAGCCCTGCAAAAATCTCATGTAACATACAGAATTTTTGGAATAACATTAGGTACTATTATTCCAACGTTGCTAGACTTTCAAAATTGACGAAGTAGTATTTAGCTAACGTTATTGTTATATTTCTCCTTAGTATAAACTTTAACTTATTTGTTATACAGGAAGGGTTGCGAGGGAAAAACACATTCTTTACCACACGTCGTACGAATACTTATTTATTCGCCATCTTGGCTCTAACTAACCGTTACGCGTCCCTTTTCCAGCGTTGCCGGTTTTCCGTTCAAACACTACAATCTCTTTCTTCCTTAGATTAATAATGTAATATCACAGTTTAACAATCTATATAATGAAATCTTTGAAACGCGATGGCATTTTACTAGTTCTACGGTTCCTTTGTGTCGCAGCTCCTGGTTCTATAATCTTTGGCGTTTCTCTCGCTGTAATATCTGTCTCCACGTTGTCCTGGCCAGTATCATCTCCTTTGGTCACTGCCTCTTGTTCTGACTTATCCGTTTCTCGTTCAACGAATCGTTTCAGATGTGTTGAGTTCCTTCTATATGTTTCACCCGTCGGTGCTTCGATTAATACTGAGTTTCCATCTTTCCTTAAAACTGTCATTGGAATTTCTTTGAATGGCGTCGACAATTTGTTCAGTTTTGGTTGTTTCACCAATACTACATCGCCTTCTGAAATCTGACTTTCTTTTGCCCCTCGTTTCTCGTCAGCATATCTCTTACCCTCTTCTTTCCTTAATCTGTCTCTGTCTCTAATTTCTTCATCCCAATGATAACGTGGTGTTTCTGTCATTTCCGGTAGTTTTGATCTGATCTTCCTTCTGAACATTAACTCTGCTGGTGGTATTCCAGTCACATTATGGGGTGTCGTCCTATATGCGAATACATATTTAAGCAGTTCTTCTTTCCAGGGTTTTCCCGTTGCTTGCGCAATTTTTAAACGTTTCAGAATTGATCGATTTTGACGTTCCACTTCTCCGTTTGCTTGCGGCCAAAGCGGTGTCGTATGGTGATGTTTAATTCCCTGTTCTGCTAAGAATTCTTTGAAATTTTTTTCAATGAAAGTTCGTCCATTGTCGGATATAATAGTCTCGGGTAAACCAAAACGGGCGAACATCGGTTTCAATCTCTCGATAAGTTTCTCTGCGGTTATTGTCCTCATGATTTCTACTTCGAAAAATCTGCTGTAATAATCTATGACAACCAAAAGATATTCTCCTGAGGGCAATGGTCCTGCAAAATCTATTCCAATATACTTCCATGGCTCGGATGGGAGCTCTGTCCTAACCAGCGGCTCTGGTCGTTCTGCCTGACCAACCAACTGACATCCTGGGCACGATTTACACCAATGTTCGACGTCCTTGTCCATATTCCTCCACCATAGCTTTGTTCTAATGCGCTGTTTCATGCCAACTATTCCCAAGTGTCCTTCATGAGCCAATTCTAGCGTCATTGATTTTAACGCTGTCGGGACGATAATTCGAGTTCCTCGTAGCAATATTCCGTCGACCACTCCTAGTTCTTGTTGGATAATCTCATAAGCCCTATATTTTCTGTCCCATCTATTCGTTTCCAAGCATTTCTTGACCTCTTGGAGTTCTTCATCGCTTTCGGTTGCTTCTTGTATTTTCTTCAGCGACATTGCTTTGGGTACAGTTTCTTCAGTTATCTTCCGAATCATTTCTTCAGTTTCCTTCTCTCCAATTTCTTCTCCTCCTACTTTCAAAAGTCTGGACAAAGGGTCCGCTATATTTGATTTGCCTGGTTTGTAGACTGTTTTAAAACGGTATGACTGAAGTCTTAAAACCCATCTCTCAATTCTTGCGTTTGGTTTTGATCTCGGTCCAAAAATCACCTCCAGCGGTTTATGGTCTGTTATTAAGCTGAAATCTTTCCCAAACAGATAGATGTGAAATTTTTCACATGCCCAAACTAATGCTAAGGCTTCTTTTTCTGTTTGAGCATAGCGTCTTTCCACACTTGATAATGTTCGGCTTGCATAGCGGATGACTCGAGGGCCTTCATCCTGTTCTTGTATTAAAACCGCCCCAAGGCCTACTGGGCTTGCGTCTGCAATGACACTAGTTTTAGCCTCTCTATCGTAAAATCCCAGTATTTTCGGGTTGACAATACTCTCTTTCAATTTATTGAATGCTTCCTGCTGAGTTGTTCCCCATTTGAACTTGTTTTCCTTCCTCGTCATTTCTCGAAGTGGTTCGCTGATGGATGCAAAATTCGGGATGAATCTCTCTGAGAAATTTACCAAACCTAGGAAACTCCGGATTTCTTCTGGACTCTCTGGTTCCCGAAACTCCATAATCGCTTTTTGTCTGTCTTCCATCGGTTTGATTCCTTTTTCAGAAATGTGGTGCCCAAGAAAGGTCAGTTCTGTTTTCGAAAATTGGCATTTCTCTTTGTTTAATGTAAGTCCTTTCTCCTTCAATGTCTCAAGCACCTCTCGAAGTCTCCTGTCATGCTCCTCTGCGGTCTTGCCATGTACAATGATGTCATCTATATAGTTGCATGCTCCCTGGCATCCTTGGAGTACTTGGGTCATCACTCTGTGGTACATTTCGGGAGCACAATTTATTCCAAACATAAGGCGTTTGAATCTAAATAACCCTTGGTGTGTGCAGAACGTTGTGATCACCCTTGAGTCCTCCTTTAATTCAATTTGATGATAAGCCCATTTAATATCTAGCTTACTGTATATCTTACTTCCATTTAAATCATGCAAGATTTCTTCAATCGTCGGAATCGGGAATCTTTCTCTTTCCACTGCTTCGTTAGCCCTTCGCATGTCGATGCATAATCTATAACCTTCCTTCCCTTTAGGTACTACGTGTACTGGCGATACCCATGGAGTCGGCCCTTCGATCCTTTCAATTATGTCTTCCTTCAGTAGTTCTGCGATTATTTTCTCCTGGGCTTCTCGAAGGCTATATGGTTGTCTCCTAATAGGTTGAGCTACCGGGTTGACATCTTTCTTCAGCGGAATTTCCAATTGAAAACCCTTTAGCTTTTCTACTCCCTGAAACAGTTCTTTAAAATCATTTTCTATTTCAGTTCTCGAGCTTACGTGATTGATGTCTGTTCCCAGCTTGAGTATTCCGAGTTCCAACGCTGTATCTTTGCCTAAGAGAGCTTCTCCTTTCCCATCTATCACAATGATTTCTACTTTGTCTGTAGTCTTCTTTGCGTTTATCCTCAGCTGCGTCGTGAACGCTCCTAATACCGGTAATGGACTAATGCCTCCATATGCGTACAGCTTCTTCCCTGTCTTGTATGAGATGCATTTGACGTGATTCTCCTTCAGCCGCTCCCATTCCTTCTTATCAATGATGTTGCAGCTCGCTCCTGAATCAATAGTCATCTCAACTGGTACTCCACCGACGTTTACTGTTATTTTTCCTTGTCGGGGTATGCTTCCTTCTTTCGACTTGATGCTAAACACATACCCACTGCTCGACTCTTCTGCTTGATTTTGGGACTCGTCTTCTTCTACCTGCCTAATTCCAAATTTGTTCTGGCGTCCCTGATATCTATTCTTTTTTGTTTTACACATTGTCTTAAAATGTCCTTTTAACCCGCATTTTTCACAATGCTTTTCGCGTGCTGGACAGGTTTGGTCGGAACTGATGTGTCCCTGGTAACCACAGCGGTAACAGATCTCTTGTTGTTCCCCTTGTTTCTTCTTATTATTCGTTTTATTGTTCTTACGTTGTTCGAATTTAACTTTATTTACCGTCTCCGCTTCTCTTTTCTCCCATGAGTCTACTTGCTTATTTGCCGTTTCCCATAATCTCGCTAACTCAATTGCTTTTTCTAAGGTCAGCTTTTGTTCTTCCAGTAATTTACGGCGCAAATCATTCGATAAACATTTGTCGATTATTTGGTCCCTTATCATTTCGTCTATAGTACCTCCGAACTCACAATTTAATGCTTGCTGTCTTAGCTTCAACACGAACTGATTTATCGTTTCCTCTGGTTGTTGTGCTATATTACGGAACGCGTGCCTTTCATACACCTCATTCACCTTTGGCGCGAAGTATTCATTTAACTTCTCTATCGTTTTATCGTAAACACTCTCACCTTCTCCCGCAGTCACATTTAAGGTATAAAAAATCTCCTGAACTTCTGGACCCGCGGAATGTAATAGCAATGCTTGTTTCCTTTCAGCATTTACGACCGCCTTTGTTAGTGCGTAGAAATCGAATGCCCGAAGCCATCTTTTCCAACGTGCTCCTGCGGATGCTATATCCTCTTGCACCGCGAATCTGTCTATTTCCCTTTGGCTAGACATCGTCTTTTCTTTTCACCTCGTCGCCAATTTGTTATATTTCTCCTTAGTATAAACTTTAACTTATTTGTTATACAGGAAGGGTTGCGAGGGAAAAACACATTCTTTACCACACGTCGTACGAATACTTATTTATTCGCCATCTTGGCTCTAACTAACCGTTACGCGTCCCTTTTCCAGCGTTGCCGGTTTTCCGTTCAAACACTACAGTTATGAACTTCAACCTTATAAAAAATCTAGCTCATCACATTTTCAAGTGAATGCAAGAATACCAAATACTAGAAAACAAATGAATATGATACAATTTTGGTATATTTCAGGGGCATTCAAATGCCAACTCACAACAGAATAACAGGCCATGTGCGATTCAATATAAATTAGGAAAAATATTTCATGTTTGAAAACTTTTTTATAACAATGTTAGAATGTTATGATTCGGTAGAATTATGAAATTATTTTGTTTTTTTACAAATTATATGTTCCCTCGTCCGATATGAATTTTTCTCGATCAATTGTTAATGGTGAAAAAAAATACCGTCCGAAACCAGCTGAAATACCTAGTATTTATAAGAGTAATGTGACTAAGAGGTAACACACTGCTATTTTTCCCAACAGGTGGCCTCAACATTGAAAGTGAAATATGACACGAAAAAACAGGAACGTTGGGCTCATTTGTGGCAATCGAACGACGAGTTGAGGAAACAAGTGAAAGACTTACTCGCTAAAAAAATGGGAGAAAATGGAAAAGCGGAGGAAGCACAGAGTATGGTCGGCGTAGATCAATGGTCCGACATACACCCTTGTGCGAGTGGTGCAGAGCAAGTGCCTGCTCGAATCGTAGAACAGCATGGATCTAATAAGATTTCAGATTTCACAAGTAGGTATAATGTAGTTAAAATCGATGGTGACGGCAATTGCTTATTCCGTTGTATTTCACACCACATTTACGGAGACCAGAAGTTCTATGCCGATATAAGGAGGGAAATCGTAGATTACGTAGTCGATCATTGGTATGACGAAGTTGACATGCTTTGTAGTACATGCGAGGAAACCGTATATGAAGACGAACTTGATTACGCTAGGAAAATGGGCTCGAACAACACCTACGGCACTGACTTCGAAATCAGTATATTCATAAAGTTGTATGAATTTCCTGTAGCCATTTTTCGCAGACAAGAAGACAATTCAATAATTCGCGTAATGGGCGAAAGCAACAATAATAAGGTTGAAGAAAGAACGTTGAATCTGTTCTTTTCGGGTAAACAACGCGCTGGTCACTGGGAGGTACTTGAAGAAAAAAACGCGATTGAAGAGGTATCTCCAAAAAAGAACGGTGTCACGCAAGCTGAGATCGACGTTGCTGAAGTCGATTGCAAAAACGTTTTGACAAGACATCGGAGCTGGGAAGGCTTGGACATCATGCCAAAACGCCATAGTAGTGAAATCCTTGGAAACTTTCCGGAAAGTAAATGTCGAGAATCAAGTTTGTGTTACAGGACGTCCGGCAATGGAAAATCCACAATTACAGAGCGAATAAACGAGGGAAAGACACAAAAAACAACAACTGAAGAGTTATCTCCGAAAGAGAACGTGGCTATACAAAATGAGATCGCCGTTACCGAAGTCGCAAATTGTGAAGGCGTCTTGGCAAGACCGCCGAGCTGGGAAGGCTCGGACGTTATACCAAAATGCCGAAGTAAAGGAATCCTTGGCAACTTGCAGGTAAGTAAAACTCCATGCTATAGGACGTTCAGCAATGATAAATTGCGAAGCAGTAATATAGGAATGGAGGAAGAACATACTTTTGAATATACAACAGAGAGCGAAAGCTCTCAACATAAAGAAATAACAAAATTATCCAGTATGGAAGGCACATGTACTGATGAGGATGCAGAACCGGATACCGACTCTAGTGAAATACACAGCATAATACCCAAAGAAAAAAAAAATCAAGCGGAAGAGAGTGAAAATATTCACAGAAGATATTGGTACAGTTGAAATTCCATCGACGCATTTCAAAACTGCCCTCGGATATAACGACGAAGATAGAGTGCGAAAGGTTATCGAGGATGTAATGTTGTACACTTTGAAGTGTACTTGCACATTAGGTTTTTACGGCTCGGTAAGGTATAATTTATTAGGTTGTGTAGCGTATGCTAAATGCCGAAAACCAAGTCACGAACAGAGATACCAGTTTCGCATCGATAAATTAGAAGAACCCCTTGCTCGTCTCACCGTATCGAGTGACAAAAAAATCACGATAGTACACGAGAAAAACCTGATGGCTGAGACGTTTCGCGTTCTGAAAGGTCAAGAACGAAGGGAATGGCAGAAAAATTTAAGGCATCGCAGCGTAGTGGCGTACCTTACAGAAATCCAAAAGACAATTGACACGGAAATAAAAGACGATGGGCATATGCAGGGTCTCCGTACATTGCACGTGGTGTACAAGGCGAAGTCGGAAGAGAAATGCCAAGAACGATTACAATTGAAGTCATCTGATTTATCGGATCTAATGGAATTGTGGGTCCAAGAGGATAAGAAAAAAGATCCTTTCTTGAGGCACGTGAGTCTACCATTGACGGCCATAATGTACACCGAAGAAGACCTTGATGTTATACATCACGGAAAACCAACGGTTCTGCACATAGATGCATCTGGATCAGTCGCCCGAAAACCGCAAGATTTGAAATGCAAGAAAATATTTTATTATTGTATCATAATGAAACATGATAAAGAATTACTTACACTTGCTCAGATGATAACATCTGAACACGGTGTTGCATCCGTTAGTGTATTCTTGAAACATTACAAGTATTTTGTTATTAAATGTGGTCGAAAGTGGCCGATTGCAAATGTCATAACAATAGACTGGTCTTGGGCGTTTATACACGCAATATTACAGGAGTGGAATCTTCTAACTATCAGAAGTTATTTGCATCTCATGTACGAATTTTGTGTCAATAACGTACTACCGCCGAAGAATGTAACGATACTGAAAACATGTTACGGGCATTTCATGAAGCGAGTATCGGAAACTATATGCAGGGAATTTCAAGAGCATATGAATATTATATCATTTTTATTAGAATGTATAGGGCTTATGGCTATATGCCGGAATATTAGGAAATTGGACGAAATTTTCAAACACTTTGCAACAATATTGCTCACCAAAAGCGAAAGTACGTCCAATGATAGCATTATCGCGTTGAATAGTATGTTGAAAAAGAAACCAGAGGTTATCTCTGAAATTTTGAACGATATCGACGATGCAGATGGAGATGCAGAAAAAGATCCAGATGAAGTAGATAACTCTGAGTATCACCCAACTGCAGATGATGCTACGATTTACAAGAGTTCCCCATTTCACAAGCGATATAACGCAATAACGTTATTTTTGCTGAATGGACTTGAGGGAGAGAAAAGCAATATTACAAATAAGTACTACGCACCGCGATTCGTGGAGTACGTGGTCGACAAATATATGGCTTACGCTGTCTTATGGGTTTCTCTAGACTTAGATTTAGTTGACCATACGATATCACGCATTAGTAATGCTTATGTAGAAAGTGCCCATAAAGTATTGAAAGAAATCGTTCTTGAGCGAACTACAAGTTCTTCAATCGCTGACAGAGTGAGGCAATTGAGAACTGCGCGAATTGATACAATGGCAAAAATAATATTAGACGTCCGCGTAAAAGGCAATCAAAAATCTCATTCGAAACCAAAGTACCCTGAAACCGCCTCAGATCCCCTTGTTCAAGAAAGCTGGATGCGTAGCAAGTATCATACACGGAAAATTGGACATTTGGGGACAACAAAACTACAAGACAGATGTGAAGAGATTTTTGAAAAAAAGACTACAATTCACGAAATACGACCAAAAAAAAGCAAACTCAATGAACACAAGGAAATAATAGTTGAAACGTCGGAGATATCATTCCACGGTAATGCCACAAAGAACATTACAGAGTGTGATAACGATAATAATGTGTACAGTGGTCTTGCAGATGAAAATATTGAAACAAACAATCATGATATACATAATTACTGTAGCGAAGACGAAATGCCTGATCGGACCGAATCACAGGAAATATTTGCGGCAGAGCAGAAATTACCTGAGAAAAACCTATTAAAATTTTATAACGGCTTAGTAAAAGATACAAATTATTACATGACATCAAAATCGTTGACAGTCACAGTAGGACTATACCGTTCAAATGACGTTTTATCAATAAATGAATTTCGGCTAACGACAAAAGAGTACGCAACACTGCGTTATTATAAATGGATAGACGGAGTCGTCATAGATTGCTTCGTGGCTTCGAACATTCACGAATGGAGCGATGTTACTTACGTATCAACAGACGACACGATATTTATTGTAGGTGATTGCAGTGCAAAAAGAAGTTCGACACAGAGAAGGATCTGCGGAGTGACAACTGCAATAAAAAATAACTTACTAATGCCGTATCTGTTCGAAGGTCATTGGCGATTACTAATTGCAAACATCGAAGCCAAAAAATTAACGTTAATGGATCCATATGAGAGTACGAGTGATTCGTATAGAGCTACAAAAGCATTCACAAATTTCATAAGCTGTTGTAGAACCGAATCATCTTTTCGTACATTGAGGAACATGGATTGGCAGGTGAACTGCAAAGTGAATCAACGACCACATCAAAAAACGAATGACGGCCACAGTTGTGGAGCATAGGTGATGTATTACATGGAGTGTTTGGGAAATAAGACGTCATTTGATACAGATTTCGACCCTTATAAATATCGACCCGAAGTTGCTTACCAGTTACTCTTAAAATCAGAGAACATGGAAGACACGTGCTCAAATTGCTTCATCACAGCTGACTTAGGTTCAGTAAAGTGTGAAGCGTGTGACCGCAAATGCCACCAACAATGTATATTTAAATCGAACGTCGACACTGATGACGAAGAGAAAGAAATCAGAAAGAGAACTAAAAAACGAAAACTATTAGATGTGACAAAACCGGAAAAATTCTTATGCAAATTATGCAGGAAACGTATTGAAAGTGTCACATGAAAGAAACACATAGTATACAACTTGAAATATATACACGGGCTGCTGTGCGCCTTATTCTGAGGGGTGCTGTGCGCCTTTTCTGAAGGCTGCTGTGCGCCTTATTCTAAGGGCTGCTGTACGCCTGATTGGGAAGGCTGCTGTGCGCCTGATTCTATGGGCTGCTGTGCGCCTGATTCTGTGGGCTGCTGTGCGCCTGGTTCTATGGGCTGCTGTGCGCCTGATTCTATGGGCTGCTGTGCGCCTAATTCTATGGGCTGCTGTGCGCCTTATTCTAAGGGCTGCTGTGCGCCTGATTAGGAAGGCTGCTGTGCGCCTGATTCTATCGGCTGCTGTGCGCCTGATAGTGAGGGCTGCTGTGCGCCTTATTCCAAGGGCTGCTGTGCGCCTGATTCTATGGGCTGCTGTGCGTCTGATTCTATGGGCTGCTGTGCGCCTGATTGTAAGGGCTGCTGTGCGCCTAATTCTATGGGCTGCTGTGCGCCTTATTCTAAGAGCTGCTGTGCGCCTTATTCTAAGGGCTGCTGTGCGCCGTATCCCAAGAGCTGCTGTGCGCCATATGGACTCACACAGTAATATAAGAGATATAAATGCTCGTGCTCGCATGACATGAACATAATTAGTGAATTTCCGAACAATTCAACCCAATACATTATACGCACACTTTGAATGACATGAACATTGACAGATTTGACCCCCTGCTGAGAGTATTCCGGAGGTCGTGGAGTGTCCGTAATTTTTTCTAGTATTTCTACGATTTGAAAGAATATTTCACGATCATAAAATTTGTTGGAAAGTCTTAGGTTCGGATACTAGGAAATAATATCAGATTTCAACCCCCGTTGCGGGGGTGTTCGGGAGGTCATAGAGTTTTTATAATTTTTTTTAGTATCCCTACGATCCGGAAGAATATTTAACGATCATAAAATTTGTTGGAAAGTCTTAGGTTCGATGATAGAAAATAATAATAGATTTCAACCCCCGTTGCCGGGGTGTTCCGGAAGTCGTATAGTTTTCGTGATTTTTTGTAGTATCTGTACTTTAAAGAATATTTAGCGATCATAAAATTTGTTGGAAAGTCTCAGGTTCGGATAATATAAAATAATATCAGATTTCAACCCCCGATGCAAGGGTGTTCCGGAGGTCGTATAGTTTTCGTGATTTTTTGTAGTATCTGTACAATCCTAAAGAATATTTAGCGATCATAAAATTTGTTGGAAAGTCTCAGGTTCGGATAATATAAAATAATATCAGATTTCAACCCCCGATGCGGGGGTGTTCCGGAGGTCGTATAGTTTTCGTGATTTTTTGTAGTATCTGTACAATCCTAAAGAATATTTAGCGATCATAAAATTTGTTGGAAAGTCCCAGGTTCGGATAATATAAAATAATATCAGATTTCAACCCCCGTTGGGGGGGTGTTCCGGAGGTCGTAGAGTTTTCGTAATTTTTTCTAGTATCCCTACGATCCGAAAGAATATTTAACGATCATAAAATTTGTTGGAAAGTCTTAGGTTCGAATAATAGGAAATAATAATAGATTTCAACCCCCGTTGCGGGGGTGTTCCGGAGGTCGTAGAGTTTTCGTAATTTTTTCTAGTATCCCTACGATCCGGAAGAATATTTAACGATCAGAAAATTTGTTGGAATGTCCTAGGTTCGGATGATATAAAAATCCAAAGCATTCACCCCCATCTAAGGGTGGCGTTACACGGGGAAAAATAATTTTTTCCGAGTTATTTACGGTTGTTTATACTTCCCTCAAAGAACCATTTTCAAGCATTGTATTTTTTTTTTTAATTTTTGTCGAATTTCGTTGCGTTCCAACGATGCAAACTTCAATGACATCCGAGATGGCCTAACTAAACTAAAAACAGTTTGCTTACGAGCACGCCACATAATATACTATTGGGCTACTTTTTGATAAATTCGATGAATGGCGAAGAGAGGGCCTCGCTTCTAGAAGAGTGTTTGGAATTACTAAATGAAACCGGTGCCAAAGTGTTTTTGATTACTTTTGACGGAGCACGAACTAATATAAGTAGGTATGTGTAAGCAGTTGAGTGCTAATTTCGAGGTAGGAAACAATCTTAAACCATACTTTCTGAATCCGTCAAGAACGGACAAGGTGTTTTGCTTCCTCGATCCATGCCATATGGTCAAGTTGGTCAAAAATACATTAGGTGACAAGCATGTGTTGAGGTATAATGGAAAAGAAATATTATGGGAAGACATTAAGCAATCACAGATCCTTGAACAGCAACGAGGCTTGCGAGCTGGTACAAAATTATCTAAAGGACACATTGCTTTTCATAACAATGTAATGAATGTTAAGTTAGCTGCACAAACTCTAAGTGAGAGTGTCAGTGTCGCATTACGATATATGGATCAAAAAGGCTACCCCAACTTCACCTCGGCTTCTAATACTGCAGACTTCTGTTTGATGTCCAACAGCGCATTTGATTTATTAAACGTACGATCTCGCTATCCTAAGCCAAAGGGGTTAACTATACCATTCACAGAAAACAACTATGACGAGTTAAAAGAACACGCAGAAAAGATTATTGCATACATAAAAGAATTAAAAACTACAGGAGGTATACCGATCTTAGAGAGTCTCCGATAGACAGGTCTTTTTGGGCTTATCGTTGATTTAACACCCACATAGAACATATACGTCTCATATACGTATATTGAAGATCTTGTGATCTATTGATCGTCTACATCTAACATATATACGTACGATATACTAAAAATCGATGTCTATGGCACAGCTATAGATCTAGCAGGTATCCAGGTATATCAGCAATCGTGAATATACATCTCGAGATATATATTGTACATATATGAAAATCAAATACGACCCTATACGTAACACAGATATCTCTAGTACGTATAAATATCTATGGTTCGTTTCGTCTATCGAATGTATACCGCATCGCAATACCCAGCCGTCTGTTAGCTGTCATCGTGCGTATACTGTCGGTCTCATCTACCGTAGGTTTTGAATGTTCTTACGATAGACGTCTCCTACTCGTCTGCCAATCTATGGTCCGTCTCGTCTACCGGACGTATACCGGATTGCATTGCTTAGATGTCTGTTAGCCGTCTTCGGACGTATAGTGTTAATCTCATCTACCGTAGGTTTCTAATGTTCTTACTTTAGACGTCTTCCACTCCTCTGCGAGTCTATGGCCCGTCTCGTCTATCGGACATATACTTGATCGCATTGCACAGACGTATGTCAGCCGTCTTCGAACGTATACCGTGGGTCTAATTTACTGTAGGTTTCTAATGTACAGTGATGTTCATCGATGCATGCTTCGTGGCTAACTTCTTTTTTCCGAATTTTGTTTCCTTTCTACTCGTCTGTTATGTATCTATGGCGCGCGAAGCAGTTGATAGAAGCAGCTTGATAAACAATTGCTGCAATCTGCCGCCGCTGTCATCGGGTGCGTTCTTTTATGCAGCGAGAATAGCAGTTGCACGCTCTCATTGGTCATTTCCATTTTATTCTTTGATCCGATTGGATTAGCAGAGCAGATCTGCTGCAGTCACTGCATAAACGAATGCAGCTATTTGCTAGCCTACTGTCGACTGCTTCCCCGGTCATGGGCACACAAAATAGCAGTAGAAAGGAAGCAAAACTCGGAAAAAGAAAGTTAGCCACGGAGCATGCATCGATGAACATTACTGTACGCACGATGGATGTCTCCCACTAGTGTGCAAGTCTATGGTCCGTCTCGTCTATCGGACATATACCGAATCGCACCGCGCAGACGTCTGTTAGCCGTCTTCGAACGTATACCGTGGGTCCCATCTACCGTAGACTTCTCATGTACTTACGACAGACGGCTTCTACCTGTCTGCAAGTCTATGGTCCGTCTCGTCTATCGTACATATACCGAATCGCATCGCGCAGACGTCTGTTAGCGATTTTCGAACGTATACCGTGGGTCTAATCTACTGTAGGTTTCTAATATACTTACGATGGACGTCTCCCACTAGTTTGCAAGTCTATGGTAGGTCTCGTCTAATAGATATATACCGAATCGCATCGTGCAGACGTCTGTTAGCCGTCTTCGAACATATGCTGCGGGTCTAATCTACTGTAGGTTTCTGATGTACTTACGATGGATATCTCCTACTGGTCTGCAAGTCTATGGTCCGTCTCGTCTATTGGACATATACTGAATCGCATCGGGCAGACGTCTCTTAGCCGTCTTCGAACGTATATCGTGGGTCCCATCTACCGTGGATTTCTCATGTACTTACGATGGACGTCTTCTACCCGTCTGCAAGTCTATGGTCCGTCTCGGCTATTGGACATATACTGAATCGCCTTGCGCAGACGTCTCTTAGCCGTCTTCGAACGTATATCGTGGCTCCCACATACCGCGGATTTCTCATGTACTTACGATAGACGTCGCCTACCCGTCTGCAAGTCTATGGTCCGTCTCGTCTATCGGACGTATACCGAATCGCGTCGCGCAGACGTCTGTTAGCCGTCTTCGAACGTATACTGTGGGTCTCATCTACTGTAGGTTTCTAATGTACTTACGATAGATGTCCCCCACTGGTCTGCAAGTCTATGGTCCATCTCGTCTATCGGACGTTTACCAAATCGCATCACCCAGACATCTATTAGCTGACTGCAAACATATACGCTTTATCGTCTTCGTCTTGTCTACCGTCCCTGAACCAGCGAACATTGACACACTTCATCGAAGATCGCTGTTCTATTCCTCTTCAAGGTGAATTCCCTTTCACGTTTTAGTCCGCAGGTTATAGATCACTAATTGTAACGGTTTGTTGAAAAGTAACTCATCAAGATAGGACATAAAACTTTTTTAAATAGGTTGTACAGTTAATGTATTACATGTATATTCATATACATATTATAATATCGTATATCCCGGGACTCAATGTATTAATTCCCTATGATGCGCATCCACGAACACGCTCGGTATATCTACCCAGCAACTTGTTCTGCGTAACACAGTTATTGATAAGAGCTCTATCCTCATTGGAGCAACTATAATAATATATTGTACCTGAGTAACACGCTCGCCGGATAAATCACGGATTCATATATATTCCATATATTATCGATAGATAACTGATGGATGTAATTCATTACTAACTCATAGATATCTTAGAGATATCTTTACGTCTATACCCTGTTGAGGAAAGTAGTTGCTCGCATTCCGCTAGGGTCAAGTGGAGCGCTGTGCTCTCCTGTGAAAGAAACTCTCCCGACCACGATACGAGTAGTCTCGAGGCTCATCGGTTGAGGTACATACAAGCTCAGTCTGATTGTGATAAACATAACAGAATGATGCCCGGTTGCATGAAAAAGGGATTATCCTACCCCAGGATTACCACAGGGGTAACTTTTATGAACAATTTTTGAGATCCCCTAGATATATTATAGATAATTCAACATCTATGACATGTCTGTGCAAGATCTTGCAGACGTTTGCCAGATATAAATGGCTGCTCTACTGTAACCGAGCGTTGTAACGCTCGGTTCTTCCGACCGTACCTCTACCCAGAATAGACTCGTCCATCCAGCCTACGTCACATTCCTCCCTACGCGCCGTAGGCCCAAGCGGCAATCGGCGCCGCTCGACTATGAATACGGCGACGCCGCACTCCCAGAACACAGTCGATCCGCAGCCAAGCGACCGAGCAGACGTGTCACCGCACTGAGGTACCCGTATTGAGGAACACACCTGCCATAGCTAGCTACGAAGGCGAATTGAGCCGACCGACCGTCCCGATACCGAAGCGATCTGAGCCGAGCGTATCCCCTCCTCCCCTACTGACATAAATAGGAGTGCATTGGCCCCTAATGGTCAGTCGACTCCCAGACGAGCTACTGGACAGATGTGCCTGCCGAATTGAGGCATGCGAAATGAGCATCACCTTTGTCCTAGCCCGAATCTGATGCGATCTGAGCAAGTCGATTCCCCTGATACCGAAGCGATTTGAGCTGACCGTATCCCCTCCTCCCCCACTGACATAAATAGGAGTGCATTAGCCCCCTAATAGTCAGTCGGCTCCCAGACGAGCGACCGGACAGACGTACCTGCCGAATTGAGACGTGCGAAATGAGCAATACCTATGTCCCAGCCCGAATCTGACGCGATATGAGCAAGCCGATTTCCCCCGATACCGAGGCGTTCTGAGCCGATGTATCTCTAGCTCCCGAGGCGAACTGAGCCTACCGATTTCCCCGATACCGAGGCGTTCTGAGCCGGTGTATCTCTAGCTCCCGAGGCGAACTGAGTCTAGCGATTTCCCCGATACCGAGGCGTTCTGAGCCAAAGTATCTCTAGCTCCCGAGGCGAACTGAGCCTACCAATTTCCCCGATACCGAGGCGTCCTGAGCCGATGTATCTCTAGTTACCGAGGCGAACTGAGCCAACCGATTTTCCCGATACCGAGGCGATTTGAGCCTGCCGGATTGTACCGATATCCGCCCTTCCTACCTGTATTCTAGTATTCATATTCTACTATATTCTCATATCCGTATTCTATTCTATTCCTGTTCATCCGTATTTTATATTCTATTCCAGTTTATATTATTTGTCACGTATGTTTATCCCTTTGCAATAATATCGTTCTGTGTTCAATAAAAAGAATTATTTATTTGTGTTAATTATATGTTTCATTTCTAAAAACCCACGCATAAATCCTAATTAATTCAAATTAGGTCGATTACCACAACCCACCGTACCCATCGCCTAAGCTACATCGAGATCGAAACTCCATTCCATTGCAATACTAGTATAGCTTAGGGTCGAGATCGCACCTGACACGCCGCCCGGCGATACTTGACGGTTACACTACACATGATCTATTAGACGGACATTTATACGTCTCACGTCCGTCGGATATACGTGGGCTGGATATCACGTGGATATCCTGTCACCTATGCAATATCTATGCATGATCTTGCAGACGTATACCTGAGATATATGCCTACTCTACGAATGGTCTATTAGACGGACATTTATACGTCTCATGTACGTCGGAAATACGATGGTTAGATATCTTGTAGATATCACCGCATTCAGTACAGATGTATTATATACGTATATGAGACGTATATGTTCTATGTGGTGTGAGCTACTATTCGCTAAGGAGATGGAATATTAGCGACCACGAGCCAAAGATTAAACTCGCTAAATAGTGCTACTCTTCGGCACAATCCCTGATTACTAAAAATTGACTTTACGATACTCAAAAACCGAACATCAACACAATTACAGCATTGGACGCCAGATAACGAATTATCGATTGACCGTACGAAACATTATTCCTTACTAAACTACGGGATTTGACGGATTGGCTGGCTAGGCTCAGTAACAAAGGGCTGGTAGAGTGGCGGTGTTCCCTAGACAATAATTCAGACGCACAATTCTCACTATTAAACAAATCTTGTTTATTCAATCATCATAATTTTCCGTACGATACGAGATTTTACAGAACCTTATTTCTTCATTTTCGGAACAAACCTTATTTCATCAACGAACAATTTAACAAGTTCCAGATTTTTTTTTTTTTTGTCTAACATTACTGACTTGACAAGTTCTAGATTTTTATCTCACGAGAGATTTACCTAATGAATTTAAACGGAAGGAATTTGTCGGTAGGAAGCGTCAATAAACTCTATATAATATCGAAGCTGTAAACAATACTCTACGCACCACAGGGCGGTGTAACCCACAGAGAAACGCAAACAAAAGAAAAAGATACGACGCTCCTACGAGAGATTCTCAACCGATAGTTTCGCAGAAAAATACCTAACCGTACCAAAACTTACAATAATCCTAAGATTACGCGGACGAGGCAATTTTCTCCTAATTTCCCAAAATTACATTAACTCTAGATTATCTCAACCAAAATTGATCCTAATTATTTGTCCGCGGCTGCTCTACGTTCAGAGACAACCTCGACACCACAGGGTGAAGCGAATGATCCAAATTTTTACCTTATTTTCTTACTAATTTTCTCAAGCAATAATGTTTTAACACAGCATTACTAATTTTGCAATCACAACAATACTACAGCAGTCAAATTACATGCACAATCCTACGGGAGGATCGGGATCGAAAGATTTTACGTTTTCTACGAGTTATTAGCCACGAGGTCGCCTTTTTCTTCACAAATTCCTTACTCAAACGGCCGAAGCCGGAATACACGCGGTTTTACGGCGGCTTACCGCACCTCAGAGCCGTAGAACCTTGTGATATTCTAATTACTTTACGATACCTTATTTCGGAAACGTCGTAGCTTTACAATACGGTCAAAACCTTACCTCAACTCGACGGACTTGATGAACTGACTCTACTGATTGACTGACTAACTGACTTTACTTCACTTGACTTTATTTTATTTTTACTAAATGACTCTAATTGATTTTTCGATAGACTGGACAGGACTGGACATTGAAACGATGACGGTCGACGTGTCTTCCCCGGCGGCCGAACGTAGAGAGAGCGATCGTAGTCACGTCTCCGGAATTTCCCCTTTTTCTCGTACGTTTTGGTAATTGCCCTCATTGGCCCATTTCTCTCGTCCTTCACCGCTGGGTTGATCCTAATCGTCGCAATATTTTGAATATTATTGGCGCGTCGTGCATCTTAGATTGCCGCTCGCTGGACTTCGGACTCCGTTCCCCTCGTACGTCGCCGGCTCGTACCCCCGCGTGCTCCTAAGATCGGTACTGCCGGTACTATTGCCTGCCCCCAGGCGCTCCAAAGTAAAAGGCAAGCTAGGCACTTTTCAACCCTGGCTTCTTAGCTGGAGATCGATGACATCGCCGTAACAAGCGCATCTCCACTGTTAGCGTCATGTTGGACATCCCGTCTCGATCATGACGGCTCCTGGTGATAGAATATCCCCGGCGTAATCTCGGGAGATTGCCAGTGGATTACATTAGTCCGGACGGTAGATGGTCGGCAGTGGTTCGACTCCAGGTCGAGTAGTCACGGACGGGAGGCTGTGCACGCTTCCGCGTAGCCCTATACGCCGTCCACGTGGCATCCACGATGTCTTAGAAGTTGGTCCTCAGACGGAAGGTTCGGCTGGCGGAAGGATTTGCTTGTGCTTTCGCACATCCCTGTACGCCGGCAGCCTACTCCTCTGCGAGATGATACGGGAGTTGGTCTCAGGTCACTGGTCCAGGCGTCTTACGGCAGCTGCACTTGCGTGCCTTGGCCTCGACGTGGTCGGATTCCGGGTCGACTGGCTCTCGGGGTTGTCGTTCGTCTTCCCTCGATGTCCTTCCTTGGCTGGATCCTACCCTACCTTAGCTTGCACCATAGTGCGAAATACGAAAAAGTAACAAGGTGTTAGTTTTATTCTAATTCCCTGCCTAATTTTGGATCATTTGGCCCCCTGCGGTGCTTCGGAAGGCACACGTCGACCGTCTCGCTCGAGTTTCTTGTTCTCCTTGTAACGGGAGTGTGAACGCCACGTTACAGTGGGCAGCTATATTCGACCTATTTGATACTCTAAAAGGCTATAATCTCAATTATTTACTGATGTATAAGATCTCTCAAGATCATATTGAGGCGTTTTCTTAGCGCATTAAGGAGTGGAGGTGGCTCCAATGACAACCCAGATGCCAAACAAGTAGAAACTGCGTACAATCGATTAATAATTAGACATGAGATAACTGCATTGGAACAAGGAAACTGTCTGATGAGTGATGTACAAATTTTATTTCTGTCAAGCGAAAAAAAAAAGAATCTACTCTACGCGGGAGAATCTGCTTCCGAATCAGCTCAGCTCACTGTTGACCAAGCTAACGATGCTGCTTTCGATCACGATTACTTATCAACCCTATGGTCACTCAACGATTATGTAGAAGACATTACTGATTACATTTCTGGATTTGTAATCCAGAAGTTAAAAAGAACGCAAATATGTGCGATGTATGCGCCCATGCTTTGATAACTGACCAAAGTAATTCTGACTTTAAAAAACTGAAAAATAAAGGCAAGTTAATTAATCCATCTGACGACGTAAGAAAAATAACACATAAGTGTGAAAGAGTCATAGGAGAGAATTCCACTATTATTTTCGAAAAGAAAGATTTAGCAAATTTCTACTATCCACAGTGGTTCAGACTGTAATTGCTCATGTGTTTACTAGTCCCGATATGCAAAAACATACAGAAAACTAGGATACTTTTGATAACCATAAAGTGGACTTAGTGAAAGAGATAATACAGGTTTATTTGCGGATTAGATTGTTCCATGATGCCCGTTATATTTCCGATCTACACAAAACAGAGTCTATCAGACACAAATACACGAAATTAATACATTTCAAGCATCGCTAGTTCTTCATGCTAATCTCATATGTCACTCCTGTCAACACACTACTTTCGTAAATTATTTGACCCTGTGATAAATCATTCAGGTAGTACTTTTGTTGTGTAATTTGACGGAACAACATTTTCTCATGTGAATAAAACTAAATTCATCACAAATATTGATATAATCAGGCGTTTTATGTCACGCTAACCCCGCTAATCCTAACCGATTTGAAGTTTCAACTGGTTTCGGCATTTTCACCAGAGAGAGTATGGGTGGGGATGGGATACCGGATATAGAGAGAGCAATATATCTCTGTCTCAACATGTTGCCATCAGCCAGACGAACTTATTCCCCATCCAGTACATGGGGGGAAGGGCCCATAGGTCTATGGGGGTGGGCTCTTGGATTTTCGAAAAACACATATAAAGCACAATAATATGATGTTTCCTAATGCAGTGTGTAACGTGGTGTTTGGGACACCAACGTTCCAGACGCATTTTCGGGAATCTGGCTGACGTGTGTCTGACGGAATCTGCGGGAAACCAACCAACCAAAAAGTTCAGGCGGAGATATTGAATTATAGGACTAATGTTTTTGTATTTTGTATTTTGTATTTTGTATTCCGACGCACAACGACCAAGGAACACCACGACGAAGTTACGACGATCCTGATGACTCCCGAATTGGTCCTACTCTCGATGTCAGCCCGCGAGGAACCCGCGAAAAGTCATGTATGTCATGTGGTGCCTGCAAGGCGACACCCTGGTTATAGTGACTGAAACCACCTACGCTACTCGTCTCGAACCTCCTGACTGAAACTTGGATGCCACGTAGCAGGCGTACAGGGCTACGCAAACAGCGACACAGCCTCCCGTACGTGACTCATCGGCCAGGAGCTGAACCAACCCCGAACATCTACCGTCCAGGTCATTGTTATCGCCGCCGAGTTATCTCCCGATATCCCGGTGCAGACGTTCCTGACCAACAGATGCCATTGCGAGTCGAAGCACAATGCCCAACGCAATGCTCGATGCCGAAGACGGATAAGTTGCGGTGATGCTACTGTCACGTTCAGATTGCCGTTCCGTATAACTGGATTGCAGCCATATAATTTCACTTTTGACTTTTCTTCAATTTGATTGTATCTTTCAAATTCCTTTCTTTTTGTTAACGTTCCTTTCAATACCTACTCCTTATTATGTATTGTGACGTGGCAACTTTTAGCCCCGTCTTTGACCATCTCCTTCCTTCTTTCCCCAGTCGAGAGTGACCATTAAATTAAAGTAAAATATTATCCTGACGAGAAGTCCAACAAACAAACAAGCTCAAATTCAAAGGGTTACGTTAGTTAATTTTAAGATCTGATTTCTCATATTCTTTGTTTCTATTTTTCTGATAAAAATCCTGCAAACGTCGCATCGAGGGGAAATTGAGAAAACTTCCTACTACATCCCTAAATAACCCTGGCAAACTCCCTCCTGAAACCCCAGAATTTGTGAGCCGATGAGCTGGAATTCTACGAAAGACCTGAGACGAGATCAGTTATTCTTGGATTGACCGACCCACAATAATGATCTACAAATGGGGTTGAACTGAAATTATCAACGTCAACCAATGAAGCCGAAGCTTTGCGTCATCTACCAACAATAATAAACAATTACGGACGGAAAGTGAACGAAAAGGCAAATCACCTATTGGGACGCAACTCAATCCCAATACAATCACCCCATTTCTACGTAAAACGATCCTGAAAGTTAAGAGAAATCTTAACTATAACTCCAAGAAGGCTGCAATCCTCAAAACGTCTACGAGTCAATGGTCTCCTGCCCCTAATTGCCAGGCGAATGACAATTCGTCGCCTGCCACCTATGTGAAGTCTGAATAAGTTCATCGGCCTAGAAGTTTCGCCAGGATAACAACGGCTCCCCGCGCAATTGCATTCCCCTTCGACGCATCTTCCCACTTCATCTTTTCCCCTAAGATACCCCCAAAAATGATCTACGCAGAGTAAATCAATTCTGCGTCACTTCTCGTCAGTGATTCTTTGCGTGTAGACGTACTTTATCGTTTTGTGATTTGAGACCTTTTGTTATTGCATATTGCGTTTTGATTTGTATCGAGCCTTTTGTTTAACATTAATTTGTGATTGTGAATCTGTTCATTTGGATTGGATTAATCTAGGTAAGCTTTCGAATCTCACTCGACTTTCCGTTATAAGAAACATCAAAATTCTTTATCGTCGATATTGCGTCATACGACGTAATAAGCTTTTTAACGGGATTTCGTGATTTGATTCTTAGCTTGACTCAATATTATTGCTTCTAAAGAATATTTCGTTTGTCTTTGTCCCGCTTTGTGTAATTTAAAATTATTGGTGACGTTATCGTCAGTTATTGGGATAATCATTTGTGTTGTGTCGTACCCCCATTGTGTTTGTCGTTTTGTCTTCCCTTTTGCGTCTTTGTTGTGTGTTCTGAGAATTATTCTTGAGATTTTTCTTGAGATTAATTTACCCTTGTCCCAAATAGCTGACGAGAACTGTTATTTAATAATTATTTGGTTTGATTATTGGGAAATATCGTATAGAAAACGAATATTTGTAACCCTTATTGCAAGATTTTGATACCTAATTAATTTTCATATCATTTTCATAAGAATTTGAGCTTTAATTATCCTTTAATAATTAATTGGTAATATTTGAACTATCATTTGATTGTAATTTCTATCGAATAACGGTCATTTCTTTGTTTGAACACCTATTGCGTTGTAACGAATTGTGTGAATCCCCGGACCGTTATCCAATCGATTCCTACCTTACCGACTCCCCAAAAGTTTCCATCTCGTATCGAAACCCCAACTTATCGACCGACCCTAACGTTTTTCCTATCGACCCTCCTTATCGATCCATCCTATAGCCATCTTGTTTCACCCGACTGTATATATTCTGACCTACATTGTATTATTATTATTATTGTGACCCACATTTCGTATTTTATTCATTATTATCACCTATATTACGATACCTACTGTATTATAATTATTTCTTTTGACATTTGAGTGCTTTAATTCTTTCTCTTGTTAATCAAATGTTTGAATAAGTTGCATTGTTAACTGAATGTTTGAATAATTTTCATTATTAACCAAATGACCTATTATTCCTATTGTTATTCACTTGAAATCATCAAACAACTTATTTGCTCAATCTCGGAATAATCATTTGTCATTAGAGAAGGACAAATTCCGACCCCTCGTTCCCCTCTACCAAACACTGAGCTACCTGGATATTTAATTACTATTAATAAATATCATTTCAAATTTTAATTTCCTTAATTTTATTTATTTCCCCAAATTTATCATTTATCCATTAAATTCCTACTGGTGGTATCCCAGCTGATACCTGGCGCCCTATTGAATAAAATAAAATAAAATAAATAATTTGCAAAAAGTCCCCAACGCATTTTTTTTTTTTTTGCTAGCGACTCTTGATCAAGGGAAGAGTTCCGTCACAGTATATAACAAATAACGAGACCGTAACTTAAAACTCATAAGTGGAGCTGCAATATTGTATTTGTCAGTCACGTATGGACCGATAGCGGCCCACCCAGCGTTCCTGCTGTCGTCAGCCTCTCCTCGGGGAGTAGGGCCAGGCGATGTAGGGATTTCCAGCATAGACGCCCCCTCCTACTTGAAACTTAGTATAGCCTAGTATGTAGGTGTTGGAGCGCTCTCTTTCTAGGGCATGCAAGTTTGTAACCGACACATTTCAAATAATGAGGTGTGGGTGAGATGCGTAGCGTCGTGGGGACTTATTAGCTGCATAAGGGAATGTCTGAAGGCCTCGGCCAATCAAAACGGTTGCTTGCAACTGAGTAAGCTGCCAATTGGTCGAAACGCGGGCGTAGGGGTGCGAATAATTCAAAACGCGGGGATCTTGCCACCTCCGGGCGCAAAAGAAGCGTCTTTCGTCCGTCAAATCGCGAGGTGCGTGGTTGTAAAGATCCGTGCATCATTAGAGCCAAGTTGTATTCAATCATCTCAAAGTCCGATACAAAGGACTCAGTGCCCGTTAATGAATTCCAAAATCAGTGCAAGAGACACATCATAAATTTACGCTTAGATATAAATTCCTTCTATTAAGTCGTTTCTTTCCGCCACGGAGCCGAGACCCGGACCCGTGTAGTTTGAATACTTTAGATTCAATTAAACCATTCCTAAAATTCTTACTTTATAAACATTTGATTTTCTTGTACTTTTTGACTTTCTTGTTGTAATCAGTGATAAGACATTAAATAGTGAACAACAGACATTTAATCCGTGAGCCTAATTCCAAAGTCTAACGTTCGGCATCGGTTATTACGAAAGTGAGCAGGATCTTCAACCCAAATTCACAGACGCACTTTTCACCCATTTACGCGACCTCAACAAAGCTAAGTCCACAGCAATAGCTCAGTTACAAATTTGCATACCTTGTTGTTCTCCGGTTCTCATTTTAACCATATTTGATTATTGTGTTTTCTTCCTTCATTCTATCCTTTCTGTAATATACCTCTATAGGTACATATAATTCTACATATAGTTTCCTCCTTGTTGATAGGACGCCAAACTGGCCCCTAGCTATTATCAAATACATCTAGTATTGCTAACACATATTATATCGGGCCTAACCGTCTTTGCATTGGCTGCACTAGTAATCCTCCATAAGATTTCCAGGAGGAGGTTAATCGAGGCGAGTCCATCTTATATTGTTATAGTCAACTCGGCTCGATTAACGGCCTAACCATTTTTCCTTTAGACCGGACCGATAGGGCGATACACACGTATCTCGGGTAATCCCTTGCCCTATAGATCACGGATCAATAGCTTTCTTTGTAATTCTACAAGTGTGGTAAATGTATAGTTATATCGATTTGGGTATGGTATTCTAGAGATAAGTATTTCATGATCATTAATCATGAACATTTATATGTATTGTAACGTGTCACATGGCTCGTATGACGTCAGAGCGGACATGTTGAAGCTTCTGACTACTCGCACGTGATCAACGCAACATGGAGGCACGTGAATTCCGGTCGCGCCAAACCAGAACCGATCACGTGACGGTTCGAGGCTACTTCACCAAGAGGAAGCTGCACTCTCGCTAGAGCGCAACTTGAACGCGCGCTACGGCTAACTATAAAAGGGAGAGCGCAACGGCGTGCGCTAGCAAATACAGACCTCAACCAGCTAACGGCTGTGGGGCAACTGACTGACTCTTAACCTCTAAATTCTCTTAGCTATAGCAGCATTAGATTTATTCCTTGAAAAATAACTTACATTGACAATTTAGCTAAAGCAGCATTTGTACAATTTAAATTCACAAAAATCAACCTCAGGCAATTAGCTAAAGCAGCATTTGTACTATTTCAATTCGTAAAATCAATCTCAGGCAATTAGCTAAAGCAGTAATTGTTCTAAACTTCAAATCGTAAAATTAAGCATCTAGCCAAAGCGGCATTTGACTAAATTCAAACATAACCTCGAAACAAAACTTAGCCTTGTGCAAAAAATAAAAACTTCAGGAGTAAAATCCTTCTATTATAGAAAACCTAGATTTAAGATCGAAAATTCCAATTTAATACAACATATTGTTTCGAAAAACAAAAAGCTAGTATAAAATTTCACTTGAGACATTATTTTTTTATATTTGTTTTTGCCCTCAGGGAAGCCCGCTGCATTAGCGACATTATTAATAATTTTGTAAAAGACTGCGTCATTGACGAAATACCATTTCTTTTTTTGAATAAACTTTATTTTGTTAATTATTACTCATACTAAATCATCGAGTTTCGAGTCTCATTAATTTCAATTAAATCCTATTAATCCCTTAGAGACAGCTCTGGTGGGTTAAGGCGCACAATTGGCAGTATCGATTGAGCTATAATTGCAATCCATATCTGACATTGTTAACTACCTTATAACACACGAGTCTGATTGATAGGCACGGTGATCGAAAGATCTCCCTGCTCTGAAGGAAGTGAGACGACTCTGATAGAGCTTAAACGTTTTATCCGAGTTCCGAAACCTATTCTTTCCTTAAATAAAAAACCTTCACCTAGACAGGCCTGATATAATTAATTTTGTATCCGGTTCTGATTCCCAAAAGACGGCTCTGACTACTCACGTAGCCCGAGTCCGTGACCTACCAGTATTTACAGAATTGAATCATAAGTTTATTTAAATTCAATAAGGAGCCTCAAATATAAATTTAATGCAAAAAACCCACAACAGCTCGACCGTTCGTCAAAAGCTCTGCTTTAGAACGCCCGGAAAGTTGCAGTATATGTGCATTGTGATCGTAAATTATATTAATTTACCCACGATCGACACTTCGGCGCAGTCCTCGTATTTTACTGAATCTGATACACAATAGAGTTGGGCGCCAGATGCATTTGCATCACCTTAATTAACAAATCTCATATATCTGAGGACTCGGCGGATGGCTGACTAGGCTCAGGAACACAGACAGGAATGGTAGAGTGGCGGGATTCACCAGGATAGTAAACTCGATCAATTCAATCTCAGATTTCGTATATTCTTCAATTCATAATTCTCAATTTTCAGATTTCATAACAGTATTTTTCTCAATATTACCCAAAACGAACAGTATGTGACGAGAGATTTTACAGAACGCGGTAGTGTGTGCTGACGAAAGTTATACAAATCAAATCAACCTAATGACTCGAGCATCACAAGGCGATGTTACCTGAATTTCAACAATAGCAAATCTTGCACATCACTACGGTAGAATTCGAGTTAACGAGAGTGTGAGAGTTGACGAGAGGTTTTTCCGAATACTAAACCGAATCTACGAAACTAGATCTTATTCTTAATCATGTCAAACTTAATTCTACAAAACGCGGGACGACTTCTTTACGAATTACTAAATATACCGAACGGTACGGAACCGTACGGGAGCTAAACTATAATTTTCCAAACTACAAAATGTCGTCCGCGGCTACTCTACGTCCGAACTTAATCTGCAGGGATAACCAACCAATACTAATTTCTAATACTACAGAATTACCTTACAGTACTCAAGCAAATATCAAATTAACCAATCTAGGATTGATTTTCTTTACCAAATTTCTACTGAAGCAAAATCATACGCTAGGTATCTCTAGCCACGAGGTCGTTTTAACTAACCGAACTATACCGAACAAACGAACTGGAGATCACGCGAATCTGCTACGGCATACCGCACCTCAGGGTAGCGAGATCCGTGATCCACGCAGATTCGGGACTAATACGTAATGCAATATTCTACAAAACGACGTCGTAACTTTACAAAAGGTTCAAGACCTTACCTTAGTTTTTCTCCTGACCGTACTTCTCACACTGATCTGATTTTCTTTTACTTTGACTTAAACTTTACGGAAGCTAACTGTAAGACGGGAGAGTACGGAAGAATTTTGAAACAAGATACAAACGAAAGTGAATTTACGAAAAACGGAAGACTCGACTGATTTTACAAAAGCTATTACAAGGAATTTAGGTTGGACGCTGGCTGACGAGTTCCTCAGGCGACGGTCGAACGTAGAGAGAACGAGGCATCGATCCGTCTTGACGATCCGGGGTAGCGTACGATGATCCAGATCGTCCTGATTGGCCTATTTGTCTCCCACCGCATAAGTAGGTCGTGCCTAATCGTCGCAAATATTTGAATATTAACGACCCGCCGCGCACCTTGACCGGTGTTTCTTGCGACGTGTGTTACCCCTCGGTGGTCGTTTCGTGACGTCACGCGTTGGTTCCCCTCGTCTCCTCCTTCCCTTGATACTGCCAGATCTATTGCCTGCCTTCAGGCGCACCTCGGTAGAAGATTCTTCCATCCGAAGTCTCTCAGCTAAAGTCCGGTAGCATCACCGCAACTTATCCGTCTCCGGCGTCGAGCATTGCGTTGGGCATTGCGCTTCGACTCGCAATGGCATCTGTTGGTCAGGAACGTCTGCACCGGGATATCGGGAGATAACTCGGCGGTGATAACAATGACCTGGACGGTAGATGATCGAGGTTGGTTCGGCTCCTGGCCGATGAGTCACGTACGGGAGGCTGTGTCGCTGTCTGCGTAGCCCTGTACGCCTGCTACGTGGCATCCAAGTTTCAGTCGGGAGGTTCGAGACGAGTAGCGTAGGTGGTTTCTGTCACTAGCCAGGGTGTCGTCTTGCAGGCACCACGTGACATACATGACTTTCCGGTTCCTTGCGGGCTGACATCGTGAGTAGGACCAATTCGGGAGTCATCAGGATCGTCGTAGCTTCGTCGTGGTGTTCCTTGGTTGTTGTGCGTCGGGATACAAAATACAAAATACGAAAAAGCATTAATTCTAACCCTATTTTCCTGCCTAAACTTTTTGGTTGGTTGGTTTCCCGCAGATTCCTTCAGATACGCGTCAGCCAGATTCCCGAAATGCGCTTGGAACGTTGGTGTTCCAAACGCCACGTTACAGCATATACTTTTGCATATGTGTGTTCATCCGCATCTGAGAGCTAGAGAGAGTTCCGACCTAGAAATGCGTAGTTTGCCCATCACGCACTGAAGAAAAATTGAAGTATTCCTTCCACAGGTAAGTGCAATTAATCTTATCTGAAAGTATATCGCACGCACTGACACGGCTGGTTGAGGTTTGAAATCATTTTTAAATTGTCGATCTTGCTCTAGTTCTTGGAACACTTCTGTGAATGTTTGCGAATTTATCTGACCATATTCAGATTTCTGCAAATTCTGTAAAAAAAAGGCCGCCAAATAGTTTTTCATCACCCAAACCTCGAAATCGCAACTTCGTCGAAATTTATCGGCTTTCGTGATGAAAAATAATGATCGTCACAAGTAGATAAAGGCTTTCTGGCGAAACGTGAGGTTTACGGTGTGACGTGGGGGGTTGGTAGTGTGAATTCTCTGAGCAGATTATAATGCAAGTGAGAGGATGATTCCCCTCGTCACAGCTGAATAATAAAATTGCCTGATATCCAGGCTAGACCTATCTTGCAAAGCTAAATAGATCGGTAAATGGGATCGTTGCCAAATAGTCCTATACAGGTCTCGATACTGAAGGGATGTGAAGGGTTGTGTCCAGAAATAATATGAAATGATTAATAGGCGAAAGGAGACTATATTCTGAAAGCGATTAGGTAAATGAAATGATAATTACCCAAGGGCTTACAATATACGCCACATGAGTCAAATAAATGGTTACAATGAATTAAAGCTCGTTACCAAATCAACTACCACCTGAACGTGGGTTCTTGGAGATTGGCCTCCTCTATAACTACTGTTCTGTGCTACGTAAAAGCAATAAGGATGAACTGATATGAAATTGGAAGAAAGCTAATGCGTGAATATCTATGTAAAGAAAGGACATAAATGTCTTTCTTCAGAGAGATAAGTAGAGATCTACCTGTGCGGTAGACACCCCGCCATAAAAAGCCCGACTAAAGGAGACCTACCTAGACGATAGAGAAAACAAACATAACCTAGAAAAACCTAGAAAGAGTAACCACGTGGGAGATAATTAAAGATTAAAAATAATAATTCGTTATAGAAGAATAAACTTTAATGTTGTTTCTTATGTTACAGGTAGGAATGATAGATAAGAAAAGAGACTGTATAGAAAACAATAATCTAAGGAAATAAATTATCTTATGTTACAGAAACCCAATACTGTTTATTCGGCTGTAACAACCCCTTTTACAGAAAGATTAACATTATAAAACAACATTTCTGGAAAAATGGAAAAACTACTATTTGAATTCAAGGTAAAACCATCGGCAGATGGAAAATCAAATATACTATGCATAACCTCAATTACCACAGAAGAAAATCGAACGTTCGAGATACCGGAAGAACATCAACCAGCAAAACTACACACTGAGATCTCAAATACAGAAGTCTTCAAGAAGATAAAAAATACAATACAAAAGAGACACCAAAACAGAAAGGTCTGGATTGCGTTAACAAAGGCTATACAAGACGTCTACACAGACGAAGAAGGGAATGTACAATTCAAAGACATCTTCTTAGAAGAGAGAGAACAACTTGCGGCCGAGGCAGGTAATATGGATCAATTAACAAGAATTATGGAAAAACTACTAGAAAATAAGCAAGCCTCCGGACAACAAAATTTAAGCAAAATATCAGAAAAATTTATACTAGAAAAGTTCACTATAAAACATCCTAACCCAAACCAGTGGATGGACGCATTCGAAAAGGAATGTGAACGTTTCGAAATAATGGACAACCAAAGGAAGATCGAAGTTTTCAGACTCTCCCTGGATAAATCGTCACTAGAATGGTACGGCTCGATGATGATAAAACTAACATTGGACTCAGAATGGCACGTATGGAGACAAAAATTCTGCGAAACATATGTTTAATATGCAATAAATAAAGGATGGGATCCAGTAATATATGCACTGTCATTCAGACATAAAGTTGGAACATTATTGGAGTACGCTGTGAAAAAAGAAAAACTCTTACTAGAAATAGACAGATCACTGAGCAAGCAAACTTTAATTAATCTCATTGCAGCCGGCCTACCAAAATACGTACTGAACAGAATCAACAAAGAAGGACTCAAAGAAGTAGAAGATCTTTACAATGAAATTGATAAAAATGAACACCTGATCGCCAAGAAAATGTTTGAAAAAAAACCTAACACAAATACAGAAGCTAAAGAGAAAATTGAAAAGAAGAAGCCATGCAGAACATGCGAAAAACTAAATAAAGGGGCACGCTATCACCCCGAATCCTCATGCTGGTTCGGAACAAAGGATAAAGAAAAAGGGGATATCAAGTGCACAAATAATAACGAACTGGAAGCTGAACTACAAGAAGAATGTCAAAAAAACTGGTAGTGCCACCATTGATCAGGACAAGATTAATATTGAACGACACTTTGGAAACTTTCGGTATATACGACTCAGGATCAAACGTTTCCCTGATTAACTCAAAACTGTTGAAACTAAAAAATGGGAAAATAAAGGACGAAAAGAGTGCAAATCTAAGAACGAATAATGGTGTGAGTAAAACAAATGGAATGGTAACCATAAAAGCAAAAATATTTGACATAGAGAAAGAAGCTAGTATATTTGTTGTAGACGAGAAAAACTTCAGACATGATTTTCTAATTGGATTAGATATGATAAGGGATTTTGGACTAATCCAAAACGAGGACTTGCAAATAACACAAAAAATACTAGACTCTCCCAATACGAACAGTACAATAGGAAAATATGAAGTGAACTTTAATGAAAACATAGATGGAAAAAATTTCGAAATTACAGTAAATCATTTAAACTATCAACAGAAAGAGGCAATAGACGAACTGATAGAAAAGTATAAAACGGTTTTTGCCAAAGATAAATACGATATAGGTAGAGTAAGAGATTATGAAGCTAGAATAGACCTATTAATAGAGAAATACTGTTGTAAAAGACCCTATAGATGCAATGTAGAAGACAAACAAGAAATAGAAAAACAAGTTTCAAATTTACTGGATAGAAAGCTAATTGAGGAATCGTATAGCCCATTCGCAGCACCAGTGACCCTAGCGTATAAAAGGGAAGTTAACAGGGAATCGAGACTATGTATAGACTTCAGGGAACTAAATAAAATCGTGGTCCCTCAAGCACAACCTTTTCCGTTAATCGAGGACCTAATGGTGACAACAAGAAATTGCCAATTTTTCACAACTCTGCATATAAATTCGGCATTCTGGTCAATCCCCTTACGAGTAGAAGACAGACAGAAGACTGCATTTGTGACACAGGAGGGACATTTCCAGTGGACCTGCCTGCCATTTGGACTGAAGACCTCGCCGGCAATATTTCAGAGAATACTTAGTAACATAATAAGAAAACACAAACTAACGGACTTTACAGTCAACTACATAGACGACATTTTGATATTTTCCAAATCCTTCACGGAACACATAGATCACTTGACACAACTACTGGAAGCGATAATAAAGGAAGGGTTCAGATTAAAAATCTCAAAATGTACGTTTGCTTCAAATACAGTAAAATATTTAGGACACGTGATAGAGAATAATTCAGTGCGTCCATTGAAAGATAATCTTATATCGATAAAGAACTTCCCAGTTCCGAAAACACAAAAACACGTGCGACAATTCCTGGGAAAAATAAACTATTATAATAAATATATTCCCAACGCAGCTATAACGCTAGACCCACTACATAATCTGCTAAGAAAAGGGCAGCAGTTTGTTTGGACCGATAAATGCGAGGAATCATTTAAAAAGATGAAACAACTACCCTGCTCCCAACCCGTATTGGAAATATTTGATCCAAAATTTCCAATACAGATCCATACGGATGCAAGTCTACATGGCATTGGAGCTGTATTAAAACAAAAACGAGCCAATGGAGAAGAAAAACCGGTAGCGTTTTTTTTCGAAGAAACTCAATGAAGCCCAAAAAAAAAGAAAAAGGCCATTTATTTAGAATGCTTGGCAATCAAAGAAGCCGTAAAATACTGGCAATACTGGCTAATAGGAAAACAATTTACAGTTTTTTCCGACCATAAGCCACTTGAAAACATGAACATAAGATCAAGAACAGATGAGGAGCTAGGAGACTTGACCTACTACTTATCGCAATACGACTTCCAGATAAAATACTCCCCAGGGAAAGACAATTTAGAGGCGGACTGTCTGAGCAAGAACCCGGTGTTAGAACCAAATGAAAATGAGGACGAACAGCTGAAAATTGTGAACTTAATAAACATAGAAGAAATCTTATCGGACCAAGAAAAAAATAACGACCTGCAGAAGGAAAAAGATAAGTTGATATTGAAAAACAGTATACATTACAGAAAAACGAGAAACATGGACAAAATTGTGTTATCAGAAGACTTCAGCACCAAATTCGTAAAGAAGATACACGAGAATTATTGCCATATAGGAGTACTCCAAATGCAAAACATGATTGGACCATCCTATACGGCCAAAAATCTAACAGAAAATATAAGGAAAATTTGCAGAAGCTGTGAGACCTGCATAAGGAATAAATCGAGAGGACAGAAGATATATGGGCTAATGTCCCATTTAGGACCGGCCAGGAACCCTTTCGAAATAATGTCCATGGATACAATCGGAGGATTCGGAGGATCCAGGTCAACAAAAAAATACTTACACCTTCTAGTAGATCACTTCACAAGGTACGCATATATTTTAACCTCAAGTACACAGAACTCGAATGATTTTATAAAACTTATAAAAGACGTAGTAGAACACAATCAAATTGGAATGATTCTGACAGACCAATATCCGGGGATAAATTCCAAGGAATTCAAGAAATTCTTAGAAGAGAAAAATATACCTATCATTTTCACTGCGGTAAACACGCCATTTTCAAATGGTCTTAACGAAAGATTAAACCAAACACTGGTTAATAAAATAAGGTGCAAAATGATCGAAAAAGCAATAAAACGAGCCTGGACAGCAATAGCACAAGAATGCAAAACCAAATACAATCAAACTATCCATACAGTAACAGGATTTGCACCTGCATACTTACTAGAAGGGAAAAACATCACAATTTTACCAGAAGAAATACACCAAGGAAATACACCGAAGAACTTAGAAAAAGATCGAGAACTAGCCTACAGGAATACTATAAAATCACATGACTACAATAAAAAACTCTATGACAAAAACAAATACGATCTTGAATTCCGAGAAGGAGATTCGGTATTTGTAGAGAATGGGAACAGATTGAACAGAAGAAAACTCGACGAACTAAGAATAGGACCATATAAAATTTTGGAAAAGACATCAAAATCAATATATAAAATAGACACCGGACACAAAAAATCGGAATCCACATTATTTCACGTATCGAAACTGACCCCAGCACCTAAAGCAACACGTATAGAAGTTATAGAGGAGGACGCGGGGAACTTATTCATAGACGGATCTCATGGGTGACACTTCCCGGGGAGGGGAGATGTAAAGAAAGGACATAAATGTCTTTCTTCAGAGAGATAAGTAGAGATCTACCTGTGCGGTAGACACCCCGCCATGAAATGCCCGACTAAAGGAGACCTACCTAGACGATAGAGAAAACAAACATAACCTAGAAAAACCTAGAAAGAGTAACCACGTGGGAGATAATTAAAGAATTAAAATAATAATTCGTTATAGAAGAATAAACTTTAATGTTGTTTCTTATGTTACAGGTAGGAATGATAGATAAGAAAAGAGACTGTATAGAAAACAATAATCTAAGGAAATAAATTATCTTATGTTACAGAAACCCAATACTGTTTATTCGGCTGTAACAACCCCTTTTACAGAAAGATTAACATTATATCTATAACGTAATTCTAGGTCGGAACTCTCTCTTGTTCTCAGATACGGACAAATACGCATGCAAAAACATATATACACATATACATGTATATATTCATGATTAAGAACGTGTGCTTAACTCTAGAGTGCTATGGCTAAATCAATATAAGAATATAATTGGATACACTAGTAGAATTACAAAGAAAACTATTGATCCGTGATCTATAGGGCAAGGGATTACCCGAGATACGTGTGTATCGCCCTATCGGTCCGGTCTACAGAAAAAATGGTTAGACCGTTAATCGAGCCGAGTTCACTATAACAATATAGGGTGGACTTGCCTCGATTAACCTCCTCCTGGAAATCTTATGGAGGATTACTAGTGCAGCCAATGCAAAGAGGGTTAGGCCCGATATAATATGTAATAGCAATAAAATATATATGTCAGATACGCGAATACACTTGGGCAAAACTCGCTATATGTTTGTCAGGATCTAAACACCCAAACGTACGCACGTATCCGATGATTGGTTGAACAAGTAATTAACAAGTAATTATTTCACTGACTACCGCAGTGACACGGTCAACAAATATTTTTATTGGGTGTTTGATGAAAACAAAAGACAGAATTTAAACAATCAAGCACCCGATAGCAATGCTAGTGGGGTGTATCACGTAGAGCCCTTTTTAAAATCAATTTAACGTCTTGTCTTACTGGCTGACCAAGAAAGAATGCCTGGAGCACCCTGAGTCTCCACTTCAAAAAGCCTAGGCCTCTACGTGACACAAACCACTCGTGGTCTATGCACCACACACCACCATCGGGGGAGGTTCTTTCCAGGACGCACTCATTTGGCGTTATATTACATCTGCAACTAAACAGTCCGATCCCTTGGCATCTCGCACTTGAGGCTGCATAAACATTGGCCGGGCATCGAGAGCGTTGTTTAAAAACTCATAGTCCAGTCGAATTATACCAAAAATGTATAAAGATCTATTCTTGAATATGTGAGGTCTGCCGATTTTTTTACGAGCTCATTTTACCCCCACGCATATGCCGGTAAGTTGTCGTCAGGAATTTCCGACGCGTTTCGTGGCGAAAAATGTTTAAACAATTGAAAACCTACTTTTTGCGATCCAACTTTTTTCCTGTAGCTTTTACAGCAAAATGTTGACTACAAAAGTTGTTCGTCTCGTCGTCCCCGAAAAAATGAGCCCTTACAAAGTCATTCATCATTATTATTTCAACTGGAAAGAGCAATAAACAACGGGATTTTTTTGTTTCGTTTTTCGCAAGTCATTCGCCGAATTTTCAACGTACAACAACAAAACTCATACTACACCTAGTATGGATTTTTTTCGAAAAGAATATGCAGGGTCGAGCTGGCTGTGCATAATAGTTTCGCTGTAATAAACAATCTGCGAAAATCCTTAGATTGGCTCTAATTTTACATATCCTAGGCTCTCATCGTGAAATAAATTCTGAGCGACAGTTTTCGATACCCACTTTCAATATACATCGAAAAATAATTTTTTTGGCGCAAAAATGGTACTCATTTCGAGGAAATAAGATTTCTGCTTATAAACAAATGGAAATAATTCCGACAATTTGCAAGTTACATGAAATGTTTTGACGGAGTCTTTTTCGTCTTTTTAAGGCGCAAATTTTCGAAAAAAAAAAAATTGAAATATCTTTGTTAGAACCGGAGATAACGCTTTTTCGCGTATTTATTCTTCAATGCTGTTGTAATTATTACTTTTGGTTGAAAAAAATACAACAAGCGCTAGAGACCTGCACAAATGAGTATGAATTTTTTCATGCACCTCAGGGCGTCTGTGTCGTTGCAAAAAATTATTGAATTGAGGCAAGCGCGGCGGAACGCGTCCGCGCTTACGGCGAGCGTGGTGGGGGGCCACTCGGCCGCCCAATCCATGACGTCACGGCGCGCCGGACCCGCTTGATTGCAAATTGAATATCTCCGTTATAAATTGTCGTAGAACATCGCGTTTTTTTTTTAAACTAACGTGCTTTTTTCCGTACAATCCGATAATCTAGTATAAATTACGTTTCTACTATTACTTACCGTGATTTTTCTCATTTTCCAACGAACGCGTCGTAAAAACTGCCGTAAGTGAATAGTAATTCGGTAGTAGTGGTGGTAACATGAATAAAAGCACTGACATTTGAGTAATATTTATTTAACAAAACGATGGCATAAGCCTCCGCATCTTCACTATCTTCTCCTTTTTTTGCGGGAGGTAAAGTTGCGCCTATTTCTGTCTCTACTCGAATCTCGATACCTCTTGCGCGCACGGTGGTTGTGTCGCCTTCTTCCGACGATTGCTCGCAGATTAGACACTTTTCTGCACCCATTGCGATCGATCTGGTTTGCAGTTGATCATACCAATCTGAAATACATTCCGATTGAACTTACATGAATCACATTGTTATGATGATATTGTAATTAATTTGCAGAATAAATAATCAACTCTCAAACAAATGCAAAACTGGTAAAATGTACATTGTGTAAGAATATGAATTTTGTAGATACGAGTATACCAATTAAATTAGTTGATTACTTAGTATTATGGGGGCAACATAATATTCTCACTTACCAAAATGATGTGCTTTCTGCACACTTCAAAAGTTTTTCTTCTTCAGGAGGCTTCAAAATTATATTTCGCACTGCGATATTCGGTTGGACTACATCGTAAAAAGCTAGACAGAGGGTCCGACCCGACCAATTTCATACTTGGAGTCCCTGAATCCCCTCCATTTTCTGCCGAACATCTGCCTCTCGAGTAGACTTTCAATCCTAGCCGACGCAAATTTTTTCTTTTATCTCTTTCTCTCTGCAGCCGATAATAGGCCGATAAAAACCACACTTTCGGAACTCCCAGCAAGTCGAAACACATTATATTGCAATATTTCAATCCATTTATAGAAATACGTCAGTAACTCGATACTTAAGGACAATACCAAATACCTACTACCGAATTACTATTCACTTACGGCAGTTTTTACGACGCGTTCGTTGGAAAATGAGAAAAATCACGGTAAGTAATAGTAGAAACGTAATTTATACTAGATTATCGGATTGCACGGAAAAAAGCACGTTAGTTTAAAAAAAAACGCGATGTTCTACGACAATTTATAACGGAGATATTCAATTTGCAATCAAGCGGGTCCGGCGCGCCGTGACGTCATAGATTGGGCGGCCGAGTGGCCCCCCACCACGCTCGCCGTAAGCGCGGACGCGTTCCGCCGCGCTTGCCTCAATTCAATAATTTTTTGCAACGACACAGACGCCCTGAGGTGCATGAAAAAATTCATACTCATTTGTGCAGGTCTCTAGCGCTTGTTGTATTTTTTTCAACCAAAAGTAATAATTACAACAGCATTGAAGAATAAATACGCGAAAAAGCGTTATCTCCGGTTCTAACAAAGATATTTCAATTTTTTTTTTTCGAAAATTTGCGCCTCAAAAAGACGAAAAAGACTCCGTCAAAACATTTCATGTGACTTGCAAATTGTCGGAATTATTTCCATTTGTTTATAAGCAGAAATCTTATTTCCTCGGAATGAGTACCATTTTTGCGCCAAAAAAATTATTTTTCGATGTATATTGAAAGTGGGTATCGAAAACTGTCGCTCAGAATTTATTTTACGATGAGAGCCTAGGATATGTAAAATTAGAGCCAATCTAAGGATTTTCGCAGATTGTTTATTACAGCGAAACTATTATGCATAGCCAGCTCGACCCTGCATATTCTTTTCGAAAAAAATCCATACTAGGTGTAGTATGAGTTTTGTTGTTGTACGTTGAAAATTCGGCGAATGACTTGCAAAAAACGAAACAAAAAAATCCCGTTGTTTATTGCTCTTTCCAGTTGAAATAATAATGATAAATGACTTTGTAAGGGCTCATTTTTTCGGGGACGACGAGACGAACAACTTTTGTAGTCAACATTTTGCTGTAAAAGCTACAGGAAAAAAGTTGGATCGCAAAAAGTAGGTTTTCAATTGTTTAAACATTTTTCGCCACGAAACGCGTCGGAAATTCCTGACGACAACTTACCGGCATATGCGTGGGGGTAAAATGAGCTCGTAAAAAAATCGGCAGACCTCACATATTCAAGAATAGATCTCATGTTCTATTCGACTGGACTATCAGCCTGGTTTTAAAATATCGAATGCCACGGCGATGCGACATATATATATTAGGGTGGATCAAAAAAAAAAAATTTTCTCGGCTACCCTCAAAAATCGAAGATATCGCTGAAATGAAGGTCTTCGTAGAAGGATTCGATTTTTTGAATTTTTTTAGGGGGCGCGCGGGACGTTCAAAAGTGCCATTTCCAGCGTCAAAATTACGTTATCACTGATTAACGGAAACAGATTCATCCGAAAATTCTGATTTTTTGATATAAGGTGCCCAGGTATCTACTCTTTCGAACCCATATTCACGGACCACTACTAATTGTTTCATATCTTCGAAAAAAAATTTTGAAACTCGATATTTTCACTATTTTTCAGGTAATTATCGTTGAATTTTTATTTTTCTCCTTCTAAAACGTTTTTGAATTTCTTCCATTGTTTTTTTCTTGTAAAACTTTTTATCAGTATCGCTTACAATGCAAAAATCGCTGAGAAATAAATGTTATTCCGAAACATATCCGAAATATCAAAATTTTATTTTTCAGCAATTTTCAGCAATTTTTGCATTGTAAGTGATACTGATAGATAGTTTCACAAGAAAAAAACGATGGAAGAAATAAAGAAACGGTTTAGAAGAAAAAAAATCAAAATTTAACCACAATTACTCGAAAAATAGTGAAAATATTGATTTTCAAAATTTTTTTCCGAAGATATGAAACAATTGCTAGTGGTCCGTGAATATGGGTTCGAAAGAGTAGATACCTGGGCACCTTATATCAAAAAATCAGAATTTTCGGATGAATCTGTTTCCGTTAATCAGTGATAACGTAATTTTGACGCTAAAAATGACACTTTTGAACGTCCCGCGCGCCCCCTAAAAAAATTTAAAAAATCGAATCCTTCCACGGAGACCTTTATTCCAGCGATATCTTTGATTGTTGAGGGTAGCCGAGAAAAATTTTTTTTTTTCGATCCACCCTAATATATACCGTGAGGATCTCGTGAAAGGAGTTGCTCAGAGCGCGCCAGAGCCGGCTCACTGGGGATTTTGTAGAGAGAGCCAACACGCGAAGAATCTCCCTAGATATGGCGCTGGCGTCGCTCGGTTGTTTACTCCATGGATCCCGGCATCCATTGTGGATGGCAAACGGCTGATTGTAATACATCGCGAAAGGTTATGTACATACGAGCACAGTTATGTTCGACTCTAGGATACAAATAAGTAATAAAACGGTGGATATGCACGTGAATTTAATAGGTAGACGTCTGATGAGAATCATTTCCTCAATTGTATAAAAATCACCAATCACATTATTGATTCTTGCGAATTGGTCAGTTAATTGGAAGTTATGTCGGTTGCTCCGAATCTGACTAAAAATCAAATTGAATCTTACATTTAAACGTCAGTCAAATAATTAGGCTCTATGGGTTCGGAATGTTCAACAATGAATTGACCGGGACCAGCAAACGTAAATTAAAAATGAGCGTATCGAATGAATTGAACCAGGTAGGTGAAAACAATTTTATTTAAAAAATTACAAATTCGTACGATGACAGAACGTTTTGACTTTCCACATCGTGGAGTAACTCTGTCAGTCACGTATGGGAGTGCAAAAATCAAGCTCTGTTTAATCTTGGAAAGTCAAATCCATTTTCATTCGGCACAGCAACCGGACTTGTAGTTACCACGCTATTCAAAGGAGAAAGAAAACACCATGACCCTTACTAATTTGACGATTGAGTTTGCTGATGGAAGATACCACTTTCTGTCGAGCGTCGAATGAATTTGTGATTCTTTCAATAAACTCGTTTTCACTTACGTTGTTTAAGTCAATCAAGAAAAAAAATGAACCAATTTATTCCATTTTTTTTCCCAATTCGTTATTTATTTTTTTGCATTCCAGAATTTTCATTATCCGATGATGTGATCTACATGATTCAGAGTCAGAATGGCTCTGAGAATTTTTGTCAAATTGACCAAGTCACTAGAGTTCATGAATGAATTGAATAAAAATATTATTGCTAGTCGTTTCGAACCCATAGAGCCTAATTATTTGACTGAAGTGTAAATGTAAGATTCAATTTGATTTTCAATCAGATTCGGAGCAACCGACATAACTTCCAATCAACTGACCAATTCGCAAGAATCAATAATGTAATTGGAGATTTTTATCCAATTGAGGAAATGATTCTTATTAAATGTCTACCTATTAAATTCACGTGCATATTCACTGTTTTATTACTCATTTGCTTCCTAGAGTCGAACATTACTGTGCTCGTACATAACCTTTCGCGATGTATTACAATCAGCCGTTTGCCATCCACAATGGATGCCGGGATCCATGGAGTAAACAACCGAGCGACGTGCGAACTACCTAAGGGACTTTCCAGCGCAGCGAGTTGGTTATCCCCATGAAATACGAATTATTCGACGCTTGCGCACTTTGACCGACTCCTTTCACGAGATCCTCACGGTATATATATATATATTACAGGAGGGATAGAGTGAAGGAAGAAAACACAATAATTAAATATAACTAAAATGAGAACCGGAGAACAACAAGGTATGCAAGTTTGTAATTGAGCTATTGCTGTGGACTTAGCTTTGTTGAGGTTGCGTAAACGGGTGAAGAGTGCGTCTGTAAATTTGGGTTGAAGATCCTGCTCACCTTCGTAGTAACCGATGCCGAATCTTAGACTTTGGAATTTGGCTCACGGATTAAATGTCTCTGGTTCACTGTTTCTAATATCTTATCACTGAGTATAAAGAAGAAAGTCAAAAGTACAAGAAAGTCAAATGTTCATGAAATAAGAGTTCAGGATGGTTGGATTGAATTTAAAGTAATTACACTACACGGGACCGGGTCTCGGTTCCGTGGCGGAAAGTAATGGTTTAGTTGAAAGAATTTATATCGAATGGTAAATTTAATGATGTGTCTCTTCCACTGATTTTAATGACTATTTAACGGGCACTGAGTCCTTTGTGTTCGCACGTTGAGATGATTTGAACACAACTCTTGGCTCTATGAAGTGCACGGATCCAAACAACCACGCACCTCGCGATTTGACGGAAGAAAGACGCTTCTTTTGGGCCCGGAGGTGGCAAGACCCCCGCGTTTTGAATTATTCGCACCCCTACGCCCGCGTCTCGACCAATTAGCAGCTTACTTAGTTGTAAGCAACCGTCTTGATTGGCCGAGGCCTTTGGAAATTTCCTTACGTAGCTCATAAATCCCCACGACGCTACGCATCTCACCCACACCGCATTATTTGAAACGTGCCGGTTGCAAACTTGCATGCCCTAGAAAGAGAGCGCTCCAACACCTACATACTAGGTTATACTAAGTTTCAAGTAGGAGGGGGTGTCTATGCTGGACATTCCTACATCGCCTGGCCCTACTCCCCGTGGAGAGGCTGACGACAGCAGGAACGCTGGGTGGGCCGCTATCGGTCCATACGTGACTGACAAATACAATATTGCAGCTTCACTTATGAGTTTTAGGTTACGGTCTCGTTATTTGTTATATACGTTCCTTCTCGGAAAACACGAGGCTGGTCCGAAAAGGAAAGAGGTAACATAATAAGGAGTAGATACTGAAAGAAACGTTAACAAAAAGAAAAGAATTTTGAAAAATACAATGAAGTTGGAGAGAAGTCAAAAGTGAAATCATATGGCTGCGATCGAGTTGTACGGAACGGCGATCTGCAAGTGACAACGGTACGAGCCGTTGGCGATCCGCCTTTTCTTATTGGCTTACTGAAATGTTTTATTTTTCACGGTACTTTTCATCACCGTACAAACTATTGTAATTCCCGGATATACTTCACAGCATTGTCAGAAATTTTCCAAAATCGCCCGGTGATTTTTTTATCCCCGAAGAAGTCCAGTAAATTTCAGATTTTTTCATCCATTCGTTGCTGAGATCATCGCGCAAGTTTAGATTTATGAATTTCAAAAAAATGAAAGAATATTCCGTGATCGAAAAAACGACTTAATACTGCTGTTTTCTGTACTTGAAAATATAATCTTCCAAATCGAAAGGGTGGAAAAAATTGGTCATGAATCAAAAATTGAGAGTCGAATTTTTTCCGGTCGAAGCGATTATTGGAATTGAATGGAATACGGCAATTCTTCAGGTCCATCATTTGCTTTTAAACCCCTGTTCATTTCAAATGTATTCATCGAGCCGTTTCAGTGATTATATAATTGTCCGCCGAGCGACAGATAGACCTATTAGTGTCTACTAGAAACCTGTTTTGCGGATACTACAGGATCGAAAGCGTGAAGATTCGTTGAAATTAAAAACAGTCATTTTTCGAACTGAACCAATACCTTTCGTATCACCGAAGGTGAGAAAAAATGAAAAGAAATTGAGAAGATTGCGTAGATGACATATAAGAACCTCCCATTTGAAATCTTCCATTTACGAGTTAATGAATTGAGCTCTTTCCTTTCCCATGCACGTGCATTTCGTTTTCGCAAAAATCTCCAAAATATTCCCCCCCGTGTTCCCTGAATTTCCTTTCCGATTCACTTCTCCATGGTTCCGTTTATCCTTACTTCACAGATTCCCTAAGAAAAATGCGACGCTGCGAGACAAATGGGTAAATTGGGTTGGAAGTGTTAAAAACTTGAAGTGGACGCCAAGTACTGCAAGCAGGTTGTGCTCCGAACACTTTGCAACGAACTGCTTTCAAAAAGCTGCGAATCGCACTGGTCTTCTACCTTGCGCGGTACCTTCTTTGTTGGATGGTAAAATAATCACTACGAGACCTTTTTTACTTGTCGAAGCAAAATATGGGTCCAAAGATGAATTTCAAATCCATGTCATGGAAGAGGACCAAGAACATCAGCCATCACCATCAGATTCGAAGATGAAGGATCAAGATATTCTAGATTCCGAGACATCTTCACCTGTTGTCCCAGGTGATTGCAGACATTTCGCTGAATACCTCATTTATTCCCTAAATATTTCATTCCCAATAACCATTTGATGCATTCCTTTACAGACCAGTTGCAATGTATGGAAACAGACGATCGATGCATCACCCCAACAAAATCTCATGACGATATCGATCATCAGCGAGCATCAATATTCCATGACCACAGATATGAAGATAGTCCGACTACCAGTCGAAGAAAGAATAAGCAATTGAGAGAACGGATCACAAAGCTGAGGAAAATAACAAAAATTCAGAAGCAGCTGATCGGTAGGATGAAGAAGAAGGTGACATCATTAAAAGAGCTTGTAAGCACACTAAAAGATGATCGGCGTATTTCTGAAGATGGTGCTTACTGCTTGGATCATTTTTCGGATGCTCCTCTCGAGTTGTTCAAGCGCATGAACAAAAACAAGATTGCGCATAAACTAACACGAGAGAAATATCCTCCTGAACTTCGCTGCTTCGCTTTAACGTTGCACTTCTATTCGCCCCAAGCCTACAGCTACGTACGCAACAAATTTGACTTGGCACTCCCTCACCCTTCCGTTCTTCGAACCTGGTATTCCTCTGTCAATTGTGAACCTGGTTTTATAACAGAGTCTTTCGACACATTGGAGAGTAAATCACACGCGCTCAAGCCAGAAGGTAAAGATGTGATTTGCGCTCTAATGTTGGATGAAATGGGCATTAAAAAAGGGACACAGCGGAATCGCGATGGAATACAACGTGGCCATGTAGATGTGGGTAGTGGACTTCCATTGAGGGATGATATCCCCGAGGCAAAGGAAGCTTTGGTTTTTAGGGTAGTGGGTGTCAACTCGTCCTGGAAATTACCGATTGCTTATTTTCTGATTAACGGCATGACCTCAGAAACACTGTCAAACTTAGTTTCGCAAAGTCTTACGCGACTACACAAAATAGGGGTTCGAGTAACGTCCCTCACCTTAGATGGCTGCCCACAACATATGGCCACTATACGTCTTCTAGGAGCAGATATGAGTTTCCCGAATCCCCGACCATATTTTCCACACCCAGCCGATCCATCCGAAATTATTTTTGTAGTTTTGGATGCATGTCACATGCTAAAGTTAGTCCGCAATTGTCTTGGGGAGTACAAGATACTTCTGAATGGTGAAGGTGGGGAAATAAAATGGGAATATGTTGTCGCTCTGGCCCAGATTCAAGAAACCGAAGGCCTCAGAGCTGGCAACAAACTACGTTGGTCTCACATTGATTTTAAGAAAAATATAATGAAAGTACGTTTTGCCGCACAAACGCTGAGTAGCAGTGTTGCAGACGCTATCGAATTTTGTGACGAAAAACTCCAGATGCCGCAGTTTGAGAATAGTGGGCCTACGGTGCGCTTTTTACGTTGTATTGATGCAATATTCGACTTCCTAAACGTTAGAAGTCCATGGGGTAGGGGGTTAAAATGCCCATTAAAAGTAGCTACTGAGGCAGTATGGCGGTCAAGAATGGAAGCAACACAGCAATATATTTTGCAACCCAAAACCAAGGACTCGCAGCCAATTTACAAATGTGGACGATACACAGGTTTTGTCGGACTTTATACCGCGATTAAATCTGTTTTCGGTATATATGACAAGTTTGTTAACTACGACGGATCTCAATGTAATTACTTACTGACTTACAAAATAAGCCAAGATCATCTGGCGTTATTTTTTTGCGCAATTAGGCAAAGAAGTGGCTGGTGTCCTAATCCCACTGCTTCTCAGTTTGTGTCAGCTTTCAAACGTCTTTTAGTACGTCATGAAGTAAGCGCGACCAATGGAAACGCAGATGCATTAGATCAAACAAACATTTTACACGTATCGTCCGCCAGTGCCAAAAAAAGTGTATATACAGAGGTGGAAAATTCGAGAGTGCAACAGAAGTATGAGTTGAATGCGGAAGAACCTGAGGATGATTTTTCGGAGTTTAACCAATTCGCACATACAATGCCTGTGAATCTTAACGAGTTTTCAGAACATACCGTGACATACATTGCAGGGTTCGTAGTGCGGAAGATCAGTAGATCAATTAAATGCGCGATTTGCCTATCTGGATGCTTTGGTGAAATTGAAACTGCAGATACAAATCGGCTTCGTCGATTATCTCTGACGGTGACTGACACGTGGTGGGCTTATTATGCCGAGTTCTAGCGTAGTTAAGATATGCTTAGCCAATGAAAAATACTTCCGCCAGGCTTGTAATAAAAATATGGGTCGACCACCCGTAGAACGCAACTCTCCAGCAGTATTGTCAAATACGGTTTTCAGCCACCTGGCAGCAGGCATTGATTTATTTCCGGAATTATGGGAACATAAGCTCGATACGTCCAATGAGGATTGTACGAACCACGTACACAGTCTGATTAAAGCAATAATTAAGGTATATACTGAGCTACAGTAGATATAATAGGGGTGTTCTGGATCAAACTCCCTACTTTACCGGCCGTTCAAAAGTAACTGAGTTCTACCTTACCGACAGTGGGTAAGATGCTGGCGATCCCTACCCTACCGGCTGGGTATAGCTTTGGTCGATAATCATTACCGACGGTGTTCGCCGATGATCGGTAGTGGACATCTTTACCGATCGATGATAAATGTTTTCATATCAATTGAGATTTTCTCACTTGATCAACCCCCGTCCCTCACCGATCCGAGATCTCTTACCGATCATCCTTACCGATCTTCCTTACCGATCTTCCTTACCGGTCTCCTCTCACCGATCTTCCTTACCGCTCTCTCCTCACCGATCATCCTCACCGATCTTTCTTACCGATCTTCCTTATCGATCTCTCTCACCGATCTTCCTCATCGATCTCTCTCACCGATCATCCTCACCGACCTTCCTTACCGATCTTTCTCATTGATCCTTCTCGCTGATATTTTTCCCGTGCAACTTTACCGATCGTCGGGTCTCACCGATCATCCTCACCGATCTTTCTTACCGATCTCCCCTCACCGATCATCCTCACCGATCTTCCTCATCGATCTCTCTCACTGATCATCCTCACCGACCTTCTTTATCGATCCATCTCACCGATCCTTTTGGCTGATATTTCTTCCGTGCAACTTTACCGATCGTCGGGGTCTTGCCGATCACCCGTACCGGTCATTCTCACAAGTCATTCTTCAACGGCCACTTCTCCAGCTCCACACATAAAGTTTTCGAAATTTGAACCACCTATTTCATTATTTTTTAGAGGAGGGGGGGGGGGGGGGGGGGAGTAAGATTTGGTGGAATATTTTCCAAACTCTCCACAGTGATCAGTCTTTGCATGCACGTCAAACAATCTATTTCTCCCCGAGCCTGTCTCCGCATTCAAGATTTCGGTATGGAACTGATCTTGGACGTACAAGGCTTCGGCCGATTTAACGATGACTATGTCCCGAAAGAGTTAGCCGCAATGAGTATTCGCCAATCGACAGAATGCAAGCCCGCTCTGATGCGCGTTCTGTTCAAACCACCCTACTCCTGGTTGGCTCTACCGAGCGAGTTGAGGAATCTCCATGCCTGGGTGACGCGAAATTATCACGGGATACCGTGGAGTGCAGGAGACGTGCCACACAATGATATGGCAAAAGTTGTGAAGAAAATGGCCGAGACAGCGAGTTACATCTACGTAAAGGGATTGGAGAAAAAGCTGTGGCTTGAAAAAATCATTAACGACGTTCCAAAACCTGTGATTGATCTGGAGGATCTGGGATGTCCAAGTCTTCGAGCGTTACGTCATGAAGCAGAAGTAGTACATTGGCATGGTGATTTTTACGGAAGTGCACCCGAGTACTGCTGTGCCTTTGAGAACGTGCAACGCATGGAAAGCTGGTACACGAGGGAATGCACTGCGTCTCTCCCAAAATCATTGCAAATATACATGCAAGTGGGGAGTTTGAAGAGGATGAAGGCTGAAGATATCGCAGTTTTAACCGAAGATTTCATTCTCATTTATGGATCACCGATCATAAATGAGATATGGGATAAACTAGCTGAAGCCATGAAGCGGGATGCGGACATTGCTGAATGTCGCAGATGCGCGGAACATTGAAGTTCACCTTGATCTCTACTGTAATGATTTACCCATATCATTGATTATGAACATGTAAATTAGCCAAATGTAGCATGTTTGTTGAAAAAATAAATGATTCAATGGAACGTATGTGTCTCGTGTTTTTATTTACGAATATTCCCCAAAAATATATCTCATCCCATAGGGGAGAATTCGCACCAATCACGTTGTAACGTGTTCAGACCTGCAGAGATATCGAGGGGTCGTGTTTTGAGTCTTATGGGTGTAGGTGGCTCCCCTCCACACCACCCTGTTGAATGGGGTGTATGATTCGTTTCTTGGTTCTAAACATGCTCGAACCTGCAAATTGTGGGAGTCAACCCTCGTAGATATGTATCAACCCAAAAGTCGAGGGGTGGGATGTCATTGGCTTATAAGGCCCCGAGTTTGCTCCAGTGACCGTATTCGTGCGTCTTTTGACTTCCCATCGAGTTCTTTGGTCGCAGCAACGAGTCAATCTCTGCATCATCAATTGCGATCAACCAGATTGTTCAGTTCGATACAATGGACTTCAGTAAGATCAATGGCACAAGCCGCTTGGATAACTATCCGTCAACTAAAAAGATGACGGAACTTGAGACCGGAAGGTCGTATGCTGTCACCGAGCTGAAGACGTTACCAACCAAGTTTGGACAGGGCCTCCTAGCAACGTTGGATGGGCAATTCACGGTGTTTTTGCCCACAAGAATCGTCAAATTTCTAGAGGAAAACCCCGATGAATCCAAGGAGATCAACGCAGCGGTTCAACAAAAGCAGCTGCAGCTCTGCTACCACGGGGGCAAATTCAACAAGTGTGAATTTCACACAGAAAAGGTAACAACGCATGAACTCACAATCAAACTGTAGAGAATACGATTTCCAATGAAATTTGTTGAAAATTTTTCTCAAACTTTGAAATTTTTTTTTTTTTTTTTTTCCGGAAACTTTTTTACAATGCTTTTCTTATGGAAAAATGAAATTTGTTGAAAATTTTTCTCAAACTTTAAAATTTTATTTTTTTAATTTTTTTATTATTTTTTTTAAATTTTATTATTTTTTTTTTTTGTTCGTGTAAACTTTTTCCAATCCCATCTCCATCGATATAATTTCTCATGAGAATTGCTCCATTCTTTTTCAGATGGAAACGGACTTCAATCGCATCAACCATACGGCCTGTTTGAAGGATTTCCTACCAACGAAGAAGATGTCGGAGCTCAAGATCGGCGAAAAATATGATGTGACTGGGCTCAAAGTCGTCAAGACGAAATTCGGCCCCGGTGTCCTGGCGACAATCGATTGGCGATTCTCCGTATTCTTATCATCAAGAATCGCAAAATTCCTGGATCAGAATCCCAGCGAATTGAGTCAATTGAAAGAAGCGGTGTCACAGAAGCATCTTCAACTCCATTATCTTGGTGGTGAATTCGACAGATGCGAATTTTGTTGTAAAATATAAATAATTATGTATGTAAAGTGATGGGATGGGTGTGGATGGAAAATAAAAACTCAAGTCATATGATGAATACATTTATTTATTTATTTATTCCTCCTCCTTATACACTTTCGGGTAATATAGTAACCTATAGTTCGACTAAACTAATTTCCTCACGATGCCACTGATTGGGTTGTAATCAACAATTCGATCATGTATAATCATACAGTAGGCTGAAGTGCTTGCAGGTAATTGGGCGCTAGTTTCAAATTCCAAGCGGATATCCACTGCCCCACTTTTCAGCGATTCATTCTGTTTGGAGCCGTTGATAAAAATTTATTCCTCGACAATAGGGGTTCGGGCTCTTTGCCGTAGTATGATGATTGAAAGTTAGTATACATATCATAGAGAATAGTATATTGATTGCGTGTAATATCAAGATTCACGTTTCCATAGGGGTAGCATTGCGAGTTGAGAAAAAGTTTGACATCTCTGATCGTACAATGATCGAATTCGCTGGCGTTCTTCTTGGCATCATTCCGTCGTGCAGTTTGGAACCCAAGGATGACGTGTCTTGGCTTCTCTAGTTGTGTAGACGTTTTGACGACCCACACGTGTCTCGTCGCTTGCGGTAGCATTGGATACTCGTGCACTTCCCAGGAGCGAAAACTCATAGAGATGGCTGGGTCCTTAGCGATGTAATTCAACAGTTTGATTTTTGCATTGTCGGCTAATTTAACGTAGGGTAATAACCATTCGATCCGCTCGAGTGATATTTTCACATTCTCCGTGGCTGTTTGCACGATGGCGTTTAGATCACTGTTTGATCGTGTTAAAATCAACTCGTGTTTAGCATTGACGATGATCCGATTGTAATCCTCAGCAAATCCCAGCAAAAAATTCATCGGTATGATGACATCAAAGTACCCGGCGGCATCAGTCATCACATTGCCATTATCCAACCAGCCGGCGCTGTCCAGGAGATGCTGTTGTCCCGGGGTTAGTGAGAGGTACCCCTTCATGAGGCTGGTGATGGCAACATTCGTATTTTGATCGATCTCATGGCCATTCAACTCATAGCGTATCGCGCCAAACATGTGACAAACCGCCGTATTAACCAGATGTGTGGTTTTAGATACTTGGGTATTGTCATCTTTGGTAATCCTTCCATAAATATGGAGGGCACTCTTGCTGGGTAATACATACGAGTCTTGATTCTGAACAACAATTCGAATTTCGTCGTTATTTTTAAACGATGATGATGCAAATGGTTGATGTGCGTGTATCTCACAGTGGGCGATCGATTCGTCAAACGTCACAGGATTTTGTATTTTAATCATTTTCGCCATGGTATTATGCAGAAAATACAATGAATCTTTATTTTCCAAAATTTCCACGAAGTCGAAGTCCTAGGCTTCGAAGGAACTGAGCGTTCAGATGTGTCACTCGAATCGGAGGTGCTCGATGACTGATGGCGCTTGGACATGGTATCACGCTTTTATATCCGCCACCAGATCTTTTTACCGATTCAAATACGATTCCCATTATCTCAGGGATTTAACATGCACTCGTATAGTTATGATCTCTCCTCGAAAATTCACCCTTCGTCCGTCTTGATCGACTATTTTCAATTGTAAGTTATGTATTGTCTTCACCGTGGTTGGAAGGTAAATGACATTGGCGGGCACCTCAACGATCTTATATCCCGGTGGAACGGTGGGGAAAAATTCATGAATGGTGTGTGCGCGATGTCCGTTCATGTACGCACCCGCGGTTATATTGCACTCAACTCGTAGAGCATTGATTTTGAGGATAGCCACTGGTAATTCGGATTTGTGGATAACATTGCGCGAGAGAAGATTTGGCTTGAAACCAAGCAGACGACCGATGGAATCTTTCGGATGAAAGTTCACAATTTGATTGCACATTATTTCACTGTGTAGCTCATTATTATTCGCTTTCAGACTGATGGTGATATCCTCGGGTACTGTCTTCTTCAAATAAGTTTCGATATCTTCAAGTTCATAGCTACCTGTGGGTATTGTGATGATTTCATTCGTCGATTCGCCCCGTCGCCTTATGTAGAATTTATTACAACCCTGGTCAATATTCGGAATTGAATTGAATGTAAGCAGCTCGACGAGTCCGAGAACATAATTTTTTGTCGGTGACAACTCAATGGGTGGAAAATACTGCGCCTCCAACGTGGAGGATGCTCCGGATAACGTCAACATGAACGAATCATCCATGACTAATGCTCCATCGTTGCGCGCGCCCCTATTTTATAGCTGTCCGGTGAGAAACTTGAGACACAAATGCCCGCAAACCACCGTGTTATATTCCTGGTACCTCTCGTGATTGTATTTCACGCTACCAACACCAAAATATTTCATAAGATCCCCCGGCGGTTGTAAATCGCCAAAACTATCGAAATAGATTATATCATCACCATTTTTCTTGTACGCGACCCAATGCGTCCCAGGACCATTTCTATCGTCAAGATTGATAATTGCCGATTCTCGCTTTCTCGGGCCAGTCCTCGGTAGCGCATTTCGCATGAATACACCACGAAAATGTGGGATTTTCATGACTTTGGCATAGTCGAGTAGATCAGTGTTGGTGAGAGCTCGGTGTGGTAGCTTTATTAGTTTTTTGATGGTCTCAAATACAACCCCATACCCCTCTTGTAGGGTTTCAGGTATAATCCCTTTCCCAACGCGATAGCTTCCATTGTTGTGTTATGGCGTTTAGCCTCCTCTAATTGACGCTTGTTAGCACTAGCAGCGTTGACAGCCTTCGCTATACCTGCGGCACTGCCTGCTAGGGCTCCGGTGGCGCTCAAAGTCCCTAAGATAGGAATCAGAAATGGTAAGATACCACCAATCTTTCGAGGGACAGGCATAATACGCGGTACACGCACGCTCCCTTGAGCTGCAGCCATGCGAGCTCCATCCAACGCCGACTCGATGGCCCTGGGACCTGGTTTCATAGATTTCTTTGCTGCCCGAATAATAGATTTCAGGGTCAACTTCTTTTTCTTCTTGTTTGTCATACTCTTCGGTTTGACACCCTCACCACTTTTGGATTTGATCAAAGTCTTCTTCTTCGTCCGCAACTTTTTTTTCATGTCGCCAATCAATCCCATACCAAGTTTGGATTTGGCTTTCATGGTGTTGGTAACAGCCCAGGCTACAGCTTTCTCGCCTATACTTGCATCTTTAGCCAAAACTCGATTCCAAGCCTTCTCCGCAAGCACTTTATCCGCCGTGTTTCTTGCTGCAAGTTCTTGATTCCGCGAGTACGCAACGTCGTGTTCTTTACACGCAACGTCTAGTGGATTGATTCCGGGATCACCACGAGCTAACCTCTTCACCAATTTCGTGCCTGGTCCGCAGTACTGGTATCCGGGCACATGCAATTCGAGCGGCAGATGGTTAATGATCTTATTGACGAGACCGTTGCCAGACTTCTTAGATACGCGCCTCACCATGGTCGGGGGACAACTGATCGAACTCGTATAAAAGCATGTATTTAAACTCGAGGACATTAGTTCTTCCGGAATTGTCAAACGGGCATCATGAAATTCCAAAGTCAGGCACTCAAACTACCCGTTATGAATTTTGATAATTTGGTTCAGCGAAGAGAGAAAAAAGGGGCGCGGCGCCATGGAAAACTACTGCCAAACAGTGTGAGGGCCATATTTCGCGGCCCATCGAATTGTGGGAAAACGAATGTCCTTCTTACACTCATAACTCATGACAATGGATTGCGATTTGAAAATGTTTATGTATATTCGAAATCCCTCATCCAACCAAAGTATGAATTTTTGAGGAAATTACTAGAACCGGTAGAGGGTGTGGGCTATTTCCCATTCGGTGAACATCAGGAGGTTGTAAAACCTGAAGAAGCGCGCCCCAATTCGATTATGATTTTCGATGATGTGGCCTGTGAGAAGCAGGATAACATCAGAGCATACTTCTGCATGGGTCGACACAGAGATGTCGATAGTTTCTACCTCTCGCAAACGTATACGCGTATTCCAAAGCATCTCGTGCGAGACAATGCAAATTTATTGGTGCTCTTCCGTCAAGATGAAATGAATTTGAAACATATTTACGCCGATCATGTCAACACTGACATGACCTATCAGCAATTTAAAGATTTGTGCATGGCATGCTGGAATGGGGATAGATACAGTTTTGTCGTGATTGACAAAGACAGTGAAATCAATGATGGGCGATATAGAAAAGGTTTTGATTGCTTTATTGGTATAAATTAGATAACACTCGACGAATTTTCACAGTTAGTTCTCAACGATCAGAGTGTTAAGAACAAAATGGAAAGTGGCAAGATTCGTAAGCGCAATGGTGCTTTGCTGGAAATAGTGAGAGCTAGTGATGCAATAAGACGCAAGCACAAGATGATTAAATTGAACAAAGACACCACCGAACAGGTTATGGGGGAGATGTTCAAACCTTTAGTGACGCCATTGCGGGAATTGGTGGATACATCGAAGCAGCAGCAGCTGAATATAAAGCAGAAAATGAAGGTGGAACCGTTAGACAATTTGGTGAAATTTGAAAAAAAATCTAATGATGACAATAATGAAAGTCAAGATGATGGGGATATCAATGAAAATTCGAGCGATGGGGAAGGTGATGATGAGAAAGATGATAGTGGTGGGAATGTGGATGATGCGGGTGATGATGATAATGATGATGATTACGAGGATGCGGATGATACGATTTTAGCGCGTGATATTAAACATACAAGCACACCTATTGGGGCAAAGGGGGGTCTAGCGTCCCGATATTTGAAAATGTTCAGCTCGAAGAACCGGAAAGATTTAGACACCAGGTATGGTGTTCGAAATTTGCAAAGTGGCACGATGATTGGTAATACACGAATAAACTTTGTTGACAATTTGATATATGTCGAGGATAAAATTTACCCTAGAACGCACGGATTGCTCGAATTATTGTTCAAAAAGCTGCCTGATCCCACCGTTATCGATGGCGAGGATAGGAAAAATTATATTCAAATTGTAACGATGACGAATGCACATAGGAAACGCTACAACGCCGAAAGAAGCCTCCGTGAGGATGAAAAGAGTGCAAAGTATAAAAATTACATCGCGCCACACGTCGCCTCGCCACGGATGAGGAATCGATCCGGTAAAGGTCTACCTAGCTATAAAATCGCGCAAAAAGAGGGGCAAAGTATGGATTATGTTTACTGGGATGATCCTAATGAAATTATTGATAGACTTCGACTACTTATGGCATCGCAGGCGGCTGGTAATACTAGTCACACTAATGAAATATCCTCTATTATTGAGGAGTTACGCGAGGCGAAAATCATTTATTAGCATGAGATTAATCATAAGATGATCAGTCGCTCATAGATCGTCGAACAATGAGCATAGACATATTCGGACGACAACTGGCAAGCAACGATAGCGAACAAAGTGTTATTCGAGGTCCTCAGGGTGATGGATTCAAATTCACCGCTGACGAGCAGTATGATCTAGACGGTAAACGATTATGTAATATCGCTGATCCGCAGAAGTCAAACGATGCTGTTTCTCTGAAAAGTCTTGAGGATTTTACGCGTCGAGCCGTAGGTGTTCTCGAACGTTCTATGGAAAAAAAATTGCGAACTCTACTCTACAAGCAATCCACAAGTTTGAAGCTCAAATTACACCACGGCTAGATCGAGAGCATACCAAGAATTACACCGAGAATCAGCATATTCAGACTCTTATGGTGGTAGAGATTGACGCTTTAACGGCGAAAACTGAGGTTTTGAAGAAGCTATTAACTGCTGTAGAATCTAGCCTTGAAAAGTTCAACCATAACAGACTACTTCACAGAATTCGCCCCGAATCGAGCTAGAGCATTCAACAATGAGCATAGACATATTCGGTCGCCGATTGGCTAGCAGGAAAATCAAAGGTGTGGGTAGTCGTGGACCTCCAGGTGTTGGATTCAAAACCACCACTGATAATCAGTATAACATAGACAATAAACGGTTGTGCAATATCGCACATCCACAGGAACCAACCGACGCCGTTTCTCTGAAAAGTCTTGAGGATATTACAGAGCGATCATATGTTGCTCTTGAGCGTACTATAATAGAAACATTCAAACAATCCATGCGACAGGCCCTCGAAGCTCTTGAATCCAAACTTAATGCTCGCATAGATCGAGAACACAACGAAAGTTTTGAAGAAGGTCAACGTATTTGGGCCCAGGCAAAGGAAAGGATTGAGACGCTGAAGGTGGAAAATGAATCTCTAGAGAAACGGTTGGCAATAGTGAAGGATAGCGTTGAAAAACTTAGCCGGCAATACATTCCAGGAATTCCGATTCCAACAGACTGTTTGAACAACAAATACATTAAAAATTGGTTGCAAACGCAGGAACATGAAGGCGGTGATAGCAAGCGAATTGCATAGACCCGCTCGACGTAATTATCCACGACGTTACGTTGATATACGCGGTTTGGATGAGACCTGGCAAGCCGATCTTGTCGATATGTCTGCATATTCAACCGTCAACAAGGATTCAAAATTTTTGCTTACAGTAATTGATATATTTTCCAAATTTGCGTGGGCCGTACCGATCAAGAGTAGAAATGCCAAAGACGTAACAGTTGCAATGAAATCCGTGCTAACTCAGGGTCGCATACCGAAACATCTACACGTTGATCAGGGCAAGGAATTCTACAACAAAGAATTCAAAACTCTCATGAGACATTACGGGATCAACATGTACTCGACATTTAGCAACTTGAAGGCATCGATATGCGAACGCTTCAATCGTACACTGAAAAATAAAATGTGGAAGCAATTTACACTTCAAGGTTCTTATAAGTGGATCAACATTCTCCGAGATTTGATGGCATCGTATAATAACAGTAAGCATCGCACGGTTAGGATGAAACCGAAAGATGTCACTACAGCTAATGAAAAAGAGATATATCGAAGTGTGTATAAGCCACGTCAGATCAAGAGAAGCGGACGGAAGCGAAAATTCAAAGTTGGCGACAAAGTTCGAGTTAGCAAGTATAAAAATGTTTTCGAGAAGGGCTATACACCGAACTGGACGACGGAGATATTTACCATTGATGAGGTGAGAAACACCAACCCACCGACGTACAAACTCATGGACTACCTGCAACAACCCATCGAAGGCGGCTTTTACGAGGAGGAGCTCAGCATGGTGCAATACGCCGATGGCTATCTCGTGGAAAAGGTGTTACGCAAACGTGGGGATCAGCTTTATGTGAAATGTTTGGGATTCGACAGTTCACACAACAGTTGGATAAATAAAACAGACTTGTGAAATTTTTTGGAAATGTATCTTTATTGAAATAAATAAAAAATCACACTCGTATTTACAGTGTTTTTCATTTCATAGACCTACAAGTCATCCTACTACTATAACAGCTTAATCCCCATGGAAACCCCAGGGTAATGTGTCGGTTTTACCTGGCAACATTTTCCGTTTATCGTCATACCAACTTAGGGCTAGCTTATTCTGTACAATGGTGCTTACCGCATGGCGCCTACTCCTTATCATACATTGTGTCACAGTCAAATTCTTGTAGCGAGTGAGACATTGTTTGTAATCATCGAACGTGATGGATTTCAGCGAGGATCCTTTTATACCCTTTGCACATTTTGTATCGCTTTCATCCATGGTTCTGAATGTGTACAGCTTAGCTCGCAACCCTATGAATTCAGTCATTATTCTCCCATTATTTTCATCTTTCATCAAACCTAAACGTTTCTTATTCCTCAATGGAATTCCATACACGTTGTCGGGTGGCTAGTCAGATGTGTCAAACAATGTTTCAACATCACGTTTGATTATGTCATAAATATTCGGAACGTTGAAATTATAGATCAGACTATCGGTGTCGGTGTATAATAATTTCGCCTGGTTGTCCGGGAAATTTTTCTTAATGTAATCATAGTGAAAATTGTAGAGAATAATTTTAGATAGATCAAGAATCACGGCACCAATGTATATGGGTTTATTGAAATGGACTTCGACGCGATTTCATTCAATAATTACCATATCACGTTCAAATATGGTGCAGCTATGGAAATTTGGTCTTGCGATCAAAGCTCTCGCGCCACCTCTACCGCCCCACTTCGTGATCAGTTTGACCTCCTTATGGTTCCGCACATTCTCCATTGTCTTGCCGAACACCGCATTGTTCATTAATTTATAAAAATTTTTCTCGAATTCATTCTTTGATTGTTTTCTCATGTTGGTATTCAGCTCGATGTATGGTTTGAGCCATGGAGATTGCGCGAACTTGAGAACTCTATGCACTTTCACTAACTTCAAACCCAAATTCAAACACTGCTTAAGGTTACGATAGTGAAGCACATATTTCTTTTTGGGCAAGAGCGTTGTTGCAAGTTTCGCTATTTCACTCCCCGGTGGTATAAAATGCTCGGGGCAAAGTGGTAAGTCCTTGTGCCGTTCGTGGAGCTCCACAGGATAATCCAAATCTACCTCGAGAATATACCCAATCGATGAGTCATCCGGATGGGAAATCACATCGACAGGGTCATGTTCCCACTCGAATGAACCACTCGGTAAATGCTCGCTCATAGCTGCACCATAGAGATTGTTAACATCGAAATACATTAGATATGATTCCTCTTTGCATGGATCATAATCGCTCCCCATAAATCGATTGTTTGCTTCAGCATAACGATTCGAACACTGCGCCACACCGCCTGTGATGCTTTTCTCGATGAACAATATCATTTCGGGGTTGTCTAAAAGTTGAAGTTTCGCTTTGGTGTGCTTGAGCATCGCATCAAAAGCAAGCCCCGGCGCAGTGTAATAGTGCAAGGGGTCTAAATTGTATGTTTTGAAGCAGCTGCCGCGAAAATTTTCAAATATATCGGCCAATAATAGCACGTCAGTTTTCAAATATAGGTCTGAATACTCCCCCAACGTGGTTAAGCCGAATGTAGCCCAAACATTTTTTGCATGCTGATAATCATCATCGGTGATGTTAGAATCAGTCAATTGTGAATAAAAATCTTTTTTAGCCGGCAACCTTGGCTCATCGAGCTTCGCCCATGAATCGATGTACTCATATGGAAATACACCTTTACGGACCATCAGATCGAATTTTTCCCGATTGTCATAGAATTTCCGGGTTATTTTTTTGTTTGCACAATCGATGTACGATGCTAATTTCTCTATGCTACTAGCCACTAATCGCACGGAATCTATGAATCGCAAGTTCATCATAGTACCGGGGACCCGCTTTGTGAATGATATATATTTTTCCTTATTAACGGGTAGGAGTGAGATCTCGCCGGGAAAAGTTGTGGCTAGAGCTTTGATCAAAAAGTGTGCATCGTAGCCCGATAAATTGTGAAACACAATAGGGATCGTGTGTGACTCTTGGAAATTCAAATTACATGGATTATGCGCGGCTCCTCGATATTTTCCGGTGAAATGACAATGATCGTCACATTTTTTTTCCCCAGACAAAAATGGCTTTTCGCAGATATAACAATTCTTGGCGCGCATATGGCGATCGCGTTGCGTCTGATTGAGCTGCTCCATTGGAATTATATCTTTTATGCATGATTCGACTTTGGACGATAACTCGCGAAGCTGCTCAATGAACCATTTAATGCATTCAGACCCACGTTTGCTCTCATATTCAGACAATGTTTCATCGTAGGAGCAATGCACATAGTACGCTGCACTGTGTGCGATATGCTCTTGTGATTCGTTTGCCGAGGGTTTCAATATGCATTTAAGATCCGCGTAAACTACAAATGGTACAGTCCCCATATTTCTGAAATTTGAAAACTCCAAATTTTTCTTCTCTGGAAAAACCATTCGTACTTTATTCAGCCGAATGCAATCTTGTCTATGATTTGCATAGGTGCTCTTCATGCTAAAGTGGCACAGACACCTATCACATAGGAATTGTGTACTCTTATGAGCCGACAATTGTTTAGTCACCAAACGTGAGAGATTCTTAATCCATGCAAAGTGAAATCTTGATTTAGAGTCGCCTAATTCACCGTTTTCATTATCAACATCTACAGCATTATCAACATCGACATCATCGTCATCGGAATCGGTATTCTGATTACCTTCAATCATGAGTAAGTGAATCGTATCATCTGATGTATTTGTCAAATTTTTACTCAAATAAAGAGGAACGATGACACTTTCCTTGGACTCTGACTGGCGTGAAAAAGTTTCAGATTCAATGCCATACACATTAATCCGCAAATTATTCAATTTCTCAAATTTTTCAACACACCGCAGGGTTGTGGGAAACCTTATACCCGTACAGTTCAGCTCTGAGATGTATGGCACATAGCTTTGCGTTCTGTTTGCGTTAGTGTCCACAGGATGAAGTGCGGCAGTAACAGCCCACAAAAAACAGCGATCATCCTTGTTTTCCACGTTAACCACAGCCTTCTTCATCTGAATATTCCTGGGCATTGGTGCGAACGTAGACAACCCACCGCGAAGAGGCTCGTAGCGATTAATGCAGATCACAGCAGAGCGGGTCCATGTCATCTCACTCAAAAAAAAACACTCAAATCGCGGATTTTTGCGCCCTTCGAGGAATCTTTAGTACTATGGAAAAAAAAATAGAAGTTCACGGATTTTGAAAAATTTTCAAAAATGGCGGAGTTACGGGTGTTTGAATTTTTTTGCACTGCTTAGTTTGAAAATTCATATCTCCGAAACCATCAATCGTAGCGCAATGGTCCTGGACTCATTTCACTGACAAAAGAAAGGGCTACCGTCAAAAAAATACATTGGAAACAAAAATTAATTTTTTCAAGTTTTTTTCGCCACTTTTTTCCAAAATTTGGCCGCCATTCCCAAAGGGTACGGTGAATTTTATGGAGACAATTTTTTTTAGATAGCTGCTTCTTTCCCCTTTAATTTCGTAAAAAAAAATTTATGGAGACCTCACCAGGTCCGGAGAAAAAAATTAAAACGTCCGGCCGTGCGTCGCCGCGCGCGCCGTTCCACGGTAGCCGCGCTACTCCGGTAGGCCGCTGTTTCACGTGCTGTTGAATTTCATTCAATGTTTCGCTATCCACCAGGGTTATCCTTTCTAGGAAAATAGTTATTCAACTACTTTAGACTCCCAGAATATTTTCACTGGTTATTTCCGCTCGGAATTATACCTGTTCCGAAAATTTCTCCGCGGTTATGGTTCCTTGAACACACCTGTGCTGCAATGCAATGAAAAGGGCCGATGTTTTGAGTGAAATTGCGCTCGATGGCGCTTAGTTGGACACGCCTGTTGAATATTAATTCTTAACTTTCACATGTTCAAAATTTTCTGATGCGGAAAATAATTTCGTTTTGATGAATTTATCAGAAATTGGAATGACTGCATGTAATTTCAGAGTACCGCGAACCGTCAAAGCTTCAGCAAATCGATTCTGTAAAATAGCCTCTTCTGCTGTATGTTCTGCAGACGTGCAGTAGGCAAAAGATATGCTTTTGAAATAAGAGCATGCCAAATTATACAAATCCAGCGGTGTTTGAATGGGATCTGAATTACCAATCAATTGTAAACTCGCCCGTGAAGCTAATCTTTTAACAGTTCCACCTACCCCATCACATGGCCCTTTGCCATGTGATGTCGCAAAAAAATGCCACTCAGCTTGACATCCAAAGTCTTCGGAGTGATGTGTTATATTAATAAAATTCTTTTTATTTTTATACTGGGAAGCTGCTCCATCTGAGAAATAAATTATTTTGTTTATGGGAATCGAACCTTGAAACTTCTCTTTCATGAAGTCAATCAATTTTTTTTGGAATAAATGAACTGCGATTGTATTATGTTTCAGACACTCTGAAATTATTACAAAACTAAAATGGTTCAACTCTCCCTCGCTGTGACTTTTATAATAAACTACGATTGGATGGATAGTCGCCTGATTATTACTCCAGTGGAACCCTTGAGTGGAATCTTGTACAACGAACGCATAATTCTCAGCAAAATCGCACACGACTAGAAATTCACCAACTTTCACGGTTTCTTTCATTTCCTGCCAATAACTGCTTTGCTGCTTTGCAATGAAATCATGTGTCACTAATTTCGATAATTGATCACAAAAATTATCTATGAAATCGTCGGACGCTTTGGTGAGTGTCTCTAGAGCCGTTCGATCTACTGATACCCACTGTTTATAAGTCACGTCGTTGATGAAATCATTGGCGAAGGCTTCTTGCAACGATAGTTTGATGATATTTGCCCCGGGACAATACGGGCATGCTCCTAAGCAACACTGTGGCTGTGATGGATTGCAAACCATTTGAGCCAAACAATGCTGGTAGGTCGGAAAAGTCACAGCTCCTTTTTTAACTAAATCACTCATATTTGCACCCATCATCATCAGCTTCACATTCTGGTGATAGGTGCAAACACACACAGTATGAGTACCACTTGGTCCTGCTAGAATACATTCTTTCGGGCGCAGCTCAGCAAATTTAGAAAAACCGATCTTTTTATCTGGATAACGATCACGGAACAATCGGTACAATTCTCTCAAATTATTCAACATCAGATGCTTTTGAACTGATACTTTTTCACCATCTCTGTCAACGGTCACGCAACTCCTTTTACCCGAGGTTATGCGACTGACCTCTTCGTTCCGGTAAAAGTCTTCGACAAATGACACAACTTCTGATGATATCACCTTGCCAGGCTTCGGATTTGGTGAAGATAATATTCCTTTGTCTTGAGCCAACTTTTTTGCTGTGCGAGCCATATGATTCGTGACCTCAAACTCTTCCTCAATTTGACGCACGCTCCAACTCTTTGGAAGAGCAGTGAGAATGGTCAATTTGAATGCCTTATCATCTGTTTGGTCGAATCTCTCTTTTAACTGAGTTAACCGCTCGTTGTAATCAGCACTCTTCTTGTCCATAGATATAGAATCCGAAAAATGTAGTTCAACTGCAGTTGAAATTTTTTGGAATGCCTGTACTTTTTCCGAAGATGTTCTCATTTTTTTTAAGGGTATTGGGGTTTCGCCGAAACTGGGTAATGCTGAATTGATACCAGAAAGAATATTTTCTCTATCAATCTCAGGAAAATTCACACACGAAGTTCCGGATGTACATTCACTTGATGACGATGTTGAACCAATTTCTGGAATAGTTTCTTTTGATGAACCTGGCACCGGAATGTTCTTCAAATTCAGACGGCACGTATCACAAATCACACAATCGTGTGTGATCGAAGTCACTTTATCGCACATCCACTGTGTTACGGGGCGCAAAGTTTGCGAATGCTTTTCCAGCTTGAATGGATTACAACAGTACGCCCTTGGCATTTTTATAGCGAGAGAGTTGTTGACTGTTCAATTGCAAGTTTGTCGTAAGACTGAGGTAATCACGGAATTACGGAGCCTTTTATTGAAAATCAGTGCATCAAATGCCCTACAGCAGGGGCGGGCAATTTCGTGGTATCATTGCACTTGACGTATACGACAGGTAAAGGGATTAACTTGATTTTCGCACGGGTCATGCATAAGGGACCAAATCGACCCAATCGACTTTTCCGGTTCGCTTGAGCTATGCAAAACAATAGATCCGCAGAACCCATTTAATCTTTCCTGCAATAGACAATTAGGTTTTATTAATTTCCCTTTTCCGACTGACCTCAGAATTTCAAGAACTATGTCCTGACCCAGGTGACGGGGATGAATTTATTCAGATTTCTAAGAACCAGAACCATTGCAGCACAGGTGTGTTCAAGGAACCATAACCGCGGAGAAATTTTCGGAACAGGTATAATTCCGAGCGGAAATAACCAGTGAAAATATTCTGGGAGTCTAAAGTAGTTGAATAACTATTTTCCTAGAAAGGATAACCCTGGTGGATAGCGAAACATTGAATGAAATTCAACAGCACGTGAAACAGCGAGCCTACCGGAGTAGCGCGGCTACCGTGGAACGGCGCGCGCGGCGACGCACGGCCGGACGTTTTAATTTTTTTCTCCGGACCTGGTGAGGTCTCCATAAATTTTTTTTACGAAATTAAAGGGGAAAGAAGCAGCTATCTAAAAAAATTGTCTCCATGAAATTCACCGTACCCTTTTGGGAATGGCGGCCAAATTTTGGAAAAAAGTGGCGAAAAAAACTTGAAAAAATTAATTTTTGTTTCCAATGTATTTTTTTAACGGTAGCCCTTTCTTTTGTCAGTGAAATGAGTCCAGGACCATTGCGCTACGATTGATGGTTTCGGAGATATGAATTTTCAAACTAAGCAGTGCAAAAAAATTCAAACACCCGTAACTCCGCCATTGTTGAAAATTTTTCAAAATCCGTGAACTTCTATTTTTTTTTCCATAGTACTAAAGATTCCTCGAAGGGCGCAAAAATCCGCGATTTGAGTGTTTTTTTTTGAGTGAGATGACATGGACCCGCTCAGCATTGACAATCTCAACCATACTCCATCCGGAATCACGTTGTTCGAAATCTTCAACCATCTTCAGCACAGGCTCCTCCACATTGTTCACAAACCAGGTTTTCAGATCAGTTGAGACGAGGATTGTTGCATTACGTGTATTGAAATGCTTCACTTCGGTGCTGACGTTGTCGCTCTTGGCCAGCGGGTGATAATGGAATCGTTTGCCTCCTCCGGACCAAGTGTACGTAGCAAGTCGTAAGCGTTATTCATCGACTCGATGAGATTTGCATATACATCTTTGTCCATGATATTTTGTTTGGGGTCCATTCTCGCAAACTGTATATTCTCTACTGCGGATAGATATCAACTCAACCCCTCCTGCGGAGGCGCACGCCGATGTATGAGTGGATGCAGGGTTGGAGTAAATGGGCGATGCTGCGTGCAGGTAGACGATAAGCGCCGCCCTATCGGGGACTTCTGAAGATTTTTTTCCCACGAAAAGTTCCTTTTTATGATCCGCAAAGACCAGTCTGGACTCGCAGTGTCCGGTTGACACGTGAGTTTTTTATCGTTTCCGGTGAAAAAATTCCATTCTGTTACTTACAGCTCCTTGTTCTTTCTCGATGGAAAACAGCGACAGATTGGCGATGGGGCGTGTGAAATCTTGCCGATTTTCTTTCTCATCATTGAGATCTGCTCTACACCCCCACCATGTTTCCCTTCCACAGAAACAAATTTGGCTTTCCGGGTGTATAAAAACGTGAGCTTGAAGCATCATACCATCCACATCCTTCAGTGAACTCTTCAGCAAGTTGCAGTCGCACGTCATTGTGATTAAATCAAGTGTCAATTACTATTGAAAAAATAATAAAATGATTGGCGATATCGGCCTGTATTGCGAGTCGAGTGGTGAACGCCATGAAATGGGTAAGTACTATCCGCAGAAATTCAATTTCTTTTTATCGCATGCAATTTTGGATATCGAAAGAAACAAACTTGAGATATCTAAATTTCATCCAAATCACACACATTTTTTTTCGCTATTTCACCACAGTAATGTATTGAAAACTTGTGTCATTGCAGATGCTCTAACACGGGAGCGAGAAATCGGCAAGATACTGATAAGGCTTGATGCCGATGCGATACGGCGTGTGGCCGAAGACCCGACGCAGATGACCACGGAGGTGCATTCGTGGTGGGCAGAGTGGCGGCGCCGAGTCCTGGGGTGGACAATGTTGAACAGACTTTGGGTACCGGAGCCGTGTGACGCCTGTCGGGGGCTGGTGGGCGACGCGGCGAGTAGATTGATCAAGAACGGCGGATATCAACCATTTGAGAATTGAATATTTACAAATAGAATAAGGTCCTAGTGTCTAAGTTGTACATACCTACATTAGGGTGAGCCAAAAAAACTAACCTATAGAAGTTATAGGCTTAAATGAACCTATTTGCCGAGAAAAAAATATCTGTGGAAGGCAGAATTTTTAGCTCAATATTAAAAGGTGGCGGTGGGCAGTCAAAGTTTCCCATTTAAATAACACGTAAAAAAATCTTTTTTCATTAAAAGTATCATAACTTTTGAACCGTATGAGCTGAAATTTTTTACATTGCGGATTCTTGTAGAGCATAAAATTTCCTAAAAATCTATGTTTTTTACGATTTTTTTGAAGCCAAAAATTCGTATATTTGGAGGCCTTGAAAAAATGAAAAAATCGAAATATGCAGTTTTTGTGTTTTTTTATTAAAAATATTAAAATTCAACAAAAATAACTTAGGTAAACATGGAAAAAAATACTGAAAAACTCTTTCTTGGTATCGAGATTTGCCTCTTATTTAAGATCCTGGCTCGCCTCGAAGCTTGCCTCGCCTCAAAGCCTTCCTCGCATCGAAGCCTGCCTCGTATTTGATCCTGGCTCGCCTCGAAGCTTGCCTCGCCTCGAAGCCTGCCTCGCATCGAAGCCTGCCTCGCAACGAAGCCTGCATCAAATCTAAACTCTGCAAAATAACCAACGATACGACGGTGAACGAGTACTTGCCCGTTTCTAATTATTTTGTAAATAAATGTTCGTTCACCTACCTGCTCAAATTTATTTACCGAAGTCAATTTACCAAATACACAAATGAGCTGCTTCTTGACAACACGAAGTTGATATCCCGAATCAACTGTTTACTTGACGGTAATTTTTTCACAGATAATTATCCGATTCGCGTTCGCGAAATCAACTCACAACTCACTCACTTGTTGATTTACATTTCATTTTCTAATATCGGTGCCGATGTCATTGTCTTCCTAACCTGACTTTTACCGCGACGTTTGACAGAGAGCCGTCTGCTAGTCCACTCTCCCGGATCCCCCATTCCAGTTTTGTAGCAGCCAAAGGCGTAGACTCAATCTGGGGTCGTCTTTTGGGTTGCCTATAGTAAGGATGGCTACTTTCCTCAGAAATTCCCTGTATAAAGCAAGAAAAGATGAAAGTTCCACGCAACACGGGAATCGAGAGATTTCCCAGATTTTAGATATTTTGTCTATCAAATACTAACAAACGCAAAAAGTAAAGGGATGACTTATTGACTAACGATCAAAGATAAAAGATACTTAAACTAACGCGAAAGTCGCTTTCGCGGCTACTTGCTCGATTTTAGATATTAACCCAGGAAAAAAAGGCATGGCAAATAAGATATCAGGCAAAGTCATAGATACAGGTAGTTCGTACTCAAAATTTAGGTAAGAAATATGCAGAAGAGATAGAGATAAGCCAGAGATATCAAGTACTACCAATCAGCAATCAATCAATCAATCAATCAATCAATTTTGGTAATTTTTATGCATCATTTTCACCAACTAAAAATCATTTGGCTGCTAATTCTGGCTGCTAGCTTTAGCTTCATAGTCATAGTGGGTATGCATAACTCTGATGATTGAGTTCTTCATTGTGAAGCTAACACTCGAACTTGGTTAGCGGAGGTGGGACTAAATCAATCTAGTTGAGCCAAATGTCGATTCGGGGCCTGACGTTTCGGCAGTGATGTTCTGGCCTCATCAGACGCTGTTTATCAATTACAAAAAAACATTTGTTACATCGAATGCATTGTAACACATGTTTTTTTTTTGTTTTGTAACTAATGCACAGCCCCTGATGAGGGCAGAACATTACTGCCGAAACGTCAGGCCCCAAATCAACATTTAGCTCGACTAGATTGATTTAGTCCCACCTCCGCTGATAATTGAGGTTCGACTCCAAATTGATCTTTACGATTATTCCTTGTCATTGGGCCGTACACTCAAACTCCATCTTTCTACATCATTGTTCAGGCTCGTTGGTATCGTTGCTCGAATTCCTGGTCATTTCATAGCATATTGTAAGCGAGGAAACGATACGTGGGAGTTATGCAATGATTTGAATTTGAAGATAGTACGTGCCAACCTGACTACAGTTCTGGAACCTCACGGTGCGATATACACTAAAATCTTTCAAATGAATGAGGAATCCTCTACGCAAACAGCACCTGCTCAGCAATCATCTGAAACACAAAATTTTGCTATGAAAGTGCCTCTCAATGACTCTGATGTCACTTCTGAAGATAATTGGCGGAACAAGGGAAGTTCTGAAAAGTTTTACGGTGAATCTTAGGAGGATGAAAATAACAACTTCGAAAATTTATCGAAAATATTAGAAACTAGTGAAGCACAAACCGTTTCAATTGATGGCGAGCCGTTCCAGGTCCTCGGTTGTTATCGCTTGAATGGTGAATAGATTTATCTGTAACTGTGATATTATATTATTAAGAAGAAAACTACCGTACAAAATAATGCCGAATATTGTCAATAAAAATACTTGGCCGTGTGATAATAAGTTGCAATGTAAAAACTGTGACAAATACCATAACTGAGCAGCCTGTGATTATAGCATATTTTTTAAACAAAATGCCTGAATAAAAATTATGTATAATACTGATATTCACATTTCATTTAAAGGCTAATGCACCACACAGCATGCATGCATTTTACAGTAAAAGAATGATTGAGGATTTTTATTCATCATTTCTCAGCGTAAATACACCTTTGCGACAGAGATCCTAACCTAACATATTATTTACGCTACGGGATGAGGGAAATCAACATTGGGGGTATGACAAGCCGGAGAAAAACAATTAAGTTCAATCATTGTATTTCATTCGTTTGGCAGATGACATTACGTACGAATACACGATTTCAAAAATTATCTGCGTACTCGCTTGACAGAGATCCTAACCTAACATATTATTCACGCTACGGGATGAGGGGAATCAACATTGGAGGTATGACAAGTCGGAGAAAAACAATTAGGTTCAATCATTGTATTTCATTCGTTTGGCAGATGACATTACGTACGAATAAACGATTTCAAAAATTATCTGCGTACTCGCTTGACAGAGATCCTAGCCTAACATATTATTCACGCTACGGGATGAGGGAAACCAACATTGGGCGTATGACAAGTCGGAGAAAAACAATTAGGTTTAATCATTGTATTTCATTCGTTTGGCAGATGACATTGCGTACGAATAAACGATTTTAAAAATTATCTGCGTACTCGCTTGACAGAGATCCTAACCTAACATATTATTCACGCTACGGGATGAGGGAAACCAACATTGGAGGTATGACAAGTCGGAGAAAAACAATTAGATTCAATCATTGTATTTCATTCGTTTGGCAGATGACATTACGTACGAATAAACGATTTCAAAAATTATCTGCGTACTCGCTTGACAGAGATCCTAACCTAACATATTATTTACGCTGTATACAGGATGATGAGTATGATCCGTGGTATGATCTGATAACAATTATTCTAGAGAATACGAAGGAACGATTACTTTCGTTTGTAATTATTACTGTCGCAGCAAATTTGAATGATTGATATAAATTTATTTAAAGCTACTTCCGGTTATCATCACATGGGGGAAATCAGCCTGGGGAAATTCCCTAGGGAAAATAGTATCGGTTTTATTTTACTTTTTCCGGACGATTGGTGGAATATCAAACGTTGGAAAAGCGATATCAAACACCTACAAACGACCAACAAACGATTCCAGGGCAAATGAATCGAATTCGATAATAATTAAGGTTAATGAGGTGCCAACATCACTTAAATTCCCTAGGAAAATTTGTTTTATTAATTACTGATGATCTAATTACTATCAAACGTCGGGAATTTTATATCAAACACCTACAAACGACCAACAAATGATTAAAACAAAAATCAAGTTAATCGGGGCAGATGAGGGGCTAACTTTATGGAGCTCTATTCCTAATCAGGAAGCTAGGACTATTGCTGGAGTCTTTGTAAGGGAATTTGTTTGTCGTTACGGAACCCCTCTCGAGGTTCATACTGATCAGGGTAGAAATTTTGAATCTATTTTAATGAGTGAAATCATGCAGGTTTTAGGGATTAGGAAAACTCGTACCACTCCTCTGCATCCTCAGTCTGACGGAATGGTAGAGCGACTAAATCGTACTCTTTTGCAATATTTGACTTCTTTTGTGGACAAGAATCAACGGGATTGGGACCAATGGATTCCTCTTTTTCTTCTTTCCTATAGGTCAGCAGTTCATGAGACGACAGGACAAACCCCTGCTCGTATGCTCATGGCTAGCAATCTCAGACTTCCCTCTGATCTAGAAAAAGGCCTAATTCCTGTCCCTAATACTCTTCAATCAGATATCGGTCAGGATCTAAAGGAGAAGTTAGAAGAAATTCATAATTTTGCCAGAGGACGAATTCAGTTAGCCTCAGATCGTACAAAAGCTCGTTACGACATAAGGTCTCGAGATATTCAATTTTCAACCGGTGATATGGTTTGGCTTTTTCAACCTAGGAGAGAGACGGGTCGCTGCCCTAAACTACAGGCGAACTGGGAAGGTCCTTACGTCGTAAAAGATAAAATCAACGATGTGGTTTATAGGATTCAGCGCTCTTCACATACCAAACCTAAGGTTGTTCATTTAGATCGTTCAGCTCGGTACGAAGAGTCCCAATCTTCACACAGCGGAGAAGTTCGGAACGTTCGTTCACTACGTGCAAATTTAGAGAAATCATCGGCGGTATAGGGATAGAATGCAAGCGTTCAATTTTAAGGTTAAGGGTTTTGAGAAAGTTAGGTAGATGTCAATATTGTAAGGTTAGAAACTCTTCTGAAGTTAGCTGCTCTTATACGATAAACCAAACTTCGATAATCTCTGACTCCAAGTTCTCGGAGAATTCTGAAGACAGACTCGGAAAGAACGAGGTTCAGTCTAAACTCCGTCATAGTCAGAGAGCGCTAGTTTATTAAGTAAATAAACGAAGAAAGGCTACGAAACAAATTACTGCTTTCAGTTGAGAAATATTTTATTTACACTTCATTAAAAGACGAAATACACGATTAGGAGTATTTCTTCAACGTCGCCGTTTTGAACAGTTTAAACAAACGAAGACATATTTCGCACTCATCGGGGTTATAGAGAGAAAATTTTTCTTCCCGACACAGAGTGCATGTTGGAAGGCGGTCGTCCCCGATACAAAGCTGATGTCGTAGTAGTACTCCGAAGGAACAACTCGGGAATCTTTTAAAAGAGAATTAGGGATTTTAAATCAAGACTTAGTTAAAAGGGGGTGACTTAACAATTTTACCGGGTGAAAAGACATTGCCGACAAAACCAGCCGACGCATCCTTCAACGTAGAACTCTTCCGACCGGACGCAATAAGTCGAAGCCCAAACTCGATTAAAATACTCTTCCACGTCTCTACTGTCGTAGGGAATTCTTACTTTTTGAAAGAAAACTTCTAAATCATTGGCATCTGCGATAGTCGTAAACATCGTGGCCGAAGAGTGATGGGAACGTTGTATAATTCGGTTGCTAAGAAAGTTTGTTTCAATAAATTCGCTTTTCTTTTGTTTTTGAAATACAGATTCTCATTGGTCTTGGGCTTCTTCTTTTATTAATTCAAATGTTTAATTCTTTCTGGAAGTCGCTCTCTCGTGGACGGATTTTACACTAAAAAAAAAGGGGATCCGAACTGGCCGACTGAAAATATTTGTTAGAATTACGAATTAATCTATCAATTAAGTTTTCAGAGTTTCCTCTAAATAATATAAGAAAAGGCATCTAGCTTCCGCAGAAAAATCGGGGGAATGGAAGAAAAGACGACCCTGACCCTACCCTTTTCCTGATCTTTTAACAACAGATAAGATCGTTCCTTTTACCTCTTTTCTATCGCTCTAATCTTGTTATCATTCATTGATCTTCTCTTCAAGGAATCATCTGATTGTCAATTAAAATTCTGGGAACCTGGAGATCTTCTGTGACTCACGTCTGTCCTCCAACTCTAGGGTGTGCTGTTTTCCTGTTGTTTGATGGGCCCACCTGGAAGCGGTTCCTGATTCCCAATTCCCGTTCCCTGACCTTCCCGATTTTCCTCTACCGAATCGCGGACCGAATTCATCTCCAGGTGGCCTCCAGTTTTACAGACACACCCGGGCGATTCCAGTTTCCAGTTCTAACCTCCACTTCTGCCCGACGTGGGTGAAGATAATTCTTGTTATTCAAGATAAGAAGATCTTTTTATTGTAAAACTATGTTGTGAAAGTTCAATGTTCGGCTATCTTCTCAAGGTTTTCTATGGTTTACCTTGGGAGTAAAGGCAAATGCCGGATAGTAAGAAGAGAGGGTTTTTGAATTTTGGAGCCATAGCTCAACCACTCTCAACGAGCATCAGCTACTAGATCGTTTTCTCAGACACTCTGTCTTTTGAGAGTCGGGACGACTCTTCCCTTGGGGGGGAGTAGTGTTACAAAGGGCGAAATTACCCTTGGGTCAAAATCATAGAGGTGGAAAATTTCGGTTTTCAAATTTCTGAAAAATCAACTTCGCTTCAGAGTCAATATGATCTTTTGGAATCATATTTTCATTGTTCAGAAACCATTACGTAAGCGGGCAGTGCACGAAATTGATTATTGATCAATTCAGTGATTTTATTGAGAAAAACGGTCCAAGTGAAAATCATTTCGGGAACGTTGTTCGAAATGAAAAAGAAAATGTTTCGTCTTATTGAAATGGATCTGTCTCACGTTTTTTCAGTTCAAATTGGTACCAACAAATATTATGCTATGCGAAATTCGAGTGATAGATTATAGTTTTGGATTTTTGATGATATTGCCATAATGATGCGTATACGGCACGATTTTATGGTCGAAATTTTGATTCATTCTATATCTATGCGTCTCATTTTTTGTTTAATTCTATCCGTTTCTTGAAGCCTACTAAACTACTGTAAAAGGGATGCGGAAAATCAAACGTATTTCTCATTATTTCACGTTTTGCATCGTTCCCGGAAATGATGATGGCGTTCCCTGAATGATGGCAGTGCATGGCATGTACTTCATACGTATGAATGAATCATTTCGATTTCAAAAAAATCTTTATTGCACAAAAAATATTCATTACTAATACAATTTTTTGTATTCCGACAAATAATGAGATCATGTCAACCATTTCAAAAGTACTCAATAATTACAAGAGACCAATGAGTATGCGGTTTGAGGTAGTGTTTGAAAATATGAGATAACTATAATATAGCCTCTAGGGAAAGTAACAATCATTAGACTCTGTAAGGTGTGCACCAGTACGTACACACAATCAACTTTAATTCAAATCTGAATTGAATCAAAACCAAAATGAAATCAGAAGAACTTCAAATTTGAAAAACATAAGAAAGCAAAACAAGATTGTACAATTACTTTTCGAATATGTCAATGTCTTTGTCGAAATAATAGAACTCACGCCTTCCTTTTTTCTTCACTTCAGGGGTAGGGAGAATTTGCAAAATTTGTTCGTAATAGATATCTGACACGTCTTTACGATCAACTGTAAATACGTTAGCACAGTTGCGCTGTGACCTTAAAAAGGTAACCCTTATTTCTCCATCTTCGTCAACATTACTATTTGCAATCGCAGCATATCTGTACATTGTGTTGTTGTTTTGAGTTGGCATATTAATAAGCAGAAATGTTTCAGGATTGATTAAGTTTGGGTGTATGTTTTCTTTGTCCTGTCCATAAGATGTACCACAACCAGAATCGCAGGTATTCTCTGCGGCTTGCAGACGAGCTGATAGTGCTTGTGAATATTCCTCGTCGGAACTGCTTGAACCATATACTGCCGGATAAATGCTTTGCCTAAAAGAAGACTTCGGCTCCAGAAATTTTTCGGGAACTTCTCTATAATACTCCGTCGAATCCCCAGATTCCACCGACATTGTTTGAAGATCATTATTCTCATTAGTTATCAAAGTCTTTATTGTGACCTCTTTTAGAAATCGTCCGCTTTGGTATAATTTTATTGACACATCAGATGTTTTATGCCACGTGATTTTGGTTACTTTCATTATACCAGGGATTGCATCAGTGTTTTTTGGAAGTAACTTTTTCATGGATTCGATTTCATCATAGGCAATCCGACGGACCAAAACAGTGGAATCCGAGAACAGGTCCACGAAATCTTGAGAAGTCTTGATATCTTTGCCCATCAAGACGTGTTTATCAGCCGTTCGTTTTAATACACCGCCCACACCATCCATTGGTCCTTTTCCATGACCTGGTTCGCTAAAGAACCAAGTAGCTGTTGTTATTTGCTGGAAATCGTTCAATAATGTTTTGAGCCACAAGTGAACGTTATTGCGATTTCGATATTGACTAGTTGGACCATCTGAAAAAATGTGAAGTGTGTCAACCGAGGTGTCAACATGATCCTTGTCAGTTAATATTTTTTGTAGAATAGGCTTGACGTGAGCCCAAACGGCGTGAGCCTGATGGTCAAGATTATCACTTACAGTGGCAAATGAGAATGTTTGTATCGTATTCTCGTTGTCTTTTGCATAATAGACACCAGTATGGATTGACAATTGAACTTTAGAGGCTCCAAAATGTGTAGATTGGATTTCTTGTGCATATTTCGTCACATAATTTTCGGAGAAGTCTATTTGCATCATAATTTCGTTCTTTTCCAATTTTTCTTTAACTTCTTTCTTTTCTTTATTGTGTGCATAAATGCCGTATGCATGTTTCTTCATTTCGGGAATCGCTCTAGCTAAAGCAGTTTTTAGTTTTTGCACTGTGCTCGTGACAGATGTCTTCTTTGTGATCTTCAATACTTTTTCTTCGCCTTTGATGACTCTATCTTCCTTCGTTGATTGCCACTGGAAGTAAGTTACTGTGTCTACATTATTACCTGCATCCATGTCTGTGTCTTTACATGTTGCACAACATCCAAACATGCAGTCATAGGAAGTGATATCGCAACTGTATTCTTTCAGCAATTCTGAGGTGGACTTGGCATTCAGTTGCTTCAAAACGTGCAGTTTATTAATCATGAAATTGAAATTTTCATGTTTGACACAAAGACACGTGTCACGATCTCCCCAGGTTGGGTTAACTACCCAAAATGGTTTCTGTCTCAAAAGCGTTGAATAGGATATTCGAATTCCAGTCTGTTGAAAGAATATGGGGCGTAGATTTTTGACAGTGTCCACAAGAACACGCTTCTGTTTTTTCAGTCCATTTTTGATTAGAAAGTCTTTTTTTCCCGGACACATTCGGCTAACTTCATCACTTTCGAAAAATTGAATGATCTTTCCGCGGACTTGGGGAGAGACAACCAATGTTGGCGTTTTGCGATTAGACTTCAAAATATTTTTGGTATCCTTGTTTCTTGGTAAAAACCTCTTCGCCATGTACTGTAGACGATACTTCTTAAGAATAGCACCGCTAACGCATTTTTGGAATGCTTCTCGCTCTTTGGTATTTTTTTTCAAATTTTTTGCGTTGTCCTCTAGCTGTCTAGACAAAGCTTCGCTGAACAGAAGTTTCTTCCGCAACTGAGGTGTAACCGTACAATTTTCTAGTAAACTATTCACCTTAGTGTTAGGTGACTGTATATCATTCTTTGGTGTTCCAGTTGAAGTTTTTGCCATACTTTTATCCTGTTTTTTCAATTTTTTCCTCAAACTATCTAGTTTTTTCTTCATTTTATCCATTCGGATTCTCTGTTTCTCTATAGTTCTGTACGCCTTAGCTCGGTCTTTTCTAATTTTCTTTCTGCCAGCGTTCCTGCGTTGTAGCGAACGAGGGGTATGACTGCTTTCATTTTCGGAATCAGGGGGTGTGTTGGTTAATGTATTCGCTAATGACTTCTTTTTTTGTCGATATTTTTTAGAATTCTTCCTCCACAGTTTTCGTTGTTTCCGTTTTTCTCTTGGTGTCATATCATTTATAGATTTAGTTTTCTTTTCAGCTTTTTTTCTTTGGTAATACTCCCTGTCTTTCGCCTTTTTCAACTCTTTTTGTTCCGGAGTCATTTTGTCCAAAAACCTGCGCTTTCTGGCTTTTGCTTTTTCCTTTTGCGTAATGTACGCGACACTATTTTTATTACCTTTTTTTTTCGCAACCTTTTTTTTTTTATCATCTTCTTCAGGCCCCATGTTTGTGCAGGTTCTGAAATGAATCAACCCAAAACTACAAGAGGTTGCCTCGCAAGTCATTTTTGAAACGCAGGCGTCATTTTGGGAACGCAGGCATCATTTCGGGAACGCAGGCATCATTTCAGGAACGCCCGTCATAGTCCGGGAACGTTCCCGAAATGACCGTTCCAGAAATGACGTTTTCACCTTGATTGGTCCGAAGTTTCTATACACATTGGCGTATACGGAATTTTTTAGGTTATGTTGCAAGTGACCTCTAGTATTTGTTACGGTCGCTATGAAAATTCCTATTATTTGCATGAATGAATTGCTCGACAAGGTTCCCGTAATGACGCTGAATTTATGTACGCGGTTCAAATATGAAATTGAACTGTACTTACCAATCAAATGAATAGGTAAATTCGGAAAAACAATAGCACGCCGGCAACCTCTTCAATATCACTTCACATGGCTGCTATTCAGCGTCATCTATCTCTTCACAGGCGAAATATTTTGCCAGATTATGGTTAGGTTCACGAAATGACACACTTTTTCTCGGACAACTTTTGGAGACACACAAAGATATGATTTTTTCAAAATAAATCAAAACATTGTTATCATCGTAGAAATCATATTTAGTAGATTGTTTTCACGTAGGTAGTTATTTCTGCAGAGTTGGTGTCAGTATATTTCTTGCCATTGACATAGTCGGAAATGATACATGGAAGCGTTCCCGAAATGATATTTCGACCATATTAGATTGAATAAAAGTAAAATCGGAGTAATTTCATTGAAAAATAAATAATGTGGTGTTACCTACTATTAAGATTAATCGATCAGAGTTGAAATATATGTCAGATTTCTTGCTACTACTAGTGAAAATTCTTGCCAACTCAAATTTCCCACCTCCATGATTTTGACCCATATATTTAAACCACCCGATCTAGTAGCACCCGAAAGACATAAGACTGTAAAACTATCAAATGTTATAAAATAACGGAACCCTGTCTCTACCCAAACTCTTGTTTTATAAACAGTCTCGTTCAGGACTTCAACACGGACAGTCATTTTCAAATATAATCAATTTCCTTTCGACCATTTTATTTGTGTCTGTGAATTGCTTTATTTCGCTCAGAGACTCACGCCATCCTCTTTCTCACTGCTATTTTGCAACAATACATTAGCATGCGAATTCAAATCATCTAATCTTTTGAGCAAGCTATTGGATACGTCCTTACACTAGTTCCGAACCAATAAACCCTGTTCGGATTACAATCTTTGATACTGATTGTAGCCAAATATTTTTGATACTGATACTTGGAATCTTGATACCTAAGTTTACTATGATCTTTTTGAAATGACTTTGACCGATTATTTTCAGCAAACAACGACCGCCGACGGCATCAGCGTGTTGGGAGAGGTCGGATAAACCGTAACCGAAGTGGCCAGCAGCAGCAAAACCTGGCCCAATTTCTATATCAGCTGGCAAACTGTCGGGGATACGGAGGGAGGGGTAGAAGAAATAACACTCACAATCGAAATTACGGAAATGGCGGCAACCGACCTCTAGATTAAAGCGAAAGCGATTCGGAGGATTCTCAAATATTTCATTCTTTAAATATTTTCTTTCACACACCATTCAACTGAACGCAAAAATAAACGTAATTGTTTGGGTTCTTCGTTTCCAAAAAATTGGGAGAATTCACTGAGCCTGAGATTTCGATACCAAAACGGAAGCGGAGTTCCAGTTTTTCGATTTTTTCCAAAGTTATTTAAATAGTAAATCTCAATAATTCGAACGCAAGTTGTAAGATTTTTTTTCTTTTCTTCAAGTCATTTATCTATAAAAATCATTATGATAAATTTTGTGATAACAAAAGTAAAAAAAATCTCAAGTTGCCGTCGAATTATTGAGATAGAATATTTGAATTATACTTATAAAACAAAAACAAAAAAAAACTGAATTTCACTCCCGTTTTGATATCCGAAGTATCGTTTGACCTCGCAGTGAATTCGCCCGATAAAAAGAAAACAAAAGAAAATAAAAATCATGATATTTTTGAGTGATCGTGAATGGTGTGTAAAATAGAATATTTGAAGAATGAAATCTAATGTGCCTCCTCAACATCCATTATTATGAGCCAACATTTCTTTATACTAACCCTAGAACTACAAACCCATCTTTCCTACCTTTAAACTACAAACCGGGGTAAATATTTACCCCACGTGTTTCTTGTTCGTAAAATCGTTCTGAAAGCAGTAATGAGACTCGTAAGTACATGAATCTCTTCATTTTTTCATGCATAAGAGAATAGTAAAAAGCAATTTCAATTTCATTGAAGTTTAGTCGGTGAAAAATCGATTCAAATACCTGAAGGTGCTGGAAAACCGCAAAAATGTCATTTTCACAAAGTTTAGCTGGGGCAGATATGTACCCCGGTTTGTAGTTCTAGGGCTAATATTCGGCCAATATTGATAAAATAATGATATCAGTTATTCTTTAAACTTATATTTTGACATTGTATTTCACATGATTTCTACACTAATATTTGACCAATTTTCATGAAATAATAATATTAGTTCTTCTTCAAACTTATATTTTTACATTTTAATTTACATGTATACGAATAAGACGATTTTTTTAACGAACAATTTTTGTTGATTTCTTTTTGACGAATTTATTTTGTGAGGCAGTTCAAGTTCGAATTAAAAAATCGGTACGGAAATTGCTCACTATACAGAGAAAACGAACTTCTTGAATCAAAAAAATATCGTTTGACTCAAAGAAATCTGCTTTCATTAAGGTAAAAAATAACTATCTGGACCAAAGAATACTTCCCAAGAATGTCCCATATTTTTACGATTTTTTTTTATACGAGTCATACACGTTGAAAACTAGGGCTCTATATTTTTTAAATGAATCGTAAGTATACATACAGGGTGATTTTTTTTAATCGCCCCAGGCGATTATCTCGAAAACTAGAGTAGATAGAAGAAAAAGTTTCATACAAAACTTGGAGGGTTTCGAGAGGAAAAGAACATGGTACGGTCATATTTTTTTGTAGGTGGAGGCGCTGAGCTGCGGTGAAGGTCACCTTGTTTTTTTTAAATGGAATGGTATTTTTTTTCCAAGAATCTGAAAGAGCATCAAATTCCGCGTCAAAAACACCCCAACACATATGGTCCAAAGTTGGTGGTTTATGAGATAAGACCCGGGCAAGTTCGGTCCAAGGAGGACGTCCAAATTACATAAATACCATTCTTACGTCTTCTCGAAAGTGTCTGAGATACTTTTCGACTTCGAGTTGTCAAGATAAGGTACAAGGTATTAGGTCGAATAAGTTGATTTCGGGTGAGGTAAAATCAATCAATTTGATTAATAACGTTATTAGCGTGATTGTCATTATCGGGTTCAATCATTCTGTACCCGCTTTCAATTCTTATTTACCACGTACATTTCATTCTGTGATACATTTTTCCCCGGCTACATCTCATAGTAGCTCCTGGTCTGTTTATCATTCACTCTTTACTCGGTATGTTTTGATCCGCTCATCATACCCGACACGAGTCCGCCGAAGAATGTATCACAGAGTAAAATGTACGTGGTAAATAAGAATTAAAAGCGGGTACAGAATGATTAAACCCGGTAATGACAATTACGCTAATAACGTTATTAATCAAATTGATTGATTTTACCTCACCCGAAATCAACTCATTCGACCCTAATACCTTATCTTGACAACTCGCAGTCGAAAAGTATCTCAGACACTTTCGAGAAGACGTAAGAATAGTATTTAAGTAATTTAGACGTCCTCCTTGGACCGAACTTGCCCGGGTCTTATCTCATAAACCACCAACTTTGGACCATACAGGGTGAATTCCTATCGTCCGGCCACTAAGAGTCGAGTTGAAGCGGCCACGCTCCGAGTGCACTTGAGCGCCGGCAATTTTTTGCCAGGCAGCCAACTTGCGAAATGTGGATCGTATGGAGCGTATGCATAGCAGAAGACATATCGCAATTCGAGTATTAAAATGGCGTCACGTGTATGGATGCGGCAATCGATCGCGATGTATCTAACCTCCAATATTTTAACTGAAGTAAGTGTACCAATGACCGATTCTGAATACTCACGTTAGACAAATCAGTTGCTAGAAACTCAGAGAATACGAATTGATTTTTTTTGACGATTTGAGAGCTCAGGAATGAGAAGGAATCATTGAATAGGGTTGATAAACCGAAAAGCGTCAGTCACTGGTACACTCACCTTGATTAAACACGTTCACCCATCCTGCCCGATTCAGATTTAGAAATAATAAGCTCGTCAACAGATTACCTTGCCTACAGAAGCTCGGTCTGGTATGTATCTGGCTAGCTGGACGTTGAAAATTCACGGGAAGATAATTAACAGGTGATAAAACATCGCCCCACGTGGAGAATGATTTTTATGAAAAGAGGGATCATTTACTCGAGATAAAATTTAGAATTTCTTCATTTTCATTGACAACGGGGCACAAGAAGCGTTTATCCTGATAGACTGGCTCGCCGCCTAGAGATATTTTTCAAAACGGAAATTCATCGAAGAATAATTACAAGGTGATAAAACTTCACCCCACGACGATATGAAATAATTTAAACAAGACCAAGTATCATTTGCTAAAGATGAAAGTTATTTTATTCATTTTTATCGACATCAACGCAGGGCATAACACCGATCAACGAACCGTGTATCCCGATAGAATTCTCACAATTCATGGGAATTTTTCAAAAGTCCACCCTTCTGCGGCAGCACAAAAACCCAGGCGATCATAAAAGTGATCAGTCGCACGTTAGATCTGTTGGCGGGTGAAGTCGTTGGACAGATAGATGATCCTCGCTCGCAGATCGTCCAGATCTTCAATTTGCGTCTGATAGAAGAGACTCTTGATCCTGGCCCAGAAGTAATAACCCTGTGGCGACAAGTCAGGCGACCGTGTGCCACTGTGGTGTGAAGTGGCGCCCCATCCTGCTGCAGGATGATCGGTAGACCCTGCAGTTTTTGAAGCAAGTATTGGTCCAATGTAAACAAACTGAATGCCACCTCTAATCCGGCCAGCTAGCTATGATCATTCGACTTTAAGCACGTAAGTTTCTTCGATGCAAATGAGAATTATTCAAAATTGAAAATAACTTCAGCAGCAAAATACATCTGATTGAATAAGAATGTTATTATTTTGAACTTCGATTGACAAGATCCTGAGTCATTATTGCTCGCAACTCTCTTATAAAATCAAAATATTATCATCGTCTCTATTTCAACTGAATAGGTGAAACATGGACTCGATATACGCTCGCAGTTCAGGGACAATTTCGCCGTGAAGCATCTGCAAATATTTCTCCCCAGTCAAATTCTCATTGATAAACTTCGGGCCAAGAATTCTGCCGTTAATTAGTCCTACCTAGACGTTCAACTTTTGGGGATATTGCGATCGAACGTGGATAGATTCGTACGGATTGTTGACCGACCATATCCGGACATTTTGTCGATTCGGACTACCGTGGGGGACCATTATGGATTCGTTGCTGAAAATGGCTAGTTTGTCATCGTCTGTCAGTCTACAATTCGGTCGAGTATGTTTGACGTGAGGAACGTCTAGGCAGCCTGTCTCATTCAGTTTCCGGATCGTTGTCTGAATCGTGGAGCTACCTACCAGGGATTGGACGATCAGGGAACTCAGTGATCCCGGATGCGTCTATCACTTTCACTCAACCAAGCTCGACGACACCAATCAAATTTCGCCGCCACAGTGTATTTGTCTTTATTTGCCAGCTTTCGATGCGAAGGGAATTATTTACAGTTCTGTCGACTATCGTTATACTTATACTAATGCTTATTCACTTATTCACAGTTCATTTCATTGTCCAATAGAAGATTTCACCATTTATAATTTATCCTCAGTATCATCGATCATTCAATATTCACAATTTATCCTATTTATACAATATTCAGAACAATAAACAACTCTTTATCAATAATATTATTATTATCACCTATTTATTATTTAGAATTACGCTATCGATTGTGAAAATTATAGTTTATTGAGAATCTTGGAAATCGTGCTATTTTTGACCAATTCATGCTCTACACTCAAAGTAAAGTATTGGACCTGTGAATCATGGATTTGTTTGCAATTGGGCGTTTGAAAACAGGACTACTGCTGGAGCAGACTTGACTCCAAATTTTGGGCTGAGGTGAAGACTCGTGATATTCAAATCCATGAATAATAAATCAAGTTAGTTGATCTAGCGGATGAGCCTACGGTGACACTGGAACCGATGATGATTATCCTCTGTAGCCCAAAAGTTTCCCAGGGAACCAAAAAGAATTAGAACGAAGAATGAAGTATGCCAAAAACCGAATTCACACGAATTAAATAGATTTGAAAAGAATTGTGTGGCAATTCTTTTTAATTTCAACGAATTTACGTACAAAAGTTTCAAATTTTGTTCAATTCCGTTTATCACATAATCTCAATCCGTTTTGGTTTACTGGGTTGGCTTCAAACGATCCGCGTAGCTTTTGTTTTACACTCGTGTCTCCAGAACGTTTCAGTGACTATGTGAGGTCAATTCATTTGTTTTTTCGTTGTTTGGTTGTTAAGTGAACCAACAATCTTTGTTAACAACGAAATTAGATGCCAAGCCACTTATTCAACGCCATTTTTGGACTAGATCGGCTATTACCGGCAATAATATCCAAAGTTTATTTGAAAGTAGGAAAATTGAGAGAATACATTCGCGAAAAATAATACGATTTCCAAGATTATCGATAAACTATCATTTTCACAATCGATAGCGTAATTGTAAATAATATAGGTGATAATGATAATATTATTAATAAATTGGTAATTCGTCATAAAGAGTTGTTTATTGTTGTGAATATTTTATAAATAGCATAAATTGTAAATAATAAATAATCGATAATACTAAGGATGAATTATAAATAGTGAAATTTTCTATTGGACAATAAAATAAGCTGTAAATAAGTAAATAGCGTAAATAAGTGAATAGTGATAGAATATTAGAACGATAGTCGATAGAACTGTGAATAATTCCCTTTGCATCAAAAGATGGCCAATAAAGACAGATACACTGTGGCGGAAAAACTTGATTGGTGTCGTCGGGCTTGGTTGGGTGAAAGTGATAGACGCATCAGGGATCACTTCGCCGCTGAGTTCCCTGATCGTCCAATCCCTAGTCGGTCCACGATTCAGACAACGATCCGGAAGCTGAACGAGACAGGCTGCCTAGACGTCAATCACGTCAAACACACGAGACCGACTCGTAGACTGACGGACGATGACAAACTAGCTATTTGTCTCTCCTTCGAGGACAATAATAGGACCAGCACGAGGCGGGTAGCGCAGGAACTTGGATTCGCTCAGTCCTCGGTTCTGAAGGTGTTGCACCAGCATAAATACTTCCCCTATAAACTGTTCCGGGAGCAGGAATTATATCCTGGTGATGATGAGCACAGGATGAATTTCTGTGAAATTATGACCCAGCGCATCGATGAGGAGCCTGGACTTGTGCGTAGGATCTGTTTCACCGACGAATCTACAATGGTCCTCCACGGTAGTCCGAATCGCCAAAATGTCCGGATATGGTCGGTCGCTAATCCGTAGGAGTCCATCCGCGTTCGATCGCAGTATCCCCAGAAGTTGAACGTCTGGGTAGGACTGATTGACGGCAGAGTTCTTGGCCCGAAGTTCATTAATGGAAATTTGACTGGGGAGAAATACTTGCAAACGCTGCATGACGAAATTGTTCCTGATCTGCGAGCGATCCAGGGAAATGTACGCTTGTATATCGAGTTGAAACCATCTTTTACCTATTTAGTTGAAACAGAGACGATGATGATATTTTGATTTTATGAGACAGTTGCGAGCAATAATGACTCACGATCGTATCAATCGAAGTTCAAATTATAATATTCTTTCATCGGATGTATTTTGCTGTCGAAGTTATTCAATTTCCAATACTTTTCATCTGCATCGCAGGAACTTACGTGTTTGGACTCGAATGATCGTAGCTAGCTGGCTGGATCATTCTGAGGTTGCATTCAACTTGTTTTCATTCGATCAATACTTTTTTCCAAAAACAGGGTCCACCGATCATACTGCAGCAGGATGGGGCACCACCTCATTCCACACTGGCAGTCCGGGCATATTTAGACGCCGAATTCCCTGGCCAGTGGATTGGGCGTTTCGGCCCAACACCGTGGCCGGCTCGGTCACCTGACTTGTCCCCACTGGACTTCTATTTCTGGGGCAGGATCAAGAGTCTCCTGTATCAGACCCAGATTGAAGATCTAGACGACCTGCGAGCGAGGATCATCCATCTGTCCAACGACTTTACCCGCGAACATATCCATCGCGCGACTGATCATTTTTATGATCGTCTCGGTTTTTGTGCTGCCGCAGAAGGGTGGACCTTTGAAAAATTCCTATGAATTGTGAAAAACCGTTGATCGGTGTTATGCCCTGCATTGATGTCGATAAAAATGAATAAAATAACTTTCATCTTTAGCAAATGATACTTGGTCTTGTTTAAATTATTTCATATCGTCGTGGGGTGAACTTTTATCACCTTGTAATTATTCTTCGATGAATTTCCGTTTTGAAAAATATCTCTAGGCGGCGAGCCAGTCTATCAGGATAAACGCTTCTTGTGCCCCGTTGTCAATGAAAATGAAGAAATTATAAATTTTATCTCGAGTAAATGATCCCTCTTTTCATAAAAATCATTCTCCACGTGGGGCGATGTTTTATCACCTGTTAATTATCTTCCCGTGAATTTTCAACGTCCAGCTAGCCAGATACATACCAGACCGAGCTTCTGTAGGCAAGGTAATCTGTTGACGAGCTTATTATTTCTAAATCTGAATCGGGCAGGATGGGTGAACGTGTTTAATCAAGGTGAGTGTACCAGTGACTGACGCTTTTCGGTTTATTAACCCTATTCAATGATTCCTTCTCATTCCTGAGCTCTCAAATCGTCAAAAAAAATCAATTCGTATTCTCTGAGTTTCTAGCAACTGATTTGTCTAACGTGAGTATTCAGAATCGGTCATTGGTACACTTACTTCAGTTAAAATATTGGAGGTTAGATACATCGCGATCGATTGCCGCATCCATACACGTGACGCCATTTTAATACTCGAATTGCGATATGTCTTCTGCTATGCATACGCTCCATACGATCCACATTTCGCAAGTTGGCTGCCTGGCAAAAAATTGCCGGCGCTCAAGTGCACTTGGAGCGCGGCCGCTTCAACTCGACTCTTAGTGGCCGGACGATAGGAATTCACCCTGTATGTGTTGGGGTGTTTTTAACGCGGAATTTGATGCTCTTTCAGATTCTCAAAAAAAAAAATACTATTCTATTTAAAAAAACCAAGGTGATGTTGTATCTGGTTTACCTCCCAGTAGGGGGATATGGGTAGTTCCCGGAGGAAAGGAATAAAGGTCCTCACACTTAGTTACGAGGGTGGTATAACTGGTAACAGTTTGAGTATATTTATTTGAAAGAAATCGGGTGGATGTTATACAAAGAAGTTGTTCCTGGCACTTGCCGTAGTTTGAGTCTTAATTACAATCAGGGCTCGGCCCAGTACTAACGTAGCTTCGGCTACCGACTCTTTCAGACACACTGTCCGACTAACTGACTGACTCATTAATCCTTTCCCTAGCCCAAATCCGGGCCTTATAATAACATGCATCAACTAGGTCAGAAGTATGCAATACGACTGCCTTGCTGATGCATGCGAATTCTCTACTATTGCGTGCTGTGGTGTAGGCCTTACGAAATTGGGGTGCTGGCTCAGCTATTGCCACAACAGTGACCTTCACCGCAGCTCAGCGCCTCCACCTACAAAAAATATGACCGTACTGTTCATACACAAATGCAAATTGTGTTGGACACTATAGAAGGCCGGTTCGCGATTATGCAGGGTACAGGTGCCACGGGTTTTAGTGTAGAGGGTAAAAAAGGAAGCTTGATTTTAGATACGAACGCTTCATGTTTTGGTTTCTTACAAATTCCAAATCGCGCGTGTGTTCTAAGGGTGTTTCTAACGGCGACTGACTCGTAAGCACAAAATCAACAGAAAAAAAAAGGGGTGGGGGTACTCGCACTTTGTCCAAGCTACTGGGTCCATCTAGAGTTAAGTGCGCGAACCCTCAACCGCTATGAATCGGTTCCCACAACACGTACCATGTTCTTTCCCCCTCGAAACCCTTCAAGTTTTGTACAAAACTTTTTCTTCTATCTCCTCTAGATTTCGAGATATTCGCCTGGGGCGATAAAAAAAAATCACCCGGTATACTGTGCGCGTGTGATCGCGAGGAAACCGAGCGCTGACCGAACTATAGTTCGACCAACACACGCTTGCGTTGTGTACGTGAGGTTCTGCTCGCCACACTGCGAGGGACTGCCAAGTCGAGCTCACGTACGCAACACAAGCGTGTGTTGTCGAAACATAGTTCGGCCAGCGTGTGGTGGCTCTCCCGATGAAATATACATATACAGGGTGATTCACACTGAATAGAAAATATTTTAGGGGCGTATTCCTTATGAAAACCTAAGAATAAAAGTCCTTAGCGAAAACTTCGAGGCACCCTTAGTTTTCGAGTTATTAATTATTTCGTTCGACCAATGAACGAGCGAGTACGGTCATTGAATAGTGCCGGATCAAGCAGGTGCGATGAACAGGTCCCCCGTCATATGAGCTACCGAAATCGATTTTTTAAATTTCATTTCCAAGGTCCGATATCTCTCGCCACCGAATTCACAGTACCTATCTGATGCGCACTGTACGTGCCGAGTTCCAGGTCGACGGAAACATTTTTCCGCCGCCCAGGTGCCGCGCTTAGTGGTTTTTACCATCCTGATCGACGGAGCGGTTTTTCCCGCCGCCCGGATGCCGCGCTTCGGGATTTTTGCCATCCTGGTCGACGAAGACATTTTTCCCGCCATCCACGTGCTGCGCTTCGGGATTTTTACCGTCCAGGTCGACGAACCGGTCTGGTCCGTCGCCTAGGGGCCGCGCTTCGAGGTTTTCGCCAACCTGGTCGACAAAACCTCTCCGTCAACCAGGATGGTGAAAACCACAAAGCGCAGCACCTAAACGGTCAAAAAATCCGTTCCGTTGACCAGGATGGCAAAAAACCACGAAGCGCGACCCCTGGACGGCGGCAAAAACCTCTCCATCGACCTGGATGGCGGAAAAAACCTCGCTGTCGACCTGGACGGCGAAAATCCCGAAGCGGGGCACCTGGGAGGCGGAAAAAATCTCTCCATTGACCAGGATGGCGAGAACCCCGAAGGCCAGCACCTGGATGGTGGACCAAACCTGTTCGTCGACCTGGACGGTAAAAATTCCGAAGCGCAGCACGTGGACGGTAGAAAAAATTTCTTCGTAGACCATGATGGCAAAAATCCCGAAACGCGGCACCTGGATGACGGGAAAAATCTCAACATTGACCAGGACTGCGAAAATTCCGAGGCGCGGCACCTGGACAGTCGAAAAAACTCTCGGTCGACCTGGACGTCGAAAATCCCGGAGCGAAACACCTGGACGACGGAAAAAAAATCGCCCCGTCGACCAGGTTGGCGAAAACCTCGAAGCGCGGCACCTGGACGGCGGAACAAACCTGTCCGTCGACCTGGACGGTGAAAATCCCGGAGTGCAGCACGTGGACGGCGTAAAAAATGTCTCCGTTGACCAGGATGGTAAAAATCCCGAAGCGCGACACCTGGGCGGCGGAAAAATGTTTCCGTCGACCTGGGACTCGGCTCGTACAGTGCGCATCAGATAGGTACTGTGAATTCGGTGGCGAGAGATATCGGACCTTGGAAATGGAATTTAAAAAATCGATTTCAGTAGCTCATATGACGGGGGACCTGTTCATCGCACCCGCTTGATCCGGCACTATTCAATGACCGTACTCGCTCGTTCATTGGTCGAACGAAATAATTAATAACTCGAAAACTAAGGGTGCCTCGAAGTTTTCGCTAAGGACTTTTATTCTTAGGTTTTCATAAGGAATACGCCCCTAAAATATTTTCTATTCAGTGTGAATCACCCTGTATACTACTGTCGGCGCAAAAAGGTTTGGCCCCTCAATTCAAGTGATCATAACTTCTAGAAAAAAAAATGATTCGGCATAGAATCAAAGACTGTCGTAAAGCGCCGAGTTTTCTGCGTCTAATGATTATTCCGAAATTTCGATTGAAAAATCACGTGAGCTGCTATGATCTTCTTAGGGTTGAAAAACGTAGTTTTCACGGAGACTTTCAGTGTAAGTTGATTTCAACTCGTCACCGTTTGTCTGAAAAGAGCACTAAAAATCTGCAAAAATTCAGAAAGATTCCCGAACCATCGACGAACATAACTGCGCTTTTGAATTTGGAAAATGTTCAAAAACCTGCACACCAGGTGAAAAAAAGTCCGATGATGTGATTCGGCGAACGGCTTGGCACAGGCGAATCTGAGCTAGCTCAAAATTTTCGTTGAAACATACACTATTTGATTCCGTAATTAGTTTCTGGCTCACAATACTAATCTTGCTGTCATCGGCGTCGATAGTTTTTCTAAATAGTGAGGGGCTTCGTGTGCCTGAGTCGCGATATTCGTCGCTGTATTTCCCCTCGTCCCTCCCGCCGGCCGACGCAATTGTTGCTAGCGGTCCTTGTTTTACTATGTACGTGTGTACACGGACGGCGAGAAACAATTGCGTCTTCGGTATACTATATGTGTGTATGAGGACCGCGAGCAACAATTCTGTCGGCAGGCGGGAGGGACGAGGGGAAATACAGCGACGAATATCGCGACTCAGGCACACGGAGCCCCTCGCTATTCAGAAAAACTATCGACGCCGATTACAGCAAGATTAGTATTGTGAGCCAGAAATTAATTACGGAATCAAATAGTGTATGTTTCAACGAAAATTTTGAGCTAGCTCAGATTCGCCTGTGCCAAGCCGTTCGCCGAATCACATCATCGGACTTTTTTTCACCTGGTGTGCAGGTTTTTGAACATTTTCCAAATTCAAAAGCGCAGTTATGTTCGTCAATGGTTCGGGAATCTTTCTGAATTTTTGCAGATTTTCAATATTCTTTCCAGACAAACGGTGACGAGTTAAAGTTAACGTACACTGATAGACCCCGTGAAAACTACGTTTTCCAACCCTTCGGAGATCATAACAGCACACGTGATTTTTCAATCGAAATTTATGAATAATCATTAGACGCAGAAAACTCGGCGCTTCACGAAAGTTTTTGATTTTTTGCTGTATCATTTTTTTTCTAGCAGTTATGATCACTCGAGTTGAGGGGCCAAACCTTTTTGCGCCGACAGTAGGGCTGTACGGTTTAACCAGCTTAACCGGCCAAAACGGTTAGCCTGGTTAATTAACCGACGGCTTAACCGGTTAACCGGCCAAGTCAGCCGAACGTTTAACCGGCTAACCGGCCAAGACGGTTAACCGGTTAACCGCGGTCAAAGGTTACACCAGCCAAAATTTTTTTCCAATTTGAGTATCCAAAAATGTTCGAAATTTTCAAAATTTCGAAAAAAGTTTTTCATCGGTTTAACCGTTGACCGCAGTTAACCGGTTAACTGTCTTGGCCGGTTAGCCGGTTGAACGTCTGGCTGACTTGGCCGGTTAACCGGGTAAGCCGTCGGATTAACCAGGTTAACCGTCTTGGCCGGTTGAGCTGGTTAAACCGTACAGCCCTACCCCTAATATTCTCCTGGGCAAGGCCTTAGTTACAAACAGACATGGCATAGCACACGCGTACGTGATAAACTCGGAAGAATCACCTGCAGAGCTAGCACGACCTACGGTAACACTAGAAGAAGTCACCGAACTCGGAGCCGCTGAACTACGACTACCACCACAGTCAGCTGATAACTCACATGTCCTACTGACGAAAAACGGAGGAAATAGAACAAAGGACAGTACCCGAACATTAAACTTTCCCCAGAACCACGACGCAAAACGACTTGATATTTTGAAACAAAATCTGAGACTCGACCACTTGAATGACGAAGAGAAACAGTCAATAACCAAATTAGCGATTGAATACAACCACCTTTTTTTCCTACCAGGAGATAAGCTGGCATGCACGCAACTAATTAACCATACTATCCCCACAACCGACGACACGCCATTACATACAAAACAGTATCGCTACCCAAAAAAACATAAAGACGAGATTGACAAACAAGTATCGAAACTACTCGAACAAAACATCATCAAACATTCTTGTTCCCCTCCTAACTCACCGGTATGGATAGTCCCTAAGAAATCCGAGCAGAACGGAGAAAAAAAATGGCGAATGGTGATCGACTTTCGAAAATTGAACGAAAAAACAATTAGTGACTCCTACCCACTACCGAATATCGTGGACATACTGGACCAGCTAGGATCAGCTAAATACTCCTCAACATTTGACCTGGCCTCTGGGTTTTACCAGATACCAATGCACCCTGACCACAGCCCGAAGATTGCTTTTTCCACTCCGCACAAAAAACGCCCCATCGACCTTTCAACGCTTGATGGATCAAATTCTTTCCGGTTTGCAAGGCAACCAAATTTTTGTTTACCTGGATAATAGGGTGATTTAGAACTTCTACAACAGCGGGAACAGGCAGGTTCCTTATCGAATTCTAAGACGAAATTTCCTTTACGAAAACTCTCTGAGACCAAGGGTTCTCGAGTTATTAAGGATCGCGATTGACCAATCAGAGCACTTATCCGTCACAGTGATAGTGCCGGCTTGAGAGCGATTTTCAAGCAGTGCCCCGTGGCATCCGCTATTCTTACCATTATTCAATTTGATCAGTAGTTCGGATTATTATCCGATTTTATCAGTAGTTCCGATCGTCCAGGTCGATCGCACCGTAGATCCGGGTGTCCAGGTCGATCGAACCACGGTCCCGGTCGTCCAGGTCGTCCAGGTCGATCGGGCCGTGGCTTCCGCCGTTCAGGTCCCATCCGACGGAGTTTCGGTGGTCCAGGTCCGATCCGACGTAGATCCGGGTGTCCAGGTCGATCAAACCATGGTCCCGGTTGTCCAGGTCGATCGCACCATGGTTTCGGTCGTCCAGATCGATCGCACCGTAGTTCCGGTCGTCCAGGTCGATCGGAACGTGGCTTCCGGTCGTCCAGGTCGATCGGAACGTGGCTTCCGCCGTCCAGGTCCCGACCAACGTAATTCCGGTCGTCCAGGTCAATCGCACCGTAGTTCCGGTCGTCCAGGTCGATCGAGCCATGGTTCCGGTGTGACCCGATTGTGTGTTCCGGTGTGTTCCGGTGTGACCCGATTGTGTGTTCCGGTGTGTTCCGGTGTGACCCGATTGACCTGGACAACCGGAATTACGTTGGTCAGGACCTGGACGGCGGAAGCCATGGTCCGATCGACCTGGACGACCGGAACTACGGTGCGATCGATCTGGACGACCGAAACCATGGTGCGATTGACCTGGACAACCGGGACCATGGTTCGATCGACCTGGACACCCGGATCTACGTCGGATCGGACCTGGACCACCGAAACTCCGTCGGATGGGACCTGAACGGCGGAAGCCACGGCCCGATCGACCTGGACGACCTGGACGACCGGGACCGTGGTTCGATCGACCTGGACACCCGGATCTACGGTGCGATCGACCTGGACGATCGGAACTACTGATAAAATCGGATAATAATCGGAACTACTGATCAAATTGAATAATGGTAAGAATAGCGGGTGCCACGAGGCACTGCTTGAAAATCGCTCTCAAGCCGGCACTATCACTGTGACGGATAAGTGCTCTGATTGGTCAATCGCGATCCTTAATAACTCGAGAACCCTTGGTCTCAGAGAGTTTTCGTAAAGGAAATTTCGTCTTAGAATTCGATAAGGAACCTGCCTGTTCCCGCTGTTGTAGTAGTTCTGAATCACCCATAGTCATTTACGCAAGATCACTGGAAGAACACACTATCAAATTCCAAAAACTGATGCACAGACTTTCAAATCTGGCCTAACTTTACAACCCGAGAAATGCGAATTCCTACGAAAGGAGGCCACTTACCTGGGACATTTGATAACAAAAGACGGTGTCAAGCCGAACCCAGACAAAATAACAGCAGTTAAGGACTATCCAGTTCCCAAAAACGCTAAGCAAATTAAACAATTCATAGGACTTATAAGCCAGGATAGGAGATTTATCCCCAAAATGTCGGAAATTGCAAAACCCATCAACAATCTCCTCAAGAAAAATACTCCATTCCTTTGGACGTCCGAGCACCAACATGCTTCCGAAACGTTACGTGACTACCTTTGTAACGAGCCAATACTTCAGTACCCTGACTTCGAAAAACCCTTCGTATGAACCATGGATGCTGCAAACCATGCAGTAGGTGCGGTTCTCAGCCAAGGCAAAATCGGCGAAGACTTACCGATCGCTTACGCATCCAGAGCATTACAAAAAGCCGAAACTAATTACTCAACAACAGATAAAGAATTATTGGCCATTATCTTCGCAGTAAAACACTTCAGACCTTATCTATACGGACGAAACTTCACATTAGTAACAGACCACAGACCACTCCTTCGGCTCAATAACGTGAAAGACCCAACGTCACGCTTGCTGTGCTGGCGACTAACACTCGACGAATACTCTTACGATATAGTTTACAAAAAAGGAAAACTGAACGCGAACGCAGATGCGCTATCTCGAAATCCACCCACAGAGACACGCCAGATACTACCTTCAACTTCTAAACGTCTACGCAGTACCGATGAATCCAATAACCCTACGCTAGTTAAACGAACCAAAAACTGCCAGACTACAACTACGGAGACATCAACGACTCCGGAACGCTCAGACGCCGAAATGACCTCTAAGAAACCAACGAAAAGACAAAGGAACAGCGACTCATCTAATAACCCTGCCCGACGCAAACCACGTATAAGTTATTCAGCTGAATCCTCGAACTCCTCAACGGACTCAAATACACAGGCAATTACCACGAACAGTGGAATTACCAAACGCGCGAGAACCACTGAATCATCGCAATGTTCAGCACCGCGAAAAAAATACGCATATGATCGATCAAACTCGTCAGAATTCACACGCGGCTCTGCAGAATTGAATATAAACAAATCTGATAAACGACATCGTGAGACACAGTTATCAGGTAACCCAGCACCGCGAAGAAGGCCGCACGTAGATAACCCCTCAGATTCCACAGATGACTCAAACAGCCAGGTATGCGGCCTTTGCAAACGGAATGTCATAGCTCCGCCTGACATTACCAAAATAATTAACAAACAGACCCAGGAACAAGATATAAACATTACATCCACAGACGGAAAAACTGAACGAAAACTCCCTAAAATTCATACTGACCGCAGCGCAACGAACCAAAACGAACCACTGGAGAACCAACCTGGAACATCGAAGGGTACAGGACACGCACCCACCTACAGCCAATTTCTAGTAGAGTTGGATTACCTACCACTGACACGCAACAGACACATTAAAGAAATACACGCGGACCTACTAACGCGAAAGGATAACCTCGCCCACTGCATCTCAGCAGACTGCGCAGCGTCCCAAGGAATTGCAGACCAAATGGTGAAACGCGGCCTTATACAACGTAAACGCTTGAGAGAACAACAACCGAAAGTCTCAGACATAATCGCTTTTACGTACCCGCGACGTACAATCTACAACCTAGTCACAAAAAAACAACACTTCAATAAACCCACGAGAGAAACCATGTACAGTAATGCCACTCAATAGTCAACTCTTCGGGACCTCCATGCCCCTTAATAGTCCACGTCCCCACCCAGAACATTGAACTCACACATACGCGTAGTCTGGTACCCTAGTGAGCCGCGCCAGAGCCACCACGACTTATACGTTGAACTACGTTAGCATGTAGACAATTTCATCATATTATGACTATTTTTCATTTTTAGTGAGCCGAATTCTAATTGCACATCTATTATGTAACCAGCGTTCCAAATTCAGTCCACTTTCGGTGATCAAAACGTAATTTATGGGAAAGATTGTAGTAAAATATACGATATAGTAACTGATACTTTATTGAAATGGTAGAGTTAGAGACGTGACAGGTATCCGCGGATGTAAACGCTCTGTTCGGAGATCCTTGCTCAACTGAACTGCCCGAGCGGGTCGAGGTGCGAGGTGTTTATCGTAGTGCCCGCTACTAATCCGGACGTTATTGCTTGTATCGGTCGGAATGGCTAGACGCTGCTCGAAGTCGCTAGCCACCTCGAATATTCCTCTCACATTCGGCCATACTGACTCCTTTAGTCGTCCTCGACTCGCACCTGTAATGTTTGATAACAGAGCAAAATTTCATGAGTCGCTCAATAGAGGTGGGGGCTGAGCACCCCCTTCAGTCCGACCCGACCCTGGCGATCGGAGGGATCAATTCCGGCCGACAAGGATGGGTCATTCCCTCATGGATACCAGATTCTAATGCTCTAGGAAGGGATAGGTTTATTTAGGACGTCAATTGGATTGGTCCAAGCCTCCGCCTAAGATCTTGACCGAATGGGGTTGACCACCCCCGCATTCGCAAGATCTGTCGACTTGGCCCATGGTCCAGCCTCCGCCTAGGGTCTCGATCGCATGAGATTGACCAGATCTCATTCGCGAGACCCGTGAACTTGGCTGTTGGTCCAGCCTCCGCCTAGGGTTCCACACAGTGTGAGACCGACCATTTTCTCACACGGAACCCGTCGACTCGGCCTACAGTCCTTGTAGGACTTGATAATTGTAGATATACTCACTAATCACGCTGAGTGGCGTCGAATGTGACCCATCTACGCAAACTGTCCACTGCTACTACTCTGCGCTGGTTGGGAGATTTCCTGAGATCACGGAGATCCTGCACCTCGTACCGATCGTTTGGTAGTACCCCAGTTACTCTGAACGGGCCTTTTGCCTTAGCGACCAGCTTCCGACTCTCCCCGGTGGCAGGTGGGTTGGACGCCACCATCACTACGTCGCCTACAGCATATCGAGGTGCTTTGAACCTCCGAGCATCGAATCTCCTCTTCTGCTCTGCCTGCTCAACCTCAGTGGAGCTACTTGCTGCTTCGCGCAACTCCTTCAAGTTGACCTGATCCAGGGCGTCCTGAATCCCCGACAACAGTTTCGCATCTGCAGGACTGCGTGGTTTGTACCCCAACAGAAGCTGGACAGGAGTCATCCTCGTTGTTCTGTTGGTTGTGCAGTTGATCGCGCTCTGAACCCTTTTGACATTGTTGTCCCAAAGGTCTTCTGATTCTCCTGCACACGTCGTTGCTAGGGAACTGAGTACAATGCGATTCATCCTCTCGCATTGCCCATTTGCTCGGAGCGTCGCCACTGCGTTTAGGATATGCTTAATTCCGTACTCCGTACAGAAAGCTTTAAAGGAGTGCGACGTGAAGGCACTGCCCCTGTCACTTATAATACGCGTCGGTACACCGAACAGCGCGAATAGCTGATCAAGGGCTTTTATCACGCCTTTCGTGGATGTGTCTCGTACCGGTTCAAGAACACAGAACTTCGTGAATCCATCAACTATTGTCAGTATTTGGGAATTTTTGTGTTTGCTCTTTATAAACGGCCCGACGTGATCTAGGTGAATCGTATGAAAGGGGATTGGTGTTTTCTCGATCGGGTGCAAGAACCCGGGCTTGCGTCCCGCCATGGACTTGTGATAGAGACAATTGAGACAAGCATTGACGTATTTAGAGACAAATTTTCTCATCCCCTTGAACCAGTAGTTTTCTCGTACTTTTTCTAAGGTCTTCTCGATTGCAAAATGACCTTGATCATCGTGACAATATTTGACAACATTGAATCGAGACATACGTGGTACAAGCCACTTGTTGCCGCTTTCCGTTTTCCGGAAAACTAACCCCCCCTTCAGGTCGTATTTCTCGAAATACTGCTTTGTATTGGGTTGAACGTCGCCAGCTTCAAGAATTTTCCGAATAATCTCGATATCATTGTCTTGGATTTGGGCAACTCGTATCCATTCTGTTTCTGTAATGTCTACCGTACAACAATCTATTGGATTGCGACTGAGGTAGTCCACGTGAGCCGCTTGAGCTCCCGGGCGATAAACGATCTCAAAGTCATAATCTTGTAGGTACACCCACCATCGTGCGACACGGGGTTGGATATCCTTTTTGTTAGCCGTGGCTCGTACCGCACTACAATCTGTCACGACTGTAAATTTGATTCCCAATAGATAAACGCGGAAAGTCTTTAAAGCCGCAACGATAGCTAAAGTCTCTAGGTCGTATGAATGGTATTTTTGTTCCTCGACCGTGGTTTTCCGAGAATAGTACGCGACAACTCGTTTTTCCTTATTTTGTTTTTGGAATAATACCGCCCCCAGCCCCAACGAACTAGCATCCGTATGGACCTCAGTCTCACAGGTAGGGTCATAGATAGCTAGGACTGGTCGGCTGATCAAAATCTCTTTTACCGTCGTTACCGCCATCGACTCGCTCTCACCCCAAACCCATTTCGCTCCCTTTTTCAACAAGTTTGTCAGTGGGGTCACCTTCTGGGCGAACTCGAAAATGAATTTCCGAAAATAGCCAGCGAGACCGAGAAACTGACGTACTTGCTTTACGTTCTGCGGGTCGGTAGTGTTCATTACTGCGTCGATTTTGTGCTTTCCGGGTCGCACCCCTTCACGCGAAACTTCGCGCCCCAAGTATTCGATTTTATCTTGCAAAAATCTGCATTTACTTAAATTTAGCGTCAAATTATTAGCTCGAAGTATTTCTAAGATCGTCGCTAATTTCCGAAGGCCTTCTTCGATGCTTTCGGACGGACTCACAATATCGTCTATGTATATCAGTGCAACCCCCTTGAAAATTTTATTCATTGTTTTCTGAAACACCGCGGGTGCGTTTGCGAGGCCAAAAGGCATCCGCAAAAACTCCCACTGTCCATCTGGTGTGATGAAAGCGGTTTTAGGTATCCAATCGGGATGCATCGGTATTTGATAGAATCCCGACTTCAAATCTAGTGATGTAAAGACGCTTTTGTGGACCAATTGGTCGATTTGATCCTCAATCAAGGGTAAAGGGTAATTTATACGTTTAGTTATTTTGTTCAGGCGTCGGTAGTCAACCGCCATGCAAGTTTCCCCATTTTTCTTGCGAACTAATACGATAGGACTCGCGTAAGGAGAGGTACTTTCCTGAATTATTCCGTTATTTTCTAAGTCCGTTATAATCTCTTTGACTTTATTCCTATCGTCCAGTGACAGACGGTATGGCCGGTAAAAGACGGGGTCTTCGCTGATTACCTCAATCTTCATTTCCCCTGCGCTCGTTCGACCTAATTCTTTCATGTCGAATGCCACGCTTTTTCGGTATTTGTTCAATAGTGCCAATAACCGCTTTACTACGTCCGGGTCCAGTCCGTCGGTGATTATGTCTGTTTTTTCGATTTTCCGAATGGAACTCTCGTCCACCCCATTAACTTCCATCGAGTTCGTAGTGACTACAGGTTCATTCAATGTAAATGTTATTCCCGTCGCGTCCGAGATCGCCTTAGTTCCGGCCTTGGCCAACACATCGCGTCCTATAATTATCTCCTTCGAAAGTTCGCTATCAGAGACTATGAATACTTTTATTTTGAATGGAATTTCGTCGATATAGACTTTGACCTTAGAGCGAGCCAAGGGAATAACAATTGCATGATTGAATCCCGATAACGTTTTGTCCGTATCCTTAAATTTTAAATTGAAGTGCTTAGCTACACTTTCTCGAATGATCGAGCAATCACTCCCCAAGTCTATAGTACACACTCGGTCTTCCGTTTTTATTCTGCATGTTTTGCGTGGTTTGTTAGTTCCCTTCGACTCGACTTCTAGGACCCGTAACGCTTCTACCTCCTTCACCCCTTGTCATGATTTGCCCTCAACCCTTCCCTTATTTTTTTTTCGGAAACATTCGGATTCTAAATGGCCTAGAATACCGCAAAAGTTACATTTCGGCCTTTTTTCCGCTAACGCGTCTTTTTTCTTCGAACCGTCTGTCTCGGGTTTCCGTGTGTTTTCGCGCGCCGCGTTCGGACAATTTACCTTCACGTGACCCGGCTTTTTACATGTGAAGCATAGTCTAGCTGATTTGTTTTTCAACCCGTTACGATCGGTAAATCGTTTGCCGTCACTTAGCTCCTTAGTTTCCTTGTCCTTGGCTTCCTGTGTTGTTGACACAGGGACCATACTCAAACATTGTGTTAATTCTGCGAGTGTTTTGTTCTTCGAAGCCATGACATTCATACGTATTGCTTCGTTTTGAATGCCATGTACCACTAATTGAACCATCTTCTGTTCGGGAATATCTAGCCTTAACTTATTTATTCTTCTGACCTTCTCGAAGCAGTAGATCTGTAAATCCTGACCTGGAGGGCTTTTAAAAGACGCTACCGATTCAAATAGAACCCCAAAATCTTCCTCCCCCGGAAATTGTCTTTTTAACGCTAATTCAAATGCTCCCCAACTGACGGGTGCGTTCTGCAACCCGTCAAACCACGCTTTAGCCACCCCGCGTAATTTCAAGCTAGCCAAATACAATCTATGGGTCTCACCCCTGTCGTACATCCCGCCAAACATAGTGATTTTGTCTAACCATTATGCCGCGGTAAGGTCTTTTGTCGCCGGATCGAACTCCGGTAAAATTTTTTCGTCAACGTACCGATTCCCCCCTTTCGCGCTTAGTGATACCATCCCAGCCAGCACACCGGTTAGCTTCGCCAAATCTGTCTCCTCGCGCGTCTGGCTACTATGTCCCGACGTTCGTCGATTCTCTTTGCTAGGTGTACGCCGCCTGGATCGGCTTCTATCTCGTCTGTCATGACGGCTTCGGGGTTGATCCCTCCTACGCTGCCTAGGAGTCGACGATCTACTGCGTGATAGTGGGGTCTTAGTTCGAGCCCCTCTTGACCGGCGTTTGCCTCGTCGCACTCGGCTTCTGCCCGGCATTTCAATTTTCACTTTGGATTAGCACGTTGTTAACCAAATCACTCGAGTAATATGATAATTGTTCTTCGGTCACTCAATACTATTAGCCCGTGAGTAATCCCACTTCTGATCTGTAGTAAAATATACGATATAGTAACTGATACTTTATTGAAATGGTAGAGTTAGAGACGTGACAGGTATCCGCGGATGTAAACGCTCTGTTCGGAGATCCTTGCTCAACTGAACTGCCCGAGCGGGTCGAGGTGCGAGGTGTTTATCGTAGTGCCCGCTACTAATCCGGACGTTATTGCTTGTATCGGTCGGAATGGCTAGACGCTGCTCGAAGTCGCTAGCCACCTCGAATATTCCTCTCACAAGATTCAAATTTGAAAAACATAAACATTAGATATACGATTTGTTGAGGTTATACTCTGTATAGGTTATGTTTTGGAGTGCGATCAACTGTCATACGTACGACTGCTCCGAGAACCTGTTGTGCGCATGCTCTAAGAGGCGTGGTCTCAGGGGAATCGGATGTATGGAAAGAGAACGTTGACGGCTTATTACGGGGTCGCTTGAGGAGAGATTCGTTGACTATTAATAGTCCAGGAAACGAGGGTTTTTTCATGCCACAATTTTAGGGTAAAAGCGACCCACATAATCTTGTAGTCCTGGTGACTGGGATGAACGCCAACATGTTTCCCACTCCAGATTTGAGTTGCTAACAATATGCGGTGCGTTCAAAGTCAGTGAAATGATGTTTTTCGATGATTGCGTCGAAACTATTGATCTGAGAGAAAAAAAGTTACAACAAAAATTGTAGGCATTGAAAAGACGAACAATTTGGTTGGTCGCACATTGCAATCGGTTAAATAATTCTCTTGCAAAGTAATAAAAACATGCTAAAACTGCCCTTTTCACAATAACTAATTATCTGTGAAATACAGAATGCACATATTTGAAAGTCACTGAAAAGATGTCTTTTGGTATGCCAAAAAAGTGTGCAAAAGTTGGACTTGAAGTGGTGAGTACTTTCCGAGATAAGCTATTTGTTATTGAAAAACCGACTTTTTTTTACTGGAATTTCCGACTCGGTAAATGGTCGCAGAGCAACCAATCTTCAATGATTGTACTCCCAAAGAGTCCCCCTACCACGTACACTTTGAGGCAAAACGATTTTTGATATTTGAGAGGGTGAAAAATGGCTCCAAAAAAGGGGTACGTTTTCCAATAGCTAACAAATAAAATAACTTCGTCATTTTTCACGTTACAAAATCGGGAATAGAGTCATTGGAAAGCGACGATTTTTACACGAATTTAACACACACAAAAATCTGTTCCAAGTCGATTACGAGAGGAGATATTTTTTTTTTCTTAAACAATTATTGCAGCTATCCTTTTAAATATAAAGAGCTCAAATTTGGACACAGTGAAGATGAAGACTTGCACTAATCGTAATAAAATTCACGAAGAAATTAGTTATTATTTGACTGTGTATTATTGCGGTTAATTCGTGGACGAAATGGACGCGGCGTATAGCGGTGGAGTGGGGGGAGCCATTCCCGCCGGGCAAGGCGCCCGCGCCGCGCGAAAATTTGGTTCCACGCGTTCAAACTCCACGAACTAGGCATATCTCCCGAACGAATCATCATATCGAGACGTTTTTTTTTTTAATTTGGGCTCACTTTTTTCGCTGATTATTAATTTTCCATCAAAACCTCAAAAAAACTATTTCTTGAGCTTTAAATGTTATATATTTTTTTTCTGCACACCAATGTCACCATTGGCCAATTAATTTTCACATATAATGTGAAGTGCATTTCACTGTTGTACAGTTCCTTCACTACTTTGCCAAAAAAAAAATTTACTGAATGAAAAATATTTTATCAATTAGGTCTGGGACATGACGGTTTGGGAAAAGATTTAGAAACAAGGGATAGGAATATATCTGAAAAAATTAAATTAATATGAGTAAATTTTTTTCTTGGCAAAGTAGTGAAGGAACTGTACAACAGTGAAATGCACTTCACATTATATGTGAAAATTAATTGGCCAATGGTGACATTGGTGTGCAGAAAAAAAATATATAACATTTAAAGCTCAAGAAATAGTTTTTTTGAGGTTTTGATGGAAAATTAATAATCAGCGAAAAAAGTGAGCCCAAATTTAAAAAAAAAACGTCTCGATATGATGATTCGTTCGGGAGATATGCCTAGTTCGTGGAGTTTGAACGCGTGGAACCAAATTTTCGCGCGGCGCGGGCGCCTTGCCCGGCGGGAATGGCTCCCCCCACTCCGCCGCCATACGCCGCGTCCATTTCGTCCACGAATTAACCGCAATAATACACAGTCAAATAATAACTAATTTCTTCGTGAATTTTATTACGATAAGTGCAAGTCTTCATCTTCACTGTGTCCAAATTTGAGCTCTTTATATTCAAAAGGATAGCTACAATAATTGTTTAAGAAAAAAAAAATATCTCCTCTCGTAATTGACTTGGAACAGATTTTTTTTTTTTGTTAAATTCGTGTAAAAATCGTCGCTTTCCAATGACTCTATTCCCGATTTTGTAACGTGAAAAATGACGAAGTTATTTCATTTGTTAGCTATTGGAAAACGTACCCCTTTTTTGGAGCCATTTTTCACCCTCTCAAATATCAAAAATCGTTTTGCCTCAAAGTGTACGTGGTAGGGGGACTCCTTGGGAGTACAATCATTGAAGATTGGTTGCTCTGCGACCATTTACCGAGTCGGAAATTCCAGTAAAAAAAAGTCGGTTTTTCAATAACAAATAGCTTATCTCGGAAAGTACTCACCACTCCAAGTCCAACTTTTGCACACTTTTTTGGCATACCAAAAGACATCTTTTCAGTGACTTTCAAATATGTGCATTCTGTATTTCACAGATAATTAGTTATTGTAAAAAGGGCAGTTTTAGCATGTTTTTATTACTTTGCAAGAGAATTATTCAACCGATTGCAATGTGCGACCAACCAAATTGTTCGTCTTTTCAATGCCTACAATTTTTGTTCTAACTTTTTTTCTCTCAGATCAATAGTTTCGACGCAATCATCGAAAAACATCATTTCACTGACTTTGAACGCACCGCATATTGTTAGCAACTCAAATCTGGAGTGGGAAACATGTTGGCGTTCATCCCAGTCACCAGGACTACAAGATTATGTGGGTCGCTTTTACCCTAAAATTGTGGCATGAAAAAACCCTCGTTTCCTGGACTATATCACAGAATATTATTACATAGCATCTCATTAATGAGAAGAAAATTAAGTTCGACTAAATGAAAGTACGATTCCTGAATTGAGTCACAAAAACATCTGTAGAACCATGTTTCACATACTCACCAATCATTTTTTCTCGACCAATGACAAAATAATTCTCTGGCCAATTCGAAATTCCCTGACATTTCCCTGATTTCGCGGACCAATTCAAAATTCGCCGACATTTCCAGGTTTTCCCTGACCGTGGCCACCCTGGTATTGAGGCCTATAAACTTACTGGCGGGGGCTGAGTTTGCCAGCAAGATTGAACTACCATCTTAGTCCGTCTGATCGTTGCGTATATAGACTGCAAGATGAGGTACAATTTCTCTCTCCGGGCTACAAGGTAAAATTTCTGTGAACATGTCGTTGTACTCTTGCCATAGACCGCTGGATCTCCGACAGTAGGCGATGAAATGGCCAGGTTTGTATCCCACAACTCCTGTTAGCCTGTAAAGTCATTAATCATTGCTTTACTATCTAATCCAATTAATACTGACGCACACTTACATTCTGTTTCCAGCTATACTGTCTGTTCAAGTTCGGAATGATTACACACCTGTATTCCTTTGCCACCTCGTCTGTTCCTCCGAGTTTTAGCGTCGTTGGGAGTTGTCGCAATTTTCCGGGAAGACCTCTGGTCCAGGTAGTGTCACCTCGAACGTCCAGTTCAACAAAGATGTGAGCGTTGGCTTCATTATGCATTGTGTACTGTCCGTCGCAATTACGATTCGTACAACGCAACTTGTATGTGGAGTGGCGGAACGCAAGAGCTTTCTCTAGTGCACAAAATCCATTTTTGATATTGACATTAAAGTTTGGTGACACACACATTACTGAATGCTCTCTGACGCCACAACGTGAACACTCCATTCTTCTTGTTACACTGGGCTCTGATTGTAAAACCTTAGAGACAATATTTGTCATGCTGTCTTGTGCGTCCAAAGTATATGTCACAATCCGATCGGCAGTATGGACCCCAGTTTTCTCCGTGTAAAAATAATTTAAAATCGATCCTCGATTCTCAAGTATTTCTTTTGTGACCGATCCACAGTTGACCAACTTCGAAACAAGCTGCAATGTTGGGTTATCAGAGCGGTTCACAATTGATGCATAACGCTGATCATCTATCGCACTCGTCATCAAAATGTGCACGATTGAATCGAAAGGGCACGTCAATTTCAAAAAAACTGATACACCATCGATGGTTATTGGCCTGGAGCAAATGAGACCGTTTGGTAGTAGAGCACCTTTCTTACATTTTTTAGTAAGATTGACATTTATGTGTCGTACCTCTGGACAAGCTTTAAAATATTTACTAATTTTCTTAGTTTCAGCTTTTTTGGCTCCATTGTCCTCAACCGTCTGGTGTTAGGAGAATTCCTCGGATTGATTCCAGTTTTCAGACAAAGCACTTCCAACTTGTATCTCGGTATCCAGCATATTTGGACTGATCGGTGGACTCGGATTTTTAACGAGGCTGAAGCTAGCAGCCGGAGCTAGCAGCCGAACAGGGCCGCAGCAGCACGCGGGGCCCACCGTATAAAAACTCGGTTTCCGCAACTATTCCTTGCGGTATTGAATTGCTTTCGGAGCAAATATGTCAAACTCTGAAAAACTGATTCTTGTGTTGAAAAAAAAACCATGAAAATTCACGTTTCTTGAAGGTTTTACGTATGCTGTGAGTTGGAGCATATTGCGGCAGCCACCACCCTAGCGGGGTGGTAGAGGGCTGCTGATTTACACAGAGGTTCGTTACTTGACCAGAAAATATAAACTATACACTTTTTGAGGGAACAACAATTTTTTACGGGTTTTTGAATTTTTGAATTACCGAAAATGACCAAATTCACGGAAAATAGCAGCAGCCACCACCCCGGCGGGGTGGTAGAGGGCTGTTGATTTACACAGAGGTTCGTTACTTGACCAGAAAATATAAACTGTTTACTTTTTGAGGGAACAACCATTTTTTATGGGTTTTTGAATTTTTGAATTACCGAAAATGACCAAATTCACGGAAAATAGCAGCAGCCACCACCCCGGCGGGGTGGTAGAGGGCTGTTGATTTACACAGAGGTTCGTTACTTGACCAAAAAATATAAACTGTTTACTTTTTGAGGGAACAACCATTTTTTATGGGTTTTTGAATTTTTGAATTACCGAAAATGACCAAATTCACGGAAAATAGCAGCAGCCACTATCTCGGCGGGGTGGTAAAGGGTTGTTGATTTACACAGAGGTTCGTTACTTGACCAGAAAATACAAACTATACACTTTTTGAGGGAACAACAATTTTTTACGGGTTTTTGAATTTTTGAATTACCGAAAATGACCAAATTCACGGAAAATAGCAGCAGCCACCACCCCGGCGGGGTGGTAGAGGGCTGTTGATTTACACAGAGGTTCGTTACTTGACCAAAAAATATAAACTGTTTACTTTTTGAGGGAACAACCATTTTTTATGGGTTTTTGAATTTTTGAATTACCGAAAATGACCAAATTCACGGAAAATAGCAGCAGCCACTATCTCGGCGGGGTGGTAAAGGGCTGTTGATTTACACAGAGGTTCGTTACTTGACCAGAAAATACAAACTATACACTTTTTGAGGGAACAACAATTTTTTACGGGTTTTTGAATTTTTGAATTACCGAAAATGACCAAATTCACGGAAAATAGCAGCAGCCACCACCCCGGCGGGGTGGTAGAGGGCTGTTGATTTACACAGAGGTTCGTTACTTGACCAAAAAATATAAACTGTTTACTTTTTGAGGGAACAACCATTTTTTATGGGTTTTTGAATTTTTGAATTACCGAAAATGACCAAATTCACGGAAAATAGCAGCAGCCACTATCTCGGCGGGGTGGTAAAGGGCTGTTGATTTACACAGAGGTTCGTTACTTGACCAGAAAATACAAACTATACACTTTTTGAGGGGACAACAATTTTTTACGGGTTTTTGAATTTTTGAATTACCGAAAATGACCAAATTCACGGAAAATAGCAGCAGCCACCACCCCGGCGGGGTGGTAGAGGGCTGTTGATTTACACAGAGGTTCGTTACTTGACTAGAAAATATAAACTGTTTACTTTTTGAGGGAACAACCATTTTTTATGGGTTTTTGAATTTTTGAATTACCGAAAATGACCAAATTCACGGAAAATAGCAGCAGCCACCACCCTGGCGGGGTGGTAGAGGGCTGTTGATTTACACAGAGGTTCGTTACTTGACCAGGAAAATACAAACTATACACTTTTTGAGGGAACAACAATTTTTTACGGGTTTTTGAATTTTTGAATTACCGAAAATGACCAAATTCACGGAAAATAGCAGCAGCCACCACCCCGGCGGGGTGGTAGAGGGCTGTTGATTTACACAGAGGTTCGTTACTTGACCAAAAAATATAAACTGTTTACTTTTTGAGGGAACAACCATTTTTTATGGGTTTTTGAATTTTTGAATTACCGAAAATGACCAAATTCACGGAAAATAGCAGCAGCCACTATCTCGGCGGGGTGGTAAAGGGCTGTTGATTTACACAGAGGTTCGTTACTTGACCAGAAAATACAAACTATACACTTTTTGAGGGAACAACAATTTTTTACGGGTTTTTGAATTTTTGAATTACCGAAAATGACCAAATTCACGGAAAATAGCAGCAGCCACCACCCCGGCGGGGTGGTAGAGGGCTGTTGATTTACACAGAGGTTCGTTACTTGACTAGAAAATATAAACTGTTTACTTTTTGAGGGAACAACCATTTTTTATGGGTTTTTGAATTTTTGAATTACCGAAAATGACCAAATTCACGGAAAATAGCAGCAGCCACCACCCTGGCGGGGTGGTAGAGGGCTGTTGATTCACACGGAGGTAGTTCGATCGACGAACAACCGAAAACTATCGACTTTCCGGGGGAGCACTGGGTTTTTGTTAACTATTTTGATGTCGAAGGAATACGGAATACGTTGGAATTGGAGCATTTCTGCCCTCGACACAAAAAACTGATTTAGTTCGGGGAAAGCCGACTTCCCGATTCTCTACGACATTTTTTTCAATGATTTTCATTAGATTACTTCAGTACGCATTTTTTTCCGATGTAACAGAACAATTGGCGGCCATTACACAGAGTTTTGTGTAGTCGGGTCACTACAGAAAACAAGCGGTGCTGCAGCTGTGACCCTGGGCTAGCCTTTTTACTTCCCGTCTGAATTTGTTTTGAGTTCAAGAAATCGAGGGGGAAATAACTCGAGCTTTGACTGACACATTTTTGCTTCTGGTGATATAATTCAAATTATTACATTCATTTCAAATAATTTTTTTTATTCCAAATTATTTTTCTCATTTCGAATTTGTTTTTTATTTCACGTTATTTCATTCATTTCAACATCATTCCTCACATTTCAAATCAACGTTTCTATTTCAAATTAATTTTCGGGACGTTATTTCACGGTAAAATCTTGTTATTTTAGTAATTTCCTCGGTTATTTCTCATTATTTCAGTTATTTACTGCGTTATTTCTGAATATTTCACGAGCTAGCTATTGACACGGTATTTCAATGAGTTATTTACCCCTCGCAGGAAATATCACTATGAATACAAAACAAAATACCACCAACCATAAAGATATAAACAATGATTGAAAATAATCGAACAAGTGAGGGGAAGGAATGTAACTGTAGCAACTTGAAAAAATCTTATCGTATTAGTTTCTATTCAATTCATGAATAGTTTTTTGTATTTCAAATTGCCATAATGGCAGTAGCATTCCAAATTTCTGGAATCTGACAATTTCAGCTTTGTGATCAGCTTTTAAAAAAATCTTCGGGGTACCAAGTTTTATCGAAATCCTTCGATTCGTACTCGGGATATCATCCTTCGAAATTTTCATTTTCTCATTGATGCCCCGGTCCATCTCCACTCATATGGAGGGTAGAGATAAGGAGTACGGACTCTGCTTTAGCGGGCTGTTCCAAATTCTACAGAGCTAGTATCTACCAAATGTCCCGTGATATAGCGCACAAAACGCTATGTCCCGGGTCTGTCCATTTCATGGACTGGGATGAATCAACGCGAGCGCCTTCTGTGGTGGAAAATAGAAACTCTATTCCCCGAAATTATAGCCGTGCGATCCCCATGTAAGACAGCCTACAGTCTGTACTCCCTCCCTCTACCCTCCATATCCACTACTGTAGTCCGCTTCAGTCCCAGTTAGCATACCTCTATCCCCATGATCCCGCGCTGCGTCGTATTGCTGCGCAGCTGACGACGCCGCTGTCTTATTCTCTACGGATGAGTCCATAGCCGAGCTACAGATTCGTGCATGCGAGAACTCTTCTACTACCACACCGATGGTAATTCTGCGAGCGAATAGATGTCAACGTTTGAGAATAGTATACTTGGAACCGCTTCATTTTTCTTCACAATCCGGTTGACGCCGATGCCAATGTGTATTATTGTATATATGTCATCATAAATATACAATACGTATTTTTCGTTCGTAGCTTTTTTTTAGTACTTTTTCCGAATGGTTTTGAAAATTATTTGATTGCTGGTACAGATAGATTCGGCTGGTCACAAAATGTCGAGAGACGACGAAGCGATAGCTACAGCTATCTTTGAGGTCTGCTCGAGTACGACCAATATTGACAATTTTATAGAAACTCTGTTGGCGTCATCGTACAAGAAAAAAGACGGCGCCTGGTACAAAGTTTGCAGCAAACTTGTTCATAACACCAATCGACCGAGAACTATTTCAAAATATGCGCAAAAATACTTTTATAGGTTCAAAAGACACCTGAATTCTATTAAAGGTTTTATCCGTGTCATTGTAAATAGAGCACTGCCGATAGTTACGACAAATCGCAATGACTCTTTGTCGTACCAGGGTATTTCGGGAAAACGAGATTTTTCAAATAATGATTCTGCTGACGACAACGAAGCCACAGATTCAATCTACGCAGAGGTAAAGAACTGCGTCACCGATATGGACAATAATTATAACGATTTTGACGCTAACATGACAGACAAACGAAAGCTGACGCCGACGGAAATACCGAGAAACAGAGATTTTGACGAACATGACAGACCCGCCACTGAGGATACTGTTGCTGGTATAAAATCCGAACTAGATTTGGATACTATCATTCCATGTTCCAATGAACCGCACGACCGGAATTCTGGTGCCGCTATAATATCAGTTCTTGATAGGCCAGTCCAAAAGTCCAAAGACAAACCAGTCATATGGCTAAGAAACGATAAAAACATTGTTTTACCGCGAAACTTTTGGGAGTTATTCTGGTCCGAGGGTAAAACATTAAAATTGGGTTGGTGTGAAGCCTTCAACGATATATTCGAAAAATCCTTCCCACTTTGTGTCTTGGCATTCAAGTGGCACAAATGCCGTGATTTGGAGTATGAAAAAAAACCTGGCGAAAATTTCGTATCCTTCCAAGCTGTCGCGACTTGCAAGCATAGTTCCTGCACTTCGTTCAAATTCACGGTGCACAGTAAGATCAGCACGCCTCACACCGACAAAGAAGTGATGGTGGCCACGCAAGGCGATATCTGTCATAACGTCGCTGAAGTACACCGCCGGTTTGTCCGAAATCAAAAACGAGCGGCGATTGCCAAGGAGCTAGAAAGTAATTCACCCGGTTTCTTGAAGTACAAGATGTTAAATGCGGTGCCAGATCAAATTTTGGAAGCTGGCAATATGAATAATGCCCTAAGTTCGTCTGTTTTGCAAGGAATATCCAGCGAAAATAATACCAAAGCAGATTTAGACAGCGATATTACTCGTTTTTTGTTGAAATTGAGCGACGCGTTCAGGATTTCTTGGCCGGGAAAACATGTCAAAGGATTCATCCAGGAGTATTCTCTATATCCCTTTTTAATTGTACTCTTCACCGAGGAACAAATACGCTATTTGTCATCGCTAAAACCCGGTCCCGTATTTTGTCATCTTGACGCAACGGGCTCCATTGTTGACAAGCCACCAGGTGTGCATAAACAAATTTATTATTATGCCATGATTTTACCTGGCTCGAAGGAATTTGGTCCACTACCTGTGGCAGAATTCATATCGTCCGTCCACAGCGTTCCGTACATTTTGCACTTCCTTCAGGTGTTTGTGTTTCAGTTAAAACAGCTATCGCCCCGATGGCCTATCATCGATAAAATCGAAACTGACTTCGGTTTAGCGATAATTCAATCGGTTGTACAGGCATTCACAGGCATGACTTTGTCGGAATATATTAAGCAACTGTACGCCGAAATTCAGGGTACCAAACCGATAAAGCGTATGACAATTCTTCATATCTGCTCTTCCCACTTCATACACACAGTTTTACGTAAAATCAAGACATATTTTAAGGATGCTGATACACGTAAGCTCGCTGGCGCCGTAACCACACACCTTATCCATTGCGACACCCTAGAGAAGGTTAAAGTTGGTGTACGGTACTTGATTACCATTTTTGGGACAGAAAGGAAACCGGCCGATTTGAAAAGTGCTATAGCAGCTGTCAGTATCTCGTCAGAAACGGAAGAATTTGATTTTGATGTAGTTGAAGACCGGCCAGATGAGTACGACAATGAATATGAAGTGGGTATCCGCAAAGCATCCCCATTTTATATCTTTGCCCGAGATATCCAACGTTCTGTCGAGTCAGAAACTGATAATAGGGCGGTCCGAAATCCTTATTATTCAGCTGCGTTCGTATCTTACTTTATGGAATATTTGCTACCATACCTTCCACTATGGTCAGCTATTGTTATTTGCAGGTTTTCCATTTGCAGAGATTCAAACGCTTCCGCTGAGAATTGGTTCAAGATTGTTAAAAAAGACATCTTTCGAAGTAAGTTAAGAATACCCGCCCCCCGATTTATTATGCGGATGGAATCGATATTACAGTCGAGAATCCGAGAACGTAGGTTTTCATTGGTGACGACTCGATGTAGGAAAAAGCAGTCACTGCAACAAAAACGAGCCATCGCTGATACTGAAATCTTTGCCGAAGAAACCTGGCAAAAAAAGCGTAAAAGTCGCATCAACCGATTCTTCACATGCACACGATACTTGAGGTCGAGTGAAAATCAAGAAGCGAAAAGCCAAAATGTTCCTGAACATGTGGCACAATATACCGAAGAAGATGTAGATGATCCGATGATCACACTAGCCGATGAAGAACCACTCCTGCCATCGCCAGAAACGATATTTCAAGATGAACCTGGCTTGGCTCATGGAGAAGATGAACTTCCTCACCATCTTCTGTCGCCATCGCCATCACCACCAAACGTACAAATATGTGACACAGTGCCTCTGATTCCCAGCGTGCATGACTTCCAGGAAGACCGTGGAATCGACGCCAAAAACATGTTATTTGACACAGAGCTTATGTATCCCCCAGGTTTTCCAAGACTAGAGAAGCGCATTTCTGGACTGTACATCAATGAAAAAGCTTTTACGACGCTACAGCCAAATACATGGTTAGACGATAACATAGTTAATGGGTTTCTAGCTATCACAACGAAACTGGCGAGTTCCAAAAACTTTAAAGTCTTACACTTTGAAACATTCTTTACAGAAGTGTTGATGAAATCGGCACAATTGAGTCGCGGGTACAGACGATGGGCAGCTGCGGCAAATATCTGGGACTATAATGTGTGGTTGATACCTGTGCACTTAGGGAATCACTGGACCTTACTGCTGGTCGATATCAACCACCAACTTTTCACATACTTCGACTCACTGCACGGGCTACCACCACCCAATCTAATCCGTAATTTGTGCTCTTTCATGGAAAGGCACCCTAATCCAAACTTGCGGAAGGGAAAACACAATTTGTGTTGGCCAATGTGGAAGGTTTTTGTTCCAAATGACATTCCATCGCAAATTTCAGAAGAAGGTACTCACGGCAATTGCGGGGTACACGTGTGTACATGGGCGTACATAGTATGTACGGGATCGTACTCGCAATTTTCTGAAAAAGATATGAATTCGGCTCGTAAAGGAATAGCATGCATACTTATGGATGCGGAAATCGACGGCACAACTCAAAATGAAACAACCCGACGACGTGGTTTAATGCTCGAGGAGAGTTTACGTGACTCGCCATCACCAAAATCCAAACGGAAATTTGACAATCACCCGATCGTAACAATGATCCGAGAGCCGCCACTAAGCTCCGATAGTACCCTGGAGTACTGCGCATCGCTGCACGTGATGATCACTGCAACATGACGTGGTTATTCGTCTGTCTGACCCAGGAATTGAAGTGAAGTTGAAGAAATAATTTCCGAAGGTTAGCTGTGTATCAGAAACGCGTGGATCCAAATATTAGTCGTTCACGACGCGACGGCTTGCCCGTGTACTATAACGTCGATGTCTGTGGGTATGGAACATGTCAATTCATTGTCAAAATATTGGCGCGAGAAATAATTGATAGCGAAGCCAATTATTACTACGATGATCGGTGGAGATTGTCTTTTGACATGCAATCTTCCAATAAAAAAACAATTTGCTTCTTAAAAAAATAACAAATTTTACTAAGTATTAGTCGGGAACTACCCCCTGTAAATATCCACCCTTTTCCATCTAAACCGACTGACCGGCTGCTTGGATTTTATCAGCTCTGCATTTTATTATACTACAAAAATAGAATGAAATGAGAGAAAAAAACTGTTGGTATCTTCGGAAAATGACAGAATTCTGGAAATCCTAGTCAAGAGCTACCCCCATGTAGATAGCACCCCGATTTCACCTGAATCGACTGGCCGAAGGTTGTTGATATTTTATCTTACTTTCCATTTTATTATAATTAACCAAATAAATATATGAGAAAAAAAAATACGGCATCTTCGGTAAATGCCAGATTTTTGAACGTCCTAGTCAAGAACTACCCCTCTGTAGATAGATACGCACCCCTTTTCACCTAAACCGACTGGCCGAAGATTGTTGATATATTATTTTACTTTCCATTTTATTATAATTAACCTAATGAATGAATGAGAAAAAAAAACTGCATCTTCGGTGAATGACCGAATTTTGGAAGTCCTAGTCAAGAACTACCCCCTGTAGATACGCACCCCTTTTCACCTGAACCGACTGGAGGACGGTTGTTGATATATTATTTTACTCTGCATTTTATTATAATTAACCTAATGAATAAATGAGAAAAAAAAACTGCATTTTCGGTGAATGACCGAATTTTGGAAGTCCTAGTCAAGAACTACCCCCTGTAGATAGATACGCACCCCACTTTCCATTTTATTATAATTAACCTAATGAATAAATGAGAAAAAAAAAACTGCATCTTCGGTGAATGACCGAATTTTGGAAGTCCTAGTCAAGAACTACCCCCTGTAGATACGCACCCCTTTTCACCTGAACCGACTGGCCGACGGTTGTTGATATTTTATCTTACCTTTCATTTTATTATAATTAACAGAATAAATGAATAAGAAAAAAAAAACTGCATCTGCGTCGCGGTCAGTCGGATTGAGTCGTTTTCACGGATTCAAAAATTCAAAAACCCATAAAAAAATGGTTGTTCCCTTAAAAAGTAGAGGGTTTATATTTTTTGGTCAAGTAACAAACCTCTGTGTGAATGAACAGCCCTCTACCACCCCGCCGAGATAGTGGCTGCTGCTATTTTCCGTGAATTTGGTCATTTTCGGTAATTCAAAAATTCAAAAACCCGTAAAAAATTGTTGTTTCCTCAAAAAGTGTATAGTTTGTATTTTCTGATCAAGTAACGAACCTCTGTGTAAATCAACAGCCCTCTACCACCCCGCCGAGATAGTGGCTGCTGCTATTTTCCGTGAATTTGGTCATTTTCGGTAATTCAAAAATTCAAAAACCCGTAAAAAATTGTTGTTCCCTCAAAAAGTGTATAGTTTGTATTTTCTGATCAAGTAACGAACCTCTGTGTAAATCAACAGCACTCTACCACCCCGCCGGGGTGGTGGCTGCTGCTATTTTCCGTGAATTTGGTCATTTTCGGTAATTCAAAAATTCAAAAACCCGTAAAAAATTGTTGTTCCCTCAAAAAGTGTATAGTTTGTATTTTCTGATCAAGTAACGAACCTCTGTGTAAATCAACAGCCCTCTACCACCCCGCCGGGGTGGTGGCTGCTGCTATTTTCCGTGAATTTGGTCATTTTCGGTAATTCAAAAATTCAAAAACCCGTAAAAAATTGTTGTTTCCTCAAAAAGTGTATAGTTTGTATTTTCTGATCAAGTAACGAACCTCTGTGTAAATCAACAGCCCTCTACCACCCCGCCGAGATAGTGGCTGCTGCTATTTTCCGTGAATTTGGTCATTTTCGGTAATTCAAAAATTCAAAAACCCGTAAAAAATTGTTGTTCCCTCAAAAAGTGTATAGTTTGTATTTTCTGATCAAGTAACGAACCTCTGTGTAAATCAACAGCCCTCTACCACCCCGCCGGGGTGGTGGCTGCTGCTATTTTCCGTGAATTTGGTCATTTTCGGTAATTCAAAAATTCAAAAACCCGTAAAAAATTGTTGTTCCCTCAAAAAGTGTATAGTTTGTATTTTCTGATCAAGTAACGAACCTCTGTGTAAATCAACAGCCCTCTACCACCCCGCCGGGGTGGTGGCTGCTGCTATTTTCCGTGAATTTGGTCATTTTCGGTAATTCAAAAATTCAAAAACCCGTAAAAAATTGTTGTTCCCTCAAAAAGTGTATAGTTTGTATTTTCTGATCAAGTAACGAACCTCTGTGTAAATCAACAGCCCTCTACCACCCCGCCGGGGTGGTGGCTGCTGCTATTTTCCGTGAATTTGGTCATTTTCGGTAATTCAAAAATTCAAAAACCCGTAAAAAATTGTTGTTCCCTCAAAAAGTGTATAGTTTGTATTTTCTGATCAAGTAACGAACCTCTGTGTAAATCAACAGCCCTCTACCACCCCGCCGGGGTGGTGGCTGCTGCTATTTTCCGTGAATTTGGTCATTTTCGGTAATTCAAAAATTCAAAAACCCGTAAAAAATTGTTGTTCCCTCAAAAAGTGTATAGTTTGTATTTTCTGATCAAGTAACGAACCTCTGTGTAAATCAACAGCCCTCTACCACCCCGCCGAGATAGTGGCTGCTGCTATTTTCCGTGAATTTGGTCATTTTCGGTAATTCAAAAATTCAAAAACCCGTAAAAAATTGTTGTTCCCTCAAAAAGTGTATAGTTTGTATTTTCTGATCAAGTAACGAACCTCTGTGTAAATCAACAGCCCTCTACCACCCCGCCGGGGTGGTGGCTGCTGCTATTTTCCGTGAATTTGGTCATTTTCGGTAATTCAAAAATTCAAAAACCCGTAAAAAATTGTTGTTCCCTCAAAAAGTGTATAGTTTGTATTTTCTGGTCAAGTAACGAACCTCTGTGTAAATCAACAACCCTTTACCACCCCGCCGAGATAGTGACTGCTGCTATTTTCCGTGAATTTGGTCATTTTCGGTAATTCAAAAATTCAAAAACCCATAAAAAATGGTTGTTCCCTCAAAAAGTAAACAGTTTATATTTTTTGGTCAAGTAACGAACCTCTGTGTAAATCAACAGCCCTCTACCACCCCGCCGGGGTGGTGGCTGCTGCTATTTTCCGTGAATTTGGTCATTTTCGGTAATTCAAAAATTCAAAAACCCGTAAAAAATTGTTGTTCCCTCAAAAAGTGTATAGTTTGTATTTTCTGGTCAAGTAACGAACCTCTGTGTAAATCAACAGCCCTTTACCACCCCGCCGAGATAGTGGCTGCTGCTATTTTCCGTGAATTTGGTCATTTTCGGTAATTCAAAAATTCGAAAACCCATAAAAAATGGTTGTTCCCTCAAAAAGTAAACAGTTTATATTTTTTGGTCAAGTAACGAACCTCTGTGTAAATCAACAGCCCTCTACCACCCCGCCGGGGTGGTGGCTGCTGCTATTTTCCGTGAATTTGGTCATTTTCGGTAATTCAAAAATTCAAAAACCCGTAAAAAATTGTTGTTCCCTCAAAAAGTGTATAGTTTGTATTTTCTGGTCAAGTAACGAACCTCTGTGTAAATCAACAACCCTTTACCACCCCGCCGAGATAGTGGCTGCTGCTATTTTCCGTGAATTTGGTCATTTTCGGTAATTCAAAAATTCAAAAACCCATAAAAAATGGTTGTTACCTCAAAAAGTAAACAGTTTATATTTTTTGGTCAAGTAACGAACCTCTGTGTAAATCAACAGCCCTCTACCACCCCGCCGGGGTGGTGGCTGCTGCTATTTTCCGTGAATTTGGTCATTTTCGGTAATTCAAAAATTCAAAAACCCGTAAAAAATTGTTGTTCCCTCAAAAAGTGTATAGTTTGTATTTTCTGATCAAGTAACGAACCTCTGTGTAAATCAACAGCCCTCTACCACCCCGCCGAGATAGTGGCTGCTGCTATTTTCCGTGAATTTGGTCATTTTCGGTAATTCAAAAATTCAAAAACCCGTAAAAAATTGTTGTTCCCTCAAAAAGTGTATAGTTTGTATTTTCTGATCAAGTAACGAACCTCTGTGTAAATCAACAGCCCTCTACCACCCCGCCGGGGTGGTGGCTGCTGCTATTTTCCGTGAATTTGGTCATTTTCGGTAATTCAAAAATTCAAAAACCCGTAAAAAATTGTTGTTCCCTCAAAAAGTGTATAGTTTGTATTTTCTGATCAAGTAACGAACCTCTGTGTAAATCAACAGCCCTCTACCACCCCGCCGGGGTGGTGGCTGCTGCTATTTTCCGTGAATTTGGTCATTTTCGGTAATTCAAAAATTCAAAAACCCATAAAAAATGGTTGTTTCCTCAAAAAGTAAACAGTTTATATTTTCTAGTCAAGTAACGAACCTCTGTGTAAATCAACAGCCCTCTACCACCCCGCCGGGGTGGTGGCTGCTGCTATTTTCCGTGAATTTGGTCATTTTCGGTAATTCAAAAATTCAAAAACCCGTAAAAAATTGTTGTTCCCTCAAAAAGTGTATAGTTTGTATTTTCTGGTCAAGTAACGAACCTGTGTGTAAATCAACAGCCCTTTACCACCCCGCCGAGATAGTGGCTGCTGCTATTTTCCGTGAATTTGGTCATTTTCGGTAATTCAAAAATTCAAAAACCCATAAAAAATGGTTGTTCCCTCAAAAAGTAAACAGTTTATATTTTTTGGTCAAGTAACGAACCTCTGTGTAAATCAACAGCCCTCTACCACCCCGCCGGGGTGGTGGCTGCTGCTATTTTCCGTGAATTTGGTCATTTTCGGTAATTCAAAAATTCAAAAACCCGTAAAAAATTGTTGTTCCCTCAAAAAGTGTATAGTTTGTATTTTCTGATCAAGTAACGAACCTCTGTGTAAATCAACAGCCCTCTACCACCCCGCCGGGGTGGTGGCTGCTGCTATTTTCCGTGAATTTGGTCATTTTCGGTAATTCAAAAATTCAAAAACCCGTAAAAAATTGTTGTTCCCTCAAAAAGTGTATAGTTTGTATTTTCTGGTCAAGTAACGAACCTCTGTGTAAATCAACAGCCCTTTACCACCCCGCCGAGATAGTGGCTGCTGCTATTTTCCGTGAATTTGGTCATTTTCGGTAATTCAAAAATTCAAAAACCCGTAAAAAATTGTTGTTCCCTCAAAAAGTGTATAGTTTGTATTTTCTGGTCAAGTAACGAACCTCTGTGTAAATCAACAGCCCTTTACCACCCCGCCGAGATAGTGGCTGCTGCTATTTTCCGTGAATTTGGTCATTTTCGGTAATTCAAAAATTCAAAAACCCATAAAAAATGGTTGTTCCCTCAAAAAGTAAACAGTTTATATTTTTTGGTCAAGTAACGAACCTCTGTGTAAATCAACAGCCCTCTACCACCCCGCCGGGGTGGTGGCTGCTGCTATTTTCCGTGAATTTGGTCATTTTCGGTAATTCAAAAATTCAAAAACCCGTAAAAAATTGTTGTTCCCTCAAAAAGTGTATAGTTTGTATTTTCTGGTCAAGTAACGAACCTCTGTGTAAATCAACAGCCCTTTACCACCCCGCCGAGATAGTGGCTGCTGCTATTTTCCGTGAATTTGGTCATTTTCGGTAATTCAAAAATTCAAAAACCCATAAAAAATGGTTGTTCCCTCAAAAAGTAAACAGTTTATATTTTTTGGTCAAGTAACGAACCTCTGTGTAAATCAACAGCCCTCTACCACCCCGCCGGGGTGGTGGCTGCTGCTATTTTCCGTGAATTTGGTCATTTTCGGTAATTCAAAAATTCAAAAACCCGTAAAAAATTGTTGTTCCCTCAAAAAGTGTATAGTTTGTATTTTCTGGTCAAGTAACGAACCTCTGTGTAAATCAACAACCCTTTACCACCCCGCCGAGATAGTGGCTGCTGCTATTTTCCGTGAATTTGGTCATTTTCGGTAATTCAAAAATTCAAAAACCCATAAAAAATGGTTGTTCCCTCAAAAAGTAAACAGTTTATATTTTTTGGTCAAGTAACGAACCTCTGTGTAAATCAACAGCCCTCTACCACCCCGCCGGGGTGGTGGCTGCTGCTATTTTCCGTGAATTTGGTCATTTTCGGTAATTCAAAAATTCAAAAACCCGTAAAAAATTGTTGTTCCCTCAAAAAGTGTATAGTTTGTATTTTCTGATCAAGTAACGAACCTCTGTGTAAATCAACAGCCCTCTACCACCCCGCCGAGATAGTGGCTGCTGCTATTTTCCGTGAATTTGGTCATTTTCGGTAATTCAAAAATTCAAAAACCCGTAAAAAATTGTTGTTCCCTCAAAAAGTGTATAGTTTGTATTTTCTGATCAAGTAACGAACCTCTGTGTAAATCAACAGCCCTCTACCACCCCGCCGGGGTGGTGGCTGCTGCTGTTTTCCGTGAATTTGGTCATTTTCGGTAATTCAAAAATTCAAAAACCCGTAAAAAATTGTTGTTCCCTCAAAAAGTGTATAGTTTGTATTTTCTGATCAAGTAACGAACCTCTGTGTAAATCAACAGCCCTCTACCACCCCGCCGGGGTGGTGGCTGCTGCTATTTTCCGTGAATTTGGTCATTTTCGGTAATTCAAAAATTCAAAAACCCGTAAAAAATTGTTGTTCCCTCAAAAAGTGTATAGTTTGTATTTTCTGATCAAGTAACGAACCTCTGTGTAAATCAACAGCCCTCTACCACCCCGCCGGGGTGGTGGCTGCTGCTATTTTCCGTGAATTTGGTCATTTTCGGTAATTCAAAAATTCAAAAACCCGTAAAAAATTGTTGTTCCCTCAAAAAGTGTATAGTTTGTATTTTCTGGTCAAGTAACGAACCTCTGTGTAAATCAACAACCCTTTACCACCCCGCCGAGATAGTGGCTGCTGCTATTTTCCGTGAATTTGGTCATTTTCGGTAATTCAAAAATTCAAAAACCCATAAAAAATGGTTGTTCCCTCAAAAAGTAAACAGTTTATATTTTTTGGTCAAGTAACGAACCTCTGTGTAAATCAACAGCCCTCTACCACCCCGCCGGGGTGGTGGCTGCTGCTATTTTCCGTGAATTTGGTCATTTTCGGTAATTCAAAAATTCAAAAACCCATAAAAAATGGTTGTTCCCTCAAAAAGTAAACAGTTTATATTTTCTGATCAAGTAACGAACCTCTGTGTAAATCAACAGCCCTCTACCACCCCGCCGGGGTGGTGGCTGCTGCTATTTCCCGTGAATTTGGTCATTTTCGGTAATTCAAAAATTCAAAAACCCGTAAAAAATTGTTGTTTCCTCAAAAAGTGTATAGTTTGTATTTTCTGGTCAAGTAACGAACCTCTGTGTAAATCAGCAGCCCTCTACCACCCCGCTAGGGTGGTGGCTGCCGCAATATGCTCCAATTCACAGCATACGTAAAACCTTCAAGAAACGTGAATTTTCAAGGTTTTTTTTCAACACAAGAATCAGTTTTTCAGAGTTTGACATATTTGCTCCGATAGCAATTCAATACCGCACGGAATAGTTGCGGAAACGGAGTTTCTATACGGTGGGCCCCGCGTGCTGCTGCGGCCCTGTTCGGCTGCTAGCTCCGGCTGCTAGCTTCAGCCTCGTGGATTTTTACCATTGTGGGACATGTTGGGGCTCTCGCAGCGACGATCTAGCAAAATATTGTTATCTAGCCTTTCCAAGCAGCCTGATACATCCAGCGACGTTTGGAGTTCTTCCATTTTACAGTAGGAATGATCGGATAAAGCCTCTGTGGCTGAGAGGTTGTAAGTTCCATGATCTAAGAATGACTCTTCGTCACTGAACATATCAGCAACGCCATAATTTCCTTGAGATGCCTTCACTCGCCAATTTTCTTGAGACATCAAATCGGAATCATCTAGTGGTACCCTCGCAGTCTGTACTAGTCCAATTGTTTTGACTGTGCCAGCTTCATTCCCATCTGAAATTTTGATTGCAGCTTCGATCATGAGATTGCTTCTCTTCGGTAAATGTAGCATTGGAGCATTCTGCGACGCACATTTCGCCATCTTCGATGAAACAAGTAAGTTTTCTCCAATTACATCACGCATTTGCAGCGTCAAAAACTTATCGATGCGAATAGGCAATCGGAAATTCCTGCAGACGTTTTTCTTCAGAGATCCAAAGTATGCCTCTACATAACTGGAAGTAGCGTGCTGCGCTTCGACAGGAACCATCACCGCTGTCCACAAAGGAAACTCCTTAGCCGATTTCGCTAACGCTGTAATGAAATCTGGTAAGTAAAACGGATTGAGGTCGGTGCCAATACTGCCGCTGCCCTTTGCTGATGACACCAATTCTTCAATCCATAAGCCGATCATGCCTCCGCTGGTTGTGTACTCAATAAAGTCTCTCGTATCATCCATTTCAGTACGAACTTTATCATCGTCTTGGTCAACCTGTGCTTCAACTCCAACGTTTCGATCGCTTATGTAGCTTTCTAGTAATTTCCTAGCATCCCTGGCTGTTCCAAGATGTTCTTCTATTTTGGTGAATGAATCATCAATTTTGACATCCTCGTACACTTGAAGTCCTACAGTGCAGGTCAACGAAAATACATTCTTGAACTCGACGAGACTGTGGCAATCCACCATCAGTGCGACGCAGCGGACATAAAAATCTTTACCTTGTTGGTGAGTCACGGTTTTCAAGGACTTCCATCTACATACAAGATGTATGAGATGCGATACATCTATACGGATCAATGTTGCAGGATAGTCCATCGTAGGGTCGCGAGGGCTGCAGAGTCTCGCAAAACAGTCACTGATGTACGATTTGATGGTGACGTTATTGAAAGCCAAACACATAGCAGATATCAACGCTCGTGAATAGTTACACACAGCTTCCTTTGGCTTTGGGGCTCCCAACCGAATCCATTTTTTTAGCCAGAGCTCAATAAATTCGGTTTCGTGCCTCCCCGAAAGCATTTGGTACACAGGCAGGGTGGAGTTCTCGAAGTTTATGACTATGACGTATAAAAATATGTGTCCACTTCTGGCGCCTCCAGGACGATTTAGTTTTTGCACCAAGGAACCTGTTGCATCAATAGAAATCGTGCAGTTATGCCTGTGTAACCGACAATACTCTTTGTAGGCGTGTAGCTGCGCTGGATCCATGAAAAATACATAAAATGGGAGAGAGCTAACAGCATGGATGAAGCCGCAGAACTCAGGCTTCAGAGACATTTCTTCGATGATCTTTATCAAGTCTCGAGCATTCGTTGACTTGACATCCAATCTGAATCTGTGGCCTCCATTTTCACCACCCGCAACACTTTTCCGCTGGGTATAAATGGCGGTTCGATATCACCTTGTACCATATTTTCCCGAGCTTGACGTTTTCGCCAAACTGCGGCTCCTTCAGCTATCAGCTCACCGTACGCTTCTTTTCTTCGCTTCCCATTGAAGGGACGCTTAACTTCTTCGTGCTGGTTTTTACTGGTGTCCCGTGTTCTGATATGAAATATGACTGTCTTGTCATCCAGATTAATTTCCGCGTTTGCAGTAAATAAGTGACCGCACTCCTCACTCCTGCATCGACCTTCGATTTTGATCTGGTGCGTAACCGGAAGTCTTGTTGCAGGTGGCTCATCGGAATCGAATGGAAGGCCTGCAGAGGTCACCTCAGCACCATCTTCGGTTTCTGTGACTTCAGTGAGATTCGACCATGTTACTGCTGTCACATCTGCTCGTGTATATACGAATGCACAGGAAAACTTGTATACCCGCCAGAAAGCAAGTAAGACTACATTAGTCCATACCCAAGGCGTCAAACACAGTTTCCCTGCACCCTCTTGAAACGGTCGGATTTTTGCCCATTCTTCTTCCGTGAGTGGTAACACAAAGTTTTGGACTGCATCGCGTTTCAAATCATCACTGGGATCCTCTTCATCTTGATGATCATTGCTGCAGTCATTATTGCACATCGAACCAGAATAATCTGCCGCCTCATTTGGTTGACTTGCTTCCGTTGAACATACGATTCCCAATTCATCCCTAGCTAGGGACAGTATAGCTCGCCGGTCTTCTCGAACATTGGTATAGAAATTGTGAGCAGACCATTGCCCATTTGTTTCACGGCTCAACAGCTCCCACACTTTGGAAGTGTACGCTGGCAATTCATTTGTAGCGAAATGCAGCATATACTTTTTAATGGCGTTGACTGCATCAACCACGGATACCTTCGCCCGGGGTGCCATCTGGCCCACACTACTCAAGAATATCTGAAAATACAATAATAATTTAATGTAAAGACACATACAGAGCTTTTTCAGTCTTATATTTGATAACCTCGTCGATAACAATACTAAAATATTCAAGTGAGCAAAAGCTGGGATTCAGGATTCTAGAATCCCAATTCGAGAGATGCAGAGTTCAATCTCAGCTCTCTCGACTAATTTTTAAATTTCTCACCAAAAGGAGCGAAATCAACAAATAGCACGACACAAGTTAGAGTGTCTCTAGTAGTATATATTAACTTCAAGCATCCTAATATCATTCACAATTGAACCAAGATGAGCAAAACATTGAGAATTATTCAAAATTGTTGGAGTCTTGGACCGAACTTTCTACTCTGATAAATAGTATATTACATACCTAGGCCAGTAAAGTAAGAAATGTCTCAGATCACATGTAATTGTCGGCCGAAGCGAAGCTGAGGTCGACAAACATGTGATCTGAGGCTTTCTTATTTATTGGCCAAGGTGTGTATACTATTTTTCTGCTCGACGCAGCCAGAAAGCGGCAACTTCGTTTAGCGCAGCGGCCCGAAAGTTGACGCTTTCTGGCCGGAGGGCAGAAAAATTATCTTTTTAACTGTTCAAAACGTCTGAAAGGTACAAGTAGGGTAGTGATTGCGATAATTGCAGGCAAACTGCCTGTGAAGAGCATAGAACGACCCACTGCAAAAGCTGTGCCACCAAGAACTATAACGAGTACATTTTTTTAAGTTCGGCAGATATTTCTTGTCTCCGTATAAATGTGCCTGAAGTTCCGAACGTTCATTTGAAACTCCAGTACCAAAAAATATCATATTACGCTTATTTGACCGCCGAAAATTGGCGAATTTTGAACTCTTTATAACTGACCTTCGATTTTCAACACATCCGAAAACTGTAGACGCTTTTAGTTGATAGATAATTGTGGTGAATCTTACTTTTCTAAATTTCGTTCGAACGAACGTCTAGAACTCCAAGCACATCCTGATGAAGCAATAAACAATACTTTCGGTTGAAAGAAGGTTGTCAAGTAATTCCTCATGCACTTCAACTTTATAAGTATGATTTGATAACATCGTCAATTGTTAACTTAGTACTTGGTTAACCCAAACGGACTCAATATTACTTCTAAATAATAATAGATTATTCATTTGAATTGAATACGTTTCATTTATATTGAATGAATATTACCTGATAATAAAAAATAACAAAATTCATTAGAAACTTCTAATGAAACAGTATAGGTAAAAAAATACAAATTCTGTTATGTTATTGAACCGACGAAATTTACTTGGTACAAGAAAGAAAAAAAAAACAGCATTGCATAAGATCAAGTTGATACACTTTGAAAAAATTTCTTTTATTCTTGTAAAAAGTGTACTAAGGTTCGCGTTGGAAGCCTATAAACAATATATTTTTTCCAAATGAGAAATCGAATAAATGTTCTTCCCAGCGTGTCTTTTGAAAGGGTAATATACAGTGTCCCATTTTAAATGAAGAACTCGATTTTCACAAAAACGATTCGTCGGATCAAAAAATAGTTCATACCGAATTTTTAGGCGGGGAAAAGGGGAATCTACTGCTGCTGTTCATTTTGAATTCGATTTACATTCTTAAAACTCATTAGGAATTCAACTTGGATGTTTTCATATGCCATCCTACGTTTTATTACAGCATATGGCTTTGCACAAAAAAAAAAAAAAAATAAGCAACTTGTATAGGGAACATTTTTTCATCCGAATCTAATTTTCAAAGATATTCAATGAAACAAATAGATTTCTTTGGGTATTCAAGAATCTGCTCAGTCTTGTGAAATTCTAGGAAAAAATTGAGAGTAAAGGGACATCGAACACCAGTATTTTGTGAGAGTTTCATAATTGTACCTTGAAAGAAACACGTTGAAACAGCCATTTTTGAATTTTGTTTATTTATTAAAAATCAAGTTTTGGCCCGAAAAATTGGGAAAGCTATTTGTTTGATCTTACTTGTTAATAATTAAGTTTTTTACAAAAAATCAACAAGAGCCTATCATAAGTAGCCAAGTTGAAAAAAAATTAAAACTGAAAATCATTTCTTTCGATTACTTGGGTAATAATTGGGTTAGAGCTGAAATTTTCAGCAAATTGTTTTCTCTTAGTGAGGATACAATAGGCCAAGTGTATTCTCATCCGGCTATGCCCTTTGTAACAAATTGTTAAATGCACACTTCTTGTCTTCCCTACGTAAAATTTCCGCTAGAAATCGATGTTTTGGATAGGATCCGAGTCTCGATCAGGGTGTAAAAGCCGTACATACCATTACATGTATACGGTTTTCAACAAATACCCGGATACTATCCGAAACATCGATGTCTATCGGAAATTTTATGGAGGGTTCTTGTCCTTAGAAAACATTGTACAATCAGGAAAGGTGCAGAGTATGATAAAGATCTCAGCGTCAGTTACCCCGTAGACGGCGCGAAATAATTGAATAAAAGTGAATTACAACTTCCCAGATAGCCAAACGTCCGTTTAATTGCATAGTAATGCAGCAACTGATTACAACAACTTTACCGTCCGGAGCGTCCTTAACGTCAAACCTTGTTATTAAGATCAATATAGTACGATAAATGATTGCAGGAAAAAAGCCAGCAGTTTGCTGTCAACTATTATGCGTTTTTCGAGTAAATCTAAGCGATCATCTAAGACCAACAATAAACGAGCATCATATGCCGCTATAATTACAGCAACATGCTCCGTCCAAAAAGACAACCGATGCGCGTTGGATGTTAATAATTATTGTCGGAATAATGCTGTCTTCTATTTGATGCCTAACCAAAATACAGCATCTACGCGAAAACAAATTTCTGAAAAACAATTCCAATTGAAACGATCACGATTGGCTATCTGGGTTCATTTGACCCAACTTTACACGAATAGAAGTGGAAAAAGAATATCGTTTTTATATTTGACCATTCTGTGATAGAATCATATTTTGCACGTCTAGATTATAGTATTTATTTCATAACGGCTATAAACAATGTATCAGAGCGTAAAAATGTTTATTTTCATTTCGGATACAATGTAACAGCCGTTTTCCGCAGGGCGGTGAAACACGAACAGAGTTCGCATTATATGTGAGAGAGATACCGTCAATGGTTCTAGGGGCAGAAGGAGAGCGATTAACAGCATAAAATGTTTTCCCCAGTTGTGACAAATATCCATCTAGTTACCAAAAGACGGGATACCAAAAACTTAATGCGTTTCTAAACATCACCACTATCTCCCGTGATATTTTTTCAGCATCATCTCAAATGAATAATACAAATAAATAAAACTATTTTATGTACCTTCAGGGATTCGCCGTATATTTATATAGTAATTACGATTCACGCACTTAGATTTTCTCCGGTTCTAAAACGCAAGATAATGTTATTGTTTCACCGGTCTTACACACTGATTCTAACACGTGGTTTTCAGGGTGCTTATTTTCCAACTTTGGTGTTATGATAACTGAACAATAACCGTATTAAAACAATGTCACTGATAAAATTGACCGAAAAACATTCACCTCGCCGATTGCTTTTTCTAATGTCTTTTTCTGGTGTTATTATTGCCGTTACACGTTCACGAATTATAGCCTATTGATGTTCGATCAACAGTGGCATGACCGATAATGAAGCGGGTGCGGAGCAGGAGACAGACTTTTGTTTCCACCGCGCCGAGTCAAATTCGAAGTAACCAATCATAAATAGAATTGCGTAACGAAGATGAACTTTTCTCGTCGAATCTCGCATATGATTGGTTGATCAAATCCAAACTCGGAAAGTGAAACACAAGTCATGTCAACTTCTGAATATAGACTCGGCGGTAATTCTTCCCGTGGAGCATCGGATATAATTTTTATGAAATCGAACTACATAATTGGATTGCAAAAGTGAATTAATATCGCTTAGAGCCATTTTTCGAACATTTGCTTTATATGGGGCTTTCCACGCCAACTCGACCAGTGTTAAACCCCGACCATCTCAGAATCGTTTCATGTTTTTTTTTTCTAACATTCTACTCGGTCAAAAACGCGGTCTGAATTTTTTTTTAAATTTTTTTCTGTTGGGGGGATTTTTTGTGTCATCTACTGGATATTTGAGAATTGTTTCAAATTTCCAAAAATGAGCATTCGCAATCGACTTCACATATTTATAAAAAATAAACGGTCTAACAAAAAAATTGGATAAAAGAATGTTAGAAAAAAACAATTTAGAATGCTCCGGAGCCAAATCCGCATAATTTTTTGATGTATGACAAGTTCTGTGCGATATCATTGATTCTATGACATAATCACAGTCTTTTTGGAAATAAACGAAATTTAACGAAAACAAGCCCAAATAAACGGATGATCATTATAAATTTTACGCGACGATAAAAAACAAATTTGATGGCTTATAGAGGTAACTTGACAGTAATGTTTCATGTAGATACGCTTCGAAACGATTTTGAATAATTCTCAAATAATTAATTAACACGATTGACAATATTTGTTAGGTTTAGAACTGATCCCACACCAAATTAAAAGAATCATGACAATTGGTATAATTATCTGCAGCATTGTGATAGAGATGTACGGCAATTATTCGGAAACAAAAGACCAGAGAGTTCCAACTATGTCTCAAATTACAAGTTGAATAATAACCAATTATGAGAATCAGAACGTGATTATATTGGCAGATTGAAAAATTATACCGGGTATTAGGAAGTTCCATGGCATGGCCTATAACTGGACAAGTGAGGTTTCAGCCCCAGATCGGTGAAGATTTATAAAAAGTTATTCGTGCACAATTAATTCTACTTAGGTTAATTTTTTATCAACTTCCAAAACTCTACCACTCGAAGAAAAGCCTCAGAGGAATCATGGGACGCAATCCAAGTTTTCTCTTTGAAGAGTGTTATTGTATGGGTAGCTTTTATAAATCTTCACTAATCCCAAGCTGACGAATCGTTTGGCCAAGCAATGACACAGAATGAATAATAATTAATAACTTTGAATTCCGTAGGAATGTGATTTATTTTTAGTTACCCATAGCTAGGCTTACAAACAGGTAACTTCGTTTATATCTGCGATGTCGTTGTTATTATTATGTCAGCATTGCAAATTTTAGGTGGTCTGAATAATTCAATAAATAAATGAAAGTACATGAATAACATAAAGTCGGATTTTACAGGATTTTCGATTATCGTAATCAATCGAAAAAAATTATGAAGTAACAATTCCAATGGCCGTTGTTGGATATAATTGCAAAATAATTTGCCACTGGTTAATATCATTTCGTAACATATCCGGGTACATCACTATAACTGTTACTCTCCTTGTCAGGGGACTACAGAGTTTCCATGTCAGAATTTTAGAACTTTTTCATGATCCAGGCTCGTCTGCGGGAAAATCAAGTTCGTTGGAGTGTTAAACGAACTAACTACAAAATGGACTATCAAAATAATACAATTGTCTTTTTTTTCAAGTTCTACGTTTTAGCTATATGCAAAAAAAAATAAAAACAACATAAACACGAAATCAGTTTTGAAAAAAATCAAATCATAGTATTAAGGACCCCCGAATTGATTGAGCCGAACAGTTATTCACACATTTATTTAATACATGAATCCTGATAGAATAAGAGAAACGTATCATGGAGAGAGAACAGCTTGGTGGGGTGCATAGAATTTATAAAACAGAGAAGTCAGGTGTGAGCACAATAGATTGAATGTATACGAAGAAACAAAATTGCTGATTCACAACGAATCATATGCTTTGACACGTAATTGTGGACTCTTAAAAATTTTCGGGGCCTGTAAACATCATGGCCTACTAGAATTCATCATGAACTATTCTAGCGATTTGATCAAAAAACTGTTACTCACTTTCATCACAGTCAGCATCATTTTATCATAAACAGTGGAATAATTAGTAGTATCTTGAGGAAGTTATTTCTTTCCTATAACACTCTGCATTATTTCAACGGATCGGTAACTTGGCAGCATCGTCCCTTAAGATATTCGGAACCTGGGGTCCTGGTTATTCTACCATTGCTATGCGTTTTTCGATGTACTACGTCTCCAGGTCTTTCATGTCATATTAGGTAAACTCATCCTCTGGAATGAATTGGAAGCACACTGCCACATTCCTCGTTGAAGTCGTTGAACAATCTTCCAGTGTGGCCGCAAATTCTGTTGAAAATTTTCGAATGGGAGAGAAATTATAGCCTTGGATGAATTCAGAAAGTGAATCTTGTGACTAGCTCTGGGACATTGGTCATGAAGTAACAACAACAATGAAGCATTGCATCCGAACAATATTATATAATATTTGTTTACCTCGTTTCTTACGAACGAATATTTTCGCAGAGTCAGCCATGCAATGGTGAATTGAACTAGGAAAAAATTAAAAAGACACATCGGTCCTCATTGATTTTCAGTTCGTTTGGAGAAGTCACTGACGATCTGCAAAGTCTATTGGGTTCGAATTCTGTAGTCAATTAAGGCAGTGAAGACGCTTGCATCTTCTCTATCAAATCACCGTATTGTTTCCAAATCCATTCGTTTCATCCGAGGTACGAGAGAAAATCGTACCCCCACTCAACTGGGTGCTAGATTCACATTCAAACCACCAATACCAAATTGTTCTAAACAATGAAAGGTATGGTTGATGATTTCTTCTACTGTTTGCCCGCTGAATCCTAGTTCCATTTGCTCTGGTTGTGCTCATTCTTGCTGTGATCAAAGCCTGCAGCAAACAGTAAGTCAAACTCTTTATATTGAGAAACCGACTCTCGGTATAAGGGTAGTTCGATAAAACTCGGGTAACTTCATGTGTTCATGTGTAATTCAGACAACCATTAAGTAATATTCAATAACTATCAGTAATAATATGATATAATATTATTATAAATAAGATGATCATATTTTTCAAACTATCAGGTTTACACAGTTGCTTGAGTTTCATTATATTTTAGGATGCTCTACGAAGTATGGAGAATCCCACAAATTTAAATTCAACTGAACGAATAACCATATTTTTCTAGTTAAAGTAGCGTACTCATCATCGGACGTCAGTCCCTTGTCGCATGTAAAATTGAAAAAAGCACAGTATCTTACAAGGTTTAAAACCTCAGGATTTGTTCAACATTATCTAGCCACTCAAAGCTAGCGATATACGTTGATTTTCGCGAGTCAGCCGATTTGAATTCCTTGCAAACGACGTGTTTGCCTTAAAAACACGTGTTCCGCCACTCAATATCTCAGTCCCTTGTCGAGTAGTTTTGTTGTAATTTATTGGTAGTTGTTCGTGATAACCTTTTATTTCGATGTCTTTTCTCTGACGTAAACTGTATGAAAAATAGATCAACGGAGTCTTGTTTGAATAAAAAGATATTTTTTGGTTTATACGAAATTCATCAGTCCCTTGTCGTCAGTCCCTGGGTCGTAGAACACTGAGAAACTAATCGCAAGCGAATGTTTCATCATGGCAAACAATTTCGTTGTTCTAAAACAATATATTTATCGATTTAGCACAAGATGCCACCTAGAAAAGATAACAAATTAACAAAAGTATCAATTTTGCGAAAGAAGTGAGAAGCTGCAAAGGCTCGTTTGATGAGAATGAAATAGTACATTTCGTCACGACTACGGAAAGGCTTTTTTGGCGAAACGAGAGGTTTACGGCACGAGCCGAAGGCGAGTGCTGTAACGAGTTGAGCCAAAAAGCCTTTACGCATGAGTAACGATCAATATTGTTCATCACGAAAGCCGAAAAATCGCGACGAAGTTGCGATTTTGAAGTTAGAGTGATGAAAAAAAACTAACTGAAATAAAAATTGAACTCAGATCTAGGTGCCATGTCATTCAATTACTACAGATTAATGATAAAAAAATGCAAGAAGTAAAGGATCGCTGATTTCTTGATCAAATTGTGGTATTTCGTGATGTCGCTTTGATCAAAATTCCATAAAAACCTTAATTTGTTCTGAAATACTCAATAAAGTGACTGATCCTCTTACAATCAGTGTAATCAACCCGTGGGCAATCAAAAGCGATGTAAAAGAATTTCATTCGAGATGAAAAACATGTGATTCAAATTCATCAGTGAAGTTACCCGAGTTTTGTAGAACTACCCATAAACACTTTTATTCATTTACATACCTGGAATATACAAGGATTGACAAAAAGAGCACGACTATAACAGATGTTCTTCCCATCGATCCAGCTCTTGAATGCACCCCTCATTGTTATGACACGAAGTTGATGTTGACACAGTATACGAAACTTGTATACTGATACCAATAGATGTAGTAGCAGTTCCGTTTGTAGTTCTACACAGGTTTTTCTGGGGAGTGCTGAGGTTCGTACTCTCAGTTACTTGGTTTAATTGACTTTAATTCTCAGATGGTTGCGACACATCAGTGACCGTCAGTTGTAAAGCCAAAATCATATAACATTTAAAAAATTGGTGCCGTTGTTGTTTTCATCACATTTATTGAAGAACCTGAAACACAAAATCACTAAAGAGTGAAGCCCCGCAAATGCAAAAAAAAAAAATATTGCATGAAGTTTCGACATTGCCCGTGAGATACATGTCAGAAGCCAACCAAACTGTTCCATTATTCAGGCCGGATATGTAGGTACTCAATTTGGCTCGTTATTAGCGAGACTAGTTGTGATAGACCCAAATCGCTCTCACTAATGCTCAGATTATAAACTTTAGATAACATGACACTGCAAATCTTTGACAATTCTATCTATTTGAAGGTTCATATGTACACCTCTGCAAATTCCTACTGCTTGTCATAAGCTATACTTACCGAAATGTTATAAGCCAAAAAGAATCAGTAATAGTAGTATAGTAATTGTCATTGTCCTGAGACCATCCATCAGAAAGACCCTTTCTATACATATAGTTCTCAAATTCTCGAAAAGTTCGTTTCAATTGTAGAAACCGAAGTTTGTCTATCATCAATAAGCAGATTGCTCTTGTCAGATCTTTCCAATTCCTCTGAATGCCTCGACCATCTGCGCATAATCTACTAATATACATAGAAGTATGTATAAGTATGTCAGTGATATAACCCCTTCCAAGTGGGTCGACGGTGGTTTGCATTCGGATATATTCCAATGGAAGGTGTTACTATAGGTACATACACTAGTGTAGAACATCTGATCCATGGTTGGTCTATTTATACACTAATGTGAAAAGTGTAGCTCAGTGTACGAGCAACGAACTGGCCTTATTACTGAAGTTCAAGCCTGTCAGCCGGCACCATGGACGTAAGAAGTATAGCCCGGAATCGCTCAGCTGTTTCCATTAGTCCAAGAAATCCGCACATGTTGCGAAAAAGTTGGCAACAAAATTAAGACGTATTTTTGAGAAGGACGCTTTGAAGTGATAATTTTCCTAGTTCAATCGCTGTATGATAATGTTGAATTTTGCCACTATCACAATTGCAGACTAAGTAATATGTCAATCTATAAATCGAAGCACCTGAATAAGCCACTTGAACAAATCGATCTAACCTATAACCTAACCTATCAATGTCATCATAACTTGACAGTTCTTTACCTCTTTTTAGATTGATTTATGCGTGGTGTCATTAATAAATAAGAATATTAACAAACACTGATGCGCCAGGATTTCTGAAATTACATGGACTTCTCAAATTTACTTTCACTGTTATACTCTACGTCACGATCACATAAGATTCTTGCTGCTGAGAATTATTAACCAATAGTAATTGCCCAAAGTTATTTGATTAGAAAATAAAAATTTCTTGCATTGCAGAATTAAAATTTAGAAAGCTTAGGACATTGACAGTTTCAAAGTTCGTGCTGAAGAATGTATATTGCCATGAAACAGCTAACTCGTGCATATTACATATTTCATGATTCGTTGGTATTCTAGAGATCACAGTTGGGCTGATAACTTCCTTGGGGGACAAGGCAGAACAAGATTTGCCAGCTGGCATACATAATTTAGAACATAATTTAAACGGAGATTTCTGTCAATTTTCTTGCTAGTAGTAGCATTCTTGTCTTGTTGAAGTATTTTGCACATCTTTAATCAATTCAATGACTGTTAGTAATACACATCCTATATTTACCTGTCTCACTACCCTAGTAGAAATTTGATACGGCCTTCCATGTGACAGATTAGCGCCGACTCGGGCAGGGCTAGACTAGAATTCCTAGCCAGAGCCGTGTCAGGGGCGACCGTGGCCGGCTGTTCTAGATTTACCCATTCTGGGCCCGATCAGGTTCGCGTCAGTGGGGCGGGAGATATTCGAGGTTATAAGAAGTTTGGTTATCTTGTGGACTGCCAGCCTAGCCCCCGCACGGGAAACACTGACATGAACCATAGAATTGAGTACCCATGCGCTGAATTCTCGATACTGCGGTTTGTCGAGATTCGAGAATCGAGATCTTCTGACCATATTATAACCTAATCATCGTTGAAGCGGTTGAAGCCGATTCAAGATTGGAGTACAGGGACTTTGAACAAAACTGAAGTGTTTCATAATCGTACGAACGATGGAACCTCGTAAACGGGCGGCCAACGAATCCTCGCGATCAAGGATGCGAAAATTTCGCGCCATTCAACAGGCAGTAAGTGAACTTGCCTCAAATTCGCGAAGCGACGTCGATGCCGATGATTGTACAGGTACACTTTTCATTCATTTTAATTTGTTCCATGCTGACCTTATTAAAAACAAGTCTCAATTTTCAGTGTCACAAATGCTGCAGTTACTGTTACTACTCAATTTAATACATTTTCAAAAATTGGGTTGGAATAATCTTTTCATCACTCTAACCTTAAAATCGCAACTTCGTCGCGATTTCTCGGCTTTCGTGATGAAAAATATTAATCGTCACTCATGCGTAAAGGCTTTTTGGCTCAACTCCTCACAGCACTCGCCTTCGGCTCGTGCCGCAAACCTCTCGTTTCGCCAAAAAAGCCTTTCCATAGTCGTGACGAAATGTACTATTTTCACATTCTTTGATGATGACCTTAGTAGAATTGGCCTGAAATATTGCCTGAAATTCGGTTTCTTTAGCACGTGTAATGGCTTTAAAAGAGTGGATCCAAAAATACCCACTGTTTTTTCCATATTATTGTAAGTATATGCTCTTAAAAGAATTTCATCGCTGGCCCTAAATTAGGCTGCGATAGGAGTTGGCCAAATCCATCGTGCCAACTTTCCTCGCAGGCAGATGAAAATTGTTTCTTAGCTACATGTAATACCGTAATTGATCAAATCAGGTATGCTTTGAAGAATGCAACCTTTCATACCATAATTTTGTACTGAAGAAAGCTAGTTTTTGGTCAAGTTTTACTACGGTCTGGCCTTAGAATATGAAAAAAACTGCATTTTGATTTTCATCACACAGAAAATATGGATTTCGGCGAAGAAGTTCACACAGCTGGGCCTAGTTCATCTCGAAGTAACGATGATGTTCAGATGGCACAGGATGAGCACGAGAGCGGAGAAAGGTATGAGCCAGAGAGAGAAAATGAACATGAGCAGGCCCAAGAATATGAAAGTGAACAAGAACAATATGAAGTAGAGGTAGAATATGAAGATGAACAGGACCGTGAGGAAGCAAACACAGAATATGAAAATGAAGAAGAGCGAGAGGAAAGAGAGGTAGAAGATGACAGCGATTACGAAGAAGAACTAGAAGTGGATGAGTTATACTACAGCTGCGGAGAAGATAGCGATTTGGATGTCGAGGATCCCGAAGACGATGAAAGTGAAGAAGAGTTAGAGGATTACGAGAACGCAGATCCAGAAATAGAAGAGCTAAGAAAATGGGCTATAGAGTGCAATATACGCCAATCACATCTAGACAAACTTATACTGATATTAAGACGAAGATTATTGGTAGATCTGCCAAAGACAGCTAAAACTCTTTTAAAATCGACATCAGCTAGATATAATATCCAAAAATTTCTAGATAGTCATGGAGCTTATACGTCCGAATTTGTGTACTTTGGAGTTGCCGATAGCCTCAAAGCTTGCATAAATAGCGAACTACACGCTGACGATACCATAAATCTGCAAATTAATGTCGATGGGTTACCCTTACATAGATCTAGTTCAAAACAGTTTTGGCCTAATCTCTGCAAAGTAGATTTCGATCCAGACATTCATGAACCTTTTCCAGTAGCTATATATTCGGGTGAGGGAAAACCAAATAACGTAGATGAGTACTTGGAACAATTTATCGAGGAAATGAATTTATTACAAGACAATGGCCTTTTAATTGGTAGAAGAACTTTCCAAGTAAAAATCAAATGTTTTATCGCTGATACTCCAGCTCGAACTTTCATCAAATGTACCAAAGGACATGGTGGCTATGCCGCGTGTGAAAGATGTACTGTATATGGTGAATGTTGTAACAGGAGAGTTGTATATAGCTCAACAGAATGTCCCGAGCGATCTAACGATACGTTTCGTGCAAGAGAACAACGGGAACACCATACTGGAATTTCGCCGCTAACGCGTTTAATACCTAATATTAACATGATATTTACGTTCATCCTCGATTTCATGCATCTATGCTGTCTAGGCGTTATGAAAAAACTACTTAATTTCTGGTTACAAGGTAATTTGAACTTCCGAATCAGCCCATTCGATAAACTTAGACTCTCGAATCGAATGAAACACTTGAGATCCCAAGTACCCTCTGAATTTGAACGAAAACCAAGGTCGATTTTTGAAATTGCACATTGGAAAGCAACGGAATTTAGATTTTTTCTGCTATACTGTGGTCCCATTGTATTGAAAAATATCATAAGTTTGCGATTATACAAACATTTTCTATTACTACACGTTTCTTGCAGAGTATTATGCACCGGAGCGCTTTGTTCAAAACAAAATTATCTGAATAACGTAAAAATCTACTTGAAAAACTTTTTTTTACTAACACGAGAATATTATGGAGCAGAATCTCATGTTATGAATGTACACAATCTTATTCATTTAGTCGCTGATGTTGAAAATATGAAAGCCCCAGTTAGTAGATTCACAGCATTTCCTTTTGAAAATCTCCTGGGAAAATTGAAGAGAATGCTGCGAGCTGGTAACCGACCATTGGCACAAATTTGCCGTAGAGTTCACGAAGCATTCTTCGTTCATAAGGAAAAAGTCAGATTACCTCTAGAGATTGAAATCTTGAAACAAAGCGCTGTAGATGCCAATGGCATTATTTCGATAGCAAAACTAAAGTATCGAGGAGTAACTCTCACAACCACTGCGCCCAATAATTATGTGTTAATCAATACTCAAGAAATAATAGAAATTCAACGAATATTCATGAGAGACGGAGTAATCGAAATCACAGGAAGAAAGTGGAGGACAAAGAAATCGCTATTCACATATCCCTGTGACTCCAAAATATTAAAACAATGGGAACTTGAGAACGAACCGTCCCCCGGCCAAAGAACATACAGCCTACAGGCCATCGAAAGTAAAATGGTGATCTTGAGCTTCATCGAAAATGAGGAACGATTTTATGCAATGCCCTGTTTGCATATGTGATTAATATAATTCGTGGTTATTGAAAAAAAAAAAAAAAAAAAATTAATTTAAAACGTTGATTCTATCGTCATTCCCACTCGCGGTCGAGATCGGGTATCATCGCTTAACTTCGGGCTCTGTCGGGCAGGGCACGACACGCCGGGCGCGCCCGCTGGCGCAGCCATTTTGTTCGACTGTTGATTCTACTACCTGACAATTGATGAAACGACAACTGCCGTGTGTAATTGCCTTCGTAAAACAGGTAAGCCAATCAATGATTACCATTTTGTTGTAAAATATACTGTCGACAGATGCATCTCATTTCACCGCAAACGTACAAATTTTCATCTCGTTACCGGCATGTGTTTGTAACCTAACCTGCAAAGTCTCGTCTTTCGCGTTGTCTTCAACTGCAATGCCGTGACGTTAGTATGGACCGCCCTTCCCAACCAAAAGTGACTTTTACCAACAATATTGCATACTTTATGATGAGATAAAAATCTGAAAAAAAAAACAACCACAATTAAGACGATAAGAAAATTGATTTTAGATAATGATAATGCCCTAAAATCATGAAAAAATTGTTTAAAAAAAACATTGTCCAACGAATTTTCAGAGAATGTTTTTTTTTTGTCGTATGCAACGAATTCGTTCATTTTTATAATACACATAAATTTTTGAAGAATTTTCTGAGCATTTTGAAATTTCAGTTCTCGAAAATTTGTAAAGGCTATATTTTCGAATCTATTCGTTTAACGCCCCGGAAACTTCTTAACTGTAATATACAACGTTTTTAGAAAAACATATCCAAAATTCACGATTTTTTCTTCATGTTTCCAAACAAAAAAGTTTGAAAAACGAAAATTCCAAAATGGTACGAGTATTCTTCAAATATTCGTGTGTAGTCAGAAAAATCAACGAATTCATTTCACATGCGAAAAAAGAACATTCTCTGAAAATTTGTTGAACAATGTTTTGTTTAAACAATTGATTGATGAGGGTTTTTGGCATTATTAATATTGAAAATCAATTTGTTTGTCGTCTTTATTGTGGTTAATTTTGTTCAGATTTATATCTTATTAAGTATGCAATATTGTCGGTGAAAGTCACTTTTGGTTGGGAAGGTACGTCCAATACACCTGAATTGTACGTACGCCGAAAAAGGTAGTGATTTGCTCATCCAAATGTAGTATGTAAGCATCACCGTGCTTCTTAAATTGAAAAAAAAGTAAGCTTCATCGCACCACGTTTATCGCGTCGATGAGGTATAGTTCGAAGCCCAACTCGAAATTCTCGAATTCTCAATTGCAATTTCACGGGATGCGTAATAATGCTGAAAAAAAATGATTCACACTCATATATAATTTGGTTTAACCGTTCTGGAAGTGAAAGGTATAAATTTATTTGGATTGAGAAAAAATATATACTAGCGTAACGACATTTTTTCTTTGCATTTTGTAAAGTTGGCGATCCAAGCCCATAATTTGACTGGATTGTTACATGCATCTCAGACTGTGTAAAAAATTGCCAAAGTTGCAACGTACCCATTCCAGTTAGTACAGTTAATCGAAACGAGCAAGAAAAGCTCGAAACTAGTAGACATTGATATACTTCCATCGACATGGATTGAGTTTAATCATCAGAGTGGACAATGCGTCGGAGTATTTATGCCACCGCCCTATGACGATGAAGAAGAAGCAGCAAAGATGCATGCGCTTGTTGAAAAGTGTGCACCACCGCCAATTGATTGGCCTAAGCATGCAGTAGATTTGAGGGGACATGCAAGTGAGCTACATGTGAGCTTAGATTCAAATTCCAATAAGTCCCCGCCTCAAAATAAACTCAATTATTTAAATCAGTTGCCATGAAATTTTCACAATATTATTATTCTCCAGAGACGTATAAAGAAGCATTGACTCGCTTGGAGACATTGAGAACAGAGGAATATGCTTATACTACTGACGTAAACAGGGGGCCTGAGAAAACTGCAAAAATGATAAAGCAATCCTATCGATGTAAAAAGAATAGAATCGACACGGCAAAGACTCAAGCTCTGCTTCAGGTACCCCCACTCGATCATGATGTGCTCCATGAATCTAATTCCTCCGTGGACAAAGGTGGGTAGTTTCTCTAGGCAATTATTCATAGTAGTCCACGAATAATCATTATTTTTGTACTTATAAATCTCTACGGTTTCATGAGTTATGAGCTTCTACTATTAGATAGAGGCGATCCTGAAACATAACTATTTATATGTGAATATAACCTGCGGCTAGAAAACACTCAGTACATCAGCTGCATGAATAGAATAGTAAGATTTCATATCGGGGGATTATATTCAACAAATGCATGAAATTATATTGTAGCTGTAGCTACAGTCAATGATTCAAGTAACGGTACTGAGAAAATTCCGCCAAAGAAAAAGACACCGATACACCGTCAACAGCAGGTCCAAGTATCAAGTTCCTCTGAAGAATTCTCTGACCACAACAATAATTACGTACAAGCCTCATCACCCGCCATCAATAATAATTTGCATAAAAAATCATCGCCAAAGCTTCGACCCTATAAGAAAAATGTGCAAGGTGAAACTGATCTTCCTGGTAGAAGTTTGGGATCTGGTTCTTGTGATAACGACCGAATGAATCCTGCAAAAGGTGTTCGAGGGAAAAGTGTAGATAACAAAAGTAAGTATGTTATTGCTGACATTTTGATCAAGTACTTTAACAACTTGTTGTTTTTGCAGGCACGAAGAACAATGGTAAAGCTGCCTCTGATGCTGCCTCTACTTTCACAAGTGGACACAAAAGTTCACCACGAGTCGAAAAAATGGTACCAGAAAAATCTGCCTCGACAAGCAGTAAAAGTAGAGTCGAAATCTCAGGAAACAGAACCAACGGCAAGTCCGTTCACTCTGTTGGCAGAACCACCTCTGATGCTACTTCCAGAAGTGAACAGTGTAATTCGCAGACAGTTGAGAAAGATGAATCAGGACGATCTGTCTCTAGTAATGGTAATAATCATTGTCAGTTATTAATTGATTAGGGTCAGATAATGTCCGATATTGTCAATTGGAGGATTCATGACCTTACCAGGAGCTACAAGCTCCTAAGATCGGTCTGTTTCCAGTTGTCTCTGCTAATTGTCTAATAGATTTTAACCCGTGCCTTTCATCTCGCCAACAGAATTTGAATGAAATGCCGAAACATATAATAAATAATAAACCTTAACTGGCAAAGGGTTTCAAAAAATTTTCAAACTCACGCCTCATTATGTGATATTGTAATTAGCAAGATTATCAATTTTCAGATATATTCATTATTAAAACGCTGACTTCTCTCAGCGCAGATATACAGGACTTGGTGAAAGAAGTGCGGTCTCTGCGCAACGTCATCGATGTGATTCATGTTGACCAAAATATTCACTTACCAGAAGAGTGTAGTGACATGGAAATACCCATACCGGATATGGCACAATTTAGGATCTTTGATAAAAAGCTGGCCAAAGAGAATGTCAACTTCCGTAACGAATTTGTAAGTTCAGCTGGCCAATATCTGATCGAGTCACTATTTTATCACTAAGAATCATACTGCTATGCTAGCTTTGGTCCGATATTTCTAGGCTCGCTGTTTACAATTGTATATCGATCGGGATGGGGTATTGTCAAGAAGCATAAATTCGATGTTAAAACACTACCTGTCACGAACCCTAGTGCTGTCATTCACTGCAATGAAAAAGACAGCAGAAAAGGAAGTCTTTAAAGATACGAACTTCTGTAAAGTGTTAATAGGTAGGTAATGTATGTATTCTTTATTGTTCCCCAAAGGGGTTTCAAAGCCTTTTTGTAGGGCATGCCAGGCCCTTCACATCATCTTACAATTCCTTAATCTACATCTTAGCCTATACCTTATTCTTATCTCCCTCCCTATTCCTCTCTCTCTCTCTCCATCTATCCTTTTCCGCCGCTTATCTCAAATCGCCTTTTATAGGTTATATTTATTCTCTTATATCTATCGGCCAAATTCTTGCTCTATCTCTCTCTCCCTCTCACTCCTTCACTCCCTCTCTCACACACCAACTTCCGTTTCCCATTCGCTCCGTTTCTCCTCCTCTCTTCCTCTTTCTTCCTCACTTCCTCGCCCCTTTCTTACTCGCTCCACATCTTTCATCCATTCTTCTCCCCTTCCATCCCCCCCCAGCACTTCTTTTACATTTTCCTGCCAGCTACCTTTTTCATTTTCCATCCCTACACATCCATCCCACACATGCTCCCACGTCTCTTCCACCATTGCACACACTCTGCATTTTCTCTCCTCATTTTCCCTCCAGTATTCTGCCTCCTTCACCATATTTCCTAGCCTGAACCTGGCTACCCTGCTCCACCTTTCTTCGCCCCACTTCTTTTCCAGGTACTCGGGTGTGCCCTCGACCACTACTTCTTTATACCATCTGTTATACCTCGACGCGATTATTCCTTCCCACCTTTCTTCTCTCTGTTTTATTTTATCCCTTCTTTCTATTTCTCCAAACTCTGCATTCTCACCCTCCTCTCCCATCCTACTTTCCCTTTCTTCTTCCCACTTCCCTCTGCCTCTCTCCTCCCGGCCCCTTTCTCTTCCCCTGTCTATCAACTCCTGTCTGCATAGTCTTGCTAGCGAGCTCCCCCTTCCTTCTTTCAGCCTGTTCTCATAACTCCATGCCCTTTTCAATGCCCTTATTCTCAACTTCTCTCTGCAAACCTCCTCCCTGACCATGTATCCTGGCGTCTTCCCATCCACTCCTAGCACCCACCTTATGAACCTTTCCTGTATCGCTTCCACCCTCTTCCATTCTTTCCACCCCCATATCTCCGCCGCATATTCTACCACTGTCCATACCAGTCTGTCGAACATCCACATCCTTCTCTCCCAGTCCTTGCCATACCTTCTCTTTCCTATTCCCCACACTTGCCTCATCACTATTCCTGCCTTTCTTACTCTTTCCCGCACGTGCGCCTCCTGCCCACCATTCCTACTTATCGTATATCCTAGGTAACAGAACTCCTTTACTTCTTCTATCCTCTTGCCCTTCCATTTCCATTCTGCCTTTTTGAACCTGCCTCCTCCTTTTCTAAATCTCATTACCTTAGTTTTTCCTACATTCAGTACCAGCCCTTTCTTATCAATATATTTCTCTAATCTCCTTATCATCATCTCCATACCCACTTCCTCCTCCGCTAAAATTGCCATATCGTCCGCGTAAGCCAGCGTGTAAATCCTTCCTTCTCCTAATCTCACTCCTCCATGTCTTCCCGCCCTTCCTAGCTCTTCCTCTATGTTTGCAATCAGAATGTTGAACAAGAAAGAGCTTAGTGGGCACCCCTGTCTCACTCCCATTGCCGTCCAAAATTCCTCCCCTACCTCTTCTCCTACTTTGACCCTGCTTTTCGTTTCCCTGTAAATTTCTTCCGTCCTTACTACTAACTCTTCCCTTATACCTCTCTCTCTCATTGACTCCCATAATATTCTCCTATTTATTGAATCAAAGGCCGCTTTTAGGTCCACGAAAAGCGCAACCATCTTCCCGTTTTTCTGGTAGATTTGCCTGTTCACTAGATAGTTCAACACATATATGCTGTCTACCGTCCCCATCCCCTTCCTGAAACCCGTCTGGTTCTGCGGCACAATTCCCTTACTTTCTATCTCCTGTTCCAACCTCGCCGCCAGCACTGATGCATACACCTTGTACAGGGTTGGCATCAGCGTGACTCCTCTGTAGTCTCCGGTGTTTTTCCCGCTTCCTTTCTTTATGATAGGTATAATGATACCCTCTTTCCACTCCTCTGGCCAACCCTCCCCTTTCCATATCCTGTTGCATATTCTCAGCACCCACTTTTCCATCTCTTCTCCTCCGTACCTCCACACCTCATTCTCAACTCCGTCTTTTCCCGGGGTTTTCTTGTCCTTAAGCCTGCCAATCGCCTTTCTGACCTCCTCTCTACTTATTTCCTGTTCATCGTCCCTTTCCCTCCTCTCCCTTCCCCTTCCTACCACCTTTTCTTCTACTCCCCCCAGCATCCCCATGAAGTATTCCTTCCACTCCTTCATCTCTATGTTTTCGTCCACTTTCTTTCTTTTCCACCTTTCTCTATTTATTACTTCCCAGACCTTGTTCTCCGTCTTCGCTTCCTCTACCTCTTTCTCGAATCTTTCGTTTTCCTCCCTGATCTTTCTTTTGCACATCTCTTTGTATTCTCCTTTCATTGCCCTGTACTTGTCCTTTCCTTCACCCTTTTCTCTCCATTCTCTCATTACTTTCCTCACTTCTCTCTTTGTATCTCTACATTCCTCATCCCACCAGCCCCTCATCTTTTGTCTTTCCTCCCCTGCCTTCGCTCCTACTTCTGCCGCTCTGCTGAATTCTTGTGTCATTTGTTTCACCTCTTCGTCTACTCCGAATCCTCTCTCTTCTATGCTTTCTATCCATCTTACTTCTCTCCTAAAACTTTCCCTCCCTTCTGTTGTCCAGTTTCCTCTCCTATTTTTTTTCTTTGCCTTACTTCGCCCTTTGCTTTTCCATTCGCCTTCCTTTATTTTCACCACGATCGGGTGGTGATCCGAGTCTATCTTTTCACTTACTTGTAGCCATTCTACTGCCTCTCTTACTTCATTGCTGCCTATCACATAGTCTATTACCGTCTCTCCTTTCGCTCCGGTGAAAGTGAACTCCCCTTTTTCATCTCCTCTCGTGTTCCCATTCAATATTGTCCACCCCGCTTCTCCTATTCCTTCTAGCATTATTCTGCCTTCCCCATTTATCTTTTTATCCTTCGAAGTTCTGCCTTCTTCCTCCTCGCACCCTGCACCCCAGTAACCCCCTCCCATCTCTCCCGTTCTTGCATTAAAGTCACCCCCTGCTATCATTTTCGCCCTTTGTCCCCGGTTTCCTCCCTCTTCCGCCTCTGCGTATTTCTTTATTTTCTCCATTTTCCTTTCTATATCCCCATTAACGTATATTCCTATTATTCTCCATCTTTCCGCGCCTATTTTCACCTCCCTGCACACTATTCCTTCCTCCTCCCCACCTATCTTTTCCTTGCCTTCCTTTTTGCCTTCTACCAGCTCCTTCCTTACCCCTGTCACCATGCCCCCTATCGCTCTTCCTTTTCTGTTCCTTCTCCTTGCATATTGCACTTCCCAGTCGTACCCTCTGGGCAGCTTATTGCTTAACTTTTCCCATCCCTTCTGCTCCAGCCATGTCTCACATAGCATTATAATGTCCCATTCCTCTAATCCTTCCCAGAAATCTTTGTCTTTATTCGCCATTCCAGCGACGTTCCAAAAGGCTATCTTTGCCCCTCTTCTGACATCCTCCGTTTCTCCCCTCCTTACTTTTTTTTCCGTTCTTCCTTCTAACAACCTCCCCTCGTCCCTCTGCCGCTTTGCCCTCTTCCGAACGGGACCGTTTGCCACCCTCTCCCTCTGCGAGTACCTGCTCCTCCCCTCATCCTGGTATTGCACCCCCCCTGCGTCTGCTCTCCATTCGTTCTGTCCTCTTCTCCATCACTCTCCTCTTCGTTTTGTTCTCCACTTACGTTCTCCGGCCTTTCGTTTCCTTGCCCGTCCCTCAGCATCTGTCTTTCCTCATCCCATTTCCAGATTACCCCGTCTATGCTTATCTTTCCGTAACCAGTCCACACCCTTCGGCCTTTCCTCTCCTCCTCACCTGCTATTTCCCTCAGCCGCCATTTCATTTTCCTTTCTGCCCATGTCAGGTCGTCTTCTATCCTTTCCTGCCTGCCCCATAGGCTCCTTTTTTTCAGCATCACCTGTCTTTTTTGATCTCTGCTCCCTACCCTAGCTATTATCATTCCTCCTCTCACCCCTCTCATCTCTCGTGCTTCTATTATCTGCACTTGTGCACCTATTTCTTCCATTAACTCCTCAACTTTTGCCTTCCCTTCTCCTCTTTCCGCTTCTATTCCTCTGACAATGATGTTTTCTCTTCTTTCCTCTCTTTCTTTTTTTTCTAAGGCCCACTCCACTCTTCTAACCTTTTCGGCTATTTCTCCGCCGACTTGCCCCAGCTTTTGCGGTGCCTGTCTCTCCTTTTCTCTTTCCCTTTCCTTCTCTAGCTCGATTCTCTTCACTCTTTCTTCTATTTTCCTCACCTCGTCTTTGCCCCCTCCATGTGCCTCTTTAGGCCCCTCCACCTTTTTCTTCATTTCTTCTAATTGCTCTTCCAACTCTTTCTTCTCCTTTTCCCATCCTTTTTGCTTTTTCAGCAGTTCTTTTTTCACCTCTTCCATTTCTTGTTTCATTTCGCTCAGTTGCCGATCCGACTTTTCGGCACTCTTTTTCATTTCTTCCTCCATCCTCTCTATCCTTTCTATTACTATCCCTATCGTGTATTTTTCCCCTTCCCCTTCCTCTTTTTCCTTATCTGGCGACCTTCCGGTTTTCCTACTCTTCCCAAAAATTCGCTTTTCATCTGTTGCGCCTACCCATCCAACCATCTCTTCGTCTTCTCTGCTCATACTCACTCTTTTTCTTTTTAGAAAGTCCGCTATCCCTCCTACGCTATGAGAGCGTTCCCTCGCTAGTATATCCGCTTTTTTGGGTCTTCCCGCTTTTCTTTTTTCTTCCACCATCTTTTCCTCCATCCCTTCCTGCCTCCCTGTACCTCGACCTCCTTCTTCGTCACTCATTTCTTTTCTGCCTTAGCCTTTGCAGTTTTTTTTTTTTTTTTTTTTTTTTTTTTTTTTTTTTTTTTAATACTTTTCTCCGCCGAATTCACCCCGTTTTTCCCCTTCTGCCCGGTTTCCTACTCCCTGTTGTTCGTAACCCTATTTTATTTTATTTTCCTTCCCTCCGGCTTTCCTTGTTGTCCACTTTATCTTTCTTTGTCCAGTTTTCTGCCTCTACCTTCTATCTTCTCTCTTTTGTCCAGTTACTCCTGTCTCTGCCTAACTACTTGCTGTCTCGCTATTCTCTGTTGTCCGCCTTTCTACCTACCCATTGCCCTCTGTTCTACCACCTGTAGCCTGTGTTTTCCCGCCTGTTTTTCCCTAACCTCTTGCGCCTATTTTCCTGACTCAGTCCTATCGCATCCACCTCGTCTCCATTCACTCTTTTTATCTTCCTTTCTTCAACTTTTTTACAATAGGTAGGTAATGAAGATCAATATAACTTGGAAAATTTTTAGATTGACTGGTTTCAGCAGTTTCCTTATTTTAAGTAATGTCTGGTGAAAGTTGGTAATTGTCCTAGCGTCAATAGTAACAAGCCATACATGTACCCAACAAACACATATGTGGAAGTTCCTATTTAATCATGCGGAACATAATCCCGTAAATCAGAATTACATTTTGGAAACTCCAATAATTACTCAAATTAAAAGCTTTTTCCGACAGTAAACTGTGAGATGAATAATCTATTATTCAATTTTTGATTGAAGATGATTGAAACTTGCAATAAAAAATTGAGCTTGACATCCATCATTCATTCTATTTCAGGAGTTCTAAACGCACATAAATTGAAGAACGGGAAATCACCTATGAAGAAAAGTGTTTTCTTGAAACAGCTGGGCAATGTAATTTCAAATGCCGTTGATTGGGACGGAAATCGTAAAAAAAGAATGGAACGCAAAGAAAGGAAGGAAGAAAAAAAGAAAGAACAAGAAAGGGAGGAAGAACACCAAAGAGCCATACCAGAAATGGATGTATCCCTTTCGGATCCGGGGAATGCCTCAGAAAATTCATTCCTACAATCTTCTTGAATAAATTTTTAAGTCTTCACTAACAGGAACTATATCATTTTATCAACCGTATTCTTAAAGCGATACTATAATTAAAGTAATGAAGTAACAATAGTATATACATAATATTACATATGGGGAATTCCAGCCCAACCTGGACAGCTTTTGACCCTCACCCCTCTCGATTTTTTTCATTTTTTTTTCTGATATTCGGTCGACTGAAAGGAGTGCTTGTGATTTATTTCAAATTTTTATCTCAATTCGTTTTCGATTTGCATATTTTTGAAAATTCGCAATTCCCGATGATCGTCAAACGTTGAAACGCCTGTATCTCTGAATCTATCAGTCGGATTACAAAATGTGAGCATATGAAATTCATCGGAAAGAAGTGTACTTTTCGAAGAAAATATTTCTAGATAATTGCGCCTCGTCCTTCACAGTGAAATCTTCGTTCAAACATGAAAAATTGATTTTTCTCAAAGTATGACATAATTCAAAATTTTCAAAAAATTCTCAAAAATACTTCGAGAAAAGACAAAAATTTTGAGCTATGGCTGATCGTGGGCCTCGGCTGCTTTCTATTTTTAACAGAATTTTAATCGATTATTTTGAATTTTTTCTCAAATTTTTTTATAGAATTTTAATTGATTCAATTTAAAATTTAATTGAAATTCTGTTGGCAATTGAAAGCAGTCGAAGCCCACGATCGGCCATAGCTCAAAATTTTTGTCTTTTCTCGAAGTATTTCTGAGAATGTTTTGAAAATTTTGAATTATGTCATACTTTGAGAAAAATCAATTTTTCACGTTTAAACGAAGATTTCACTGTGAAGGACGAGGCACAATTATCCAGAAATATTTTGTTCGAAAAGTACACTTCTTTCCGATGAATTTCATATGCTCACATTTTGTAATCCGACTGATAGATTCAGAGATACAGGCGTTTAAACGTTTGACGATCATCGGGAATTGCGGATTTTCAAAAATATGCAAATCGAAAACGAATTGAGATAAAAATTTGAAATAAATCACAAGTACTCCTTTCAGTCTACCGAATATCAGAAAAAAAAATGAAAAAAATCGAGAGGGGTGAGGGTCAAAAGCTGTCCAGGTTGGGCTGGAATTCCCCATATATAGATATTCCTTATTACCACATAATAGACACTACTGAAGTATAAATTTTTATTAAAGCAATACTCAACTATAATAGTTACTGAGATAAGGGCAGACTGGTATTTTTTTAATAATAAATAATATAATGCTATTTGTTTGATGGAAATTATGGCGAAGTGTGATACAATTACTTAACAGGTATTGGTGACTTGAGAAATCGAAAACACAAAAAAGTGAACTGATTAAAATAATATGTCATTTTATAGAAATACAAGGGGCATATTAGTTTGATTGTCGGAAGCAAAACACCGGATATCAACGTTTCATTGATAAGATGAATGGAGAGAAAAAAAGTTGAATAAATATGTGATACTAAAATATATTTGGTGATATTATTTGAACAACCTATCATAAATATTCAGATTTAACAGTGAGATCTGATTGGGGGCTGACAAGCCCCAGGTTTGGCTAATACAAGGTACCAGTTCCTTGCTTAGCAAATCTATTGAGCGTCTGATTAGCTGGCCTGGTCAGGTACCAGTCTGCCAGAGCGTAACATCCCTAGCCGGGCGCAGGATAGTTTGCCACCTCAGAAACTGGCTAGGATCGGGGAAAACTAACTAGCGCCCGGCCAGCGCCCACTCGAAATTTCTGCTAGGGCACCGACGGTCCATATCTGCAAGGCAGCTTGAATTTTTTTTGAAGATAAACAAATTTAATAATATAATTTCACAATCTATCCATTCGTGCAATGATCTAGATGGTATCTCAATAGATGCGGTTCAAATATTGACATGGTTCGCTGAAGGATGAAGGCTTATTGAATGGCAAAGATTCAATCACTATAGCTACTACCGTGATGTAAAACCAGATTTGCTGATGGCAACAACCATCATCGAGTGTGAGCATTTCTACTTCCATGAGCAATGATGTGAGTACGAATCTTGTGCTACCTTAGTCAGTAATTAGCTATCGTGCCTAGGGTGATATAGAAGTAAAAAATGCATTACACAGTCAATTTAGGGAGGGAATTTTATATTTCGTTCATTGATTTTTTGTTTACAGTAATAACTGATTACCTCCTTGAGTCCCGCCTCGCAGACCACCTGTACCTGATAACATATTTATTTACATATCAAAATAAGATGTGGATCGATACGATAGTAAAAATCATGACCATTACATAAATCGAAATCCCCGATAAGAAACCAACAAGCTTCGTGCAGCTTACTATTTGACTTTGGAAGATTTTCTGTAAGCTAACTCAAAGTAGTGCAATGACTACAACCGAATGTAGAGTTTCAATTGGGACCACTTGAATTGGATAAATTTGATTTTATATGATTTTGTTATAAATTCATTCATCATACTATTGACTTCTTTCAATATTGAATCTACCTACTTCTGATCTCGTTCTGTTTTATGGAGGCCAGCCCGTGTCTTTTTGACCGCTGACTTCCCGTCCTCTTCTGCATTCCTCGTTTGAGCCACCACCTTCGGCATTTCTGCTCGTAAATTTCTTTTTCGAGCCTCCTCCTGCGATTTCATCTCTTCTAGCTCCGACAACTTCCTCTTCACTCTGGTATCGATCTCTTTTTCCACTTCCCGTCTCCTCTGCGCCTCCATCGCTTCTGCTGCTTCTCTTTCTTTTTTCTCTGCTTCTCTATATTTTTCTGCCGCTCTCTCCTCTTCTATTCGACGACCCTGCTCCTCAAGTTCATCAATCCGTCCACGCAGCCGTTGGACCTCCTCCAGTGGCTCGAATACTGAACGAAATTGGACATTTGCAACAACAGGAAACCATGACGTAATTCATTGTATCCCTAAGGGATTCTGCTTAAAACTGAATAAACTCTTTAATGTGTGTTAGTTATATGGAATCTTACCATAATCTGGCACGCTTTGATATGAACCCATTTCGTTTCTGCAATCATAAAACATGTATTAGAATCCGTTGTTAATTCCAAGTAAAACATCCGAGCGTATCGAAAATTGTTAGATGAAAATTTCGTAGGTTGTGAAAAAAGTTTCTGATTAATGAATGGCATAGGTGTATGTCCAGGATGAACCACGAGACAAAAACTCGTAGCCCATATCTCCAATTCCTCAATATCTCCCCCTACATTTTTCTGACATTTCTAGGCATTCCAACCTCTTTTCCAAGATTTTCGAAACTTTTCAACGTAATTTCCAGCACTCATCTCCCAATACTTGACAATGCTTCCTATATTTCTCCTGCATTTTATACACCATATCTTTTCTATGATTCACCCCTTGGTATATATCATTAACAGAAGAGACAATTAATAAATCTGGATGAAAGATATGACCCTAAAAATTTGTGCACCTGCGAAAATCAACTTTAGCAACCCGTAGCCCCGAAACGGTCGATCCCACAGAAAACTGTAACAGACCTTTTTTGTTCCTCATACCATTATCTAGACACGCTATTTTTCACTTTTTTTTTTTACTGGTACATCCGGACCTTGTTTTCGAATAAATACGGCTTTAGCAACCCGCAGCTCCGAAATGGTCCACCCCAAAGTCAATTCTGTCCAACGATTTTTATTTTCCGTGCGATTATCTAGATATGCTGATTTCTGTTATTCTTCTATATTGATACCCTTAGACCCCGCTTTTGATAAACAAATAAATTATTTCCCCAAAAAATACAATTTAAGGTGACGATTTTCAACTTGCTCCGGAATGGACGATTGTGAAGAAGACGCTACAACAAAAGACTGCTATTTTCGAATTTCGATATTCGTCTTCTTTCATTCATCTTTCGATTGTTTTGATAACAATCGATTATTGCAATATTCATCCGTTAAAAATGTCCCACATGGTCCACGCGGGCCCAGTGCCGTCATTATGTATGTAGGTGCCATGGGGCTTTATCCATTGCATCAATAGGGTGCGGCAATCTCGTGCTTATAACGTCATGATCATAATCAAAATTCTACAAGGAAGACTATTCGTAAAATGGGTACCGCCAAAGTACGATTGGTTGTGTGCAACTATGTTTCCCAGCGAAATTTCCGAGAGCGCAGGTTGATTTTGCGCCACTCGGCCCTGGCAATGTGAGGAGCGTGAGCGTCAAGTGACGCGCTGTACAAGTTGGAAAACAGGGGTTGAATGAAATTTCTTCCAATCATACCTGTAAATGAAATTTTATTTGCATATAGCAGTCATGAAGTATACATTTTGAGTACTTGTATCAAAGAAACCGAGATCACTGTTTTTTTAATTTTTATTCTCTTCACAGCTGGCGCGATTTGACCATCGCGGCAAAAAAGTTGACCGCCAGTTGAGGAGCGCTTTATAATCTGTTCTATTACACTAATGAAAATTATTTCACCGAATTCTTCCGAAACGGTGATACCTGAAAATGGATTGTCCGTATAAAGGCAGTCGATCAAATATCGCGTGATCAAAAGCAGAAGGTCCCAAACGCAAAACTTTGTGGATTGATGCTTCATTTCGGAAGAAAGTGGTTCACTATTGCACATTCAAAGATTTTTGAGTAATTTCATGATCCTTTCGAATTTGTGGAAGTTCTTAGACATATTGTCGAAATTTTTCATTTTACGTTCTTGAGTTCGTCGTTGAACCTGTTATCAGACAGTCATGATGAAAATACGTGTTCCCTATCCAAAATCACGAAGTAGTTGAAAAATCTCGGAAGTGGCGCAGTCCACAAATCAACGCATATCAGCATTATCTTTCCCCCTCGGAACCCTTCAAGTTTTATAGCAAAATTTTTTCCGTATGTCCTCTAATTTTCGAGATATTCGCCTAGGGCGATTTACAAAAATTACCCTGTATAATCTGCAAAATGCATACCGACAGATAATTAGAACTGTAATAAAACGACAAGATGTCTAGTAGTTTCATTAAATCAAGCTCGAGCGGCCCCAAACCCTCGCAGATGATTTTTTTCTTGCTGATCGCGTTTTCCCCCCACAATTTATGGGTAAAGAAATCTCCATCCAGCATACAACAAATTTTTAGGAGATAATGGAGAGATTTTGTTATGAATATTGCTGTTCAAAATATCGCAATCCATTTTGGAGCGATTATTTTATGCACAAATAATCGCCGAAATTCTATAGATATAGTGCAACGTTATTTTGTCGGTAAAGTTGGAGACCGTTCGTATCCCCGAGCCCACTTGGGCCCACTTTACTTGGACACAAAACCCCGTAAGGGTAGCCGTCTTTAAATTATACAGTCAACGTCTATGATGATCCTGTCAGACTAGTTCAATTCAAAATCGGCGCCCACTGAAAGGAGGTTATGGTCGTCTCACTTGGGATCATTATCTGAGAAGGATAAATGAAGGTTGAGCAATTGAGGAGCAGATTTTCGATGATTTTTCCAGCATTTATTATCAATTCCATCGATACAATAGTGAATTATGATGAGTTCACCGGATGAGTAATAATTATTGATTTTTTTCGAAAACTAAAAAAGGGCAAATCAAGTACGGGTAGAGCGATCCACATTCAATAAGGAGCAATTGTCTTGTAATCATTTCAGCTGTCGACATCAATTGTGAAAACTATCCAGTAAACACGAAATTCAAAGTTGCCAATGAGAAATGTCCATCCTTTTGTTAGCTTTTTGTCTACTTTCGTCTGAAAGACATCTTACAGTCAGAATTTACCTTCCAGTTGTCAAAAAGATGGACATAATTGGACATCCGTAAGAAGTCTCATTGGCAACTTTGAATTTTGTGTTTACTGGGTAACAGGAAGCAATTGAACATAAATGTGGAGCAATTGAGAACATATTTGGTTCTCTCATATTTCTCTAAAACTAGACTCAATCATATTGAAAGGAAAAATTCGTTTTTTGTCCAAGAGAAATTCTTCAGATCTGGGGAATTCCCCATAAATCTAGGGAATTCCCCTAGATATGGGAATTCCCCTAGATATGGGAATTCCCCTAGATATGGGAATTCCCCTAGATATGGGAATTCCCCATAAATCTAGGGAATTTCCCTAGATCTGGGGAAGTCCCCATAAATCTAGGGAATTTCCCTAGATCTGGGGAAGTCCCCATAAATCTAGGGAATTCCCCTAGATCTGGGGGAAAACCCCACTGTCTATATTTGATTTAGTTTTTTGGATTTTTCAGCCAAACGGTATACCACCAATTGTTGTAATTGAATTTATCGTGACCACCAAACGATTGCGCGTCGATAGAGCCCCTAATGAGCTTAATTGAAATAGAATTAAAAAATATTCGGCTAACTTGACGCCTTGATTTGTTTATGATATAATTAATAAACTATTGACTACCAAACGATTTGATTAGACTACCAATCACCACCAATCGACCACCAAACGATTGGTTAGGTCGAAATTAGAAAAAGCTCAAGTTGGTCGGCTAACTTTACGTAGGTTGATCATCGACGCTAGGTGGTACAATGAGGATATTGGCAGTTCGCTCTGGTTATTATTCCCTAGTGACCTTACTCAGAGTTACAATTTGACAAAACATAGGGCAGCAATGCAAAATGCTGAGCTTTGGCAAACCAATGTACACTTCCTTTAATTGATTCTGAGCCGGAAGTGTTCGTTCGACAAACGATTTAGGTTGGTACCAAATGTCGGCAGCGCCCCTACAGGCCAGCCGTGAAGCAAGTTCTAGCTGTCATCGGTATAACCACAACACATGACGATCATACAGAACCTCGAAATGCGAACGCGGAAGAAGCATAGACTTCCCTTAGTGCAATTATACACTTGCAGAATCAGTCTTCAAGTAAAACTTCAGACATTATTCTAGTTTTTCGCCGCCTCGTATTTGAAATACAATGTTTTGCGGCTAATTTGCAGAATCATTTTCAAGTAACCTCCCGTTTGCTATCATTTCACTTCGCGTTCGCATCTCGAGGTTACGTATCATCGTCGTGTGTTATGGTTATGCCGATGACAGCTAGAACTTGCTTCACGGCTGGCCTGTAGGGGCGCTGCCGACATTTGGTACCAACCTAAATCGTTTGTCGAACGAACACTTCCGGCTCAGAATCAATTAAAGGTAGTGTACATGTTGGTTGTGGCAAACTGTCTGTACTAATTTACAAGATCTCATCCGTATCATCAAAGAATGGGACGTGTCAAGTATCACTAAATCACATTGTACTGTCAACTGTGAAAGCTCGGTTATCGTAACTACTGTGTAAATGAAAAAATTAGCAATTTCTTTTGGCGATTATTCACTGGTGAGATTATTCAGAGTTACATTTGGGGGAAACGTACGTGGGGTGGCAATGTAAAATTTCAATCTTCGAAGAACCACTGCACATGGTATTTTTGGAGAAATCCCTATACTGACATTGCAATGTCTCATCTGTACGAAAGAAGGATGATGATGTGTCGCTAATATTACTAAATTGCATTGTTCCATGAAGTATGAAAGGTCAATTATCGTGACTGATGAATAAATGCGAAAATTGATATTTCATACTGTGTCTATTATTCTGTTGATTTTATGTACTGCGGGCATTCCACGTCAGGCGGGCCACTTTTTCAGTTGTATTTTTTGAATTACATGAAAATTTTTTGGCGTCTTCAGAAAGTCCCAAAAACATGTTCTGAACAGTTTTCAACGTCAAAACCCAAAATTTCACAAAGCTACGCTTTATTTCCGGAATCGGCGATTTTCCACGTTTTTTTGTTTTCAAATAATTCTGTCGCAGTGGAACGGGAGTGAAAAATTCGGTGGATACATGTATTCTCAAGGATTTTTGCCGTACTTTCGTTTGAAAATATCGGTTTCATTCCAAACGAAGCACAACATCGTGAAAATGCGGTTTCAAAATTTCGATCACACTTTTTTCAAAAATCGGTCCAATTTAAAAATTTTGAAAAATTCTTAAAAAACGTCTCATTCCTTCAAGTTCATTACCCTGAATCGGCGTTATGGGCTGAGGATGGGTTCTATGTGAAAATTTCGTTTTTATTCCGCTACGTCATGAAAAGTCACCGGACCTTTATTCGATTAAATTCCGGAAACCTATTTTCCTTCGAAGGAATGTCATTTGAGACGGTTATTATTATCGAGAATTATATTACTTGTTAAATTTTTATTTGTATTTTTGTTTAATTTATATTTTTCTCTCAATTGTTTGTTTCTTCACCCCATTTATCTCGTTCGGGCTCTGTACGGGCTTTGTACGAGATGAATGGGGCGTAGAAAAAAACAATTGAAAGAAGAATACAAATTGAAAAAAAAACTCAAAATCAAAAATGAAACTAAAAAAAAATAAAATACGGGAAGGGTCTTGATTAAAAAAAATTAAAATTTGACAAGCAATATAATTCTCGATAATAATAACCGTCTTAAATGACATTCCTTCGAAGGAAAATAGGTTTCCGGAATTTAATCGAATAAAGGTCCGGTGACTTTTCATGACGTAGCGGAATAAAAACGAGATTTTCACATAGAAGCCATCCGAAACCCATAATTCTCATTTAGGGAATTGAACTTGAAGGAATGAGACGTTTTTTAAGAATTTTTCAAAATTTTCAAATTGGGCCAAAATTTGAGAAAAGTGTGATTGAAATTTTGAAACCGCGTTTTCACGATGTTGCGCTTCGTTTGGAATGAAGCCGATATTTTCAAACGAAACTACGGAAAAAATCCTCGAGAATACATGTATCTACCTATTTTTTCACTCCCTTTCCACTGTGAAAGAATTATTTGAAAACAAAAAACGTGGAATATCGCCGATTCCGAAAATTAAGCGTTGCTTTGTGAAATTTTGAGTTTTGACGTTAAAAACTGTTCAGAAGATGTTTTTGGACCTTCTAAAGACACCAAAAAATGTCCATGAAATTGAAAAAATACAACTGAAAAAATGGCCCGCCTGACGTGGAATGCCCCAGTGTTGTATTGTGAGGTTGCATTTTGTAATTAAAAAAATTTCCGATACTCAATACTTATGGAGGGTTCTCGCTCATCCGGGACACTTTTCTGCGCGTAGGTCACCGATTTTGATGCCACGCGAGATTTTGGATCGGACCCAACCCCCAACCACAAATCTAGAGCTATTCGCCTCATTATCAAGTGGTTCAAAAGTTATTCGATTTTCAAAATATCAAAAAATCGGTTTTCGAACGCACCCAACGATCTTTAGGCGTACGTATCTTCGGTTTGGGTGGTCCGAAAAATATTTTCAAATAGTGATTCAGAATCGCAAAACTTCCACCGTTAATGCTATGAGCTCATAAATTTTCGGAAAAAATTGTTCGCCCACAAATTTTCCAACAAATTTTTGATTCTCAGTTTTCGAAACGAAGGTAATAATTTGTTTCAATGAAAATTTAACTGAAGGTAGTTCTCTGAATACCAAAGAATCCCTAAAATTTGTGGGAGGGCGTTAAGCCTAGTTTTTTTTTCCTGATTTTTTGGAATATTTTTTTAGAATTTTTTTTTATTGCATTTGTTTTTTTTCATTCAAAAATTTTTCCTTCGGCTCAGTTTCTCGTTTCTCTCACTCTTACAGCTTGATCTGACAGCGCTACAAAAAGTTCGATCTACCTCATTGAAGATTTTGGATTAATCGAAAAACTGGAAACATGAAGAACAAATTGCTCGCTGTCAGATCAAGCTGTAAGAGTGAAAGGAACTAGAAACTGGGCAAAAAAAAAAAAAAATCGCTGAATTGAAAAAAAAAAATTCGATCGAAAAAAATTCTAAAAAAATATTCCAAAAAATCAGGAAAAAAAAACTAGGCCGAACGCCCTCCCACAAATGTTAGAGATTCTTTGGTATTCAGAGAGCTACCTTCAGTTAAATTTTCATTGAAAAAAATTATTACCTTCGTTTCGAAAACTGAATATCAAAAATTTTTTGGAAAATTTGTGGGCGAACAATTTTTTCCGAAAATTTCTGAGCTCATAGTATTAAAGGTGAAAGTTTTGCGATTCTGAATCACTATTTGAAAATATTTTTCGGACCACCCAAACCGAAGATACGTACGCCTAAAGATCGTTTGGTGCATTCGAAAAGCGATTTTTTAATATTTTGAAAATCGAATAACTTTTGAACCACTTGATAATGAGGAGCATAGCTCTATATTTGTGGTTGAGGGTTGGGCCCGATCCAAAATCTCGCGTGGCATCAAAATCGGTGAGCTACGCGCAGAAAAGTGTCCCGGATGAGCGAGAACACCCCTTATGTATTATGTACTAAGTAATTAATTACGCCCAACACTGTATACCGTGAGGATCTCGTGAAAGGAGTCGGTCAAAGTGCGCAAGCGTCGAATCATTCGTATTTCATGGGGATAACCAACTCGCTGCGCTGGAAAGTCCCTATAGGTGGTTCGCACGTCGCTCGGTTGTTTACTCCATGGATCCCGGCGTCCATTGTGGATGGCAAACGGCTGATTGTAATACATCGCGAAAGGTTATGTACGAGCACAGTTATGTTCGACTCTAGGAAGCAAATGAGTAATAAAACAGTGAATATGCACGTGAATTTAATAGGTAGACATTTAATAAGAATCATTTCCTCAATTGGATAAAAATCTCCAATTACATTATTGATTCTTGCGAATTGGTCAGTTGATTGGAAGTTATGTCGGTTGCTCCGAATCTGATTGAATATCAAATTGAATCTTACATTTACACTTCAGTCAAATAATTAGGCTCTATGGGTTCGAAACGACTAGCAATAATATTTTTATTCAATTCATTCATGAACTCTAGTGACTTGGTCAATTTGACAAAAATTCTCAGAGCCATTCTGACTCTGAATCATGTAGATCACATCATCGGATAATGAAAATTCTGGAATGGAAAAAAATAAATAACGAATTGGGAAAAAAAAATGGAATAAATTGGTTCATTTTTTTTTCTTGATTGACTTAAATGATGCTCGACAGAAAGTGGTATCTTGCATCAGCAAACTCAATCGTCAGATTAGTAAGTATCATGGTGTTTTCTTTCTCCTTTGAATAGTAGACCTGTCGCTCTTCTTCCAATCCCGTTGTAGTTGTACGAGCACCCTCTCTTCGTCTGGACATCTTCCCGTTACCTGAAACATGGAGGCGCGAGTTGTCATTCACCGATCACAAAGTCTTGTACGCACTTTGATTCATTGACTCCCCTGAAACCTTGGTGCTTCGGATAGAAAACCTGTCGCTCTTCTTCCAATCCCGTTGTAGTTGTACGAGCACCCTCTCTTCGTCTGGACATCTTCCCGTTACCGTCAAGAATTTTTAATTGGATGTTTCTACGTGATTTCAAGAGTAAAACCGTGGTGTCCTTAACAAAACTTGTGGAGTTCCCCCTTGATGTGAAAGACTGGTTGTTCTCGGTGCTTTGTTCTGAACCAATATTTTTTCCAACCTCCTTCTGTAGACTGTGATTGACAGTTGTCCATAAATTACAAATGATACATTTCTCGTTTCTGTGACTGCGAACACTATTTAATATTGGTGCCGATCGTTGAATTTACGAAATTTAGTAGTTCCTATTTTTGTGAATAAACAATAATATTGTTGCGAAATAGCAATGAGAAAGAGGATGGCGTGAGTCTCCAAGTGAAATAAAGCAATTCAAAGACACAAATAAAGTGGTTTAAAGGAAATTGATTATATTTGAAATGACCAAGTGTTCGAGTTAACGTCTGGAACAAGACTGTTTATAAAACAAGAGTTTGGGTAGAAACAGAATTCAAATATTCATGAACATTCGATAGTGGAACAGTCTTATGTCTTTATGGTAACTACTAGATCGGGTGGTTTAAATATAAGGGTGTATTCGCCCTTTGTAACACTACTCCCCCCCCCCGAGGAGAAGAGTCGTCCCGACTCTCAGAAGACAAGGCGATTGTCTGAGATAACGATCTAGTAGCTGATGTTCGTTGAGAGTGGTTGAGCTATGGCTCTAAAATTCAAAAACCCTCTCCTTTTACTATCCGGCATTCGCCTTTACTCTCAAGGTAAACCATAGAAAACCTTGAGAAGATAGCCGAACATTAACAGTCCAACAAATATTTTTACAAATAAAAGATCTTCCTTTCTTGAATAACAAAATAATCTTCACCCACGTCGGGCAGACGTGAAGGTTCAGAACTGGAAACTGGTTCGTCTGGGTGTGTCTGTAAACTGGAGGCCACCTGGGGATGAATTCGGTCCGAGATCCGGTAGGGGGAAATCGGGAAGGTCAGGGAACGGGAACTAGAAATCAGGAACCACTCCCAGGTGAGCCCATCAAACAACAGGAAAACAGCACACCCTAGAGTTGGAGGACAGACGTGAGACAGAAGATCTCCAAGTTTCCAAAAGTTAAATGAGCATTCAGTCGATTCCTTGAAGAGGCAATCAATGCATGATAAAAAGATTGGAATGAAAGAAAAAGGGGTAAAAGGAACGATCTTATCTGGTGACGGAATAAATGTTGAAGGGATCCTGAAACAACGGGAACCTCCGTGTTCTGCTTCCCTCCCGGCAATGAAAAGAACCTGTCCTTTTCTCAAATATTTCCAGAAAAACCTAGAAGCTCAAAATTAGTGATACCTTAATCCTAAAACAATTTATCAAGGCCTGCTCGGATCTCTCAAGACGGAGAAAATGCAAACTCGCTGACAGGAGGGGCGTGAGAAATTTGAAGATCTCTTCTAGAAAGTTCCAAATATTTGAATTAATGCAAATATCCGTCTTGGGCCTATGAAAATCCTTCTTTCGAAGCAAAAGAAAGTGAATTGATAGAGACAAATTTGTCATAGAAACCTAATAAATAACGCTTCACCCTCATTCTTCATCATGTCTCTGAACGAGGAAGCTGTTAAAGTAGGCATCTTAGCCTCAAAGCTAAACTGGTTTGGATTAGAAAATAAGAGCGTTTTCAACTTCAAAAAGTGGTTCGAGGAAGAGACCGAGCAAATAAGGTGCGCATCCGGAGAAGCTGTTCTCTTAAAAAACGGGTACCATGTGTGCAACTATTGTTTTACGATGAAGTACGTATTTCCTATAATTCCTTGAATGTTATAGAATAGCGACTAATTACCAACTAATTGCAACGCGAAATCACTGTTCGTTCTTTCATTCTGCTTAGAGTTCCTATCGAGGAATTCAAGGAGTTTAGAAGGCTCCATAGAACGTCCGTGGGAGAAATTAAACGGAACACGTGCACATTCTGCACCAATTGTAAGTAGGGCCTCTATGTCTTCCGTGACCACAAGAACTGTGCAGAGTGTCAAGGGACAATCCTCCTATTGAAGCACGTTGCCGAGAAACGTTATTTAAATAACTTTTAACGAAAATTGAACCCTAAGTATCAGAATAAAATGATACAATGATCTGTCCTTATAACGACTATTTCTTTTTCATTTAATAAACCTAAATTGGAGTTATTATTTTTCCTCTCATTCGGTGTTATTCATTTTCTAACTCGGAAGATAGCGTCTCTTTTAAACAAAAGAAATTCGAAGTAAACGAAATCAAACAAGTTTAATCCTAGCAGGCCAAATCTCGAATCATTCATTCTCGAGAAATAACTCAGGTGGCGCTGTAACCGAAGATCTTCATTCGATCCTAGTAGCATTGAAATTCGATACATCGATTAGATATAACCCAACTCGTTGAAACCTTTAACCTCCAAATCGAAAACTTGCGTTTTAACCCTACTCTAAGTTCGGTTCATGAGTCTACAAAAGTCTTTATACACTTCTTCGGCGGAATTTGAGGCATCTAGGACTAAGACTGGGGCTGGGAGAGAAGAAAATACTCCCTTTACCAGCCAGTCTTCGTGTACCTCATGAAGAATTTGGAGATATTCCAAAGAAACTGTTTCTTCCTCATTACGAGCTCGGGAACGCAGACGGGAGTGAGACTCTTGGGGAGGTAACCTTAAATAAACAATTAAATCTACAGCGAAATTATCTAGAGCACCCTCGATGAACATTTCAATATTCTTGTTTAATAATTCAACTTCGACCTTCTCAAAATCATTAACTCTTTTTCGAGCTTCGATAAAACATCTACAGCTATAAATGGATCTCTCCATAATCTTATTTGGAAGTGAAGTGTTCATAAGGTGTCTGTTTCTCATAATCATTGACGCATGATGTTGGAAGTGATAAGCGTAACGAGAAGGATTCTCGTACATCTTCTCCAAGAGGTTAATTCCCGCTACGTTCCGATATTCGTCTAAAGGTTCTAATATTGTCAAAGTATTCTTATCTTTGAGGAATCCCTTCGTAAAAGTAGTTTTTCCACAGCCAATATTTCCTTCGACGAGGATAGTAAGCGGCCTGAAATTCGTCCGTTTGATCCCGAACGGAAGATCTGAAGGCCACCTGGAAGAATGTAAATATTTCAAAACGTCACCTAACGTTGAAACTGAATTTAGTCCCTAAACCGCCGATGATTTCCCTCAGTTTGTTTGTAATAAACAGACGTTCTGAGCTTCCTCACTATGAGAAGATTGTGTCTCTTCGTATCGAGCTAAGCGATCCAAATGCACAACCCTAGGTTTGGTACGTAAAGAGCGCTGAATCCTATAAACCACATCGTTAATTTTATCTATTACCACGTAAGGACCTTCCCAGTTTGTCTGTAGTTTAGGGCAGCGACCCTTCTCTCTCCTAGGTTGATAAAGCCAAACCATATCACCGGTTGAAAATTGAATATCTCGAGACCTTATGTCATAACGAGCTTTTGTGCGATCCGAGGCTAACTGAATTCGTCCCCTGGCAAAATTATGAATTTCTTCTAATTTCTCTTTTAGATCCTGACCGATATCTGATTGAAGAGTATTAGGGACAGGAATTGGGCCCTTTTCTAGATCGGAGGGCAGTCTGAGATTGCTAGCCATGAGCATACGAGCAGGGGTTTGGCCCGTCGTCTCATGAACTGCCGACCTATAGGATAGAAGAAAAAGTGGAATCCATTGGTCCCAATCCCTTTGACTCTTGTCCACAAAAGAAGTCAAATATTGTAAAAGAGTACGATTTAATCGCTCTACCATTCCGTCAGACTGAGGATGCAGAGAAGTGGTACGAATTTTCCTGATTCCTAAAACCTGCATGATTTCACTCATTAGAATAGATTCAAAATTCCTTCCCTGGTCGGTATGAGCTTCAAGGGGAGTTCCGTAACGACAAATAAATTCTTTCCCAAAGACTTGAGCGACAGTCCTAGCTTCCTGATTAGGAATTGGAATAACCTCAGGCCATTTTGAAAAATAGTCTGAGATGACTAAAGCGTAACGATTCCCAGAAGAAGATGTAGGAAGAGGTCCTAGGATATCCATGGCCACGCGTTCGAACGGAGCTCCGACGTTGTAGACCTGCATGGAACTTGTCCCTCTGGTGCGAGGGCCTTTCTTAGCAGTACAAATTTCACAGCCCCGACACCAGTCATCAACGTCAGCTCGACAGCGTGCCCAAAAATAACGTTCCCTAATTCGTCCTAGAGTTTTGTTAGTGGAAAAGTGACCGGCTGAAGGAGAATTGTGATGCTCAGCGAGGACTTGAGGTATTTTCTCCTTCGGCACTAATAACTGCCAGATTATTTCTTTAAGATCTGGAGATTCCCATTTCCTATACAAAACTTGATTGATTAAGTGTATTGAGTCCCACTGGGCCCAATAAATTTTTAGCTGTTGATCAGCTGGAGAAACGTCTTTCCAGTCTGGACGTATATCTGACTCTTTCCAAGACCTAAGTTGACTGAGGATAGTGTCTTGTTCCTGGGCGACTCTCTATTCATCTAAATTCCCTGACATTGAAATTATTCTGACATTGAGAGGATCCTGTTGTTTTCCTAGACGAGCACATTGTTTACAATCTCCAGCTTCCTCGCAAGGTCGTCTAGAGAGAGCATCTGCATTACCGTGAAGAACGCCGGCACGATGCTGAATTTCAAAATCATATTGCCCTAATCTTTCCAACCAGCGGGCTATTTGTCCTTCCGGGGCCTTGAAAGAAAGCAGCCACTTCAGGGATGCGTGATCGGTACGGATCAAGAACTTTCTCCCGTATAAATAATGGTGAAAATGATGTCATTGAAGTTTGCATCGTTGGAACGCAACGAAATTCGACAAAAATTTAAAAAAATATACGATAATTGAAAATGATTCTACTCGATTCAAAATGTATGGAAAACCATAAATAACTCGAAAAAATTCATTTTCCCCCGTATCACGACACCCTTAGAGAGGGGTGAAGTCTCAAAATTCTTGTATCATCCAAACCTAGCACATTCCCCAAAATTTTATGATTGAAATATTTTTTTCTCGGTCTTAGAAATTATATGAAAAATCACGAACTCCCTACGACCTCCGGAACACACCCCTAACGGGGGTTGAAAAGTATTATTATTTATGATAATCTGAACCTAGGACATTTCCCAAAATTTGATTATTGGAATATTCTTTTCTCGGTCTTAGAAATGATACGAAAAATCACGAACTCCCTACGACCTCCGGAACACACCCCTAACTGGGGTGGAAATCTATCATTATTTTTGATAATCTGAACCTAGGACATTCCCCAAAATTTTATTATTGGAATATTCTTTTCTTGGTCTGAGAAATGATATGAAAAATCACGAACTCCCTACGACCTCCGGAACACACCCCTAACGGGGGTTGAAAAGTATTATTATTTATGATAATCTGAACCTAGGACATTTCCCAGAATTTTATTATTGGAATATTCTTTTCTTGGTCTTAGAAATGATATGAAAAATCACGAACTTCCTACGACCTCCGGAACACACCCCTAACGGGGGTTGAAATCTATTATTATTTTTGATAATCTGAACCTAGGACATTCCCCAAAATTTTATGATCGGAATATTCTTTTCTCGGTCTTAGAAATGATATAAAAAATCACGAACTCCCTACGACATCCGGAACACACCCCTAACGGAGGTTGAAATCTATTATTATTTTTGATAATCTGAACCTGGGACATTCCCCAAAATATTATTATTGGAATATTTTTTTCTCGGTCTTAGAAATGATATGAAAAATCACGAACTCCCTACGACCTCCGGAACACACCCCTAACGGGGGTTGAAATCTATTATTATTATTGATAATCTGAACCTAGGACATTCCCCAAAATTTTATGATTGGAATATTCTTTTCTCGGCCTCAGAAATTATATGAAAAATCACGAACTCCCTACGACCTCCGGAACACACCCCTAACGGGGGTTAAAATATATTATTATTTTTGATAATCTGAACCTACGACATTCCCCAAGATTTTATTATTGGAATATTCCGTTGTCAGTCGTAGAAATGCTAGAAAATATCACGAACACCCCACGAGCTCTGGTTTACACTCTCAGCCGGGGGCGAAATTTGTCAATTTTCATGCCATTAAAGTGGACGTACAGTCAGAAAAAAATGTCATTGGATTCACCATACTTTTTACTATTATTTGTTTTAAGGAAATCTGCCACTTCTAACTAAATGCTATTCAAATCGAATAAATTAGTTTTCGTTCAAAGAAATAATTCATAATTAAGCACATCGAACTATGTTCAATTGAAAAACCGTTTATAATTCGAGCTGAATATTCAATTGGAATGAATAAATTCCAGCAAGAAAATTGAATAAATATTTCGTGGGGACTATGGAAAAAAATATTTTGTTGGATTAACTAAGGTGTGCTTGGTTATGAATTATCTTTTCGAACGAAAACTAATTCGATTCGAATAACATTCAGTTGAAAGTGGCAGATTCCGTTGACACAAATAAAACTAAATATAGTAAATCCGCAAAAACATTTTTTTTTTTTTTTGAAGTGTATAATGTATTAGGTTGAATTGTTCGAAAATTTACCAATTTTGTTCATGGAATGCGAGGACGAGCATTCATATCTCCATGAGGCTGACTTGCGGTCAAAGTTAGCGGCCGAACGTTCTGTCGTTGGTGAAAATGAGGCATTGAAGCCCTAAAATCGAAGAAAATGACAACTCTTACCACAAGCTGATACTTTAATAGAAGTATAGATGGAAATCTATGTCGCATAGTCCTATTCGGAGGAAGTTTGGCATGTTCGGCTGCCAACTCTGGCCGCTAGCTTCAGCCTTATCATAACTCCCATCACTCAGAATACTCCGAGAATACTCAGAGCCCTCAGAATACGGCGCCCAGCAGCCCTCAGAATAAGGCGCACATCAGCCCTCAGGATAAGGCGCACAGCAGCCCATAGAATTAGGCGCACAGCAGCCCATAGAATTAGGCGCACAGCAGCCCATAGAATCAGGCGCACAGCAGCCCATAGAATTAGGCGCACAGCAGCCCATAGAATTGGGTGCACAGCAGCCCATAAAATTAGGCGCACAGCAGCCCATAGAATTAGGCACACAGCAGCCCTCAGAATAAGGCGCACAGCAGCCCATAGAATTAGCCGCACAGCAGCCCATAGAATTAGGCGCACAGCAGCCCTTACAATCAGGCGCACAGCAGCCCTTAGAATAAGGCGCACAGCAGCCCATAGAATTAGGCGCACAGCAGCCCATAGAATTGGGTGCACAGCAGCCCATAGAATTAGGCGCACAGCAGCCCATAGAATTAGGCGCACAGCAGCCCTCAGAATAAGGCGTACAGCAGCCCATAGAATTAGGCGCACAGCAGCCCATAGAATTAGGCGCACAGCAGCCCGTGTATATATTTCAAGTTGAATATCAATGTGTTTCATCTATGTGCCACTTTCAATGCATTTCTTGCATAATTTGCATAAGAATTTTTCCGGTTGCGTCATACCTAATAGTTTTCGTTTTTTAGTTCTTTTTCTGATTTCGTCTTCTTCGTCATCAGTGTCTACGTTCGCTTTAAATATACATTGTTGGTGGCATTTGCGGTCACACGCTTCACACTTTACTGAATCTAAGTCAGCTGTGAGGAAGCAATTCGGGCACGAATCTTCCATGTGCTCTGATTTCAATAGTAACTGGTAAGCAACTTCAGAGCGGTATTTATAAGGGTCGAAATCTACATCAAATGACCTCTTATTTCCCAAACACTCCATGTAATACATCACGTATGCTCCACAGCTGTGGCCGTCATTCGTTTTTTGATGTGGTCGTTGATCCACGTCGCAGTTCACCTGCCAATTGATGTTCCTCAATGTACCAAAACATGATTCGGTTCTACAACAGCTTACGAAATTTATGAATGCTTCTGTAGCTCTATACGAATCACTCGTACTCTCATATGGATCCATTAACGTTAATTTTTTGGCTTCGATGTTTGCAATTAGTAATCGCCAGTGACCTTCGAACAGATACGGCATTAGTTAGTTATTTTTGATAGCGGCTGTGACTCTGCAGATCCTTCTCTGTGTCGAAATTCTTTTTGCACTGCAATCACCTAGAATAAATATCATGTCGTCTGTTGATATGTAAGTAAAATCACTCCATTCGTGAATGTTTGAAGCTACAAAGCAATCTATGACGACTCCGTTTATCCATATATGATCACGCAGTGTTGCGTACTCTTTTGTCGTTAGCCGTAATTCATTTATTGATAAAACGTCATTCGAATGGTATACTCCAACTGTGACCGTTGATGATTTTGATGTCATGTAATAATTTATGTCTTTTACTAAGCCGTTATAAAATTTTAATAGGTTTTTCTCAGGTACTTTTTGCTTTACTGCTAATATTTCCTGTGATTCGATCTGATTAGGCATTTCGTCTTCGCTAGAGTAATTATGTATTTCACGATTGGTTGTTTCAATATTTTCATCTGCTAGACCGCTGCGCACGTTATTATCGTTCACAAACTCTGTAATGTTTGTTGTGGCATTACCGTGGAATAATATCGCGTTACTAATGCCATAAGGTCGTAAGCGCCAAAAACGCGATTTTAGTGCCAGAAGGTCGTATAATTTTTTTTTTTTTCTGTAATCGCTTTAGAATCGCCAATTACGAGTAAATCAATTGAAATTGGAAGATTCGAAAATTAAAAGCAGAAGGTCGTATGTGCCGGACACATACGACCCTCTCGCTTTAATTTCACGAAAAAATTGTAAAAGTTAAAGTCAGAAGGTCGTATCCGCCTTTTTTTTTTTTTTTCTTCAAATCGCCGTAAAATCGACGAAAAGACGTAGATCCATCGAAATTTCCGAAAAAAACAATTTTTCAGCGGATACGACCTTCTGGCTTTAGTTTTCCACGTTTTTTCGCAAAGATAAAGCCAGAAGGTCGTATCCGCCTTTTTTTTTTTTCTCTTCAAATCGCCGTAAAATCGACGTAAAGACGTAGATCCATCGAAATTTCCGAAAAAAAACAATTTTTCAGCGGATACGACCTTCTGGCTTTAGTTTTCCACGTTTTTTCGCAAAGATAAAGCCAGAAGGTCGTATCCGCCTTTTTGTCCCCCCGGACTCGCTTTGAGATGAATGGAAATTACTGAATTCGTGAAAATAATGGAAGTATTCGGGAAGAATATTATTTTCGCCGATACCTCCTGGCTTCATCTTTCTTCAAATTGATTCAGTAGGTATATTAAAATATGGAATGACACCACATCTTAGAACAAAAAGAGAATGCGTGTATTTCGATTTAGAGATCAATTGTAAGTATACACGTAGTCATTATTACTTTTTACGCATTTACACGTACAGTTGTACAATTATTATTGTCTATACTTTTGCTTTCTTGGAATCAGAGCTCTGCCATCTGGTAAATCATTTTGATGAGCTCCATTATCTGCCTCATCTGCAATTCCACAACACTATTTAATTGTCAAATATCCATTGAGCAAGGAAAGTTTTGCAAAGAAATAAGTGAAATGTACCGATTGCAACGGGTAGATTCCTGTAAAATTGATGGTGGTGTTTAGGTATTACTTTCGAGGTACATAGACTCATCAGGTCATTATACTTGAGTGCCGCGATTTGCAAAGGTTCATTGTACAATTGATTTACGGGTTGTATTCTGAATCTTCGCTGAGTATTCAACTCTTTAAACGACTCCCAGTATTCATTTTTAATGAATACAGATCTGGAAAAATTCAAGACCAACGGTTACATGAATGAATTGTTATTTAAGGCGTTCAGCACCGAGAACTAATAATTATTCTTTCGATTTCCGCACAGGAAACTGATACAAACATTTTCATGGAAACTTTCGGATTGAGACAAAAAAAAAAAAAAAATACGTCTTTAAAATAAGGCGCAGTTTCCTTCTGATAATATTTTTTTTATAAAAATTGATTCATTTTTCGTACCCTCTACTTTCTCGACGAAGTTGTATCCATTTCGCAGATCTCCATTTCACTTTACTTTGATCTCTAAAACGGAGATTTGATCCGAAAATCTGTGGAACATATTCAGGGTTTGATAAATCACATTAAATTTGTATGATCGTGTCATATTTAGAGAAAGCTTACAGCCTATTTGATTCAAAGAAGACAAAACTGAGTGAAAACGAATATGTAACAGAGGGTGAAGCATTAAACAATCTTCATTTGATAAATTAAACAACTCTAAATGATAAAAATTCTGATTTTTGTCAGAAAAAAAGAATCATCAAACGATAAAAAATGCATGTGAATAATTAATACTGATAATACACTAGTGATAGATTTTGATAATATAATTCTAATTGATAGATTCACCTTGTTTTTCAACTCTTTGTAGTCACCAAACTGGTCGTAACTGATTGTGTGGACACAGTATTGATTCCCAGTTTTTTTGGCGTGTCGTGCAATCTTTACCCAATCATTGGGGACGTATATATTTTCATTGCGCGATGCGCGTTCAATAGTGGAGTGCATCGTATCGCACTCCATGTACGTATGGCCAACTTCCAAAAATTTCAAATTGATCTGGCGAAGAGTTGGATGAGCCTGTAAGGCGACACCCAGCATAGCCACAATTACACAATTTTTGTTCTGACCTGAATGAGAATCTCGGGTCAAATGACTGTGTATTTAAGTCGTAACAAGGATTTTAAGAGTGTTGTACAAACCAGCACAATTATCGGCAAAAAAATTGATTTATTCCGCACCGTTCGGTATTTCGTCATTTATAAATTTAGCCAAACACGTAGCTATTTCTTGCGAGCCTTTCTTGCCAAAATGCTCTGGCCACATATGTTACGATCAGGGATGATCATAAATTCTCATTATTCATTATTATTTTTCAAAATTCTTTTCATTATAAACAACTAATGATCCCACGATGCACACGTGCACCATGAGATCATTTCAAACGGTCAAGCCCAGCAAGATAGAAACCCGAACCCTTGAGAACGAACTGCGAAGCAAGTTGTTTATTGCAGGCATTCTTCTAGGAAGAGAATATTTTCCTTTCTTGACTTTCACCCCCTCTTAAGTGGCATCCGTCACGTAGGCCCTCGATAGCGAGGCCCTGCATAGTGTCATACTATAGCGCCACGTGTCGCGCTGGCCCAGTAACGCTATACTCGGCCCAGCTTAACTCTGACTCTCATTATAGAATATTTATAAGAGTAAATGTTATATTTTAATAGTTAGGCATATGTCAAATTTTAACCATAAGTAAAGTATGATTGAAGAATCATAGTTTCTTAATCATAAGATTTTTGCAAATCTTGTAATTTCAATCGTTAGCATGTATAGACTATAGCTGATTGACGGTTGAACTTGGCACCTAAACGCACTCGAACTTATGACCGCCTACTCCCACGCTGACCGGCCAATGAGAGGTCAAAAATGCATCGGTTGGTTGATCACGAGGTGTCGCGACTCATTACCCCACTCTAATTAAGACGAGCTGAGGAGCTCTGAACTTGAAGGAGCGTCTTTCGTCTGTCAAGTCCCACCAAGGGTGGATGCATAGTCCCGAGTAATCATACAGAGCCGCGAGTTGGACTTAGAAAATCTTTCATTAGTGACTGATCCAAAGGACTCGATCTCGTTAAAACAGTTGCTTCTCCTCCAGAACAACTTTAAACCGCTAACACCTGTTAGCCAATAAATTCCTGAAAAGATATTAACTTCAGTGAATATAGAATTAGAATCAGTGCAAAGGACACTTGTTAACTATAATATTCAAAATCATTTCATCTTGCACCCTAGGAATCAGGGTTAGACTTAAAAACAATCCAAATAATTAATCAAATATTTCATTCAATAGTCCTTGATTTCCTTATTCAGTGTCACCTCACGTAAAATCAGTGCACCTAAAAATTAAACTCAACCACCATCGCATTCCGACAAGTTCAGTGCCTCACCCAGCACACCCGTGGTCAACCGGCCCTGCTGTCCCCTTACATCAGTGCCTCGCAAATTAAACCAACCGTCAATCAGGCAAGTGTCAGCATTTTTATCAACTTGTTCCATTTTTCCATTCCATAATTGGTACAGATCTCACCATTTCATAATCATTCCGATAAAATCCGAAATTGCACCATAGTATAACGAACACTATTATTCTCCAACTATTTTATATTCTTGATTCACACGTAATCTTCCGAACACACATTTGTATTATAATTTATATCTAATGTAGGATGTTTAAATTTACCGACCGTTGAAATAACACTGAAGTACTTAGGTACTTTCATGGGAGAGATCCGAGGTGTTATCGCTTCCGCGGTTATACTTTAATTTTACATATATATATATATATAGAGAGAGAGACAGAGAGAGAGTTCACCAATTCTTGACATTGACATTCCCGTATAGCTATCCATAGTTATTATTTCATTATTCATTGTTATTATTATTATTTCATTTATTATATTGCATCGTTTCGGTTATTCACCTGGTATTCATTGTTAACCCTGTGAATAACACCCCATTTTCACAATCGTTTAGAATATACGTTAACTTTTACCAGTTAATTTATTTTCATCATCGATCATTTCAATTACCCTTCATTATTATTATTTATATTATTAGCCCTACTTATTAATTCACGCCTAAAACGGGCCTGTATAGGACGGTAAGAAGACGGATCCCAAACAGCGACAAATATCCTGACGTCGCTATTTAAATAATTATTCCTTTGTAACGAGTGTCATCCTCTAGTTAATTTTTATTCATTTGATTATTAACTTGCCACACCGCTCGCACCCGCGCTCGTGACACATATAACAATAACCTGACAAGATATAAAAATAATATTAATAATAATGATAATAATTGAATCAACCTATAGAAGACAAACGATGATATCTGTATAGAGCCAAAAGAATGGATTGGATTTGAAAATTCAATATTGTTACCTTTTTTTTTTTTTGTTACGAATACGGTGAAATTATGCGTGGCAAATTTCCTTTTGTAAAACAATTGCTTTGTTGACACAAATGGCGAGTAAAGAATTGCTTCCAAGTCGAAAGATGCTGTGATTATTTTCGGATTCTTTAGAGCATTGTCTGTATCCTTATTTTTTTCCTCTCGGGCTGCATTCTTACGCCGAACGTGTAAATCATACTCCTGCTGTGTCTCTGCTTTTTCTTCTTCTGACAATTTACAAAAATTCGCACACCAGCATTGGTCTTTCCGGGGTTGATGAAATCCAATATTTAACAAATCCAATTGTTCCAAGTACGTTGGCTTTGAGACGAGACGTAGTCCACGTTGCGCCGCATACGATTGGTACAGTTGGTATACGGTTTCTTTATTCAAATTTCCTTCCAAATAGATTTTTGAAGAATTTTTACGGCACCAATGGGCTGGTACTTTAGGCAGCAGGGCAATATGACTTCTGATACCCGCAATATCAGCAGTGGACAATTTATTCGTGGGCTCATGTCGACCTCGATTATCAGGCGACAATACTCCTGTCGCGCTTCGGGTATTTTTGCTCACAATCACTCGTAGGATTCTTTCTCCTATGCCAAGTGTATTGATGAAGAACAATTTGCATACCTTGATGTAATTGCCATTGACGTTAAAACGATAGGTCAATGTATTCCTATAACAATAAGAATTGAAATCCGGATTGAAATCAAAATTAAAACAATTTATCATAGAAAAGACAATATTCCAGACTCCTCGAAAACAATAGATCCAACTATTTGGCTAATATAAGGGCTGATCCACGTGAACCGGATCAGTCACCTCGCAGATATTTTTTTCAATTTTGTATGTCGATTGTCCATGGAGAGTTAGAATTTTGTGCCAAAGGATTTTTTAATTAGTGCGAATTTCAATTTGTCATTAACAACCGAAAAATTGAGCAGCGTTTTCTTTGAAAATTCATAACTCCGCCAAAAATGACGTTAGCTCTAATTTATTTGTTGGGATTTACGCGGCTAGTGCCAAAGATTTAAGAAAAAAATGAATGGTTCCACAAAAGTTCATTCATCTATTGTTTATTCAACAATTAATTTTTTAATGATTTTTAAAATCACACTCGGCCATAGCACCAGAAATTTTTTGAAAAATACTAATATAAATATACTTCGAACTATACTACAGCCTGTAAATTAATTGCAGAAATGCGTTCGGCTTCGTTTTCGAGTAAAAAATTATCAAAGTTCGCGCGCGCGTCAAACTGCCGACCGCCGTGATTTTAAAAATAATTTAAAAATTAATTGTCAAATAAACAATAGATAAATGAACTTTTGTCGAACCATTCATTTTTTTCCTAAATCTTTGGCACTAGCCGCGTAAATCCCAGCAAAGAAATTGGAGCTAACGTCATTTTTGGCGAAGTTATGAATTTTCAAAGAAAACGCTGCTCAATTTTTCGATTGTTAATAACAAATTGAGAGTCGCACTACTTAAAAAATTCTTCGGCACAAGATTCCAACTTCCCATGGACAATCGACGTACAAAATTTAAAAAATATCTGAGAGCCGACTGATCCGGCTCACGTGAATCAGCCCATAATTGTTGAGCCTCGAATTCAAATTAAGATAGAAATAGAAACTTACTTCCTTCTCGAGACACCATCTTCAACACGACGCCTCTTGACAATTCGGATTAAAATCAATTTGCCTAGTAGGTCACGTTGCCTATTTATGTCACCTAGTGCCCAATAATTGTCGAACTGCTCTTGTCGTTGCTCTTCGTCAATGTGCAAATAACATTTCTCTCCACAGCTACAGATTGGGAGCATCTGTTTCGGAGGTATCACATTACCCGTCGTCGATGTGTATTGTAAACCATGATTTTTTGCATTTTTGCGTAAGTTTTTCTGCCAGTTAGATGGCTGAGAAATCTTACTACGTGGTCGCGTCGGATGCTGTGCCACTGTGGAATCAAAAGTGGATTGCCGTGATGTTGATGGCCCTAGATCTTCGTCAGCTGCTGGCGGTAATGACTCTAATATTTCCGAATCCTCGTCAATTATACTCATCGTCAGTTCCGACGCTCTACGAGTTAAATCTTCGTAATCGTCAAACATATCTGGGGGGCGATTCTGTAACTCTGTCCATAACTTATGGACGTCTATAAGTTTTTTCCCCGAATCTACGCCAGTGCATTGCCCCGCTAGCACCCGCCCACCACCGCAGCAGCCTATGCGCTTCGTTTACGGGTAGCAACCGTCGGAGCTAGCCAATCAATTTACGGACAAGGAACAATTGAATCCAAGGAAAGTCCGGCTCCGTGATAGCGCTAACTTGAATTCGCGCGTTACCGAATCGAGTTTCTAGCGCCTGCCGGATCGAAACTTATAGACGTCCATAACTACAACGAACGGTATCGAGACCTATAGATATCCATAACTGCTTGACTTTTTGGACGTGTATCTCACGCGAAAAAAGTTGCAGCTGCTGAAAAATACGGAGTAAAAATACCTAAATCCGGCCGATTCGACGTTAAATTTCTCATATGTCATACATGTATATTTTAAATGGCATTATCGAGTGAAAAAACGGAATATGTTCGTTATAGACTGTCATTACGGCGGGCGCTAGCGTATCGGTAGCGCTAGCGAGCGATCGCTGCAGTTATGGATGTCTATAAGTTATGGACATCTATAAGTTTCGACCGTGCAGGCGCTAGAAACTCGATTCGGTAACGCGCGAATTCAAGTTAGCGCTATCACGGAGCCGGACTTTCCTTGGGTTCAATTGTTCCCTGTCCATAAATTGATTGGCTGGCTCCGATGGTTGCTACCCGTAAACAAAGCGCATAGGCTGCTGCGGAGGTGGGCGGGTGCTAGCAGGGCAATGCACTGGCGTAGCCTCGGGGAAAAAACTTATAGACGTCCATAAGTTATGGACAGAGTTACAGAATCGCCCCCCTGGGCTCCCTGACCAGGAAATATTATCCGGTTCTAAACGCGGTTCCTTTGCATTGCAGGGATTGTCTTCATCGGAATCGGATGATATCGATAATTTTCTTTTTCGATGTCGGATAATGTTCTTTTCCGAAAGAAAATCCATCTTTCGCGCTCTCCCAACAATTATTTGGGTTGAACTGATAAAGCAAATATAACAGCTACTGCACGAAGGGGCACTATTTAAAATCGAACCAAACTTCGTACGTATCAGTGGTGCCACAACTTGAAATTCAAAATCAGCCTCATTGTCAAACGACAAACACACAAGTCGCGGCGCAATGTATTTAATTTTCAGAATCATCCATAAAACGATTGAACTCTTCATTTGTTCTTCAGCGCGAATAATTTTGTACAAAAAATTTAATCTCTACATATGGGTCCATTGAAAATATATATGGGTTATTCGAGTATATGAAGGTACATATGGGTTCTTCGAGTATATGTAGGTACATATGGGTTCTTCGAGTATAAATATGGGTTCTTCGAGTATATGTAGGTACATATGGGTTCTTCGAGTATAAATATGGGTTCTTCGAGTATATGTAGGTACATATGGGTTCTTCGAGTATAAATATGGGTTCTTCGAGTATATGTAGGTACATATGGGTTCTTCGAGTATAAATATGGGTTTTTCGAGTATATGTAGGTACATATGGGTTCTTCGAGTATATGGAGGTACATATGGGTTCTTCGAGTATAAATATGGGTTCTTCGAGTATATGTAGGTACACATGGGTTCTTCGAGTATAAATATGGGTTCTTCGAGTATATGTAGGTACATATGGGTTCTTCGAGTATATGGAGGTACATATGGGTTCTTCGAGTATAAATATGGGTTCTTCGAGTATATGTAGGTACACATGGGTTCTTCGAGTATAAATATGGGTTCTTCGAGTATATGTAGGTACATATGGGTTCTTCGAGTATAAATATGGGTTCTTCGAGTATATGTAGGTACATATGGGTTCTTCGAGTATACGTAGGTACATATGGGTTCTTCGAGTATATGGAGGTACATATGGGTTCTTCGAGTATAAATATGGGTTCTTCGAGTATATGTAGGTACATATGGGTTCTTCGAGTATAAATATGGGTTCTTCGAGTATATGTAGGTACATATGGGTTCTTCGAGTATAAATATGGGTTCTTCGAGTATATGTAGGTACACATGGGTTCTTCGAGTATAAATATGGGTTCTTCGAGTATATGTAGGTACATATGGGTTCTTCGAGTATAAATATGGGTTCTTCGAGTATATGGAGGTACATATGGGTTCTTCGAGTATAAATATGGGTTCTTCGAGTATATGTAGGTACACATGGGTTCTTCGAGTATAAATATGGGTTCTTCGAGTATATGTAGGTACATATGGGTTCTTCGAGTATATGGAGGTACATATGGGTTCTTCGAGTATAAATATGGGTTCTTCGAGTATATGTAGGTACATATGGGTTCTTCGAGTATAAATATGGGTTCTTCGAGTATATGGAGGTACATATGGGTTCTTCGAGTATAAATATGGGTTCGTCGAGTACATGCAGGTACGTATGGGTTCATTGAGTAGACGAACGCATATACATGGGTCCTTCGGAGCATACCTAGCTGTATATCGTCTCATCATTTTTTATTTTTTATTCAGCCAGGGCTTAAATTGGAGGTAATTAAGTAGAAAATTCTGCGCAATGGGTAACAATTTCAAAATAGTACATATTCTTTCATTCGGCATAGTCCCGAAGATACTATCTAATGTGGCATGATCCCAACAAAACAATCGTCCGAAGCAACAGAGGCCATAATGATATTATTAATCTCTATAATATCATTATTGAGGAAATGGGTTATTTGTTATGCAGAATAAATTTTGCACCAAATACACCACTCCTCGCCCCAAGTATAACAATAGTTAAGAAATTCACCTCGCTCTCGTCTATCGTTAGATGAAATGTTCTGAATCACATCACTCGTGTAGAAGAGGATGAAAAAATGGAAGTGATGACGAAATAAAAGGAATAAATAGAGATTACTCGTACGTACGACCTTCTGTACCTTTGATTCACCTGATTTCCCTCAAAACTGAAGGTAGTATCAGTAACATTTTTTATATTCTGAATTCCTATCAACCTACGCGTTTCCATTCATCTCAAAGCGAGTCCAGGGGAACAAAAAGGCAGATACGACCTTCTGGCTTTATCTTTGCGAAAAAACGTGGAAAACTAAAGCCAGAAGGTCGTATCCGCTGAAAAATTGTTTTTTTCGGAAATTTAGATGGATCTACGTCTTTTCGTCGATTTTACGGCGATTTGAAGAAAAAAAAAAAAAAAGGCGGATACGACCTTCTGGCTTTATCTTTGCGAAAAAACGTGGAAAACTAAAGCCAGAAGGTCGTATCCGCTGAAAAATTGTTTTTTTCGGAAATTTTGATGGATCTACGTCTTTTCGTCGATTTTACGGCGATTTGAAGAAAAACAAAAAAAAAGGCGGATACGACCTTCTGGCTTTATCTTTGCGAAAAAACGTGGAAAACTAAAGCCAGAAGGTCGTATCCGACAAAATCGTCTTTTTTCGGAAATTTCGATGGATCTACGCGTTTTCGTCGATTTCACGGCGATTCGGAAAAAAAAAAAAAAAAAGGCGGATACGACCTTCTGGCTTTAATTTTCACGATTTTTTCGCGAAACTAAAGCCATAAGATCGTATCCGACCAAAATTTTTTTTTTCTCATTTCCAGTGAATTTATCCGTTTTCATCGATTTCATGACGATTCCGAGAAAAACAAAAAAATATACGACCTTTTGGTTTTAATTGAACCAGAAGGTCGTATAATGTCGCTTACGACCTTATGGCATTAGAATCGCGATATCTCCGATGTTTCAACTATTTTTTCTTTGTGTTTATTGAGTTCGCTTTCTTTTGGTCGTATTTCGTTAAGTGTAGTCCTTTTTTCAAAAATCTCACATCTGTCTTGTAGTTTTGATGTTCCCAAATGTCCTATTTTTCGTTTATTATACTTGCTTCGCATCCAGCTTTCTTGGACAAGAGGATCTGACGCGGTTTCAGGGTACTTTGGTTTCGGATGAGATTTTTGATTGCCCTTCACGCGGACGTCTAATATTATTTTCGCCATTGTATCGATTCGCGCTGTTCGTAATTGCCTTACTCTGTCAGCGATTGAAGAACTTGTAGTTCGCTCAAAAACGATTTCTTTCAATACTTTATGAGCACTCTCTACATAAGCATTACTAATGCGTGATATCGTAGGGTCAACTAAATCTAAGTCCAGAGATACCCATAAGACAGCGTAAGCCATATATTTGTCGACTACGTACTCCACAAATCGTGGTGCATAGTACTTATTCGTAATATTACTCTCCTCACTCTCAATTCCATTTAGCAAAAATAAAGTTATCGCGTTATATCGCTTGTAAAGTGGGGAACTCTTGTAAATCGTAGCGTCATCAGTTGGGTAATACTTAGAGTTATCTACTTCATCTGGATCGTTTTCTGTACCTCCATCTGCATCGTCGATATCATTCAAAATTTTAGAGATAATCTCTGGTTTCTTTTTCAACATGCTGTTTAAAGCAATAATGCTATCATTGGACGTACTTTCGCTTTTGGTGAGTAATATTGTTGCAAAGTGTTTGAATATTTCATCCACTTTCCTAATATTCCGGCATATTGCCATAAGCCCTATACATTCTAATAAAAATGATTTGATATTCATATGCTCTTGGAATTCTCTACGTATCGTTTCTGACACTCGCTTCATGAAATGCCCGTAACATGTTTTCAATATCGTTATATTTTTCGGCGGTAGTATGTTATTGACACAAAATTCGTACATGAGATGCAGATAACTTCTAATGGTTAGAAGATTCCACTCCTGTAAAATTGCGTGTATAAACGCCCAAGACCAGTCTATCGTTATGACGTTTGCAATCGGCCACTTTCGACCATATTTGATAACAAAATACTTGTAATGTTTCAAGAATACACTAATGAATGCAACACCGTGTTCGGATGTTATCATGTGAGCGAGTGTAAGTAATTCTTTATCATGTTTCATTAGGATACAATAATAAAATACTTTCTTACATTTCAAATCTTGCGGTTTTCGGGCGACTGATCCAGTTGCATCTATATGCAGAACCGTTGGTTTTCCGTGATGTATAACATCAAGGTCTTCTTCAGTGTACATTATGGCCGTCAATGGTAGACTCACATGCCTCAAGAAAGGATCTTTTTTCTTATTCTCTTGAACCCACAATTCCATTAGATCGGATAAATCAGATGACTTTAATTGTAATCGTTCTTGGCATTTCTCTTCCGACTTCGCCTTATACACTACGTGTAAGGTACGGAGATCCTGCATGTGCCCATCGTCCTTTATTTCCGTGTCGACTGTCTTTTGAACTTCTGTAAGGAACGCCACTACGCTGCGGTGTCTTACATTTTTCTGCCATTCGAAAAGTCTCAGCCATCAGGTTTTTTTCATGAACGATCGTGATTTTTTTGTCACTCGATACGGTGAGACGAGCAAGGGGTTCTTCTAATTTATCGATGCGAAACTGGAATCTCTGTTCGTGACTCGGTTTTCTGCATTTAGCATACGCTACACAATCTAATAAATTATACCTTACCGAACCATAAAAACCTAATGTGCAAGTACACTTCAGAGTGTACAACATTACATCTTCGATAACCTTTCGCACTCTATCTTCGTCGTTATATCCAAGGGCAGTTTTGAAATGCGTCGATGGAATTTCAACTGTACCAATATCTTCTGTAAATATTTTCACTCTCTTCCGCTTAATTTTCTTCTCTTTGGGTATTACGCTTTCTATTTCACTAGAGTCGGTATCCGGTTCTTCATCCTCATCAGTACATGGGCCTTCCATACTGGATAATTTTGTTGGTTTTTTATGTTGAGAGTTTTCGCTCTCTGTTGTTTATTCAAAAGTATTCCCTTCCTCCATTTCTTTATCACTATTTTGCAATTTATAATTGCTGAACGTCCTGTAGCATGGAGTTTTACTTACCTGCAAGTTGCCAAGGATTTCACTACTTCGGCATCCTGGTATAATGTCCGAGCCTTCCCAGCTCGGCGGTCTTGCCAGAACGCCTTCACAATTTGCGACTTCGGTAACGGCGAAATCATTTTGCATGGCCACATTCTCTTTCGGAGGTAACTCTTCAATTGTTGCTTCTTCTATCCTTCCCTCGTTTCTTCGCTCTGTAATTGTCAATTTTTCATCGCCGGACGTCCTGTAACACGGACTTGTTCGACGACATTCACTTTCCGGATAATTGCCAAGGATTTCACTGCTATGACGTTTTGGCATAATGTCCGAGCCTTCCCAGCTCGGATATTTTGTCAAAACGCCAGTGCAATCGTCGACTTCGGCAACGTCGATCTCATCTTGCGTGACACTGTTCTTTTTTGGAGATACCTTTTTAATCACGTTTTTTTCTTCTAGAACCTCCCAGTGACCAGCGCGTTGGTTACCGGAGAACAGCAGATTCAAAGTTCTTTCTTCAACCTCATTATTGTTACTTTCACCCATCACGCGAATTATTGTGTCTTCTTGTACCTTGCGAAAAATGGTTACAGGAAATTCATACAACTTTATAAATATACTGATTTCGAAGATGGAAAAGCGGAAGAAGCCCCGAGTATGATCGACGTGGATCAATGGTCCGACGTACACCCTTGTGCGAGTGGTGAGCAAGTGCCTGCTCAGATCGCACAACAGCATGGATCTAATTAGATTTCAGATTTCACGTGTAAGTATGATATAGTTAAAATCGGTGGTGACGGCAATTGCTTATTCCGTTGTTTTTCACATCATATTTACGGAGACCAGGGAAGCGATTGTGTAACTCTGAACGATATCGTTAACTTCAACTGTTATCGTTAACTTACGTCGCCTAGCGACGAAACCGGCGCGGGACGGTCTCCGATTGGCCGCGCCGTAACCGATCAACAATCTCCCTGCTGAGTTAACGATAACAGTTGAAGTTAACGATATCGCTAAAAGTTACACAATCGCTTCCCAGAAGTTCTATGCCGACATAAGGAAAGAAATCGTTGATTACGTAGTCGACAATTGGTATGATGAAGTTGATATGCTTTGTAGTACATGCGAGGAAACCGTGTATGAAGACGAACTTGATTACGCTAAAAAAATGGGCTCGAACAACACGTATGGTACGTACGTATGGTTCCGCTTTTCCATACACATGTGTCTGTCTTTTCATGTCACATTTTACTTTCAGTGTCGAGGCCACCTGTCAGGGAAAATAGCAATGAGTGAACTATGCAGGGGTTTCAACTGGTTTCGGACGTATTCTGCAGTGACATAATTATTTTGCCGAACGTCATGTAGCTCTGAGTCTTGAGAATAAAAGAAGTCCCTATTTGATATATCTGCAAAACTTCTGGACAATCCCTCGGAAGGGCATAGGGGGGTCATAACGAAATTTCACCGGACGAATATTTCATTGATACTTTAAGGACAAGTCGATTTTACCGACAAAATTCAAATTAAAAAAATGAAATGTCTACCTGGTTGCAATTTCGAGAACCTGAATAAAAAAATACTCAAGACTAATAAAGGTTTCTTGCCCCGGGCCGGTCGAAGCGGTTTTAATGAAATTTTTGTATGTGTCAGTGGCATTCAAAGCGGCTACCTCAAGATAGAACAACGCGGTGTAGGATCATATTATCTTTTGAAGAAACAAATTTTTATTCTCAAAACTTTGTTTCAACTATAATATATTATGATTTGAGTTAAATTATGATATTTGTTCAGAAGATGCATGTTTTCTCATACCGAGGGATTAAATTTTTTTTTCAACCGATTCGCAATGATCCCATTAAAAAACAATACGTAAGCCATTTTTTTTCTCAAACTATTTTTTCGTTTATTTCAACATACTCGAATTCGCCCAGCGTGCACACCTGTATCACATTTTACCCCGACCAACGTTGGTCTGCGATACATTTTTTCTTTTTTAATTCGTTAAAGTAATAGCAGCACAGGAGAAACACCCAGTTTACATTTTTATTTATCTTCGATAAGTACTACCGAAGTTACGAAGGTTCATAACTTTTCCAATTTCTATCATTTGGCACAATCTGAATACCTTCTTCTGTTTCGACAAAAAAGCGGAGAAAAGAGATCCACACGGTTTGCCAATGATAGACGTACATTTAAATAGTACGAAAACCCTAGGATCAGCTCACGAGTCCCATTTTTAGGATTCGCGCAAAAAATTTATACATTCCGCAAAGAAATATTGAGACGGTTTTCAGATTTTTCGAATGGTCAATTAATGGAAATGTTGTAAACCTCTGTAACCGAACAGTATTCATCGAGAATCGAATGAAATGACAAGGGGGGGGGGGGGGGGGGGGGGGGGGTGAGGTGCTGGTATATGCGTCAATTAATTTGAGATCAAAAAAATATATCGGGGTCCAACATTTGTCGAGATGAAACGTAATATCCCATATGTGCAGGTGTATGTTGAAACGAAGTTTTGTCGAATTTTGATGATGCAGTACAGACTTACGTCTACAATTCAATAGAACCTTCGATTTTGCGAAAGACTTGACAAAGTTTGATTTTTGTTCTTCACAGACTCATTTTTATAATAACGCATGTGCTACTTGGCTGCTAATTTAAGCTGTTACCTGCAGCATCATAGGTATGTATGGTTGATTTCGAGTTTATCGAAGCATATGCAAGTAAGTATGTATTGGTGAATACTAATAAGTATCTCAGGAAACGGAACAAAACGGAAAAAAATTCGATTTTTTTTTTCTACTATGAAGAATTGATTGAGAAAAATTTATATCGGATGAGGGAACATAAAATTTGTAAAAAAACAAAAGAATTTCATAATTCTACTCGAATCATACCATAGTGAGAGAAGTTTTCAAAAATGAAATATTTTGTCTAATTTATATTCAATCGCACATGACTGTTATTCTGTTTTGAGTTAGTTAGCATTTGAATGCCCCTGAAACGTATCAAAATTTTGCATCATATCAATTTGTGTGAGTATTTGGTATTTTTGCATTTATACTTGAAAATGTTATGAGTTAATTTTTTATAAGGATGAAGTTTATAACGTTAACTAAATACTACTTCGTCAATTTTGAAAATCTAGCAGCGTTGTATAATGAATACTACCTAATTTTATTCCAAAAATTCTATTACATTAACCGCACGAGTTACTCTTCATGAGATTTTTCGCAGGGTTAGAAGAAATATATTCTTCAGGCTATTTCACCATGCTTATCCCGCCTATACCCATTCAGATTTTTTTTTAATTTCAAAAATCCCTTTGACGAAATAAAACACGGCCTTCATGCTTTTGTGTTTCAAAATGGAAAATGCAACCGTTGATAGGATATCTTTTTGCTCTTTTTTTTCATTAATCTACAATTAAACACGAAGTAAAACCAAAATTGACTTGTATCTCAGTCAGTGTGTTCAACGGTTACATGTATATATCCCGTTGAGAAATTAGAGATAAGGATTTTCGTTGAAAAAAAAAAAAATACGACCGAAACAAGCGTCTCTTACTTACTTTCATTGCTGTGGAATTTTTTCCACGAGTGCGGAACTTGATTTCCTCGAACGACGAAACATTCGCTGCAATTGCTGCAGCTAGTGCTGAGAGATCCTGGGATTTCGGTTTCATTTTCACGATTCTATGTAGCGCCCAATCACTTATACCCGCGCGAATGGTTTGTATGATAAAATAAATTAGACTTATTTTTTTAGATGAACGTTATCTATTCAACACTTTTAAAGCTAAATACTCAACACGAATGTTGTCTTGTTAGCTTCTTACACTAAGTTATTAATAAAAAGGTTGTCTCTTCAACTTCTTACACTAAGTTATCTACAAAAATATGTTGTCTCTTCAACTTCTTACGCTAAGTTATAAACCAAGAACTCTTAACGCTAGACACTTTGGAAGAATGTTTCTTTTTTCTTCAGCTTGATGCACTAAGTTATTGCACTTCTAGCTTTACACTAGATCGTAAGGCACTAACGACACTGTTGAGTGCAAACGACTTACATCCTCAGCATTCGAACTGTCGACGAATACAAACAGCGATTGAGAGACTTAAAGCAGCAACCGAATATTGCGACGATAGAACGTTATTCGACAAAATCGTGCAGTTGACTGCCGATGGGTTGTTTGTTTTCGTCCTGCCACTCTCCCACCATAGGCGGTCTACCCGTCCGAGAGGGTCTCGGCAGTACTTTTCGTTAGCAATAGACCAGCGCTCAAGCGCAAGGTATCGATGCAAACGCTGCGGAAACCGTGCAAAATAGCGCAAAATAGTATAGGACTATTATTGTAGAGCAAGAAATTTAGAATAAAAAAGCTCGCGAGAGCATGTATCTAAAATCAATGGTTCGAGCGTGAGAGCGATCAGAAGCTCAGTGCGGAAATTTCCACGGTTCGGTAGATTCGGCGAACGCCGCACGAACTGCCCCGAATGGGGATCTCAAATGTGACGCCCTGACCTCTGGCGGCTTTTGTACTAGTCACAGTGGGCTGAAACATCGCCTGTTATGTTGTGATACATGCGTGCAAGTAATGTGAATATTGTATACCTGGGAAATTTATGCATAAAGTCAAAGACGAAGGCCTAATTATGGAAAACGAAACGTATGGAAATTCGAGATTTTCAGATCTCGATAGATTTCCGTAGCCCACTTATATCTGCCATATTGGACCCGAATCCGTAAGCCACGCCTCTACTTGAGATCCCAATGGTAATAATCACAATTCTACTTCAAGCTAAAAATCGGTGAAAATTCACGGGTGTTCTAGGCCACGTGTCCAATATTTGTATTGCAAATAAAAAAAGAATTGAAAATAGTAATGTTCGCGAGTCTTATTAAGGGAGTAAGGTACCGAAAATTTGACCTCCAGAACCACCAACGGTAAAGACTCGCTGATTTTTGTCTCAATATCATTTCTCATATTAAAATACCTCACATTGCACTGACTTCTAATTCTATCTTCTCCTACAATTTTGAACTTTGGAGATCGTGAATTTTTTTACACGTTCTTTGGGTCAGAACGAAAAATTTAGCAGATAGGATTTTCGATACCCCAACGGATTCTAAAAAAAATTTTGAAAACCGGGAAAAAGTAATTGAAAATTTTTTTTTATGAGGTATTTCGATATGAGAAATGCTATTAACACAAAAATCAGCGAGTCTCTAACGTTGGCGGTTCTGGAGGTCAAATTTCCAGCACCTGACCCCCTTGGCAAACAAAAAAATATATGTACTGTGACGTTGCATTTTGCAACGTCCCAGTAAATTCAGATTATCTAGAGAAAAGTAGGCGGAAACAGGTGCGGAGGCGCGTCTTTAGACGAAACACCACGGATGGGTAGTGACACACCAAAAATAGGGAAATTTATTAGATAGTCATTAACGCTCTTGATTTATTCTGAACATGGTACCGGTACGGTAAAACTGAGAGAGTACGTCTGACGACAAGATGACTTCGAGAACTTCGAGATCATCAAGGCTGGGGAAGGAACCAATGACAGGAAGTTATCGCTCAAAGGAATTGCAACTGCAGACGTCTGTCCGAATTACCGCCACCTTAACCTCATGGGTGTGCAATCCGGGATTTGCGCCTTGGAAAGTGCCGAGGATAGCACCTACGCAGAAGAGGGGAGGATGCTTACTCTGGATAGAAGTTGGATGGATGGAGTATAGAATCCACAAAAGATTTCCCGCCCGAAGACTACTTCGCCTATCGCTCGGATACCGAGGAAGCGGCGTATAGGACGATACGCCAAGTATCACAAGTCTCCCGCTCCAAGGTTCATCGGTGAAACCGAAGAAATTCCCGCCAACGAACCGACTACACTAACTATTGTTCCGGCGTTATCATCGACGTTTTACAGCTCTGCAGACAGTGAAATAGATTCGTTATCGGAAGGACGAGAATCGTGCGACATAGGACGAAGACAACGTTCCGCATCGTCTCTAGGCCGACGAAGGATGCAGATCCGGGAAAGGGGCATCCAGATCGACCTAGAGAGCTGCAGCGAGGTCGAGTTCGAGTGACTCTGCCGCCGCAGTATTTGAATCCGCCCGGTTGACGCACGGACGATACCGGACCGCGAAGATCCAGAGTAACGCCTCCCTCGGACGACTGAGAAGCAGGCAACCGTCCTTTCCGCTCGATAATGCAGAAATCGGACCGATTTTGACGTCACGCCGGCTGACGAGTCGTCGCGACGGCAGGATTTTCCGCTCGCAATTCGAAATTTGGCCAATCATCGAAAGTGTCAAACATCATTGGTTCCCCACTTCACCCCCTAGCCGAGGACCAGGGTCAAGCCACCCAAGACGATCATCCCGCTCTTCCTTCTACGTTCAGCAGCTCTCCGACGAAGACGTGTCTCTCCGCACCACCGTTACCGCTTACCGCACCTTATCTAAGTCTTGCTATGCTATTTGTGAATTAGTTGCTTTCTTTCCGCTAAGTTTCTTTCCGCTAAGTTTCTTTCCGCTTTATTAGTTACCTGTGCTTAAAGAGATGTAGCCGATTTCTTTGTAAGGTAAGGTCGCTTGTTCTGAATATTTGTAAAGCCTCGAAAAATCTCTGGAGGAGTCAGTTGGACATTTTGTGTAGCGTGAGCCGATGAGCCACGTGATGAGTCTCGCATTAGAACAAATCCAGCAGAGAGATTTCGTGACTGATTAATTGTTTAATAATTTGTTTCTGCTCTGTAATTTTATCCGATTTTACTGTCGAGTCAATTTTCCGCATGTCTTAGAGTATAATGCTTGATTTTATCTGATGATCTATTTCTTGTGTTTGATTTCTGTAGATTTGCTTTGCTTTTATTATTAATTTGTTTGAATATTTTGCTAATTATTATCTGCGAACATGGTGTGTTACTATTCCATCCGTATCTCGTAGGTAGGCTGAACGTAGTTGCATTAGGTTAAGTTAGTTAAGTAAAGTCGAGTCCTTTGATAAATTAGATTTCTTCTCTGTAATTTTTGATATTGATTCTTTCGTAATAATTGATCATTCGTAATTTAATCGTTCTGAAAATCGTTATTTGAACTCTTTGATTGATAAATGTAGCTTCTCTGCGAATTTCTTTATTGCTAGGTATTTGCGAATAATTTCTTTATCGCTAAGCGTTGCTTTTAATTCTTTTGTTTTATTCGGGTATCGTATCGCCCAGTGATACGTTTAACTTCGACTATAGCTCTTTTGTATTATCTCGCTCACCTATACAGCACGCTTAGCTAGGTCACCTCGTGTGTTATTGGTCGGTATTTCAATACCGCTAGGAAATTATATTATTTGCTTGCTTAGAGTAATGTATTTCTCGCGTATTTTGATTTGAAAAACTAATCCTGTACAGCTTGCTAATTATAAATTGTCATTTGCTTCTTTTGCTACCTGATAGCTGATTGATGTTTCTTTGATTTATCGCTCGCATATTTGTGTAATAAAAGAGAGTACAATATACGGAACTTCGATTCCAAAGAAGGATTAAATCTGGTGTCCGAACTTTTATCCTCAATTATTCCACATTAAATAAATATCTGTGAAAGGTGAATCCACGCACTCTACCCTATACCTTATTTTAGCTGACTTAGCCGTGCTGCAAGGCCGTCGTTCCTATAGGTTATTCGATGTAAATTTCTATGTTCAAGTCGATTATTATATTTGATTGAGTTTATTGAGTAAAGTTTAGTATCTGTGAAAATTATCTTTGACTGACGTAAGTTTAGTTACGTCTGGCGCCCAAACAAATCCCGCGAACATCTTTTATTGAACATTAATCGAATAATTAACCTGGAAGGACGTAGGGTTTCGACAATAGTTGTCCTCGCACCTTATCTTGGTTTATCGTCGTTACAAAATGGCGGCAATACGTTATCTTTGAAAATTGTCGTTACAGTACATACTATTCGTTTCAACAAGATAGAGCCCTTGCTTTTAACGTGCATAACTCGTGTAAAAAAATCGCAAAAATATGAGACAGGAAATATTCTTTAGTCTAAATAGTAAATTCTCGCCTTCATGAGAGTAGATTATTTTCGATCAATAATTCGTTATTTATTACGCCTGAAGTGACAAAAAAGGCGGTGTTTCAGGTGCCTTTTGGAACACTGAACTTTAACTACCCTTCACTTGGTTAATAGTCACTTGAATACATACTTCCGAATTTCGCTTCCAGACCATGACAGAGAATACTTTGCAAATGCTGCGTCAGTTATTCCAAATTTTCAAAACGTTTTTTCAGTAAATGCCAACAAGTTGAACTTAGCTTTAGTACGAAAGTCCCAAAATATTATATTTTTGGACACTTATTGCATTGTAAGTTCTTAGTCAGTCTTCGCAGGCAGGTCTTGTTATACACATCCTACGCGGAATGTTGCAGTTTCAAATCTCTCCAATTTTTTTTCGGTAGAGTTATTTGCGCTCAAAGTGAAAGGACTGGATTTTCTGCGGCGATAGTATAACAATCACGATTGGACAGTAAGATTCTAGCATTTCATTGCATCTATTTGCACGTTTCAATTGATCGAATTGTTATTTTCGTGCCCATGTCTCGTCAGCATTTGGCAAGTACCGTTTTCCTGTCGTCACAAAAATAACAGCTGAAAACAACCCTTGCCATCGCACGCAGGCCAGCCTATAGTTATATTCTGTTGTTTTCTACTTGCAACTATGGTTTATTAATTTGTTAGGAACATTTAAGAGCAAAAAATCGTGTAATTTTTTCGTTTTTTGCTTGTCATATGGAAACTATTGAAGCGATCTTAATTCTCTGAACGAATTGTAGAAAAGCAAAATACGAACAAAATAATGAGCTATCGAACGACTCGCTCGGATAATTAGTAACGGAAAAAACAGAAAAATCAGCGGTTTTTCAAAAGTTCATGACACCGCCATTTTTCAAGAAGTAGTAGTGCAGGCTCTCCGCGAAATATCAGTGATTGATGTGTAGTTTATGTGTGCCAAACTCAGGCGCTGTCGTATAATTAGTTTTTGCGTAATTGCCATTTAGATTTATTACGTCACTATCCTGCAGCACGCCCCGATGCTCCGCTGATCATCCGATTTCATTTTTCCAAAAAGATTTTAAAAGTAGAAATACAGCACTACAAAACGTCTATTCTCATTTTCCAATAAAATGCTGCAAAGTAGGTGAGAAATACGTGCAGATATGACCGAAAAGGGATGAGTGCGTGAAGCGGTCGAGTAGTGGGGGTGAACGGCCGACGCGAGGAAGCGTACGATATAGTCATACAAGCGCGCCGCGCGCAAGTTATGAATCTTCGCTATTACTATGGGTGCGTTCTGATATACATATACTTTCAGTACTGACAACTGTGACGTCACACGGTCAACTACCCATGTGACGTACAGTTGTCTATACTGAAAGTATATGTATATCAGAACGCACCCTATATTATACGCCTTCTCCGTCTGCTGTGCTGCCCGCACCACTCGACCGCTTTCACGCGCTCGTCCGTTTCCCATGTTCGCATGTATTTCTCATCTATTTTGTAGCATTTTATCGGAGAATAAGCAAAGACTTTTTGTAGTGCTATATTTCTGCGTTCAAAATATTTTTTCAAAATTAAAATCGGATGAGCAGCGGAGCGTCCAGGCGTGCGGCAAGATAGTGCCCTAATAAATTCAAATTGCAATTACGCAAGAACTAATTAACCGACAGCGTCTGAGTTTTGCACACATGAAATAAAGTACACATCAATCACAAATATTTCGCGGCGAGCCCGCTTCTTCAAAAATGGCGGTGTTATGTAATTTTGAAAGAAACGCTGATTTTTCCGTTCTTTTAAGTTACTAATTATCCGATCGAGTGGTTTAATAGCTCATTTTGTTCGCATTTTGATGCTCTACGATTCGTCGTTTCGAAGAGTTGAAATTGCTTCAATAGTTTCCATGTTACGGTAAACGGTAAAATTATAGCCTTCGAGCTCTCTGCTTTTTGTCTCAAATCGCTTAAGTTCTGTTCAAATCAGCTCCTCTGGCAATCTTTACCGCCGTCGTCCTGAATTTTTGACTCTTGAAGTATCTCGCCCGGGGGCTACTAAGGTAATGGTCATGGCAGTCTATAGTCCACCTAAGGCCAGTGGGTTGGAAGACCTAGAGGAGGAATTCTCGCGTTTGCAGCATCTTTACTCAAATGCTTTCATTGTTGGTGATTTCAACACAGACCTCTGCACTGACTCTCACTATAGCCGTACCTTTAATAAACTGGTGAGTAGCCTTGATCTATCAATGGTACCTTCTCTACCCACGCATCACACTGCCTATAGTCACACCTGGATAGACATCTGTGTGGTCGATAGTATTTCTAAGGTCACTAGGTATGAACAGCAACCACTCCCTTTTCTCTCAGCCCATGACATGGTTAGTTTTGTCTATTCGTACGGTGGGCGCCCGGGTATACCTCGCGGAGAGCCGCGTGAGTTCTCCTATAGGGACCTTAAAAATCTAGATGTGGAATCATTCTTGCGGCACCTGGGTGGGAAAGACTGGTCTGCAATATCTTCCTCTGTCTCACTTGATGACAAGATTCGGTGCTTTAATATGAACCTTCTGGACTCGATAAACACCCATGCGCCGATGAGGAATGTTCGTCTTAAGCGGGCTCCGGCTCCTTGGATGAACACGGATATCAAGCAGCTTATCAAGCAGAGGGACTCGGCGCGCAAAACTTGGCTTCGCTCACGGACCACCTTAGCTAGGGACAATTTTAAGAGCTTGCGGAATCGAGTCAAGGCAGCAATTAAGGCGGCAATTAGTCATTTCTTTATGGATAGGTTGCGTGGTCTTAGGGAGCCTAAATTAGTTTGGAAGCAGCTACGTGTTTTAGGCTTAGCGAAAGGCAAGCAGCACACGATTCCGTGCCATCTGGATGCTGATGGTTTTAATAAATACTTTGCATCTGTTTTCAAGCCTGACTCTGTAAATGTTGCGAGGTCTTCTTCGGCATTGGCCTCTCCTGAGCCCCCTGCTCCGGTTGTGGTACCGTTCAATGATAACAGTTTTCATTTCCATTATACAACTCCGGGAACGTTGGATAAACTGTTAAGCGATACCAAGTCGGATGCGAAGGGGTTTGACCAAATCCCAGCGAGCTATTTGAAACTTGCCGCGCCGATCGTTCTACCCATGCTGCTCGAGATCTATAATTTCTCATTGTTGCATGGTGAGTTCCCGTCTAGTTGGAAGGATGCGCTTGTATGTCCCATCCCGAAAGTTAGCGGTGCCTCCCAATACGAAGATTTCCGGCCGATCTCGCTTCTCTGTACAGCGTCCAAGTTGCTGGAAAAAGTTGTGTCGGTGCAATTATCCGGCTTTCTCAATGATAATGGGCTACTTGACCCGCGGCAATCGGGTTTTCGGAGAGGAGCCAGCACGCACTCAGCATTGATCTGTGTGACTGACGACATTAGGCGCGCTATCGACCGCAAATCATGCACGATACTTGTGTCTCTAGACTTGAGCAAGGCTTTTGATACGGTCAATCATTCCCTACTTCTTGGCAAACTAAAGGACCTACAATTATCCTCGACCTGCCTCAACTGGTTTGCCTCCTATCTCTCGGGTCGTAGGCAGGCGGTGCGTGGTAATGACTCGGTAATATCCTCGCTAGCTGAGGTCTCTTCTGGGGTCCCGCAAGGATCGGTCCTTGGCCCCCTTCTGTTTTCTGTATTCATTAACGACCTTCCCACGGTCCTGAGTCATTGCTCTTATATGTTGTACGCGGATGACTTGCTCATCTACTTGCATTTTCCGCCTGCTGCGGTTGCTGAGGCCATTGCGAAAGTGAACAGCGACGTTGCTGCTGTCTCGGCCTGGGTCGATAGAAATTTGCTTACGTTGAATGCCGCTAAGACGGCTGCGATAATCGTTGGTTGTTCCAGATATGTAAAGTCCCTGAATCTCGATTTGATACCCAAAGTCTCGGTGCGAGGGCAAGAGATACTATACTGCACTAACCTTAAATATCTTGGGCTCGAGATCTCCCAGACACTGTCTTGGCGGCCGTATATTACTTCTACCTGCAAGAAAATGTACAACACACTGTGGCAGTTGAAGGCCAAAAAGGACGCATTTAGCACCCGTCTCAGGACGCAGCTCGTCTCTGCGTTGGTCGTTCCTCGAGTGGATTACTGCTGCTTAGCTTATGCTGATCTGTCGGATGAGCTGGACACTATGCTGAAACGAGCGCTTAACGCGAGTGTGCGGTTCATCTTTGACGTGAGAAAATCGGAGCATATCACGCCGTTTTACAATAGATTGGGCTGGTTGCCTGTAGACTCTAGGCGGACTTACTGTCTTGGCGTTTTTATCTTTAAGCTTCTGCGCGACGGCAGACTGTGGCAGTTGAAGGCCAAAAAGGACGCACTTAGCACCCGTCTCAGGACGCAGCTCGTCTCTGCGTTGGTCGTTCCTCGAGTGGATTACTGCTGCTTAGCTTATGCTGATCTGTCGGATGAGCTGGACACTATGCTGAAACGAGCGCTTAACGCGAGTGTGCGGTTCATCTTTGACGTGAGAAAATCGGAGCATATCACGCCGTTTTACAATAGATTGGGCTGGTTGCCTGTAGACTCTGGGCGGACTTACTGTCTTGGCGTTTTTATCTTTAAGCTTCTGCGCGACGGACTGCCGACGTACTTGCATTCGCAACTCCAGATCAGGGCAGCCGAACAGCATAGGGGCACGAGAACTCCGCTAGACAATCTTGTGGTGCCGTTTGCTATCACTAATACCTACCAGAAGGCCACTCTTATTCGTGCCGCAGTGTTATGGAATTCTCTCCCCTCGGCTGTACGGCAAGCAAGGACAGTTGAGACTTTCAAGGCTTGGCTTCTCGCGTCCCTTCGTGGTACACCCGCACAGGGGGCGGGCTAGTGTGGGCTTAGTCGGGAGCACTGTTTGTGTGCTGCCTCGGCACATTCGGACTAGCTAATTATAAGTTTATAATAAGTTGCGTTGGCTTGTTTTTTTCTGTTGGTTCTGTGTATAGGATATGAGTAGTACGTAAGATTTCTGTAACCCGGTATATTTGTATTTTCTATTTCTGTTTGGAAGCACTTTGACATGTTCTTGTTCTGTATAACTTACTGTCTTGTATCACTTAAAGTCCTAAGGGGAGCGCATCCCAGGGCTACAATAAATGCTTTTCTCTCTTTTCTACATTCAGACGATAAAAAAGTTTATAATAAGTTGCGTTGGCTTGTTTCTTTTCTGTTGGTTCTGTGTATAGGATATGAGTAGTACGTAAGATTTCTGTAACCCGGTATATTTGTATTTTCTATTTCTGTTTGGAAGCACTTTGACATGTTCTTGTTCTGTATAACTTACTGTCTTGTATCACTTAAAGTCCTAAGGGGAGCGCATCCCAGGGCTACAATAAATGCTTTTCTCTCTTTTCTACATTCAGACGATAAAAAAGTTTATAATAAGTTGCGTTGGCTTGTTTCTTTTCTGTTGGTTCTGTGTATAGGATATGAGTAGTACGTAAGATTTCTGTAACCCGGTATATTTGTATTTTCTATTTCTGTTTGGAAGCACTTTGACATGTTCTTGTTCTGTATAACTTACTGTCTTGTATCACTTAAAGTCCTAAGGGGAGCGTATCCCAGGGCTACAATAAATGCTTTTCTCTCTTTTCTACATTCAGACGATAAAATTGACGCTTTTGAGTTCTCATAAAAATGTATTAAGAATTATAAAACACATTTGCGTACAGGTTTTATGTTTGTGTCATGTTACTAAAGTATAATATAGAACGATATCTTTTGTCGTTGTCAAAAATATACTTTACTGCGGGAGGACTATTTTATTCAATGTGATACCGAAAACATTATATAGATAACCGAACTAACTATGACAACCATTAAAATTTCGGCACTTTGTTTATTAACATGGAAGACGATTTACAGAACTTATTACATATAATATACCATTTATAACCAAATGTGAATGAAAAAAATTATGTGTATAATTTATAATTTATAAGTATGCGTGAACGGACAAAGTGACGAAATTTCAACGGTTATCATTCTTATCATTATATGTAGAATTTACTGTATCATTACATTGATATAGTAGTTGTGTTAAAATGGATAATTGTCATCAACCTAAATTAATCGCGATAGTATAATAATGATAATGATAACTATTCAAATTCAACGACTTTATCATTCGGATTCGATTTTAAAACTATTGTAACAAAACTATGTACCTATATGGACGCAGCGTACCTTTTATAAATCCATTGGTTTTGCACATAATTGCCATATCTTGATTTTGAAATTTTAGAGTTAGGGGGATATGAAACACGATGTTCGAAAGCTATTTTTTCTTCAAAAACATATCCGATCAATGCGAAATCGATAACGGCGATGAAGAAGAAAACGGAGGGCGTGATACTTTCCGATTGCAAGAATCGACCAAAAGGTTCACAGATTATTTAACCCAAATTGTAATCTTTCGAACTTTTTCTCGTTTTTTGAAAATCTAAGACTATCGTGCCCTTCGTTCAATTTTTCTTTGTTCTGTTATCAAATTCGTATTGATCGGATGTGTTTTCGCTGAGAAAATAGCTCTGGAAAATTCCAGGAGCCAAATCGTGTTTCATATTCCCTTAAATCTCACATGCTTATAGATATAATTATCATTATCATTATTATTATTATCGTCTCGATACGTCTTCAATTAAAAGTTACGATATGTAGGTATAATGGAATTTGCGATCAATTCTGACCGCCGTTCCGCTGGCCACCATTGCCTCGCTGCCTTCGGCCGCCTCGTTGGTTTTGGCGCCTGCCTCCACCGTTATATCGGCCACCATGGCTGCCATAATTGGCCAAATTATAAATAAACCGGACCACATTATTCTGGTTATCCCGGAAACGATTTATTCGTCCCCGGCCTGCGCGCTGATGGCGTCCACCGTTGTTATCTGAAAATTATGAGGCCATAAAATCGTTTCGAGGAGTATTGCAGTGAATTCATGAGACAAGTGCAGCTACGTTGAAGTTCTGTGAATGTACGAGAAATGTGGAAAATGGATAGAGAGGGACGATTCTAGATCTTTTGGTGTAAACTTCACGCCAGGAGCTAACAAATATATAATAACGCCCCGTTACTAAGGAACGCGCGGGCATCTGCAGCGATTGCGCAAGCGGTCGTCAACTCGCGGTAGCTATCTAGTTTTTGAAAGTTGACATGCCCATTTGATACTCTGACATCGCTGATCTCTAGAGATCAGTGTCCGACATGGTAAGCAAAGTATAACCATGAATGCAGTCCAAGAAAACGATTGCCAGCGTAATATTTTTGAACATATCATGATTTGGCCGATTGTTGCCTTCTGGTGGAATGGGTGGGGCAACCTGTTGTTGAATCCGCGCCGGATTTTGTCGCTGCCCCGGAGACAAACGTCCTTCTAACAATAGAACCATGCAATGTTATCGATCAATTCCTTCGGCTACCATCCAATGCTATCCGCAAACGATTCAGAACTAGCTATTTGTATTTTGAGTTGAGTGAAAAACATATAGTGGTTCGATTGGACAAATGAAAAGATAAAATAAACTCGAGGCTAGTGTTCACTATTTGCAAACAGATTCAGGGATTAACGCTTTATATCCTTATAGGTCAGAGTATCTTATGGGATTTCATTTCTCTTATGATGCCTAGCTTCCACGAAAAAGACAACCGAGACGAAAACATACGAGATCAAAGTTAAATAAGAATATGAATGAATAATATTTCCAACTATACCGCGGTGAGGTGGCACGACCCTCCTACTCCCGGTCTGATCTTGTCGGATCAATTCCCGTGATCGGTTCTCCGGCCTAATCACTTGCCGTGGCGCTCCTGAAAATTCCAGGATATCAGTAATTATATTGTAACTGAAAATTATGGACATCGCTATTTCTAATACTCACGAGATGATCCAGGAACATTCAGGTGCTCCAGTGAGTCAACACTGAGGGAACGGATTCCAGTCTCAACCGTAGCGACAGGTGGTGATTGCACTTCCGTATCGTGACTTGGCGAATCAAGATCCATATTGGATATCTGATGAACAAATCACAAAAAATTACATTTCCATTCTACATAACATATCAATGAAAAGTACATGCTGAGCTTTAGGAACTTACACTATCCAGTGAATCGACCGACGCACGTCTATCTGGTTGATTGGTCATGATGATACTGAATAATTTGTCCGAATTCGAGTTTGAATATATGTTTATGATACATACCTTCGTCTTGATTCAGCAGATCCAAGGTAGGTATTCCTTTTTGATTGATTTTCAGTTAATACGTGTGTACTGTACATATCTTTGTCTCAATCCAGCAGATCTAAGAAACTGTAAGGGAAATAGGACGATCGATATAACACAGGATTACAGCCGTGGCAACAAACCAATCTGTTATGGGGATAATCAGACTCCCTATGATATGTTCGATAAGTCGAATGATGAAACTTTATTGAAGATTGTGGCTATAATTAAATCGAGCAGACTATAGTTTGAAAGAAGGAGTCAGGATGAGAATGATTTCCGATTATCAATGGCCTGAGTAAATAAAATACTCATAGTTGTTCAGAAACAGGCCAAAACTTTATTATACACATAGAGATTGAATGTACACTGCGGTAAATGTTCTTTAATAGTCCAACTAGTTTTTTCAATCAATCACTCTCATAAGAGTTTTATTATTCTTGAATCTTTGTGCGAGATCGCTGTTCACCGACTATTCGTTCATATTACATTTTTCCAAATTTGAAAGCTGACGTTGATCGGTGAGTTGTTCAGTGACAAAATACATCAACGGCTAGGTTACATTGTTGACAAGTAGGTATTTTAGGTTTGAAAAATTTTGATCTTCTCGTGACCTAATTCCCGGATCATAAGATTTTAAGAAGTTTTCTACAAATAGCTACAAAGTGCAGTATTTGGTACTTGGATCTGAACGCGTTGTAATGTTACCAGAATATTTTGTCAGTCATGTTAAACCACAACTGCTTCTGTAGAAAATCACGCAATATTTTGAGATTTTTAACTAGCAGATACAGCATGTGCCTAGTCATCCGTAAAAGTAGATCACTGCATGAATCAGTATGTCCTGCACCATTGCTGAATAATCGCACAATTAAAAACTGTAAATAACTGGGCCAAGCAATGGAGCAGAAAATGAGTGATCTCGTGAGCAGCTGACATTCACCGGTGCCATCACACGCAGGATAGCCCAAAGTGTTTTCCAATCGCAACTATAGTGTATCAGTTTGTTATAAACATTCAAGAGCAAACAATCGTGTTTTTGGTTCGTTTTTCGTTTATAACATCGAAACTATGAAAGCAATCTCAATTCTTTGAGCAGGTGAATTATGAAGAATCAAGAAACGAACAAAAGGAGCTATCGAACGACTCAATGGGATAATTAGTAACGAAGAAACAACGGAGAAACCGAAAAAATCAGCGGTTTTTCAAAAATTCATAATGAAGCCATTTTTCAAGTTGTAGCGCACGCTCTCCGCGAAATAGTAGTGATTGATGTGTAGTTTATGTGTGAAAAACTCAGGCGCTGTCGGATAATTAGTTTTCGCATAGTTGCCATTTGAATTTATCAGGGCGCTATTTCGCAGCTGACCTGGATGCTCTGCTGATCGTTCGATTTTAATTTTTTTTTTAAACTTCGAAAAGAAAAATATAGGACTGCGATATTCTGATTTTCTGATAAAGTACTGCAAAGTAGGTTAGAAATACGTGCAAACGTGACCTAAAACGGACGAGTGCGTACAAATGGTCGGAGTAGTGGGGGCAGTAAGGCAGACGAGAGAAGACGTATATAATATAGTGATACCAAAGGTTCATAACTTGCGAGCGGCCAGCTTGTATCACTATATCGTACGCTCCCCCGCGTCGGCCGTTCATTCGTCAATTTTTGTTATGTTTGCATTTTAGTTTGCATATCACTCACCTACTTTGCAGCATTTTATCGGAAATAGTACATAACGATACGAGTACGGAAAGCCTTGTTTGACGAAACGAGAGGTTTACGGCACGAGCCGAAGGCGAGTGCTGTAACGAGTTTCGTCAAAAAGCCTTTACGTACAGTTTTCGCAGAGTGCTTTCGACGTATATACCTCAAACTGGGATGTTTTTGATAAAATATTCAACAGTGATACTGGAATTTACAGTACCGTATCCTTCAACAGATATGAATGCTGTTCAAGAAATAGTCGAAAGTTGAATGATTTTCCAAGCGATAGTTTAGCGTAGTGGATAAGACGTGCGACTAGTAATCCGACCGAATGCGAGCGTCCCCGGTTCAAACTCCCGTCAGGATGAAAAATAATGGCGTTTTTTCCGTGAATTAAAAATGCGTTCCAATTCGTATCCAATCAGTGTGGGTGAAATAATCAGCAGGTTGATCGTTAACTTTGGCTAACAAATGAAAATAAACAAAATTTTTTTGTTTTCATCAGGGATGGTACATTTAATATACAGGGTGTACCAGAATGAGGCACTTTCCTCGCACCAGTGGATTCCTTGTTCAAATCTAAGACGAAAATAATCAATGAAAAAATGTCGAGGGAAGAACCGTTTTCGAGTTACAGCCGTTCAAAGTTGGCCAATACGAGAGCCGATGAGAGACCACTGCAGGACCGGGCCACCAGTCTTTGCCACCCCGATGTCAATTGTCAGGTGCCGCGTAATATTTTACTACAATTGCGTCGTCAGAATAGCTCAGCTATAAACAACCGATCTTCCGTCGCGGCTAGCTTGTCATTTTGTCGGTTGGCGAAATCAAGGCGGCGAGTGCCCCGCTACGAAGCTCAGTAGCCTCGTAATAGCGGCCCTGCAATGGTCCCTCATCTGCTCTCGTATTGGCCAACTTTGAACGGCTCTAACTCGAAAACGGTTCTTCCCTCGACATTTTTTCATTGATTATTTTCGTCTTAGATTTTCACAAGGAATCCACTGGCGCGAGGAAAGTGCCTCATTCTGGTACACCCTGTATGTACTCGGAATTAAGAAAATTCAAATACATTCTTACTCCGAATATGATAACCAAATTCCGATTAACCATGCTCCGGTCTATTAAAGTTAGTGCACTAATGTGTAGCAATATCACAACACTGTCAGGTAAATTTACAAACTTGGTTTTCGAAATTACTAAAACGATGTATAGTGAATTTACTCTTCCGTGTATGAATAAAACTTCCAATACAATCTTAGTAAATTTACAATAAACATTTTTAACACACATCGATCACTACTATTTCGCATAGAGCCTATACTACAGCTTGGAAAATAGCGGTATTGTGAATTTTTGAAAATGGCTGATTGATTCGGTTTTTGCTTTGTTACAAATTATCCGATTACCGTCGTTCGATAACTCATTTTGTTAGTATTTTGATTCTCTACAATTCGCCTGCATGAAAAATTGAGATTGGTCCGATAGTTTCGACGTTATAAGTGAAAACGAAAAAAAATAACACGATTTTTTGCTCCTAAAAGTTTGAAACGAATCAATGAACCACAGTTGCGATACAAAAGAATACAACTATATTGACTGGCCTGAAAATCACATACAGGCCGGGAGGTTCTCACTCACACAAAGCGCTGGCGAATCACAGGCACTATATATTTCGAAAGTAAGATTCGACTGAATGTCCTAGGTTCAGATAATACATAATAATAATACTTTTCAACCCCTGTTGGGGTTGTGTTCCGGAGGTAGTAGAGGGTCCGTGATTTTTTATATCTTTTCTAAGACTGAGAAAAGAATATTCCGATCATAAAATTTTGGGTAATGTCCAAGGTTCAGATTATCAAAAATAATAATGGATTTCAGCCCCCGTTGGGGGTGTGTTCCGGAGGTCGTAGGGAGTTCGTGATTTTTTGTATCATTTCTGAGACCAAGAAGAAAATATTCCGATCATAAAATTTTGGGCAATGTTCTAGGTTCAGATTATCGAAAATAATAATAGATTTCAACCCCCGTTGGGGGTGTGTTCCGGAGGTCGTAGAGAATCCGTGATTTTTTATACCTTTTCTGAAACTGAGAAAAGAATATTCCGATCATCAAATTTTGAGGAATGTCCAAGGTTCAGATTATCAAAAATAATAATACTTTTCAACCCCCGCTAGGGGTGTGTTCTGGAGGTCGTAGGGAGTTCGTGATTTTTTATATCCTTTCTAAGACTGAGAAAAGAATATTCCGATCACAAAATTTTGGGGAATGTCCTAGGTTCAGATTATCAAAAATAATAATAGATTTCAACCCCCGTTGGGGGTGTGTTCCGGAGGTCGTGGAGAATCCGTGATTTTTTATATCTTTTCTGAGACTGAGAAAAGAATATTCCGATCATAAAATTTTGGGGAATGTCCTAGGTTCAGATTATTAAGAATAGTCATAGATTACAACCCCTGTTGGGGGTGTGTTCCGGAGGTTGTTGAGGGTCCGTGGTTTTTTTCAGCATTTTTACGGTTGAAAAGAATGAACCACGGTCATGAAATTTTGGGGAATATCCTAGGTTCAGATTATCAAAAATAATAATAGATTTCAACCCCCGTTAGGGGTGTGTTCCGGAGGTCGTAGGGAGTTCGTGATTTTTTATATCTTTTCTAAGACTGAGAAAAGAATATTCCAATCATAAAATTTTGGGGAATGTCCTAGGTTCGGATTATCAAAAATAATAATAGATTTCAACCCCCGTTAGGGGTGTGTTCCGGAGGTCGTAGGGAGTTCGTGATTTTTTATATCATTTCTAAGACCGAGAAAAGAATATTCCAATAATAAAATTTCGGGGAATGTCCTAAGTTCAGATTATCATAAATAATAATACTTTTCAACCCCCGTTAGGGGTGTGTTCCGGAGGTCGTAGGGAGTTCGTGATTTTTTATATCATTTCTGAGACCGAGAAAAGAATATTTCAATCATAAAATTTTGGGGAATGTCCTAGGTTCAGATTATTAAGAATAGTAATAGATTTCAACCCCTGTTGGGGGTGTGTTCCGGAGGTTGTAGAGGGTCCGTGGTTTTTTTCAGCATTTCTACGGTTGAAAAGAATAAACCACGGTCATGAAATTTTGGGGAATATCCTAGGTTCAGATTATCATAAATAATAATACTTTCCAACCCCCGTTAGGGGTGTGTTCCGGAGGTCCTAGGGAGTTTGTGATTTTTCATATCATTTCTCAGACCGAGAAAAGAATATTCCAATAACAAAATTTCGGGGAATGTCCTAGGTTCAGATTATCAATTATAATAATAGATTTCAACCCCCGTTAGGGGTGTGTTCCGGAGGTCGTAGGGAGTTCGTGATTTTTTATATCATTTCTAAGACCGAGAAAAGAATATTTCGATACTGAAATTTCGGGGAATTGCCTAAGTTCAGATTATCATAAATAATAATACTTTTCAACCCCCGTTAGGGGTGTGTTCCGGAGGTCGTAGGGAGTTCGTGATTTTTCATATCATTTCTCAGACCGAGAAAAGAATATTCCAATAATAAAATTTTGGGGAATGTCCTAGGTTCAGATTATCAAAAATAAGAATAGATTTCAACCCCCGTTAGGGGTGTGTTCCGGAGGTCGTAGGGAGTTCGTGATTTTTCATATCATTTCTAAGACCGAGAAAAGAATATTCCAATCATATAATTTCGGGGAATGTCCTAGGTTCAGATTATCAATTATAATAATAGATTTCAACCCCCGTTAGGGGTGTGTTCCGGAGGTCGTAGGGAGTTCGTGATTTTTCATATCATTCCTAAGACCGAGAAAAGAATATTCCAATCATAAAATTTCGGGGAATGTCTTAGGTTCAGATTATCATAAATAATAATACTTTTCAACCCCCGTTAGGGGTGTGTTCCGGAGGTCGTAGGGAGTTCGTGATTTTTCATATCATTTCTCAAACCGAGAAAAGAATATTCCAATAATAAAATTTTGGGGAATGTCCTAGGTTCAGATTATCAAAAATAAGAATAGATTTCAACCCCCGTTAGGGGTGTGTTCCGGAGGTCGTAGGGAGTTCGTGATTTTTCATATCATTTCTAAGACCGAGAAAAGAATATTCCAATCATATAATTTCGGGGAATGTCCTAGGTTCAGATTATCAATTATAATAATAGATTTCAACCCCCGTTAGGGGTGTGTTCCGGAGGTCGTAGGGAGTTCGTGATTTTTCATATCATTCCTAAGACCGAGAAAAGAATATTCCAATCATAAAATTTCGGGGAATGTCTTAGGTTCAGATTATCATAAATAATAATACTTTTCAACCCCCGTTAGGGGTGTGTTCCGGAGGTCGTAGGGAGTTCGTGATTTTTCATATCATTTCTCAGACCAAGAAAAGAATATTCCAATCATAAAATTTTGGGGAATGTCCTAGGTTCAGATTATTAAGAATAGTAATAGATTACAACCCCTGTTGGGGGTGTGTTCCGGAGGTTGTAGAGGGTCCGTGGTTTTTTTCAGCATTTCTACGGTTGAAAAGAATAAACCACGGTCATGAAATTTTGGGGAATATCCTAGGTTCAGATTATCATAAATAATAATACTTTCCAACCCCCGTTAGGGGTGTGTTCCGGAGGTCGTAGGGAGTTTGTGATTTTTCATATCATTTCTCAGACCGAGAAAAGAATATTCCAATAACAAAATTTCGGGGAATGTCCTAGGTTCAGATTATCAAAAATAAGAATAGATTTCAACCCCCGTTAGGGGTGTGTTCCGGAGGTCGTAGGGAGTTCGTGATTTTTCATATCATTTCTAAGACCGAGAAAAGAATATTCCAATCATATAATTTCGGGGAATGTCCTAGGTTCAGATTATCAATTATAATAATAGATTTCAACCCCCGTTAGGGGTGTGTTCCGGAGGTCGTAGGGAGTTCGTGATTTTTCATATCATTCCTAAGACCGAGAAAAGAATATTCCAATCATAAAATTTCGGGGAATGTCTTAGGTTCAGATTATCATAAATAATAATACTTTTCAACCCCCGTTAGGGGTGTGTTCCGGAGGTCGTAGGGAGTTCGTGATTTTTTATATCATTCCTAAGACCAAGAAAAGAATATTCCAATCATAAAATTTTGGGGAATGTGCTAGGTTTGGATGATATAAGAATTTTGAGACTTCACCCCTCTCTAATGGTGTCGTGATACGGGGGAAAATGAATTTTTTCGAGTTATTTATGGTTTTCCATACATTTTGAATCGAGTAGAATCATTTTCAATCATCGTATATTTTTTTAAATTTTTGTCGAATTTCGTTGCGTTCCAACGATGCAAACTTCAATGACATCATCCTCGACAGGCTGCGGTGGATGCATCTGCGTTAGCTGTTTCCCTCCAAACGGAGTAAAAAATCCACAAAGAATCTTGTTTTTCAGGCATAGTGTCACTTGCAGAACCTAATTAAATTGTATTAATAAAATAATTTTACCGTCATATTTCAGGTTCCAATTTCTGTCTTCATCCCTTCCGACTTTCTTCCTGATTTATTTTTTTTTTCCAACTTTCAGAATCACACATTTTCCGTGAACGTTCTACCCAAACTCGTTCGTTTCGTTGGAAATAAACTTTCGCTCGTTTTTGTTCTTCGAGAGGGAACAAGTAATCTTAAGCTATTGAGATTACTTGTGTGACCGTCATTTTTTCGATTAAATCAGTTGGAATCTTTCACTTTAAATTAATTATTATTGTATCCAATAATGTTTTAAACTCCAAGAAAGTTTTCGACATTTGTCAACTCCAATTTATTTTTACAATAATCACCCCTACTCAAGTATGTATTCATTCATTAATTTATTATGAATTACAATTATGTAAAAACTGATCTACACATCAATCCAACCAGTTATTTCCCCCGCGGTATTCTTAGGTTAGGTTCGACGATCATGGGTTGTGTTATGTTGAGTGAGATTGAGTTCGCTTCGCGCTTGGCCGATTGGCGCTGTAGGTCTATTTCGTGTTGCCAACATAACTAACTTGTCCAATAATCTAGCCGTCTCAGAATCCAAGACCCCAAGTGTACAATAGTACATGCAACTACGCATAGGCATTTTTGGCGAAACGAGAGGTTTACCGCCCGGGCCGAAGGCGAGAGCAGTAACGAGATTCATCAAAAAGCTTTTACGTACAAGTGACGGACATCACTTCGTCGCGATTTTACGGCTCTCGTGATGAAAAATACTTTTCACCCGACCATATTCGAAATAACCATATTTTCATGCGTACAACGGCACACCGCTAAAATATACATACATATGAGGGTTTCTTCGTCAAACGGCCTTCGATGTCTCCAAAAATTCCGTGAAAATTCATACTCGTTATTGGGGATGAGGACAAATTCGTTGAGTTTTTTTTTCAGATTTTTTGGTCTTTGGATTCCAAAAATCATGTCATTCAATAATTTTCACGTAGCGTGATAAATAAGCGTAGGAGGGAAAAACGGTTTGGATGAAATTTGTAGGTACGTCTTTTTCTCAGCTTTTCCGTAGAATTGCAAAAATCAAAATTCCGACCTATATGAATCATTGTTTCCAAAAAACATTTGGAAATGTGCGTTTTCCGAATTTAGACGGTTTCTTTTCTCTTTAAAAAATGTCGAAGAAGGGTATTCATAGCAGAGTTTTGGGAAAAAAAATTTGGAGTGGAGACTTCAATGCGCTCCCCGATAAAAAATTATTGCATCAATGTTATAAATTTTCGGAGTATAATAATAGTACATTACAGTTCGAGTACGGGAAGGCTTTTTTGACAAAACGAGAGGTTTACGGCCCGAGCCGAAGGCGAGGGCTGTAACGAGTTTCGTCAAAAAGTCTAGTTACGTACAAGCAACGATAATTATTTTTCATTCCAAAAACCGAGGAATCGCGACAAAGTTGCGATTTTGAGGTTAGAGTGATGAAAAATTAATTCAATAATTTTTCTCTGGGAGAGTATTGAAGTCTCCACTCCAAATTTTTTTCCCCAAAACTCTGTTATGAATACCCTTCATGGACATTTTTTCAGGAGAAAAAGAACTGTCCAAATGTGGAAAAAGCACATTCCCAAACCTTTGTTTTGGATAAAGGGGGTTCAAATAGATCGGAAATTTGATTTTTGAAATTCTATCGAACAGCTGAGAAAAAAATATACAAAGGCTATTGCCGGATAAGAATAGTGATTTGGCCCACCTAACGTTTCGGGCTACATTAGAAGCTACATATACAGGGAATTTCTGAGGAAAGTAGCCATCCTTACTATAGGCAACCCAAAAGACGACCCCAGATTGAGTCTACGCCTTTGGCTGCTACAAAACTGGAATGGGGGATCCGTGAGAGTGGACTAGCAGACGGCTCTCTGTCAAACGTCGCGGTTAAAAGTCAGGTTAGGAAGACAATAACATCGGCACCGATATTAAAGAATGAAATGTAAACTGACGAGTGAGTGAGTTGTGAGTTGATTCCGCGAACGCGAATCGGATAATTATTTGTGAAAAAATTACCGTCAAGTAAACAGCTGATTCAGAATATCAACTTCGTGTTGTGAAGAAGCAGCTCATTTGTGTATTTGGTAAATTGACTCCGGTAAATAAATTTGAGCAGGTAGGTGAACGAAGATTTATTTACAAAATGATTGGAAACGGGCAAGTACTCGTTCACCGTCGTATCGTTGATTATTTCGCAGAGTTTCGATTTGAGGCAGGCTTCGTTGCGAGGCAGGCTTTACGACGAGGAAGCCTCGAGGCGAGGCAGGATTGAATACGAGCCAGGCTTTGAGATGAGGCAGGATTGAATACGAGCCAGGCTTCGATACGAGCCAGGCTTCGATGCGAGGCAGGCTTTGAGATGAGGCAGGATTGAATACGAGCCAGGCTTCGATGCGAGGCAGGCTTTGAGACGAGGCAGGATTGAATACGAGCCAGGCTTCGATGCGAGCCAGGCTTCGATGCGAGCCAGGCTTCGATGTGAGGCAGGCTTTGAGACGAGGAAGGCTTCGAGGCGAGGAAGGATTGAATACGAGGCCGGCTTCGTTGCGAGCCAGGCTTTGATGCAAGGCAGGCTTTGAGACGAGGAAGGCTTCGAGGCGAGGCAGGATTGAATACGAGCCAGGCTTCGATGCGAGCCAGGCTTCGATGTGAGGCAGGCTTTGAGACGAGGAAGGCTTCGAGGCGAGGAAGGATTGAATACGAGGCCGGCTTCGTTGCGAGCCAGGCTTTGATGCGAGGCAGGCTTTGAGATGAGTAAGGCTTCGAGGCGAGGCAGGATTGAATACGAGCCAGGCTTCGATGCGAGCCAGGCTTTGATGGGAGCCAGGCTTTGAGACGAGGAAGGATTGAATACGAGGCCGGCTTCATTGCGAGCCAGGCTTTCATACGAGGCAGGCTTTGAGACGAGGAAGGCTTCGAGGCGAGGCAGGATTGTGGCGAGGCAAGCTTCGAGGCGAGGCCTGCTTCGCAACGAAGCCTGCATCAAATCGAAACTGCAAAATAATCAACGATACGACGGTGAACGAGTACTTGCCCGTTTCCAATCATTTTGTAAATAAATCTTTGTTCACCTACCTGCTCAAATTTATTTACCGGAGTCAATTCACCAAATACACAAATGAGCTGCTTCTTCACAGCACGAAGTTGATATTCTGAATCAACTGTTTACTTGACGGTAATTTTTTCACAAATAATTATCCGATTCGCGTTCGCGAAATCAACTCACAACTCACTCACTCGTCAGTTTACATTTCATTCTCTAATATCGGTGCCGATGTTATTGTCTTCCTAACCTGACTTTTAACCGCGACGTTTGACAGAGAGCCGTCTGCTAGTCCACTCTCACCGATCCCCTATTCCAATTTTGTAACAGCCAAAGGCGTAGACTCAATCTCGGGTCATCTTTTGGGTTGCCTATAGTAAGGATGGCTACTTTCCTCAGAAATTCCCTGTATGACCGCGGGCTACAAGGCCCCGCAAGCGGGGACTCCGTCACACATATTTTCACGCAGACAAATTGCACTCCCCCACCACGATGCGGTTGCGCACGCTGCTGACGGCTGGCACCGCCGTGCCACTAGCCTCAGAATGAAAACAACCGCGTGGAGGGGGCGCTCCAGTTATGGCCGTTTCCGAGAATTTTCCTCTCCTACAGCTCCATTTTCAGCCATATATGTAGCTTCTACTGTATTTATGATTTCATTGTGTCGGTACAGTGTGAGAAAGGGCTTGACACGAATTTAGACCCCCTCCCCCCTCCTACGGCATTTGTAACCCCAAAAAACCCAATTTTCTGTCTTTGTGTTATAACTCATCGTCATATAATAAAATCGCGAGCGAAATCCGAGAGGTCAAGGGTTGAACTCACAATCAGGTCGAAACGGTATGGAATTTCCCATACGTAAACAACGGTTTTCTGTTACTTTCAGTGTGTTCCACCAATTTGTAGGAGTTCAAAAAAATACAGCGTATTCTTCGAGTCAACATACACGAAGAGTATGAATTTCACGAGTGCCTCTATCCTAGTTGTCGAGAATACTACATTACGATACAAGTGCGGGAGGTACGTGATTCTCGCATGAGAATCGCTTCGCTTGTAGTCCAGGCAACGGGGAAAAAAAAGTCGGGAAATTTTTAGAAGGTAGGGATGAACGTTTTCGTGTAAAAGGCGGAATTCTAAGACCTCCCACGTTTTTTGATGGGTCGTACAAGTGGCAGATTTTCCGTCAGAGGCCTCCAAAGTCCGAAATTCACGATTTTTCGTGTTTTTTCGATTTCGCCACTCAGGTGTTGATCCTAGACGAAAAAGTTAAATGGACGCATTGTAGGCCAGACAGAAACCTACAATTTGAGCTATTGAACGTTCAAATCGATTGATTAGTTACTGCGGAAATTACTCAAAACCGATTTTTTTATTTTTTGCAATAACTTTCGGAAAAACAATTTTTTTCAACTTTCTTTGGTCTCAACGGATAGTCCTTGCGGTAACGAAAAAAACGATATGCCGATGCGCGCTGTACGTTAATTGGTTGCTGAGAAACGTTCAACTGTTTATTAAAACGTCTTAAGTTAACAATAGCTGCATTACGTCAAAAACGACTGTATCGACACAAATCAAACGGGAAATCACTTGGAAGACCCCAAAGTTTGTCCCTTTCATATTTGCCGACGGTCCAGTTGATAATAACACCCCGATATTCAGTGTCAAAAAGGGGGTAATTTTCAGGTTGTAAACAATTTGAGCTGGAGCCTCTGATATTAGTTGTACCAACTTCTCGCCTTGACAACTCAAAAGCTGGCATTTTTACGCAAATTTCAAAAAAAAAAAATTTGTCTTCCGACCAATAGGGGCCGAGCGCGTTTTTTTGTTTTGAAAAATCACTGTGACTTTGTTTATAACAATTAAGAATCCAATCAAGCGGCATTCGATAGCTAAAGAGTTATATTTCACGTCACCAATAATTGTTTTTGTGAATTAGCCGTGAAAAGTTGTTTAAAATAGTCGTGAAACAGAAGCAGCTTCTGTGACCATGAAAGTGGTGGGGGGACGGCGCCTCGCTGCTCTCGCGCTTTCGCGCGTTCCGAAACCGATCGCCCGACTTCAAAATCACTTCGCTTCGAAAATCCGTCGTATCTCCGTCAATTACCGGCGAATTTTCACCTTTTTTTTTTTAATCTGGGGTAGCTCGTTGAAATAACGCCAACCGCGATGTCACATTTGTCAAAATCGTGCTTAAATTTGTTGTAAACAATCGTTACTCGAAAATCAACTCTTTTCGCAAATATCTCGAGTGCTATGAGTTATAGCGAAATGCATTTCGGATGAAAATTGTCGGTTTTTTCAATTCAAACAATTTTGCATTCTTCACTTTTTGTGTCATTTCGAGTGGCCATCGCTCATGACCGATTACGCTTGTGCTCGATTGAAGATTCCTGAGATTCTCTGAGATTCCGTTGTAAATCGACCCTCGGCGCGTCTTCGACTCCGGAATTTTTAGCTTACCACACCTCAGGACGGGATAGGGCAGGACAAGGAAAGGAAGAAAGACTCCGAAATTCGTATGGTACTGATGGGCAAGGGCAACAAAACGGAGAAGGGGAACTGCGAAAGAGCATAGCGGGAGTAGGGTCCGACAGCTGTTCCTCGTGCACAAAATGGCTGCAGTTGCTCGGTGGCGTCTCTATGCAGCGTAGCATTTCGTCGTGTTTTCAAATAATTGTAGGCGCAAGTGTGAAAATATTTGTCATCAAAATAAATTCCCGTTCGAATAAGATTCTTGTTTAATTTGATTGAATATTCGGAGCAAATCTCTAGTTTTTATAAAGTGCGATCGTATATTATGAATATGTGGACACATTGATGTAAGTATAATATTTATCTTTGTTCAAAGTGATAGTTATTAGAATTTTACATTAAAAAATCTATATTTTGCAGTTCCTAGTGAAAACCTCCTGAGTGCATAAATGCATGACGTGCTGATCTTTTCGAATGCTAGCTGCGATTGTTGAGTTTTCGTCTAATTTTTCTCGTAATGTTGTGAGTACAATCATTACAATTTTTGATAAATATCACTTTCTGTCCTACATTCGTAAAATTTCATATGTGTACTTTACAGTTGCCATTCACTATATGAAAAATAGTGCTTTTACAACTGCCAAAAATGGATGAAACAATCCCACCCGCCCCAAGTACAAGTGGACACGAGGCTAGTCTGCTAGTAGACAATCGTGGCAGTTCTGAAGATAATACCTCATCTACTGGAGGTGATTCACAGAGATTTCCAACAACAAATTGTATTATTTGTAATGAAGAATTAACGTCGAATAGTACCAGAATCCTTGGTGAAAAAGCCTTGAAAACGTTTATTGAAGCCAGTCGGAAACGAAAAGATTGTTTCATCCATTTTTGGCAGTTGTAAAAGCACTATTTTTCATATAGTGAATGGCAACTGTAAAGTACACATATGAAATTTTACGAATGTAGGACAGAAAGTGATATTTATCAAAAATTGTAATGATTGTACTCACAACATTACGAGAAAAATTAGACGAAAACTCAACAATCGCAGCTAGCATTCGAAAAGATCAGCACGTCATGCATTTATGCACTCAGGAGGTTTTCACTAGGAACTGCAAAATATAGATTTTTTAATGTAAAATTCTAATAACTATCATTTTGAACAAACATAAATATTATACTTGCATCAATGTGTCCACATATTCATAATATACGATCGCACTTTATAAAAACTAGAGATTTGCTCCGAATATTCAATCAAATTAAACAAGAATCTTATTCGAACGGGAATTTATTTTGATGACAAATATTTTCACACTTGCGCCTACAATTATTTGAAAACACGACGAAATGCTACGCTGCATAGAGACGCCACCGAGCAACTGCAGCCATTTTGTGCACGAGGAACAGCTGTCGGACCCTACTCCCGCTATGCTCTTTCGCAGTTCCCCTTCTCCGTTTTGTTGCCCTTGCCCATCAGTACCATACGAATTTCGGAGTCTTTCTTCCTTTCCTTGTCCTGCCCTATCCCGTCCTGAGGTGTGGTAAGCTAAAAATTCCGGAGTCGAAGACGCGCCGAGGGTCGATTTACAACGGAATCTCAGAGAATCTCAGGAATCTTCAATCGAGCACAAGCGTAATCGGTCATGAGCGATGGCCACTCGAAATGACACAAAAAGTGAAGAATGCAAAATTGTTTGAATTGAAAAAACCGACAATTTTCATCCGAAATGCATTTCGCTATAACTCATAGCACTCGAGATATTTGCGAAAAGAGTTGATTTTCGAGTAACGATTGTTTACAACAAATTTAAGCACGATTTTGACAAATGTGACATCGCGGTTGGCGTTATTTCAACGAGCTACCCCAGATTAAAAAAAAAAAGGTGAAAATTCGCCGGTAATTGACGGAGATACGACGGATTTTCGAAGCGAAGTGATTTTGAAGTCGGGCGATCGGTTTCGGAACGCGCGAAAGCGCGAGAGCAGCGAGGCGCCGTCCCCCCACCACTTTCATGGTCACAGAAGCTGCTTCTGTTTCACGACTATTTTAAACAACTTTTCACGGCTAATTCACAAAAACAATTATTGGTGACGTGAAATATAACTCTTTAGCTATCGAATGCCGCTTGATTGGATTCTTAATTGTTATAAACAAAGTCACAGTGATTTTTCAAAACAAAAAAACGCGCTCGGCCCCTATTGGTCGGAAGACAAATTTTTTTTTTTTGAAATTTGCGTAAAAATGCCAGCTTTTGAGTTGTCAAGGCGAGAAGTTGGTACAACTAATATCAGAGGCTCCAGCTCAAATTGTTTACAACCTGAAAATTACCCCCTTTTTGACACTGAATATCGGGGTGTTATTATCAACTGGACCGTCGGCAAATATGAAAGGGACAAACTTTGGGGTCTTCCAAGTGATTTCCCGTTTGATTTGTGTCGATACAGTCGTTTTTGACGTAATGCAGCTATTGTTAACTTAAGACGTTTTAATAAACAGTTGAACGTTTCTCAGCAACCAATTAACGTACAGCGCGCATCGGCATATCGTTTTTTTCGTTACCGCAAGGACTATCCGTTGAGACCAAAGAAAGTTGAAAAAAATTGTTTTTCCGAAAGTTATTGCAAAAAATAAAAAAATCGGTTTCGAGTAATTTCCGCAGTAACTAATCAATCGATTTGAACGTTCAATAGCTCAAATTGTAGGTTTCTGTCTGGCCTACAATGCGTCCATTTAACTTTTTCGTCTAGGATCAACACCTGAGTGGCGAAATCGAAAAAACACGAAAAATCGTGAATTTCGGACTTTGGAGGCCTCTGACGGAAAATCTGCCACTTGTACGACCCATCAAAAAACGTGGGAGGTCTTAGAATCCCGCCTTTTACACGAAAACGTTCATCCCTACCTTCTAAAAATTTCCCGGACTTTATCATTGGGCCAATTCCCCGTTGCCTGGACTATTGGGCGACAACATGCACTCATGCGAGAATCACGTACCTCCCGCACTTGTATCGTAATGTAGTATTCTCGACAATGCATGCGACAGTGCATGTTGTCGCCCAAGCGAAGCGATTCTCATGCGAGAATCACGTACCTCCCGCACTTGTATCGTAATGTAGTATTCTCGACAACTAGGATAGAGGCACTCGTGAAATTCATACTCTTCGTGTATGTTGACTCGAAGAATACGCTGTATTTTTTTGAACTCTTACAAATTGGTGGAACACACTGAAAGTAACAGAAAACCGTTGTTTACGTATGGGGAATTCCATACCGTTTCGACCTGATTGTGAGTTCAACCCTTGACCTCTCGGATTTCGCTCGCGATTTTTTTATACTATTTTTTGTCACTCAGTGTGCAAGATTCAACTCGAGTGCAAGCACTGTATTCTTGACAATAGCTGACAAATTCATTAGTTGCAGTGCGCGAATGAAATTACTTCGCACACTGGGCGTCGAAATGCGTGAATCGGGTGATACACTCACACTACCAACAGGCAAGAGAAGTCGAATTTTGCACACTGAGTTACAGAAAAAAATTTCTGAATAGTTCAAGAATTTTTTCGGAGGGGGAGGGGTAAGGGAAAAAATCTGAAAAAATTCGAGTCGGAAGAACTCTACTTGTACTACTATACACTATACACCGATTTTTCCCCTGAGAATCCGTCGACTTGGCGATGAGCTAGGAAATACAGACAGAAAATTGGATTTCTTGGGGCTGCAAATGCAGTAGGAGTAGGGAGGGGGTAAAAATTCGCGTTAAACCCTTTTTTTTCACTGTTCCGACATAATGAAACCATAGATAGTCCAAAAGGTTGAGTGGGCCAAATCACCATTCTTATCCGGCAATAGTCTTTTATCCCAACCATTTTTTTCTCCTGCGCGTATCCATCACGCCACGTGAAAATGATTGAACAAAATGATTTTTGAAATGCAATCACCGAAAAATCTAAAAAAATTCCCAAAATTTTTCTCATCCCCAATAATGTGTACAAATTTTTACGGAATTTTCGGAGACATCGAATTAAATGAGTGGCCCGTTTGACGAAAAAACCCTCATGTGGGTATAACATACCTCGATTATGAAATATACGTTATGGAAGGTATTGAATTCAACAGCACGCGCCAAGTATGATATCGTCACGAATTAGTACATTTCGTTCAACTACGGATAGGCTTTTTTGACAAAACAAAAAGGTTTATGGCACGAACCGGAGGCGAGTGCTCTAACGAGATTCTTCAAAAAGCCTCTCCGTAAAAGTGACGCACATCATTTTTCATCACGAGAGCCGGAAAATCACGACGAAGTTGCGATTTTGAGAGTTAGGAAAATCAGTTTTCTTCAACAGCGGAGCGAAACCAGCGAGTTTCCATCCGCACACGAGGATGGAAACCAGTCGATTGCCGGTACTCGTCTGCGGATGGAAACTCGCTGATGCGGCTCCGCTGTTGGAAAAAATAGTATGTTCACCTCGGATAAAACTGTCGTTAGCGCTTCGTATAAAGTTGAAAACACCTCGGCTTCGCCTCGGTGCACAGAGAAAACAGTTTCTTTATACGAAATGAATGTGTTTAGTTGGCCAGTTTCCAAAAAAATTTATTAACTATGCACATATTCGATGAATATGAATAAATATTCTGCTCCCTGAAACCACGGGAAAATTTAGTTGTATTTCCATCAAATACACCATTTGTTGGATGCATTTATTCACCGCAATGGTATGTAACACTTGATTCAAATGAAAAGTTAGTTGAAATATTGTAGTGGAATATCTCTTTGATCGCAACGAAAATATATCTACTGTCAAAATACCATATTCCAATATGGTAGGATATCGTATCAATTCGATATCTGAGGCATTTGCTCGAAGTATATATCAGATATTCTACCGATCGAAATTTCTTAACAGTTAACAAACGCATTTTTAGGACATGCGCGATCGCCTTTGCCCCATATCTGACCGTAATTGTATTCAATAATGCTTGATTTATTTGGAAAATTACGTACTTGGTACAATCTAACATAGCTGCGCGATAATTCAAGACAGTGGTTCAAGAGGTCCATTGCGTCGCATACTGGCAAATGCGCACAAAAAGGACTACACCACCTTGGCGTTAGTACTCATCGTCAGTGCGTCGGTCTGAATTAGTTATGAGGTGAATTATCGTAGCAACGGCAGAAAAGTCACGGCGAATGACTTATTATCATCGAGCCAGCTGCTGTAGCTGTCCGGACAGTTCGAAGGTTGGCTGAAAACAAGATCATCTGTGTGAAACCTGTGGTGTTCAACAACCTAACCTTACAGTATCACAGTCCGACCACTTATAGGTCTCGATTCGCTAGAAAGCACCGTATTTGCATTACGACAGGTAAATTCAACTTTTCAAAAGCAATCGCCAAACTGAGTTAATTTGACAACTAGAAATAGTTGAGTATAAGTGAAATATTATATTATATCATGAATGTAATAATATATTAGGTTTATTATTATTGTACTCTATCATATTGGTTATTATTCATATGTATATACAGTTGAATCGAATAAAACGACCAAGAATTAAGACAACCCTCTGCAGAATATACTATATGTATGCTCCATTCGATCATTTGTTACTTATATTCAAATTTCAGATTAATTTATCCAATTTCAACAGCGTCTAATGAATTTGACTTTATTTCGGATGTAATTACATTTTACACTGACTCGACTATTCTCAGATTTCGAGTCGCGTGATATGTAGAATTGATTCAACTTCAATCAATTTGTTTGAACTACTCCCTTAATTACTCGAATATATTTCATTTTACTATTAAAGAATCTTCTTTCACACTGACCGAAGAATTTATCTATGATAGAATATAAATTTCATTCACCTTGTTGTGAAATTGATTGAAAACTGATTTATTAACTGTTAACGAATCTTTGGTGTGACGAACGAAATATTCGTTATTTCGGACGGAATCATTCAAATTTACTGTTTCTTAACTATACATGAAGATTCGATTCGGCATATCCGAAATTATCATTTGTTAACATGAAATGAATTTTCTTAACTATAAAGAAACTGTTCTCTGGGTGTGCTCAACTCCATACTCGGTGCGCAAACAACAGTTTTCTCGCTCGGTAAACAATGTACGATTTTTTACCTCTGGTCATAAATTAATTACTTTCCATCCGCGTTGCAGGGATAGAATATATGGGGTATTCCAGGAATTTTCTAACGGTCCCGAACCCTCACCCGCTCCAATTTCAGAATGAATCTTTTCAGTTGTAGTCCTAGATCTTTGAAAGGTTCATGAATTATTTCAGAATTTTGCGACCATCCGTTTGCCAGTTACGAATTTTACAACATCGCTTGTTTCGATAATTTGGTTTTTTTTTCAGTCAATTTTAGTTCAAAACGAAGAATCGTACGAAAAAATTATTCACATACAATATGACGGGGTTCGAGCGTACCTCAAGATCGCAATATTTATCGATTTTATACGAGCCTGACACTATCGATTTTCGCATAAATAAAGCTAACATTTGGATTTGCGAGAAAACTCCATCGTTTATTTTTTTGAAATTTTCACATAAAATACTACACAAAAAAAAAACAATTTCTTGAGATCAAGCTCATAATGGGCTGAGCACGGGCTCGTGAGTTACAGTGATTTTAACATCTCGAAACGGTTGAAATTTGCAATGTGGCGTGCGAAGGCATATAATTTTCGAATAAATACTCCTTCAAGTCAGCAATTTCGATGGACAGCACAAAATGGTCGGTTTGAAAAAATTTGAAAAATAATACATCATTTTGATCAAACTTGACGACACAATTATGTTGCCTTCGCACGCAACATTGCGAATTTCAACCGTTTCGAGATGTTAAAATCACTGTAACTCACAAGCCCATGCTCGGCCCATTATGAGCTTGATCTCAAAAAATTCCTTTTTTTGTGTAGTAGTATATGTAAAAATTTCGAAAAAACAAAAGATGGAGTTTTCTCGCAAATCCAAATCTTAGCTTTATTTATGAGAAAATCGATAGTGTCAGGCTCGTAAAAAATCGATAAATATTGCCATCTTGACGTACGCTCGAACCCCGTCATATTGTATGTGAATAATTTTCTTGTACGCTTCTTCGTTTTGAACTAAAATTGACTGAAAAAAAGAAAATTATCAAAACAAGTGATTTTGTAAAATTCGTAACTGGCGAACGGATGGTCGCAAAATTCTGAAATAATTCATGAACCTTTCAAAGATCTAGGACTACAACTGAAAAAATTCATTCTGAAATCGGAGGGGGTGAGGGTTCGGGACCGTTCGAAAATTCCTGGAATACCCCATATGTATATGGTCATTTTATCGTAGTCGGGTAAAATAGTATATTTCATCACTCTAACCTCAAAATCGCAGCTTCGTCGCGATTTCCCGGCTTTCGTAATGAAAAATATTGATCGTTACTCATACGTAAAGGCCTTTTGGCTCAACTCGTTACAGCACTCACCTTCGGCTCGTGCCGTAAACCTCTCGTTTCGCCAAAAAAGCCTTTCCGTAGTCGTAACGAAATGTACTAGTGCTCCGGAATTTTCATTGACAATGAGATTTGGTGCCAGCAGACATAGGTGTTGAGTTTGTTGATCAATCAATAGCGGAAGGTGGGGCGGAACCGCCATAGGGGGCTAAACCGCCCACCCAAAAAAAAATGGAATCACTCGCATTTTCGCATTAAGAGGGATCGCACGAAACGGTATGCAATATGACTCCGCTGATAGTCATCAAAAACTTTCAGGGTGGGGCACAACCGCCCACCCAAAAAAAAAGTAGGAAAATGGCATTTTCACGTCTAAATGAGTGAAATGAAACTATATGCAACGTGGTTTCATTGATATCGATGCAAAACTGGAAGGACGAGGCAAAATCGCCCATTCTAGAAAAATTACTTTATACCGATATTTTCGTTGAATTGACGAATCGTCAAGTTTGTGAATTTTTTTTTATTCACTGGAATTAATGCGAATTAACCGAATTACTGGAAATTAAATAAATTAATGAAAATAAACTAGGGGAATAAACGAAAAATCATTCAAGTCTACAGAAGACTCGGTTACAAGCCATTATAAAAATATTCCATCATTATTCATGCATTCAGAAAGGTGCAATTCATAATATTGGTTCGACCAAAAATATCCCCCGCGAAGCTAGAAGACTGTTTGCGGGCCTGCTTACTGCTATTATAAACAAGGAGACACTTGCATCTAACTCATCCTAGTTAAAAGTTCATAAAACTAGATGTAACTTAAGGCAATTAAATCTTTATGTACTTACATCTTGAGTCGGTACTGCCTCGTTTTCAGTGGAACCACGCTGCATACAGTTTTATCTTACTTACCTCGACGTGAATTAGTAGATTACGCATGTCGGGGCGAAAACAGGTGAATGCAAACGAGCGCGAAGTTGGCTGCACGAGGTCGGATGATGGTGGCTGCGCGTCCTCAAGCGCGAAGCGCGAGATGGTGCTAAGCCGTCATCACTTTGACCCAGTGTTGCCAAATCACGCGAGTTTGCATGAGCAGTTTCGCCCCGTGGCGCGTAGGTACTATTTTTCTCAACACAAACGTGGAAATTGGCGGCTTGAGTAAGTCCAGGGGGGCAACAAACAAGTAAAACATAACCGCAAATTCAATCTGTCAAAACAGTGTATCACGTGGAGTTGTGCATTTGGGTTGGTACGCGAGAGAAGAGTACAGAGGGCAGCAGTGGTGCATGCTTCCAAATCTTGTTCATAATTTCAACCAATCTGAAATGCGAAAATGAATTTGCCCTGCCGTAGTACGTCCAATCACGGATACGAAAGTATTATACAAACATGTGAATTTAGCAGACGAGACGGACCAAAGTTACATATAACATGCAACTGTATCTAATCCGGAGAACGATTCTTCCTCTTGATAAAGTTATCAAGAGCGTACAGACTCCGGATTGATTGAAAAAAACGTGAATTCAAAACACTGACATTGAGACTATGAATATGTCAACACAATACAAAGTGAGAATTGAGTAAAGATTCCTTCAGTCCCTCGGTGGTCTAATTGGACAAGGCGCCGCAGTACAGATGCGGAGGTCCCGGTTCAAACCCGGGCTGAGGGAATTTTTACTTGATTCTCGCAAAATCAATCCTTTCACGTTTTTTTCAATCAATCCGGAGTCTGTACGCTCTTGATAACTTTATCGAGAGGAAGAATCGTTCCCCGGATTAGATACAGTTGCATATTATATGTAACTTTGGTCCGTCTCGTCTGCTAAATTCACATGGTTGTATAGTAGGTCAACGGACGATAGAGTCACCACATTCGAAAGTATTATAAATTTACCCGAGGGGCAATTTATTTTCGTATCCGTGATTGGATGATGCCAAATATTACACCACAGTATGCTGCATACAGCCATTTTCACGATGTTCTACAACGAACGAAAGCCCCCAGTTTCCATGTTTGTGTTGAGAAAATGCCATTTTCCTACTTTTTTGGGGTGGGCGGTTTTGTCTCACCCTGAACATTTTTTATAACTATCAGCGGAGTTACATTGCATACTGTTTTGTACGATCTCCCTCGATGCGAAAATACGACCAGCTCAATTTTTTTTGAGTGGGCGGTTTAGCCCCCTATGGCGGTTCCGCTCCACCTTCCCCTATATGTCTTTGATGTCCGGATACGTATTGTGGATTGACTTAGGAAATCTACTGGAAAGTTCGAAATTCTTGTACGATTGTTGTAAGTTCGACATTCATGTAAATTCATGAGATTAGAAAAGTGGATTTGTGATAAATTCATAGAAATTTCGAACGAATTCGAATGGATTCCATGATTTTGCCTAGAAATTTTCACCAGGGATATTACTTTTGTAGCTGACTATACTACTTGGATATTGTTCAATATAAGTCCGTTTTGATTATACAGCTAACTTCATGCCACAGCAACGGTTGAATTGAGGTAAAGTATGTACATTTAATACGAAACCATTAATTTATGATATGATCAACAGAGAAAACGTCCGCTGACTTGTGCAAGCACGGATCAACTTCATCTTCAGACTTCATCTAACTACAGCGGGGATACCTTTTCATACGTTTGTAAACAGGTTGAATTGGTATTTCTCTCAAATTGGGGACACGCCAGTCTAATTGGTGAGTGACTAATGAACAATTGACTATACTGCTACTTGAGATTCATACAGGGTGTTTATTTGGAAAGTTTCCATTTTAAGGCAGTAGTCTGGTCTAGTTATTTGAAAAAATCGATTATTTTTTGTTTTCATTTCATTATTCCTTAGATCTTTCTTAATACGCTTGTGAAAAGCGTTTATTGATATTCCAAAAATTAGCAGAGTAATAGAAATTATAAGTAAGCGCGCGCTCAGGTAGGGCGGTCGGGAAGCAGCTGCGCGCTCGTTCCGAGAAGGAGTACGGTCCCCTAGGGCTACAAATAGTATAAAACGGTAATCCAGTTCTAATCTAAGAACTGCTTCGAATACTTCTTCATTTCGTTTTAACGAATTTGAACTTGGTTACATTCAGTTACGTCTCAACCTCATCCAACGGTATCAAAACTTCGAACGCGTTTTTCCCAAAACTAATATATGTTTCTCAAATTGGCGCCCACCATACCTATCTCGATAACTAATTGACCGATCAAGCTTAAATTTGATACACACCTTCGGTAGCCTCTTTCTGAGGACCGGTAGCAGAATTGAGTCGTACAATAATTTTGCCCACATTTTATAACTTGTCGAATACCCGAGAATGTCTGAAATATCGTTAATCAAAATTTAACAGGCCGCCATTTTGTAACAACATTTTTTCAAGTACCAATTCTGCTACCAGTGCTCAGAATACTCATACAGATTGAGAATATATGGGGCTTTCCACGCCAACTCGACCAGTGTTAAACCCCGACCATCTCGGAATCATTTCGTGTTTTTTTCTAACATTCTACTCCGTCAAGAACGCGGCCTGAATTTTTTTTCGAATTTTTTCAAAAAACCGTGTATTTTTCATAACTATTTGAAATCGATTGCGCATGCTCATTTTTTTTAATCTGAAAAAATTCTCAAAAATCCAATAAATTATACAAAATCCCCCCCTAAGAAAAAGGTGGGCCGACTTTTTTTTCTATTTTTTTAGCGCCTATTTCAGAATTTTTGAACCCAAAATTACCACCGGTGGATTAGATATAAAATTGGCGAAAGCGAACATTTACACGTAAATTGACTCTTATTGGACTCTTACGATTTGATCCTGTGTTAATTTTGGGTTCGAAAATTGAAAAATTTCGGAATAGGCGCTAAAAAAATAGAAAAAAAATTCGGTCCACGTTTCCCTTAAGAGGGGGTGTTTTGTTTAATTTACTGGATTTTTGAGAACTTTTTCAGATTTAAAAAAATTGGCATTTGCAATCGACTTCAAATATTCATAAGAAATAGACAGTTTTTTGAAAAAATTTGAAAACAATCAGGGCCGCATTTTGACCGAGTAGAATGTTAGAAAAACACATGAAATGATTCTGAGATGCTCGGGGTTTAACACTGGTCGTTGGCGTGGAAAGCCCCATTATACTATAGGACGCCAATCTGGCTCCTAATTATAATCCGTTGAATTTCATATTGTTAATTCATGTTATATTGGGCTTAACCCCCTTTGCATTGACTGCACTAGTAATCCTTCACAAAATCTCCAGGAGGAGGTTAATCGACGCAAGTCCACCGTATATCGTTATAGTGAACTCGGCTCGATTAACGGCGTAATCAACATCTTTCAAGATCGGACCGATTAGGGTGATACTCATGTATCACGGGTGAAACCCCTTCCCCTATAGATCGCGGAGCAATTACCCTGATAACCTTACTAGTTCATCATTTACAACCGTAATTGTTTGCATTGGGTTAGCCACACTATCCCAGATAACAATCGTGCCACGCACGTAACCCTCACGTGCGTGACAGTCATGCCGTGAGGGTCAAAACGCATGATTTGTGCCCGCATTCGCCTGCGGTAAGGTGAGTGCAAGCGCAATGCGTCTCGATTCAACATCACACGTGTTATCACGTTGTGTCGGCAAAATGCGACTCACAAAGTGCAAATACTATGAGAGCAGTGTGTAGTTGGCAACTTCATTTGGTTAAATATTTATTCGAATGGATAAATTTATTTATTCATTTGTTTAAATAACCAAATAAATTCATTTGTTCACTTAATCATTTATTCGAATAAATAAATTTATTTATTCATTCATTTCATCAGATATTTAATTTGTTCAATTAATTATTTAAAAAAATGAATGTATAATTATTCATTCATTAATTCGAACCTACAATAATATACAAAATTTTGTATAATTATATCGAATTAGATAGAATTTCATACGATTATTATGTATAGTTGCATACATAAATATTATAACTTCATATACTTTTATATATATTATGTATGACTTCATATAAAATTATCTATGGGGCATTCCGTGTCAACTCGACCAATGACTTTTCCTCACCATTTTTGATTTGCTTCATCATTTTTTATGTGACTCTACGGTCTCAAAAAAACACTGTTGAATTTTTTCAGATTTTTTCCGCCAACCGTTAATTTTCTATGATTATTCAGAACCATCTAAAAATTGGCATTCTTTCAGAATCTCAAAAAATTCTCAAAAATCTCATTTTTCATTACGATCATTTTGACACCCCTCTCATGACGGGGCGATTTTTTTTCTATCTTTTAAGCACTTTCAACATTTTGAACAAACGAAATGCACCATGTTCCGTTTCGAAAATTCTTAAAAAATTACCGAAAATTCTGTGTTCAATTCTGAATATTCTCACGTGAGATCCACAATGACGCACGACCCCCTTCAAAGCTTTTGCATATTGAAACATCATTGAAAATATTTAGATTCAAACATAGAATTTATGGTAATTTTTTAAGAATTTTCGAAACGGAACATGGTGCATTTCGTTTGTTCAAAATGTTGAAAGTGCTTGAAAAATAGACGAAAGAATCGCCCCGTGATCAGAGGGGTGTCAAAATGATCGTAATGAAAAATGAGATTTTTGAGAATTTTTTGAGATTCTGAAAGAATGCCAATTTTTAGATGGGTCTGAATAAATATCATAGAAAAATCACGGTTGGAGGGAAAAATCTGAAAAAATTCGACAGTGTTTTTTTGAGACCGTAGAGTCACATATAAAAAATGATAAAGCAAATAAAAAATGGTGAGGGAAAATCATTGGTCGAGTTGACATGGAATGCTCCATAATTTTATAAAATTATATATGATTATATAAGAACTTTTTTTCCCGGGTAGTCGTGAACATTTTGAATGAAGCTGCAATTATTCGTTTACGTTTTTAAATATAACTCATGCCGTTGAGTGAATAAGGTGCGCGGTTAAAGGTGCGCATATAGTCTGCCTAACTCCTCCTCACAATTCAACCGCGTTGGCGCGTTACTGCGGTCCACCGTCCGCCATACTGGTTTTACCCGGCAGACTGTTCTCTGTGAGCGATTATATTAGGTTTATATTATCGTTTGGTTGATGAATTTCGATTGCCGTGTAGTGAATGTGCTTATATAGGATTACACTGAACGTCCGTCACCACATTTGGGTAAGTACACGTAATTGATATGAACTGTGACGTGGTGTTAGGCAACCCGTCACGGGGTACTAGACCCAAAACAAAAACGGAGACACGTCAGGCGAAATAACTCAGGAAAAATGGCAAAACTATGATTAACTAGATTAATTAGATTTAATTAACAGACTTTGTATTGTTCCCTATCTCTGAGCACGTCTGCACACCCAACCGCCGAGGGAATCAACTACCTTGGAGCAACAGCCAAGGTCACCAACCACCTTGGAATCACCGCTGAGGTTATCCTGACGCCGAAATTGCTGATCCTCGACAATCCTGAACCACCAACATCATCAAGCCACCAGGGTGTGACGAACTACCTAAAAACTACAACCAGTCCCGTACCAGGGAAAGACTCTCGACCTCCCGGAGGACAGTCGGCGTACAGGGATAAAGAAACATCCTCCCGTCGTCCTCTACCTGCAAACTAAATGCGATGGATGCCTAGGAGATGGCGTATAAGGTTGCGCATAAAAACGCCTTGTGAAGCCTCCCGTCCCGAAGCTTATCGACCAAGGTCGGACCATCTTCAACATCTACTTTCTTGGAAGCTGTAAAAACGTTCTTGGGAATTCTCACGGAAAGAGTCCCGAAACAGACGTCCCGTTGTACATTGTATTCCTTCACGAGCAGGCCTGACTGTGCCCAGCATGACAACTACCAGAAGATGCACTTCACTGCTGCCTGAAAAACCTATGGAGTCGACATCGATGGAGAAATTAGCGGACGAATCCCTTAAAGACTCTCCGCCTATTATTTTGTGGCGAGCGAGATCCCGCGGTAGATCCAGCGCCGGGGAAAACAATATACAACGACAGCCGGAAGAGGGGTAAGCAGAGCACGAGCCTGGGGTTCTCCCTCGGCCCCCCCCCCCCCCCCCCCCCACTCATACCGCTTGACCGTACAGAAGCTTTGAGAGGTCAGGTGACGCAATTAGGCCAATCAGGATAACCGACGCACCCCTACGTCTTTCGAGGTGACGGAGCGAGGAGCTCGCCTCGATCTACTTGCCGATCATCGCCTCATCAGAGCAGACGTGTCTCCAAAACTTCTCTCTTTTGTGTGTTAACTGATTTGCTAAACTTTAAGTTCATCTTCCCGTACCTTAAAACTTCCTTCGATATCTAATACCTTTCCTTTTACCTTCCCGACGTTTTGCTTATCAAGTATCTATTTCTTTTTATATTTTCGTTTAAATACGACGTAAGTCGTTCCCGCTACGGCTAGGCCGTTCCCGGATAGGCGAGCGTCTTCCCGAAATTACTCCTTTCTATCTTCCCGTCTCTCTCTATCTCTACCTGTCCCGTTAGCGTGTAAGTAAAATAAGTGAGTTTTTTAAACTGTGTGAGAACAAACATCGGCGAAAACACCGATAAGGTAGGACCTGATTCTCTATGTAAATCACGAGCTTGCGAGACTTTTGATCAAATCTCTATCTTGGAGTATCGTATCTCTATCTTTATCTTTATCTTACCTTTCTCTGGATACGATTCTCTTTATCTTTTTCGTTTTATGATTTATCAAGAGTAATGTGAGCGATCTCGTGATTTGGCCAAACTAAGTCTTTGATTGCTAAGATTGGTATTATTTGATTTCCCTGGCTATCTCTTTTCTTACTGCCTGCTTTCTTACCTTATTTTGAGATATGCTACGCTTATAATTGCTATGCTATAAATTGCCTGCGCTTATGCTTTGCTTTTGCTTTTGCTTATGTTTTCTATGCTATGATTTTGCCTAATACCTAATTGCGAAACCATTTTTCCTGGGTTACTATTGTTACTATTAGTCATAAATACGAGCAAGTAGCCGCGGAAGCGATAACCGCGTTAAAAACAAGTATCTAATATCTTTAATCGTTAGGTTAGTACGTAAATCTCTCTATTCTGAATTTGTAGACAAAATATCTAAAATCTGGGACATCTCCCGACTCCCGTGCTGCGAGGATTTCTTATCTTTGATTTTGCTTTATATAGTAGAGTATCGCTATGTGATACTGAATCATTGGATTCCTTTCTTTTGTATTATATAGAGTCTATCCCGCGCACACGTCTCTAGACAAAAATCTGAATTCCCGAATTTCTTTATCTTATTTCCTTACCTATTATTTGATATCTCCACCAAACAACTAAACTAAACTAAACAAGACTGAAATGAATAATCTCTTATCTTTTGACAATTGTGAAATTTGAATCATGGACTTTTAATTATTTGGAGAATATAATTTGTTAATTATCCTAACTGACTGATTTTCTATGTGTTGTTCCCACTCCACTCTATCATTACCTATACTGTCTAGCCGAGCTTAAGTCCGTCGATCTCTCCGGATCTTTCTTTTCCATTTCGCTGCCTAATTTCGAGTCTCTTTTTGAGTAAAAATTGATACAAGCGTATCTGGCGCCCAACATATCTTTTTCTCTTTCTTTATCTCTTTTCTATAAAAACCGAAGTGGTCGCCGAAGATTGACTACGCTTAGGAGAAATCCTGACCGTTGCAGAACATAAAAACGACTATACACGAAACGTAGATTTAACACGTGGGAACCGATAACCTCACTTTTGCTACCTTTTCATTTGTCTATGCGGGGTATTATAGGTTTCCGACTTATGTGAATAAGTATTTCAAAAGATCAGTTACCTATGGTTTTCATATGTCATAGACAAATGAGAAAGGTATGACGCAAAAGTGAGGTTATCGGTTCCCACGTGTTAAATCTACGTTTCGTGTATAGTCGTTTTTATGTTTATCAATAAATTGTGGGTATCTAGAAGTTTAATTATCCGATAATGCCAGTATGCCAGCGGTTTTAGTAAAATTCTCCCCGCGTGATATGTGGAATGTTACGTTAATATTCCGGCCCATACATGTGCAACGATCCAAAAAAACTGAAATTTTCGATTGCGTCATCAATTCTTTCAGATCAAATTAATTGAAAATATTCTCTGATCTGAGTTGATGTTTGTAATTCCAGTTGATTTCTAATAGTTCAAATTAATCCACTACAATTCGTATTGATTTCTCAAAAATCACATTTATTCATGAATTTTAGATTATATATTTTTTAGTATTATTCTACGCTAGTTGAAATGAAATGAATTCGTGTTAATTCACAGAATCATACAATTTCACGTTCACATTTGGATCTTGTAATTTTTTATACATTTTCGATACTATCTTAGATTTTCTCCGAAGCCTTTGAATGCCCATGATCTGTTCAAGTGTAATCGTGTAAGTGAGGATGTTAAGGCGAAGAACCACCGGCTTATTCACAAAAGGTGTTTTTTTATTTTCTCATTTTTTTAACGATAGAAGAAATCGTTTCAATACTTTTTTTTCTGAAAAACACTTCTTTTCGAGAGTAAAACGTAAATAAAGGTTCTCATTTGGTTGCAGAATCTATAGACTTTTTTCAGACATTCGAATAATTAACATTATAGATAATCTAAGAACTTGAATAAACTCATATGTTTCCGGGACTGTTTCTATACCAATTTTTGCAAAGATTGACCGCCTAAAAAGTATCTGGAAATACCCTATACATACATTGGTAAAAAGATCCAATTTCGCGCGCGAATGTTAGTCTGCAGAGGCTTCGTGGGCTCCTCTAATCACCCTGTAGAATACTAATTTTATGCTTGGAAAACCTGGAAATATGAGAAATTTCGTGAGTACAGAAATGTAATCACCCCTGTGACTGTGAGTTTCAAAGATTAACGAATTCGAATAAATTGCGCAATTGTTAGTTCATAATAACTTACAAAGTAGCGAACTAGATTATATTATATATATATATCTTTTTTTTTAAAGATTCAACGTGCTGCCTGGTAAATTATAGAAAAGCCGAAGATAATGGAAAGGGAAAATAAAAATTTTGTCGACTTCAGTATGAGGCACAAGAGAAGACGGTTGTCTGTAGTTGATAGCAGGAGGTATCACTCTTCGGATGCTATACCAGATTCCGATGACTTTGAATCTAGCTCAGATGAAAGCTTACGATCAGAGAATGAAGCCATTCCAATTGATGCTCCTGATTCGGAGGTCGATTCAAGAAATTCCGTCGAGGAACAGACTTCAGATGATGAAGCTTCCGAGAGTTCCCACGAGGAAGATAGCGAAGAAGATAATGACGAATATAACAGAGAAGACGGTGAAGAAGATAATGAAGAAAACCAGGAAGAAGCTAACCAAGAAAACGAAGAAGTAGATAACGAAGAAGCCAGGAGAGAAAATAACGCAGAAGAGCGAGAAGAGAATATAGAAGATCGTGGTCACATTCCTGTGGAAAATGTCGAATCTGAAAGTTCAGAAGAAGAAAACGTGCATGCACCACAACTCCTCGGAAATCTGCAAAAAAGAACCTTGAAAAATATTTTTTTATCAGCAAATATAAAACATAATCAAGGGAATCTATTACTGAAAGCACTTCGGGCGTTCCCCTTTAACTTAGTTTCTCTTCTAAAAGATACTAGAACGCTGTTGAATACTCCGACTGAGGTTGCTACTAGATTCGTTCAACAAATCGCAGGCGGAGAATATCTTCATATCGGTTTCGAAGCTACTATCACTCAAAAGTTACGTAATTATCCAGAGAATATTTTACCGGACCACATCGACATCGATTTCAGTACAGATGGAGCCCAGATAAATAAGGGTACCGATCAGTTTTGGCCACACCAGTACCGTATTTTGAATATACCTGACAAAAGACCTATTATAGCGGGTGTCTTCAAAGGCAAGCGTAAGCCGTCGACCCTTTTGAATTTTTTGAGCCATTCATTGAAGAAATTATTAGGATTCGTGACGAAGGTGCAATATTGATCGGTAACAGACGGCGTCCTTTGAACATACGTTGCTTTATTGCGGATGTACCCGCGCGAGCATTCGCTCTGAACCATTACGGATACACCTCGGCGCAGGCGTGTTCTAAGTGCAAAGTCGAAGGTCATCGGTGTACTATCCCGGGTTTTGCAGGAACAATGGTTTTCCAAGGTATCAGACAAAAAGTAGTGGCAGCTCACGTTGATGGAAAGTTCGGTCATCGAAGATTAAGTGGCAGAAGACTTAACATTCTTGATGCAAGAATGGTACTGCTCAAGAACTACTGTCCCTCGGAATTCATCCGTAGACCAAATGTAATATCAAAGTTTCACAGTTTTAAAGCTAGTGAGTACAGACAACTTCTGCTTTACACTGCTCCGGTTGTTTTCAAAGATGTTTTCGCTGAAGAATATTATGATCACTTGATGATTCTTCACTGCGTGTTTCGTCTTCTTGCTTCGGCGGAGATACCACAGGAAATATATCCCTTTTGTCAAGAAGCTCTTGAGACGTATGTCACATTATGTGAAGAACTATACGGAGAGCAGTTCCTCTCTTATAATGTTCATGGTTTATTGCACGTAGTAGCAGATGTTCAAGAACTCGGGGATCTGGATACGTATAGCGCATTTTGTGACGAAAACAACATTCCTGAATTTACAAAGCGTATCAGAAAACCACACCTTCCTCTTCAACAATTCTACAAAAGATTAGTTGAGCTCAATGATCTTAATCATGCACCAGTAGAAAACGATATCCAGATTCGTGTATCGCAAGCTCATACAGATGGACCACTTCCAAATGACGTGCCTCCTCGTTGCAGACAGTTTCATAAACTGACAATCGATAAAACAACACTTTCAACTAATCTGCGTGACAGTTGTTGCATTCTGAAGAATTCGACAATTTGTATTATCAAAAATATTGTACAAGTAGACGGGACGATTTCCCTCGTTGTACAAAAATTTAGAACGGCGTCTGAAATATATGATGTTGGGGTATCATCCGACTTCGTTGGAGTGTATCATTGTACAAATTTATGGGACAGAGTGCAAACAGTCGACTTAAATGATGTGGCAAACAAGTGCTGTAGAATGCCGAAGTGGAGCTATGTGGAAGGAGAAGAATAAAACACTATAGAAAATGAGTCGATTTGCATCTCGTTATTGACTCCACTAATTATGCCTCAATGACAAATTAATGTAAAAGAAAATAGCACCACTAGATGGGATGGATTTCAAAGGAAACTAAGGTGCGTGCGTGATTCATAGAAAAGTGAGCTATTATTTATTTGAAGCTTCTCAAAATCATACTAAAATTCACAAACACATATGATCCCTTGATGAAATGTAACGTGTGATAGATCGTGTTCGCGTTACAATGTAACCTTGATTTGCCTTCGATTATTTTTTTTCTTCATTTTTATAGTTCATGAATATTGAAGCGGCTGGAGTATGTAAGAGAAAAATACCGCAGACAAAATGCAATTTCATTCAAATTGCAAATTGACCTTCACTTTTTTTAGCATTCTGGAAATCCGCGATATCAATTGCTTGTATGGCTTTCATGAGAATTGTCCTAGTCAATAATATTCTTTTACACAGATAGTTATCGTACATTTTCTTTGAATTTAGTTGTTATTTATGGTACATCATTTTGCATATAAAAAATGTTAATGTCTATCAACACATGTATGCTCAGTTTTAACATCCTTCTGTACGAAATTCCATTATTCACGTTTCTGCATTAAATATAGTCCAGAATTGGCATGTACCAATTTTTTTTGGTATCATACATTCGATGTTTTAATGACTTTTCAGAAACATGATGCAGAGCAATAAGACGCCAAATTCAAAAACAGTCACGAGGGTATCAAAAAGTGGGAGAGTAATAAAAACCCCAAAAGCCATACTAACAACATCTTCGGAAGAAGGCCCGCGTGCAAGGTCCTCTAAGAAAGTCGTTTCGGTCCAAAGCGAACTACAGCGGTTGCGCGCAATCACAAAAAAATTCGCGAAACCAAAAGACGCTGTAATTGAACCGGAAGAAATGCCAGCGGCAGAAGGCGAAAAATCAATTCAAGACGCACTTCAAGATGTACCGGAACAAAACATCGCTATTTCTAAGAACATCGGGCAAGCTAATTCGTGAGTATAATTTGTCAAATAACACTGGTCTGTGAGGTCGAGTATAAGGTTCATAGGCGTTTCAACTATTCCGGTGCCTATTCGTAGTATCCTGAAGTGAACATATACAGAATTCAAATATATCTAGTTTGTTTAAATCTAGAAATTTCTTGAATGGTTGCATAGTCTAGATAATGCACTGGAAATAAAAGTATTACCATGTAAACCGATTCACTTGACGCAACAAAAATTAACTTGATTCAACTCGTCCATGAGCATTGCACCAAAAAAATATATTCTAATTCAAGAATTGTGATTTTATTCAATGTGTTGTGCAAAAACGAATATCATAATTCTAACGATGTATGATTTTATAACGGTGGAGCCGCTCAAGACTCTTCTACCGGATGCGTTATCGCATGTAGCCATAATAACGCATGGGTCAGCATTTTCTGTAACGTACGCTTGAGAGCTCCGAACCGTCAGTTCACTGTAGGCTACAGACGGTCGAGCAAGGGCCGGTGTAAGCTACGATTCAAGGTATTTCGCAAGAAGTACAATAAAGGAATAATTAGTTATATCATAAATCTTCGATTCATCTGAGTAAACTTCATTGGAACGATCCCACATCCTAATCTCAAACTCACAACGCCTACGGCACGACAAATTGGTGGCAGCGAAAAGGGATTTTATCGCCAAGAAGAAGAAAGGATAAATAAAGTGAATATAACAACGGGAACCCTGTCATGGAGCAGAAATTGTAAGTACAAATTTCTTTTGTATTACAAACGCTCAGGACAGTTAGAATTTTATTCTAAGTGCTTTCTGCACACAAGTTTTACGTCATTGAACTCCGTAAAACGATTCCTAGAAGAAAAATGTCAGACGACCAACTGGTCCCGCTTACAGAAGCGCTCACAAGACTGACAACAACTATAAACGATATGAATAAAGACATTAACGCACTTGAAAGTGAAGTGAATGAAATGAGAGAACAATCCGCGGACAATATATCCGAGGATACAAGAAATGAAACAACTAATATATCGCGGAGATCAAATCAACGCGTAATACCTCCGGTAGACTACAAATTAATAGACACAATGGTCAAGTTAGTGACAGAATTTGACGGATCGAATATCTCGATTGAGAGTTTCATTCAAGAGATAAAATACGGAATCGAAACCCTAACGACAGAACTAGAGCGCGAGTTTTTTATAAAACAAGTAAAAACTATGAAACTAAAGGGTCGCGTTAGAAGAATGATCGATTCAGAAGAAGTTCGCGATGAAGAAGAACTCTTTGAAGCTCTGAGACTTCATTTCGGAGACAAATTAGACTATCAAAGTGCTTTGACGGAAAGAGCGCAGTGCAAACAAGGATCGCGTAGCGTAACCGAATACGCTCATCAGTTTACAAAATACCAAGACATTATCGTGCGAAGTATAACCGACAGATTTAATAACCGCCCAAAAATAAAGAAAGAAATAATCAGAGACGACGCGGAAACTAGTGTCGACCAATTCGTTCGCGGGCTAAATCGTGAATTAAAATTACTAGTAAAAACCGAAAAACCGGATACGTTAAATATGGCTATTAAAGTAGCTCTCAAGGAAGAGAGAGAAGAAAATAAAAACCGGAAACAATACGATAACAGTAAACGACTAGAGGAACGGAAAACTAATAAACAATTCGTTAAACGGGAAAGTCATGTTTCGGAACGCCACAATAGTCAAAAACCAGAACCAATTTGCTTCCTATGCAAAGAAAAAGGACATTATTCAAGTAATTGCCCGAAGAAACAGGATTTTCACACATCCGACAAACACCCGAACAGACACAAACCACCTCAAGTAAAGTTTATCGAATCGGACGAGACTCAGCATCAGTCGGACTCAGAATCGGAAACCGAAGAGGAGAATTCTTGGTTGATACCGGAGCAAACGTCAACCTCATCAAACAGCGATTGGCAGGAGAATTCCGATACAGAAACAAATTGAATATCCTCGAAGGGATATCCGGCGCAGTTCATTGTGTCAAACAAGATTCTTACCCTTTGCCTAACATTGAGGAAATTCTAGATCAGCTGGGAAAGAGTAGATATTTTAGCGCCTTTGATATGGCCAAGGGATTCCATCAGATTCCTTTGGAAAAAGACCATCGACCAAAAACAGCTTTTTCGACCCCTCGAGGTCACTATGAATATAAAAGAATGCCCTTCGGATTAAAAAATGCTCCAGCTACGTTCCAACGTATGATGGATAACGCATATAGAAATCTGAACGGGAACACGTGTTTCACGTACATAGATGACGTAGTAGTTTACTCTGTAACGTTCAAAGAACATCTTTCAAAATTACGAGCATTTTTCGATCAAACAAGAAAAGTAGGATTGAAATTACAACCTGACAAGTGCGAATACATTAAGGATAGTTTAAAGTATCTAGGACATGTTATAACGGAAGAAGGCGTTAGGCCCAATCCCGAGACAATAAATGCAGTAAAGAACTTCCCAATACCTAAAAACGCTAAAAATGTCAAGCAGTTTATAGGGTTAGCAGGATATTATCGAAAGTTTATCAAAGACTTCAGTAAAAAGGCAAAACCGTTAAACCAACTGTTAACCAAGGACGTCCCTTTTGAATTCGGAATGGAACAACAAAGGTCATTTCAAATCCTGAAAGAGGAACTTTGCAAAGAACCTATACTAGCTTATCCTAACTTCAGGAAAGAATTTACATTAACGACAGATGCTTCAGACATAGCTATAGGCGCGGTACTTTCGCAGAAAGATGAAAAGGGGAACGATCTACCCATTTCATACGCCAGTAGAACCTTAAACAAAGCTGAACAAAACTACAGCACGACTGAAAAGGAAGCATTGGCAATAGTATGGAGCGTTAGACATTATAGACCATATTTGTACGGACGCAAATTCAACATAGAGACAGATCACAAGCCCTTAGAGTTTATTACAAAAACTAAAGACCCGACGTCACGGATAATGAGATGGAGAATCAAGTTAGAAGAGTACGAATACACCATCAAATATAAAGCAGGTATAAAAAACCAGAACGCGGACGCGCTGTCTAGGAATCCTGTGAAGACAATCGAATTACGCGACGAACAGAGCATTTATCAAAAGGTTTTATCAAACCGGTCTTTTGAAGCAATTAAATTAACTTTGAGCAAAACTAAGAACATATTTTTTTCTGACGAACCTCTACCAGAAAACAAGTTGCACGTAACATCTCGTTATACCCAGAATCAGGATAAAATAAAAATAATCGAGCACAAGGACAAAATACTAGAAATACAGTTACTAAGACATAAGATTTTGAAACTTCCACTACCTATTGAAGAACTTACTTATTACCTGATCGCTTCTGAAGAAAACGAAATTCACTTGGATGCTAAGCTCATAGCCTACCATTTCGAAATATCAATATCAAAATTAATAGAAGAGCTTCAAGAAATCCGAACTAAGAAAGTAAAGATTTATCTGCATAATATAAATCGGAAGTTGATAACCACTCCTAGTGAGAAGAGACAGATAATTGAAGAAAATCATAACGGTACGATTGGCGGCCATCAAGGTATTAAGAAGACTTTCTATAGAATCAGCGAGAATTATTATTGGAGACGCATGTTACAGGACATAACTCAATTCATTAGTGAATGCGCTATATGCCAACAGAGTAAGAAAAGTAAAACAACGAAAGCTCCATTAGTTATCACCGACACTCCCGACAGATTCAATAAAAAGATCAGTATGGATATAGTAGGACCCCTACTCATGACTTCCAAACACCATACGCACATACTCACCATTCAGGATAACCTGACCAAATACATGACCGCAGTACCATTGAAAGATACAGACTCAAAAACGATTATTGACAAATTGTTCAAACATTATATTTCAGTTTTCGGTGTCCCAGAAATCATCCTCACGGATAACGGAAGTAACTTTACAAGTAAATTCAATAAAGCCGCAGAGAAATTATTAGGAATCAAACGAAGCGTAACAACAATATACCATCCCGAAAGTAACGGTAGTATTGAAAGGAGTCATGCAGTACTAAAATCATATTTGAAAAGTAACCTCAAAAGGAAAAAGGATTGGGATGAAATATTACATCTCTATTGCCTTACGTACAATACGAACAAGCACGAATCAACAGATTTCACCCCTTATAGACTAGTTTTTGGACAAAACGCAAAAATCATCAATGACCCGCCAGAACACAACACTTACGACGATTACGCAACAGAAATAAGAAACCGAATTAACATTCTAAATAAAGAAGCAAAGGAAAATCTCATGATAGCAAAAAATAAAGTAAAGGAAAAATTCGATAGAGTATCAAAACCAAAAGAATTCAAAATCGGCGACCTTGTGTGGTTTAAGAAAGAGAAAACGGTCGGTTTAGATAAACCCTACGAAGGGCCCTATCAAATAATCAATAAACTATCAGACGTTAATTATACAATACTTAGGAATAATAAAGAAATCTTAGTACATGTCAATCGCTTGAAGTACGCTAATGTAAACCTCATTGCAGAATAGTTCTGTTGCTCCTTTTACCATTCGGACTGACGCAACTAACTCAGGAGGAGATCAGAAACAAACCAGGTTTCCTGCTGGAGGAGGTGTCTACGGCTTTCATATACCATAACGAGTGGACGTTCGTAAATGTGCTTCACCTCGCGGAGCTGGAGGAAGAAATCAAAACGATCGAAAAACTCTACGACAATTTGAGAAACCAACTCACGGTAGATGTCGGAAGATGGACGGGATCAGACGGGATCGATTATAGTACGCGAGTATTCCCATTTATCTATGGACACGTTGCGAAAAGAAGATCCCTCCTTCGAGACTCGAGAAAACTGCTTAACGATATATATCAGCTGATAGGGTTGCCAAAGACTAAACAAAAAAGAGGCTTATTCGACTTTGTAGGACAGATCAGTAAAACACTTTTTGGAACTTTGTCATCCGAAGACTCGGAATATTACAACGCCGAAATTGATAAATTATATCGAACGAACCAAGAGTACAGTAACTTAATCGCTAACCAGACAACTATCATTAAAAGCCTAGTATTTGATAACGCAGGATTGAGAAGTGTAACGGCACAAATAAGTGAGAGGCAGGCTAAAGACTTCCAAATAATTGCCAAGGAAGTGATGGCATTAAAAGCAGCAGACTACGCCATATTAGACCTTTTAGATTTGTATAGAGCAGAAGAAACTTTAGATGATATTTTGAGGGAATTGTTGAGAGCAATCGAAACAGCCTATCAAGGACACGTGTCTCACATGTTCCTCAATGACGATGTTATAACACAAATATGTGCGTCTATGCCGAAATTCGAGACTTTTGGACTATCTGACTTAGCAACACTTTTGCAAGTCTCACAAATCAACATATATACTTTGAACGGGAAATTCATTTATGAAATAAAAGTACCCGAATTGGAATCAATCCCATTTAGAATAGTTAAAATCACATCAATTCCAGAAATCGATGAGCATGGTTATGCTTATTATTGGCAAGCCCCAGCAGATTATGTAATTCAGAATATAAGGGACCAGTCAATTATGTTAACTAGCGAAACCGAAATGAGCGAATGTATAATATTAAGAGGGCATAAGATTTGTAAAAGGCATGCAGGGTCCCGACGGATCACGCCTTCAGATGGTTGCTTGTATAATGTATTCAATCCTTCGGCTGTGACCGATTGCAAGTGTGAAAGAAAGGTTACGCCTGTATCAGGAACACATTTCGTCCCTCTGTATAATAAAAATAAGATGATTAGTTATAATAACAAAGTGATGACGATTTCGGTACTTTATGGCAAAAATAAACATCAAAATGTAGAACTCTACGGAGTGAAATTGCTAACACTGTTACCCGAAACAACGATCGTAACCGACGACGAAGTCATTTACAGTTATGATACAACCAAAAAAACTTTGAAGCTTTCCGATAAAATTCAGATATTGCCTTACAACTTCAGATCATTTGAAGAAGAATTAACTACCTTCTCAAAATTCAATGACAGCATCATAGAAGAAATTAAATTACCAGAAAGTAAAATTGATCAGAAGACCACTCTCAATACTCTCAATGAGATAAACTCAAAAGCAAAACTACTAGAGTCTCATAAACGAACCTTGACATACGAAGAAAAAACAACTAATTGGATCAAGTACTTGTTTATTGGTCTGGGAATTCTAGGATTAGGATACATTTTGCATTTATTCGGAATAATGAATTTTGTCAGAGGACTACTGATTAACATCAATTTATGTTGCGGAAATAAAATGAATATCAATCTGTTCAGTAAAAATAGGCCAGAAAAGCGAGAATCAAATCCACCAAACTTGGCATACGACACTGCAGAACCAGAAGCAGTTCTATTTAGTAACGAAGGGACTGTTAACGATCCACACGAAGTTATGGTTAATATGCCAAAGATAAGTTCAAGATCCAAAGGGCCATTGACGAAAGAGAGGCAGAGCAGACCTCTGGACCTAGGAGGTCGAAGCTATTCTCCCGAAAGGGATTAATTATTGATAAGTTCAGTTTAAAAATTAATACTATATATATACCTATATCGAACTTTGTAAACTTAACTTACCTCCACTTGGGGGGGTGTTGTGCAAAAACGAATATCATAATTCTAACGATGTATGATTTTATAACGGTGGAGCCGCTCAAGACTCTTCTACCGGATGCGTTATCGCATGTAGCCATAATAACGCATGGGTCAGCATTTTCTGTAACGTACGCTTGAGAGCTCCGAACCGTCAGTTCACTGTAGGCTACAGACGGTCGAGCAAGGGCCGGTGTAAGCTACGATTCAAGGTATTTCGCAAAAAGTACAATAAAGGAATAATTAGTTATATCATAAATCTTCGATTCATCTGAGTAAACTTCATTGGACCGATCCCACATCCTAATCTCAAACTCACAACGCCTACGGCACGACAAATGATAATGAGTATAGTTCATTCGATCCTGATACACATTTGCTACATGGAAACAGATAATTCAACTACTTGGATCAAATAGAATTTACTCAGTAATAAATAGCTAATATTTTAATCCCTGTGCAGACGCCTCTTATATCCTATCAGTGTCGAAGATTTAACAACAAATTTCAAATTAGAGTCATGCTATGTACGATAATAATAATTTTTTTTCTAAACGTTTGTTCAGAAAAGACGCAAGAAAATCTAGTAATGTAGCAATTCAGCGGATCTCTGGAATGCAAAAAGAAAATCCTAAAAACGTCACACTGAATGCGTCTTCAACTGCACAATCAAGCAGCCGTGGAATTTCTTCCTTGCCACCGAGAAAGGATTCGATAACTGAACCGAATATGGATGTAGGTCATAAAGATCCACATGAAGATTTTGAGGAAAACCGCGCTAAAAGCCCAGAAGTCGATCTGAACATAATAGAAATTTTGAAGTACGTAATACATTGAAAAGGTTCTCGCTCTTGACAATCCCTCCCTATTAGGCACTTATACCACTGAGTAGGCTTTTTTTCTTGGAATTCAGAATTGTTAGACAGTTTTGAAGGAATTTATTATTTTTGTTTATTAATCAGTTTGACGCTTTCATTGGCCCGTTATATGATTTTATCCGATCCACTGCTCACAGATTATAATTGCAGAAAACTTGTACAGCAGAATAAAAATATCCAACAACAGTTTGAGGATGTAAAAAAGCAGAATGAAGATATAATAAAACAGCAAAAACAGATTCTTGAGCAATCCGGTAACCGAAATATCGACGAGGAAATAAGCCGAAAATTGTACCAACCACTTGAAGGATTCCCACTTGAAACCGTCGAACAATTCCGAGAGTTGGAAAATAAACCCAGTCGAAAGGATCATAGGAAACTGGTAAGAGTATTTCGAATTATTCTGGCATTGAGTTGATATTTTATCTATAATTAATCTCTTTTTCTCTTGATGAATACTGTAATTTTTTACAGTATACATTTCTGAGTAATTTGGGCGGAAATACACCGAAGGATTTCTTGAAATCTGCGTTCAAACAGGTGATGACAGATGAACTGGTAGAATCATTCTCGTGGCCAGGGGGGAAAAATAGTGAAAAGTTTGGAGACACTAAGGTGGCCAATGTCTTGTACTGTAAGTTACAGAAAAATTATTTTGCTGTCCGATATTTTTTCTCATCTCCAAAGATGCCAAAATACGTTCACTTTTTCATCTAGTGGCAGCAAAAAGATGTCCCTTGTTCCGAGGTCCTGACACGAAGGCTGAATTCAAAACCGATGTGCTGGAGCTGTTGCGTACAACGAAACAAAGATATCGCAACTCCTTGAAGAGAGTCCCGGCGTCTAAAAATCAGAAACAGGCAGAACTTGACAAAAGCGATCTAGACGAAGAAGACGAAGAGCAGCTTTTGGAAAAAATCAAACGGTTAGAGGAGAGAGCGAATCCACAGCTTTCTGACGATGAAGACTTCGATGCAGACTACGACACTGATGAATAATAGTATCGCGTTTTGTTAATATCTGTTTAGTTCTATTTGATCTACTTTCTTAAAACTGCATTTTTGATGTTCTTTGAGTGCAAAAATATACGCTCATTTTTCTGTTCTTTCATTATTCTTACTGAAAAATATGAAAAAAAATGAAAATGAAGTTGAAGCAATAAAAAAAAAGAATAATAATAATAATTATCACATTATATTAATCACATGATATTAGGTAATCTCACTGATAATTGCACTATATATAGTGTGACGTTGCATTTTGCACCGTCACAGGGTGTCCAAGAACTAGACACCCCGTCGAATCAGTCTGGTCGGCAGGCTACTCCAGAGCACGATAACAAGGTTAATTAGAGTAGGAATTAGGCAATTAAGTTAACGTTTCGATTAAAAACTTTCATGTAAACACCACGTGGACGATCCCAACCACCGAGGGAAGTCCGAGAAGAGTTCCTCACACGCTCAAGACGATCCAGAGGATGTCCCAGCGATGGTGCCAAGGGTTAGGTGAACTGAGTAGCCTATTAAAACCCCCTATCAGCGAAAGACTCCGACTACCGACCCCCCCCCCCCCCCCCCCCCCCCCGCGACGCTCATGGTGTTATTGGAGCAAGGATCCGGGACAGGGTTGTTCCAATACCAGCCAGATCCTTCGGTGAGGCAAGCCTCCGGTGGGTGGACAACCGAAGTGCACTTCTACATCGACGAAAACCTGGAGAGTAACCTGAAAGTAATGTATCATACCGTATCGCTTTGAGAATACGAGGGAATCAGATTCAAAATCTTGGACAAACGCGCCGAGCGTAGCGATACGCCAGAATCCGCTATAGGAGAAAGACGGTTGCCACCCGACACCCCAGCGACCGAGCGGAATCGCCGCTCGACGACAGGAGAGCCGGGAGTTCCGCGCTCGCAGAGAACTTCACACCCGATCGCACCACTAAATCGGCGGTACGAAGGGAATTGGGCCAATCAACGGACACCTTGACACCTATTCGTCAAAACATCACCTTAGATGACGTCACAAGATGCCCAGCGGCCGAGTGAACTTCCAGGACTCCATCTCTTCTGCGTTCGACTGCCGACCACGACACTTGTCATCGTTATCGTTCCGCTTTTGTATTGCTTTAGAATTTGTATTTGAGTAATTTAGAGTAGAGTTTTCGAGTCAGTTAAATAAAAGAAAAGAAAAGAAAAGAAAAGAAAGTGCTAAGAAGCTGATCTGTTTAGTAAGGTAAGCCTGAATCTTTTTGTGAAGCCACGAATTAATCTGTAAAGTTCCGTATCGTATCGATTACGATTTTTGAGTAAGTTCGTAGATCGTCGCGTGGCGGGTAGTCGAGAAAGCTCCGTTCCACCGACGTTCTTTTGAGTTATTGTTTCGTATCGAGTTTGTTTAGTAATTTGAGCTTTACGCTTTAAGATCTGCTGTTTGATGCAAATTAATTCGTGACTGGCTGTACTGATTTTCGCATAATAATTTGGAAACTAGGTTTCCCGTGAATTTTGATGTAGTTGGTATTTTGCTTAGCTTGATTATTTGAGTACGTTGAGTATTTTGAGAATTTTGATTGCTTGTGTAAGTTAAGTATTTTGAGATTAGTAAGATCTGATTAATAACCTGTTATCGTCTCTGGAGTATTGCGAACGCAGTTGTAGCCGGGGAAAATTAGTGCAATGCTGCATTTTGCGAATAAGTTAGGTTAGAATTTGGTATCGTCTCGTCTAGCGAGCGATCTTCCCCATTAATGTTAAGTATTATTTCGTAAGATAATTTGCTTGTTGGATTTGCTTAGCCTGATTCTGATATCGTTTCGCAACGATTATATTTTGTATCGAGTCAATAATTGCTTGAAATTGTTAATTGCTTAAATCGCTAATTGCGTGAATTGCTTGCTATGTAATTGTTTTCTGCTTTCGATCGCTTTTTGGAAATTTGATTTTGTTAACTAATATCGTTTCGGATGATTACCTTATTGTTGAATACTTGGCTTGTTTATTTGGTTTTATGATTATTGGAAAATATATGGGCTAAATACCCACTTAAGGATCTTTGATTTTGTTTATTGTGTATTTGAGTAACTAATCATTGGCAGGCCCGACCCCTCTACCTTTACGAGTGCTGAGTAGCCGTGCACAGCCGTCGTAATTCCTCTGGCATTAACATCTTTGAATTATCTATTTCAATTTGTCTGTTGAGAAATCTGACGTTAAAGAACGTCTGGCGCCCAACCGGAATATTGCATTTGTTAACTTATTGTTGCTAGAATTTAACCAGAGACTGCGCCGTAGGGTAACGCGTGGAGTTAATCCCTTCCTCGCCAAAACGTGCGTTACAATAGATATATTAATCATATATATTAATCACATTATATTAGGTAATCTCACTGATAATTGCATTATATATAGATAATCACCGTTTTTGACGTTTTTTGAGTGCTCATTTTTATTTTTTTTTCATATTATTCAGTAAAAATGATTGAAATAACAGAAAAATGAGCGTATATTTTCGCATATTTTTTTATATATGTATTATATACAGGGTGTACCAGAATGAGGCACTCTCCTCGCACCAGTGGATTCCTTGTGAAAATCTGAGACGAAAATAATCCATGAAAAAATGTCGAGGGAAGAACCGTTTTCGAGTTAGAGCCGTTCAAAGTTGGCCAATACGAGAGCAGATGAGGGACCATTGCAGGGCCGCTATCACGAGGCTACTGAGCTGCGTAGCGGGGCACTCGCCGCCTTGATTTCGCCTACCGACAAAATGACAAGCTAGCCGCGACGGAAGATCGGTTGTTTATAGCTGAGCTATTCTGACGACGCAATTGTAGTAAAATATTACGCGGCACCTGACAATTGACATCGGGGTGGCAAAGACTGGTGGCCCGGTCCTGCAGTGGTCTCTCATCGGCTCTCGTATTCGCCAATTTTGAACGGCTCTAACTCGAAAACGGTTCTTCCCTCGACATTTTTTCATTGATTATTTTCGTCTGAGATTTTCACAAGGAATCCACTGGTGCGAGGAAAGTGCCTCATTCTGGTACACCCTGTATACTATATATTCATAATCACAAATACCTACTATCATAGTTCATTATGTTTTAATCCTACTTCTAGTTTCTGTGTTACGTTCCTAAATATATTACCAACCTACCTTAACCACCACATGACGTACTAGTGAAAATTTTTGATAATTTTCTATTACGTAGTACAATCATAATGTATATCTATAGTATAGTACTCTACTGTGATATTATGAAATTATATTCAATGATATAGCTAGCTCTTCGAACAGAAAAGTTTGTTCACAGTATTTTATGTTAAGTTTTGCGATAAGATTCATAAATATTTTAAATAAAACAAATAATGTCTGATATATGTGTAACTGTTATTGCTTATTGACGGGACCCAATATTTAAGTGTCATTATACCATTAAAAAAATCCTCATTTTATCATCACGATGTGCTAGCAATATGCGTGCCACGCATGCGGAACTCACGACGTGCGAGCACCATGAGTCGCAATTGATGACGCATTTGCGAGCTTATATGCACTCACGCTGTACGGATCAATCCGCACAGCGTGAGTGCACATACGCACGCACTGCGTAGACATTTTGTTATCTGGGATTCTAGTATTAAGAATATTCATATTTACCTTATATTTTGTTTATGCTGACGAGAGAGAGAGAATTCCGATCTAGAGTTATGCTATAGAGCTTTATACAACGCAAACATGTTTTACGCGGTTTTTCCTGCTAGTTTTCGGTTCCTAAAGTAGCCGTTTTGGCGACACCGGAGTCGTTCTGCGAATGCGCATGCGCGGAGTTTACTTTTGGCTCCTAGGAGTAAAATGACTGATATATCAGTACGTAAAAGTATACTTTTGAGTACTAGGAGTCAAAAGTAAACTCCGCGCATGCGCATCAGTGTTCAACTCACGCGCACTAGCAAAACCTTGTAAACCATGCTTTTGGTCTATGAAGTTTCGTGTGCACCAGGAGGCAAAGGCTTTTAACGACTCGCGTTTTTGCAATATAGTCCAGTCGAATTAGACTGTTGTATCTGGTTTACCTCCCACTAGGGGGATATGGGTAGTTCCCGGAGGAAAGGAATAAAGGTCCTCACACTTAGTTACGAGGGTGGTATAACGGGTAACAGTTTGTGTATATTTATTTGAAAGAAATCGGGTGGATGTTATACAAGGAAGTTGTTCCTGGCACTTGCCGTAGTTTGAGTCTTAATTACAATCAGGGCTCGGCCCAGTACTAACGTAGCTTCGGCTACCGACTCTTTCAGACACACTGTCCGACTAACTGACTGACTCATTAATTCCTTCCCTAGCCCAAATCCGGGCCTTATATTAACATGCATCAACTAGGTCAGAAGTATGCAATACGACTGCCTTGCTGATGCATGCGAATTCTCTACTATTGCGTGCTGTGGTGTAGGCCTTACGAAATTGGGGTGCTGGCTCAGCTATTGCCACAACATCCCTCCCCCTTTTGGAGAGTAGGCCTCCGGACTACTTTATTCGTTTACTTAGTAACCTTGCCTTACTTTTCTATTGTATAGTATCTTTACGACTATCCCTTATTTGCTAATTTCTCTTCTTCTTATATCTATATCCCAAATATCCCATGTTTTTATTTGTTTATTATGTTTCTATTCCCCAGTGGTATACATTTTGTTCTATTAACTAACTTATTCCTCTAAAGTCTAGGTTGTGCCGGTAATCGACGTGTTCCTTTGGAATTTCACGACCGTCTCATTCGCTAGTGACGATCGTTTCCGCGGCTGCGGTGGCTCCGGTGTCGCTGTCTGTACCGTTGTTCTCCTACATCCTAGAATTATCCTATTCAACGGTGTACATCTATACAATACAAATCCTAAAATACATATTACTAATACCGCACTTATTGAATAAGTTGACGTCACGTATGGCCAGTGCCGTGCGTGGACGTGACTCTGTACATCTAGCTGTTTATGTAACTCTTGTAGGCTTTTGCCTCATGAATTTAGTTCGTTAGCGTCTCGCAGGACGCTTTTCAACACTACGCCATCACTTGATGTATTCGATTTTGGTATTGCCTTCCAATCGTTTTCATGTAAACTGAGATTGAACGTTGGAAGGTAACTAAAACTTCGCTCACTCTGATATTTTCGTAGTGTCTCTATTCGAAAATCTTTCGCAGTGACAGCGCATTTTCCGTTGAGAGCTAACGTGCCAGTGCCTATCAGTGTCTCTCGTTAGCACTTTATTCAATTTGGTTATTGCAATTGCCAAGCAAGACCTGTAATGTAATTCAGGCATCCTTACTACTTGACCTATTTTCTTTATTAACGCTAAGGGATTAAGGAAAATACCAGGACGGGATTGAGAAACATGTTTCTTTTCGTCTAGTCAATATTCCACGAACAGTTTCAACCGGTTGGCATGAGCCTTGGTCTCTTTCCGACCCTTTTTTATGGTGTAGTCGACATCCGAATTTTGTGACGTGATTTCATACGGACCTATATATTTTGGCGTCAATTTCGCCGATCTTCCCCGTCTCACTGTCTCGTCGAGAAGAAGAACCTTATCGCCTGGCCGGAATTTGACTTTCTCTGTTTTTTTTGTCGTAGTAGGCTTTCGACTTCTCCTTTGCCGCCTCAAGGTTCTCTTTCGCTTTGAGGTTGGCTGCCCTGAGCCTTTCGCGTAGCTCCTGGACGTAGTCGTCGTACGCGTAGGTGAGTCTTGGCGCTTGTTTTACCGAAGAAGGTATTTCTGCTGGGCGTCCGAAGACAAGTTCGTACGGCGTAAACCTTGTTGCAGTGAGAGGGGTCGTATTGTATGTGAACATGGCATACGGCAACCATTGATCCTAGTTCGTTTGATCCTCATCGACGTAACTCTTCAAGTACTCTGCTAGTGTTCGATGTGAGCGTTCTAACGCGCCATTCGACTCCGGGTGGTACGCCGTTGTTTGAATCTTTTCTATTTTCAGCAACTTGCATATATTTTTAAAAACGCTGCTCAGAAAATTTGTCCCTTGGTCGGAGAGTATTACTTTGGGTGTTCCGTAATCGCATATGATACTTTTGACGAATTCCCTGGCTACTGTTGTCGCTTCCTGATCCATCAGCGGCATTGCTTTGCTGAATTTTGTCAGAGCATCCTGGAACGTCAGTACATATTTGTTTCCCTGTGGTGTGACCGGAAGTGGCCCCACGATGTCCACGGCGCATTTCTCGAAAGCCCGGCTCGAAGTGTCCGTGATTACCATCGGGGCTTTCGATTTTTTCTGCACTTTGTTTTTCTGGCATTTTTCGCACTTGCTTACGTACTCTTCTACGTCTCTGCGTAGCCCTGGCCAGTTGTGCTCCAGCTTTATCCGTTCCATCATCCGCGTTAGTCCTTGATGCCCACCCATGGGTGCATCGTGGTATTCATACAAAACTCTTTTCTTTTCGTCTTCCGTGTAGTCTCGCTCCACGCCCGTGTGTTGTGTTTCATCCTCCAAGGCTTCTATATCCTCGGTAGGGGTGTGCTCGTGCGCGCATTCCTGTTGAGAACTGTAGATCCTGTAGATCCTGCTGAGCGCATCTGCATTTGTGTTCAATTTACCTGGCTTGTACACCACATCGTATTCGTGCTCTGCAAGTTTCAACCTCATTCTTAGAAGTCTCGATCCTGGGTCCTCGATCTTGAAAATCCATTTGAGTGGAAGGTGGTCCGTAATTACCGTAAAGTGTGTACCGTACACATATGGCCTGAACTGTTTTGTCCCAAAAACGATTGCCAACATTTCCCTCTCGGTCGTCGAGTAGTTTCTTTCAGCTTTATTCAGTGTTCGGCTAGCGTACGCTATCGGTAGGTCCTCGCCTATCGGTCCTTGCGAAAGAATCGCTCCAATCGCCTTGTCAGAGGCATCCGTGGTTATCAGGAATGGTTGGGTAAAGTCTGGGTACCTCAGTATGGGTGCAGAGGTCAACTTCATCTTCAGCGTCTCGAACGCGTCCTCCTCCACTGCTGTCCACTCGAACTTCGTACCTTTCCTCGTGAGTTGCGTAAGTGGCCGTGCTATACGCGAAAACCCTTCTATGAACCTACGGTAATACCCTGCTAGCCCTAGGAAAGATTGTACTTGTTTTACGGTCGCTGGGCTTTCAAAATTCTTAACATCCTTAATTTTAGCGGGATCTGGGAGGATTCCCTCGGACGTTATTACGTGCCCCAGGTAGCTTGTCTCTTTTCTCAGAAATTGACACTTGTCTGGTTGGAGGTTGAGCTTGCTCTCCTTCAGTCGTTTAAATACATCCACTAGCCTATCGTTGTGTTCCTTGAGTGTCGCTCCGTGGATCACGATGTCGTCTAAATAAACGTAACATTTAGATGCTTGCAACCCTGCTAAAACGGTGTTCATCAGACGTTGAAACGTCGCTGGTGCGTTTTTGAGTCCGAACGGCATTGAATTATACTCATAATGTCCATGCGCTGTTGAGAAGGCGGTTTTTTCTTTATCTCCTTCATCCATGGGAATTTGGTGAAATCCCGAGGCGAGGTCTAACGTGGTAAAATATTTTGCTTTTCCTAGCTGATCCAATATTTCTGTGATGTTGGGTAGAGGGTACGAGTCTCCCACCGTTATCTCATTCAACTTTCTATAGTCCACGACTATTCTGAATTTTTGCCTTCCTTCTGCGTCGGTTTTTTTCGGTACGACTAGAAGCGGTGCGTTCCATTGACTGCGACTCGGCCGTATTATGTTGCTTTCAAGCATCGCTTCTATCTGCTTGTTTATTTCCTGTTTCTGCGATTCGGGTAAACGGTATGGACGAACCTTCACTGGTTTCCCGCCGTCCAACAGTTCTATCGTATGACTAACTACGTCGGTGACGCTTAGCCTATCCCCGGGTAAATAGAATATTTCGCTGTATTCCTCGCATATCCCGAATAATGAATTTATTTCCTCATCATTGAGGTGTTCTGTGCGTATGTTCTCTCGTAGCAGTTTCATCCGCTGGGTGCCGGTCTGCCCAGTCATCCAACCTATGTAGGTATCCTCTTCCTCGTTTGGCATACCGTCCTCCTGACATAGTTCTTCTAACTCTACGGTTGGGGTATCCAATGTCACTTCGTAGTCGTTGAGATTCATTATGTCGACCACGCATTTTTTGTCTGCTGGTGTAGTTAAGCAATTTCCTAAGTATACGCCGTCAGCAAGTTCTTTTTTCTCTACGATGCCAATGAACTTGCTGTTGGTGTTGACACTGACCTTCCTTACGGTCCGCGGTGCCAACTTGATTTCTCCTTTCCGTGCTGGACGCATCATCGGGATCCTTTGGCCGTACAGGAGGAATGTTCGTGCACCCCACCCGATTGCCGCGTCATGGTCCTTGATAAAGTCTACTCCAATGATTCCATCGGTATCCAAGCAAAAGTCATCCTTCACCACGAAAAAGGGGTGAGTCACTACCAAGTCCCCGACACGTATCGGTAGTGCCACCTTGCACAGTGCTTTGACGACTCCTTCCCCTATCCCGGTTAGGTTCGTCGTTTTCTCTATGACTGGCATATCGTCTTCCAGCACTCCGATTTTGATGATACTGGCTTCAGCTCCGGAATCCACCAGTAATGTCATTTTTTCTTTAATGATTCCGCTGGCCGTTAACTCGATTCCATTTCTGCTTTCCCTATTCGCATTAGCGATATTCATGGATCTGTACGATCCTGCGTTTCGTGTTGATTGCGGTGATCCGTCCTGGCCCGCATTCTTGCTGCCTATGTTTTGTGAACTACCCATATGGGTTTTCTGATTTTCGCTGAATCCGTTACCGTAACCGTTGCTGTTTCCTGAGCGTCTTTCGTCCCGTCGTGCTCTGTCCTTGCAGTCCTTGTATAAATGTCCACGACGCTTACAAAAATTACAAGTGACCTCGATTCGATTGACGGCCCTGTTCGGACCTGCTGACGGTAAAGGTTGACGATCTTTTGTTTGTTTACAATCGCGCGCGATATGACCCGTCTGATTGCAGCGTAGGCACTTTATTGGTGTCGCGTTTCTATCGTAGTGACGCGTTGTTCGCTGACCGTAAATGGCACTTGTTCCTGCTTGAATTTTTTCCTCTTCTTCCGCATTCTTTATCGCGGCTGCTAAATCTGTATTATGATACGATTTGACTATCGTTTTTAAGTTACTCTGCAATCCGCTCTCAAAAACTGCTAAACTTTGGTATCGCAGTAGATCCTCTACTCCCTTTCTTTCAGCTGCTATTTCTGTTCTAGCTCCGCACGCTCTGATTAGATCCATCATCAGGCGGGTGATCCTTTTTCCGTAATCGTGCGCGTTTTCGCCCGACTTCTGTCTGCTCGAAAATAACTCTACCAGCAATGCTGGTGTCGAGCTTTTGACTCCGTATAATGCCAAGAGCTCGATTTTTAGCTTCTCAAACGAATCTATTGTCTTGTATCTAAGTTCCATGGCTGCCTCGCCCTGAATCTTGGTTTTCAGGACTAATTCTAGTACTTCCGGTTTCTGGGCTGGATTCACTTTGTCCTTCGCATACTCAATTGTTTGCAGTAAATCGTCTACCTTACGTGGTTCGCTTCCATCGAACACGTTGATCATTTGACGAACTTCCTTCAATGTCAAATAGTCCACCATCTTGGCTACCGGTTGCTCTCTCGGCGGTCTGTTGTCTGTCAGTACTTCTGTGATTGTCAATGGGGGTACGGTGTCTATCGATACTCTGGGTAATACTGGGGATGGACCGGGAAAAAAGGACGTGCTTGATTTAGGCTTTGGCGACGGGGTTGGTCCCTCTTGCTTATTTTTCTTGATAAATGCGCGTAATACTGCTCTAATCTCCTCTACAGTGTTTGTATCATCAACCGCTAATTTATACCTTTCGCACACTTGTAAAAGGAGGTCTTTCCGGATCTCCTGTATCCACCCAGTTTGTCCTTGAGCGACAAGCTCCTCTATTTTTTCCCAAGTAGCAGACATTTACCCTAACAACATTTCTCCGCCAAGCTCAATGAGCCTGGGTTAACTAACTCCTCGGAAGGAGGCTTTCAAACCTGAATAAGGCCTATTACGTGAAATCCTAAAGTTCGCACGCTACTCGCTGGCAGTTAGGCTCTCAATAACAATATTTGCGGCTTAACAACTAATACTGCGAAGATTTTAAATTGACTCACACAAGGATGAATGTCTTCATTCCGCTGCTCTTGTTTTCGGCTGGGCTGTTGCTGACTTCCTGTCTCCTGTGGTTGGCTGTCCTTCCGCGTGCTGCTGCTGGGTTCTGCCCGGCTGCGAGTGCTGCTTCCATTGACGTATCTTCAGTGCGTTTGCAGCGGCTGCTTCCTTTGGCTCTTCACTTTTTTATTTATTCACCTTTTCTCTGGTCACAACGACTGCGTGTTGTGCCTTTTTCTTTAAAATATTCTGTCCCGATATTTTACACTACCCCGTAAGCTCCGGTATATCCGCTTAACCGCTGCCACCAATGTTGTATCTGGTTGACCTCCCAGTAGGGGAATATGGGTAGTTCCCGGAGGAAAGGAATAAAGGTCCTCACACTTAGTTACGAGGGTGGTATAACGGGTAACAGTTTGTGTATATTTATTTGAAAGAAATCGGGTGGATGTTATACAAGGAAGTTGTTCCTGGCACTTGCCGTAGTTTGAGTCTTAATTACAATCAGGGCTCGGCCCAGTACTAACGTAGCTTCGGCTACCGACTCTTTCAGACACACTGTCCGACTAACTGACTGACTCATTAATTCCTTCCCTAGCCCAAATCCGGGCCTTATATCAACATGCATCAACTAGGTCAGAAGTATGCAATACGACTGCCTTGCTGATGCATGCGAATTCTCTACTATTGCCCGCTGTGGTGTAGGCCTTACGAAATTGGGGTGCTGGCTCAGCTATTGCCACAACAAGACATAAAATCGACTGACACCTATTCTTTTTGAGTACAGGTACGCCGATTTTTTTCCAGGTAGATTTGACCTCAACGAAGAAACACTTGATTTTTCGTGTTGATAAAAGTGACGGAACAATGTTTGAACAAATGGTGAAAATGAAGTCGCGTTTTTGATTTTTAATTTTTTTTTGCGTGCGTGTGAGGAAAAAATGTTGGTTACAAAAGTTGTGGGCCTCATCCTTGTGCATCAGAAAAAATTTAAAAAATTAAAAAAATGTAGGGTAGTTTAGCCGCAAAATGCGAAAAACCACTTGTTTTTTTTTTCATTTCCATCCAGTTCCCCTAATTATCAATGTACACATTCAAAACTCACGTGGCGTATGTGAAATCTGTGCCCCAAGAACCAGTCCAAAAATCAATTGATTATCTCGCATATTTTGGCAACAAATAGCGATTTTCGAAAATTTTTTGGGTGCCAATAGAATTGGAGCCGACAGGGTTACAGCGTCAAACTAAAATTTTACTGGTAGGTACAGATCTGTAGATTCATAATGTGAAAGAACGAATTTTTTTTTCCCATCAACAAAGATCGAAAAAAAAGGGAATAAAATATTTCTTAGTTAACAAATGCAATAATTACTGAGGTAACGGACTTACAAAAACCATTCTTCGATGTTGTTATTCCCGTTTTTGAGACAAAAAATTACAGACCAGAAAGACCTCTTCATATTTATTAGAACCGGAGATACACTTGTTTCACTTATCCGCGATTTATTAGCAATGTTGATGATATTAAGACTTGAAAAAAATACCGTATCTCGTACATAATTGAAGGATCAACCATGAATTATTTCGTCCAGATTAGGAATCTGTTTTCATAATAATTAATTGCGGAATTGAGGCAAATGCGTGGCGTCGCGATCCAGCGGTGCGGCGACGTGGGATAGCGGCGCGCGACGTGGTGTGAGGCTGTTAGTTGTTGAAGGAATATCACCGGTGAAAACTATCGTAGAAGGATCAACTTTTTTTCAAATTAAATTGTTTTTCCTCAGCATTACGAATATATTATCAGTTTTTTTATTTGTTTAATGCTTCATGATTTTGTTGTTCAAATGAAGGTGAATTTGACGTTATTCTCAGTTATTAGTCGTCAAATTGTAGTCTTTGACTTCGTGATTATTGATCAGTCTAATCATTCTTACAAAATTATTTTCTGCTTCATCATCGCCAAAAATCACGTCAAATTCACCTTTATTTGAACAATAAAATCATGAAGCATTAAACAAATAAAAAAACTGATAATATATTCGTAATGCTGAGGAAAAAACAATTGAATTTGAAAAAAAGTTGATCCTTCTACGATAGTTTTTACCGGAGATATTCCTTTAACTTAACAACTAACAGCCTCACACCACGTCGCGCGCCGCCCCACCACCGCGCCGCGCCGCTATCCCACGTCGCCGCACCGCTGGATCGTGACGCCACGCATTTGCCTCAATTCCGCAATTAATTATGACGTGTAACACGCTCTCCCGAGTCCTTGGCGACTCGGGTCGGCAATGCTAGCAAAACTGGACGCTTCTTCCAACGTTATACGGTCATCGGTGGTTAAAGAGAGATGGAGAGAGTTGGGCGCCAGGTCCGTTACGCGGACCACTCGTCGCGTTGCCGCGAGGGTAGTTCGGGGAGTCGGGAGATCGGGAAGGGTGGAGGGAATGCCGGGGCTCAGGATGGTAGAGGGGAACGTAGGGGCGTAGATTGAAGACACACGGGCGTTGGTTTGTAGCAGTCTTATATTTCCCAAATGAACGATATCACGTAACAATACATAAGAACGCGCAAGAGGGGACTACGGGGAGAGAGGAAAGAGGGGGGGGGGGGGGGGGCAGACTGTCGCTCTCGGGCGTCGCTAGCGACGATCGTCGGGCGGTCAGCTGAGCGGAGAGCGGCGAGTTGAGCGCAGAGAGAGAGAGAGGGGGGGGGGGGGGGGGGGGGGGGGGGTACGGCTAGTCGGCACACCGTCAGGCGCGGGCAGAGAAGTATTGGGGCGAGCACACCGATAGATCCGAATTCGGGTGTGAGTCGGACCGGCAGCTCACCGACCAGACGGGCGACGGGCGAGGGGAAGCTGGTGGCAAGGCAAGGGACGGGGAGAGCGGGGAGGGGGGGCAAGCGGGCATGCAATAAGCACAAGCAGAGCTAAATACAACAGGGCAAATTCTCAGCCTGGAAGACGGGGAAGCCGCGCGTTCCTTGGACGTAGTACACGTCGGTTTTCCTCTCCGGAAAACGGGGAAGGCTGGTCCAGGCGGAAAAATTGGAATATATAAATCTCCTACCTTAGCTATGTCATAGCTATGTCATAGCATAGTCATAACTATGTCGGGGAAAGACCGAGGATCGTCCGCTCTGGACCCGGAGGCCATCGTGGACGCGGTAGGATGCGGAAGATGAACTGACACTCGCGTATGATTTCAGAAGTTTATTACAAACACGTAGCGTTATCAATAACAGGCGAGGACAGGACGCGAGCGAGTCGTTCCTTCGGGCGTTGCTCGCTTAAGACTGATTTTCTGAGCCCCGGTCTTCTAACGCTTCTCTAGAACGATAACAGGAGCTTATCCCCGCTCTCGTCTCTGCCTTACAACTCAAACTTTGTAAACGAAAATAAAAACAATGCGGTATCCGCTCCGTGTGATGTGATGGTGCTCGGGAAGGCGACCGTTGTCCATTGCGCCGTCACGGCCATACTGACAATCGCACGTCCTCGGGCGTTATCTCGTCCTAGGTCAATAGTCTGAAACAGAGACATGATTCAGGAGCTCGCAAAGCTCGGCTCGATCATCCTAACTGTACATTCATCGGCGTTCAAACTCCTCGTACAATCGTTAGCACGATGTACCGTACTACGGTTCTATGTTGCGAAACAGGGGACCTGAGACCATTTGGATCAAAGGCAAGCCTGTCGCTGTAGCTCGCACCAAGGTGGGCAGGAGAGACACACGTCAGACACACATCTGCACCCGTTACAGCTCCGCGCCACCACGACTGGGGACCAACACCAATATAGGGCGAAGGCAGGCCAGGGGGCTTGCGGCCAGTAACTAGGTAGGCAGTGTTACACCCACCTTCAAGACTTTGGATCCTCGCATATCGGTGTTTTCGCTTCATTCTCAATCCCCGATCGCTCTCCGATCGTCTCGTCAGCAGAATCGTCGCAGCTTTCCGCCGTCGCGGCCCACAGTGGGGCATTTTCACGAATTCCTGGCCAAAAACAAGAACAAAAATTTTTTCATTCAGGTATAACGACCACAGGGATTGGTTGAGAACTAAATTCTGCGTAAGGACCTGACCATCCCGACCCTTTATTTCTAATAGTCCCGTAGATATTTCAGTTCAAAGTTGACCCTTGGCGGTGGCAGTCGTCCGCGTCAGTTGCACTGTATTATTCATCGAAAGTTTAAACGTTAACACAGCCGAGATACGAAGAGCAATTCAATTTTTGCGGAATGGATACTATTCCTCAAGGTATGTAGAAAATTTTGCCTTTTTAACAATCGAAAAATATTATTTTTTAGCCAAACTAACGTAGTCTAAAGATAATCGTGCAAAGTGCCTTTCTTCCGAAGTAAATATTGACTTTGCATAGACTTTTAGTTTCCATCCACAAGCGTCCGCACGTTCTTTTTCTTTTTTAATTGTAGCTTATAATTTTATCTTTCGAATGGCGTATTAACGAAAGTGCGGAAATGTGCGGAGCGTGTTCCAGAGCTATTTCTGTGTGCTTACGCGTGATCCTAGAAGGCCCCCGAGCGTTCTTTCGCCTAGAGCGCGGCGGCTCGGGCGCGAGCGCGAGCGCGGCGCCTACCTGAGCTGCTGCTGCGTGACCCTACGCGGACTCGGTCGACTGGATTATTCAGACAATAGATTCGAAATATAAATATATTGTTAGCGAAAAATTCTGATACCTGATTGAGCTCACGTTATAGAATTAGTTTCCGAGAGGGATAATGATTCATAAGAAATTCAGCATTGTATTTGGAATACTAAATCGATTTTAATTCGTATGGCCAGATGCACACAGTCTAATCCTTATTCACGTTACTATACCATTAATTTATAATTAATACTAAATAATATTCTTTCTTTGTAGGTTCTGGAGGTTCCTTTATCTTTTTCAAGCGGAGGGAGGTATTTCTACTTCTAGAAAAATGTCTGGCCGCGGATCTTAACGAACAAGTACAACATTTGGAGCGAGAGCTATCTGATAAAAGTAAATGTGCTATTCGCATTCACCAAGATGCGAAGCAAGATTTGTCGAAGGTAATCTCCAGAATGCGGTCAAAATGGCTACAGTCATTTTGCCTGAGTCCCATGAAAATCTATATCCGGATTCAGATTGAAATATTTAATTGTAAACTGTAATTTTTTGAAATAAATACTTTATTCACCATACCACAAGAGGGCAATTACTTTTTTATAATTTTCCAAATATATTTGCAATGTATTGTTGTAGCCACTCCACGAACATATGTTGAGTCCTGTATGTGTATGTATACATATATGTGCAATTCCACGTCAAGCGGGCCACTTTTTTGGGTCGTAATCACCGATTTTGATCTCCATCGAGGATTTTGTACTACTCATGGATGTTAGTCTCTGGGCCGAACCAAAAGCCAATACGCGACTCGGTTGTCTACCTAGCGGAGGTTGAAAAATGCCGTTTTTGCGCGCCAACTTGTCTTCGGCGGCTGATATCTCAGTTGTTTTTGGAGCAAAGTACCAAAGTATATAGTGATTCTTGTAGCTATTTTCACACGCTTTCCGGTGATTATACTGACATTGCTCCCCAACTAAAATTTGGCAGTCAAAAACGAAGTCAAAATAAAATTTTCGTTTTTCAAGAAGTCCGCCCATTTTGAAAATTCTGTTTTTTGTCTCTAAAAAAGGTTCAAGGTATCCCTTACACGTACCCGAAGTGGCAAAGTGGGCCGTTGTTTCGTTGGTTTCTTATCTGATTTTTTTTCGATATAATTTGAATTATTCTAATAAAAAAATTTTTTCGTCCCGCATTTCAATTTTTTGAAACAGTTTCTCCGCATGACGAGCTCGTTTCTGGTAATTGGAAAATGTTCGGGACGAAATTGACAAAAAAAAGAAAAAAAATTGAAAAAACTTGAAAAAAATGTTGGAAAAATCGACTAAAACTTGGATAAAAAAACATCGGAAAAGAGGCCTACTTTGCCTCTTCGGGTACATGTAGGGGATACTTCGAACCATTTTTAGAGACAAAAAACAGAATTTTCAAAATGGGCGAACTTTTTGAAAAATGAAAATTTTATTTTGACTCCGTTTTTGACTGCCAAATTTTGGTTGGGGAGCGATGTCAGTATAATCACCGGAAAGCGTGTGAAAATAGCTACAAGAATCACTATATACTTTGGTACTTTGCTCCAAAAACAACTGAGATACCAGCCGCCGAAGAGAAGTTGGCGCGTAAAAACGGCATTTTTCAACCTCCGCTAGGAAGACAACAGAGTCGCATATTGGCTTTTGGTTCGGCCCAGAGACTTACATCCATGGGTAGTACAAAATCCTCGATGGAGATCAAAATCGGTGATTACGACCCAAAAAAGTGGCCCGCTTGACGTGGAATTGCACATATGTATGTATTTTAGTTAACATATTGGATTCGTAATCAGCAACCCCAAAAAAATAAAGAAAGTTGGTTTCCGATCGAATTTATTGGGAAATTCTTGATCCAACCGGCCATATTGGAGCCGCCATTTTGTTTTTTGAAATTTCGATTTTGGATTCTGATTCAACGACCCCAAAAACATAAACAAAGTTGATTTCCGATCGAATTTATTGGGAAATTCTTGATTCAACCGGCCATATTGGAGCCGCCATTTTGTTTTTTGAAATTTAGATTTTGGATTCTGATTCAACGACCCCAAAAACATAAACAAAGTTGATTTCCGATCGAATTTATTGGGAAATTCTTGATCCAACCGGCCATATTGGAGCCGCCATTTTGTTATTTGAAATTTTGATTTTGGATTCGTAATCAGCGACCTCAAAAACAATGGTATACTAAATTTTGTGAAAATCCGATAACCCCCTGAATAATGGCCACGAATTCGTGAAAATTCCCCACTGTGCGGCCTCATCGTTCATGGCCGCAGCCGCCTCCGTCAACCCTGCCCGTCCGTGCGGTACTCCACGCAAGCTTTCGTGAGCGTATCTGTAAGTTCTGTTCGAGCCATCAATATTCCGCAATTCGTATCGGTCGTGCTCTAGTACTTTCGTGATTTGAAACGGGCCTTTGTATTTACGATCTAGTTTTGTTTGGTTTCGCTCGCAACACTTCAGAAACACGAAGTCCCGTACATTAAACGGCTTTACGGTGGCCTTATTTTTATTAAAGCGCTCGGTTTCTATTTTACTTAAGCGCTCGATGCTTTTTGAAGCTGAGTCTCTAATTTCGGGTGGGTTCAACCTAGGTCCGTCTTCCGTATCGTGTGAAATCTTCGCGATCCCGAGAGGCTGAGCTTGAATGCCGAACATTAACTCGGTTGCAGTATGTCCGGTTACTCTACAACGTGTACTATTGAGAGCTAATTTAACTTCGCCCAACTTTTCCCTTCACACTCGGTCTGTGTTGTTCTCGATTATTGTTAGTAGGTTTTTCAAGGTTTGCATAACCCGCTCTACTTGACCGTTTGCTCTGCTAGCGCCAGTTGCTATCAGATGGAGGGCTATATTATGCTCGCTACAGAATTCTTTGAAGCCGGAACTGATAAAGCACTGACCCTGATCGGCGATTACCCGTTTAGGGGTAGCGAAAAGATGGACGGCATAGCTTATGGCATCTACGGCGCTGGTGGCGTCGAGTTTTAGAGTATGTCCGAGTAGTACAAATTTTGTAAAGGCGTCTATAAGGACGTAGACATATTCCTTCCTCTCGCTTTTACCGCTGAGTTTGCCGCTGATGTCTATGTGAATGGTGTGCCACGGGAGGGCCACTTTCGGGATGCGGTGTAGTTCAATTTGTCGGGCGCCGGACGCACCCTTGCAAGCTTCGCAAACTAAGCAGGCATCTACGAATTTTCGCACGACTTTGGACATGTGTGGGAACCAGTATTTCTCATAGATTTTATCGAGTGTTTTCGCAAAGCCTAGGTGTTTTATTTCGGAGTGGACGTGGTTGACGAGCGACCAGACGAGCCCACGTGGCACTATTGGGAGCCATGAACTGATCCCATTACGCTCTACTTTTCGGAGTAGGATGCCCTTTCTAACGTCGTACGTGTGAGCGACATCATTACAAAGTTCTTTGTTCCTCCACTTCGCGATGATTTCGGTAATTTCTGTGTCGCGCTGCTGCTCTACCGCTAGCCACCCTTGTTGGAGGTCGATTATCCGGATATTTTTTACGTTTTCCGGATTAGGCTTTAACGTGGACGCGCCCACGCGGTCTGGCAACGGATTTCTCGATAGAAAATCTGCGTGTGCCATATTTCGACCCTCGCGGTATATGATGTCAATGTCATACGACTGCAGTACGGCCCACCACCTGTGAACGCGAGGAGTAAGGTCGCGCTTCGTGCGCGAAGCTTTGAGAGAATTACAATCGGTATGGACCGTGAAGTGCCGGCCGTAGAGGTAGTGTCGAAAATTCTCAATCGCGCGTACAACCGCCAGCGTCTCTAATTCATAAGAGTGGTAGCGGGATTCGGCGTCGGTCGTTCGTCGACTGAAGTAAGCCACCACGTGGGGGGCTTTATCCCGTCGCTGAATAAAAATAGCCCCGTATCCCATGGAACTGGCGTCGGTATGCAATTCCGGTTCTATGTTTGGGTTAAATATTACGAGGACCGGTTCGGATGTTAGGATTTGGACGATTTTTCTGTGAGCCTGATCATGTTTCTCGGTCCACTTTATCTGTCCCTTTGCACTGGTAAGCGGGTACAGTGGTCCCATGACTCGTGAAAATTCCCGAACAAACTGTCTGAAATACGAGGCAAGGCCGATAAATTGGCGAAGTTGTGTGGCTTTTCGGGGTCTAGGCGATTCCGCCAACGCTTGTATTTTACGTGGGTTTGGTCGAATCTCGCCTGCCTTGATCGCGTAACCTAAGTAGTCTACTTCGCGTTTCAAAAATCGACATTTTTTCATGTTGAAAGTAAAGCCCGCTTCTCAAAGTGATTTCAAGACAGCCTCAAGGCGTTCGAGCCCTTCGGCAACAGTGGTTGATGGACTCAGAACGTCATCCATATAAACAAGGACGTCTCCGCAGTCTTTCAGGGCGTTACTGATGCATCTTTGAAACACCGATGGCGTATTTTTAAGGCCAAACGGCATGGTTAAGTATTCGTATTGGCCATCCGGGGTAACGAACGCTGTTCGCTCAATAGAGTCTGGATGTACCCGAATTTGATGGAATCCGGATGCCATATCTAATGGCGTGAAATAAACCGCACCGTGCAGTCTGTCAATGTGATCATCAATTCTGGGCAAAGGGTAGTGATCGGCTCGAGTGTTAGCGTTCAGTTCCCTAAAGTCTACGCACATACGATCCGTGCCGTCTTTTTTCTTAACCGTTGACTGAAGAATATAAAGACAGCTAACCCTGGGTAAAAATGTGTGCCAGTCAAGTGGGCCCAAGTGGGCTCGGGGAGGCGTCAGGCACCGGCAATACCGACCGAATTTTGCACTTTTGTACCGACCGTATGTGTTGCAACAGAAAAATTGTAAGTCGGCTCGAGATGGTAAGCGTGGGTCGATAATTCACGAAATCTAAGATATTTGATGGCGCTCTGTTTTAGCGATTCATCCCTATTGCTGTGTAGCGGCGCTTGACACGGTGACACATACCGATGGCCAAATTGAATATTGTAGCACCTCGCGCTCGACTTCCAGCCACATTATCTCTTTTTTAATAATAATGATAATTAATAATTATAATTAATAATAATAAAATTATATCATATTATTGATTTTATCATTAATTATTATAATTAATTATCATTATTATGATATAATCACATAATTATCAATGATAATCATAATTAATTGTTTTTTTTTTATTAGAAACACTTCAACAGTTAAGGACGGTTTGAATAATTCACTATTTCAACCGATTTGCAGAATCTGAAAAAATTACTGAAAATTCTATGTATTATGTTCCGAATTTTTGTCGTAAGACCGCGCGTATAAGACTTACGTTGGATCGATATTTAATCATTCTGGGCTGTTATATAATATAGGTTTCAAACATTTGTAATTCAACCAAACCATGTGGATTTCTTCACCCTGCTCTTTTCAGATATTCTGAATGTTGTCGGTATGCCGCATATCATTCATATGCAGAGGAGGTATTCTCGCTCATCCGGGCCACTTTCTGCGCATAGGTAACCGATTTTGGTACCAGGCGAGATTTTGGTTCTTAGCTAACCCCTAACAACGAATCCAGAGTCATACGTCCTGGAATCGAACGGTTCGAAAGTTATTCGCTTTTCAAAATATGCGAAAATAGTTTTTCGAGCGCATCTGACGATCTTTAGGTGCGTCTATCTCCGGTTTCCGTCATCAGAAAAATGTTTCCCAATAGTATTTCAGAATCCGAAAACCTTCATCTTTCAAGCCCAAGAATAAAAAAATTTTGAGAAAAATGTTTGGCCTCGAATTTGGCGTTTCATTTTTGTTTTTAATCCTGCGGCCAAAGGGCATAATTTTTTTTTACGAAAATTTTACTGCAAGTAGATTTCCACGTGCTGAAGAAACCCTGAAATTTTCAGGAGGGCGTTTTGCCCCGTTTTTTCTTTAATAATTTTTTTTTCATTTTTTTTTAATATTTCTGTCCGACGAAAAAATGCGATAAATTGTTTTTTCTTTCAAACCAATTTCTGAATAACTCTCCAAACAAATCCTGTTTTCCGAGGCAAAACAAAATTAAATATGAAAAAAAAATTAATCGAATCATTTTGTCGGAAAAAAATATAAAAAACATGGAAAAAAAATTATTAAAAAAAAAAAACGGGGCAAAACGCCCTCCTGAGAATTTCAGGGTTTCTTCGGCACATGGAAATCTACTTGCAGTAAAATTTTCGTCGAAAAAAATTATGCCCTTTGGCCGCAAGACGAGAAACAAAAATTAAACGTCAAATTCAAGGGCAAAAATTTTTTTTCAAATTTTTGTTATTTTTTTACTTTGAAGATGAAGGTTTTCTGATTCTGAAGCACTATTAGGAAATATTTTTCTATCGACGGAAACCGGAGATATACGCATAAATGAAGAGATCCATGTATAATATACGGTTCGATTGGGTTATACATGTTTCAAGCACATACCTAAAGGCCAAGGAGGAGATCTCGTATTCTCCTCTCATCAGATGAGTCTTCCCTTAGAAATTTGATATAAAATATATATTTTCATAAGATTTTACAAGACGGTCGAAATTGAAAATTGTTCAAATGGACATATCACTGAGAAAAAAAATGTTCAAATTGATTTACCGTTAACGAAGCTATAGTTGGATATGGCGCGGCGAAATTGATATTTTGTTATTGTCACCAATTTTTTTGTAGAACCAAATAAAACTTCTTGAGCCTAACTGAATCTTATTCGAGTCAACGAAGATTTGGTAACTATAACAAAATATCAATTTCGCCATATCCAACCAGAGTTGGGCAGCATTAATTACAATATATAATTAATATATTACATAAAAATTACATCTGTAATTTGTGATTGAGAAAAAATCAATCCCATACATTTGTAATTGATGTTTTCCCAATTACAAATTACAGGTGTAATTTGTAATTTTTTTTCTCAATCACAAATTATAAATGTAAAATTACAAATTACTATTACAAATTACTATTACAAATTATATTTGTATTTTAAAATTACATTTGTAATTTTAAATGTAAAATTACAAATTACTAAATTACAAATTATATTTGTATTTTTAAATTACATTTGTAATTTTACATTTGTAATTTGTAATTAGTAATGGGCTAATTACAAATTCGCCCAACACTGTATCCAACTATAGCTTCGTTAACAGTGAATAAACTCTTTTCTCTCGTATACCTATTGAAGCGTTTAATTTTCAATACAGTCCGCGTAAAATCCGATTTTATACTAATTGTGAAATCAAACTTCATGCGAACTGCATCAAAAAATATCGTTCGCGGCACGGGCGTGATACTTTACGCACTTGACCACGAAATATATTATTGAGAGAACACACGAAAATATGTTAAACGTTGGTTCATATGACATGGAATACTCTCTAGATACAACTATGAAAAACTACTGCTGACAATCCAGTGAACAGAATTTTTTCGAAATGCGAATAGCTCAGGATTGGTCCGGTCTGTGTGAACATTGGCCGAGTCCCGCGAGGCGGAGTCAGCGAGCATGCGAGTACGCGCTACCGTCGTGATCCAGATCGATCATATAGTCACTCTTCGCCAAGGCGCTGATGTGACTTGGTGGTTATCAACGCGCGGCCGAAATTGACCGAATATACGTTACGTTTCTTGTGTGTGTGTTCAGAAACGGATAATTCGTAGTCTTTGGCTCATTACAGGTAAGTGATCGGCGATCGTTTATATACATAAATTGTGATTACGAATATCATGGCTGGGCGAAATGTGACGCACAGTCACACTTGCGCGTATATACGGTGTGGTGTACGCAGTAGGGATAATGCTCGTTTGCGATTCCATCGCCTACCAACAGCCACCGATCCTGCCTTCGCATTGGAGTGGCTCGTTAATAGTGGTATTGCCCATCTTGCCGAATCTTCGGAAAATGAACTGAAACGCGTTCGAATATGCAGTCAGCATTTTCCACGCACGGCCGTTCTACAGTCCGGACGTTTGAAACGTAATGCGATTCCGGTAGCTTACGATCGCGTTCGAAATATCACAGCCGCCGAACTAGCCCCATCGGAAAACGAACGCACCGCATGGGCTTTACAAAAACGCGCTTTGAGAAGGGCGATAAAAAAAAGGGATGACGAAATCGCTCGCTTGCAGCGAAACGATACGGCACTTAGACGGCAATTAAAAAACGTCAAAATAACATTGTCCCGACAAAGTAAGAAAATTGAAGCTGGCATAGTATCGGATGACAGCCTTGCTAGATCTGTGGCCCGCAGGATACAAGGATTTTTGTATACTTTTGTTATAATGCAATTGTTCCACAAAAATCGCGCGGTATACTCTCCGGAAGAAAAAGAAATGGCAATGACGATGCACTACACGTCGCCCAGCCTCTACAAAAAACTGCGAGACGGCTTCGGGTTTATTCTTCCGTCAATTGGGATTTTGAAACGTTGGTTCGGAAATATTAGTCTCTGGCCAGGCATCTGTCCAGAAATATTCAATTGTTTGAACGAAAAGGTCCGCGGCATGGATAAGATGGATCGACAATGCGTTCTTCTTTTTGACGAGGTGAAATTAAAGAAAGGTTTCGAGTACAACGAAGCTCGTCAAAAAGTCGAGGGGTTTCAAGATCTCGGTAGCTTAGGCTCCTCGAAGGAAGTTGCTACCAGCGCTCTGGTTTTCATGGTCAGAGGATTGTTTGCGAACTGGAAACAACCAATTTCGTACTTTCTTACAGCCGGTACGGTTCCTTCTGATACGCTATCAAATATTATCGATCTAATACTCGATGCGGTACTTGACGCGGGGCTAGAAATACGAGCGATAGTTTGCGACCAAGGCACTAATAATCAAAGTGCTATGCGTATGCGCATATCTCCGGACGGTCCATTCATGATGTTTCGGGTAGCAAAAATTTACATCATTTTTTATCCTCCTCATCTATGGAAGAATTTCAGAAATCAGCTTCTGCTTCATGACGTTACATTCACTGCAGCGGGTAGAAGAGCGTCTTGGTGTGACGTTCGTGAATTATGGGATCTTGAGAAAGATCAACTTACGCGAGCGGCAGTAAAATTGTCGAACAAACATGTTTATCCAGCGCTATTTCAGAGAATGAATTGTCGCCTAGCATTGCAGGTCTTTAGCCGCCGAGTTGCTGCAGCGTTAATGACTGCTGCTACCACCAATTGTATCGCTAGAGATACCGTTATGGACACGGCGGCTTTTTTCACAGATCTAAATGACACGTTTGATAATTTGAATAGTCGATGCTTGAACGATCCGAATCCCAATCGATGTGCGCTTTCTGATCAGCGACCTCGAGTTCAGGAAAGCTTGGAAGATATCCTGAAACGATCAGCCGAATGGCGTACACTGACAAAAAGCGGTCCGAAAGTTCCTCCGTGTTTCAGTGGATTCAGACAAACTGTTACGGCAGTTTTGGCACTTTGGCAAGATCTGAAAACAGAGAATGTGAAATTTCTAATGACGTCCAGATTGAATCAGGACCAATTGGAAAATTTATTTTCCATGATACGCTGCCACGGGGGGACTTACAACCAGTACCCCACGGCCAATCAGTTCCGAAACACCTTGCAGAAAAACATCGTGCTCAATTTAATGAAGCCAGCGCAATCCGCGAATTGCTTGGATGATGACGATGAGGTGTTGTTGCATGTCGATGTACAAGTGGCTGCAAACAACAGAATAAGGGAAACAACAGAAAGTAACTCAGAGCCTGGTTCGGAGGCCGGTCAAGCTGATTTTTCGGAACTGCACGAAGAACTAGACAACGACAGTGATGATGAGGACGATCTCGTTGATGTGGACGAAATTCTTGCAAAAGTGGAAGAATCACATGCAATTGAGTCAACGCTGTTGTCATCGGCTGTGGAATACGTGGCGGGTTACATTGCAAAGAAATCCGTTGATAAGACTGGATGTCAGCAATGTCGAGAAACACTTATTGACCCTGTACCGAAGTTTGGCAATAGACACGTACTTACGTATTTCCGAGCGTATGAGACACAAGATGAAAAAGAGTTTGGACACATGTGCGTGGCAACCTCCGAGTTCTCTTTCATTTTCAATCTGATGACTGCTGTTTTCGATGCAGGTTATCCTCTTATCAGACACCAGTATGACATACAGGATCAGCTCTTTCGTTTGATTGCGTCGGCCGTCAACCGTAGATTTGATGGTTGGTTTGAAGATGAAACTTGCGGAAAACATCGTAGTGAACTGGCGTATAACTTTATGCGCGTAAAAATAAATAAAGATGTGAAGTGGTTGGGAGAGTCTTTGAGAGCTGCAACCGCCAAAAGTTCGCAATCAAAACCTCCGCAAAAATTAACCAACCTTCGCGGCGCGTAGCATGCATATTTAATGTAAAAAATTAGAATATTTGAAAAATAATGTCTTGTTCTGTGCCATATTGTTTCAGACGGAACAATTGTCAAGTTCGCAGCTCTTCGTGGCTTATCGAACGAAGAGTCGCAGTTTCGAATTCTCTGACGGAGATGATCGAGCTTATCGACAAAAGAAGTTCGCAGCTCTTCACGGCTTATCGAACGGCGAGTCGCAGTTTCGGATTCTCGAGCTTATCGACAAAAGAAGTTCGCAGCTCTCCACGGCTTATCGGACGAAGAGTCGCAGTTTCGGATTCTCTAACGGAGATGATCGAGCTTCTCGACAAAAGAAGTTCGCAGCTCTTCACGGCTTATCGAACGAAGAATCGCAGTTTCGAATTCTCTGACGGAGATTATCGAGCTTAACGATTATCTATATGTAAGAAAAAACAAAATATGGGAGATACGTCAATTAGCCTCCTCGTGGCATCTCCTGGAAATGCTCATAATTAGGTGAGTAGCTAATAATTGACATTTATATGCGACAAAATAAGACAAAATAAAATAACATAATCAAACCTTTTCTAACCTGGGATATACGATTTCTCTTTTCTTTTTTGTTTTGATTTTTAATTAATTTAGAAACGACAATATGCGGCATCCTTATTCGCACCAATCAGGACTATTTCCCGCACAATGATTCTGTACATATGTGATATTGAGATTTCGGAATAAATGCGCGGGCAAAAGTTAATTTAGTAGATACAGATATAGTCTTCTCTAATTTTTTTCTTTCATAATTTGAATCAACATTCGTGAGGTAATGCGATTGTGTGCGATGAACGAAATATTTGCTCATCTTCCACCGTCTTCAATATAGGTATTAGGCTGGTTCAAAATAACCCGACTCGCAAATATTTTTCGGGGCATTCCCAGAAAAGCTTCAAGACGATGAAGCAAGATATTTCCCGCTTGATGCGCGCAAATGTATATAAGATGTAGAGGTCGCGCAAATGCGTTTTCTGCCTCAATTCATCATTTTTTTGTTTTGGCATCCTTATTTAAATAAAACAAGGTTTTCATCGGGAATATTTCGAATCAAGAACTACTGATTCCATTCCATATCAAGTATACTGGAGAGCTATGGCACAAAATTTCAAAACCGTAACCAAAACCATGAATGATAAGATAACAAATCTTTTGCGCTGTTTTCTTGCGATTTTCGCTTCATTTAAAAAAAAATTCCAGCTGGCATGATTTTCAGAGGATTCAACTTTAGACGATCTTGATTTGTTTCTCAAGATCTATACTTTCATACAAAAAATTAGAAACTCACGGGATACTTTCTTCGCGATTCAAGTATTCCATGATTTGGTATCATAGAACGACGGGTATGATCGTAGGATATCATAGGAAGAATATAATAGAAAATCAATCGCGAATTTATTCACGAATAAAATATAACCTATGATTTCCTAATTTTTTGTATGAAAGTATAAATCTTGACGAACGAATCTAGGCCCTGCACGCAAATTGAGTCCTCTGAAAATCTTGCCAGCTGGAATTATTTAGAAATGAAGTGAAAATCACAAAAAAATGACGTGAAAGATTTTTCATCTCATTATTTATGGTTTCGGGAACGGTTTTGGTATTTTCTTTCTTGTCTCCACGGTGTATTTGATCGGCAAAAAAATCGGCAGCTCCTGATTCGAAAGATTCCCGAACAAAACCTTTTTTTTATTTAAATAAGAACGCGAAAACGAAAAAATGAAGAAAACAGGCAGAAAACGCGTTTGCGCGACCTCTAAATTTTATCCACTTGTGCTTATCGGGTGGGGAATATCTATTTTAATCGTCCCATTGCTTTTCAAGGGGTGCCCCACAAAATATTCGGGGGTCGGGTAATATTGAACCACCCTAATAGGTATGTATGAGTTTAATTCAAATACACGTCGTACTACTATTCACTAGCATTCGTCGGCCTTTTCCCCCGTCCCATTACGTACCTATAGTCCAAGTGCCGTGATTAATAAAGATACAATAAATCCGGGAACAACATGGATTTTTTAAATTTTGTTTATTTTTAGATTAGTTATTAAAAATATAAATTCGCCTTCCCCCCCCCCCCCCCCCCGCCACCTCTTCCTCCCCTTCCTCCTCTTCCTCCTCTTCCTCCTCTTCCTCCTCTCCCACTGGAGCCGCCACCACGCCATGACTTCCTGACCCTTCCGTCCCCCCACCTCTTCTTCCTCTCCGACCATCGGTATCTAGTTGTGGAACACATATTATTAAAGCCTAAGCCTTGATGAGGACTGAACATCACTGCCGTACGTCAGGCATCGTATTCAACAACTTGGCTCTACTAGATCACAGCTCAAAGTATTCTGAGCAACGACAAATTAGTTTGTATATATATGTATAATACAAATCGTATACCGTGGAAAAAACTGTTTTTTGCAGCCTTGTTTAAAACGGGGTAGGTCGAAATCCACTCGGATTCTCGGAATCGCTATCGTTCAGATACATTCGCAATTATTCACAGGTATATAGACTCACTTATTTCTCCTCTGGCCGTTCTTCGAGACTTGGCGCTCGTCCTCCTGCGAGGTGTGTCGAATATGAAACCAAGAACATAATTTGTAACCGACGCGCACGGAGCAATAAAGTATTCCACTGATTTTCAAATTTTGTTAGTAAATCGTTTATAAATGGGGCGGTCCACGTCAGGCGGGCCACTTTTTCAGTTGTATTTTTTATATTGCATGAAAATTTTTGGGTGTCTTCAGAAGGTCCCAAAAACATGTTCTGAACAGTTTTCAACGTCAAAACTCAAAATTTCACAAAGCTACGCTTCATTTTGGAATCGGCGATTTTCCACGTTTTTTTGTTTTCAAATAATTCTGTCGCAGTGGAACGGGAGTGAAAAAATCGGTGGATACATGTATTCTCAAAGATTTTTTCCGTACTTTCGTTTAAAAATATCGGCTTCATTCCAAACGAAGTGCAACATCGTGAAAATGCGGTTTCAAAATTTCGATCACATTTTTTGCAAATTTCGGGCCGATTTAAAAATTTTGAAAAATGCTTAAAAAACGTCTAATTCCTTCAAGTTTATTCCTCCTAAAGGGAATTATGGGTTTCGGATGGGTTCTATGTGAAAATCTCGTTTTTATTCCGCTACGTCATGAAAAGTCACCGGACCTTTATTCGATTAAATTCCGGAAACCTATTTTCCTTCAAAGGAATGTCATTTAAGACGGTTATTATTATCGAGAATTATATTACTTGTCCAATTTTAATTTTTTTGGTTTTATTATTTTTTTTATTATTTTTCTTTCAATTGTTTGTTTCTTCACCCCATTTATCTCGTTCGGGCTCTGTACGGGCTCTGTAGGAGATGAATGGGGCGAAGAAACAAACAATTGGAAGAAACATATAAATTTAAAAAAAAATAAAACCAAAAATCAAAAATAAAACCAAAAAAATTAAAATTGGACAAGTAATATAATTCTCGATAATAATAACCGTCTTAAATGACATTCCTTTGAAGGAAAATAGGTTTCCGGAATTTAATCGAATAAAGGTCCGGTGATTTTTCATGACGTAGCGGAATAAAAACGAGATTTTCACATAGAACCCATTCGAAACCCATAATTCCCTTTTGGGGGAATAAACTTGATGGAACTAGACGTTTTCTAAGAATTTTTCAAAATTTTTAAATCGGGCCGAAATTTGAAAAAAGTGTGATTGAAATTTTGAAACCGCATTTTCACGATGTTACGCTTCGTTTGGAATTAAGCCGATATTTTTAAACGAAAGTACGGAAAAAATCCTTGAGAATATATGTATCCACCGATTTTTTCACTCCCGTTCCACTGCGACAGAATTATTTGAAAACAAAAAAAAACGTGAAAAATCGCCGATTCCAAAATGAAGCGTAGCTTTGTGAAATTTTGAGTTTTGACATTGAAAACTGTTCAGAACATGTTTTTGGGACCTTCTGAAGACACCCAAAAATTTTCATGAAATTCAAAAAATACAACTGAAAAAGTGGCCCGCTTGACGTGGACCGCCCCAAATATTTTTCGCGATACCCCACTGATAACTATCAATATGGGCATCGTTACAATGGCATAAATCGATCACGCTATTTTGTGAGTAAATAGAATGAGAATAACATCGAGTTTGTCGCTTGATAATGTTCGAAATTTCCATCATCCGGATACATAGTTATACCGTCCAAAAGTTCGGGCTCGCTTCGCTAATTTTCGTTCCGGCTAAAAATTTTGATATCCTGGCCAAAAAAAGGCGTAGATGGATAATCGAGGTGGCATTCGAAAGTAGACGGGCGCAGCTTTATCATACTTTTTGTGAAAATTCGCTACGATTTTTTTTGCACTTACCAGATGACTTGAAACATGGTCTTTTTTATGTAATTTTCAAACCTTCACAAAGTCGCGTATAATTTTTTGGGAAATGATGATAGACATTTATTCTCAACAGGATTTAGGAGCGGAAAGATCTGCAGGCTTCGATTTGCTATTTTGAAATTTCTTTGCGATTTTTTCCGCAAAGTTATTCAACTTTTTCTACGGGAATACGTTTTTTTAGAAATTTAGGGTTGACATCAAAATTTCAGGAGAAGAAAAATTGCGTCTTTCAATTTTGAAGTCGTCAGACTTTCTTCAGAATTTCTTGCCAACTCTTTTTTTCTCAACGGACTAGTAAACTTAAAATAGAAAGGACACGTGTCTTATCAATCAGAATTTTCATTGATTGAATGATCAATAGAAATAAATTCAAAAAATGTCACAAAGAGGTTTTTAAATAGCAAGTATCAATGTACTCTAGCATAGATATATACCTGTATATGAGTATGTTAACTCGAAATACAAAATTACGGTACTTCGACAAAAATCGAAATATTATTTATTGGGCAACAATAGAGTTGTTATTAATTCTTCGGTAGCCCGTTAAATACTAAAATGATACGATAAACTACGGACAAAAATGGTGAACAAAAAAGAGTTCCGAAAAGAATATCGAAAAAATTCTGAAGACTTTGAAATAAAAAAAACGCGACTTTTTTTCTCTTATGACATTTAATTCTCAAACCTACAATTTTCCAGTTACAACGGTTTTTCGAAAAAAACGTATTGCCGTAGAAAAAGTTGAATAACTTTGCGAAAAAACTCGCAAAAAAATTTCAAAATAGCAAACCGACACCTGATATTTCCCCTCACAAATCCTGTTGAAAATGAATTTCCATCATCATTCCCCAAAAAATTATACGCAACTTTGTGAAAGTTTGAAAATGACAGAAAAAGGACCATGTTTAACGTCATTTGGTAAGTGAAAAAAAAATCGTAGCGAATTTTCTCAAAAAGCATGATAAAGCTGTTTCTTTCTACTTTGGAATGTCACCTCGATTATTCATCCACGCCTTTTTTTGGCCGGGATATCGAACTTTTTAGCCGGAATCAAAATTAGCGCGGTGATCCCGAACTTTCGGACGGTACTGTACTTTTTGAAGTTTAGTTATTGGTTCACGATTTTTATTGTTCGGTATTTTTTCGTTACAATTTGTGATAAGTAAACTCGAGGTGGCATTTAAACGAAAGAATAGGTTCAGTGAGTTAGTTTCAATATATTGTTTTTCGCTTTTACGATAAGTGAGAATGTCTTTTCCAGCGTTGCAATCTTTCAGGGTAATATTTCATCATACAAAGTACAGAGAAAGAAGCGTTAATTTGTGGATAGTTTGAAACTTGAGGCAATATCAGTAGTGAATCGTCTGTTACAGAGAAAAGCGACAGAAATGTCAGAATCACTTAATTGTTACTTCAGCGAGAATTTTCATAAAATAGGAAAGATTCAGGTGGCCAAATAGCGATCGAATGTCTGATATTACTTTAAGTGTTATAATTTGCAACGCTGTGACATAAATGAATATTGAATACAATGTGGTCAATGAGAAATCGGGTAAAAGGGTGGGCAGGCGAGAAATACAATTATGTATGATCAGACCGCATTTACCTCCGGCTCCTCCGGCTCCTCCAGCTCGTTCGCCAAGTCTCGCTCCTCCTCCGTATACCCTTCCTCATTCTCTCGCCTCCTCCATCCCCGTATCCTCGCCAATTCCTTCTCCATTTCTTCCCGCAGCTCCACCACCTTCTTCCACTCTTCCTCTAACTTTTCCCTGCCGTTTTCCATTTTCTAATTCAAAAATTGAAATTATACTTCAGATGGCTGAGATACCAAACTGGAGCGGAGAGGCGAACAATGATTAAAAATCTTCCACTTACCGCACCTTCCAGCCCTCTCAGCTCTGCGACTCTTGATCGACTGTCACACGGTCGATGCACTGTCACTGCTTATATAGTCAAAGACTGTCATACTATACGTTATACGTATGGGCTATTCTATCAATTCACAGGCTGTAGTATAGTTCGAAGTATATGTCAGCATTTTTTTTATTCAATTTTTCGCTGTTGTAGCCGTTTGTTTTAAAAAGCATTAAAAATTAATTGTTAAATAAACAATTGATAAATGAACTTTTTCTAAACTATAATCTATTCTTCCCTGAATCTGTGGTACTATCCGCGTGAACCGCATCAAAACAAGCAGGTTTGGGCTGACAATAAGCCAGCCGTCGAACAATTCCCGTTTTCGAACTCATTTCGAGATGAAATAATGAAAATTTTGATTAAAAAAAAAAAAAAAAAAAAAAACACTGCATTGATTTATTTCAAAATTTAGTCATTTTTAAGTTGGAGCCAATGCTATCGATGAAGACCAAGATCATCAAAATCCGTTAATCGGTTCTCGAGATATCATCGGACAAAAAAGTGACCACATACGTACATATGTACTGTGACGTGGTGTTAGGCAACCCGTCACGGGGTACTAGACCCAAAACAAAAACGGAGACACGTCAGGCGAATTAACCCAGGAAAAATGGCAAAACTATGATTAACTAGGTTAATTAGATTTAATTAACACACTCTGTATTCTTCCCTATCTATGAGCACGTCTGCACACCCAACCGCCGAGGGAATGAACTACCTTGGAGCAACAGCCAAGGTCACCAACCACCTTGGAATCACCGCTGAGGTTATCCTGGAGCCGAAGTTGCTGATCCTCGACAATCCTGAACCACCAACATCATCAAGCCACCAGGGTGTGACGAACTACCTAAAAACTACAACCAGTCCCGTACCAGAGAGAGACTCTCGACCTCCCGGAGGACAGTCGGCGTACAGGGATAAAGAAACATCCTCCCGTCGTCCTCTACCTGCAAACTAAATGCGATGGATGCCTAGGAGATGGCGTATAAGGTTGCGTATAAAAACGCCTTGTCAAGCCTCCCGTCCCGAAGCTTATCGACCAAGGTCGGACCATCTTCAACATCTACTTTCTTGGAAGCTGTAGAAACGTTCTTGGGAATTCTCCCGGAAAGAGTCCCGAAACAGACGTCCCGTTGTACATTATCTTCCTTCACGAGCGAGGCCTGACTGTGCCCAGCGTGACAACTACCAGAAGATGCACTTCACTGCTGTCTCAAAACCTATGGAGTCGACATCGATGGCGAAATTAGCGGACGAATCCCTTAAAGACTCTCCGCCTATTATTTTGTGGCGAGCGAGATCCCGCGGTAGATCCAGCGCCGGGGAAAACAATATACAACGACAGCCGGAAGAGGGGTAAGCAGAGCACGAGCCTGGGGTTCTCCCTCGGTCCCCCCCCACTCACACCGCTTGACCGTACAGAAGAATTGAGAGGTCAGGTGACGCAATTAGGCCAATCAGGATAACCGACGCACCCCTACGTCTTTCGAGGTGACGGAGCGAGGAGCTCGCCTCGATCTACTTGCCGATCATCGCCTCATCAGAGCAGACGTGTCTCCGAAGCTTCTCTCTTTTGCGTGTTACTGATTTTGCTAATTTCTAAGTTCATCTTCCCGTACCTTAAAACTTCCTTCGATATCTATACCTTTTCCTACCTTCCCGACGCTACGTACTATTATATACTTTCTTTTATCTTTTTGTTTTCCCGCTACGACGTAGGTCGTTCCCGCTACGGCGTAGGCCGTTCCCGGATAGGCGAGCGTCTTCCCGAAAAAACTTCCTTTCTATCTTCCTCTACCTCTATCTCTACCTTATCCCGTTAGTGTGTAAGTTATTGAGTATAAGTTATAGTGAATTTACCTAAAATAGTGTAAAACCGAACATCGGCGAAAACACCGATAAGGTAAGACCTGATTCTCTATGTAAATCACGAGCTTGCGAGACTTTTGATCAAATCTCTATCTTGGAGTATCGTATCTCTATCTTTATCTTTATCTTACCTTTCCCTGGATACGACTCTCTTTATCTTTTTGATTCTATGATTTGTCAAGAGTAATGTGAGTGATCTCGTGATTTGGCCAAACTAAGTCTTTGATTGCTAAGATTGGTATTATTTGATTTCTCTGGCTATCTCTTTTCTTTCTGCCTGCTTTCTTACCTCATTTCGAGATATGCTACGCTATTAATTGCTATGCTATACATTGCCTGCGCTTATGCTTTTGCTTTTGCTTATGTTTTCTATGCTATGATTCTGCCTAATACCTAATTGCCAAACCATTTTTCCTGGGTTATTATTGTTACTATTAGTCATAAATACGAGCAAGTAGCCGCGGAAGCGATAACCGCGTTAAAAACAAGTATCTAATATCTTTAATCGTTAGGTTAGTACGTAAATCTCCCTATTCTGAATTTGAAGACAAAATATCTAAAAATCTGGGACGTCTCCCGACTCCCGTGCTGCGAGGATTTCTTATCTTTGATTTTGCTTTATATAGTAGAGTATCGCTATGGGATACTGAATCATCGGATTCCTTTCTTTTGTATTATATAGAGTCTATCCCGCGCACACGTCTCTAGATGAAAATCTGAATTCCCGAATTTCTCTATCTTATTTCCTTACCTATTATCTGATATCTCAACCAAACAACTGTAAACTAAACTAAACTAAACAAGACTAAAATGAATGACCTCTTATCTTTTGACAACTGTGAAATTTTAATCATGGACTTCTAATTATTTGGAGAATATAATTTGTTAATTATCCTAACTGACTGATTTTCTATGTGTTGTTCCCACTCCACTCTATCATTACCTATACTGTCTAGCCGAGCTTAAGCCCGTCGATCTCTCCGGATCTCTCTTTTCCATTTCGCTGCCTAATTTCGAGTCTCTTTTTGAGTAAAAATTGATACAAGCGTATCTGGCGCCCAACATACCTTTTTCTCTTTCTTTATCTCTTTTCTATAAAGACCGGAGTGATCGCCGAAGATTGACTACGCTTAGGAGAAATTCTAACCGTTGCAAATTTTGGCGCCCAACGTGGTGGCCGAAAGCACTAGAAAATCAGTACTCTTTAGCTGAAAAACTCGAATTTTTGCGAAATTACTAGAAAATAACTATCAATTCAAATTTGAAAAATCAGTTGGTTTACAGTTGTATTGAGACCAAATCCCTAAAACAAAACAAAGAAAAACTTCCCTAATCCCGAAGTGCGCAACAACTCGCTACGGCGAACAGAGACGATTAGAAAGAGACAAACGAATTTCTAGTCGAAAATAGATTATCAACAATAGAGACCAAATTTCTTATGATAGCAGAAAAACAATATTATACGATAATAACAATTGCGGGCGAACGTTAAGTCGAATATAAATTCGAAACGTCTTTTGTTTGACTTAATCCTTTGTTTATCTCAAGCGCGTCCAACGAGCTCGACTCGCCGGACTAACGCGTAAATATTCTGGTGTTTACAAACGTCGAATGTCGGTCACGTCCGTTAAAGATTCGTGGATTAATCATTTAAACGAAAACGAACTCCGTTTTGAATTATCAAAACTTTCACTTTCCACCGAAGGAGATCTTCCTACTTTACGCACTCGTTTGATTCGCGCGCATCACCAACTGCGTGGAGAAATGAATAATCCTCCTGCGGTAGACGATCCCACACTCGCAAACGACGAGGAAAATATGGATCTTCGAACCGGTCAAATCACCCTGGAAACTCCAGAAACAATAGATACAGAGTTTGATTATGAGCAAAATCCCGACGAAGACGTAGAACAGCCAGGAACTAACACTCGTCCCACTGCTCGAACAACCCTACCTAGACAAAACACGAACAGGACATTTCCAACTCGTACCTCAGCGACGAACACTACCTCCGCTTCCCTAAATCGTCATCCCGCAAATACTCCAACTCCCTTAGCTGCGTATGAAACGATGAGAAAATGGAATCTGAAATTCTCCGGTTCTCGCGATGAAGACGCGGAAGCGTTTTTAACCCGAATTCGCGAAGGTAGAACTTTAATTCGTATCCGGGACCAAGATATCTTAAACAGCATCCCGTTTTTCCTCTCGGGCGTAGCTATTTATTGGTTCCGAGCTAAACGCTCTAGCTGGACCAATTGGGAAGATTTTGAAGCTGACTGGCGTACGCGCTTCGGTAATCCCGACTTACAGTTCGCTTTACGAGAAGAAATCCGAAGGCGAACGCAAGGGGAACATGAATCGGTAGCTGATTATTTAACATATATGCGCGCTTATTTCGGTCGGTTACAACCACCGCTAAGTTTCACCGAACAATTAGATTACGCTTACCGTAATCTACTCCCGCGATACCAAATTTTAATTCGTAGGGAAGAACTGTACGACATAGACACGCTAGAAGATCGCGCACGACGCTGTGAACTTAATTACCAGGTCGCGAATAATTATCAGCCACCGCCTACTCCCGAACGATCCCTACTCCCGGAATTAGCATACAAGCGTCCTAACACAGGAAAGAAACAAGTAACCGCTTGCAGTTTAGAGGAAGAAGAATCTGACTCCGTTAACGCGATTACTCCCGCGAAGCCGAACAATAAACCAAACAGAGGCAGAAATCAGAATCGAGGCGGAAATCGAAATTCTAACATACCAAAACAAAATACTGCAATCCCTTCTACATCCATCCCTATACCTGAAATAGATCCCGCAAGCGTTAACTCCGCCACTGCTAGTACCTCCACAGCTGATTCAACCGTGCCACGCGTAGTAAATTGTTGGAACTGCGGAAAACCCGGTCACCGACACCCTCAGTGTCCCGAACAAAAGAAACGCCTTTGTTATCGTTGTGGTAAACACGGTTTCACGACACTCACGTGTCCAACTTGCTCGGAAAACGCGCAGGGGAGCCGATAGTAAGGGCGACCGCGGAATCCCCGATTCAGCCCACTGAAAGATTCTTCTGTAGTCCGATAAACGAACCAAATCTCCGGAAATTACTTTTTCTCGAAATTAAAATCAAAGATTATCCCGTCAAAGCACTATTCGACTGCGGAGCGTCGCGAACTTTTATAGGATCAAGTCTTATCCCGTTAATTAAATCCTTTGATTTACCATTATCTGACTCTAATCCCGGTTCGGTTATTACTGCAGCAGGACAGTCAACAGAGATTATCGGTCAAGTAACTATACCTATTGAACTTCAAGGTCAGCGTTGCGATTTAAGTGTACGTCTCGTACCAACGCTTAGTTTTGCTTGTATACTTGGATTAGACTTCATGCATGCACTGAAGATAATAGTCGACTTTGACACTCTTACCTGGCATTTTAAAAACATCCCGCGAAACTTATTTTATTTTGCTAGCGGCCTTGATCGCGACTTATCTCCCGGTTGTCATGGACTAGTATTTCTCACGGAAGAACAATCAAAACGATTACACGAATTTGTCACTAAACAGGTGCCACCTCCCGCGGATCACATTGGTCGGACCAATTTAATTACACATCATATTGACGTCGGAGGTCACCGCGCGATTAGACAGCGAACATATCGCGTTTCACCGAAAATACAAGAATCGATCGATACAGAAGTCGATAAATTATTAGAAAACGGAATAATTGAGCCATCTCATAGCGAATGGGCTAGTCCCATTGTAATGGTAAAGAAACCGGACGGATCTTTTCGCCTATGCATTGACTTTCGCGAAGTAAATCGCGTTTCCAAGCGAGATGCTTATCCACTCCCGAGAATGGATAATATTTTAGATAAACTGCGTTCTGCGCGTTACATCTCGACGATAGACTTGAGTCAAGCTTATTTTCAAATCCCGTTATCTCCCGAAAGTAAAGAAATCACTGCTTTTATAGTCCCGGGTAAAGGCTTATTTCATTTCACACGAATGCCTTTTGGTCTTACTGGCGCTCCAGCCACTTTTCAACGATTATTAGATCGATTAATCGGACCAGAAATGGATCCTTATGCATTTGCCTACCTCGATGACATAATAGTAGCTACAAAAACATTTAGCGAACATCTCGAGTGGTTAGAACGCGTATTAAAAGCTATAAAAGACGCCGGATTAACAATAAATCCTAAGAAAAGCGAATTCTGTCGGTCAGAAGTAAAATATCTCGGCTTTGTTGTAAATGAAAATGGCTTGCAAGTAGATCCCGATAAAGTAGCTCCCGTCCTTACCTATCCCGCTCCGAAAAATTTAAAACAATTACGTCGATTCATAGGAATGGCATCTTGGTATCGCCGATTCATACCTGACTTCGCGGTTACATCGGAACCTCTAACTCGTTTAACAAAAAAGAACCAACCGTGGGTTTGGAATGAGGAACAATCTATCGCGTTTGACGAGATTAAACAACAATTAATAGTCGCGCCGACTTTAGCTTATCCCGATTTCACTCTCCCGTTTGTCCTTCAGACAGACGCTAGTGCGGTAGGCATCGGTGCAGTTTTAACACAAACTCAAGACGGATCTGAACGTGTAGTAGCTTATGCGAGTAGGACGTTAACTGACACTGAACGTCGTTACACAGTCACAGAATAAGAATGTCTTGCGATAGTCTGGGCTATTTCCAAATTTCGCGCTTATATTGAAGGCTACCATTTCACAGTAATAACGGATCACAGCAGCTTGCAATGGCTCCATAATCTTAAAAATCCAACCGGTAGACTTTCTAGATGGGCTTTAGAACTCTTAGGGTATGATTACTCCGTCGTGTATAGAAAAGGTGCACTTAACCACGTACCAGACGCTTTGTCTCGAATCCCGGAAAACGAAACGGAAGTACTCGCGGTAATCGACGACGAACTCGAATCTTGGTATGACCGTCGCAAACGCGAAATTATTGCATATCCGAATCGCCTACGTGATTGGAAAATTGAGAACGATCAGATGTTTTTCCGTCGTGTCAATCCCGATGACGACGCCGTAATTCCCGATTTAGAGCCTTGGAAGCTTGTCCTTCCCGTTGAACAACATTTAGACGCACTTCGCGAAGTACACGATATTCCCCAAGCCGCGCATCTCGGCGTAGAAAAAACGTATCGCCGCCTGGCAGAAAATTATTACTGGCCGGGAATGTATCGCGATGTTGCTAGATATGTTAGGAAATGCATCCGCTGTCAACAAAATAAAGTAGAACAGAGACCTCCAGCTGGTCAAATGGGTCATCGGATAGTAGAACAACCATGGGTTGTAGTAGCCGCCGATATTATGGGACCGCTCCCGCCTAGCAGATCCGGACATGTCTATATTCTCGTTATGCAAGATCTCTTCACTAAATGGATGGAATGCACTCCTTTGCGTCAAGCGACAGGACAGAAAATTCGCGCTGCGTTCGAAGACCTAATAATTTCCCGATGGGGTACTCCCCGCGTCTTAGTAACCGATAACGGAACGGAATTTGTTAATCAAGCGATCCGCGAATTAGCAACTACCTATAACATACACCATACAACTACTCCACCGTATCATCCACAAGCTAATCCCGTGGAACGAACCAATAGAGTCCTAAAAACCATGATAACTAATTACCTAGACAACGACCACAGAGATTGGGACCGACATTTAACAGATTTTCGATTCGCCTATAATACAGCGTATCATACTTCCCTCGGTACCTCTCCCGCTTTCTTAAATTTAGGTCGAGTACCAAAACCAATCAATTCCCTGCGTCAGAATCCCGACGATAATCCCGAAATTCTACTCCAACCTCCAGCCCAATGGGCAGAACGTATGAGACAATTAGAACATGTGCGAGACTGGGTGACCAGACAATTAGACCAAGCTCACACTCGACAAGCGCATTACTATAATCTGCGTAGACGCGATTTCACTTTTAATGTAGGCGATTTAGTATTAAGACGACAAAACGTGATGTCTTCCGCGACAAGACACGTCGCTGCTAAACTTGCACCCAAATTTTCCGGTCCTTACAGAATTTCCCGAATCCTATCCCCAGTAGTTTACGAACTTTACGACGTAGTGGGTGCACGCGTAGTTGGGAAAATACATATTAAAGACCTAAAACCATATCATGACAATAATCCCTGATTTAGGTCACCAGACACTAACACCAATCCCGATATCTAAGTCCCGAAATGGACGAAGAGTTCTCAGACGGGGAGGGTATCGAGATACCCAGAGGATGGGCTCGGATGGAGCGCCATGCCTCCTTGCTGCACTGGTTGCAACACACCACCGTCGATTTCTGGCGTGACCTAACCGCCGCCGCGGTCGAGGTACAAGAAGATCGTGAACGCGAACGTCTACAGTTCGTTCAGACTGCCGTTGTCTACGACTACCCTGAACCTCCGACGATGACCGACCAGTCGACACAGACGGAAATCGCCACCCGCGCTGTAGGAACGCAAGTCCGCGTCAGAAGTGTGACATTCGCTCCCGAACCTCCATCCCGACCTTCTGCCTCATCCGCACCTCAACCTTCCACCTCCTCAACTTCAACTACCTCAACCTCCTCCCAGACACCTCCTAGACGCGAACTCCTTAATCCCGATCCTAGCGTCTTTACCTTTAAACCAATATCCGCGAACCCTTTTACCTTTACCCCGGTATCCGTCAAACCTACCTCTCCTCCACCAGACCTAACTCCCTCGCCTCCACTAACCCCTACACCAGAGATCCCGACTCTAACTCCCGAATTGGACCAGCAACCCCGAGATCCTAACCGTCCACCCCCCGGAGCGTGTTGGAACTGCTGGGAAAAGGGACATCGTTCCAACCGATGTCCACTTCCTCCGGCACTCCATTGTTTTGGCTGCGGGTATCGCGGCGTTTTGAAATCCGGGTGCCACTATTGTGTGAGAGATTGGGCAGCCGATCGTAACATACGACTCGCTACAGGCGCAGCCCCAAACGGTCCGCGTCGCAATACGCCTTACGGGCATCTCCCGAGAAGGGCAAAGTAAAAAGCTCCAATCTCGTCCACAAACTTCTCACAATTTTGACTAACTAAATTCTATTTCGACCATCTAATTCAAAATTACCTTTAGACTAAAAATAAAATCTCATTCCGATCGTGGCGTAAAACAAAAAAAAAAAAGAAATAATAATCGTACGCTCTCTCCCGTAACTCATCCCGTCTCATTATAAATAATAAAAATTCCAAATTCACTTTAGACCTTTAACTCAAAATTTTCTTTTATTCGAGTCACTTTTGTCTACCAGCCTTCTGCTGTTTAAATCCTTAAGAGGATTAACCAAAATCTGCTATCATCAAGTCTCACCGAGTCAGTCTCTGTCTAGTCAAAACAAAGCGCTTCCAGACGTCACGTGTCCACGTGCTCTCCCGTTCCAATCCCGCTTCCGATCACAAAAACAAAAACAAAAACACTTCCTATCTAAAGTGACAGAAAATCGTCGAATTCAGTACCAATACCTTCTATCTGCTACCTAAAAACTATCTCTCCGTAAATTCCTTTCTTTTGATATCAAATCCGATTAACTTGTCTCACTACCTCAGGAAAAATGCGTAATTGTCTCTATAACTTCGCGTACAGCAAAAACTTTCGTAAATAATACCAGATCATTGACCTAGTCACGAGTGACCTCACATCCTACCTTACAGAACCTTACCTCTATCTAAAAAGCAAACTCGTGGTTTCCCGTAGAGTTGACGGCCATTTCGGCCTCCCCCAGGGGGGATGGTGTTGTGACGTGGTGTTAGGCAACCCGTCACGGGGTACTAGACCCAAAACAAAAACGGAGACACGTCAGGCGAATTAACCCAGGAAAAATGGCAAAACTATGATTAACTAGGTTAATTAGATTTAATTAACACACTCTGTATTCTTCCCTATCTATGAGCACGTCTGCACACCCAACCGCCGAGGGAATGAACTACCTTGGAGCAACAGCCAAGGTCACCAACCACCTTGGAATCACCGCTGAGGTTATCCTGGAGCCGAAGTTGCTGATCCTCGACAATCCTGAACCACCAACATCATCAAGCCACCAGGGTGTGACGAACTACCTAAAAACTACAACCAGTCCCGTACCAGAGAGAGACTCTCGACCTCCCGGAGGACAGTCGGCGTACAGGGATAAAGAAACATCCTCCCGTCGTCCTCTACCTGCAAACTAAATGCGATGGATGCCTAGGAGATGGCGTATAAGGTTGCGTATAAAAACGCCTTGTCAAGCCTCCCGTCCCGAAGCTTATCGACCAAGGTCGGACCATCTTCAACATCTACTTTCTTGGAAGCTGTAGAAACGTTCTTGGGAATTCTCCCGGAAAGAGTCCCGAAACAGACGTCCCGTTGTACATTATCTTCCTTCACGAGCGAGGCCTGACTGTGCCCAGCGTGACAACTACCAGAAGATGCACTTCACTGCTGTCTCAAAACCTATGGAGTCGACATCGATGGCGAAATTAGCGGACGAATCCCTTAAAGACTCTCCGCCTATTATTTTGTGGCGAGCGAGATCCCGCGGTAGATCCAGCGCCGGGGAAAACAATATACAACGACAGCCGGAAGAGGGGTAAGCAGAGCACGAGCCTGGGGTTCTCCCTCGGTCCCCCCCCACTCACACCGCTTGACCGTACAGAAGAATTGAGAGGTCAGGTGACGCAATTAGGCCAATCAGGATAACCGACGCACCCCTACGTCTTTCGAGGTGACGGAGCGAGGAGCTCGCCTCGATCTACTTGCCGATCATCGCCTCATCAGAGCAGACGTGTCTCCGAAGCTTCTCTCTTTTGCGTGTTACTGATTTTGCTAATTTCTAAGTTCATCTTCCCGTACCTTAAAACTTCCTTCGATATCTATACCTTTTCCTACCTTCCCGACGCTACGTACTATTATATACTTTCTTTTATCTTTTTGTTTTCCCGCTACGACGTAGGTCGTTCCCGCTACGGCGTAGGCCGTTCCCGGATAGGCGAGCGTCTTCCCGAAAAAACTTCCTTTCTATCTTCCTCTACCTCTATCTCTACCTTATCCCGTTAGTGTGTAAGTTATTGAGTATAAGTTATAGTGAATTTACCTAAAATAGTGTAAAACCGAACATCGGCGAAAACACCGATAAGGTAAGACCTGATTCTCTATGTAAATCACGAGCTTGCGAGACTTTTGATCAAATCTCTATCTTGGAGTATCGTATCTCTATCTTTATCTTTATCTTACCTTTCCCTGGATACGACTCTCTTTATCTTTTTGATTCTATGATTTGTCAAGAGTAATGTGAGTGATCTCGTGATTTGGCCAAACTAAGTCTTTGATTGCTAAGATTGGTATTATTTGATTTCTCTGGCTATCTCTTTTCTTTCTGCCTGCTTTCTTACCTCATTTCGAGATATGCTACGCTATTAATTGCTATGCTATACATTGCCTGCGCTTATGCTTTTGCTTTTGCTTATGTTTTCTATGCTATGATTCTGCCTAATACCTAATTGCCAAACCATTTTTCCTGGGTTATTATTGTTACTATTAGTCATAAATACGAGCAAGTAGCCGCGGAAGCGATAACCGCGTTAAAAACAAGTATCTAATATCTTTAATCGTTAGGTTAGTACGTAAATCTCCCTATTCTGAATTTGAAGACAAAATATCTAAAAATCTGGGACGTCTCCCGACTCCCGTGCTGCGAGGATTTCTTATCTTTGATTTTGCTTTATATAGTAGAGTATCGCTATGGGATACTGAATCATCGGATTCCTTTCTTTTGTATTATATAGAGTCTATCCCGCGCACACGTCTCTAGATGAAAATCTGAATTCCCGAATTTCTCTATCTTATTTCCTTACCTATTATCTGATATCTCAACCAAACAACTGTAAACTAAACTAAACTAAACAAGACTAAAATGAATGACCTCTTATCTTTTGACAACTGTGAAATTTTAATCATGGACTTCTAATTATTTGGAGAATATAATTTGTTAATTATCCTAACTGACTGATTTTCTATGTGTTGTTCCCACTCCACTCTATCATTACCTATACTGTCTAGCCGAGCTTAAGCCCGTCGATCTCTCCGGATCTCTCTTTTCCATTTCGCTGCCTAATTTCGAGTCTCTTTTTGAGTAAAAATTGATACAAGCGTATCTGGCGCCCAACATACCTTTTTCTCTTTCTTTATCTCTTGTCTATAAAGACCGGAGTGATCGCCGAAGATTGACTACGCTTAGGAGAAATTCTAACCGTTGCAGTACATACATATATACATACACACACACACACACACACACACACACACACACACACACAGACGTTCGTCCAAAAATGGTCTGAAATGAATAAATGATTCTCTGGACCTCGAAACGTGGACACCTGGTAACAACTCAACTTTGCATTTTTCGCTTGATTACAATAACTTTCTTTTTTAACTTCCCGTTTTTTGAAAAAAAAAAAATGGAAGTTATTGTAATCACCCCGAAAATGAAAAGTTGAGTTTTTACCAGATGGCCACATTTTTAAATCTAGAGAATCATTTCCGACTATATTTGGATGGACGTCTAGTGTGTATGTATGTATGTATGTATGTATGTGTGTGTGTATGTATGTACGTATGTGATCACTTTTTTGTCCGTTGATATCTCGAGAAAGAATCAACGGATTCTGGTGATTCTGGTCTCAATTGACGTGCTTTTCCGTCACTTAGAACTGATCAGATTTTGGATTTGATCGGTCGAGTGGTTTTCGAGTTATTTAAAATCAAAATTTTGAAAAAAACATTTCAATTGCCGATATCTCGAGAACCGATTTTGATGATCTTGGTCTTCATTGATAGCATTTGCTCCAACTTGAAAATGACTAAATTTTGAAATACATCAACGCAGTATTTTTTTTTCCTAAATAAATTTCTATTATTTCATCTCGAAATGAGTTGGGAAACGGGAAGTTCGAAGGCTGGCTTATGGTCAGCCCAAACCCGCTTGTTTTTTTTTTTTTTTTTTTTTTTCAAAAAATCGAGAAGTTAAAAATCACTGAACCCTATAATATATAAGGTATACATACATACATATACCTATATATACTTTATAGGAAGAGCGAATTCAATCGGCCAGGAGATATTGTACGTTCGTGTTCTTCCGTCAAAATGATATAAATCATGACATGCACGTTGAAAATATAATATGTCGGAAGGAATTGACCCTTCGGAGATCGTTCTCATTCGAACATTGACTGAATTTTTTCCGGATAAACAGAAAGCGAAAACCAGAAGATGAGAATTGAAAAAATTGGAGAATTTTGTTTTATTAAAAATGTTCTAACCCACCTGCTCTTTGTTCGTCCAAATCAATCTCATTTTCTTGAAAGAAAATCGTGTTTATAAATACGCCGCCGGCCATGCGACAAGATTTGTCATTTAGATCGCAATAAAAAAGTACGGATACGGCATCACCCACTTTGTATATAAATATTTCTGTTTATATTAATCAGATCAGCCCCTTAGAGCGGACGTTGTGAGATTTTATTGTTTCCTCGTGGACTTGATTACCTCGACGTGTCCGGTCCGAATAAGAAAATATCTTGGATCTGCATTTTGAAATCAAGTAGATATCGTAGGAATGGGCTTTGAAGGAAAGTATCCATAAGGAGGTATATCTGGGGATAGATTAATCATAATAATCTTAGATCAGGGATGATTATTACCAACTTTTTGTGTTGCTCACCTAATCTCCTCATATTCGCACCCCAAGATGTACCGCGTCTTTTATCATAGATACTAACTTGATACCCTATCGATACTGGCTTTCGGAGTACTTTTCTGAGATACTTTCTTTATCGAAATGCATTCCGCAGATACTCATTCTTGTACGAGACCGTAGAGGTAATAGTACTTCATTGTTCGGATGTACTTGGGGAATTCCATGAGATTTGACCATTCACCTTACGGATTTCGCTCGTGATTTTTTATATAATTGTTCCTACTTCGAAAAGCACTAATTTTTGTTTTAGATTTCTCGACTTAATTCGAAATTCCTAGAATTTTTGAAAACCGTCATATTGATCGACACAATTTAAAATTCTGAAAAAATTCTCTAAAATCAAGTGTCAATGTGAATATTTTTAAGCATATTATAGCCGGAGTGCGCAGATGTTTCCTTCTTACTGTTTCCAAGTTTTTTTCGGAAAAAAACGTTGAAAAACCCAGAAGCAGGAGTTATTTTACTATGAATGGTTGCAGAATAGTACATTTCGATACCGGTACGGAAGGGCTTTTTTGGCGAAACGAGAGGTTTACGGCCCGAGCCGAAGGCGAGGGCTGTAACGAGGTTCGCCAAAAAGCCCTTACGTACGAGTGCCGATCATTATTTTCCATCATGAGAGCCGAGAAATCGCGACGAAGTTGCGATTTTGAGGTTAGAATGAGGAAAACATTTTTATATGCCACACCGGATTTTTTAGACCCGAAGCAATTTTGTTTCAATAAACAAAAAATTTTCGAATAAAAAATTTTTTTTTCCTCATTCTAACCTCAAATTCGGAACTTCGTCGCGATTTCTCGGCTCTCATGATGAAAAATAATGACCGGCACTCGTACGTAAGGGCTTTTTGGCGAACCTCGTTACAGCCCTCGCCTTCGGCTCGGGCCGTAAACCTCTCGTTTCGCCAAAAAAACCCTTCCGTACCGGTATCGAAATGTACTATTTTTCAATCCAAAAACTTCTCGCGAAAATTCTGAAAATTCTTTCGAAAAATCCGGTGTGACATTTGGAAATATTTCAGTAGCCATCCGCAGTAGATTGACTCCCGGTGCTGATTTTTCGAATGTTTTTTTTTTCGGACAAAGCTTGAAAACAGTAAGAAGGAAACATCTGGCTACTTCGGCTATATTTGAAAATTTTTATACTTGACACTCGATTTTAGAGAATTTTTTCAGAATTTTAAATCGTGTCGATCAATATGACGGTTTTCAAAAATTTTAGAAATTTCGAATCAAGTTGCAAAAATCTAAAAAAAAATTAGTGCTTTTCGGATCAGAAACAATCGCGTATAAAAAATAACGAGCGAAATCCGTGAGGTGAAGGGTCAAACCCAATTCGAAACGGCATGGAATTCCCCACTTATATCACCAAAGAGATATTTTCAATGCATTCGCTATGCGTAACAATGTCTCCAGCCGCTATGACATACAAAGTTCAATGGTAGAGTGACAAGGCAAAACGCAAGGTACAGAGTATCTGTGACTCCCGTAAATATCGGTTGCGTTGTCGGTTGGCTCTTACCATCGCAGAGACGTTACTTTCAGGTCGGTACTGCGCTGTAAATTCAGACTGCAGTAGGAAGTTTTTACCGACCTGCGGGGCGCAGTTCCGTCAAAATAGCCAGAATTACTCAGAGGGCGCTAGCTCGCTACGGCTTTGGGCTGGCACACCAAACCCCATAAGGATAGCCGTCTTTATATTCTTCAGTCAACGTCTTAACCAGTAATATAGGGCTAGCGAACGGGGAGCTGCTTTCGCGTATAATATTGGCGTCCAAGAGGTCGCGGATCCGTTCTTCAACCGTCTGTCGTTCTGATGGCGACAGCCTGTAAGGGCGTCTCTGAACAATCTTATGTGGGTCTATAAGGTCGATGCGGATCTCGCCGGTCTTGACGCGACTCATCGGGTTACCATCCGTAAAATGTTCCGAGTAACGCGATAAAATTTCGAGCAGCGCCTCTTTGTCTGCTCCTGTTACGTCAGTATCTATTCGGGAGGAATCGGGTCCGTGATCAGCTTTGCAACACAGATTAGTACGATTGCTTCTGGTGAACAACAAACCACGCGGGCTCATTTCTACCGACACGTCCATAGCGAGGACGTCACGACCTAACAGAACGGGCTCGACCAGGCAGTCATTCGGCACGATATGAAATAGAATTTCGAGAGTTAGACCTTGAAGCGAAACTGAAGTCAATATTTGGGCCACGCACTTGATGTCGCCTTTACCGATACCCACTAAGGTGACCCGGTCGCGAAAATTGGTACCGTGAAGATCCGCCGCCGAACTCTTTTTGACTAACGAGCACTCGGAGCCCGAGTCAAAAATGAAAAGGACGGATTTACCTGAGACGTCCAGGCTACCTTGCGCAATCCTTTTGTTACAAACGTTGACCTCCTTCTTGGTGGCCTTCTCCTGACGTTCTTTACTTTCGGGGCAGGCACCGGCGAAGTGCCCGGCTTTTCCACACGCAAAGCAAGTCACGGGGCGCTTTTCGTCTTGACGAGTTGACGACTTTGGTCTGTTCTGCGATGTCGAAGTTTCGCTGCGGTTTCTCGAACAGTTGAAAGACTTGTGACCCACCTGTCCACAACGATGGCACGATCCGCGGAATGACGCCGAAGTAGATCCACTGAAGCGGGGGCGTTTATTATCGTCGCGGGTCGCCGAATCATCGTGGCACCTCTTCAGCGAAATTCCTCTCAAGATACGGCAAAGCTGAGCGCGTGACGTAATTCCATGAGCATTCAGCTCGCGGCGTATCGTCTGGTCGCACTGGGATAAAACAGATACGGTGAAGCCCGCGACCACTTCTTCGGACATCTCGACGGTCGGTATTGTCTCAATCAGCCCCCAAAGTCGCATGGCGGACTCGAGGGCGGTTTCTTTTGAACCCGACCGGAATCTTATGACGCGGTCAAAATAGTCCTGCGTCATCATGGGCTTTGAAAACTTTGCAATCAAAAGTTCCTTGGCATCCTGCCAGGTGAACCGCCGGCCTTCAATTTAGTCAGGGCAGAAGCTGCTCGTCCTCGCAGAGCATGTGTAAGGGCTACGAGCAAATCGACGCCTTTTAGACCCTTATCCTTGATAATGATCTCGCTGATTTTGCACCATCCTTCGATATCGGCATCCGAATCATCGGGATCGAAACGCACGAGGTTCAGCGGAATGGTATTGGTCGACCCGGTCGTGATACTCCTCATCAGGTGAGAGAAGAAAGCTTCCATACCGCTCGGGGTTGTCACATTTGGTTCGGAACGCCCAATGGGAGTTTCATCTCTCGACGTCCCCGGACGACCGAGATTCGACTCGCCGATCTCATCGTCGTGTCCAGGAATCCCACTTCTGATGTCGGGGAGAGACCGAGGATCGTCCGCTCTGGACCCGGAGGCCATCGTGGACGCGGTAGGATGCGGAAGATGAACTGACACTCGCGTATGATTTCAGAAGTTTATTACACACACGTAGCGTTATCAATAACAGGCGAGGACAGGACGCGAGCGAGTCGTTAGAAGTACCTTCGGGCGTTGCTCGCTTAAGACTGATTTTCTGAGCCCCGGTCTTCTAACGCTTCGCTAGAGCGATAACAGGAGCTTATCCCCGCTCTCGTCTCTGCCTTACAACTCAAACTTTGTAAACGAAAATGAAAACGATGCGGTATCCGCTCCGTGTCATGTGATGGTGCTCGGGAAGGCGACCGTTGTCCATTGCGCCGTCAACTATTTGTAAATATTATTATGCAGAATCAATCTTTTGAGGACCTTCAACATACTTGATTTTTTTCAAATTTTTTTACCATCGAGAAGTATTGAAAATTTTCTCTGAAACTCACGTTTGGCGGTACTGTACCGGAAGAACCACCTTAAATGACCATACTTATATTACTGTTACTGTGTGTTGAATCTATAGACTGAATCCAAATGAAATCATGCAGGCCAGCGGACGTGATGTTCCAGAATCGTTCGGCGTTGAAATATGTTATTCCCCATACAGAATGAGCGGATACGTATGTCATAGTTTACCCCGAAAAAATTATCCCAGCCCGATATCGATTTTTTAAGATTTACAACCGATAACCGTTTTTCGCCGATTTGAGGCACTAAATATTTGAAAAACAGCCGCCAAATCCGTAATTCTTGAGCTTTTTCGACGATTCTTGATTCATGCGATCCGAAATTTTGTACTCTGTCGAGTCTAGGCACACGCTAGTCTCACTCTAGGGCACGCATTTGACTTTAAAAATCCCGCCGTCATTGACTAAGAACAAAACTGGCACAAAAGACTAATCAAAGAAATGGTCCACATCACTACTAATAACACTGTCAATAAACGAACGGATATACAAAATCTAAGTCACCTGTATTGAGAAATCATAAACAAATCGAAGTCAAATTAAACTAACATCTGACCAAACCTTCGATTATCGAAATCAGCCATTTGCATATTGATCGGTCACATCGATCTTGAACTGAATATATCACTTCCTCCATGACCGCCATGCGCCATAGATCGTAAGAGTAGGACAGTCAAATAATAGAGTAAGTAACAGCTATTAACCTAGTATAGATTAAAATCAATCAATAATATACAATATCAACATTATAACCTAAATATAACTTATGCTTTATAAGAAAATGTTCTATAAACCAATTTGGGAGGTTGTCCCTACAAACATAACCTCACTGAACGTGGCAAATCCACACCTATTCCAACAAATAGATGTGTAATAACGTATTCTTTAAATAAATGTAGCCTGAAGATGGCTGGCTGGGCCCAGCCGAAACGTCGCATCAAAAAACCGACAAGAGTCTAATTATTCTCCATGACCTTCTCCGACGAATCTTCCATACATATGAGCTCTCGGGTCACGAATCATCACTAAGTACTCTGTCGAGGGTAACAAAAAAATCCCGAAAATTTTGAAAATTGCTGAAAATATCGACGTTTTTTGGAAAATATAAAAACTCACTTTTCTCAAAAATGCCATTTTTTTTTCTCTCAAAATTTAGTACGTTCTTCGGGGTGACATGGACCACTTACCCTATTAATGGCAACTGGTATATTTTCCTGCTTTTCGAGTAATTGAATATTTTATACTTTGAATTCCTGGACGGCCGCATTTCCACTGTTTCCATATGCTATATTACTTGTGGGCTTTGGTTTTTCGAGGAAAAGAAGCCTTTTAAAAGGAAAATAAAGTAGAAATGTGATTTGTTCGATAAAATCATTCATTTTCCCACAGATGCTTGTTTGAAATTGAATAATTTGATGAACTACATACATGGAATTTTCCTCCGTGAAACTTTCACGAAGGAAAAGTATACCTTTCTTTCGGTACGTCTTTACTTCTGTTCGCCTCAATCTTACAATTATTCGTCCATGGTCGAAACAGAATTTTTTTTAATTCAAACGTGTGCGTTACATGGACGAAAAACTTGATTTCGTCGTAGCATACGTATTCGGCTGGAGTGAAAAACGTCAAATCCCGCGGATCGTATTGTAATAACGCGGGAAAGTTGCGTCTTGGCATCACTGAAAAGTGTGTCGGAAGAAAAAATTTACAATCGATATCTTCTGTTTCGGCAAACGCCTCAAAGTTTTGAATTTTTTAACACGGGGTCTAAATGGAGAATAAACCCGAAAAGACCAGTAAGCAGTAAGCTAAAAAATTAATAAAAAATAACCAAGTGCGCCGATTCCGGTCTCCGTGCGCTTATTCGAAGCGGAAAGAATGTAGCTTCCGTTCGCCGTGTTGAACTTTAGAATATCTGTTTTAGTTTTGGAGATACGAGCATTTAAAGAATGACTTATTTCGGAAATACAAGGGTCTGAAATATGAGTTTTTCATCGGGAACCTTCCAACTTGATTCATTTTTTTGATGTTCCAAAAAACGTCACCATGGACCGAATAATTGTAGGATTGAGGCGAACAGAAGTGAAGATGTACCGAAGGAAAGGTACGTTTCCTTCGTGAAAGGCTATTGCCGGATAAGAATGGTAATTTGGCCCACAAAACCTTTTGGGCTATTCATGATTCTAATATGTCGTTACAGTAAAAAAAAAGTGCTCGACACGAATTTTGACCCCCTCCCCCCTCCTGATGCATTTACAACCCTCAAAACCCAATTTTTTGTCTTTATTTCATAACTCATCGTCAAGTCGACGAATCCTTATGAAAAAAATACAGTGTATAGTGTAAGTAGAGTTCTTTCAACTCGATTTTTTCAGATTTTTTTCATTACCCCTCCCCCTTCAAAAAAATTTTTGAACTATTCAAAAATTTTTTTCTCGACAACTAGGACAGAGGCACTCGTTAAATTCACACTTTTAGTTTGCGTTGATTCAAAAAATACGCTGTATTTTTTTTCAAATTTTACAAATTGGTGGAACACACTGAAAATCACGAAAAACCGTTATTTTCGTCGTTCCCGGCTGTTGACATGTACTTTGTTCTAATTTGCAGAACGAAGAACAATTTTTTCAATTGAAAAAACATTGACTCCAGTAATACTTCCTACCTAATATGATACTTACGCGGTGTATATACGGGGCATTCCACGTCAGGCGGGCCACTTTTTCAGTTGTATTTTTTGAAGTTCATGAAAATTTTTTGCTGTCTTCAGAAGGTCCAAAAAAACATGTTCTGAACAGTTTTCAACGTCAAAACTCAAAATTTCAGAAAGCTACGCTTTATTTTTCGGAATCGGCGATTTTCCACGTTTTTTGTTCTTAAATAATTCTGTCGCAATGGAACGGGAGTGAAAAAATCGGTGGATACATGTATTCTCAAGGATTTTTTCCGTACTTTCGTTTAAAAATATCGATTTCATTCCAAACAAAGCGCAACATCGTGAAAACGCGGTTTCAAAATTTCAATCACACTTTTTTCAAAAATCGATGTGATTTAAAAATTTTGAAAATTCCGAAAAAAACGTCTAATTTCTTCAAGTTTATTCCCCTGAATGGGAATCATGAGTTTCGCATGGGTTCTCCGTGAAAATCTCGTTTTTATTCCACTCCGTCATGAAAAGTCACCGGACCGTTATTCGATTGAACTCCGGAAACCTATTTTCCTTCGAAGGAATGTCATTGAGGACGTTTATTATCATCGAGAATTCTATCACTTGTCGATTTAAATTTTGTTTGTTTTATTTTTCATTTTTTTTTTTTCAGTTTATATTTCGCGTTACTGACGCCATAAGGTCGTAAGCGCCAGAAAAAAACTTTTTTTTGGCGGATGTGCCCACAAGATGGTATATTTGTCACGTACCGACGTGGATTCCAAGATCCAGTCGGAGGTAACGTGTCTACAGATCTGATATATAACCGATCTCCGAGCGGCTGAAGATCGGTCTCTCGGTGGGTTGTCCTTGATCGAAGTGCAAAAGCACACCTGCAATGCTAGAACAATACTATCCCAGGGATTGAGGGTGGTATTGATATAGAAAAAGAACGATGAAACTCAATTAGGTGTGATAATGAGAGTTTAATTGTGTGATTTGGAGAGAATAAAGATAAATGATAACACTCGATGGTAGAATTAAAGAAGGTTACAGGTATGATACGTCTAAAGAATAATTGAATAATGGGATTACATATAGGATTGGTGATAGATGGAAGGAGGTGAGCCGAGGAGCGGGCCACCGGGGAAGGAGTGCGGGTGGCTTTTGGAACCTACCACCGAACCACCGAGCTGCTGTCGACCTGAGTCCCCGCCTCGCTATCGGAGAGATCCGCTACTAGGCCGAAGCTTGGCCAACAAAGGTTCCGTAGAGGTGCTCGCCGTTGGGGTATCCTCCGAACTAGGGCGAAAGGTCTTCCGTGAGCTGGGTAGATACGGCTAGGGTGCACCACACACGTTCTCCCCGGCAAAGAGCACGTTGATCTTTCGCTCCTCAAATTTGGAAATCGACTGGTTAGCGGCGGCGTTCGGTCTTTCATTATGGCTCGGTTTTTCGGTGGCGTGATGTTTGTAAATTGCTAACTTGCACTCCTTCGTAGGGTTATTGTGCTCCTAGGCTCAGCTGTTCTTGTGTCCGAGTGAATGACCGAGAGGGAATGCGCTTAGCTAAGCGGGTGGTGCGAGGCACGAGCAACGCGAGTTTAGGGCCGTATGTAACATATTGCGTGAAAAAAAATGTCGGCACTAAGGAATCGGAATTTTTTTTCGCGCTTACGACCTCATGTATGGCATTAGTAACACGAAATATAAATTGAAAAAAATAAAAATTAAAATGAAAAATGAAACCAAAAAACTAAAAAATCGACTAGTGATGTAATTCTCGATAATAATAACCGTCCTCAATGACATTCCTTCGAAGAAAAATATGTTTCCGGAGTTTAATCGAATAAAGGTCCCGTGACTTTTCATGACGGAGCGGAATAAAAACGAGATTTTCACGGAGAACCCATGCGAAACTCATGATTCCCATTCAGGGGAATAAACTTGAAGAAATTAGACGTTTTTTTCGGAATTTTCAAAATTTTTAAATCACATCGATTTTTGAAAAAAGTGTGATTGAAATTTTGAAACCGCGTTTTCACGATGTTGCGCTTTGTTTGGAATGAAATCGATATTTTTAAACGAAAGTACGGAAAAAATCCTTGAGAATACATGTATCCACCGATTTTTTCACTCCCGTTCCATTGCGACAGAATTATTTAAGAACAAAAAACGTGGAAAATCGCCGATTCCGAAAAATAAAGCGTAGCTTTCTGAAATTTTGAGTTTTGACGTTGAAAACTGTTCAGAACATGTTTTTTTGGACCTTCTGAAGACAGCAAAAAATTTTCATGAACTTCAAAAAATACAACTGAAAAAGTGGCCCGCCTGACGTGGAATGCCCCGTATATACACCGCGTAAGTATCATATTAGGTAGGAAGTATTACTGGAGTCAATGTTTTTTCAATTGAAAAAATTGTTCTTCGTTCTGCAAATTAGAACAAAGTACATGTCAACAGCCGGGAACGACGAAAATAACGGTTTTTCGTGATTTTCAGTGTGTTCCACCAATTTGTAAAATTTGAAAAAAAATACAGCGTATTTTTTGAATCAACGCAAACTAAAAGTGTGAATTTAACGAGTGCCTCTGTCCTAGTTGTCGAGAAAAAAATTTTTGAATAGTTCAAAAATTTTTTTGAAGGGGGAGGGGTAATGAAAAAAATCTGAAAAAATCGAGTTGAAAGAACTCTACTTACACTATACACTGTATTTTTTTCATAAGGATTCGTCGACTTGACGATGAGTTATGAAATAAAGACAAAAAATTGGGTTTTGAGGGTTGTAAATGCATCAGGAGGGGGGAGGGGGTCAAAATTCGTGTCGAGCACTTTTTTTTTACTGTAACGACATATTAGAATCATGAATAGCCCAAAAGGTTTTGTGGGCCAAATTACCATTCTTATCCGGCAATAGCCTTTCACGAAGGAAACGTACCTTTCCTTCGGTACATCTTCACTTCTGTTCGCCTCAATCCTACAATTATTCGGTCCATGGTGACGTTTTTCGGAACATCAAAAAAATGAATCAAGTTGGAAGGTTCCCGATGAAAAACTCATATTTCAGACCCTTGTATTTCCGAAATAAGTCATTCTTTAAATGCTCGTATCTCCAAAACTAAAACAGATATTCTAAAGTTCAACACGGCGAACGGAAGCTACATTCTTTCCGCTTCGAATAAGCGCACGGAGACCGGAATCGGCGCACTTGGTTATTTTTTATTAATTTTTTAGCTTACTGCTTACTGGCCTTTTCGGGTTTATTCTCCATTTAGACCCCGTGTTAAAAAATTCAAAACTTTGAGGCGTTTGCCGAAACAGAAGATATCGATTGTAAATTTTTTCTTCCGACACACTTTTCAGTGATGCCAAGACGCAACTTTCCCGCGTTATTACAATACGATCCGCGGGATTTGACGTTTTTCACTCCAGCCGAATACGTATGCTACGACGAAATCAAGTTTTTCGTCCATGTAACGCACACGTTTGAATTAAAAAAAATTCTGTTTCGACCATGGACGAATAATTGTAAGATTGAGGCGAACAGAAGTAAAGACGTACCGAAAGAAAGGTATACTTTTCCTTCGTGAAAGTTTCACGGAGGAAAATTCCATGTATGTAGTTCATCAAATTATTCAATTTCAAACAAGCATCTGTGGGAAAATGAATGATTTTATCGAACAAATCACATTTCTACTTTATTTTCCTTTTAAAAGGCTTCTTTTCCTCGAAAAACCAAAGCCCACAAGTAATATAGCATATGGAAACAGTGGAAATGCGGCCGTCCAGGAATTCAAAGTATAAAATATTCAATTACTCGAAAAGCAGGAAAATATACCAGTTGCCATTGATAGGGTAAGTAGTCCATGTCACCCCGAAGAACATACTGAATTTTGAGAGAAAAAAAATTGCATTTTTGAGAAAAGTGAGTTTTTATATTTTCCAAAAAACGTCGATATTTTCCGCAATTTTCAAAATTTTTGGGGATTTTTTTGTTTCCCTCGTCAGAGTACGAAATTTCGGATCACATGAAACAAGAATCGTCGAAAAAGCTCAAGAAATCCAGATTTGGCGGCTGTTTTTCAAATATTTTGTGCCTTGAATCGGCGAAAAACGTTTTTCGGTTGTAAATCTTAAAAAATCGATATCGGGCTGGAATAATTTTTTCGGGGTAAACTATGACATACGTATCCGCATGTCGTCCGCTGGCCTGCATGATTTCATTTGGATTCAGTCTGTACCGTATTGGGTCAAACCCTGTGTTTCCGAACTTTCAAAGCATTGATTGACGTCACCACTTTTTTTGACTTTCTGTGACGCACGTCCATACTACTACTAGTATAGTCTTATTTTACTGTGAGGGATATATCTGAAATTTTGACGTGCGTTGAACAGCTGACCGAGCGTGTTTCGGGTCTGGGTATGACATACAACCATTTATTTGGTTTCGAAGCTGTACCCATATGATCATGAAACTTTCATCAATTAGTTGGTAAGCCCAAATCGTATTCGATTTGTTGAAGAAAATATAAACATCACGCGCAATGTTTTTCAAGTTCTGATCTATTACGGCTTCATTTTTAGTCAACTGGTGTATTGTGTCGTTGAAATTTTGAATTGTCGATGATACGACTGTTGTTTGTTCCTTAATGAGTTCTAGCGTTTTCCTCTCTCCTGTCGTCAATTTCTGAATTTCTGCGTCAAATTTTTCACCGTCGGCGCTATCAACCAAGCCAAAAACCTCCTTAAATACGTGTCCGATGCCGTTGAACAAACCTCTTTTGAACCTTCTATTGTTTGTCTCCTTCTCATCGTAAAGGCCAAGTAAGTCTTGTAAGTCAGTCTGTTTATCTTGCAGTCCACCGATTATGCTATCAAGAGACCCCAAGTATTTTCTACACGTTAACATTCTATTATCCGTTTGACATGAAACCTTAATCCTATCCGCTAGAGTCGAGATGCGTTGAATTTGTTGAAAGAAATCATTTAGATCAAGGAACGTTATTATTCGCCACTCTGTGGGGTACAACTTGACGGTTCCAATCTGTTCGTAGTGAAGTCCGGCTGTATTTTCGTACGGCTCATTCCTGTAGTCGTCAACTCCCCACACCAAGGGTCTGTAATCAATAGGTTTTTTTTTTTTTTTTTTTTTTTTTTTTTTTTTACGAGTCATCTTTGTGATATAACTTTAACCTATTTGCGTGCACTATTTTATCCTTCCCTTCAATTTTGACCCTGAAATTTACTTCATTGATTTGATCAGTAATGGGATATGGTCCCAGAAATTTGGGATCCAGCGGCAGCGGCCCCGCGGTTTCATTAGTTAAAAGTACTAAATCTCCTATTTCAAAATTTTGTGGTCGTATAACCTGGTCATACGAGGCCTTGGACCTCTCTTTGGATTCGTGCGCATTTTGTCTCGCGAGAATTTGGCTGTTTGTCAATTTTTCGGAAAGTCGCTGTGCGTATTCTTTATATGTTTCGTCTTTGGGTTCGTGTGGTACACTACAAGGTATCCTAGCTGCTTGTCCGAATAAAAGTTCATAAGGTGTCATCTTAGTAATCGTATGGGGTGTGGTATTGTACGCGAGGACATACATTGAGAGCGTCTCATCCCAGTCCTCTATAGTCGACATACATCTAAGGTAATCTTTTAACGTCCCGTGGCTGCGTACTAATGCGCCGTTGGTCTGCGGATGATAAGCTGTACTGTTCAACTTCTTTATTTTCAATACCTTTGTGACCTGAGTGAATAGGTCACTCATGAAATTAGTGCCTTGGTCTGTGAGGATAGCTTGTGGTACTCCATAATTGGATATCAAATTTCATATGAAGGCTTCCGCGGTGTGTTCGGCGGTTGCTGCTCGAAGTGGGTAAGCTTGGCAAAACTTTGTTAAATCGTCCTGCAGTGTAAGTATGTAAGTATGTCCAGATTTGGTAGTCGGAAGAGGTCCGACTATGTCTAAGAAAATTTTCTCGAACGGCTTGCTGCTACTAGTTGTAATTTTCATTGGCATTTTAGTTTTCGGTCGATCAGTTTTACTTTTTTGGCAGGTAGCACAATTACGGATATATGTTTTCACGTCAATCTTCATTGAGTCCCAATGATACCTTTCTTTCAGTCGCGCTATAGTACGGTTGATACCTTGATGTCCGCCGGAAGGACTGTTATGGAATTCTTTAATAACGTCTTGGATTTGATTTTGATTAAGTCCAGTCTTTATATTTGTACAAATGGTTATTTTGATACCTGATCCCTTGAAAATGAATCGTAACATGGTCCGAACCTTGTGCCATTTTAATTTGTCAAGGCCGCAGCCTATTCTGGGAATGGACACTGTTATCATGTCTCTATAATCTCTAGTAACTGAGATTTCATTTTTTCAAATGAAACACATCGACCTTTTTATGAAATACGATAAAAATTCCAATCGAATCGAATGTGACAAAATTTTGGAGCACTTTTACAAGATGGAGATTTCATAACTACGAAAGACGAATTAGGAAAATGAGTTATTACAAATGATTTTGCCGCATGAAAATGAACAAAAGCGTTTCGTCTAAGATTGGAGCAAAATTATTTTCAGATTAGGACGAAACGAATATATTTTCATACATGAGATGATACCTATGATGATGAATATTTCATCAATTCAATCATCAATTCAGAGTCATCCGTCGAATGACAAAAAATTAGCCTCCTAATATTCAGAAAAATATACTGAGTTCGATGGGCACTGATGTTCTTAAACTGCAGGCGTCAGAACATTTGGAGACCATTGAAAATTCGAAATATAAAATAAATCAACACTTGAATAAAAATTGGAAAAAATGTCGCGTGAAATTTTTAACGAGTCTGGTTCACAGGCTGTACGGGTTTGCATGGAACTCCCCATCTAATTATATAATTTTATAGTGAAAAAATTTACGTACTCATGACATCTTTCATGGGCAGGAGGTAGGCCACTCTAAACCGGTACATTTGTATTCAATTGTATTGAGTGATGAGCGTCCATTGAATATTGATCACGTTTATTCACTTGTAAACTACAATAAATCAGCTACGATTTTCCAAAGAAAAAATCCAAAAATTATTAACAAATGAGCAAATATCAGTTTTCGATTTCACGGCGCTTCAAAATGATAAAAAATCCGTCATTTTCGATTGATCTCATTCGACGTGGGCTTGTTTCCTTCATAAAACTAATACGCACAATTTGACTGTAACAAAATAATTTTTTCATCATGGTCAGCCAAATATTGCTATTTATTCCCGACTCAACCGTAAAGACCACTTTTTTGACCTAAAAAGCGGGACAAAAGTGGGACTTGATTCCCTGCTTTACTTTCTGTCCCGCAAATTCACTTTTTTCCCGCATTTAGGGGGGAAAAGTGAATTTGCGGGATGTAAAGTAGATTTGCGGGACATAAAGTAAATTTGCGGGACATAAAGTATATTTGCGGGACGTAAAGTAAGATTTGCGGGACATAAAGTAGATTTGCGGGACATAAAGTAGATTTGCGGGACATAAAGTAGATTTTGCGGGACATTAAGTAGATTTGCGGGACATAAAGTACTTTATGTCCCGCAAATTTATGATTTCTCAAAATTATTTTCAAAAATTTTTCTTTTTTAATTTATAAATTTTTATTTTTTTTAGTTTTAATCTGTTTTATCTTTGGTCTTGACTATTTGAGGGACTTGATTCCCTGCTTTACTTTCTGTCCCGCAAATTGACTTTTTTCCCGCATTTAGGGGGGAAAAGTGAATTTGCGGGATGTAAAGTAGATTTGCGGGACATAAAGTAAATTTGCGGGACATAAAGTAGATTTGCGGGACGTAAAGTAAGATTTGCGGGACATAAAGTAGATTTGCGGGACATAAAGTAGATTTGCGGGACATAAAGTAGATTTTGCGGGACATAAAGTACTTTATGTCCCGCAAATTTATGATTTCTCAAAATTATTTTCAAAAATTTTTCTTCTTTAATTTATAAATTTTTTATTTTTTTTATTTTTAATCTGTTTTATCTTTGGTCTTGACTATTTCCTTTCCATATTATTATAAATTTCCAATGAGTTTCAGTCTCCAGACTTATGCGCCGCGGGAAATCTGGAACACTTCGCTTTTTTGCATGGGTCCCACTCTTTAGGTCAAAAAAGTGGCCACGGTTGAGTCGGAAATGAAGTCCTATATGCAACACGGGAATAAAGCAGATCATTCCCTCAGGCTTACTGCCCTCGCGGAAATTCCCTCGGGTGATTCCTGCCCTCGCTTCGCTCGGGCAGTAAACCCACCCTCGGGAATTCCGTTCAGGCAGTAAACTTACCTTCGGGAATAATCTTCCGCTTTATTCCCTTGTTGCATAATGTACCATTATTGCTCACAATTTACATTGCTACAATCTCATAAACGTAATTACTTGAGGATTAAATGTTTGCAAAAAAAATTTGTTACTATCAAGTTGTGCGTATGAGTTCTCTGGACATAACAAGATTAAATAGTATAAAATCGATGGTAAATTACAGATTTTTTATGATTTCAAAGCGCCGTAAAACGAAACACTGATATTTGCTCATTTGTTCATGATTTTTCCAGTTTTTTTTCAGAAAAATTGCAGGTGATTCATCATAGTTTACGAGTAAATAAAAGTGATGAATATTCAATGTACGCTTATCACTCGATGCAATATTCGAATGTACCGATTTAGAGTAGCCAACCTCCTGAAACTTACCCTTTTTAGTTGAGATGTAAAACTAAAATTTAGTAACGATTTGTTGTAGTATTTATCTACAGTGTTTTTCGTGGCGAGCTAGTCGAAATTCGAGAATGATTTCTTCGCAATCCACTCTAAGCTATTAGTGACTCGCCATTTGACATGCATGACGATCTGCTGCAGGAAATGCCTAATAGCCCGCTTCAAGCATTACAGCGAAATATGGATGGTTGTCCATAATTGATAGCTGATGTGGTTATTCAGTGCATTTACGTAAATTGGGTATTTCCGTCTGTTCACACTAGACAGCAGCGAAGCACAACGCTGCACAGCGAAGCACGCCACCGCAAAAAAATACTCTTGCCCTGGTATTCGGCAATTTTCGCGGTGCTGCACTGCGCTTCGCCGTGCTTCGCTGCCGTATGGTGTGAACACCTACGTAAGATAACACAACAAAATTAAAATCCGCTGCGGTGCACCGCGCGGTGCGGTGCTTCGCCGTGCTCCGATCGGCGTCAACCTTTAAACTCTGATGTGGAACCCGCGAAGAAGTCGAGACACGTGACAGTCAGTCGGGCTCGATTGCGTACGCCTGATTCTGACAGCTCGGATGACGGTGGCAACGCAACGCGTGGCCTGCTGCCTACGCCGCCGCCTTCATCCCCGCCCTGTACACCGTCAGGTGTTGATGTACCACCACGGCGTCCAACTCCACATCAATTAGCGGCCATGATCGCTCCAACTTCGAGTAAAGCGGCGGGGAGCCAGGGACAACCAAACAAGCGACATCAAAATATCACTTCGCAATCAGCCACCAATATGACTCCTACTTCAAGTCGAGCGGCGAGGAGCCAGGGACAACTGGAATGTTCGTGCCTGACATGTCCTCAGCATCAGAGCAATCACCTTTTCGGTACCATAACTATATACTGCAGCCCACATATAATTACTCTGAACAGGACCAACGTCCTGACAAACGTAGATAATTTGAAAATATCCATGCCCCTGTAAAGTATTCATTGAACCAACAATGTTTTCACAGCTGTGGGTTATGAAAATGTGATGCAAGGCGTGGGATACCTGAAAATGCATGTGTGGCAATTGACAACGGATCTCACTAAGCTGACGAAAGCGTTGAAGGGTGTGGACCTGGCGCAGAGCCGAGTGCCCGCCGTCAACCCAGCACACGCGATGTTTAAAGCGTTGCAATTTCTTTTGCGCGAAGAAGACGAGTTGGAGCGGGTTGTCGAGGAATATCTTGGAAACGACGAACATTTTGCAACTGCGGTAACGTCGATAATCTTAGCCATAATTATTACGTACTCAATCAGATTTAGAGAATGAAATTGCAATTCGAGTTTGTTTGACGTATGCCACATAATTTTATAATTGATCCTAATGACACAATATGCGTGTTTCTGCACAACAGGTGGAAGAATTATTGAAAGTAGGCGGCAGCGGCCCCTATGACTTTATCAAAAGATGTATGCATCTTTTGTTAGAGAACGAACTAGCTTCGAAGTACAGCTGGCGTGGCGCTAAAAAGAAAAATGTTTTCGGGCAGCTAAAAATGGCTGATCTGTTGATACGTAAGTTTTAAATATATATGAGCGGGTCCATGTCATTTCACTCGAAAAAAAACACTCAAATCGCGGATCTTTGCGCTCTTCGAGGAATCTTTAGTACTATAGAAAAAAAAATAGAAGTTCACGGATTTCGAAAAATTTTCAAAAATGGCGGAGTTACGGGTGTTTGAATTTTTTTGCACTGCTTGGTTCGAAAATTTATATCTCCGAAACCATTAATTGCAGCTGAATGATCTTGGACTCATTTCATTCACAAAAGAAAGAGCTACTGTTAAAAAAATATGTTTGAGGAAAAAATGAATTTCTTCAAGTTTTTTTCGTCATTTTTTTCCGAAATTCGGCCGCCATTCCCAAAGGGTACGGTAAATTTCATGGAGACAATTTTTTTTAGATAGCTGGATCCTTCCCCTTCAAATTCGTGAAAAAAAATTTATGGAGACCATACTAGGTCCGGAGAAAAAAATTAAAACGTCCGGACGTGCGTCGCCGCGCGTGCCGTTCCACGGTGGCGCTGCTCCGTTAGGCTCGCTGTTTCACGTAGCCGTTGAATTTCATTCAATGTTTCGCTATTTTCTAGGGCTATCCTCTCTTGGAAAATAGTTATTCAACTACTTTAGACTTCCAGAATACGTCTACTGGTTATTTTCACTTGGAATTATACTTGTTCCGAAAATTCCAGCACGGTTATTGTTAAGTTGAACACACCTGTGAGGCTGTGCTGCAATCAACGTTCTGGTTCTATTGCAATAGGTTTGTGCAATTTAATGACTGTGGCTCTTTTGTGATTCTCTCGTAACTTTGCACAGAGAGCTAGTAGTTATGCTCCGTGGAATGGAAATTATTGATTTCTGCAAAATTTCGGTGACTCTGAAAAGGGCCAATGTTTTGAGTGCAATTGCGCTCGATAGCGCTTATAGTTGGACACGCAAGTTGAATATTAATTTCTAACTTTTACATGATCAAAATTTTCTGATGCGGAAAATAATTTCGTTTTTATAAATCCATCAGAAATCGGAATGACTACATGTTATTCGAGAATGCCACGAACCATCAAAGCGTCATCGAATCGATTTTGTAAAATAGCTTCTTCTGCTGTATGTTCTGCAGCAGGCAAAAGATATGCTCCTGAAATAAGAGCATGCCCGATTATACAAATTCAGCGGTGTTCAAATAGGATCTGAATTGCCACTCAATTGCAAACTCGCCAGACAGTTTCATCTACCCCATCGCATGGCCCTTTGCATGTGATGTAGCCAAAAAAATGCCACTCAGCTTGACATCCGAACGGTTCAAAATAATGCGTTATGTTAATGAAATTCTTTTCATTTTCATACTGGGAAGCTGCTCCATCTGAGAAAAACTTCTTTTTTAATTGTAATTGAACCTTGAAACTTCTCCTTCATAAAGTCGATCAATTTTTTGTTTGTAATAAATCAACTGCGATCGTATTATGTTTCAGACACTATGGAATTATTACAAAACTAAAATGGTTTAATTCTCCCTCGCTGTGACTTTCATAATAAACTACGATTGGATGGGTCTCTAGTTGAACCCTTGAGTGGAATCTTGTACAATAAACGTATGATTGTCAGCGGAATCGCACACGACTAGAAATTCACCAACTTTCACGGTTTTTTTTATCTCGTGCCAATAACTGATTTGCTGCTTTGCAATGAAATCATGTGCTGGAAATTCATAACCGTGCTGGAATTTTCGGAACAGGTATAATTTTAAGCGAAAATAACCAGTAGGCGTATTCTGGAAGTCTAAAGTAGTTGAATAACTATTTTCCAAGAGAGGATAGCCCTAGAAAATAGCGAAACATTGAATGAAATTCAACGGCCACGTGAAACAGCGAGCCTGCCGGAGCAGCGCCACCGTGGAACGGCACGCGCGGCGACGCACGTCCGGACGTGTTAATTTTTTTCTCCGGACCTAGTATGGTCTCCATAATTTTTTTTCCACGAATTTGAAGGGGAAGGATCCAGCTATCTAAAAAAAATTGTCTCCATGAAATTTACCGTACCCTTTGGGAATGGCGGCCGAATTTCGGAAAAAAATGACGAAAAAAACTTAAAGAAATTCATTTTTTTCTCAAACATATTTTTTTAACAGTAGCTCTTTCTTTTGTGAATGAAATGAGTCCAAGATCATTCAGTTGCGATTAATAGTTTCGGAGATATGAATTTTCGAACCAAGCAGTGCAAAAAAATTCAAACACCCGTAACTCCGCCATTTTTGAAAATTTTTCGAAATCCGTGAACTTCTATTTTTTTTTTCTATAGTACTAAAGATTCCTCGAAGGGCGCAAAGATCCGCGATTTGAGTGTTTTTTTTCGAGTGAAATGACATGGACCCGCTCATATGGACTTACATCTCTTGCATATGGGTTAGACAATTTTGATAATGCTGCGTATATTCATGATTACAGGAGCGGCTCGAGCAAGTAATCCCGCATACACAAGTAAAGAATGCGAAGAAGCGATCAAGAAATGGCTATGAAGAGCGAAGGAGAGGAGTGATCTGGAAAAGAAAAAGCAAAACGCTGCCGCTAAGCGACAACCGCCGTTAAATCGGGCTCGCAAAGTTGAGTTAGAGCTCTCTGTCGAGTGTCGATAAGTACTCTAAACTAAGTCAAAAAGACTTCTTATGCAATCTTTTGGGATTCTTTTCTGATGCTCTGAAACGCGTATGAAAGAGTACTCTAAAAACACAATACTAAGAGCTCAGAAATCAGAGTTCTCTTAGACGTCGATTGCAAGAAGATTTTCAGAAATCATTTAGAGGCCTCTCGCGAGGCTTTGTAGAGGGTACTATTATAAGGTCCTTAATATTTTTGGGAATACTTTTGAAAATATTTGCAATAGAATTTTTCAGATTCACCATAGTGCCTCGAATAAACTCGTTTGATTTCCCCAAATGTGTCTATCCGTAAAACGTTGACGGGCATGAGAAATCCTATCTCAAGTTTTTGCTTGAAATATTATTATCTAGTGTATATCTATAATCACGTGAAATAGATTTAATTCTGCATAACATTGGTGTCTCATGTGGGAATAGCAGTATGACAAAATAGCACTTACCGTAGCTGGTTGAAGAATAGTAATGGAAATAGATTAAATCATGACGGATTTTCATAAACCTCTCATTCTGTCATCTTACTTATTCCAGCTAAATGCATATTATTCGTGGGTTCTACGAAACAGAGCGAAAGAAGTTGTATTTCAGGAGCAAAAACAGTAAAAGCCTTTCTTAGCTAACCAAGACAAAATAGGCGTGTGTTGCCTTTGATACCCTATGGCATACGCCGTTCTTGCCACTCTTTCATAGATTTCTCATGCTTAGACTCTTCAGGCGCTGAGTAAATTTGGATCCTGATCCCACGTTAAATAATTCGTCTAAATTATCTAGAACGTGCCTATCGCCGGAATAAACATGGATAACGTAACGTGAAAGTGAGGTTATGTTCAATCGATTGCATCACGCACGCTAAACTTCACATCATTACGATGTTTTCGAACAATTTCAAAAATGAGGTTGATATTATCTACCTTTATGTCAAATGAAAGTACCGATTAGGTTAACTCAATACTTGCTCTGAATGTTCAAACACGAGCACATCACAAAACTGCAGCAGTTAACGTCCTGACGATATTGCAACTTCTTATGGCTAGGAATATGATGGAATATGAACTCTTAGATTCTGACTTCGTTTAGAACTCTTTCACTCGAAGTCTCAGTCTAGACCTCTTTCAGAACTCTCTTAACAGATATCAGGATATCAACTTCTGAAAGACTTCCAAAAGAGCTCTTTCGATGGACTCTTTTTTGAATCTTAAACAAGAGTTCTTATGAGAGCTATTATAGACAGATATGTTGATTGGGTTGTTATCAATTGGCAGTCATAGCTAACTCGACGCTCTAATTTTCTGCGCGTAGGTCACCGATTTTGGTGCCACGCGAGATTTTGGATCCGACCCAACCCCCAACCACACATGGAGAGCTATATTTCGCCTCATTATTAAGTGGTTCAGAAGTTATTCGATTTTGAAAATATTAAAAAATCTGTTTCCGAACGCACCGAACGATCTTTAGGCGTACGCATCTTCGGTTTGGGTGGTCCGAAAAATATTTTCGAATTGCAGAATTGCAGAATTGCAGAATTGCAAAACTTCCATCTTTCATGCTGTGTGCTCACAAATTTTCGTAAAAAATTGTTCGCCCACGAATTTGCCAAAACATTTTTGATTCCCAGTTTTCGATGCGTAAGTAATAATTTTTTTCGATGAAAGTTTAACTGAAGGTAGTTCTCTGAATACCAAACAATCCCTGAAATTTGTGGGAGGGCGTTGGGTCTAGTTTTTTTTCCTGATTTTTTGAATATTTTTTTCGAATGTTTTTCTATTGAATTTTTTATTTCGATTCGTAAATTTTTTCATTCGCCTAGTTTCTAGTTCCTCTCACTCTTACAGCTTGATCTGACAGCAAACAATTTGTTTTTCATATTTCCAGTTTTTCGATTAATCCAAAATGTTCAATGAGATACGTAATTATGAGTATGCTGACTTCACAGTCTTTTTTCTACGAAAGGCCCGCCAAGTACCACTACCTCCAAATTTTTTTTTCCATTTTTTTGAAATCAATCCTTCGTTATGAATATTTTTTCAAGAATGTGATTATCTCCAATTTTTTTATCCAAATTGTTTCTACAACGGATAATCTTGAACGAATCGAATGAGCAAGTTTTTTATTCTTTGATTGAGTAGTATTATACAGGTACTTGGCAGTTATATCTGATTTCACTACTTTTATAAGTTGACAGTCACAAACCAATCGAGTGAGCGAGCGAAGCGAGCGAACGAGCACAACGTCTTTAAGGGCGGGGTAAAGTTGATTCGGCGAAAAAAAAGCATGTTTTTAAGATTTTTTTTGGCGTAACGGATAGTGTTCGTTTATTGAAAAATTTATATATAATAAAGTAACATTCGAACAACATTCTCCTAAATTTGCATTGCAAAATATTCAAAATTGAGCGAGTGAAAATTAAACCCCGGAGGCGCCTCGGAAAAAAGTTGGTTTGCGGTGTACACCATAACTCGCAACAGAATCATGTGAAACAAAAAAATCAAAATGCATTTGTGAAAGGACATGTTTTTCGAGGTAATGACGGGAGGATTTTATTTTTTTTTTTTCGATTTTTTGTAGCACTTGGGAGCCAAAAACCCGATTTTCGCTAAAAAAAATCGACTAATTTGTTGTTGAAAAAATAGTAATTATCAAAAAAAACAAAAAAGCCCTCGACAATACCTGGTGAATTATGTGAACAAGTACTGTGCAAAATTTCAAAGCGATTGATCCAGTAGATTTTGAGTTATCGTGTACACGGACTTCAAATATGACAAGTCTCAGAAAAACGGTTTGAAAAACGCTGCAGAAGAGTTTGGTCACTTAGCGCTCATTGCACATAAGTTTGAGAACACTTTTCGATTGCATAAAAATCTGAGAACATTCATGCATATTAAAGGTACTCAAAAGATTAATTTTGCATAATAATAATTCCAGAATGTTATTCGGGATCGAAAAATACAGTAGCGCGTCGCGCAGCTGCCGCCCAAGAATAAAACCCGGCATGGAGCAATAGACGCTCAAATACTCAAAACTTCGTCAATTTTACTCCGATCGTCTTGAAATTTTAACACAATATTCTTGAGATATTATGCATTCATTTAAAAAATTAAAAAAAAAATGGAAAAAAAAAATTTTAATACTTTACCCCGCCCTTAATTTTTTGGTTGAGGGATCTGCACATTAATGTAGTTGGCGAAAGGTTTTTGCACCAGAGGTGCTTTTTGGGGGATTTTGCTTGGCCAGCTAATAATTGTCCTCGCTCGCTACGCTCGCTCGATTGTTTAGCTCTTAGTTTAGCTGTTCAGTCAACTTCTGTTTTTTTTTTATTTTTCGACCATCCAAAATCTATCAATAGTGATGATAGTAATAATGAATTCGAATTTTACAACGAATAGGCTAACGATAAGAGATTAAGGGAGTTATTCATTTTTAGCATCGTCGAATCCACTTTTCGACGTAGGCTATAAAATAGAGTCTCTCTTACTCCAACGTACTCCGTCGACGTCTGAAATATAAAAATGACTTCATCGAGTTCAAGTTCACACATACTGTATCGACGTAGAGTATAAAATAGGGCTTATCAATCTTTACCGCCCTCGGTCAGTATAAAGTATAAAGTATACAGGCAGTCCTTGAGTTAAATCCTTTTGAGTAAAGTCGAACAACATTCCGCCAACATTCTTCAATAGCTAGCGTCAATTTTTACAAGTTACGTTACCTCTTGGTCGACATGCAGCCGTAAGCACGAGGACTACCTGTAATTCAGCAAAATCCAAAATACTATATTGAAGTACAGCGTGGATTGAAGTTTATCGAAGTCTAATATACCTAATATCTCTAGTCTAATATATCTAGATTTATAAATTGCTGATCGGAGTCCAACGTACACTGTCCGCTCACAATTTCGGTCTGACTAGACGATACGAAGATAATGTAATATGGAGCTCATTGGAGTCTAATGTTGAGTTACAACTCAGGATTGCGCGGAAGGTATCAAAATATATCAAATCCAGCTTATTTCGACAAGCTTAAGGGGATGCAGGCGCACCTTGTTGTTTTTAGCCGATTGTTGGCGAGCTATTTCTCGAAAACGAGAGCCAATAAATTAGTGGGACAGATTTCAAAATAATCTTTGAACCTTAAACTAAAAATTCATCGAGGCGTTTTTGGAAGAATGGTCAACGTCCACAACTGCATACCTTCTAAGGTTAGGTTGCGTCCTAGTCATGCGATTTTCCACGGCCTATTTCTCGAGAACGGTATATCGGATGATACTGACATTTTACGGGTAGCTACGTCGAAGGACTAGCAAAAAATTCATCGAAGGGATTTTTTTTATCCTTGCTAGTTTTCAAGAAAAAAATTCGTGAAACCTATACTTTATAATTTGTTGCTGGTTAGGTTACGTGTTGTTGAATAAAATCAGATGCCTACTACCATGTAAGGACCCATCGCCTGCATCCCCTTAACGTAGAGCCTGAAATGGAATTCGTTGCGGTCCAACACCTGTACTCTGCTGGATTGATCTGACTTCTTGCCAGTCCTTATATCAAATCACACTATCGGTGACTATCTTGATATTTTGCAACTCCAGCATTTTCTCTCATCAGAATTGTCACGCAGCGACTCGCTACTGAATTAGATAATCCGCAATAAACCTTTTTTTCCAATAATTCCATTCACAAATGAAAATACGCTGAATCTACAATGAAAAAATGAATAAAATTTAGAGTTAATAATCATCTGACAGTTGGCGACGTTTGTTCATGTATAAAAAACCTGTCTGAGAAAGTCTTGTGTCATGCAAGGTAAATCTAATCGTAAAATTATTCGTTCGAAATTGATATTTCATGTATCACCACGATCAATTGAAGTATTGAATGTGTATTAACGAGTTGAATAACCTCTGTCATAAATACCATACTCTAACCTACAACCACGAAATTAGGAGCGCTATCATTTTATGGGAGAGCAACCCAATTTATCGCAACTCATTCATTCGATTTAAATGTAGATAGATTAATATAACCCGTATGAGCAGTACGAAATAGAGAATCAAAGCGAAACGATGAAAATTCTCTATATCCGATCGCACGTAACTGACAGCTCATCGATTCTTGATCCTAATTTTCATAATGGCAGGTGTTTACATTCTCGGCAAGACAAGGCCTGCTGCACCAGGCGACACGGTGCTTGACACTGAGCGAATGATTGGCCATGTCTGTTAGATCCAGCGTATCCAGTCAATCATATCGCTCAGTGTCAAGCGCCATGTCGCACGGTGGTCTAGTTGGGAAGCTCCCGTAGTCAAGCGAGGCCGATCTTCTCTAATTTCTATCCGCATAGGAATTGGTCTGAAGGTGAACAAAAATCGTGTATTTCCACAATGAAATGGGATATTTGAAACAGTGATTAGTCATATCTCGACACTTCTGGCACGGATTTAATCAATAAAGGGGTCAAAAGAAAGATTTTCATGCCCACATCCTAAAATAAATACATTTCTATCCGTCCGTAGAGCAAGGCTGAAGAGAATCGAGGATATTAATTCACGGTATAGGTTAGGGTAGTTGCCTCTCGGGTAAATAAGGCTCGGTCGAGCGACCTCGCGCGTACAAAAAAAAAATGTTTTCCTAATGTGCGCGAGGCTCTACCGAGCCTCTTGATGAAGTTTTATTAGGGTGTACCTCAATTGAGTTGACAAAATGACTGAACGTTTTTTAACTCATTAAAGAAGTGTTATATAATTTTTGTGATGTGATTTGTCGGCATAATTAATTATGTAAGATTTGTTTTTTGCAATGAATTCCCGGATAATATACCTCTATATGGGGCGTTCCATGCCATATTATATGCCTCGTTTATAGAGCTGTGCATGACTAGTTTAAAGTTCATATATTGCAGGCTATTCCATATTCGGTTATATCTGTGTGTATTGTGACGTAGCTCCCTTCTTAACCCTCGACCCAGCCGGAGTACTAGGGAGGAGGGAGGAACCAGTTCACTATTATTTATAGTAAGGACCTGAGATATTATATGCGAATCACTGCTAAAGCAATCCGGGTCCTGGATTGCCGCCGGTGCAGCTCAGTACCGCGGAGAGGGGTCTGGGTCTACCGAGGATTGACGGACTCAGGCAAATAACTACTCGGTTAGCGTAGAGTAAAATAACAGCAACCAAATTTATTAAACAATCTGTAGGGAATTTTCCCTTCGAGTTCGGGGTGGATCAGTGCCGTGTAAAGGCGGCCTGCCATCCATGGGTAACGATTTAATATCACTACAATAACAAAAAGAGGACCTTATCAACTACGGTAACAATTTGCAACAAATAAATTACTAACAAATAACCGGGCTAAAACCCTACGGGTGGAAGAGAAAATTCTAGGGTCTCTGGGGACAGGAACCGCCCCAGGGTCGGCTCGGGTGGTTGGTTGACCACCCCCTATATGAAATACTATTTACAATTAGTGTTCCACCCGTTAAAATGGACCGGATGGGTCGGAATCCTTAACCTAGCTTAAACCTAACTCTGCTTTCTTCGTTTCGGGACACCGGTTGTCCCGTTGTTGACTCGACTTTGCGCAAAGAGACTCGACGGACCTGACTAGACTTGACTCGTGGGTGAGAGAGAGACCGCGCGTGACTTTAACCCTCTCGCTCGCACTCGTGGCGCGGTGCCTATTCCCCACGGGGGGCTTGGAAAACTCTATTCACTCGCGGGTTTTCCCTTGGATATCACCCTCAAACAAATACTAATCACCCCCCTTCGAATGTGGGACACTGGCTACGGCCTACCGACTCGGGGTTAAGCAGTAAACCGATCCAGGAGAATCAGCGAACAGGCCTCGTGGCCGCTACCAAAGCAAGATGGCCAAATGCCACCGCCGGATCAGATTCTAAGGTTTGGGTTAAGACAACTGACGCTTACCCTGCTCCAGCCACCTGAGGAAGGCCACTACCCCTCGTATATCCATTATTGGGGCACAGAGATCCTTCGACTTTATTCCCTTTGAAGGGTGAAACCAATATTTTGTAAAATAACTGAAAAACGCTCAACTCGCTAACAAAACGGGAGGCTCAGTCAAAAGTCTAACGCAGAGTGACTTATTTTCAATATGGCCGCCCGTAGGTCGGACTATCGATTATCGGTGCGTCGATCTCGACGCGCCGAAGTGTGTAGAGCGGCGTCGTCGGGCCGCGCGTAACGGCGGGATTTTTCGAATCACCCTTCGTTGGCTGGAATCGCAGAGCCGGGCTGCTGAGTGTTCTCGTCGGCGGGAATCTCATCCACCGACTTGTCCCGCGATGCAGCAGTTTCGTATAGCACTTATCGGTGCGTCGAGGAAGATGTCGGTCGTCGGCGTAGACACCGGAATAGCCGGCCAGCGTACTCTCCGAGATCATTCGCAGTTCCCGGGTTTTCTCTCCTTCCGGGGCAGGCTTTCCCGCTCAGGCACGTCCGTATATCCGAGTCTCCCACATAAGAGAAAGGTATAGAGGAAGAAAGAAACGAAATTAAAAAAAACGAAAACGGGCACTCGTCAGCCACGGTCACCTCTCGGAGTCGTTGCAGCCTCTATGCTTCCCTAACTGCCCTGCGTGAGGGTCTTTACTTAGTGTTTCCCTACTTAATTATACCTCCGAAGGGTTCGGGAGCTCCTTGTATCGGCGCAAACGCGTTTGCCACGTTACAGTATATATAAATACATGTACCGGCCGTTACAACGACCGCTCCACTTTCGGGCCTCTCGACACAACGCTGGCGACCCCCTACGTACGCATAAGTGTGTCCGGATTTTCACAGATACGACAATTAGCTCACTTTTCAGGGGTTGACAGTGGTTCTTGCGCCCCTCTATGGGTTGTATGCGACGCTTAGCCACGATTGTAGTCGCGCGCTGCGCGCGCGAGCGCAACGTGCCTGCGCCGTCGAAACGAAAACTATCATAGGTGGGTTAGAACAACCAGTTGTGGTTCCGGCGGCCAAATATTTTAAGGGGCCCCAAGTGCGTATCAAGCATGGTCGGTCGTCACAACAACCGTTGCATATAAAATGCTAAAACGACCGATCGTCATGGCAAGCACTGGTCGTCACAACAACCGATGCATACAAGAAAAGTCTCTACTTTCTAAAACCCCGGTCGCAGAAGAAGCCAATAGATATTTGTATATGTATGTATATCTATATTTTATTCAAAGTAGTAGTTTTAAGTTGGTCCTCGGCCAACATTTTTCCCACTTCACATGGAACACCTGATACGTAGATTTTTAAGTTAATTCATTTGATTATGAGCTTTCGCTAAAATACATGTCATTGTATGTTATGTATTTATTTTGTATGAGTAGAATTGTTGTTCATTTTGCCATTTCTGGTCCGTGATTCTTGGGAAGAAGAGCTGTGCATATAATAACTGGTTCATATTTATTATTGTGTCTATTTTATTTTCGGATGTATACCTGTATTAGGGTGGATCGAAAAAAAAAATTTTCTCGGCTACCCTCGAAAATCAAAGATATCGCTGGAATAAAGGTCTCCGTGGAAGGATTCGATTTTTTGAATTTTTTTAGGGGGCGCGCGGGACGTTCAAAAGTGTCATTTTTAGCGTTAAAATTACGTTATCACTGATTAACGGAAACAGATTCATCCGAAAATTCTGATTTTTTGATATAAGGTGCCCAGGTATCTACTCTTTCGAACCCATATTCACGGACCACTACCAATTGTTTCATATCTTCGAAAAAAATTTTTGAAAATCAATATTTTCACTATTTTTCGAGTAATTATCGTTAAATTTTGATTTTTTTCCTTCTAAACCGTTTCTTTATTTCTTTCATCGTTTTTTTCTTGTGAAACTATCTATCAGTATCGCTTACAATGCAAAAATTGCTGAAAATTGCTGAAAAATAAAATTTTGATATTTCGGATATATTTCGAAATAACATTTATTTTTCAGCGATTTTTGCATTATAAGCGATACTGATAAGAAGTTTTACAAGAAAAAAACGATGGAAGAAATTCAAAAACGTTTTAGAAGGAGAAAAATCAAAATTCAACGATAATTACCTGAAAAATAGTGAAAATATTGATGTTCAAAATTTTTTTTCGAAGATATGAAACAATTGGTAGTGGTCCGTGAATATGGGTTCGAAAGAGTAGATACCTGGGCACCTTATATCAAAAAATCAGAATTTTCGGATGAATCTGTTTCCGTTAATCAGTGATAACGTAATTTTAACGCTAAAAATGACACTTTTGAACGTCCCGCGCGCCCCCTAAAAAAATTCAAAAAATCGAATCCTTCCACGGAGACCTTTATTCCAGCGATATCTTTGATTTTTGAGGGTAGCCGAGAAGATTTTTTTTTTTCGATCCACCCTAACCTGTATATAATGTATACGAGATACTTTGATTATTGTAATTGATGTTATGATAGCGTTGAAACCTAGATATTATACGCACAGTGTTGGTTTGCCATACGTGTAACAAATCTTGTGTTTTTTATACGAAATAATTTGGCTATCATCAAAGTATGTATACATTGTGATGAACTGGTAATAAAAATTAATTGATTATTACATATATAATGGCATTCTACACTTCAAAAACAAACCCTATCCACCTAGACGGCCTCGCGTACGTCTCACGGACATCGGCCGCGCCTGTCCTCCGGACATCCCAAAAATGGACATTATATGTACGAGGGGTGATCCGATGGCTATCGAAGCATATCCGCTCGGATATCTCGTAATGACATGTCGTGGACGTCCTGTGGACATATGCGTTCACGACAAACGGACATCCCTAGTACGTACACTATATATCCGTCAAACTTCAAACGGACATCAACTGGACGTCCGCGATATCCGCCGTGGATATCCGCAGGACAACAATAAAATGTCTAAGTGCTATCTGGGTTCGACCAGGCTCAAGTACGAGGTACGACCATTCTTCGGACTAACGAGTTTCTTTCGAAGGTTCGTCCGCAGGTTTGCAGTCAGGGCAGAACCCTTAAGCAGATTGACGAAGAAGGATTCAGCTTTCGTGTGGGACCCGGAACAGGAGGCAGCCTTTCAGGACTTGAAGAGGGCCCTCATACAAGCCCCAATCCTGCGGCTGTATAATCCAAAGGCACGCACGGAAGTTCACACGGACGCAAGCAAGGAAGGAATTGCTGGGATGATGCTACAAGCAGATGGAAGCGGGGCGATGGCGCTCATATACTGCGTTTCGAAGAAGACTCCTGACGTGGAACAGAAGTATCACTTGAGTAGGCTTGAGTTGATGGCAATAGTATGGACGCTGGACCGCCTACGACAATTTCTACTAGGTATCCCATTTACCGTAGTTACTGACTGCCAGGCATTGGTCTACCTTAAGGGTAGGAGATACTGAAATCTGCTCATCTCAACCAAATGGAATTTTCAAATGAGGTTTTACACACATGTTTCCCATCTCGAAACATAGATTCTGTGCAAATTTCAAGTCATTTGAAACAATAGGTACAGAGTTACATCTCATCATACGTCAGAAATAGGCTTTATTCGAACACCTCCCTGCGCTCCAATCATCTTTGAATCTCACTGGGCTTGCACACACATGTTTGTGGATGCTCAAGCTACAAAACTACGTCGGTTTTTTGAGATAGCTACGATACTTTGATTTTGACAATTTTTTTCGTGAAAAACAAAAAATTTTATTCTAATTATTTTTTCTAAAAGTCGTATTTTTTCCTCGATTTTCATTATCTGACGTGAATTTGTAGCTAATGTATGTAAGAATATGCCCTGAAAATTTCAGAAGTCTACTACAAAAACTCAAGCGCAGGGAGATTTTGCAATCTGCAAAAACATAGTTTTGAGATAAATCGATTTGAAGTTTTTTTTTTCAAACTGTTTTCGAAATTCCAGATTTCAATTACTATACAAACCAAACTAGTTTCAGATGAGATTGCTAATAGTATTGAACCACGTGACGTTAAAAAAAAAATAGCACTTAAAATATTTCAGTGGAATTCACATTTTCATCATATATGCTACATTTCAGAAATTACCATTTCAAGGAAGTTGGAAGGAATTATAGAGAATATAAATAATTTCATCTTGAAAAAATAGGAACATTTGTTTCAGCAGTTTAGTTGACATAAACTTGGTCTTGTCGAATGTGAGCGATTGACCTGCGGCCAGCGAATCGTGTGCTCGATAATTCTTGTAGATCTGTTTCTGTAAAATACATACAAACGTTTGGAAGGATGATGATTCGTTATATAAATTTCAATATTGATCTTCGGTGGAATGTGTGCTGAAAACTTCGATACCATTCCAAACCATAGAAAATCACATTGGAAATGTGACACACATCACAACAGGAGTTGTTTCCTGCAAGGGTTTTGAACTGGATGTCGGTCACCGTACTCACAGCTTTACAGGAACCGTTTCTGTGAATACAAATATCAGAGTCAGACAACATCATTATCATTCTTTGAGAAAGTTTGATACATATCTTCTTTTCGAGTGAGTCTTAAAACTTTTGCGCCCCCCGCATAATTTGGTGAAGCAATTTCGACTTTATTCCAGGAGGCCTCATATCGGAAACTTCTTTTATCTTCTGGTCAACAAGCCAAAACTATTTCTGCAAAGCAAGAACAAAAATAAGAAATGGAAATGTGTACAATATATTTAGGTATACTTATTTTTTGAGGCATGGTGAAAATCATCCTTTTCTGCGCAAAACGCAACTTTTTCAAGACGACTCATACGACTTGTTAGCTGAAAATAAATTAAGAATATTCTATGTCACACCGTCACGTCACTACTACAACTATTGTACCATCATATCATTAAACACGCACTGTAGTATATTTCAAATCACAAGAGGAATCACTTCTCTAAATTACATCACACTAGTATCTATGACTGGAATGAGGTTGAGGTTAGGGTCGTCCGAACTGCTCGGCTCTATTTGCTCTGCTGCCCGTTCTTCGGACAGAATCCTCCGAGCATCTATCACCTGCTGTTGCCGCACGTTACGTCTTCCTTTAGGCTTTCGCCAACGTCGATGCACTTGATGCATTTTTCCAACAAAAGCACAAAGTATCCAAAAAACGCACATGTCACACGTAAACATACGTGAATCAAGAGAAACCTATGAGTTTCGCGCGTAAAATTCGGGCCTTTGCGGTATAGCTATTTGTTTGCCCAACACGAATGCCATCTTGCGCCGTCGACAAAAATTGGAGGCTTGAAAACTGCATTACCAACATCCCATGTAAATCACATCAGCATGGTGGCTCGATGGCAAAATGCATCATCTGAAATTACTTTTTTTCTCAGATTGAAATACCGTAATAAACGAAATATAGGGAAATTGGAGAATCCTGCTGAAGCATTATACGCATTATTGAGCAAATGCGGCATAATAAATTTTCTTTCGGTTCAAGGATTTACGTACGTTTAGATAACAGTTCAAAAAACACTTTTCCGCAAAAAACCGAAAATCGATTTTTTCGGAATTTTTGCACTCAAATTTCAGTATCTTCTACCCTTAATGCCATGAAAACGAGTAATCTACAAATAGCCCGATGGGCCAATCTAATCCAGGATTTTGAGGTAACGATTAGACATCGGAGTGGTCAGCAGATGGCCCAAGTGGACGCCTTGAGCCGAGGGCCCACGGAGGACAACTCCGCCACGTTAGACCAAGTAATCGAGAGCTGACTGGAAGTATTCGTCGCCGTAACTATGGAAGAACACGTCACGATGATGCAACGAAACAGTAACGATCTCACTGAGAAAATAAGAATTCTTAACACGCGAGAAGAGAAAAGGAGTAACGAAGAGAAGGGTCGAGTTACGGACCTAGAATTGCGCAACAGAATCCTTTATAAGAAGTTACAAGTAGGCCAAGAGAAACGCATTCGGTTCGTAGTACCAAGCGAGATGAGGAAGAGCATGGCAGTGAAACACCATGATCAGATAGGACATTTCGGAGTTGACCGTACGATGTCAAAGCTCTTGGAACATTACTGGTTCCCAGGAGCGAGGAGATACATCAGACAACACATCAACATGTGCCTCGAGTGTCTGATTCACAAACACCCAGCTGGAAGAAAACCCGGATTTCTACATCCAATTCCACCTGGAAAGAGACCGTTCCAGGTAATACACATGGACCATTTAGGTCCGTTCGTAGCGAGCAACAAGAAGAATCGAGAGCTGCTAGTCATTATCGACGACTTGACGAGGTATTTTAGTTTGCACCCGATGAAAGACACTAAGGCAAGCAGCGTCCTACGCGCTATACAAGATTTCGTATTCAAGAGGGGGCTGCCAGCTACGATGATAAGCGACCGGGGAACCTGCTTCACATCAAGAAAGTTCGAGGAATTTTGTCGGGACAACGGAATCAGACATATCCTAAATTCTGCAAGACATCCACAGGCCAACGGGATGGTGGAAAGAGTGAATCGGACCGTGCTACCCATCCTAGCAATTTCGGTCACGGACCCAGAGAGGAGAGACTGGGATGAATCTGTGAAATTTATCGAGAAGGATCGTAATAACATGCCAAACAAGACGACGAGTAGGTCGCCCTATGAGTTGTTTCATGGGTACCGACCCTGTTTTCGAGATGAAGCGTTGAGACTTCTACACGAAGAACCGGACGAACCTGAGGAAGTACAAAACGCCACAGAACTACAAGAAAAAGCGCTGGAACTTATTTCCCAAGAACAAGAAACATATAAGGAAATCTATGACAGGAAATGCTTCCAGGCGCCGACATATGATGTGGGAGAGGTTGTCGTAGTCAAACGGGCGCCAGAACAAACCGGAGAACTAGTTGAACTGTATCTCGGTAGATACCGTGGACCGCTTGTTGTCACACAAGTGCTGCCGGGAGACACGTACAGGGTGACTGACCTTCACCGTACCCCTGGTAGAGTATACGCGTCGACTGCCCACGTATCACAGATGAAGGGATGGCGGAGCACCGGGGAAGATGAGGGTAACTCTGACGAGGAAATCGAGCCGGATTGCGACGGTCAGGAGGAGACCGAGGTCGATGTGGGCCAAGCCTCGAGAACGACCATAGATAAAACCAGTCACGGCAGAGTGGGAGTTGAGAAAAGGGGTAATGAGGCACCAATCCCCGAAGGGGAGGAACCTTCGCAAATGACTCCGAAGAAAGTACGACCCTCACGAGCAAAGCGATTGCCTGCGTACTTGAGAGATCACGAACACGACCAAGGGTGCTGAAAACGCAAGAACATGAAGGGGAATAGGCGAGCAGCAACCCCCCCCCCCCCCCCCCCCCAAAAGGACGATACTTAAGGCTGTTGCTAAAATAATAGAGAGTAAAAAAAAAGGACTAGTTGTAAGCGCTGTTATTCAGATTTCATATTTCAGAGCAATCGGGGACGATTGATATATCAGAATGGCCGAATGTAAGAACAGTTAGACGTAGGATAGGTTGGCAAGTAGTGAGACGTAGGGATAGGTTGGTAATAGTGAGCGTGAGGATAGGTCGGCAGAAATGAAAACAATCGTTACAGAGAAGAGAGGGGAGAGAGAGAGATTCAGTGAGTGAGGAACCAGGAAAGAGGAAGGTATTAGAAGCTGTGAGACGAACGATTATTAATAAACCTGATAATTATATTGAAACGGTGTTTTGATCAAACCAAACCCCACCTAAAGGAGGAAAGCAAAGAGCGAGACGAGGATTCGGCAACGTTATGGTTAACATTACAAAATAAATTTCAAGACATAAGCTATTGATTGTCTCTCATTTGCTCGCAAAGATGGATGGAGAAATGGGAAAGCTATTCATTCATTCTGTGCATTATAATATTGCGTTCGAATTCCCCACGTCTTTTCAACATTGCATCATTTTCATCGACTTCGAAATCTTCATCGTATGCGTCATCCACAATATCGTTGAACCAACATTCATCATTGTACTGTATACAAAGATTGTGAACCACACGGCAACATGTTATGAATTTAGATGCCTGGTTCACTGTATGCATATCTATCTCAATTAGCTGCCTAAAGCGTCTTTTCCAAAAGACCAAAACAATTTTCAATCAGAACTCTCGTAGAGCAAAATTTTTGATTGTACGTTTTTTGTTCTTCACTCAAATCTCCGTAATTCCGGAAAGGTACAAGCAGCCATTCCCTTATAGGATATGCTGCATCTCCGAGAAGATAATACCTTTCGTGACAGATTTGTGAAATCTGTTGGAATCCTGAAATCTGAAGAAATGTTCAATATCAGTCATATATTAGACGAATGCAAATCGGATAAAACTTGTTCGTATGCCCCAATTTTGTGCTGAGAATCTATGTATAGAACTTATAGTAATCCAAGGTTTTCGCATCGTCTGTATTCTTAATCTTAACTTTACCTCGAAAAAATCTGCTGCTGCTCTTTCTTTATCTTCTGGGAATTTTATAACATTGGGTGCGATGTGAATTAGGAAATCCATCACTCGCTCAATCTGTTTCCATGTTGTACTTATTGCTACACCGAATTGCTGAGCCACGTCTCGTAGCACTACTTTGTTGCCAGCGAACCTGGAAATATATTGTAAATATTGATATAAAATTCTGGCATCGGACAAATAATGTAAAGGTTCGTGTTAGATATAGTACATACAGGGTGAATTCCTATCGTCCGGCCACTAAGAGTCGAGTTGAAGCGGCCGCGCTCCGAGTGCACTTGAGCGCCGGCAATTTTTTGCCAGGCAGCCAACTTGCGAAATGTGGATCGTATGGAGCGTATGCATAGCAGAAGACATATCGCAATTCGAGTATTAAAATGGCGTCACGTGTATGGATGCGGCAATCGATCGCGATGTATCTAACCTCCAATATTTTAACTGAAGTAAGTGTACCAATGACCGATTCTGAATACTCACGTTAGACAAATCAGTTGCTAGAAACTCAGAGAATACGAATTGATTTTTTTTTGACGATTTGAGAGCTCAGGAATGAGAAGGAATCATTGAATAGGGTTAATAAACCGAAAAGCGTCAGTCACTGGTACACTCACCTTGATTAAACACGTTCACCCATCCTGCCCGATTCAGATTTAGAAATAATAAGCTCGTCAACAGATTACCTTGCCTACAGAAGCTCGGTCTGGTATGTATCTGGCTAGCTGGACGTTGAAAATTCACGGGAAGATAATTAACAGGTGATAAAACATCGCCCCACGTGGAGAATGATTTTTATGAAAAGAGGGATCATTTACTCGAGATAAAATTTATAATTTCTTCATTTTCATTGACAACAGGGCACAAGAAGCGTTTATCCTGATAGACTGGCTCGCCGCCTAGAGATATTTTTCAAAACGGAAATTCATCGAAGAATAATTACAAGGTGATAAAACTTCACCCCACGACGATATGAAATAATTTAAACAAGACCAAGTATCATTTGCTAAAGATGAAAGTTATTTTATTCATTTTTATCGACATCAACGCAGGGCATAACACCGATCAACGAACCGTGCATCCCGATAGAATTCTCACAATTCATGGGAATTTTTCAAAAGTCCACCCTTCTGCGGCAGCACAAAAGCCCAGGCGATCATAAAAGTGATCAGTCGCACGTTAGATCTGTTGGCGGGTGAAGTCGGTGGACAGATGGATGATCCTCGCTCGCAGATCGTCCAGATCTTCAATCTGCGTCTGATAGAAGAGACTCTTGATCCTGCCCCAGAAGTAATAACCCTGTGGCGACAAGTCAGGCGACCGTGTGCCACTGTGGTGTGAAGTGGTGCCCCATCCTGCTGCAGGATGATCGGTAGACCCTGCAGTTTTTGAAGCAAGTATTGGTCCAATGTAAACAAACTGAATGCCACCTCTGGATAATCCGGCCAGCTAGCTATGATCATTCGACTTTAAGCACGTAAGTTTCTTCGATGCAAATGAGAATTATTCAAAATTGAAAATAACTTCAGCAGCAAAATACATCTGATTGAATAAGAATGTTATTATTTTGAACTTCGATTGACAAGATCCTGAGTCATTATTGCTCGCAACTCTCTTATAAAATCAAAATATTATCATCGTCTCTATTTCAACTGAATAGGTGAAACATGGACTCGATATACGCTCGCAGTTCAGGGACAATTTCGTCGTGAAGCATCTGCAAATATTTCTCCCCAGTCAAATTCTCATTGATAAACTTCGGGCCAAGAATTCTGCCGTTAATTAGTCCTACCTAGACGTTCAACTTTTGGGGATATTGCGATCGAACGTGGATAGATTCGTACGGATTGTTGACCGACCATATCCGGACATTTTGTCGATTCGGACTACCGTGGGGGACCATTATGGATTTGTTGCTGAAAATGGCTAGTTTGTCATCGTCTGTCAGTCTACAATTCGGTCGAGTATGTTTGACGTGAGGAACGTCTAGGCAGCCTGTCTCATTCAGTTTCCGGATCGTTGTCTGAATCGTGGAGCTACCTACCAGGGATTGGACGATCAGGGAACTCAGTGATCCCGGATGCGTCTATCACTTTCACTCAACCAAGCTCGACAACACCAATCAAATTTCGCCGCCACAGTGTATTTGTCTTTATTTGCCAGCTTTCGATGCGAAGGGAATTATTTACAGTTCTGTCGACTATCGTTATACTTATACTAATGCTTATTCACTTATTCACAGTTCATTTCATTGTCCAATAGAAGATTTCACCATTTATAATTTATCCTTAGTATCATCGATCATTCAATATTCACAATTTATCCTATTTATACAATATTCAGAACAATAAACAACTCTTTATCAATAATATTATTATTATCACCTATTTATTATTTAGAATTACGCTATCGATTGTGAAAATTATAGTTTATTGAGAATCTTGGAAATCGTGCTATTTTTGACCAATGCATGCTCTACACTCAAAGTGAAGTATTGGACCTGTGAATCATGGATTTGTTTGCAATTGGGCGTTTGAAAACAGGACTACTGCTGGAGCAGACTTGACTCCAAATTTTGGGCTGAGGTGAAGACTCGTGATATTCAAATCCATGAATAATAAATCAAGTTAGTTGATCTAGCGGATGAGCCTACGGTGACACTGGAACCAATGATGATTATCCTCTGTAGCCCAAAAGTTTCCCAGGGAACCAAAAAGAATTAGAACGAAGAATGAAGTATGCCAAAAACCGAATTCACACGAATTAAATAGATTTGAAAAGAATTGTGTGGCAATTCTTTTTAATTTCAACGAATTTACGTACAAAAGTTTCAAATTTTTTGTTCAATTCCGTTTATCACATAATCTCAATCCGTTTTGGTTTACTGGGTTTGCTTCAAACGATCCGCGTAGCTTTTGTTTTACACTCGTGTCTCCAGAACGTTTCAGTGACTATGTGAGGTCAATTCATTTGTTTTTTCGTTGTTTGGTTGTTAAGTGAACCAACAATCTTTGTTAACAACGAAATTAGATGCCAAGCCACTTATTCAACGCCATTTTTGGACTAGATCGGCTATTACCGGCAATAATATCCAAAGTTTATTTGAAAGTAGGAAAATTGAGAGAATACATTCGCGAAAAATAATACGATTTCCAAGATTATCGATAAACTATCATTTTCACAATCGATAGCGTAATTGTAAATAATATAGGTGATAATGATAATATTATTAATAAATTGGTAATTCGTCATAAAGAGTTGTTTATTGTTGTGAATATTGTATAAATAGCATAAATTGTAAATAATAAATAATCGATAATACTAAGGATAAATTATAAATAGTGAAATTTTCTATTGGACAATAAAATAAGCTGTAAATAAGTAAATAGCGTAAATAAGTGAATAGTGATAGAATATTAGAACGATAGTCGATAGAACTGTGAATAATTCCCTTTGCATCAAAAGATGGCCAATAAAGACAGATACACTGTGGCGGAAAAACTTGATTGGTGTCGTCGGGCTTGGTTGGGTGAAAGTGATAGACGCATCAGGGATCACTTCGCCGCTGAGTTCCCTGATCGTCCAATCCCTAGTCGGTCCACGATTCAGACAACGATCCGAAAGCTGAACGAGACAGGCTGCCTAGACGTCAATCACGTCAAACACACGAGACCGACTCGTAGACTGACGGACGATGACAAACTAGCTATTTGTCTCTCCTTCGAGGACAATAATAGGACCAGCACGAGACGGGTAGCGCAGGAACTTGGATTCGCTCAGTCCTCGGTTCTGAAGGTGTTGCACCAGCATAAATACTTCCCCTATAAACTGTTCCGGGAGCAGGAATTATATCCTGGTGATGATGAGCACAGGATGAATTTCTGTGAAATTATGACCCAGCGCATCGATGAGGAGCCTGGACTTGTGCGTAGGATCTGTTTCACCGACGAATCTACAATGGTCCTCCACGGTAGTCCGAATCGCCAAAATGTCCGGATATGGTCGGTCGCTAATCCGTACGAGTCCATCCGCGTTCGATCGCAGTATCCCCAGAAGTTGAACGTCTGGGTAGGACTGATTGACGGCAGAGTTCTTGGCCCGAAGTTCATTAATGGAAATTTGACTGGGGAGAAATACTTGCAAATGCTGCATGACGAAATTGTTCCTGAACTGCGAGCGATCCAGGGAAATGTACGCTTGTATATCGAGTTGAAACCATCTTTTACCTATTTAGTTGAAACAGAGACGATGATGATATTTTGATTTTATGAGAGAGTTGCGAGCAATAATGACTCACGATCGTATCAATCGAAGTTCAAATTATAATATTCTTTCATCGGATGTATTTTGCTGTCGAAGTTATTCAATTTCCAATACTTTTCATCTGCATCGCAGGAACTTACGTGTTTAGACTCGAATGATCGTAGCTAGCTGGCTGGATCATTCTGAGGTTGCATTCAACTTGTTTTCATTCGATCAATACTTTTTTCCAAAAACAGGGTCCACCGATCATACTGCAGCAGGATGGGGCACCACCTCATTCCACACTGGCAGTCCGGGCATATTTAGACGCCGAATTCCCTGGCCAGTGGATTGGGCGTTTCGGCCCAACACCGTGGCCGGCTCGGTCACCTGACTTGTCCCCACTGGACTTCTATTTCTGGGGCAGGATCAAGAGTCTCCTGTATCAGACCCAGATTGAAGATCTAGACGACCTGCGAGCGAGGATAATCCATCTGTCCAACGACTTTACCCGCGAACATATCCATCGCGCGACTGATCATTTTTATGATCGTCTCGGTTTTTGTGCTGCCGCAGAAGGGTGGACCTTTGAAAAATTTCTATGAATTGTGAAAAACCGTTGATCGGTGTTATGCCCTGCGTTGATGTCGATAAAAATGAATAAAATAACTTTCATCTTTAGCAAATGATACTTGGTCTTGTTTAAATTATTTCATATCGTCGTGGGGTGAAGTTTTATCACCTTGTAATTATTCTTCGATGAATTTCCGTTTTGAAAAATATCTCTAGGCGGCGAGCCAGTCTATCAGGATAAACGCTTCTTGTGCCCTGTTGTCAATGAAAATGAAGAAATTATAAATTTTATCTCGAGTAAATGATCCCTCTTTTCATAAAAATCATTCTCCACGTGGGGCGATGTTTTATCACCTGTTAATTATCTTCCCGTGAATTTTCAACGTCCAGCTAGCCAGATACATACCAGACCGAGCTTCTGTAGGCAAGGTAATCTGTTGACGAGCTTATTATTTCTAAATCTGAATCGGGCAGGATGGGTGAACGTGTTTAATCAAGGTGAGTGTACCAGTGACTGACGCTTTTCGGTTTATTAACCCTATTCAATGATTCCTTCTCATTCCTGAGCTCTCAAATCGTCAAAAAAAATCAATTCGTATTCTCTGAGTTTCTAGCAACTGATTTGTCTAACGTGAGTATTCAGAATCGGTCATTGGTACACTTACTTCAGTTAAAATATTGGAGGTTAGATACATCGCGATCGATTGCCGCATCCATACACGTGACGCCATTTTAATACTCGAATTGCGATATGTCTTCTGCTATGCATACGCTCCATACGATCCACATTTCGCAAGTTGGCTGCCTGGCAAAAAATTGCCGGCGCTCAAGTGCACTCGGAGCGCGGCCGCTTCAACTCGACTCTTAGTGGCCGGACGATAGGAATTCACCCTGTATGTATACATGCCATGAAAAAATTAGAAAATTATGCCTTGCCGGTAATACTGGACTACCTCCATGACTCTTATCCGCTGGATAAAATTGGGATGCCTCATATAATTGTATTAGCTCCCACGCCACATGAGCTTGCAAGCGAAAATGCTGTCGAAACTATTTAATGGTCAATAACTCAATATTTTACAAAGATTTACAAAGAACACCTTTATGCAAAGCAATGTTCAAGGTAACACAACACGGGAGTGGTTAATAGGTATTATATTACTCACTTCTTCTTCGGAGAATTGATCAACAATTTCTAAAAAATTTTCAATTTCGCGCTTCATCTGTTTATCAGCCAGAGCAATTATCATTTCCTCATCATCGCTACTCGATGATAACGAAAGAAACTCACTCACTAACATCATTTTGGCTCTCTGTGCCGCTATCATTCATAACTCCCGCGCATACACTACACCGCCACGAGCTCCCGAAATTTCCTACACTCGAGACAAGATTCTCGCACCAACGGTGCCAGCAAAATACGGTGCATGAAAAGTGTGTAGCGCACTGTTCAGTGCCAAGGTATCAGAAAAACACGGTGCGCGACTCTGGTGTGCACTTGGTGTACACGAGTGTAACCAGTCAGAAACGCTGATAAAGATTTAAAAGGTCAGGCGCACGTTGTCCGATCGCGAGTAAACATATGCTACACTTTAGCTCTGCGAAATCAGTTAATGTTTAGTGAAAGATTGAATGCTTAACGAGGCTTTGAAAATCGTATACGATTTAGTGCGTGTACGATGATTCATTTGTTTGAATTACCTGAGTATGAAATCTTCAGAGAAGTTGTACCACAGAATTTACGGACAATGAAGTTCAATAATCCTACATGGGCAGAGATTAAGGGGAAATGAAACACGATGGGATGCGACGTGGGTGCCATCTATTGTTAGATAGAGTGGTTGGATGGAAACACTCTATCTTACGCTCCGTCGGTGCTACCGTTTTCTGTTGAAGTCGGTAATATTTCGATCCTCTGTTCCTTAAAAATGAATGTTTTCACATTTCCGAGGAATAGACTTACAACATCCATGATAAAATAGACAAACTAAATACCTGAATATTGGAAATGAAATAATTGAACATTCATAAAAATCGCAAATAATCCACGTAAGTCCACTGCACAGCGAATATGCCACATCGGTTATTTGATCAATATACCTATCTACGAACATCGGTACAGAATCTGCGTTCTTTGTTCAAACTATTACCTATATTCGACGGAGGTCCATTACCATACCACTCATTTACAGAATTTATGGGGCTAGGAATACGGTGTGAAGCGATTCCCGTAAGAGTTTTTGTATATCGCGTGACTAAAAGCAAAAGGGCCTAAGCGCCAAAAAAAAAAATTTTGGTTTTTTAGTGCCAAAATCTTTTTCATGCAACGTGAGAACTTTTGGGCATAGTCGCCAAAAAAAATTTTGTTTTTGGCGCTTAGGCCCTTTTGCTTTTAGTCACGCGATATATCGATTGCAAGATAATTAGTAAATAATTTCTCAACAACAAAAAACTTCACACATACTGTACATACATGCACATACACGTACTTTGAAATTAAATGTTAATTGTTGAGGTCCATAAATAATAGTATATATATAATAGTAATAGTATAGTATATATTAATAGTATTAATCTGTACAAACGACGTGACAAGTCGGCAGATTCAGTATACATCGGAATCTACTTGCAGAAATTCGGCAACCAGCACAATACAGGATAATATCGAATATTGTTGATGGCTTGAAAATAAGTTTGTAGTATAGTACGTTACGATACAAGTGCGCGAGTTACGTGAGTAGATAAGCAAGGGGTGTTCTGGACCAATCTAGGTCAAATTTGTTGGTCCAGAAGCCCCCTATGCCTGATTGGTTGAAATATGGGTCACTTGCCCCCACCCTGCTATCAAAGACCGCTTCGGAATAACGGTCATCCTGATGACGAAAAATCCAAGATGGCGCCCAGATATTCGAATGCCTATATCTGACGCTACGTGCGATTTTTCGCGTGCCTATATCCCGACCCCTCAGGATGCCATTACCGCAATTGTCACCTAGGATACTTGCAAGCCTATGTCTCAGGTTTGATATCATCCGCCATTTCGCGTCGATATTTGAAAGCCTCTACCTGCGATGTCTGCAAGTTCATTCCTACAATCTTACGGTTTCGGTGCTTGATCACGATTGCGACTAGCCGCAAGTTTGAATCGGCCGGGGATGAGTCATGAGTTTCTGACATCAAAAATCCCGCTCGATGAACGAAGACGTAGTACGTACGCAAGCCCATTGCTGAATTCGCCTATCTGCCGGGGGCCCCTTGCGAAACGGAGTATAACGGGACTAGCCGCCCCGACCGTGGGCTGCTTATGCCCCCCTAACGTGACGGATTTATGCGTTACGACTCAACGGTATCGAGGATGAATTTCTGAATTCGAAAATCCCGTTCGTTGAATTACTGATATAAAAAATCCCGTTCGATGAATGGGCATGTCTGCGTGTCTATTCCTGAATCTGAAATCGGGACGTACGCGTGTCCATTTCGCCATTTACATGGCGTAAGCCGCTGCTCCAGTTTTCTTCTCGTAGGAAACTGTAAAGCGAATAGCGGAATGAGTGATAAGTTTCTAATATCACATTCCGGCTCGACAAATCGTAACGTCATCTCCAGACGGTCAACGGATCCCTTCCGAGATGAAGTGCAACAGGACTAGCCGCAAGCTTCTCGATCAATCGACACGTACGCCAGCCCTCAATTTTTTGTTCTCGAGGGGGGGAACGGAGTCTGCGCCACGTTCGACTTAGCGGAGATGAGTCTTAAGTTTCTGATGTAAAAATTCGACTCGATGAATGGATACATATATCGTCCCCGTCTCTGGAGTCACGTATACCATTCCGGAGAAGACGCTTTCTATAGCTTGAATCGGTGGACTGGTTGGCAGGATTTCAATTGCAGCGATAGGATTTGCGTGTAAGAAACTTGTTTTTTCACGCGTACATTGCGAATATGTATTGTGACGTGGTGTTAGGCAACCCGTCACGGGGTACTAGACCCAAAACAAAAACGGGGACACGTCAGGCGAAATAACTCAGGAAAAATGGCAAAACTATGATTAACTAGATCAATGAGATTTAATTAACACACTTTGCATTATTCCCTATCTCTGAGCACGTCTGTACACCCAACCGCCGAGTGAATCAACTACCTTGGAGCAACAGCCAAGGTCACCAACCACCTTGGAATCACCGCTGAGGTTATCCTGACGCCGAAATTGCCGATCCTCGACAATCCTGAACCACCAACATCATCAAGCCACCAGGGTGTGACGAACTACCTAAAAACTACAACCAATCCCGTACCAGGGAAAGACTCTGGACCTCCCGGAGGACAGTCGGCGTACAGGGATAAAGAAACATCCTCCCGTCGTCCTCTACCTGCAAACTAAATGCGATGGATGCCTAGGAGATGGCGTATAAGGTAAGGACCATCTTCAACATCTACTTTCTTGGAAGCTGTAAAATCGTTCTTGGGAATTCTCCCGGAAAGAGTCCCGAAACAGACGTCCCGTTGTACATTCTATTCCTTCACGAGCGAGGCCTGACTGTGCCCAGCGTGACAACTACCAGAAGATGCACTTCACTGCTGCCTGAACAACCTATGGAGTCGACATCGATGGAGAAATTAGCGGACGAATCCCTTAAAGACTCTCCGCCTATTATTTTGTGGCGAGCGAGATCCCACGGTAGATCCAGCGCCGGGGAAAACAATATACAACGACAGCCGGAAGAGGGGTAAGCAGAGCACGAGCCTGGGGTTCTCCCTCGGTCCCCCCACTCACACCGCTTGAACGTACAGAAGAATTGAGAGGTCAGGGGGGTGATTCTGTAACTCTGTCCATAACTTATGGACGTCTATAAGTTTTTTCCCCGAGGCTACGCCAGTGCATTGCCCCGCTAGCACCCGCCCACCTCCGCAGCAGCCTATGCGCTTTGTTTACGGGTAGCAACGTCGGAGCTAGCCAATCAATTTACGCACAAGGAACAATTGAACCCAAGGAAAGTCCGGCTCCGTGATAGCGCTAACTTGAATTCGCGCGTTACCGAATCGAGTTTCTAGCGCCTGCCGGATCGAAACTTATAGACGTCCATAACTACAACGAGCGGTATCGAGACTTATAGACATCCATAACTGCTTGACTTTTTGGACGTGTATCTCACGCGAAAAAAGTTGCAGCTGCTGAAAAATACGGAGTAAAAATACCTAAATCCGGCCGATTTGACGTTGAATTTCTCATATGTCATATATGTATATTTAAAATGGCATTATCGAGTGAAAAAACGGAATATGTTCGTTATAGACTGTCATTACGGCGGGCGCTCTCGTATCGGTAGCGCTAGCGAGCGATCGTTGCAGTTATGGATGTCTATAAGTCTCGATACCGCTCGTTGTAGTTATGGACATCTATAAGTTCCGACCCGGCAGGCGCTAGAAACTCGATTCGGTAACGCGCGAATTCAAGTTAGCGCTATCACGGAGCCGGACTTTCTTTGGGTTCAATTGTTCCTTGTGCGTAAATTGATTGGCTAGCTCCGACGGTTGCTACCCGTAAGCAAAGCGCATAGGCTGCTGCGGAGGTGGGCGGGTGCTAGCGGGGCAATGCAATGGCATAGCCTCGGGGAAAAAACTTATAGACGTCTATAAGTATACGGACAGAGTAACAGAATCGCCCCCCAGGTGACGCAATTAGCCCAATCAGGATAACCGACGCACCCCTACGTCTTACGAGGTGTCGGAGCGAGGAGCTCGCCTCGTCCTACTTGCTGATCATCGCCTCAATAGAGCAGACGTGTCTCCAGATTTCTTTCTATTGTGCCAATTTGATGTTGCTAACTTTAAGTTCTCTTTTCCCGTACCTCAAAACTTCCTTCAATATCTGATACCTTTTCCTACCTTCCCGACGCTACATACTATTATCTATTTCTTTTTACTTTTTTTTTCCCGCTACGACGTAGGTCGTTCCCGCTAAGGCGTAGGCCGTTCCCGGATAGACAAGCGTCCCCAAAAACTTCCTTTTCCTTCATCCTACCTCTATCTCTACCTCGTCCCGTTAGTGTGTAAGTTAAATAAGTTCTAGTGAGTTATCTTAAATAGTGTATAAAAACGAACATCGGCGAAAACACCGATAAGGTAAGGCCTGATTGTCTATGAAAAATCACGAGCTTGCGCAACTTCTGACAAATCTATCTCTTTGAATATCGCATACGTATCTTACCTTTTCTCTTTCTCTTTCTCTGTATGCGACTTTCTTCATCTTACCTGAGATTTGTCGAGAGTAATGTGAGCGATCTCGCGATTTGGCCAAACTAAGTCTTTGATTGCTAAGATTGGTATTATTTGATTTCTCTGGCTATCTCTTTTCTTTCTGCCTGCTTTCTCACCTTATTTTGAGATATGCTACGCTTATAATTGCTATGCTATAAATTGCCTGCGCTTATGCTTCGCTTTTGCTTATGTTTTCTATGCTATGATTCTGCCTAATACCTAATTGCCAAACCATTTTTCCTGGGTTATTATTGTTACTATTAGTCATAAACACGAGCAAGTAGCCGCGGAAGCGATAACCGCGTTAAAAACAAGTATCTAATATCTTTGATCGTTAGGTTAGTACGTAAATCTTTCTATTCTGAATCTGTAGACAAAATATCTAAAATCTGGGACGTCTCCCGACTCCCGTGTTGCGAGGATTTCTTATCTTTGATTTTGCTTTATACAGTAGAGTATCGCTATGTGATACTGAATTATCGGATTCCATTTCTTTTTGCATTATATAGTCTATCCCGCGCACACGTCTCTTAACAAAATCTGAATTCCCGAATTTCTCTGTTTCTCCTACCTAATACCTATTATCTCAAACAATACAATTGTGAACAAACGAATTAATAACTTCCCGTGAAATTGACAAATTGTGAAATTCAATCAACTGCTTACTATTTGATTGGAAGAATATATTTTAATTATCCTAACCGACTGATTTTCTATCTGAGGTTCCCTCGCCACTCTACCATTTCCTAAACTGGACTAGCCGAGTAAAGTCCGTCGATCCCTCCGGATCTTATCTGTTTCGCTGCCTAATTTCGAGTTTCTTTTTGAGTAAAAATTGATACAAGCGTATCTGGCGCCCAACACATCTTTTTCTTCTTCTTTATCTTCTCTCTATAAAAACCGGAGTGGTCGCCGAAGATTGACTACGCTTAGGAGAAATCCTACCCGTTGCAGTATGTATCTACTGATGAGTCCAGTCGAATTATACCAAAAATATATAAAGATCTATTCTTGAATATGTGAGGTCTACCGATTTTTTTACGAGCTCATTTTACCCCCACGCATATGCCCGTAAGTTGGCGTCAGAAATTTCCGACGCGTTTTGTGGCGAGAAATGTTTAAACAATTGAAAACCTATGTTCATGATGACTTTAACACTTGGAATGATGTAATACGGGAAGGGTCTTAATCAATCCAGTCGAGTCAGTGTAGGTGTATCGCCGGACGTTTCGGAGGTCATATTCTGCCCTCAGCAGAGGCTATAATATTGAAGTGTAGAGTGGGAAATCGTGTTGTTTACATCGTGTCCGTACTACTTCGTTGAGTAGCAGGCTATTAACGAAGTAGTACGGACACGATGTAAACAACACGATTTCCCACTCTACACTTTAATATTATAGTCTCAGATGAGGCCAGAATATGACTGCCGAAACATCAGGCGACACACCTACACTGACTCGACTGGATTGATTAAGACCCTTCCCGAATTCAAAACCTACTTTTTGCGATCCAACTTTTTTCCTGTAGCTTTTACAGCAAAATGTTTGGCACAAAAGTTGTTTGTCTCGTCGTCCCCGAAAAAATGAGCCCTCAGAAAGTCATCTATCATTATTATTTCAACTGGAAAGAGCAATGAACAACGGGATTTTTTTGTTTCGTTTTTTGCAAGTCATTCGCTGAATTTTAAACATACGACAACAAAACTCATACTACACCTAATATGGATTTTTTTCGAAAAGAATTTGCAAGGCCGAGCTGGCTATGCATAATGGTTTCGCTGTAATAAACAATCTGCGGAAATTCTGAGATTGGCTCTAGTTTTACATATCCTAGGCTCTCATCGTGGAATAAATTCTGAGCGACAGTTTTCGATACCCACTTTCAATATGGGGCTTTCCACGTCAGCCGGGCCACTTTTTCAGTTGTATTTTTTTAATTTCATGAAAATTGGTTGGTGTCTTCAGAAGGTCCCAAAAACATGTTCTGAACAGTTTTCAACGTCAAAACTCAAAATTTCACAAAGCTACGCTTTATTTTGGAATCGGCGATTTTCCACGTTTTTCTGTTTTCAAATAATTTTGTCGCAGTGGAACGGGAGTGAAAAAATCAGTGGATACATGTATTCTCAAGGATTTTTCCCGTACTTTCGTTCAAAAATATCGGCTTTATTCCAAACAAAGCGCAATATCGTGAAAATGCGGTTTCAAAATTTCCATCACACTTTTTTCAAAAATTGGTGTGATTTGAAAATTTTGGAAAATTTTTCAAAAATGTCTGATTCCTTCAAGTTTATTCTCCTTAATCGGCATTATGGGCTGAGGATGGGTTCTATGTGAAAATCTCGTTTTTATTCCGCTATGTCATGAAAAGTCACCGGACTATTATTCGATTTAACTCCGGAAACCTATTTTCCTTCGAAGAAATGTCATTGAGGACGATTATTATTATCGAGAATGATATTACTTGTCGGATTTTGATTTTTTTGGATTTATTTTTTATTTTTGGTTTTTTTTCAATTTATATTTTTCTTTCAATTGATTCTTCCTTACCTTCTGCCCGTACACAGCTCGTACAGACCCCAAACGAGATAATAAATGACGTAAAAGACAAAACAATTGAAAGAAAAATATAAATTGAAAAAAAAACCCAAAAATAAAATTTAAAGAAAAATATAAATTGAAACAAAAACCAAAAATGAAAAATAAAACCAAAAAAATTGAAATTCGACAAGTGATATAATTCTCGATGATAATAATCGTCCTCAATGACATTTCTTCGAAGGAAAATAGGTTATCGGAGTTAAATCGAATAAAGGTCCGGTGACTTTTCATGACATAGCGGAATAAAAACGAGATTTTTACATAGAACCCATCCTCAGCCCCTAATGCCGATTTAGGGGAATAAACTTGAAGGAATGAGACGTTTTTGAAGAATTTTTCAAAATTTTTAAATCTGACCGATTTGTGAAAAAAGTGTGATTGAAATTTTGAAACCGCATTTTCACGATGTTGCGTTTTGTTTGGAATAAAGCCGATATTTTCAAACGAAAGTACGGGAAAAATCCTTGAGAATACATGTATCCACCGATTTTTTCACTCCCGTTCTACTGCAACAGAATTATTTGAAAACAAAAAAACGTGGAAAATCGCCGATTCCAAAATAAAGCGTAGCTTTGTGAAATTTTGAGTTTTGACGTTGAAAACTGTTCAGAACATATTTTTGGGACCTTCCGGAGACACCAAAAAATGTTCATGGAATTCTGAACAACTGAAAAAGTGACCCGGCTGACGTGGAAAGCCCCATATATATCGAAAAATAATTTTTTTGGCGGAAAAATAGTACTTATTCCGAGGAAATAAGATTTCTGCTTACAAACAAATGGAAATAATTCCGACAGTTTGCAAGTTACATGGAATGTTTTGACAGAGTCTTATTCGTCTTTTTAAGACGCAAATTTTCAAAAAAAGAAATTAAAATATCTTCGTTAGAACCGGAGACAACGCTGTTTCGCGTATTTATTCTTCAATGCTGTTGTAATTATTATTTTTGGTTGAAATAAATACAACAAGCACTGGAGACCTGCACGAATGAGTATAAATTTTTTCATGCACCTCAGGGCGTCTGTTTCGTTGCAAAAAATTATTGAATTGAGGCAAGCGCGGCGGAGTGCGTCCGCTCTCATGGCGAGCGTGGTCGGGGGCCACTCGGCCGCTCAATGCATGACGTCACGGCGCGCCGGACCCGATTGATTGCAAATTGAATATCTCCGTTATCAATTGTCGTAGAACATCGCGTTTTTTTTTAAACTAACGTGCTTTTTTCCGTACGATCCGAAAATCTAGATGAAATCACGTTTCTACTATTACTTACCGTGATTTTTCTCATTTTCCGACGAACGCGTAGTAAAAACTGCCGTAAGTGAATAGTAATTCGGTAGTAGGTATTTGGTATTGTCATTAAGTATCGAGTTACTGACGTATTTCCATGAATGGATCTAAATATTGCAATTTAATGTGTTTCGACTTGCTGGGAGTTCCGAAAGTGTGGTTTTTATCGGCCTATTATCGGCTGCAGAGAGAAAGAAATGGAAGAAAAAATTTGCGTCGGCCAGGACTAAAAGTCCACTCGAGAGGCAGATGTTCGGAAGGAAGTGGAGGGGATTTAGGGACTCCAGGTATGAAACTGATCGGGTCGGACCCTCTGTCTACCAGGTGTAGAAGTATGAAACCGGAATTTTTTTGTAAAAATTACACGTCTGTCGTTTGAAAATGGTAAGACATATTTTATTCAAAGTAATCTCCATTGTTAGCTATACATTTTTCCCACCTCTCCGGCAGGTTATGAATGCCACACCAAAAAAATAGTTCTTTTTTGGAAGCGAACCAGTTATCGAGCCATTTTCGTACATTTTCATACGATTCGAAGCGTTGTTCAGCAACAGCGTGTCCCAGTGATGCGAACAAATTATAATCGGACGGAGCCAAGTCTGGAGAATAAGCCGCATGCGCTAGTATTTCCCAACCGAACGCCTCGATCGTTTCCCTCACCCGTTTTGCTGTGTGTGATGGGGCATTATCATGGAGCAAAATGACTGTGTGTTGTCTTTCTTCGTATTCCGGTCGTTTTTCACGTGATGCTCGATTTAAATCGATCATTTGCTGTTGGTAGCGATCAGTGTTAACGGTTTCACCAGGTTTTAGCAGCTCGTAATAGATGACACCGTTCTGATCCCACCAAACACAGAGCAGGGTCTTCTTTCCGAAGCGATTTGGTCTTGCAGCGGAAGTCGATGGTTCGCCTGGATTTACCCATGACTTACGACGCTTAGGATTCTCAAAATATATCCATTTTTCATCACCTGTCACAATTCGATGCAGAAATGACTTTCTTTTGTATCCGTTGAGCAGCATTTCACACGTGGTTTTTCGATTTTCTTGCTGCCTTTCAGTCAGTTCATGTGGAACCCATTTTCCCACTTTCTGAATCTCCCCCACAGCTTTCAAACGAATGGAGACGGCTTTCTGCGTCACATTAAATTGATCTGCGAGTTCTTGTTGAGTTTGAGTATCATGTTCATCCAATAAGGCTTGCAATTCGTTGTCTGCGAACTTTTTCGGTGGTTTCCCACGCTCTTCGTTTCTCACGTCAAAATCACCACTTTTGAATTCTTTAAACCATTCAAAACACTGTGTTTTACCAAGAGCATGTTCACCGTAAGCTTCGACAAGCATTCAATGCGATTCTGCAGCAGTTTTCTCCAAATGATAACAGAAAACCAATGCTGTCCGCAAATCGTAGTTTGTAGGTACAAAACTCGACATGTTTGAGGTTGAAAAAAAAAAGACGGTGTATGGAACTTGGGTTGGTGTTTGTTGAAAATGCTCGTCAGCTGTCAGAGGGAGATGATAGCGCTGCAGAAGCGGTCCTATGGTTTTTCAACTTTTGGCTAGCACCATCTATAGGGAAATTTGAATATCGTAGTGCGAAATATAATTTTGAAGTGTCCTGAAGAAGAAAAACTTTTGAAGTGTGCAGACAGCACAACATTTTGGTAAGTGAGAATATTATGTCGCCCCCATAATACTAAGTATTCAACTAATTCAATTGGTATACTCGTATCTACGAAATTCATATTTTTACACAATGTACATTTTACCAGTTTCGTATTTGTTTGAGAGTCGATTATTTATTCTGCAAATTAATTACAATATCATCATAACAATGTGATTCATGTAAGTTCAATCGGAATGTATTTCAGATTGGTATGATCAACTGCAAACCAGATCGATCGCAATGGATGCAGAAAAGTGTCTAATCTGCCAGCAATCGTTGGAAGAAGGCGACACAACCACCGTGCGCACAAGAATAGAGATTCGAGTACAGACAGAAATAGGCGCAACTTTACCTCCCGCATAAAAAAGGAGAAGATTGTAAAGATGCGGAGGCTTATATGCCATCGTTTTGTAAAATAAATATTACTCTAATGCAAGTGTATTTTATCCATGTTACCACCACTACTACCGAATCACTATTCACTTACGGCAGCTTTTACGACGCGTTCGTTGGAAAATGAGAAAAATCACGGTAATAGTAGAAACGTGATTTCACCTAGATTTTCGGATTGTACGGAAAAAAGCACGTTAGTTTGAAAAAAACGCGGTGTTCTACGACGATTGATAACGGAGATATTCAATTTGCAATCAAGCGGGTCTGGCGCGCCGTGACGTCATGGATTAGGCGGCCGAGTGGCCCCCCACCACGCTCGCCGTGAGCGCGGACGCGCTCCGCCGCGCTTGCCTCAATTCAATAATTTTTTGCAACGAAACAGACGCCCTGAGGTGCATGAAAAAATTCACACTCATTTGTACAGGTCTCTAGCGCTTGTTGTATTTTTTTCAACCGAAAATAATTATTACAACAGCATTGAAGAATAAATACGCGAAACAGCGTTATCTCCGGTTCTAACGAAGATATTTCAATTTCTTTTTTTTTTTTTGAAAATTTGCGTCTTGAAAAGACGAATAAGACTCCGTCAAAACATTTCATGTAGCTTGCGAATTGTCGGAATTATTTCCATTTGTTTATAAGCAGAAATCTCATTTTCTCGGAATGAGTACTATTTTTGCGCCAAAATAGTATATTGTGTTACAAGTGCGGAAAGTGGCCGATTTCCGTCGAGTGTGGAGTTAGCAGCGCAAGCCAAAGGCGAGTGTCGCATTCAACACGACCACGAGTGTGGACTTGCGACACGAGCCAAAGGCGAGTGCCGTAAGCACACGAGTATTTGTAACGAATGCAACGAGCCGAGGCGAGTGGTTGCGCGACGGAGTTGCGATTTTGAGGTTAGAATTGGGAAAAAATTATTTCTCGATATAGGTATATTGAAAGTGGGTGTCGAAAACTGTCGCTCAGAAATTATTCCACGATGAGAGCCTAGAATATGTAAAACTAGGCCCATCTAAGGATTTTCGCAGATTGTTTATTACAGCGAAACTATTATGCATAGCCAGCTCGGCCCTGCATATTCTTTTCGAAAAAAATCCATACTAGGTGTAGTATGAGTTTTGTTGTCGTGTGTTGAAAATTCGGCGAATGACTTGCAAAAAACGAAACAAAAAAATCCCGTTGTTCATTACTCTTTCCAGTTGAAATAATAATTATAGATGACTTACTAAGGGCTCATTTTTTCGGGGACGACGAGACGAACAACTTTTGTTGTAAACATTTTGCTGTAAAAGCTACAGGAAAAAAGTTGGATCGCAAAAAGTAGGTTTTTGATTGTTGAAACATTTTTCGCCACAAACCGCGTCAGAAATTTCTGACGACAACTTACCGGCATATGCGTGGGGGTAAATGAGCTCGTAAAAAAATCGGTAGATCTCACATATTCAAGAATAGATCTCATGTTCTATTCGACTGGACTAATATACATATATCCTGTATCCGTAACTATATAGTATTATGTCGAATAATATGTGTTCTTTTGAGATTACGTTCTGCTAGTTGGTACATCCACGGATATGGTATACGATGTAATAACATAATACTCAAAGTAATATACATGTAGTTCAAATTATTGAGATTGCCGAACTACATTTAGGTTGGGTGTATTGATGATGTTTCCGCATTATAAAAATTATATGAATTATGTTTATGTTCAGCGTAAATCCAAGGCAGCAAATACATATCTTGCGAACGGAAGACCAGTTCTTTCATATGAAACGATGCGGCGTCGAAAATAGTACATTTCGTTACGACTACGGAAGGGCTTTTTTGGCGAGACGAGAGGTTTACGGCACGAGCCGAAGGCGAGGGCTGTAACGAGGTTCTTCAAAAAGCCCTTACGTACGAGTGACGGACATTATTTTTCATCATGAGAGCCGCAAAATCGCGACGAAGTTGCGATTTTGAGGTTAGAATTAGGAAAAAGTATATCGAGGTGGCCCGTGAAAACGGGGAGTATATACATTAGGCTGGTTCAAAAAAATCGATTATTTTTTATTGATTAAAATATCTTCAGGGTACTAGAAAAAGACGTCAGTGAAAATTGGAGCTCTTAATTTAAATATTTAGAGGTCGCGGATCGAAAATTTCTATTTTCCATTTGAATAACACGGGTGAATTTTTTTTTTTTTTTTAAATAATTTTCTAGCTCACAAACTAATCAACAGACTCTCATGCGCGATACATATTTGTGTAGGGAATTGAACGCTCTACAAAAAAAGTCTATCATCATTCACGATACACCAACGGGTTCAAAAGTTATTCAAAGTCAAAGTTCAATTCATGTCGCGTTCCTAAAAGCAAAGGGCCGAAGCGCCAAGAAAAATTTCCGGTTTTTTTAGTGCCAGAATCATTTTGATGCAACATAAGACCTTTTGGGCATAGTCGCAGAAAAATATTTCTGGCTTGGTCGCAAAATTTTGTAGAAGAAAATGTTTTTTTGTAATCCAGGGACACACAAGGTATGCGGACGAAGACTGCGACAATCAACGTCAGAGGAGTCAAAGGTAACTCCGCGCTGTGTGAACTCAAGTATTTCGACACAATTACGGGATACGTGAGAGACTACTTACACGGCGACTTGGCGGGTACTGTGTGTCAAATAACAAATATGTTCAGCGATCCGCGATGTCCGATACGCATAATGAATTATCCGATGAACGAAGTCAACGATCGGTTAATGAGACTAACTCCACCGCACGAGGTTCACAGACAGCCGAGACCGCGGAAAACCGAAAAAGCGAAGTGGAAGGCGTCCGAGTGGCGAAGTTGGCTACTCTTTCATGCTATCCCATGTTGGCGAGGTATTTTGGATGACTACCCTCTGCAACTTTTTGCATTGTTAACGAACGCCATTTACAAATTGCTCGGTACGAACATCACCGAGGAAGAATTGTTACATACGGAGTGTGATATGGAACGCTTCGTTATAATATTCGAATTACTGTACGGAGAAACATATGTCACGTTCAATATTCACTCGCTCAAACACTTGGTACGATGTGCGAGGTACGGCGGTCCGATGTGGGCAACGTCGACTTTTCCATTCGAAAGTGCGATATATTATTTGAAGTTAAATGTCAGCGGACCGAAGGGAGTACTGAAACAGATGGCGAGAAAAGCGATTCAAACTAGTGTAATAAAAAGTTTGGTACCAGATATCGAAGAATCAGAAGATTGTTTGAAAATGCATAGTTCGTTGTATGCACGATCGGAAGTTTCTTCGTACAAAAGAGTAGATAGCGTTGTACTGCTTGGCAGGGGTCAGCCGTACGTTGAAGGCTGCGAGGACGATCGGATACCCGAAAATCAGGCTTTGTATTATCATCGATGTGTATTCATGGGAATGATTATTCATACTGCGAATTACGCCGTGGGTGAAAGAACGAACGATTCAATGTTCATCGATAAAAAAGACAGAATCGTTCAGATTGAGCGTATGTTTTCTTACGAAGGCGTTGCGTTTGCTAGGGTGTCGTCGTTTGAGAAAAATAAAGTTCTCTTGCCCGATGTACCCGAACAACATAGACATGGCTGCCCGGCCATAGGCGATATAACGATTGATCATTTATTTGAGATTACAATGAAGGATGACAATTTTGTTATACCGATAAAAAGCTTGGTTAGAAAATGTGTATTCATGAAGCTGCGTGATAGTAGCTACGTTGCAACAATGCCGAATACTCTCTAAATTCAGTAATTCATGTATGCCGTAGAACGAAGTATTCGTATAATACCATGTATTCGTATAATACCATGTACCAATTATTGGTTATAAATACTCGTTTATATAATGTATAGAGAAACTAATTAATAATAATAATCATGTATCAAGTATATGTACGAAAAATAATATTTGTTTGATAATCATACCTTACATATATGTATGTGAGATTACTATATTATATTAACATGTTCAAATACATCTATAATTCACGTATATATTTTTCAGTTTTGTACTGCAATAAACTGTATAATTGCCTCATTCTTGACAATGTGAGAGAATACTGCGTTTGAATCAATGCCGTACAGAGACGTACACGTTGGTATAATACCATATAGAGACGTACACGTTGTATCATTACCGCACAGGTACGTACACGATGCGTCAATTGCAAAATTATTCGCCGTACAGATCTCCGTACAAAGACGTACACGTTGTATTAATACCGTACAGAGACGTACACGTTGTATTGATGCCGTACAGATCTCCGTACAGAGACGTACACGTTGAAATATTGCCGTACAGATCTCCGTACAGAGCCGTACACGTTGGAATATTGCCGAGCAGATCTCCGTACAGAGACGTACAGATACCCGTACAGAATTTCAACTGCGTATACAACCGTAAACATTCCGAATGTATTTCTGTACGGTTTTTCTGTACGGTTTCGTGTACGTATCTGTGTATTTGTGTAAGTTATTTTTTCCAGGGTAACCTCAAACAATAACTATATTTCAAGACGTACAGTACTCACTATGGAATTCCTCAATATTCATGCGGCCACCCAGATATCATGCCCGAAACAGAATGCGGGATTCTTGTTCTCCTGTTTCCGTCTCGCGTCGCGTGTAATATGGTCTGCCGGCTCCCTTTGACTCTATGGTCAAACGCAACTCCACTTGTTGCATGCCTTGCTTGGTGTATTATAATAATTTTAGATTTTATGACCCCTGATCTGCACGATTTTATTCATCACTATCGGTTTTCACTCACTAACCACTATTTCACAAATCTTAAGAATCTGATCATTATTCTATGTAATTACGCAAATACACACCGTTCTTTGTCCCACTTTCGATAACGTCGTCGGTAGAACCGATCGTATGCTACTTTCCGTTGGCGTTGCGTCATTTGAAATCCGCGGGCGCATTTGCAACGAGTGACAACCACGTCAAGTTAGTTTCTGGTATTCGCAACGAGCAAAAAATCAAATGATTAATTATCAAATCACTTCTCGAACTATTTGTTTGTTGCGAACATGGCACTTGATGTATCCGATTAGTAATTTCAACACTGGTGAATGTTGTGGCAGTATAAAAGCTTGACAGTATGTTGTATAACTGCGATAAAAGTCTATCCAATTTGAATCTTGCGTCCGTTTAATATGGCGGCCCGCCGCCATGCGGTGGGCCATGTGCAGCATACACGTTTTCGCGCGTCGTATCGCCATATTGCCAAACGTGTTCACTTGCGTCGCCGGTCGGATTGCGATGAAAGAAGCTGCGTCACGCAATTCGTTTTATTTTATTTATTAATTGTGATCCTTCATAATTGTGCTGCAGTGAGTGCAGATATTCTTGTGCGTGATAAAGTGTGAATATACGATCGTCGGTACAGTAACTTTACAAATATGCCCGCAAGGTATGCATACATAATGTACAAAGGGACCTGTCCGAACAAAGGTACCAAGCATCCAGTCAGAGAAATAGTTCCTGTGGACGTTTTGAAAAAATTCAAAGAAAACAATGCAGTCGGGAGGGAATATCAGGTCAAGTATGGGAGTGCATTATGCCCGGCCACGATCGGCATCGTCGGCGGTGAGTATTCATATACCATGAGTCTCGGAGACATCACGCACAAAATGTGAACACGTGTTGGTTGAGCTATGGGATCGGTATACATATAATAGGCAGCTTTTATGTGAGCCCTGGGACGATATACACTTATTTCTTATACCTTTTAAATAAACATAGGTGATTGTTAGGGTCCGCGACGTATTAAACAAGCATTTCGTGAGGCTTTAATTATCGATCAACCAATAATCATCATCAACTTGATTTGGAAATTGTCGAATTAATTGTTGGAGAGAAGATAAGGTTATTGATGGTGAATTTTATCAATTAACAATCAGGAAGTAACAGATAAACACGCATTGAAGATAGAACGTAACCCCGTTCAATTTTGTTGAACCTCATATAGACATTCCGATGAACCGTACTGAGGCTCGTACAGTATTTCATGATTCCTGGTTGGCATATAATATCAGCATTGATGTAATGAAATAGAGAATTGATGATAAGTTACTGTATGTCAATAACGATTAACTGTATTAATTTTCAATTGCTGGCGCTTAAATGAGGCAATAGATCAAATTCAAACTGATGAACATAGTATAGGTATCGTTGTACATAGCTGTTGTTTGCCGGAATAATATGTTCTTATTCTTTCTATGAAAAAACCTATAATTAATCCGTTGCATTTTCTGCACATGATTACAGACAGTGTAGAAGACTTGCAGCGAAAGATCAGCAGAAAAAGAGTTCAGTTTGTAAATCGCCAACATTCGAGGGCGCCGTCTAATCGGTCTTCTTCAACCGAAAGTACTGCACCAGCTGCAGCATCACAGAGGTTCAATAAGGTATATAATATCCAAAGCGGTACAATAACATCCAAATGTTGTCCAAATGTAACAAACAAATCAAACAAAACAATGCGAAAAAGACACAACTAGCAGATTTTCGCCGCATGAAACATACTATTCTTCAGATGATTGAGGCTATGAATCAATGCCGAAGAGAAACAGAGAGGCTCAGAAGCCTCGCATAATCAAGACCGAAGTAGTAGTGCCAGCCACGCGTGGTAACAAATCAATGAAGCAGGCAAAAATTTCGAATTCGCTAAGAATTGATTGATCTCTCACATACATATAGTTCATACATATGGGGCTATCCATCCACTTTCGCCCACGTTTGACCTCGACATTTTTTTTCTGCTTCATTTTTGAATATGTTGTAGTGCTATGTAACGTCCGTATGTTACGTGCCCCGCACATACCGACTCTTTCATCCCATCCTTCTCCGATTCCATCCGCTCCGAGGTTTCACCCGAAACCTCTGAAATCACGCCACGCTGACCCGTTGCACTCAGCACTGTCGGACGCAACGAGTCAGCTATTCCAGTTCCCCTACTTATCCTCTTTTCTCCTCATCTCCAGTTCCCCTAACTTCTACCCGAGTAGAAATTCAGTCTGGCATGCCTGACATCCCATGTGGCCCTGATCCGGAAAACTCGTGGAAGATCGTAATGAGTGGTTCCAGGCCGGGTCCAACTGCGGACCACTTACGGTTCGCCTTGGCGAGGGGTGGAGGGGAACGGGCCGGATCAGACCGAGATCTGGCTCATCTCGCCCGGGGCTTCCATGTCCGCACCACTTTCGTCGGAATTTAGGTTCGCTCTGGCGAGAGGTGGCGGGTGCGGGCCGCATTAGACCGAGGTTTGGCTCATCTTGCCAGAGGCTTCCATGTCCGGACCAATCTCTCTGTTGATTCCGTCATGTAGGTACCTAACATTGCTATCGGCATTATAAACAATTATTCTATTCACTGTGCAAGGTATTAATTTAATCAATCTTTCTTTCTTTGCAATTTGTACATATGGGGTATTCCATGTCAAACCAACAGGTTGCATCGGCCTGACCCAGCGGAATATTTTGATGTCCAATTTTTCGGCTCGTTTTGGTCAAACCATGGCTGAAAAATTTCGAAAAATTAGAGGTATTATTTTTCACCAAAACGAACCAAAACATTCGTTGGACATCAAAATCCCAGAGGGTCAGGCTGATGACCCGTTGGTTTGGCGTGAAATATGTACCCCATTACATACTGAGAGACTATCCATTATTCATGCTGAGTAGCATGTTCGTAAGTTTCGGGAGAGGATCGGTCAGATTTAAAAAATCTCATAAAAACTCGTATCCTCGGTCGTCGGGTCATCTATTCATGAGGTTCATACGTAATTATTTCGCAGAATGAAAAACCTTATAAATGCCCATATTTTTTCAATGAAAAAACGATGTGGATCTGTCACTGGAAAATTCTTTCTTTTTATGATAAACTCAAGCAATCTGACACCCAAATAATTTGTCTGAAATCTCTCATAAAAGTTCATAGATATCACATGATATATTATCGCGAAATCCATAGTATAAAACACTCATAAAACTTCTTAGGATGGACTTGTTATCGGTAATAGAAAAACACATATATTCTCATATATCATCACTTCATAATATACCATAGAATTTCAGATCGAAGATGTATTACTCAATACGGATAAAATCTTATACAGCATCATTTTCATTACATACTCTCATGGACGTTTGTTTTTATTTTTAACATAAAACTGCATTGAAGTTTTGTTTCTCATCACCTCTGATAGATATATCGTGAGTATTACCTCATAAATTTTCGGAATTATACAAAACTCATACCTTCTCATAAGCCCTCCAATGAGAAAAATTTTCTGTCCCTCATACAGTTTGGTAAAATCATAAATTCTCATTCAAAAGAAGGTGAATTTTTATGAGATTTTATGATTCTGTTTCAGCAGGGATATCAAAGCAATAATTAATAATGGTGTAAGTTTTTATTCGAGTCCCAATATGACCTCAGAATATTACTCGCTCCATACTAGCTTCAGTTACAGGCAACATTTTAGACTTGACTTTTTTTGTAGGTAGCATTAACTGCTCAGTCATATGTAAATTTCTTCGAATTCAATGAGCTTGAAGTTCACAACGCTAACACAACAAAACATTCAGACACAATGTACTGTGTCATGATTCCGTAGTTATAATTGCAAACATTTTGCTGCTTCTGGAACGTACAACCTCCACAATTCAGAATTCAAAAAAAAATTCATTTGCGTGAATGTCACGAAAGGGAGCCTGATCATAAACATTGATTTGCGGGAACCAGAAATGTTTGTAATAGCCAATGAAAGGACTCAACTCTTTGGAATACTGCTTCAAAGATTATAGAAATACCAGTAGGGTACGAGCAGGCAAGAGGGTTGAGTGATGAGTGAAAGCCGTTGAAAACTCATCAATTAATTCAGATTCTCATCAGTTCTCGTATGCCATCCAAGTCACACGTTCTTCTATGTCATGATGAACAGAAACAAAATATCAGGCCAGCAATATAGGAAGATTCGATGAACCGGTGTTAAAAAGATGCAATCGTTACAGGAATCACAAAAATACACTGCATTGGAAATATAACCCAAATCCATCTCATTCGCTTGTTTTCTATACTTATAGGTTTTCGAAATATCGACATGTTTATACTAACGAAAATGATAATACTCTCAATAATAAATGATCGACAAAATGATGGGTGAAAGCGGTAATGAATGAGAATAACATCAAAATATAATGAAAAAAAAAACACACACAACGACGACGACGACGACGACGACGATGATATTGTAAAAATACTAAAGATCATGAAAATAATAATGAAATATATATCATGAAAATAATGAGTATAAATAAGATAAGAATTTGATAAAAGTAATAAGACACGGGTCCAAAGATTTCATATGAGCTTCCCTGCACCACGTATATCATCGTCGCTGAATTGCGCCATAATAAATCAAAATTGCGTACGTTTCCGGAATTAAATATAGATAAACATTCGTAAAATATTAAATATATTTCTACGTAATGCAGCACTCGTCAAGTGTGTTACGTCCTGAGTAAAGAATTAAGTTTGCTTAACAATTTGTTGGTCGAGTTAGAATTGAGTACGACCTAGGCCAATACTCCTGGTGAGTCTTAATTAACCAACGCCTTGTAACGACGTAAAACTCTATAAGGTAGTTTACCCGTAGGTTCTTTTCCAGCCACCGCTAATAGCAGGTGAAATAATTAAACACTCTGTGATGTTATTTTCATAACATTAACCGTAATTTATTTAGCACAATTTGTTGATGATAGTTTTACAGGTATTGTTTATATCGTAATTATTCACTATTGCACAGTATTTGTAATTAGAACTGAGTAGTTATTCACTATTGTATAATATTGGAAATTGGAATTGAGTAGAGAATGAAAGTTTTCCATTCACTATGGAATTATCACCAAACACTTTTAAATCTTGAGAAATTGAGTTCGATGTCTGAATATTATAACGATCTTAGTAGTCTGAGAGTTAGTAATGAAGTGAAAGATTTGAAGGGAGGAAGATCTCTTCTCCCGGCTTCGCGAGGGAGGAGTCTTCGATTTTTGGAGGGAAAGCGTGGTTTTTTCCCATTGGAAAAAAAGGTCATTTCCGTAAAACGCTAAAACTATGGTTGGTCAGAAAAATCTATACACGAGACGATTGGGTCTAAAGTCCCAAGCGTCGAGATGCTGTAAGGGCGGGAAAAATCGCGCGCTTGCTGTCTGTCTTTTTCTAATAGGGTAGTTCTTCTCTCTCTGATTCTCAGTGTTTGGTTACAGCTTTTCAAGAGTCCTAAGATTTATGGTTTCCTCAATAAAGTTGTTTATTTTAACCTAAAGATTTCTAAATTCTAGTTTTGAGAATTGCCAGATGTGGTCGTGAGAAACTATAGAAATTGTTTGAAGTAAAAGATGTATGCTTCTAATAAGTAAAAATGAAAAAATGATATATGAAATTATAATGATAATGACGTTAACATTACTCCGGTGGTAATTGCACAATGGTAACTAATGTTACTAATGTTATCGACTGAATGAATGATAGGACGTAACAAGTGAACTCGATTCATCGCTTAGGTCGGCAATGAGCGCTAATCAGCGGGTCAACCTGGCTATTCTCGCGGCAGCAGACGAAAAATTTGTTACGCATCTATAGGTATACCTACTGCGTACGCGCATTTCGTTACATTGTAGTAATTTCGACATTCACCATGAACATCGCAAATTTGTCTGATAGTCAGAAAACGGATATGCTGCTGGCATATGGTGCAGCGAATCAAAATAGCCGGCATGCTGCTCGTATCTATGCCGAGAGGTACCCGGATCGCCAGCATCCGCGCGAAATCATTTTTCGGCGGCTCGAAAGTCGCCTCCGAAATACTGGAACTTTAAAGGCTGCAAAACGTACAAGTAGTTTGAAATGAGTACAAGAATTAGACCTCAAAATTTTTTTGCATCGATTCTATTGTAATTCTGGTGTTAAATATGCGAAAAAAATCATCAAAGAGTAATAAAAAACGAGTTATATTTTTCGAGGTTGTCGGTAAACTAGAGGGTAGCGAGACAGCCACTCAAGCACTTTTTCCTCTTCTGCGAAAGAGTTTTTGACTGTTTTAATTTTGGATTTGTATCTGCTCCTAATCTCAGAGTGGTAGTCCGAAGACTTCCTATTCTGTGATGTGACTAAAAAATATGATGTCGAAAGGGGGCAGATACCAGTGCCAAAATATCAATGGATTCATTCATCCATTTATATACAAGGATAACTGGTTTGTGGAAAGAATTGTATTCACTGACGAGTGCACATTTCGTATGGACGGTACAATGCGCATCATTGGGCAGCGGAGAATCCGCATTTAGTAGAACAGGGGCACATGCAAGACAGACGAATTGTGAATCTCTGGGCAGGAACGCTTGGCAACAGAATTATCGGACCCGTTGTCTTCCTAGGCAATGTCAACGGGCCAACCTATGCCAATTTTTTGGAAAATGTCCTGCCTATTCTTCTGGAAGATGTCCCGCTGGCTGTACGTTTAAGCATGTGGTACCAGCATGATGGCCATCCTGCACATTCGTCCCTTGTTGCACGTGATATCCTGAACGATATGTTCCGGGATAGGTGGATTGGACTGCGTGGTCCACAGGAATGGCCTCCACGGTCACCGGACATGACACCGCCGGACTTTTTTTTATGGGCGCATCTGAGAGATCTGGTTTATAGAACCAGACCTCGAAGTCTGAACCACCTAAAATTCAAAATTAGAAATGTGTTTCAGGAAATCACTCCTTAAATGTTATCGAGGGTGCACCACGCTGCAATGAAGAGGGCCGTGTTTTGTTCTGAGGCGGACGGTGATCACTTCGAGCAATTGCTTCATTAGATTCTGGGGGGGGGGGGGGGGGGGGACAATTTATCGTTGCTAAATCGAGAGGGTTTTCTTTGAGTTTTTTGAGAAACGCTAGTTTATAGGCGTTCCTTTTTTTCATTGTTTTTTGTTCCGTTTTTGAGTTTTTTGAAAAGACACTAGTTCATAAGCGTTCCTTTTTTTACCGTTTTCTGTATAGTTTTTGAGTTTGTTGAAATAAAACTAGTTTATAATCGTTTCTTTTTTACTATTGTTCATATCGTTTTTGAGTTTGCTGCAAAACCGCAGTTTTGTAATTAGTTTTTTACATTGTTCGCTGAAGAATTATACCGACATCATGTTCGGTATTTTAAGAGTCGAAGGGGGGTTCGAGGAAAGGGGGGGGAAGTGGGTGGATGGGTGGCCTTCCTTTCTTCTTAATCCTCTTCTATCCCCAAAAATACAAAATGTTTTTATGATCTTTTGCGAATAATATTCGAACCTCAAGTGATTCGATTCACTTGTAGTCGTCTCTTGATTATAAACATGACAGTTTTAGGTCACTTTCACAAATATTGTTCGTTGCAGAACGTTGAATTTCTCAGTGTCATACTAACTGGAACATTGAAAATTCCCATCATCCTAATACTTGAAATATAGTTGAGGTTCTCAAAATCCAAGTGAAGAAATTGGCTTGGTGCTGTAAATCTTATTGCTGATTGCTGGCATTGGAATAGCAGCCACCTTGATTCTCGCCCAAGTGTTCGGGCCTGGATATCTGAGTGGGTTGGTCTTGTAACAAAACGTTACCACGTTTAGTTCTACCGGCCACCCCTCGACCCGTAGTCGACTCGCCCATCCATTCCGCGTCACAATTTCCCCCACGCATCGTAGGCCCAGCGGCGATCGGCGCCGCGCTACTATAAATAGAGCGACGCCGCACTCCCAGAACACAGTCGACCTGCAGCCAAGCTGCACCGACCGTCCCGATACCGAAGCGATCTGAGCCGAGCGTATCCCCTCCACCCACGGACGTATGGACGGAGCGCAAACTAGGCTTTTGGGCGAGGGGTATGAATCTTGGGGGGAGTACATGTGGTAGCCCGTCGGCCATATTGATGAGCTGAATTTCCGGGTGTCACGTGGGGCGCCACCACAGACTTAGTATATCTATGTAGTATTGAACTTTGTATCGCAACTTTCCGGGCGTTCTAAAGCAGAGCTTTTGACGAACGGTCGAGCTGTTTAGAGTTCTTTGCATCAAATTCAAATTTTTAAGGCTCCTGTTCGCTTTTTCCCTGGACTGAACTTTTCTGAATTTGATAATTTTGGAGGGATACGCACTCGAGCTAAGGTAATAGTCAGAGCCGTCTTTTTAGGAGCAGAACCGGATATAAACTTAATTATATCAGGTCTGAATAGGTTAAGGTTAGTGTGAGGAAAAAAGAATAGGTTTCCGAACTCGGATAAAGCCTGGAAGGTTTCAACAGAGTCGTCTCACCGCCTACGGAGCAGGGTAACCTTTTGATGACCGTGCCCGTCTATCAGACTCGAGTGTATTTGAGGTTATGCTCAATTCAGATACGGATTGCAATTAAAGCTCAATCAGTACTGGCTATTGTGCGCCTTAACCCGCCAGAGCTGTCTCTAAGGATTAAGTCGGGATCGGTGAAATTAAATTGACAAAAGTTAACTGAATTTCAATATAAGGAAATAAACAGTTATTATTCAATTTAAACAGTGAAATGGTAATTTCTCGGTGACATAGTCTTTAACATAAATTGTGCTTTTATCATGTGCCGGAAGGCTTAACAATACAACAGTATGGAAATAATAAATGCCTGATGGCAAAATAGAGGAAGTTACTCTAATTGTCTCAATCATAACTAGTAAATTATGTTTTGTCTTAATTCTAAGATCGATTTGGTTCTGTTGCTCGAGGCTATGTTTTCTGAATTTTGATAATCATAGTGCAAATGCTGCTTCAGCTACTTGCCTAAATGCTTTTTCATGTGTAATTTGTGAAATCAATCACTGCTTTAGTAGATTGTCTTATTTTTGTGAATTTCAAGAAATAAATGCGATTTTAGCAAGATATTCTAATTTTACGTTAATTCAAGTAGAGTTCAAATGCTGTTCTAGCTAGGTGAAAGAGAATATAAGAGTCAGTCAGTCGCTCACAGCTGCTAGCTGGTTGAGTCTCTGATCTGCCGCTTAGCGCTGCGCTGTTCAGCCTTTTATAGTCCTTGTTTCGTTGTCCCCCGTTGCCCCCCAGCGGGTGCGCGGTGGTCTTCGCGGCGTTTAGCCTCGAACCGTCACGTGGTCTTACTCCAGTATTTGGTGCGACTGGATGTCTGCGCGCTCCATGTTGCGCAGATCTCGTGCGCAGCCAGCTGATGGTTCGATGGGTCACGTGATACATTACAGTATATATATGCTGTATTCAGCTCATCAAGATGGCTGACGGCAGCTGATTCCCCTTCCGTCTTTCGCTTCAACCCCGCTGGGGAAGGCTCCATCCATATGTCCATGCCTCCACCCCTACTGACATAAATAGGAGTGCATTAGCCTCTAATAGTCAGTCGGCTCCCAGACGAGCCAGGGCCTGGAATCTAAGATAGGACGACTGGTTCGCTGTTTAGTACTGCAAACAACCCCGGCACGCTTATTGGCGCTGCGGTCGACGGCATACGTCACGACTCGATGCGACGCCGCCGCCATTTTAGAAGCGCCATTAACCTGTTGCTCTTCGTGCGTGATTGTTGTTGATGAACTAAAATGTTAAAAACATCAAGAGTACCAAAGTGTTGTGTTTTGGATTGTTGCGACAAAACATCTGTGCGGCACAGATTCCCAAAAAATGAAAAAGATGTGTTCGAAATATGGAAGCAGCGAGCCCAACATCCGCGATTTCGTGAAATTAACGACGAACACATCTATAAAGTATATACAATGTGCGCGGCACATTTCAAACCAGAAGATAAAATTCCAAATAGTAAGAAATTGAAAAAACGCGTGTTACCAACAATTAATATACCAGGCAAGTTATCTAATTTTCATGTAATACCGAAATATTTCTAAATACTGATTGAAAAATTGCATGTATTACATTAATAATAATCGAAGGCAAATCGAATATACAAGTTATTATTACATGGCCTGCAATAGTCGAATAATAACAAGAAAGCTTGAATCGAGCTAGAAATATAACAACGAGGGGTTAATCACTCTCCGATTTGATGTACATCAGATTACAGATTTCAAAGATTACAAAAGATGACGAAAGATTACAGAAGATTACAAAGATTTCAAAAGATTACAAAGATTACAAGAGATTTCAAAAGATTACACAAGATTTCAAGAGATTACAAAAGATTACACAAGATTACACGAGATTACAAACGATTGATTTCAAAGATTACAAGAGATTTCAAAAGATTACATAAGATTACAAAAGATTACGAAAGATTACACGAGATTACACGAGGTTACAAAAGATTTCAAAGATTACAAAAGATTTCAAAGGATTACAAGAGACTACAAGAGATTTCAAAAGATTACATAAGATTTCAAGAGATTACAAAAGATTACAGAAGATGACCAAAGATTACAGAGATTTCGAAAGATTACAAAGATTACGAAAGATTTCGAAGATTACAAGAGATTTCAAAAGATTACATAAGATTTCAAGAGATTACAGAAGATTAGACGAGATTACACGAGATTACACGAGATTACAAAAGATTAATTTCAAAGATTACAAGAGATTTCCAAAGATTACATAAGATTTCAAGAGATTACAAAAGATTACACGAGATTACACGAGATTACAAAAGATTTCAAAGATTACAGAAGATTTCAAAGATTACGAAATATTTCAAAGATTTCAAAAGATTACATAAGATTTCACGGGATTACAAGAGATTTCACGAGATTACATGAGATTTCACGAGATTACATGAGATTTCAAAGATTACAAAAGATTTCAAGGATTACAAAAGATTACACAAGATTCTCGAAGGGGTGTACACCAGATTACGCGACTGATTAACCCCTCGGGTCTGAATGAAGCAGTGCAGATGATTGAGAATGTATGTTTTGAAGCCGAAGCAAGGGAACATGATCGTCATCGAAGAGTCCATGCTAATACAAATCCAGGTAATTTATTCTCAAAATCAATTCACACTCACCGCGTACCAAGAGCTACGCAGTCACATTAATTTGCACTGCAATTCCAGTTAAAAGGAAATCAGAAGACCAAATGTCAATCGTGGAGAAGGTGTGGAAGAAACCAAAAATTTCATCTGCGGATTACGAACCCGCCTAAGACATTCTGAGAGACAATGAACCAGGTGATAAAAGATATACTAGTCGATACACCAAATATCGATAATGGCAAAGAATTGAATAATTACGAATTATTTTCACGATAAAAGCATTTGCCAACACAATTGTAACCAAACGGGTTTTGGAAGTGAACATTAACGAATTTGCTTGACTTGTACATAATAATTTCAGCTGACAAAATTGATGAGATGTGTTGAATTGTATGTGATAATTTTCCTTTGCAGAATTGTAAAATATTTATCTCAAATTAACAACACAGGCTGGTTGTATTAATTTTGTTGCTTCAAATTCTTCCCAATACTAGTGCGTAAGATGAGAATATTTATTTCTATTTCATTGTGTAATTTTTCTTTACGTACATTCGAAAAATTAATTATTTTATTCACATGTTTAATTCATAAAAATCGCCATGTGATAAAATGGAAATTTGAATATCCTCGGGATCAGAGCAACATGCTCTTTTTCAAACTGATTTCTCAGCCTGTGTGATTAATTTTTAATTGGTGCATTTCATATATATATGATATACAGTGTTGTCCACATGAAATTGTAGGTATGAATCTCAAAATGAACCATGTATTTATAATTTGAATTTCTTGTAGTTATGGTTGAACCCAGCTCAGACAATGTCAACTCAACTCCAGAAACATACAACATACGTAACACAAACGGGGGACAAAACACGCAAACATCTGAGGTCCGGGGGAAACGACTGCGTTGCTTGCAAGATGTTGGTGTTACGAGAGTCAATGACCTAACTCCAAAGGCTAGAAAATTGCATGGAATCGCTTATCGTTTTAAACGATTTTCGAGGTTGCGAGGTTACATAAGAAATGCATATCATTTAAAGCCGCCTTAATATGGCAGAACGTACGCTCAAAAATGACTCTTTACAGTACTTAACAGAAAGATTGAATAGCACAACTTTTTCTTTTCTTACAAGCCAGCTCCGTAACCGAACCAAACATCTTAAGGGTAGACGCTGTACGTTAGATGATAAGATATTGGCATTAGGCCTGATGAAACAAAGTGGTAAAACGTACCGATTACTTAGAAAAATTTTTGCTTTGCCGAATGAAAAGTCTCTCCAAAATCTACTTCAAAAAGTAAATTTATAACCTGGGATTAATGCCCCCTTTTTCAAAAAGCTCAAAAATACTGCTCGTTCATTGAATAAAAAAGACAAAAACTGTGTACTGCTCTGGGATGAAATGGCAATAGAGCCAAATCTATTCTATAATCAAAAATCCGATAAGATTGTTGGCTTTCAAGATTACGGCAATGGTTCCCGGAATCCAAAATTTGCATGCCACGCATTAGTTTTCATGGCCAAGGGCGTTTTTAAACAGTGGAAACAACCATTAGCGTACATGTTCACGGGAACTGGGGACCAAACTCAATTGCTACGAAAAGCTATTGTTGATGTAGTAAAAGCAATTCAGGATGCAGGCTTCAAGGTGGTAGGCACTGTTTGCGATCAAGGGGCATGTAATCAAGCAGCAATCAATTATTTACTCAAAACTAAACCAGGAAAGCATATGAGCGTTTCCATAGGAAAAGACGAAATCTTTTTACGATTCACCGCATTTATTAAAAGGAATGCGCAACAATTTGCTTAACAAAGAATTACACTTCGAATTCAATGGAGATAAGAAGGTCGCAAAATGGCAAGATATAGTGGAACTCTACATGACCGATACTGGAGACGGTGAGTTGAGAATTCTCACCAGACTGACCGATCGGCACGTCTTACCTGACAATATAAAAAAAATGAAGGTATTTGATTGTAAAAATTATACTTGCTCTCTATAATTTGGATATATTTTCACCATACTATCAACTATATTTAGGGTATTTCAAAAAAAGCAATCCCATAAATATTCCAGTGAATGAAGTTTTTGTGACTACATTTATCCATTTTATTTTCCGCAGGTGTCTTATGCAGCACAGGTGTTGAGCCAATCCGTTTCGGCAGTGATGAAAAGATTCCCAGATAACAAAATGCCTGCACAGTGATGGCGTATACGGCCGCACGTGTGCGGATTTACCCGCACCGTGTGCTCTCACCTGAACCGGCATTTGCGTCATCAATGGAGATGCATATTGCTCGCACGTCGTGCGTTAGGTTTAAACGCGACGCATATCGGTCTCACATCGTGATAATGTATTCAGGCCTATGAATAATTTTTCGAAAATCAAGGAAATCAATAGCTTTAACCAAAATTCATTCAAAACTGTAGTGTGTTTATTCATAATATTTTTTTTCTGTACACTTTTTTTTAGTATTTTCTCATAAAATAATTATACATACATGTGGCAGCACCAATTACTTTTTCATTGCGTTCTTATCATCACAGAAATAAAGAAAAAAAATCTTTCTTTCACTGATTTCTCATAAAATAATATCACAGCACTAAGGCTTACATTCCACCTCATATTATCAATAATGATCTTTATTCTGCATATATTTCTCGAAAAAATAATAATATTGTTGCAAACTTTTGATTCTGTAATAAAATATTGATTTTCTTCAAATGTTTTCGTGTGAAATCATAACATAGCAGCACTAACTTGAGACATTACATTTTTCATCAACACTTATGAACTATTCTTTGTCTATGTATACATATATTAACAATCACTGACTGAGGAATTAATCCTAGAGAGTACGACTAATTAACAATATCTAGTAATAAAGCTTCCGACGAATGACTGATACATATTTTATGGAGACAACTTAAATTATTAGGAACATAGCCGACTATTCAAATGCCAACTGGCAACGAGATGATGAAAATATTTACTTAAATTATTGGTAACGGAACTGAACTCTTCAAGTTCAACTGCCAACGAGATAATGAAAATAACATGAAATTATTAGTTCTTCTTCCAGTCCAACTGGCAAAGAGATAATGAAAATAACTTAAATTATTAGTACGGAACTGACTTCTTCCAACTTGAATTGTCAGTAACATGACGGACTTTCTCAAGTTCAACATGTAACGAAATAGATGATAAAAATGATCAGGCTTTCAACACGATGCAGTATTATACATCCATCAATTCGTACAACGATAATCTTTCTACCAGCAATTTCGAATTTTGGCTAGAACAAATTATAGACTATTCGTCTTCTACGTCATTGCCAGATTCAATATCACCAAATTCTTCACCTTCTTGGTCGCTGTCGGAATTCATTTCGCCCTCCGAATCTGCCACATTTTCAAGACCTTCTAATTCGTTGGCTATTTCATCGACGCTGAGGTTATCAAGATAATCCTGCTCTTCACCACCGTCAACGTCTTCGTTTTTTTCCTGTTGATTGTTCTCTTTCTCTTTTGTTGCTTTGTTTTTCTTTTGGCTCAACAACTTCTTTTGAAAATTGCGGTATCTTTGTTTTGTACAGCGTAAAACGTCTAACATCTCATTTTTAAACTCGTTCTTGTTTCCAGGGCCAATAAAGTACGGGCAATCTCTGGCAGCCACTGAAATGAAAGAAGGGGCTTGTGTTCCATACAGCATAACTTTATCATATGTTAATATTTATACATCATACGATATAGCTTCAAGAACGTCACTGATCTTCTGAGTTGCTGAATAGACTCGTGACGTATTATCAAGCATATGGGGGTCTCCCATATCAAGTCCCGGGGGAGGCAGCGAATGAGAAAATGGAACAAGACTCCGAAAAGCATCAGATCGGTCTCGATCAGAATGTTTAATAGCATCACTGCGCAGAGTAGATGAATCAGGAATAAGCATACCATATAAAACATTAGCAACTCTCGTGTTTCCCAACTTTGGACTCATGGCATCCCCCAACCACTTGAACTGCGACACCAATTTGTCAGTCATAGTTGCTGATAATGACTTGTGGATGAATTCTCTGAGCTTCGTCGCACCTCTGGTCTTCAAATGATTATACTGAAACAATTAATTTGCTGTCAATCTAACGACTCGCCCTCATGATGCTCATAACTAAAAAATTCAACAGTTCTGTTCAATGACATGTACACAATATACACAGTTTTGCATATTCTTACCAGATTCTTACGAAGCTTGTGATTCGTATTAAGATCATTGAACTGTTCTACAGTTTCCAGTGGGAATCCTTGGAGCGGTTGAAATAAAGTTTCCGATAATTTTGCTTCGCCTACATTTCTTTGAAGCAGATCTCCAGTGATCAGTTCTTGCATTTTCTCATTTTGCTTCTTCAAATCTTCGTTTTGCTGAATTAATTCGGCATTTTGTTTGACCACATCGGTCATTAGTTTTTCGAGCTTCCTGAACAGTTGTAATAAGTTCGATGAAAATTCAATGAGTATTCATTTTCCAACGAGATTGAAATTCAGTCAATAAAATTAAATATTTCTTGAGGATAATAATTGATGTGGAACCTACAATAATAATGCTGGTGGTCGATCCTGCCCCTGTTTCGGCGTGCTTTGGCCCAGCGCTGCCGATGCAAGTTCTCCGTAATCAAAAACGCAAGATCTTGTGCAGGTTTCTGCAGTGTTGTTGGACGTTGGTAGGCTCACAGTTTCAGGTATCGTCGCAGAAGAATTGTTCATATCCTCATAATTTTCGTGAACAGAAAATCGTGAGGAAGGTTCGACATCCTCTTTAGTAGTCTGACGTTGAGATGGTTGTGGGATGTGTTGAAGAGGAACGTTCAATCTGTAAGTTGATGGATCTGTGGTTGATGGAAATAAATTCATATTTTGGATATGATAAGTATTTTGTACATAATTATACATATACAATGCCTTTTTACGAATCTAAAGTATGAAAGTAGTGATACTGTTGTTTCTTCAAATACTCACGAGTGGCTTGAAGTCGCAGTGCTGGAAGAAGACTTCATCCTGTTTGAAGACTCTTTCTGTGATGCGAATCCACTGTTGTCAGTCTTTGCCTTATCCGCTGAATGTGACTTAGTACCCTTCAACGGCATTTGTATCGATTTCACTGAGATTGGATTCGGACTCACATTCTCCTTGCTTTTCGTCTTTATGGATTCCCCTCCTTTTGCTTCAGCTTTTAGTTTAAGGATATTTCGCAATCTCTCTTTCTGTTGCGCGATCGTCATAATACCTTTACTTTTTTTTGGGAGACGGACTTCCTCCTCAGATGTTGTTACCAAGTGCTTTGGAGTTATGCTCGCCCTGCCACTACTAGTTACTTTTATCCTAGATTTTTTGCTCTTCGATGGTTTAATTGTATCTACTAATCCAGCTGGCATCGTGCTGAAACATAAGAGTAGGGCGTTCCAAATTTGATTTTTTTGTTCATAAAAATTGGAGAATGAGAGTGTAACAAAATGTTTACGGTCGACAATTTTTCAAATCCCACGAAATATGAACGGACTGAATTTTTCAAATAATTGAATATTTTTGGTATTTTAATTCAATGGTGAAAAACGATTCCAGTAATTCGCAAACATTCGAGGTAACAAATCAAAAGACCTTCAATATTAATATTCCCCATAGTTCAAAACTTATTTGGTCCGTTGACCTGACTGAAATACCGTATCAATCCGTTCCCTGTATTCAACACAGCGATGGCAGTCAACAACAGAAAACAAATTTCAAGATTCAGATACACAAGACAACGATAGTAAACAGAACTGCGTAGTGTTTGATTTAAGAGAAGAGATTCACAATCGGTTCATTCAAAAATCGATTATATGACACTAATGTCTTTGAAATATTTCAGAAAAGTGATCAACCATTATTTATTTGATAGGAAAACAGAATATGGCTTACTCATTCAATTTATCGTGAAGTGTTGTTGATCTTCAATTTTAATTATGAGGTATAACTAATGGTTTCAATAAGCTAATACAGGTCCACTCATTTTCGACTATTTCTTCTTCTTCACCTACAGCGCCACTCCACACAGGCATTCTGTAGCATTTGTTTTTGACTTGATTCACATTCACGGCTTGGACCATTTTTGACAAACGGGAGCAATGATAGATACCGACAGAATCAGATGTTAACCCAACATCGTATACTGCTCTGGCTGTTCTAAATATTTGAACAATCAGAAAAATTGTTTCTTCGACTTTGACTATGTTTCTGATCAGGCAGATTTGAGAGTTCTGAAGAATACAGCAGCTGTCACGCAATTTCGTCGCCAATACATTGAGTTTCCCAATTTCTAATTTGTGGAACTGTTGGCAATTTCTTTCAAGAATATCTTCTGGGAGAGGTCCCTCAGCATGAGTTTGTGATAGACGAATTTGAATATCATCAAAATATGGTGCTGCAGCAAGATCATTCAGTTCACATATTCGTTTGTAATATTGTTGAAGTTTAAGACCAGGTTTTCGAATCTTTTTACTGAATGCCGGCATGTTATTTTCATAATCAAACGCACTGAACGTTTCTGAACCACCCAGTTTTTCGACATCAGAAACTATATGCAAAAGACCATGCACATTGTACGAAAGAAATTGCTGCCCGTACAGCACTTCGCAGGACGTTACGTAACTTTCGAGAGCTTGTTGGCAGAACGGATACATGTCCCGGAGCGTATCTTCGGAGATCAGAAGACGCATGACGCCGTTGAGAATCATCAAGTGATCATAATACTCTTCTGTGAAAACATTTTGAAAAACGGCTGAAGCAGTATAAAGGAGGAGCTGTCGAAATTCGGTAGCTTTGTAGTTGTGAAAAGCAGTGATTTCCCGTGGTCGGCGATTGAATTCCGAAGGACAATAGGTTGCAAGTGATTTCAATCTTGAATCGAGGATTTCCAGTTGTCTACCACTAAACCTTTGATGACCAAAATTTCCATCTACCTTTGCAGATACTACTTTCTTGACATTACCTATCCAAACCAAGTGCAACAACTCAAATGGAACTCTTGAAACTAGACCCAACACTCCAGATATTGGAGATCTGCCTTTATGGTGATCGTCATCGACAAGATTCTCGTACTCTTCATCGGTTCTCTCTGTGTGTCTAATACCGGGAAAAATCATTGCTCCTTGAAACCCTGGTACCGTGCAACGATGACCTTCAACCTTACACTTCGAGCACGCCTTTGACGATGTATGACCGTAATGATTTAAGACAAATGCACGAGCTGGGGCATCTGCAATAAAACATCGTATATTCAAAGGGAGCTGTTGCCCCCTAATATACACTCCACCCTGATTACGTATTTCAACAATTTCATGGATGAATTGTTCATAAAAGTCGAATGGATTAGATGGTTTTCGTCTGCCTAAAAATATTCCCGCTATCATCGGTCTCTTATCAGGTATATTGAAAATTCGAAACTGGTGTGGCCAAAATTGATCTGCTCCCTTGTCTGCCTTGCCACCATCCGTACTAAAATCTATTTCCACCGATTCTGGCAACATATGGGCGGGAAGGTTTTCTAATTTTTTTACAAGTTCACGTTTGAATCCAATGTGGAGATATTCCCCACCCGCAATATGCTGAACATATCTACTTGCTACAACCGTTGGAGTATTCAACAGAGTTCTCGCGTCCTTAGGTAAAAATGTCATATCGAACGGTAACCCACGCAGTGTTTTCAATATCAAATTTGCTTGCTTGTGATTCAGATTTCCGGCCAAGAAGGCATTCTTTAACGCAATTTTTTTCAAATTTGCAGGATTTTGTGCAACTATAATATCTCGGTATTCGTCTTCAGAATTATCTTCCTCTTCTTCGACATTTTCCACAATAACGTCATCATGCTCACTTTCATCGTCATCTTCTTCCTCATTGGAACTCATCGTTTCTTCATCGTCAGTAGAACGGTCCTGTGGCTCAGAATGTATTGAATCGTCTTCGGAATCAGGTGGGGTACGGACTTGTAATTCATCACTGATAGGACTGTCAGCTGCACTGATGTTAGAACGTGCATCATCCTCCGACGTTTCGGTGAAGCTGGAGTTAGAACTTTCTGCGTTTTCCAAGTTGTTCTCAATATTACCCACGGCGGCCAAGCGTCTTCTTTTTTGTCTCAAGTGCAGATTCGCAAAATCTTGATATTTCTTCGACATCCTCTTCTGTCATCGGATTAATCCACATGAAAGAATTTATGAATCACCTGTATCATCCAATAATTTGCAAAGGCGAATTGTCCTCCTGCCGTTCAAACAATTAATAATGACCAAAGTTGACTTCAACGAGTTCTCAATAAACTCTCTCGTGTCCCAAAAATCGATTTAGATCAATTTTTGATTCAAGCAAACAACTCGTTCAATATCAACTTGGCTTGAAATATAAGGAAGCTATTTTCTTCGACCACCTTATATTTGCAGTGATGTTAAAGATAAAATACTAATAAATTGAGCTGATTGACATAGATTTGATGAATTATATTCAATTTGATTATAAACGGATTTCATCCCTTTGGTTTAATATTAACCGGATATATATTGCAATTAAAATTTCAGGACCCTGGCGAAGTAATTATTCATCGGTTATTGCGAATACTTGATATTTCATCTGACCGTGGCAGACTGGAACTTGAAAAAATACTTTCATATATCTTCAGGCATAATTCTGTAATATAGCGAATTGAGACATCAAATTTGGAGTTTAAAAAACTATATGCAACATTGTCATTTTTTAGTATATTTTGATGGAGATAAAATTGAGCTAAATAGAAATTTACAGAATTTCGTCTGATGGTCTAAAAATTATTTTTTCTCGGTCGTGTACTCAAATGCGTCGAGATGCCAATTCTTGCAGAATTTTGATCATTGAGATATTATTTTACCTTACAACTGCTTTTCTCTTTGGCACTTGTCCCGGCTTAGGCCAAGAAGGGCCAAAGCCATTGAAGGGCATATGCACCTTGGAATTTCCCAAAAATGTATGTCTTCTTTTTCGCGGTTTTGGAACACTATGGGTCTAAACTATCTGTGTTAGTAGAGAAATCGGCACGTTGAAATTCGTAAGAATAGAGAAGTTACAGCCATTCAATTTTCGGTTCCGAATTTCGCTCATTCTCGTGGTCTGCTAGCCTACTGCGACTTTTCAGTTGAATGAAATCGGACATTCATTTTAGTTGACAAGAACGATATACGAGTATTGTCAGATCTAGCAGAGATAGGTTAGGTTGATTCATATTTATTCATTTACTTACCTAGGATCGTGGATCACTGCCGTGAATGAGTAATCGACAGTGGGCGATGCTCGTGAACACTACACTGTTAAAAAAACACTTACAGCAGGTAGCTGAAACAATCGCTTATTCGCCTTGTGCGTGGGTAACAAACGCGTCTATACATGCGAGAGGCGGAAATGGTGGAATTGGCGGCAAGCCGGCAACTGGCGAGTCAAGATAAACGCCCCGCTAGTCAAGTTAGACTCATTCCCTGAAGCGCGGTTTATTTAAATATCAAAAAGGTTGATTTTGGTGGTGAAAGGATTCATATACATGTTTCTTTTTGCCATTTGCTATAAAAATGTTCGAAACGCATGAATTTATTAATACTATCCGAAACAATTAATAAATCAAGGTAAAAGCCCTTTCATAACTAAGATTTTCATTTCTTCGTCCAAATTATTAATGGTATAATATATTATAAGTCGTACACACCATTTTTTGTTTTCTTGTCTTTTTTTATGAATATGTATACCCCTCAAATCTTCTGAAGTGCAAAGAAAAATGTTTTTTTTTTCAATTTTCAAGATTCAAAAAACAATATGTTGACACGGTAACGATATTAAGTCGTATTCGCAATTTTTTTTTTTTTTTTTTCAAAATACTCTGAAATCCTCTGAAAACCATTGAAAAATGAAAATTTCAATATTTTTTTCAAATTTTATGAGGAAGAAAAATGACAGGGAAAAGTTTGAAAGTTGTATAAGTTGTTTTTCTGAATCTTGAAAATTTTGGGAAAAAATTCGAATTTTCCTTTTTTCTTTGCATTTCGAAGATTGTAGCGTATGTGCAAAAGAATACGAATAAATTGCAGAAAAAAAGAGCGAGATTTTTGTATATACTTATAAGTATACAATTTCAACGGAACAAAATTGAGATGCAATTATAATTGAATTCTGCAAATCTGATCATCTAGAAGCATATATAATTCCACGGGTACGGTGGTGATTACCATAAAATATATAATTAGTATTTGCACGCCGTGAGTCGCATTTTTCCATCATAGTGTGACAGCATTTGTGATGGAAAAGTGACACTCATTTCGCTCACACTCAGATTCTCGCAGGCGCGTGCTAGCACAAACTATGCGTTTTAACCATCACGGAGTGACTCGCACGTCATGAGAGTTATGTGAGCCGCACGATTGTTATCTGGGTTGATTCAATGGGATCCTACTACTACCATGACAACAGGCACCGCAGACTTCTGTTAGTTCATGGACCGGATATTCGACAGCGTGAACGGTTACCAGCTAAGTGCGCCACCGGGCAAAGAATTAAGATCTGCCGTCACGCAGTCCAGTAAACATATTGAATATTGGTATGCCGCCATCAAACTTTTGGAAACAATGAAATTTTACGACGCGAAGAGGAAAAAATTTGTTTTGCCACCCTCAGCCAAAAACTGGATCAACACACTCCGCCGTCTCATTTTGATAGTTCGAAATTTGTTAAAAAACGGGTGCAGCTTTGTAACACCTAGAGTTTTCAATCAAGACGCGCTTGAACACCTATTCGGTTGTATCAGAAGCCATGCCGTCAGAGCAATCAAGCCCACAGCAACTGCCTTTTCTTTTTCTTTCAAAAGTACAGCGATAAATAAAATTACAAATTATCACACGAAAAATTTTAATTGCGAAGCTGAACAATCTGATGGTATTCTGGCCAATTTAAAAAATTTATTGAATCACGACTCCGAAGAAATTGCCACAGAACAAACCAAAGATAATATAAAAATGCCAACACGCATACCGTTACAGACCACTAAAGTTTCTAAATGTATTCAAGTGTATGTAAGTGGATACATTGTGAAGAAGCTGAAGAAATCAGTAGGGGAATGCTCTGACTGCATGGCAAATCTGCAGGACGCAAATAACAATTGTGATCAGAATTCATTCAAGATAAAGAATACAAGACTGGAGTATTGACAAAACCCAACTACAATTTTAATTATATTGTTGGTAGATGCGTCGGATTGACAAACTACCTCTTGCCGAAAATATGCCATAGGGATAATTTAACCACGATTCTGTCAAAATATCTAAAAAAAAAATGTCCCGCTGCGAATTATAAATTGCAAACAACATAAGATAGTTGACAAATTTCTGAAAATAATCACCAAACTTTTAGTATTTCATTGGTGCAAATCAGTGAATAAAATATTATGCGGCAGAAATATCAAGTTCTTGAAAACAAAGAACAGTGTTGAAGACGAAATAAAAAAACAAGCACACAATTTATACTTAAAAACTAAGAAGAAGAAGTAGTCCTTAAGATTTCCGCGAATTATAATTGTAATCTCAAGTTAGTTTTCGTGTAAGCCTAGTAATCGTATATTATAAACAATCTACGTGTATGTATAAATCCTAATTCTAATATTTCTTTATAGATAATGATATACAGATGTTTAGTTTATTCATTAGTTCGTAATTTGGGTATAAGTTATACTGTAAAGACAATAATAAAAATGTGACATAAATGTACGCGTACGAAACGAATTCTCAGAGTTTCGGATATCAACTGCTCAATTACCTTTCCCCTTCAAAATAAGTGAACTAGCAGTACGTCCAGTAGTATTCCTATTTTTAATTCAAATCTCCCGCCATCAGTGACGTATATGATCTCTTTAGTACTGCAAACAACCACCGCAAGCTTAGTGGAGCTAAATACAGTCCCAGCTCGAAGCACGGGAGATACGTTTCTATAGGTTTCTATTCTAGGAGACGAGCGACCGGACAGACGTACCTGCCGAATTGAGGCGTGCGAAATGAGCAATACCTATGTCCTAGCCCGAATCTGACGCGATATGAGCAAGCCGATTTCCTCGATACCGAGGCGTTCTGAGCCGATGTATCTCTAGCTCCCGAGGCGAACTGAGCCCACCGATTTCCCCGATACCGAGGCGTCCTAAGCCGATGTATCTCTAGTTACCGAGGCGAACTGAGCCAACCGATTTCCCCGATACCGAGGCGTCCTAAGCCGATGTATATCCAGCTTCCGAGGCAATTTGAGCCTACCGGATTGTACCGATACCTTCAGCTCCTACCTGTATCCTAGTATTTGTATTCTAGTATATCCTAAGATCTATATTCTATTCTAATCCAGTTTAACCGTATTTTATTCCGTTTATCCGTATTCTATTGCCGTTTATATTATTAATCATATATGTATATCCCTTCGCAATAATATCGTTCTGTGTTCAATAAAAGAATTATTTATTCGTGTTAATTATATGTTTCATTCTAAAAACCCACGCATAAATCCTAATCAATTCAAATTTGGTCGATTACCACAACCCACCGTACCCATCGCCTAAGCTACATCGAGATCGAAACTCTTTCCCGTTGCAACTAGTATAGCTTAGGGTCGAGATCGCACTCGACACGCCGCCCGGCGATACTCGACGGTTACAGTCTTTATCGAGCCGTGCTTCAACTGTTCTTCAAAAACACTCGATAGAATACTTGGCGCCGATGATTACCTTCCCGCACTGTCTCAGTCTTTTTTAGCAATGATAAACGAGGTCCAGCGAGGTCCACGACTGCTGCAGGTTCGCCGAAATGATTAGTCACGATGCAAAAACTAGTAGGACATTTAGTAGCTCCTGACAAGTTATTACGTTAACAATTTCATGTACTTCATTCAACGTGAATTGTTACGTGGTCCGCGAGACAATTTCGAGGTTAGGTTTCGCACAAGTGCATTACCGAGTGTTGATTAAAGACAATTTTACTTACTCATCCGTCGACATGCGAATCAGACTTGATATCTGCGAGCGTAGTCGATTCACAAAACACATTTCGCAAGCGTTTTATTGATTACTAGGTGTTATTAATGCTATAATTGCATCACAAATTCGCCAACGACAGTCGAACGCACTGATATATAGGTCGAACGCCATTGTGCGACGCTATCGAACTCCACGCGTGGATCCGCCTATGTATAATAGTCGAGCTGCGAACCCCCGATAATTTCGCGGCCCTGTTCTACCGGTCTGATGATCCGAGACCGGAGTTACTGCGACGTCTTCTCGGTACTTAACACCCGGTATTCCTCCCTGCTCTGACCGAACTATAGTTCGACCGACACACGCTTGCGTTGCATACGTGAGCCAGCGACAGGCGCCGAGCCGAGCGACCGAGCGAATGTGTGTTGGTCGAACTATACTCCTTCTCAACCGTCTCAACTGTCTCAACTGTTCTCAACTGTCTATCGACGACCAAATGCGGCTCTTCTGGACGACTTCTTGGATAGCTTAGCTAATTTTACACATATTTATAAGAATATTATAATTACTGGCGACCTGAACTGTAATCTTAGCAGTGATGAGTCTGGAGGTAACTACCTCGAAGACGTTACTCGCGACCTTGCTTTTTTTCTGGTCCCGCATGGTAATACGCATCACACGGCCGTCTCAGATACTTGGCTGGATGTGGCAATCATTGACTCACCGGATAAGCTGCTTTCCTTCACCAAATCCGCGACTCCGTTTATAGCCGGCCACGACCTATTAGAGTTCAATTACAGAATCCCGGTCTTGGAGGATCGGCAGGGTAGCAAGGAATTCCGTGACTTCAAAATTGCAGCTTTGTCAATTTCAGAAATTCGGTAGCTAATGCTGCATCCACTCTTGTATTCGATGCTGCCGGTGATATCAACCTATTTGCGGAGTCCCTATGTGGGATTATTTTGAAGTCGTTAGATGAGCATGCACCCTTGGTGACTCGACAGGTCAAAGGACCATCCGCACCGTGGATCACGCGCTCTGTTAAACAGCGGATCAAATTGCGGAATAGGCTCTATGGATCAGCTAAAAGGCAGGGTTCTGTTGCTATGTTCGACCAGTACCGTATTATGCGCAAAGCTATCAAATCTGAGATAGAACTGGCAAAGAATAATTACATCAAGGATCGCTTGAGCAATCTACCAGACGCTGCCAGTATCTGGGGAGAATTGAGACGCTTGGGAATAACCAATGCGCACTCGACCTCACCTCTGCATCATTTCTCAGCTCACGATTTAAATTCCTTTTATGTGTCTGTCACGCGTGCTCATCCTCCCTGCTCCGAAAGTGAGCTTGCTACCTTGGCAGATCAGTGTGCGGTCGTTGATACGCGTTTCTCGCTCTCATTGGTCCGGACGAGTCAGGTTTTGCCTATCTTACTATCTTATTTGTCCAAGTCGCGAGGTCGTAGTCCTGATGGCGTGCAATTATTTTACATCAAAGACGCAATAGCGACGCTAGCACCATATCTAATCACTCTCTTCAATATATCGCTCAGCTTAGGCATATTTCCGGAAATCTGGAAGAGGGCCTATGTAATTCCGTTGAGCAAGGTGAATCCACCGAGCTCTGTCAACGATACCCGTCCTGTTGCGAATCTGCCTCATTTATCCAAGGTGCTGGAACGGGTTGTGGCTCGCCAACTGGTAGCCTACCTCGAGACGAACAATATCCTCGATCCTGCGCAGGCTGGTTTTCGGAGAGGCCATAGCACTCAGACAGCCCTTTTGCGAGTAGTAGATGATGTGAGAAAGGCCATCGATGCCAAGCACGTCACGGTACTCTTGTTGTTTGATTTCAGCAAGGCATTCGATTGTATAAGTCATTCCATGCTGCTAGCTAAACTCAGAAATGTGGGCTTTGCTGCGGATGCTCTCAAATGGTTTCGCTCATACTTATCCTCTAGAACTCAAGCAGTCCTTGATCTCTCTGGCAAGCATTCGGATTTCCTGGCTACTCATTCTGGAGTGCCTCAGGGTTCTGTTTTAGGGCGGATATTGTTTCAGATTTTTATAAACGATATTAAGAATGCACTAAGTCATACGAGCCATGTCCTCTTTGCCGACGACCTGCAGATTTATTTGAGTTCATCGCCGTGCGATATAATTGCTACAATTGCCAAACTCAATGTCGATGCCCAAGCCTCGGCTGATTGGGCCTCTTCAAACGGACTTAGGTTGAATGTGGCCAAAACTAAAGCCATCGTACTGGGTAGTTCACCTAACTTGACGCGGCTATGGCGAGACGGAGTGCCGCCCATAGTCGCCAATGGCTCAGCCGTACCGTACGTCACCTCAGTGCGCACTTTAGGTGTGAGTCTCAGTGCAGACCTCAGCTGGAATGAGCATGTTGCACATGTAACTAGGAAAGTTTATGCGTCTCTATACAGGTTGAAGCATCGTGGCTACTTCCTCTACTCAGAAGTGAAGTTGCTGCTGGTATCCGCCCTGATTCAGCCACATATTGATTACTCTTGTGTGGTGTATCACGGACTGTCCGACTATCTAGACATTAAGCTACAGAGGTTGGTAAATTGTAGGATCAGGTTTATTTTTAACTTGAGGAAGAGCGAACACATCACTCCTTTCCGTCGTAAGCTGGGATGGTTGCGTGTCCCTGATCAACGTTTTTACTTCCTTACTACCATAGTGTACCAAGTTCTATCCAAGTCCGAACCTTCTGACTTGCGGGTGCTCCTAACTGAGCTGGATCCTTCCATTCGTCGCTCCGAAAGACATGTGGACCCAGCGTCAACCCACTTCCTTCTTATCCCGTCACATAACTCCTTGGCGTTTGCAAATTCCTTCACGAGGACTGCTGCTCAGCTTTGGCACAAATTACCAGCCTCTGTCACGACCGCAACGACGCTCGAACTTTTCGAGTCCAGACTCTCGGAATTTTTGAAGTCAGCTGAAGCGAATGCATAGTGTTGCCTATGCCTCCGAAATTTTTAGGAATAACCTAACTGGATCTTGATTCATGTATTCATGTATTCACCCGCTTATGCTTGTTTTCTTTTTCTTCTCTTTATTTGCCTTATCACTACCCGTATCTATATTTGTCCATGTTACCAAGTCTGGGTCTTAGGCCCTAGGCCTTTGCCTATATCAAGGTTGCACCGAAGTATGATTTATATCATTAATGCTCTTTGTAGTCTAATGAGTCTGTTCATGGAAATTGTTATTGTTATTTAGTTCAGTGTTTAGTCTTTATTATTTTGTTTTATCGTTTAATTATATTGATTGTTAATTGTATTGACATTGATTGTTGCCTAGAAAAATTACTGTATTGCTTATCTTTTTGTATCAAATCTTTACGGACGTTGTTAACATATCGTTGTACAAATAATATTGCCATTATGTATCTTTCTGTTGCCCAACAGCTTGAAATAAGCTACGGCATAATAAATGAAGCTACTACTACTACTACTACTACTACTCCTGTCAGCGTTCGGTTTCCTCGTGATGACACGGTATAACCACTACGCCCTAAACCGCAGTCAAATTTTGTTCTCCAAACGTTCATAACTTCTGGAGGAAAACTCATGATGGTTGAGGGCTCAAAAATGTGCATTTTTTGCTCGGATTTTTATGGTATGAAGAGCAAAAAAATCGAAGGCGGCGAAATTGCGAGAAATCACGATTTCAGGTTATTTTCGGCAATAACACTGACCTCTTGAAAGTCTGGCGTTGTTGTAGTCCTTACAACAAGAAAAATCATGAAAACAAAAAAAAAAAAAAAAATTACGGGGCCTCTAGACCAAAGAGTGTACCAAGTGTGACTATGAAATACTGAGAGAGAAAAAATTAGGAAATAGTCGAAAAATTCTTGTCTCGACCATTCCTCAGAGTTTGAAGGTTCATAGCGTATTACCAGATGCGGACAAAAAACTAAAAGTAAAGCGATATTCTCTGGCTAAAGCTTCAAATATTTTGAATTTCATGGTGTGTTTTGATGACCATTTCTTTCAAAATTTGCCGGCACTGACGTACTAAAGAATCCGGTTAATTTTTTCCGAACCAAACATTGTTCGATTTATTTTGTTCTTCAAACGTCCATATAACTTCTCGAAAGAAACTCGTCCCATGATGAATAAAGACTCAAAAATTTGTATCATCTCTACCAATTTTTTTGGTCTGAAGAACAAAAAATTGAAGGTGTCGAAATTGCGAAAAATCGCGATTCTCGGTTGTTTTGGGCAATATCATCGACCTCTTGAAGGTCAGGCGTTCGGAAATGGGCGACCCGTCAAATCCGATGAAAAACGAACATGTTATGCCAAAATAATTTTTTTGCTAAAGTGAGCCGTTTTAGAGAAAATCAATGGGAAAATCGCGGAAATTGCAGAAGCGTCGAACTCAAAAAAACGTGTAAGTCAAAAACGATTTGACCGATCAGAAAATCATTCATAGATTATGTTCAACTTATGAACCATAAGGTATGCCCAAAATTTGAACGAAATCGGTGGCTTCGAAACCGGGGACCTTCTGGAATGACGTGGATTTCTCCATATGTATGGGGCTTTCTACGCGAACCGAGCCAACCGCTGACCCTGACCCTTTTTGATTTCACTGTTGATTTTTTTTGAGGTTTACCCAGATTAGAGTATTTCAGCTGATTTTTTCGAATTTTTATCACTAGTAGTTTTTGAGTCATGAATTTTCGAAAATTCACGTTTTTCACCGTCACTTGTTTTTTGAACGCTTATATCGTAGCTTCTAGTGGGTGGATTTTCAAAAACAAGTATGGAAAACTAATTAGCAGAAAACGTATTTTCCGAAAATAGTATATTTCGTTACGACTACGGATAGGCTTTTTTGGCGAAACGAGAAGTTTACGGCCCGAGCCGAAGGCGAGATTTTTCATCCGAAAACAAAAATTTTTCATCCGAAAACAAACATTTTTAGCCATGGCCAATTGTGGAACCATCATTGTTTCATTTTTTCGAATTTTTAAAATTCCAAAACAAAATGTCATTTTTCAGCTGGCCCCGATTTAAAATCATGAAAAAATGCACAAAAATTTTTCAATCCAAAACAAAAATTTCGAGTCATGGCCAATCGTGGAACTATCATTGCTTCATTTTTTTCGAGTTTTGGACATTTCGAAAAAATATGATTTTTCAGCTAGCTCCGAATTAAAATCATGAAAAAATTCACAAAAATTCTTTATTTCAAAACAAAAATTTTGAGCTATGGCCGACAGTGGAACTACCATTGCTCCATTTTTTCCGAATTTCGAAAATTTAGATTAATGTGATTTTTTAACTTCCGTGATATCGGCAGGTATGTGCGAGTACATATCTGCTTCTTCACTCCGTCACCAACTTCGTATGCGTTGTAGGCGGAATTGTCCGCGAAGTTAAGAATTTGAACAATCCCGCGTAACATACGTGGTCAGTGAATCTCATTGTTAGTAGCGTAAAAAATGTGATCATTATTATTGTACAACAATGCGAAGGTAGCCGCGGTTAGCGGATGCACCGCGTTACTGGCGTTATTTTAGGTTACATTGTGTTTTAGAAATCCGTTGAAGATTTAAGTCTCGATTTATTTGAAGATTTAGCTTCCGATTTAAGTGAAATTTAATCAGATATGGTTCGTCTAATTGTGTTTATAACGTTCCTATCATAATTTGAAAAAGAGCAACTACGTCGCGTAACCGTCGGAGAAATCCTTTGTTTATCTTGCGTTGTATTGCGTTCAAATAAAATAAAATATTACTGGCTGTGTTTTGAAGCGTATTTAGTAGTTTTGAGTATCGTATCGCTTTGTGATATTGTAATTTCGTATTTGGTATCTTTTTCTTTTGTTTTATATCGAGTCTGCTCAAACACATGCTTTTCAATATCGTTATTTTGTAGTTTAACGGGATGTGATAGGCCGAGGTCGATAGGGTAGGTGGTGATTTTATCAAAAATTTTGGTTTTACTCGGCATTTCGCGAGAAAGGCATAGAATGGATTTTCCCACAGCCATCTGACGTAATATATTGTGCAGTATCGCCGTAGATGGAAAAACGCATTGAAATCGGAAAATAATTCGTTTTCGTAAATTGCGATCTGTAAAATAGGGTTACAATATGGCCGCTCGAGACTCGCTGCTAATATGTATACCTTATTGTTGAAGTTCGCGTGTGATTCAGCACCGAAATGTTAGTCAGCGTCAATTCTATGACGATGCACGGAGCGAACGGTGCGATTATTTATGAATATTCGGCGAAAATGGAAGCGTGAGCAGTAAACCAGCATTCCGTCGACATCATCCGGGTCAGAGCAGTTTTTGACAGGTACAGATACATAACTATTTCTCTCGCTAGATAGCGCACGCGTCTGCGGCCTAGCAGACGCAACTGACCAGGGCTGACATAGTTCAGGATACATCACTGTGAATGTACCCGTACATAGCAGCGCGTAAATAAACAGTCAACTGTCAGTGATACAGACACGTGGGATACCTAATCATTGCAAAACGCTTATGGAATCTTCTTTCCGTCGCAAAAAAGCACAGAAAACCGACCAAGGCAGACCTAAGGACTCTGCATGTAATACCCTGATGAGTCCCGCGGCCCTGGTTAGTCGACGTCTGCTAGGCCGCAGACGTGTGCGCTATCTAGCGAGAGAAATAGTTATGTATTTGTACCTGTCAAGAACTGCTCCGACCCGGATGATGTCGACGAAATGCTGGTTTACTGCTCACGCTTTCATTTCCGCCAAATATTCATAAATAATCGCACCGTTCGCTCCGTGCAGCGTCATAGAATTGACGCTGACTAGCATTTCAGTGCTGAATCACACGCGAACTTCAACAATAAGGTATACATATTAGCAGCGAGTCTCGAGCGGCCATATTATTACCCTATTTTACAGAACGCAATTTACGAAAACGAATTATTTTTCGATTTCAATGCGTTTTTCCATCTACGGCGATACTGCACAATATATTACGTCAGATGACTGTGGGAAAATCCAGTCTGTGCCTTTTTTCGCGAAATGCCGAGTCAAACCAAAATTTTTGATAAAATCACCACCTACCTTATCGACTTCGGCCTATCACATCCCGTTAATGATTCTATCGTAACGGACGTATGTTGTCTCGTATCGAGCATTATTGTTAGCTATCTGATTAAGGTTTTCTCTCGTAAATATTATCCTGAATTTACTGATTATATTGAACCTAGCGAATGTGTCGAATCTATCGAATTTACTGAAATTGTCGAATTTGTTAAATCTATTGAGTTTATGGAATCTACCGAAAATATCAAGTTTATCGAATTTATTGGATTTATTGAGTAATCAAATTTCGTCTAATTGATTTATTGATTAATTGCATTGCGTAAGAATTTATCGACCATCTGTCTTTCGTACAATTGAGCTATCGATTTATTGTATTTTGTATAATAATTTTGATTGACTGCATTTTGTATAATAATTTGAATCGTTGCATTAATTATTGAAGATATTTTGTATCACCTCTCGTTATTTATAATTTATCTCAAAATGATTTCTTGTGATTTATAATAGAATATACGGCCGAAAGGCACATTGAAGGATTTACTTTGGTTGTGTTACCTGGTGTACCCTGCCCTCTACCTTATTGTTCAAAGTCTGAGCTAGCTAAGTTGTCGACCGTCGAATTTCTATATTTTGTTCATTAATTATCTTCTCGTATCGTATCGAACTGACACAGGAGTGTCTGGCGCCCAACTCTATCGTTTATGTTTATGTTTATGTCGTTTATAGTTTTGTTGTTTATAGTTTTGTTGTCGACTACAGAAATCGCCGAAGAGTAGTAGAGTCAAGGTTTTCCTCCCTTTATAAAAAGTACTCTCGTTACAATGTAACGTACAAGTGCGATTCATTTACGGAATTGAAATGTATTGTAACGTTGCAAATTGATTTGGGACGTTACAGACGACTCCTGAACCCTTGGGGGGAATAATTAAGTAGGGAAATGTCTGAGAAAACCCCTAGAGGGGAAGCATAGGTAGGGCTATTAGCTCAAAATACGACTCCGAGAGGTGACCGTGGTCGACTCTGACCTAAAGACTCGTTTCTAACCTATTTCGTTCCGTTACAAAACCCTTCTCTTATGTGGGAGACTTGGTCGGCGGACGTGCCTGAGCGGAGGCGATTGGAAGTCCAAGAGAAATTCGGCCCAAACCATCCACGGGGCTGCGGAAAACGGACGCCTGCGGAAAACTACGCTATGCGGACGACCCGCCCGAAGGACGTAGGGAAGTGCCGAGGCACGCTGCAACGAGGGACGAGTCGGCGGATGAGATTCCCGCCGACGGAAAGAACTAGCGAGCCCCGAACGAACATCCCGACCCCGAGGGGCAATTCGAAAATCTCCCGCCACCCTGCGAGGCTCGGCCGAGCCGTCCTGCGCGAGACGACGCAACGAGATCCAGGAGTCGATAATCGATGTCCGTGCTGAGCGCGGCCATCTTGCTTTTGCGTCACTCTGCGCTAGGCTGTTTTTACGAGCACCACGTGCATTTAAGCTTTAGGGCATTCGTTTTGTATTTTTACTGAGTTTGGGATAAGTTTACCCTGCGGGGAGGTATCGCTAAGAGTTCCACGAGGTCCACGGATGGATATCCACGAGGGTGTGGACTTTTTGAGGTGGCTGGAGTGCGGTAAGCGCTAATTGACTGTACCCTATTCTGAGTTCTGATCCGGCGGTGGCGTTTGGCCATCTTGCTTTGTATTTGCGGCCACGAGGCCTGTCCGAGATTCACGTAGGTCAAATTCTTTGCCTAACTTCGAGTCGGTAGGCCGTCGCCAGTGTCCCACATCCCTAGGGGAGTCTTTTCTGAGTCCGTGGGGTCGGTTAAAGTTGGGAAAATCCATAATTGTAGCGTCAATTGTTCTATCCCTCGCGGGAAACCGGCTACGCGCCATAAGAGGGAGCGAGAGCGCCAGAGTCAGCTGCGGTCTCACTCACACCTTCGAGTCAGTCGAGTCTAGCTAGCGTCGAGTCACTTAGCGGACACCGAGTGTCCACAGAGTCGCAGAGTTAGGTTTAAGCTAGTTTTAAGATTTTGAGTCCAGGCTATTTCCAATTACGGGGAAATATCCTCTCTGTTATATTGAGCCTTGCTGTCACCCGTGGGGTGTTTCAGAGGGGTGAGTTAGTAAGCTGATTTTGTCACTAGGTTAGGGATTATTTTTCATGTTACTTCTCTTTTTTGTTATCCGAGCATGCTTTATTGACCCGAGCGGTCCTGTTGATTAGTTAGTAGTAAGTTTTTTGATTGTATCGAATCTGGCGAGGCCAGCACGCGCCTTTTGGCCTTATTACCCGGTGGGGTTATTTATATTATTTTTTTTGGTTGAATAAATTCTGTTCTTTACTCTTTTTACACTACGCCAATCAAGTCGTTACTTGCCAGAGCCTGTCAATCCCTAAGTCACCCAGACCCCTCCCCGCGGTACTGGGTCTAGCCGGTAGCAGTTCAGGGCCCGGACTGTCCAAATCCCTTCCCTCCTCATTAGCCTACGCATCTCAGGTCCATTCTACAAATTATAGTGTACTAGTTCTGTCCTCCGACCTGGTACCCCGGCTCAGGACGGGGGATACGAAGGAGCTACGTCACAGTATACACTGCTTGGAAATGGAAAAAAATCAAGTGCGTTCGGATAAATGTTTGGCTATTCTGCTATCACCTAGACGTTACGCTGCTTGACATCTAATTATGAAATTCATGATATCTATGTTGAAGAAAGATTCTCAGCATTGATATGTTTGTAATGAATGAGGTAAAAACAGACTTTCCAAAATGCAAGTATTAATGAATATCGGGTCGTTCATAGCCGATTCGGTTTTCGCCAACATTAAATGAAGAATTGTCAATTCAAGCTGAACAATACAAAACAGGTCATCAATAACTTTACACACACCATAATAATTCAAAATAAACTGTCGGGCGTAGAATTACATTGGTTGGGAGTATCTCAGGGTGGACATTTCTTTATCTCTTTCATCTCATTTATGCCCGGTTGCACGAACGTTGGTTACCCAGCGGTTAAATTTAACCGATGGGTAAATCTATCCACAGGTTAATTTGCTGATCGAAAGTTTCACTATCTATTTTATTTGATAACCTATGGGGTAATGCTCAAGCTTTTTGCAGACGACGGCAGCACATTCGTGCCTATCTTCACACGTTTGACAACTGCCCTGCCTGACGTCGTATATTACGCTTGTCACGACGCAATCATGGTGGATAATAGAAAAATGAACGAAAAAATTCACGGCAGAAATTATACGGCCAGTGGAAGGCTATTATTGATCAAATTGATCGGACAGTATAAAGGTATAATTGAAAACGAATGGAGAGACCGAACGAAAAAAGGCGCAAATGTGCTGCCATCGTCTGCAAAAAGTTTAAGCGTTACCCCATAGATTATCAGATAAAATAGATGGTGAAACTTCCGATCAGCGAATTAACCTGTGGATAGATTTACCCATATTGGTTAAATTTAACCGCTGGGTCACCAACGTTCATGGAACCGGGCATTAGTCTACAAATGACATGAAAAATAAAACTAAAAAAAATGCTCACCTAGAGAATTCCGAAACTAAAAAAGTACCTCTGAGCGCAGTTTGTACGATCACAAACATGGCAGTTATGGCTGCCCAAAGTTCAAATGTTGTCTGATGCAGATATTTACAGGGTCATAAATCGTCGTCTAATTCGACGACAGCTTATATCGAGCCGATAGACACAGTAGCAGACCGCAGGAGAACCGCGCGAAAATCCGAAGACACGTCTCACAGCTCACTGGTGATAGCTGGCCTCTCGATATTCGTTCGATAACAAACGATGGACTATCGGGCGCGAAAGACTGTAGACTTTTGAACCGTCTTTGAATTTTTGTTCTATCAATTTTTTGGCCGAGTTTTCGCCTTCTAAAGTCACGCGTCTAAGCTTCTCGCGCCGGCGGTAGGTATATCGCACCCGCTACCCAAAATCGCGCGGCTCTCTTCTCTCTTATTCTCGGTTCTCGATTCTCTATTCTCTCTTATTCGGTCAGAGCGCTTAGACAATTTTTCGTCATTATTCGTTCTTCATCCGCTGTGACAAGAAGCCGAAGCCGTCTCACTTCGGGGGTATACCCTCATTAGGCGCGACAGAGGCGGTGTTCGCGGAGGTGGCGTAGGCGTTTTTATTCATTGCTCCCTTAGATCTCGTGTACTTGCCACTTTCCCTGACTTCTACTGTGCCCAGCCTGAATATATCTGTGCTGAGGTATCTCAATCAAATGCTCATACTTCACTGCTTGCGACTGTCTATCGGCCTCCCGACGTACACCTCTCGTCTGAGTTTGAAGAAGCCCTTTCTGGCCTATTCGCTTCTTACAAGCACATAGTAATAGCCGGCGACTTCAACGCGGATCTCTGCTCACAGTCTCCAAAATCTAGGCGCCTCAAAGACTTTTTCCACAGCCATAACATCGACCTTGTGCCTCTTAACCCTACGCACCATACTGAGAAGTCCGACTCGTGGCTGGATCTGTTCGTTGTCGACCATCTGTCCAACGTGCTCGTCTACGGGCAATCGGGCTGACCTTTTCTGTCAGCAGTAGATAAACAAGGCCGGTTCTGGACCACTATGTGTTAGTGCACACGTACACGCACACCCCTTCCGTGTCCGTGTGAGGGGGCGATAGGGGGAGGAGGATGACGTCACACCGTCCGACCCCCTGGATGATGACGTCACGCCGCCCACCCCCCTGAATTGACACCCTCCGTCACCCCTGACGTACCCACCCGATGCACACCCCTGAATTGGCGTCACCCACCCTCGAATTGACAGCACCCACTCTCGAATTGATGGCACACACCCTTGATTTGCCTCGACGATGACGTCACTTAGTCAGAATGCCGCGACAAACAATTCCAGGAATTCGCCACACAAAGGGAAGAACGTTCTACCCTTTGACGATGACGTCACTTATTGTTAGTCGGAATGCGAACTTGTTGTTGATTCCTGGAATTGGACGTGTCGAATGACTTTGCGAACCGACTCGAACTTGTTGATAACGATTCCTGGAATTTCGCCGATTGCCACCTATGCGAAGGGTACATGCGTACCCCTTGACGATGACATTACGCAATCGGAATGCGAACTGGCTCGAACTTGTTGATAACGATTCCTAGAATTTCGCCGATTGCCACCTATGCGACGGGTACATGCGAACCCCTTACCATAGAGCTTATACTATAGCGAGGTAAAATTAACACACAAATGTTCAAAAATTGCTTTATTCGTAGAAAACTTAATAAATAAGTACAATTGACAATTATTACACAGAATTAGTTGCTGTCAGTAGTATCGTAAGATGGCTTTTTGAGCACACGACGCTCCAGTAACCAGTTTCGCAATAATATTACGTTCTGAGCTGCACAATTGGAATTTTGGAAATTATGATGTGTACAACTGTGGGTTGTTGATGCTTTTCTCAACTTTTCGAGTGAAGGGCAGCTTAAATCTAACAGATCGATGACGTGAGGGATTGATACAGCATACAATTTAGGCAAATGTTCTTCCAAGATACTTTTCAACCATTCTTTCTTCTGCAAACCCTTCACGTAGATTTTTCGAGAATTGAAAACAATACTGGATAACATTTTCTCTAGTTCTTCGTAAGACACATCACCCGAGTCCCAGGTCAAACCATGAAAATTTCGCTCTAACCACAAATTCTCACTCTTTTGCTTCGCTGGCAATAAATCCCAGTTGAATGCTGGTTCAAACAAGAAATTTGAAGGCTGTTCCTCTTCATCGAGTGAAATGACAGCTAGCTCCTTCACCCTAAATCCAACACGCGATACCTTGAAACCTTGCAGATCAATTATAAGCTCCATCGTGACTGGTTAGTACGACTGTGGCGGATGGAGTTTTATACCAATTTCTTCACCCCACCACTTATGGGGTTGTACTCAACTATACGATCATGCAAGATCAAACAGTAGGCTGACGTATCGGCAGGAAAGTTATTCTTCACCTCAAACTCGAAACGAATATCTACCGGTCCAAATTTGAGCGATTCGTTTTGTTTCGAACAGTCAATTACAAATAGAGAAGCATACTGTAGGAATTCTTTTTTCTTCAATAACGGTTCGGGTTCCTTACCGTAATAAGTAGCTTGAAAGTTTGCGTACATATCACAGAGTAGAGCGTACTGGTTGTGACTCATGTCGAGGTTCAGATTTCCATAAGGATAACATTGAGAATTCAGAAACAGTTTGACATCGGAAATGTTACAGTGATCGAAATGGCTAGCGTTTCTATTAGCTTTATTCTTTCGACTTGTCTGAAAACCAAACATAACGTATCGAGGTTTCTGTAGCTGCGTCGACGTCTTCACAGTCCACACATGTTTTGAGGTGGTGGGAAGTAGAGGCTACTCGTATAATTCCCAGGGGAGCGATTCCATAAGAGGCGATAGAGGTGACAGAGGTGATAGAGGTGATAAAATAGATAGATCTATCTATTCATCCCCAGTAAATAGATAGATCTATCTATTTTATCACTTTTATCACCTCTGTCACCTTTATCACCTCTTATGGAATCGCTCCCCAGCTGCGGAAACTCATGGAGATTGGTGTATCTTTCTCGATGAAATTTAGCAATTGTATTTTCCGCTGATCGGAGAGTTTGACGTAGGGTAACAGCCATTCAATCTTATCAATGATGATTTTGAATTCTTCATCCGCAGCTTGCAGAATTGCGTTGGTATCGGTCTTCGATCGAGTCAGGATTAACTCGTGCTTGGCATTGACAATGATTCTGCGGTAGTCTTCAGCGAAACCCAGGATCATGCTGAGCGGTATGTACACATCAAAGTAACCATCGGTATTGGTAATTTTCTGATTTTCCTCTACGTCAAGCCACCCAGCGTTCTCTAACAATGAATTCTGTCCAGGGTTGAGGGAAGTGTAAACCTTCATAAGACTTGTCAGACCGACGTTCTTGCTTCTGTCAATCTCTATAGCATTTAATTCATATCGCACTCCTTCAAACAGATGGCAAAGAGCGTTGTTGACCAAGGTTGTGGTCGCTGGAGTTCCATCAGGCTTCGTTATCTTCCCATATACGTGCAGCGTACTCTTGCTTGGTAGTAGACAAAGGTCTTGGTGTTGAACAGCGATACGAATCTCGTCACTGTTATTGAAACTCGATGAAGCATAGGGCTTGTGCGCGTGGATCTCGTAGTGTGCGATGGATTCGTCGAAGACGACTGGTGTCTGGATGTTTAGGATTTCTTCCTCCATGGTACGCAGCAGATGATACAAATGCAAACGAATCGATGTTTTAGACTCTTCCAAAAGGCTTGACCTTGAGACCGAGGCTTGTCAGGAACAGTGCGTTTTGACGTTTTAGCTCTTTGAGAACCGATTGACGCCTGACCGTTTTGGGGCATGGTGGTTTACTATTATAACTACCACCAGATTTCCTGTTATATACTATTCCCATTATTGAGATTTGATATGCAATCTTATAGTTATAACTCCGCCGCGAAAATTAACTAAATCTCCGTCTTGATCAACGATAAGGAGTTGGATATGACCTATGGTCTTGACGGTGATCGGAAGGTAAATGACGTGCGAGGGCACTTCAACGATTTTATATCCGGGTGGTACGATTGGAAAAAATTCATGAATGGTGTGAACTTTACGCTCGTTGACGTAGGCACCTGTTGTGATGCTACATTCGATTTGTAGAGAGTTCACTTTGAGAATAGTTACCGGGAGATCGGATTCGTGAACTATGTTAGCTTGTAGAATACGTGGAGTGAAGCCTAATAAGCTCGCTATAGAATCGCGAGGTTGAAAATCTACGGGGTGACTACCCAATCAACCAAATGTGCTCTTATGGACATCTTGAGGAGCTCGCAAAATTGAGTTGGAGCTCTCTGTCGAGTATCGATAAGTACTCTAAACTAAGTCAAAAAGACTTCTTATGCAATCTTTTGGGATTCTTTTCTGATGCTCTGAAACGCGTATGAAAGAGTACTTTAAGAACACAATACTAAGAGCTCCGAAATCAGAGTTCTCTTAGACGTCGATTGCAAGAAGATTTTCAAAAATCATTTAGAGGACTCTCGCGAGGGTTTGTAGAGGGTACTATTATAAGGTCCTCAATATTTTTGGGAATACTTTCGGAAATATTTGCAATAGAATTTTTCAGATTTATCATAGTGCCTCGAATAAACTCGTTTGATTTCCCCAATGGGCTATCCGTAAAACGTTGATGAGCATGAGAAATCCTATCTCTAGTATTTGCTTGAAATATGATCTTCTAGTGTAATATCTATAATTACGTGAGATGGATTAAATTCTGCATAACATTGGTGTCTCATGTGGGAATAGCAGTATGACAAAATAGCACTCACCGTAGCTGGTTGCAGAACAGTAATGACAATACATTAAATCATAACAGATTTTCATAAACCTCTGATTCTGTCATCTTACTTATTCCAGCTAAATGCATATTAATCATGGGTTCTACGAAACAGAGCGAAGGAAGTTGTATTTCAGTAGCAAAAATAAAAAAAGCCTTTCTTAGCTAACCGAGACAAAATAGGCGTATGTTCCCTTTGACACCCTATGACATACGCCGTTCTTGCCACTTTTTCATAGATTTCTCATGCTTGCACTCTTCAAGCGCTCAGTAAATTTGGATCCTGATTCCACGTTGAATAATTCGTCTTAATTATCTAGAACGTCCCTATCACCGGAATATACATGTATAACGTAATGTGACAGGTATCGATGGCGACACCTGCCAGCAACACTTATTAGCATAAATTTGAAAATAAATTACCGATAGATGAATTAGTCAAGGGTCAAACTAAACCGTAACAGCAGAAGTCAAAATTCGCAATTGTATTTCCGAGAGGAGATTATCTCTCTCTGCTGGAAGACGCTGACGCGTGAGGTCGACTCTGACTCTCTCATAATTCTTTATAACCAATTTAATATACCCAGTATACTTAAACCATTACCTGGTTGTAAAGCCGTGAATTCATAAGAACTATCAATTATATCAAACAACAAACGTCGAAGCCTGCTGGCAAAGAAAACACTGACAAGGAGTCGACCGTATATCCGGGAGACAGATGTTCTTCAAACTTCTCAGAAAGTTTGCTGGTGCCAGAACAACTAGCGTGGGCCACATAACTCTCCGGATTGGGCCTTTTCTTGTTCAACGAGTCAAAATATACTTCGTCGTCGAACGTCACTCGGGGCTCGCACATCGCCACAGGTTATTCTGTTTATTCCTGGCGTTGTGAGATTCTCCTATTGGAGTGAATGTTTATACATCGTATTATGAAATTATAGTGCCACCAGATTCTTAAAACTGATCATTTGAGGCATGCGATGACTTTTTCCTAACTCTAACCTCAAAATTGCAATGTCGTCGAGTTTATGGCTCTCGTGATGAAGAATAACGATCGTCACTTGTACGTAAGGGCTTTTTGACAAACCTCGTTACAGCCCTGGACTTTGGCTCGGGCCCTGAACCTCTCGTTTCGTCAAAAAAGCCTATCCGCACCGGTATAAAAATCTACTATGCTTGGCGTCGATTCATATATCGCCACTAATACCAGGGTGCTTGCTGCTTCACCAACATCCTTTCCTATCCATCGCTGTCCCTAACGCCGAGGTATTATGTTCGGCGTCGTGTATTCACTGTGAATTTCAATATTCATTCATTTATTTATGTAGAAAAATTAGTCTCAACAGGTGAGCCCAGGACAGGGCTGAAAAAAGATACATTAATGAGTAATGCATGTACCCTTCCGACTAATTCAGCTGGGCTACTATCCAAAAATCCTACTAGCAGTATATGAGAGCATAAAAATGACCAAAAACGTCAGTTTATCCCTGATACCAGGATCAATATTTTGGAACAACGGTCTTGGGTTAGGGTAAGTTAGGTTACTTTTTTCGATTCCACGTTTGTGGGTCACTGTCCAATTCAGGAACGAACTCCTGTGAAAAAATCCTCGTATAATAAAAGTTGGCAATTATTCATCACGCCTTTACGAGCGGGGAGCACACATTTCAGCATCTGTAGTTGTAGACCCTCTACTTCTCAACGGATCGCAACGCAGATCGCAATCGATACCTGTGTGACAACTGACAACTGTCAGTTGCCCGTCAGGCTGGATTTTCATGCGCAGCGACAATATCTCATGGAAACGCGCATCAAAATTCACCCTCAGCCCGCGCGCGGCATCGGAGAACGCCATCTGGCGGACCATTATTTGAAAAATAATTCGTGCTCTATCTCTGCTACTCTGATTGTTAGTTGTATCGTAATAAATACTGTTCACTGTTTGTTGAGAATTTGTCAAACTTGTTATTCGTTCGTTATTGTCACCGTTATCAATTATTTATTGTTTTGTTATTGTTGATTGTTTTATTGTTGGATAGTTCCTTTTTTTTTTATATAAAAAATGGCCAGTGCGCCTAGCACCAGCCTTAAACCTCCCTATTCATCAGAATCTTCATCGCCGATAATTGCTGAAATTCTTCATGCCTGCCATGCAATTTTAAAGCACAAGGGAATCATCGATGAAAAAGCTGTGACAAATATTTCCGATCAAGCTTGGCTTTTGGGTGATCAAATTGCCAACATACTACTTCAGATGGTTGAAGACTACGAATTAACTGAAGTAGAAGAGTTGTATGAAAACGATGAGTCAACAGAAGTCATGTCTGATGATGATGCCCAAATTGCTGGTAGCCAAGACTGCAATCGAGAATGTAGTCAAGGATCCGGTCAAGATTCATCTCTCACAGGTAAAAATTGAGGATATAAATTATATGTTTGCTGAATGCACTGATGATATGAAAAAAACTAGGGTTAATTACATAAAATACCAATAGGATAGATTTATTAAATCTCAACCAGAGCTAAATACTGGAATTAACAATGAAATCACATAAAATCAACCTTAACTCGAACTAACTACCTCAACTGATGAAGAAATAATATAAAATCAACTATAACTATAAGAACTAACTACCTAAACTAATAACGAAATAATATAAAATCAACCTTAACTAGAACTAACTACCTAAACTGATAAAGAAATAATATACAATCAACAATAACTAGAGCTAGATATAACTAAAATACTAGAGAAATAATATAAAATCAACTATAACTAGAACTAACTACCTAAACTAATGAAGAAATAATATAATATCAACTATAACTGGAACTAACTACCTAAACTAATGAAGAAATAATGTGAAAACAACTATAACTAGAATTACCTACCTAAACTAATGAAGAAATAATATAAAATCAACTATAACTATAAGAACTAACTACCTAAACTAATAACGATATAATATAAAATCAACCTTAACTAGAACTAACTACCTAAACTGATAAAGAAATAATATAAAATCAACAATAACTAGAGCTAGATATAACTAAAATACTAGAGAAATAATATAAAATCAACTATAACTAGAACTAACTACCTAAACTAATGAAGAAATAATATAAAATCAACTATAACTGGAACTAACTACCTAAACTAATGAAGAAATAATGTGAAAACAACTATAACTAGAATTACCTACCTAAACTAATGAAGAAATAATATAAAATCAACTATAACTATAAGAACTAACTACCTAAACTAATAACGATATAATATAAAATCAACCTTAACTAGAACTAACTACCTAAACTGATAAAGAAATAATATAAAATCAACAATAACTACAGCTAGATATAACTAAAATACTAGAGAAATAATATAAAATCAACTATAACTAGAACTAACTACCTACACTAATGAAGAAATAATATAAAATCAACTATAACTGGAATTAACTACCTAAACTAATAAAGAAATAATGTAAAATCAACTATAACTAGAGCTAAATATAAATAAAATAATAGTCTCTTCTTTGAATAGAATCATCTCCATCTACGAGCCAACCGATGTCCAGTGACTACGAGCCCGAAGAAAAAAAATCCAGATATCAGAGCATCGACCTGGAAAAAAAAAATTAAAATCGTAAATCTGGCGCGAGAACATCCCCAGTGGTCCTTCAAAACTTTAAAAGCTAAAGGAGCTGCTTGTCTGTCAAGAATAGATGAGTTATCAAGATGGAAAGCAGAAATTAAGAAAGGGGGAACAAAATTTGACAAGAGCGAGACAATAAAACGGTGGACGTATGACAGATTCTGCGAAGCGCGTATCAAGCAATTACCTGTTACCACGAGGAACATACAGGAGTGGGCTGTGCAGGCCGCTATGCAGTATAGATCTGAGGATTTTCAATTCACCGCTTCGGCATCATGGACAACTCGATTCAAACAAGAGTTCCGTATCAGGCAACGAAAGGTGACCAAATACGTAAAATCCACCGAAAAAAGATCGTTAGAAGACCTCTTGAGAACAGCGGAGAATTTTCAAGCAACCTGTTTGAATTCAATCAGTACACTTGATCCCAACTACGTCCTCAATACCGACCAAATGGGCTGTGAATACAGAACTAATGTGCAGCGTACCATGGAGCATATTGGACAGAAATGCGTGGACGTACATTTGGGTGATATGAATAAAGTTACCCACACGTATACTCTTCAATACACCATTACAGCTTCCGGGAAATTGCTGCCAAAAGTATTCATTTGTCTGCAAGAACCGAAGGGTACGTTCGGTCCGAAGGTGAGTGAACGACTAGAGGCACTCGTGAGCGAGTACAAAAATGTGGACATTATGTGCTCAAAATCTGGGAAGCTCACTACGTCTTTGTTTGACTCGTACACTGTCAACATTCTACAGCCATATGTAGAAGGCAAAGATTTTGCTCTGATATTAGACAGCTGGGGTGGTCAGTCGAACGCAAATTTATTCAAGAAATTTGAAAATGAATGCGGAGAGTCTTCCTGTAATCTGCAAATCATACCAGCGGGCTGTACACCTTATTGTCAGCCATTAGACGTGTATTTTCACAGACAGGCAAAGCTGCTGATTAAGGAACTGCAAAACAGTACCTATCTGTTGAAAGAGCAGAGGCAAATCAACAGCCGTGAAGATGCGATTAAAATTCAATCACTCGTGTTGAATCAACTTTCTGCTCCTGTCTTCAGGGAAATGATAGAATATGCGTGGTTTGCTTCAAAGCTCATCCAGTCGAGAAACGTTTTTATGAACGTTCGCGAAGTGTGTTTTCCAGAGAAACCGTTCAAAAGTAAATGCAAATGTGCATTAGCTGCAGACGATCACAGCGGCAAGTTCATCGCTTTCATCAAGTGTGCTTGGTGTAGAGAACCCTTATGCTTCCACTGCTTTTATGAATTATACCACCCTCATCGATGCACGAAGTATTTCATCAATGTCTAGATGACTCATCTGTGGATAAAAAACATTGAGTTTGTATGAATGTTATCTGGCTTGTCGAAGGAAATCGAAACAGACATTCATAAAAAATGGACACTAAATTAGAATGAGTTGATAAATAACTGTATCTGATATAAAAATATTTGAGTGGATTTTCTATTCCAAACTATAGCTGTAAAGACGAATATGTACATATTAGAAGTATTGACCTGGCGCTTACTATTAAAATGATTGTTGGGTATTCAGATAATAATTTTAGCTTATTTACTTACCAAGCTTTTCACTCTGCCTAAACGCATTACTTTGAACGGTGATTTATTCTTGCCATCTTTTCCACGCTGATCGTATTTTTCTTCCTCGTTAAAAACAGAACGAACACTATTAGCTCATTCGCCATTCGCTTCGTACAATTCCCATCCTTTGTCACGAGGGTCGATGAAAAATTCGGTTGATCGCTCAAATAGATCGAATCAACTCACTCAAGGTCTGCAATTCGACTGCACCCTGCTTAAAATGCCGGATGAGTTAATACGGTACTATCCTAGATCCTTAGCGGTCTTTGTGTACGGTCTTTGGTCGTATCTGAAACTGTTTCGGGACACAGTTTCACGTAGAACCAAATACAGCTCGGGCACGAAAACCGTATAGGATTCAAGATAGAACCATATTAATTCATCTGACATTTTGAGCAGAGTGCACTCTAATTTCACTAATAATTCAAACTCTTTGTTTTTCCCAAGCATAGCGTATACTATTGCCCTTCAATATTCTTATAACTATATTAGCCGGCCATCGACACGTGTATATGAAGCAAGCGGGACAGCGAATTCGTCCAGTAGGAAGCAGACGACGGTTTCATTGAGGCTGTTGCGGATTTTTCAAACAATGGTCCGCCAGATGGCGTTCTCCGATGCCGCGCGCGGGCTGAGGGTGAATTTTGATGCGCGTTTCCATGAGATATTGTCGCTGCGCATGAAAATCCAGCCTGACGGGCAACTGACAGTTGTCAGTTGTCACACAGGTATCGATTGTGATCTGCGTTGCGATCCGTTGAGAAGTAGAGGGTCTACAACTACAGATGCTGAAATGTGTGCTCCCCGCTCGTAAAGGCGTGATGAATAATTGCCAACTTTTATTATACGAGGATTTTTTCACAGGAGTTCGTTCCTGAATCGGACAGTGACCCACAAACGTGGAATCGAAAAAAGTAACCTAACTTACCCTAACCCAAGACCGTTGTTCCAAAATATTGATCCTGGTATCAGGGATAAACTGACGTTTTTGGTCATTTTTATGCTCTCATATACTGCTAGTAGGATTTTTGGATAGTAGCCCAGCTGAATTAGTCGGAAGGGTACATGCATTACTCATTAATGTATCTTTTTTCAGCCCTGTCCTGGGCTCACCTGTTGAGACTAATCTTTCTACATAAATAAATGAATGAATATTGAAATTCACAGTGAATACACGACGCCGAACATAATACCTCGGCGTTAGGGACAGCGATGGATAGGAAAGGATGTTGGTGAAGTAGCAAGCACCCTGGTATTAGTGGCGATATATGAATCGACGCCAAGCATAGTAGATTTTTATACCGGTGCGGATAGGCTTTTTTGACGAAACGAGAGGTTCAGGGCCCGAGCCAAAGTCCAGGGCTGTAACGAGGTTTGTCAAAAAGCCCTTACGTACAAGTGACGATCGTTATTCTTCATCACGAGAGCCATAAACTCGACGACATTGCAATTTTGAGGTTAGAGTTAGGAAAAAGTCATCGCATGCCTCAAATGATCAGTTTTAAGAATCTGGTGGCACTATAATTTCATAATACGATGTATAAACATTCACTCCAATAGGAGAATCTCACAACGCCAGGAATAAACAGAATAACCTGTGGCGATGTGCGAGCCCCGAGTAACGTTCGACGACGAAGTATATTTTGACTCGTTGAACAAGAAAAGGCCCAATCCGGAGAGTTATGTGGCCCACGCTAGTTGTTCTGGCACCAGCAAACTTTCTGAGAAGTTTGAAGAACATCTGTCACCCGGATATACGGTCGACTCCTTGTGAGCATAATTTGGTGACGACCAATTATCCTGAAACCTGTCAATCAACGATAAAGAATATCATCTTCGGAGCCGCTGAGCCACCTATTTTCAACATCGAATCACGAGCTAAGTTACATCCAACGCAACCAAGATCATCGTCCTTCTGACCAATTTTCTCTGTACTTTGTCACAAGACTAGTCTAATATAGCGTCACCTGTATAATGTAACTTCAATTGCGTAATTAATGATTATCACTGGTAACTTGTAATATAAAATAGCGATCCACGCTTTCTAGCAGAGTAATTTTAAAGTGTGTGTATGAATGATGAGTGAATGAATGTAACAAACCAAAAAGCAATCTTAAGCCAAAGTTGATGCATAACATATCAATCAATAAAAAGAAAACTGTCAATGTCAATATCAAACTCGATAATATTTCATTTTATTTTTCACCCACCTAAAGATTTTCTACACAATCACCCATACAATCCGTTACAGTAACGTAAAAGTGAGGTTATGTTCGATCGATTGTATCACGCACGCTAAACTTTACATCATTTCGACGCTTTCGAACATTTTCAAAAATAAGGTTGGTATTATCTACCTTTATGTCAGATGAAAGTACCGATTAGGTTAATTCAATACTTGCTTTGAATGTTCAAACACAAGCACATCACAAAACTGCAGCAGTTAACGTCCTGACGATATTGCAACTTCTCAATATGGCTAGGAATATGATGGAATATGAACTCTTAGATTCTGACTTCGTTTAGAACTCTTTCACTCGAAGTCTCAGTCTAGACCTCTTTCAGAACTCTCTTAACAGATATCAAAATATCAACTTCTGAAAGACTTCCAAAAGAACTCTTTCGATGGACTCTTTTTTTAATCTTGAACAAGAGTTCTTACGAGAGCTATTATAGACAGATGTGTTGATTGGGTACACTTGATCTCGCTACGCAGTGTGTTGTTATTGGGCTTTATATTGATAACAATACCCTTATTCGCCAAGACACCCTGTGCATAACTCTCGATGTCTTCTATTTCATAACTACCGGTAGGTATAGTTACCACTTCCTCATCTACATAGATTTCATTGTGACCAACATCTACATTGGCGATCGAATTGAAAGTTAGCAATTCAACAAGACCTAGAGCGTAATTCTTATGCGGGGAAAGTTCAATAGGGGGAAAGTATTGAGCCTCCAGGACAGAGGAGCCTCCCGATATAGTTAATGTTAACGAATCGTCCATGACTGCGAATACGAAACTGACTTCTAAGAATTATGACGTACGTTTATATAGCTGACAGAAACCTGAGACATAAGTAACCACAGTCAAACGTATCGTAGTTGTGATATTGTTCATGGTTGTATTTGATGCTACCAACGCCAAGGTATCTGACGAGATCCGACGGTGGTCGAAGATTACCGAAACTGTCAAAATACACGACTTCGTCTCCGATTTTTCTGTAGGCGACCCAATGCGTACCGGGACCATCTTTATCGTCCAGATTGACGATTCCTGATTCTCGCTTGCGTGGTCCGCTCTTCGGTAAATCATTTCGCATGAAAACTCCTCGAAAATGTGGAATTCTCAAAATCTTTGCATACTTCAACAGATCAGCGTCAGTTAGAGCTCGTTGTGGTAGCGTCACTTTCAGTTTTTTGACTGTCCTTTGCCATACGGTTTTAGGTGGAGACCCAAACCCTTTCTGTACGGCTTCATGTGAAGTCCTTTGCCTAGAGCGATAGCCTCTGTTACGTCTCAACTATAGTTTTTCCCAACGAATATAATTTTTATAAATTATAATTTCTTTTGATTTCAACTTCATTATTTTTCTATACATTCCAAAATACAGTATCGCACAGTCTAAATAGATAATGCAATAAACTATAATTTATAACCAGAATATAAACATTTTCTCCCTTAAGAAGGCGCCAAACTGTCGCGCCTGGGCCCATTCGGCATAGGCATAGTATGGCAAAGTTTAGGTAATAAACCTTAAGTGTCAAGTGAAACAGTGCAGGCCCTAGCAACACGTGTGCTGACCCTTAGAGTTTACCAAAACCCGTATAGTCAGTTCGTCGTAACTCCTCTCGTTATATTGAAAATTTTATAAGAACAAACAATAGCAATTACTAAAGGCATGACATATTCGATTATTGAATAGGGATTGAACAATACCAAAATTGTACAACCATGTGAATTTAGCAGACGAGACGGACCAAAGTTACATATAATATGCAACTGTATCTAATCCGGAGAACGATTCTTCCTCTTGATAAAGTTATCAAGAGCGTACAGACTCCGGATTGATTGAAAAAAACTTGAAAGAAATCGATTTTGTGAGAATCAAGTAAAAATTCCCTCAGCCCGGGTTTGAACCGGGACCTCCGCATCTGTACTGCGGCGCCTTGTCCAATTAGACCACCGAGGGACTGAAGGAATCTTTACTCGATTCTCACTGTGTATTGTGTTGACATATTCATAGTCTCAATGTCAGTGTTTGTATGTGATGACTCTATCGTCCGTTGACTTACGATACAACCATGTGAATTTAGCAGACGAGACGGACCAAAGTTACGGATTAGATACAGTTGCATATTATATGTAACTTTGGTCCGTCTCGTCTGCTAAATTCACATGGTTGTATAGTAAGTCAACGGACGATAGAGTCATCACATACAATACCAAAATTGATAGATATGAAAAATCAAGGCAATAGATTAGAAAGTAGATTATCAGAGTTACTAGCAATAGACTATAGGACGTGAAGGAAACCGAAGGACGCATTTCCGCATCTTAAGGCCTATTTTCTTTCATGGACCAATCATAGATCAGCGAGACGCCTGATTGGTTAACCGTCGAGCGGAGCAATACATGGTTTTGTTCAAAATGCGCTTCTTCGCATTTTCCGAAATGGAAACAGCGTCTTTCTTCCGTCAAGTCGCGAGGTGCGTGGTTGTATTGGCCCGGTTAGCATTCAATCAAGATAGAGTCGGTGATCGAAAATCTTCATTGTGACGACCCGAAATTCTTGAGTCTCGTTAAATACCTACAATCGCGAGTGCGAGGACGTCTGACCCGAGAGCTAATATTGTTGAGCCAGAGTTGGTGTTCCAAAATCTTTTATAGTGACGACCCAAAGACTCAAGTTCTTGTAAAACAAATCTGAATTCAGTTAATTTTAATTCAAAGTTAATTAACAAAAGTTAGAGTTGGTGTCCCAAAATCTTTTATAGTGACGGCCCAAAAGATTTTAGTTATTAACAGAGATTTTAAATAGTAGCGTCAGTGCAGAGACACAAAAACAATACAAACAAATCCAAACTATAGTTTCATAAATAATAACCTAATAAATAAAAATTCAACGAATCTAAATAAGTGTATTACAAAGTGAGACCAACCGGTCAGGTGAGAATAATTATAAAAGCCATTTTATCCAAGTTCAAACATATTCCACTATAGCCAATTTAATCAGGATAGACCTAAATTCATTGTACGTGCCATATCATTTCCCATATATTATTGTTCTCCGAACTTCTATTATATGTATTCATACGTATAACATCATAATCTGTGTAATAGACCATAGACGTATTTAGATATTAAGAACATTTAGAGAGAGAGAGAGATTTGCATATACGAGTACAGTGGAACCTCGTTATATTGCCTCGCGTTATATTGCCGAGCGGCCGGCTTTCCCCTCACACGTACTCTCACTCACACACTTCGCCTTCCCCCAGTTACGTGCGCCGACTGCGCGTCGATCTTTTGGGGGCGTGGTTTCAACGTAAAATGTTGCGTGGAGAGGGCCCTCGCTATATTGCTATTTCTCGGAATTTCTCTCCCCTACTGGCCCGCAGTCGGCAATATAACGAGGTTCTACTGTACATAAGATAATATCCCTCACTGTTTCAACTGATTTGCATTTAATCTTAACCAAATCAATGTTTTCTTTAATTGATAATTTTTCGAATTCTCTAATGATTGTTTTATCTTTGTGAACCGATCATACTTAAAATAATGGTTTTCAGAATATATTATGATATTACCAGTTAATTTCAATATTCTTTTATTCCTTTACTGATTAATTATTGAACTCCATTCTCCGATCTAACTTCATTTCATAGTAAGATCTATTGGAGCGGTCCTGTACTGGGCTGTACAACTAACGATCCCATATACCGACTCATCGAAAGGTAGGTCTTTATTTATTGATACCCTTGATTACGTGAGACCATAATTTCAGACTGATTATTTATTAGTCACCGCTCGGACTCACCCTCACGTGACACCTCCATTGTCTTGTTATGTCGTTGACTTTCCTCCAATTCTCGTTTGGCTGCGTTTGCATCGTTTACAGCTTTCGCAATACCCGCTGCTGCACCACCAGCCAACGCACCGGTAGCGCTCAATCCGGCGAGAATGGGTATGAGGAAGGGTAGGAAGCCACCGACTTTGGACGGTAGAGGTAGAATTCGCGGGGATTGCACGTTGCGTTTACCACCCGCTTTCTTAACAGCTCCACGCGCCCCCTTCAGCGCTGACTTGATGGCAGTTTTTCCAGGAACCATCGTCTTTTTGCTAGTTTAGTACCAGGCCCACAGTATTGATAGCCTGGTAAATGCAACTCTACAGGAAGCTTGTTGATAATTTTGTTCAACAACCCTTTGCCACGACGTTGCTTCTTCACAGATCTTTTGCGACTAACGGCTTTGTGAACGATCATGTCGAAGCTCTTTACGCGACTGAACGCAAATCTTTATAAACGCTGTATTGATACTATCGCATCTCACAATCAGTCAGACTTAAGATGAGGTTCGAAACACAACCTGTCAAGCTACCTGTTGTGAACTTCGATCAGCTCGCGCAAACAGAGACTGCGAAGCGGCACGGCGAGCTGCTACCAAACAGTGTCCGTGCAATATTTTGCGGGCCATCCAATTGCGGCAAGACCAATGCGCTATTCCCTTCATAACACACCCTAACGGTTTAAGATTCGAGAATGTCTACGTTTATTCGAAATCGCTGAATCAACCAAAGTACAAGTTTTTACAGCAGTTACTCGAGGCTGTAGATGACGTTGAGTATTTTCCATTTGACGAACATTAACAAGTGGTTGTACCAAAAGATGCACTACCTAATTCGGTAATCGTGTTCGACGATGTGGCTTGCGAGAAGCAGGATAACATCAGAGCCTTCTTCTGCATGGGAAGACACAAAAATGTAGATTGTATCTATCTTTGTCAGACCTACGCTCGTATCCCCAAGCATCTTTTGCGAGACAACGCCAATCTTTTAGTTCCGTTCAAGCAAGATGAAATGAATTTGAGACACGTGTACGATGACCATGTGAACACCGATATGACTTACACACAGTTTAAAGACCTCTGCTCGGCGTGTTGGAGCAACGATAAGCACGGATTCATCGTCATCGATAAAGAAAGTGATATGAACGAAGGGAGATATAGATAGGAAAGGGTTTGACTGTTTCGTGAGTATGAACAAGTGATAAATGCAATATTCTCATAGAGTTAGAGTCAGTAGCGTTTCAGACACAGTTGCGCCAGCATGCAAAAAATTCGTGAGCAAAAAGACGTCTTGCGTCATATCGCCAAAGCCAGCGCAGCGATTCGGCGAAAACATAGAATGATAAAGTCGGGTAGAGAGGTTGTCAAAAAGACCATGAGCGCAGTCTTCAAACCGATGGTCACACCGCTGCAAGAACTGGTGAAGGTTTCCCAAACGATTCTCAACCCCGTCAAAGAAGAGATAAACCCGATTAAAGATGAACAGTTGCGAAAAGATGAACCACGCGAAGATGATAATGATTCATTTTTGACGGCAGACGAGGATGAGGAGGAAATGAATTCAACTGTAATACCGACTTACTCGGATGAGGTTGTGAACGAGTATCTTGAGATGTTTGAGGATGCAAAAAGTGCTCTAGATAACGTGTATGGTGTACGCAAACTCGCCCACGACAGATTGTATGTGGGTAACTCACCAATAAGCTTTGAGCAGGATCTAATTCGTGTGGGCGATGCACGCTACACGCTAAACTGCTCCTAGCTTCTCAGGCTGCTGGGAACCCGAGTCATTCCAACGAAATTATTTCCATTGTCGAAGAATTGCGTGAAGCTGAAATCATTTATTAACCAGTCTCCATCCTTGTCATGTCATTTCCAAGATGAGCGTCGACGTGTTTGGTCGTCAGTTAGATAAGAGTACAGGTACCAGCAGTCGCGGTCCTCCCGGTGTTGGATTTAAAATCACAGCGGATGGGCATTACGATATAGATAACAAGAGGCTGTGCAACGTTGCCAATCCTGCACATCAGAATGATGCCGTTAGTATGAGTTACATGCAACAGGAAATAGACATCGTACGAAACGAAATTTTCAACAACAGCTCGATGATACACGTCTTGGAGTCTCGTATAATGGGAGTCCTGAAGAACCTGAGTGTTGACATTCAAACAGTACAAGACCTTGCAACCCTCAACGCACAACTCATTTCGCACCTGGGGGGCGATTCTGTAACTCTGTCCATAACTTATGGACGTCTATAAGTTTTTTCCCCGAGGTTCCGCCAGTGCATTGCCCCGCTAACACCCGCCCACCTCCGCAACAGCCTATGCGCTTTGTTTACGGGTAGCAACCGTCGGAGCTAGCCAATCAATTCTCGCACAAGGAACAATCGAACCCAAGGAAAGTCCGGCTCCGTGATAGCGCTAACTTGAATTCGCGCATTACCGAATCGAGTTTCTAGCGCCTGCCGGATCGAAACTTATAGACGTCCATAACTACAACGAAAGGTATCGAGACTTATAGATATCCATAACTGCTTGACTTTTTGGACGTGTATCTCACGCGAGAAAAGTTGCAGCTGCTGAAAAATACGGAGTAAAAATACCTAAATCCGGCCGATTTGACGTTGAATTTCTCATATGTCATATATGTATATTTAAAATGGCATTATCGAGTGAAAAAACGGAATATGTTCGTTATAGACTGTCATTACGGCGGGCGCTCTCGTATCGGTAGCGCTAGCGAGCGATCGTTGCAGTTATGGATGTCTATAAGTCTCGATACCGCTCGTTGTAGTTATGGAAATCTATAAGTTACGACCCGGCAGGCACTAGAAACTCGATTCGGTAACGCGCGAATTCAAGTTAGCGCTAGCACGGAGCCGGACTTTCCTTAGATTCAATTGTTCCTTGTCCATAAATTGATTGGCTGGCTCCGATGGTTGCTACCCGTAAACAAAGCGCATAGGCTGCTGCGGAGGTGGGCGGGTGCTAACAGGGCAATGCATTGGCGTAGCCTCGGGGAAAAAACTTATAGACGTCCATAAGTTATGGACAGAGTTACAGAATCGCCCCCCTGGAAGAGACACTGAGAACAAGTGCTAACGATACCAAGAACCTCGTGAAACGTCTTGAAGTTGATTCCAAAGCTGGAGAGCAGTTAGCATCTCATAATGCTGAAATGATCGTACGATTGGACACACGATTGAACGCACTTGGAAAATGAACAAGGAAAAGCTGGAACTTGCAAAGGAGTTGCATAAACCAGCGAGAAGGGATTACCAACGCAGACGTGTAGATGTTCGCGGTATTGATGAAACGTGACAAGCTGATCTCGTTGATATGACGGCTTACGCGGGGCAAAACAAAGGCTACAAATACTTACTCACAATCATTGATATATTTTCAAAATATGCGTGGGCTGTACCGATAAAGAGCAAAACGGGTCAAGATGTTTCGAAAGCTATGGAATCGGTATTTGATCAGGGACGTGTACCTAAGAAATTACATGTGGACCGAGGAACGGAATTTTATAATACGAAATTTGAATCGTTGATGAAACGTCATGACATCAAACTGTACTCAACGTTTAGTAATTCAAAGGCCTCAATCTGTGAACGCTTTAATCGCACGCTGAAGAATAAGATGTGGCAGCAGTTCAGTCTACAAGGGAGCTACAAGTGGGTAGATATCTGCGCTGAGTTGGTGTCCGCTTACAATAACACCAAACATCGGATCATACGTATGAAGCCCAAGGACGTGTCTGCTGCAACCGAACGGCTGCTGCTACGAACCGTCTATCAAAAAGTTCGAACTATACCTGCTAAACCATCAAAATTCAAAGTTGGAGATAAAGTTCGAGTCAGCAAATACAAGAACGTTTTCGAGAAGGATTACACACCGAATTGGACACCCGAAATATTCACGATTCATCAAGTAGTGAATACTTACCCCGTCACGTTTAAGTTAAAGACTATCAAGATCAACCCATCGCAGGTGGTTTCTACGAACAGGAGCTCCTCAAAGTCAAGAATCCTGATAAATACCTTGTGGAAAAAGTGCTCAAAAAGCAAGGGAATAGACTATACGTAAAGTGGTTAGGTTTTGACAATACACACAATAGTTGGATGAATAGCTCTTAAGGTTTTATTCAAATAAATACAGCAATTATATATATATGTGTCTTTTATTTCACTCTACATTATATCCCCATGGAAGCGTATTCGTCGTATCAAGAAATATGATCCTCTTGTCGTCGTTCCAGCTCAGCGCCAACTTCTTCTGAGTCATGGTGTGGACTTGATGATTCCTACTCTGAATCAAATTTGGCTTTTCACCAAATTCCGTTTACGCAATGTGCACTCGATGTGGTAATTGAAGGTTATGGTCTTCACCGTCGATCCTTTGACTCTGTTAGCTCTTTTATTTTCGCCTTTTTCACCTAAAACCTTGAATGAATATAATTTAGCTCTCAAACCAACGAATTCTGTCATTATTTTTCCATTGTTCTCGTCTTTCATGAGACCTAGAACTTTCTTGTTGACCAGGGGTATTCCATAAACATTCTCCGGAGGATAATCGGAAGTGTCAAATCTGTCCAGATCGTGTTTCATGTGTTCGTATATGTCGGGAACGGTAAAGTGATATATAAGACGGTCCGTGTCTGTGTACATTAATTTTGATTGGTTTTCAAATCTCTGTTTGATGTAATTGTGATGAAAGTCGTGAATGTAGGTTTTGGAGATGTCCAGAATGCTGAACCCTACATATATGGGTTTATCAAATTTAATTTTAGTGCGATTCAATTTAATTATCACCTTGTCTTCGTCAAAAGTAGTACAATTATGAAAATTGGGTTTGGCAATCAGAGCCCTTGCTCCGTACCTCCCATCCCACTTTGTGATTAGTTTAACGTCTTTGTGAATGTGGTGACTCTATCGTCCGTTGACCTACTATACAACCATGTGAATTTAGCAGACGAGACGGACCAAAGTTACATATAACATGCAACTGTATCTGCAACTGTATTCTCACAAAATCAATTTCTTTCACGTTTTTTTCAATCAATCCGGAGCCTGTACGCTCTTTATAACTTTATCAAGAGGAAGAATCGTTCTCCGGATTAGATACAGTTGCATGTTATGTGTAACTTTGGTCCGTCTCGTCTGCTAAATTCACATGGTTGTATATTAACGTCTTTGTGTTTTCGAATATTTTCCATCGTTTTGCCAAAAACGGCATTATTCATTAACTTGAAGAAGTTTTTCTCAAAATCATTGTTGGACTTTTTCCTCAAGTCTGTATTCAGGTCAATATACTTCTTGAGCCACGGTGCTTGTTTGAATTTTAATGCTCGATAGATTTTCGACAACTTCATCCCAAGACTCAGACATTGCTTCAGAAATTTATAATGAACAACATATTTCTGTTTATGAAAAAGCGTAGTCGATAATTTAGGCTGCTCACTGCCTGGAGGTACATAATGCTCCGGATACAACGGTAAGTCCTTATGCAAGTCGTGAAGTTCTCGCGGGTATTCTAAATCTACCTCTAGTATATATTTGTAATATCAATATGAATAATATTTTTAACTCAACTACAGAGAATTCAGGTTTTGAAAGTAGTTGTAGATAACTTATCAAAACATCGATATGTTTGTTGATGAATAACATGAATGACAGTTATTCTGCGCGCCATTAGATGGCACATCAATTGTTCGTTTATTCTATTAGATGTCGCCACTCATGTCCAATATGCTTCTTCTGTTTGAGGGTGATACGATTTTCACTGCCATCATTTGTCCTTACTTTACATATGGATGTTATTATTATTTCGCTTTGATTTCCAGAGAATATATCCTCCGATCGTTTAGAGATGGACATCTGGGTGTGTGTGTGTGTGTTTGTGTATGTGTGTATGAAAGTATGTGATTCATTTTTTTTTCCACAGCTTGAACAATTCATCGTATTTTATCACTGTACCGGTCTTCCAAACTTATAACTGATTAGCTTGTGGCTAGTTTTTGAGTTACACGAAAAACCAGGCTAATTGGATATCGCTAAAACGGGTATTCGAATGTTCGATTGTTCGAATTATACGATAAGACACAACCTTTTTGGATTACCGTATATTGTTCCGAATATACGTCGACCCTGGTTTTTGTACTTCATGTCAGGACTTTTTTTTAGGTATTGAATACAGGTCGATTTTCATGATCATTTGTGGTCATACGTAAGAGAATATTTACAAATACATCCAAACTCATGAATCGCAGTTTTCCTAACATACTTTCATGTAAGATATCGAAGTTCGGCGCGGCTCTAGTTATTTGTATTTTTCGCTGATTCTTCTGTGAAACTCTAAACCCAACTTCACTCTATTCAGATTTTGAATATCCAATGCTACAATCATTTTCACCGGTTTCACGCGGCCGTGAGATTCATTGGTCGAATTTTACCATCAATGAAAAGCCTCTGTTTGTTTAGTGGATCAAATAAATTTCTGAAAATTTTCATTCTTCATCTCAGTCGGTTGGCTACATGAAGCTGAAGCTAGCAGCCAAAGTCGGCAGTCAAACGAGCTAATTGTCTTCCGAATAGGATGCTGCACTACAAATTTTTGACTTTTGTGGTCAAATTCATTATCACTTTTCATGAAACACACGGAAATTCAGTTTCTTTTCCCTTTGCTGCCTCATTTTCATTGCCTAACAATCGTTGGGCTGCTAATTCTGGCTGCGGGCTTCAGCTTCATAACATCCCGATATACGTCGAGGTCGATTGTTGATGGTGAAATCAACAACAAAAAACCCCGACTTATATTTGGGACAATATGGTACATCAAAATTCCCTCGAAATCTGATGTTTTGCAAGATCAAATTTTTTTGAATGGTAATATGCAAGAAAACTCTTAGGTTTTTGGTTGTGATTTTGGATATATTTGTCTGAACACAATTTTCGACTTAAATAAGTAACATAAAACACCATGTATGTAACCAGTTATGGTGACTGAATAAATCTACCGATGACCTTCTACTACAAATGTACTAGTACATTTCCTAAGACCGTTGTTTTCATCCTCTCTCAGGGTGGCCACGGTAAGGAAAAACCTGGAAAACCTGGAAATGTCAGGGAATTTTTTAAATTGGTCATGAAAATCGGGGAAATGTCGGGGAATTTTGAATTGGTCAGGGAATTATCTTGTCATTTGTAGAGACAAAATAATATATAGTATGTGAAATATGGTTCTATAGATGTTTTTTAACTTAATTCGAGAATCGTACTTCAATTTAATCAAACTAAATTTTTTTTACATTATTGAGATGCTTCAATTTATGATTTTTGATGATTCAATGACTTTAGATGATTTAATTCAATCAAACTAAATTTTTTTTCATCAATGACATGCTATGTAATAGTATTTTGTTGAAGTGATTAAACGAAGATGTTCAAGTGTGTTTCAAGTTTGAGAATGTGCAACGTCGCAAGTTGAAGCAAATATGAATAATACTGACTGATGCTTTTTATCATTCAATATGCGCCCCGAGATTCTCAGAATCAGTCAGGGAAAGAATGTATCTCCAGTCAGGGAAGTCAGGCAAAAGTCAGTGAATTTTTCTTATTGATTTAAGTGGTCACCGTGTCTCTGGTAAACTCCATTTCAAATAAGAATGGATTAGTTACTTGCATCACAATCTATAGCTGCTGGTGTATGGAGGCTCGGCAAAGGTGCTATACGTTAAATTCTGACATCAATTTCCACATGAAATACATATTCATGATATTTTCGCACGCTGTCGACTAATGGCTACACGTGCAAAGTAGCCTACAGAGATATGATCGGGGATGTCCGTGTCATATGCGGTATAAAAGCGGCAGTTTTGTCACAGCGTTATTGTCTTCTGCCTATTAAACAAAATTTATAAATAAACGGTTACCTCAATACTGATAACATTCATTATGAGAATATATTCAGCATTGATATTGAATCACGCGCTTAATATATTCAAGATCATATAGTGTGGTTATATATCAAAATACACACTGTATTTTGTAACTGAGAATATTGATTATCGGATTGCAGCGGGTGAAATATCTATACGTGCAAGATGGCATAGTATTTACTGTTTGCTGGATCGCTTGTCACGCAGCGACTCGCCTCTGGAAGGGTAGGTTGTCTTTACCTAAAAAATGATCAAAATGAATTAATATGTGCAAGGGGGGAGCATGGTGTGGCCAAAATGAGCATATGGTGTTCGTAACATGCCACTCACATAGGAAGACCTGTCAAGAATCAACAACAGCAAGGATTTTCATACGTCGACCGTTTCCCGCTCGTGTAATGTGTGTGCTCTGAAACGTAATAATCTTCAAGGTAAGTAGAGCCTTACAAATCAAACAATTCTAAACGTATGATGTATCTACCAAATTATACACGCGATTACTATTGCAGAAATGTTTACGTTTATTTTATGTCAAACGCGCAAAAATCGCGTGCAGTGAAATTGACACAATTTGTTTATCATTATGCACTAATTTTATACCCAGAAAATTGTCGATTTGGCAAAGGGCAATTTTGGCTCAACCCTTGTTACCTACGCGTGCGAAATAATGAATTGTCAGGTTTTTTAATGCAAAAGGCTAAACAATGTTACACGAGCATAACCTCAAATTTCATGCTCGATCTAATTCGAAGTATTTAAGATGCTATAATACCATGTTCAATTCCATATGTAAAGGCAGATTCTTCTATTCCAAAAAGAAATGTTAGGAATTCACAAGTGATCCATCTTGATGCAGCCCACACCTTATAACGGTGATCACCACGCCGCACGGTTAACCCTAACCAACAAACTTCAGCGGTCAGCCGTCGTGACAATGCGTGTTGCGCGCAGCGCCTATCTGCGCGGCGGGAATGCGCGGTTCACTTTGCGCGAGCGGCAGTGCGGGAAGAACAACGTGAGCATATTCAAATACACAATATTATACGTTATCATACGTGATGTATATGTTATCATAAAACAAACGAGAACAAACCGAAAGGATTAACAAACTATTGAAAAATAATTACAGACAAATAATAAAGACTCATACTCGATACGTATATTATTGGGTATCGTGATAATTAGTGAAACAATTGTTTGCGCGTAACGATAACCGGAGACGGGTTTTTTACTTTGATAAATGAATACAAATGTGTAACAGAGAGTCTGCATTTTCACGTGGAATCCATCAAAATTACAACCTATTATACATTTATTGTTGTTAATAACCAATAACTTTTGTCAATAAACTAGCAAACTATATTCAAATCGTACAACTATTTTGTTCAACCATGGTTATTTGCGTTGTACGGATATTGTGGAGATTGTGTTGGGGGTTGTAAATAATCTGTTCGGTTCGGTTGAGGTTGTAGCGATATGCGACGTGATTCATGCTCAGTAGGTACGTAATTAGAATGATACGGTGGTGGGCAGAGTGGCGTATAAGATGATAGATGAGCGGGAATTCGTTGATACAACGGATAAGATACAGGTGCTTGATTTTGGACATGCGACGGATAAGACGGAGGTACTTGATTTTGTACAGGCGACGGATAAGCTAGAGGTGCTTGATTTTGGACACATTGCGACGGATAAGAGAAAGGCGCTTGATTTTGGACATATTGCGACGGATAAGACAGAGGCGCTTGATTTTGTACAGGCGACGGATAAGCTAGAGGTGCTTGATTTTGGACATATTGCGACGGATAAGACAGGGGTGCTTGATTTTGTGACGGATAAGATAGAGGTGCTTGGTTTTGTACAGGCAACGAATAATATAGTGGCGCAAGGGTTGGGCCGTACATCGAATGAGGTTGTGTTCCGTTATTCAGCCTGTTCAGCGAATAGGCCGGCTCCGGTTGCTGTAGCGGTGCATACGAGTCATGTCTTAGAAATGACGGCATTGCCACAGACGACCCACTCCTCACATTTTCTTTGTTGGGTTCCGAAATTTGCTGCTGCTTCAGTTCCTCAATCTCCTGCACGATAATAATATAATATGATGCATTATTGACGTATAATCGAAACATTGAAGGTGTCGAACGATTCACAAAAAAGTACGGTTGATTTACACAATTATATATATTTTGACAGCTTAATATTGAGCTCCGCACGTACTTTTACAAGATTCCGCATTATTTTCAATAATTCTCTGTTTGCGTCCTCCTGCCGTTTCATTCGCTTGGCCATCCTTCGAGATGTTCTTGGCGCCTCCTGCGTGGGTTGAATTTGTGACATTCCGAACGAGGAATGTACATGCGCATGTTGTTCATTCACGTTTGCGATCTTAGGCTCTGGTTGACAACCCTGCTGCGGCAGCGGTGCCTGAAGCTGCTGCACGGTTGGAGGTGCATGAGGTGGTTTGTGCTGATGCACGGTTGAAAGTCCAGATTGAATTGGTTTGGGCTGCTGTACCGCAATAGTCGCAGGTAGCGGCGGTTGAAGCTGCTGCACAGTGCAAGGTGCAGAACCAGGAGTTTGGAGATGGTGCGCCATTGAAGGTGCAGCAGGTCGCGTTTTACGATTCACCCCTGCTTTCTGACCACGTGGTCGGCAAACCAGCTGAACGGCAGAATGTGGTGCAGGTAGCGGTGGTAGAGGCTGTTGGACCACAGGCTGCTGGACCACTGCCGCTGCAAGTGATGCTGAGCTCGTAAGTTCATCCGGCACATCTTTTGTTGCAGTCAAAGGCCGACGTGTTTTAGATCGAAGAGAAACACGCCGTGACTCGGTAACCGACATACCGCGTCCGCGACCATGTGATCTTCCTCGAGTCGCACCATGTCCAGCTGCATGTAAAACGCAAACCGTTACACAATATGTTGTCAGTTTTCGATGAAACTTTATACATCTAAAGCTTCATCAAGTTCTATATGCGCGATATGGTAATATGCCAAAAGATTTGCTCACAGATTTGAATAATATGTACTTCTAGTGTGACGGACGCATAGACATGATCCAAAAAGTCGAATCATCGTATAATTCAGAGTATGACTGTCGCGATATGATGTTGTAAACCATGCTATACGTAGATAAATTGTGAGCAGTATCCATGATCAGCAATTCTGTTCCCCGTGCTAGCCATACTCACCTGTTGATGATACTCCTGCGAGGATCCTTTTGTAATGGTTCCCGCTCGACATGGTACACATTATATTTTTATAATTTTCAATATTGTCGAAGAATACGTATACGACTGGATTGGACTGTACTGAATATGTTCGTATGTATTCGTCAATTGAATGCCGAATTCGGTAAGGTTCAGACTATTGCCGATTGATATTGTTTCCTTGTTTACGAAAAAAAAGGTCGGCGTGACGCTATCACAAATCTTCCGCTTTGACTGCATCTTCACGTGTGAAATAATTCGTGTTTGCACTACATAATTCACTGTGTTTATGTGTCATATGAGTTAAAAAAGTTATGGGGAACAAAAAATACAAGAGGTCAGTCGCAACGAGGAAATGGACTTTCTTCAAGAAGTATGTAAATGTTTATTAAACACAATTTGAAATTAGGGGTCGCATCAGGATAGTTGTTAGTGAGGTTACATCCGGGACCGTATTTTCGATTTGATAATTATTAAAAATACCACAAGTTTTACAAACAATTTTTATTTGTTTGTAGTCATGTAATTATCAAATTAAACATCTTACAGGATTATTAATGCACTAACTTTGTTCTAGGCGACGAATATCTTATAAAGAAAAACAATTTGATCAAAATCCTAATGATCAGCATAATGAAGAAATTGAAGAACACGTGAATTTCTGTTCTGATTATATCAGTCAAAATAGTATTGTAGATGATGTTTGTATACCGATAGAATCGATCCGACAAAAAATAGAATTTACCGAGTGTAACGTGGATGAAATGTGTCCTCCATCAATCGAATTTTCAAAAAATTCTTACGATCGTTCTGCTGCTTTGAGTAATGGAATTGTTATCCGCGGTAGAACTAATGATAAGATACTCGACAAACCTATCCGAACGTACAGTAGAAATGTATCGCACACTTTTGATGACAATTTTGATTTGCAACAAGCAATGTGTGATTTGAGAAACACACGATTTGATGAATATGGCAGTGATTCTAACGTTGTGGATGACAGTTTCATAGACGAATATTGTAACCAAAATGATGATTATCCGCTGCATGATTCAAGTAACATTACCTCAACAAGTGGCGAATTGAATAGTAACGTACTATGCCATGAATTGGAAGACGCGGAAGAGAATAACGAACTTTACAGATCACGTGGAAGACATATAGTCAATATTCAGTATATTATGGACACATTCCATAAAAAATTGGATAATCATTATCCTGGTTGTCCATGTCGTGTACGAGACATTGAAATGTGGAAGTGTGTCGATCGTGGGATGCGATCTAACTTATTTTTCCGTTGTAAAGCATGCGAATTCGAATGTAATTTTTGGACAGATCCTAACAATAGCGATGAAATTTCGATACATGATGGTGTAGTCTACGGTAGCTTAGCGGCGGGAATCAGTTACGCTACGATGCAGTCTCAGCTTGCCGCAATTGGAGTTCGTTCCTTGTCGCACGTAACGTACCGCAAGATTCGGGATTCAATATCTCAAAATATCCATAATGCCAGTGTAAAAGAGATGAGTGAAGCGGCTGAAATGGAGAAAAAGATAGCAATAACTAAGGGGAACATTACTCCAGAAGGCATTCCATACATTAATGTTATAGTTGATGGAGCATGGGGTAAAAGATCTTACCGCGGAGGAAGATATGACGCGTTGTCTGGTACTGCAGTGATAGTAGGTGCTGAAACAGGGCGTGTATTATTCTGTGGGGTTAGGAATAAGTATTGCTGCATTTGCAATAGAGCTACAAGCCTCGGTAAAGAAATACCAATACACGTATGCTATAAAAATTGGGGCCAGCATCAATCTTCAACTAGCATGGAACCAGATATCATAGCTGAAGGGTTTTGTGAAAGTATAGAAACTCACGGATTAATATACAAAACGCTTATCGGTGATGGAGATAGCAGTGTCTACCAAACTGTAATAGATAATGATCCTTACGCGGCATATGACATTCGCGTAAAAAAAATTGAGTGTAAGAACCATTTGTTTCGAAATTTTTGCGGGCATATCGAAAACGCGTCACAAGCCAAATTCACTAAAAAACCACAATCAGGTACAGTCACATCGCTACGTTCACGAATCAAAAGTAGTGCACTTAAAATGCGTAGGTTTGTCGAAGAAAGTATTAAACGCGTAAAAGACGATAACAGCACGCGAGCCCGACAAGCTGAATGTCTAATGCATGATATTCTGAAGATGCCAGGACATTTCTTTGGCGATCATTCTCAATGCAACTGGACGTCTGAATGCTGCGACGAATCTGAAACAAATTTAGTACCTTCGCTGCGTGAAATTGGTGTATTTCATATAATCGAAGGTGTTGTTGAACGTTTAGTGATGAATGCAGATTCGTTGTTAGAAGATCAAACAACTAATCCAGCTGAAGCGTATCATTCTCAAGGCAATAGATTTAATGGCGGGCGGCGTGTAAATAACAGCTTACGAAATTCATTTCAAATCAGAGCACACTGTGCAGTAGTCCAACATAATACGCTTGCGTTATCATCAACGATCTATAAAAGTGCTGGTAAAATAGTTTATCAAGTGGTTGAGGATATGGAACAGAGCAGAAAATTACAGGTACAAAGAACTAAAAGTCATAGACACGATTATGGCAGAAGACGACGTCGACGGTGGTACGGAACAGTAGGGATTATGGTCCGTTATGTCGCGAGCCTGACGTTAGCGGGTCGGTGTACGAAAATCTAGTCGAAAATCATTTTTCAAAACTGCGTATGCGTCAAGAAAACCGTATCAATTTAGAACGCGAAACTTCTGACCAAAGCGAATCAGAGTTATGGCAATTGTATCGACGTGACATGATTACTGCTTCCAAATTTGGTGAAATATGTCGCATGAAAGAGAGTACATCGTGTTCAAGATTGGTTAAGGCGATTCGGTATCCGAAACCACTTGACAGTGCAGATATCAATTTTGGTAAAGTCAACGAGAGCACCACTAGAGATCAGTTAGCCATAGCTTTGGGGGAGAAAATATCTGTAAACGGGCTATTTATTGATCCGAAGATTCCATATCTTGGGGCTTCACCGGATGGCCTTATCAACCTCAACGGAATCGTAGAAATAAAGTGTCTCGCAAAAGCTGAGAATGATACTCCTGAATCGGCGATTGAAAAGTTTAAAGCGTACAGGAATATTTTCGAGAAAGATAGCACGGAACACATGAATAAAAATCATAGGTATTATTATCAAGTACAAGGTCAGCTTCATGTTACTCAGCGAGAGTATTGTATATTCGCGTTATGGACGCCGTTCGGCATTAAACACATAATTGTACTTCGGGATGACGAATTTTGGAACGATAAAATGGAGCCCAAATTAATAAGATTTTATAATGAATGCCTGGTTCCTGAAATCGTTAATAGCAGGCACAACCGGCACATGGATATTCGCGAGCCAGAATATATTTTGCTAGCTCAAGAAAGAGAAAAGCAAAAGCAAATACAATCTCTGCACCAATCTAAAAACCATGCAGTATCTGTAATCGTCGACCCAATTGACCATATTAGAACCGATCAACCGTCAGAATCCGTAACAGTAGCTTCCGAATCTGCAGCTATAATTGATTTGGAAACACAAGAAAATGACGTGGTTCTAGAATCTTTGATACCACGCACGGCTACAGACAATTCTGCACAATTTTTAGATGTAGATATGCTTGTACATCAACTGCAGAATATTTCATTTGATAATGTTATGGCAAATGTACTCGTAAATGGTGTTATTCTGGACGATGAAAGTATTGCATATTTTCTACAAATAGTAGCTGAGAATTGCGACTACAACATCATCCCGGTCATTTTATTCGCTTACCAAGATGTGTTGCAGCCTTCAGACACTGAGCATGATCTACTGATTATAGGTGGAAATCAATTTAGACATTGGTGCTGTATTCGTTGCGAAAAAAAAAATCTTTTTGTGTACGATAGTCTGCGGCGAAGGACTTATGCGGCATTACATGAGAATGAAAAATCGTTTATTCGTATAAGGTATCCGCGGATACGAATAAATAATATAATATTTCCTGATGTCGCGACGCAGCCAGATAATTATAGCTGCGGGGTATATTCAGCTGCGTTCGCTACCGCATTGGCATTAGGTCAGGATCCGAGTCATCCGAAACATGTAGAAAACGAAACTGTAATGAGAGAGCATATGGCGAAGATCATTGAGTGTAGGAAACTGCTACCATTCCCCACTCAGATCTAATACATAATGCATTAACAATTCGACTTGAAATGATACCGATTCATGAGAAAGAAGTGTACAGTTGAATAATTATGTATATATGTATAATAGATATGAACCAAATATTTATAAATGTGATATGAAATGTAAAATGAAGGACAGGAGGTGTACTTTCGAATTAGTTTCACCACTGTTGTTCATTGTGAATTAATTATGTATAGGATACTTCACATAATGTGCGTATTTTTATTGTATAAAATATTAGCTATATTTCTTCCATAATGAGGTGAATCTTGAAATTCATGGAACAGCTATACATTTGATCGATTGTATATCATTGTGTTTCCATGAATTGATGGGTGGCTATTTGGAGTGTTTCATATTTGTATTTAGAATTCAACTGTACATTATTATTAACCACCTTAAACTAAAAAAAGATTAATCTGATACACGCACCACCGATCGACCACACGTAATCAGCTAAATTTATCAACTAAAAGCGGATTTGGTTTCATGACACTTCATGTAATGTTATTTGAATGAATCGAAGAATATGTGTCTAAATTAGGTATCCATAAGCCACCACTCATATATTTAGAGTTGATTGGCGTTTGAACGTACGTGTCGCGTTGAAATACTTCACGAACACATTCCGGTAAATAGTCTGAACCTTACCGAATTCGGCATTCAATTGACGAATACATACGAACATATTCAGTACAGTCCAATCCAGTCGTATACGTATTCTTCGACAATATTGAAAATTATAAAAATATAATGTGTACCATGTCGAGCGGGAACCATTACAAAAGGATCCTCGCAGGAGTATCATCAACAGGTGAGTATGGCTAGCACGGGGAACAGAATTGCTGATCATGGATACTGCTCACAATTTATCTACGTATAGCATGGTTTACAACATCATATCGCGACAGTCATACTCTGAATTATACGATGATTCGACTTTTTGGATCATGTCTATGCGTCCGTCACACTAGAAGTACATATTATTCAAATCTGTGAGCAAATCTTTTGGCATATTACCATATCGCGCATATAGAACTTGATGAAGCTTTAGATGTATAAAGTTTCATCGAAAACTGACAACATATTGTGTAACGGTTTGCGTTTTACATGCAGCTGGACATGGTGCGACTCGAGGAAGATCACATGGTCGCGGACGCGGTATGTCGGTTACCGAGTCACGGCGTGTTTCTCTTCGATCTAAAACACGTCGGCCTTTGACTGCAACAAAAGATGTGCCGGATGAACTTACGAGCTCAGCATCACTTGCAGCGGCAGTGGTCCAGCAGCCTGTGGTCCAACAGCCTCTACCACCGCTACCTGCACCACATTCTGCCGTTCAGCTGGTTTGCCGACCACGTGGTCAGAAAGCAGGGGTGAATCGTAAAACGCGACCTGCTGCACCTTCAATGGCGCACCATCTCCAAACTCCTGGTTCTGCACCTTGCACTGTGCAGCAGCTTCAACCGCCGCTACCTGCGACTATTGCGGTACAGCAGCCCAAACCAATTCAATCTGGACTTTCAACCGTGCATCAGCACAAACCACCTCATGCACCTCCAACCGTGCAGCAGCTTCAGGCACCGCTGCCGCAGCAGGGTTGTCAACCAGAGCCTAAGATCGCAAACGTGAATGAACAACATGCGCATGTACATTCCTCGTTCGGAATGTCACAAATTCAACCCACGCAGGAGGCGCCAAGAACATCTCGAAGGATGGCCAAGCGAATGAAACGGCAGGAGGACGCAAACAGAGAATTATTGAAAATAATGCGGAATCTTGTAAAAGTACGTGCGGAGCTCAATATTAAGCTGTCAAAATATATATAATTGTGTAAATCAACCGTACTTTTTTGTGAATCGTTCGACACCTTCAATGTTTCGATTATACGTCAATAATGCATCATATTATATTATTATCGTGCAGGAGATTGAGGAACTGAAGCAGCAGCAAATTTCGGAACCCAACAAAGAAAATGTGAGGAGTGGGTCGTCTGTGGCAATGCCGTCATTTCTAAGACATGACTCGTATGCACCGCTACAGCAACCGGAGCCGGCCTATTCGCTGAACAGGCTGAATAACGGAACACAACCTCATTCGATGTACGGCCCAACCCTTGCGCCACTATATTATTCGTTGCCTGTACAAAACCAAGCACCTCTATCTTATCCGTCACAAAATCAAGCACCCCTGTCTTATCCGTCGCAATATGTCCAAAATCAAGCACCTCTAGCTTATCCGTCGCCTGTACAAAATCAAGCGCCTCTGTCTTATCCGTCGCAATATGTCCAAAATCAAGCGCCTTTCTCTTATCCGTCGCAATGTGTCCAAAATCAAGCACCTCTAGCTTATCCGTCGCCTGTACAAAATCAAGTACCTCCGTCTTATCCGTCGCATGTCCAAAATCAAGCACCTGTATCTTATCCGTTGTATCAACGAATTCCCGCTCATCTATCATCTTATACGCCACTCTGCCCACCACCGTATCATTCTAATTACGTACCTACTGAGCATGAATCACGTCGCATATCGCTACAACCTCAACCGAACCGAACAGATTATTTACAACCCCCAACACAATCTCCACAATATCCGTACAACGCAAATAACCATGGTTGAACAAAATAGTTGTACGATTTGAATATAGTTTGCTAGTTTATTGACAAAAGTTATTGGTTATTAACAACAATAAATGTATAATAGGTTGTAATTTTGATGGATTCCACGTGAAAATGCAGACTCTCTGTTACACATTTGTATTCATTTATCAAAGTAAAAAACCCGTCTCCGGTTATCGTTACGCGCAAACAATTGTTTCACTAATTATCACGATACCCAATAATATACGTATCGAGTATGAGTCTTTATTATTTGTCTGTAATTATTTTTCAATAGTTTGTTAATCCTTTCGGTTTGTTCTCGTTTGTTTTATGATAACATATACATCACGTATGATAACGTATAATATTGTGTATTTGAATATGCTCACGTTGTTCTTCCCGCACTGCCGCTCGCGCAAAGTGAACCGCGCATTCCCGCCGCGCAGATAGGCGCTGCGCGCAACACGCATTGTCACGACGGCTGACCGCTGAAGTTTGTTGGTTAGGGTTAACCGTGCGGCGTGGTGATCACCGTTATAAGGTGTGGGCTGCATCAAGATGGATCACTTGTGAATTCCTAACATTTCTTTTTGGAATAGAAGAATCTGCCTTTACATATGGAATTGAACATGGTAATATAGCATCTTAAATACTTCGAATTAGATCGAGCATGAAATTTGAGGTTATGCTCGTGTAACATTGTTTAGCCTTTTGCATTAAAAAACCTGACAATTCATTATTTCGCACGCGTAGGTAACAAGGGTTGAGCCAAAATTGCCCTTTGCCAAATCGACAATTTTCTGGGTATAAAATTAGTGCATAATGATAAACAAATTGTGTCAATTTCACTGCACGCGATTTTTGCGCGTTTGACATAAAATAAACGTAAACATTTCTGCAATAGTAATCGCGTGTATAATTTGGTAGATACATCATACGTTTAGAATTGTTTGATTTGTAAGGCTCTACTTACCTTGAAGATTATTACGTTTCAGAGCACACACATTACACGAGTGGGAAACGGTCGACGTATGAAAATCCTTGCTGTTGTTGATTCTTGACAGGTCTTCCTATGTGAGTGGCATGTTACGAACACCATATGCTCATTTTGGCCACACCATGCTCCCCCCTTGCACATATTAATTCATTTTGATCATTTTTTAGGTAAAGACAACCTACCCTTCCAGAGGCGAGTCGCTGCGTGACAAGCGATCCAGCAAACAGTAAATACTATGCCATCTTGCACGTATAGATATTTCACCCGCTGCAATCCGATAATCAATATTCTCAGTTACAAAATACAGTGTGTATTTTGATATATAACCACACTATATGATCTTGAATATATTAAGCGCGTGATTCAATATCAATGCTGAATATATTCTCATAATGAATGTTATCAGTATTGAGGTAACCGTTTATTTATAAATTTTGTTTAATAGGCAGAAGACAATAACGCTGTGACAAAACTGCCGCTTTTATACCGCATATGACACGGACATCCCCGATCATATCTCTGTAGGCTACTTTGCACGTGTAGCCATTAGTCGACAGCGTGCGAAAATATCATGAATATGTATTTCATGTGGAAATTGATGTCAGAATTTAACGTATAGCACCTTTGCCGAGCCTCCATACACCAGCAGCTATAGATTGTGATGCAAGTAACTAATCCATTCTTATTTGAAATGGAGTTTACCAGAGACACGGTGACCACTTAAATCAATAAGAAAAATTCACTGACTTTTGCCTGACTTCCCTGACTGGAGATACATTCTTTCCCTGACTGATTCTGAGAATCTCGGGGCGCATATTGAATGATAAAAAGCATCAGTCAGTATTATTCATATTTGCTTCAACTTGCGACGTTGCACATTCTCAAACTTGAAACACACTTGAACATCTTCGTTTAATCACTTCAACAAAATACTATTACATAGCATGTCATTGATGAAAAAAAATTTAGTTTGATTGAATTAAATCATCTAAAGTCATTGAATCATCAAAAATCATAAATTGAAGCATCTCAATAATGTAAAAAAAATTTAGTTTGATTAAATTGAAGTACGATTCTCGAATTAAGTTAAAAAACATCTATAGAACCATATTTCACATACTATATATTATTTTGTCTCTACAAATGACAAGATAATTCCCTGACCAATTCAAAATTCCCCGACATTTCCCCGATTTTCATGACCAATTTAAAAAATTCCCTGACATTTCCAGGTTTTCCAGGTTTTTCCTTACCGTGGCCACCCTGAGAGAGGATGAAAAACAACGGTCTTAGGAAATGTACTAGTACATTTGTAGTAGAAGTTCATCGGTAGATTTATTCAGTCACTGCACCCGCACAAAAAAGGTGCATACTTTTACTAGTCAAGGGGGATTATATACCTTTGAATTTCGGAAAAATCAGCTTCTAGATATTCGCGTTTTTGGAACACTAGGAGTCTAATCTATCTGCAAAACAAGCATTATGTGAAAATTCATCAAAATACCCAAATTACAGCCATTTGAGGGACGTGTACATCTGTAATTGAATTATCTTTGAAAATCTGATGTGTACCAAAAAATGTTTCCAGATACTTGAGTTTTATTATAGAAGTTCAGTATGCTTCTGATGCCTAATCAAATGATAGTTGGGTTTTATAAGCCATTGCCCCTCGATATATGACATACACCGAAGAGAAAATCACTTATTGTGAGGATCGAGGTGGATCGCTGCTAAGATTTAAGATTTTTTGGTCTGTCATAGTCCAGAAAGCTCATTTTCGTAGTGTGAATGAAGAACTTTCCAAAGATTAGTTTTCTGGATCATTACAGAGCCAAAAATTGAGGCAGGGCTCCATCTGGATCCCTGCGTAGAGTGATTTTCTATTCGCTACGTTTCATATTGAGAGGCGATGGCTTATAAATCCAACTTGCACCTGATGTATAGGGTCTCCAAAAATACTTAACTTCTGTAATAAAACTAGTTAGCATGAATAAATGTCACAGTAGCGTGACAGTATCCAAAGTCATCGCCGCAGTATAAAAGTTTGAAAATCAATTACTGAAAAATCACTACTTTGACCGGTTGTCGTAAATAATAAAATCCATCGTTGGACCGATCTTCAAATCTTCGGTCCTCAATTATTCATGAGAGAAGGCTCTACTAAATGAACGTAGAACTTTTTGGTAAACTCATTTTCAACTGAGATATTGAAAAAATAAGCCAACAAAATTTGAAAATTCGCAAAAAAAAATGGAAACAATTGTATAACTCAAGTAATCTTCGCAATATCAAAAAGTTCTCCGTTCATTCCATAGAGTCATCGCTTATGGACAATTGAGGACCAAAAATGGATCGGTCCAACGACAGATTTTATTATTTACGACAACTGAGTAATTCTCTATTTTCCTATCTTCAGCGCAACCACCATTAGACTAAGAGTAATACATGATGTAAAATATGGATAATGAAGGTTAAACCCTCCTCTAACATGATGATTTTTTTCAATTCATTCATAGTGTTTAAAAGTTGCGGGAAAAAAAAAATTGTTTTCGAGAATTTCAACCCATTTAAAGGTGTATATACCCCCTTAATACTCATTCGGTTCTCGGACTATTTTCACCCGGGTTATTTTATTGCAAGTATTCAGAAAATTATGGTGACTTATATTTAATCCCATCGGTAATTTCTAGTAGCTATACAACAGATGAAGATGGTTCAGAGCCCAATTATCTATGAACGAAGTTCAAGAGTGTAATCGAATATTCGCAGCTATATTTCGAAAATGAAAACATTAACATAATCATGTCACAACTAACTATGCTCCTTCGCATAAGTTATATTTTTTTATAGACAAATCAAATTGAGGAAGGTGATATGATTTGGAATAGTTTGGAAATTTGAATATCAGATCCAATTTTTAAATGTCGTACCTAATTTTAGTCTGAACTGAAAAAAAGCAGTCCAGTATGCGTTTAAATTCACGATATGACGTCAACAAGTATGTGTTGATGAAATTTTGATGTTTATAAGCCTTGACTCTTACGACCTGACAAAACGGAATATATCCGGCAATTGTCAAAGTTTGAGTTTGAGACGATACAGTGAATTCGACACTGCTTTCCAGAACTTTTATGTTGACCGAACAGTATAATTGGGTGTCGACTACTTTTGCAAACCTGTAATTTATGGTTGAAGTACTTGAAAGAAAAGAGCCTAGTATCCTCCAAAAATATTGTAACATTATTTTTATACGCGCTTCGTAGTAGTCATACTACGTACTGCAGCAGCTGTAGAATTGCACAAGCAATGTACTTACTGCAAAACAAAGTAGTGAATAACTATGTACCCATGGCAGTTTCAATATTGCACAAGCAGTAGAAATACTGCGTAACACAGTAGTAGGAATACTACCAATTTGTACTGCATAAATATGTCAAATACTCGATAGTCACATGTACACTGTAAATATCCCATGGAATAGTTTGAACGCCTGTTCAACAAACTCATTTTTTTAATCGAAGATTATACAGAAATAGCAAAATTGGCTAAAACGGTCTATTACCAACATGTGTATATCCATGCTGGCCTGCCTAAGAGCATGGACACATGAATATGGATGTAATATTGTTTTAGAGAAAGCACTTTTTGAAAATCGTGCATGTATTCACATTTCTAGGTACTCTTCAAAGTAGTGAGTAACTACACACTCATGGTAGTTTCAATATTGCGCAAGCAATAGAGATACTGTGTAAAACAGTAATAGAAATACTACGAATATGTACTGCATAAATATGTCAAATACTTGAGGTCACAGTACACTGTAAATATCTTATGAATAGTGCAGAATTCTTTACACACTTTGAACAAACTCATTTTGTACAGAAAATTTTGCAACAAACTCATTTTGGATAGAAAATTATACAGAAATAGCAGAACTGGCCAAAACGGTCCATTGCTAACACGTGTACATGCGTGCTGGCCTGTCGAAGTAGCATTTACACACACATATCGATGTAGTATTGTTTCATTAGAATCGTACATGTATTTGTAGATACTCTTAAGTTATTCAATTATACATTTATGATGTAAGGTGATAGAATAATCAGACTGTAACGGAAAATGATAATACCGACACATGGTAAAATAGAGTGGTTCGATGTAACCAATCTATTTCGACAATAGATTGCACGTGCGTCGAACGTCATCGTGTTTCATTTCCCCTTAAAGTAAGGTTCTAATGTATGAGCCAATTTCTTCAACTCTTTGACGAACCATTCTATACAATCTTTTCCGCGGTTGATTCTGAATTTGGAAATTGAGTCGTCGAAGGCACAATGTAAACAGTAAGTGATACTGTGCGGTACGTGCTTCTGATAAATCATCCTATTCTGTGACGCGTCTGTATTAACAGGTTGCAAGAGGCATTCCAAATCAGCGTATAAGCAGAACGGAACATTCTCTTTATGTTTAAAGTTTTTGAATTTCAAAATTTTATCCTTCTCGTCTGGTAATATTACTTTGCATTTATTCAAATTCATACAGTCGAATCTATGTTTTTCTGAACAATTTTCAGATTGGAAATGACTTAAACATCGGTCACATGACCAAGTATGACCTTCATGTCTTGAAATTTGCGAGCTCAACAATCGAGATAAATTTTTGATTCATGCAAAATGATATATTTTTTCGTCTATATCGTCGAACTCGTTGTTAGTTTCTAGCATTAGCAGATGAATCGTAGGCTTGCTTGACTCCTGTTCGCTCAAATAAAATGGTACAATATTCCTCCTACCTCTATCATCAACTTCAATACCGTACACGTTAATCGTTAAACCGTTCAATTTTTCGAATTTTGCAATTCTATCTAAACGCATAGGAAAACTCGAACCTTCATATCTGAGTACCGAACTGAAATGTGGATAAGAAGATACTCTATCTACATGATTACCCGCTGGAGAAAGAGCTGCGACGATCGACCAGAGAAAGCAGTACGAATCTTCGTTTTGAATGTTCACCACTGCCTTCTTATCTCGTATATACTTAGGCAACTCCGTGTAGGTGGACAGACCCCCTTGTAGTGGTACATATCGGTTGATATTCACAGACATGTTTATAATTTCCGCCAACGACCATCCCGAGTCCTTTTCTTGGAAGTTGTCGTGCCGTAGGGGTTGTGAGTTTGAGATTAGGATGTGGCATCGGTCCAATGAAGTTTACTCAGATGAATCGAAGATACATGATATACCGAAATATTCCTTTATTGTACTTCTTGCGAAATACCTTGAAACGTAGCTTACACCGGCCCTTGCTTGACCGTCTGTAGCCTACAGTGAACTGACGGTTCTGAGCTCTCAAGCATACATTACAGAAAATGCTGACCCATGCGTTATTATGGCTACATGCGATAACGCATGCGGTAGAAAAGTCTTGAGCGGCTCCACCGTTATAAAACTATACATCGTTAGAATTATGATATTCGTTTTTTGCACAACAAAGTCTTCAATTTTAACCAACATTTTCTCCTTCACGTTTTGATCGAACCATTGATCGAGATTTGTCGATGGTAGAACGGGAGCGTTTCTTGTGTTGAAAAACTTCATCTCCTCGATGATTTCTCCACTTTTGATGGTATTAAATTTACAACATAAAACGACATTCGCTTTCACGTTTCCCTCCCTCTGTAGAATATTTTTCAGTCTGGCGATAATTAGTATTTTCGAATCGTTCAGAAAATGTTCTAGATCTTTATGCTGCAAATTTGCTATCACTCCTGTTCGTATCCTTCCGCTGAAAGCTGTCTCCAAATCATCCCAATGGACTCTATCGCTCCTTCTTGATCTCTTCACACCTTCTCCACTCTTTCGACACTTCTCGAACTTTGCTTTTATCGACTTCAAAATTCCTATCGTTGTTATAATTCTAGTTTTTTCTCCCACCGTTGAAGCAGTTTTTCGTAAAATTTTGTTTAAAAGTCTAATGTTTTTAGTCCCAAATCTGATCCATTTCTGTAATTCGATGATTGATGATTTATTTTTCAAAATTTCGTAAGCATTTTCCATAATCCGAATAAGTTCAAGACATTTAGCTGAGTCCATATTGTTCGTAATCACTGGTAACAATCGTACTCTACAGAAGTTCAAGCTCGAATGGTTTGCAAACACTCTAGAGAGATCATTTTATACACCAAAGTCGCCGGAAAAATTCTGAGAACAAGCAGCCTCATGCAATTTGATCAGCGTGGAAGTATTTTCGCGCGCCTTCGTCTGTCGTATAATTTACATTCGTCAATAAGGAAGAATTGCTTTTGAATAACAAACGCAGACGATTTTCTTAGTTTGTTTTATTGAAATTCATTAGTCGATTCCAAGTATTATATTGGGATGGTTTTTTGGGTAAGGAACGCAGACAATTTTCGATAATTGGCTAGTTTATTGATTTACAATTATATCAATAAGTTGTTTCACAACTTCTAATCTCAAAACAACGGTTTGATAATTTTGTGCATAATAATTAGATTCTTCATATTCAATAATATACTATAGCAAAGTAAGTTCACTTGAAAGTGCCATAATTGATATAATTTTCACATTTTTCAACGTTAAGATTAAAATAAAATTCAAATACATACAATTTTAAGTAATAATTGGATATACATGTACATTAGTGACCAAATTCGATTTGTGTAATTGTTTGATTGGCATAAAAGGAACAGTTCACGAGTATATAATAATCACTCATATTTGCATTCGATCTGGTTGTACTGTCCGCCGAGGTAACGCATTTGTAGTCTATTTTCTTCACACGCCAATATCATTTTCTGGAACAGCTCGTCATCTTCGTTCAGGATTCTCGTCATCCGAGCTGGCAGAAACACTGCGAATGTGTCGTCCACATCGATTGTTATCCTATCGCCGAATTTGGTCTTCACTTTGCGCAAGTTGGTGATTTGGAAATCTTCGAACACTTCCAGATCTGCCAGTTTACGTGTTGGGAGAAATTCTTCCAATCTTCCAATCTTCTTAATTTTGGTTAAATCCATGATGACTGATCGTGCACGTTTGTTTCCTCAACCCTCTGCTGCTTGAACAGAATTTCGAATTCACTTCAGATTCAAATATCTCAACTTTTCCACTACTTGATTCAGGTCTGATCTCGCGTTGATCGAATGTTTCACTTCTTCAATATTCTTCAACAGTAGCTCAATTCGCACTTTTAATTCGTAACGTTTTCTCAGAGTGCTTTGTAACATTTGAGGGTCGCTCGATGAATGAAGTTTCAGCAACGACCCTCGCCTTTTATAATGCTACACCCTCTCTACTCGTTTTTGCAAATACCACCCTAAATTTCTAGAATCATCTTCGAGTACAATGGTTCTCGTCATAGAATGTAATGCAGTTGGTTGGCTGTATTGGAAACTCGCGAACCCTAGTCTCATTCTTCTAGAATCTTCGAGGTTGAAGGTTATTACAAGAAATATTTTTCTCGAATCATTCTCAGAAGCATGTAACCCTAGCAGGTTCAAAAACTCACCGATAATTCCACGAACCATTGACAAAATTCTAGAACCGTGAGGGTACCGCGCGTGGGAATCGACGCAATTCCAAGCCCCTACGACAACAAGTTCACATTCCGACTGAGCGACGTCATTGTCAAAGGGTTTGCAGGGTTGGCAAAATCCGTGCGATTCTAGGAATCGTCTGTAAGTTCGAGCCGGTTCGCATTCCGATTGAGTAACGTCAATTGGTTCGCATGTACACGTGCAACCTGGACCGTATTCCGACGGCAAGGGGTTCGCAGGGTCGACACGCGCTCGTCGACAAGTTCGAACCGGAGCGAAGGGGTCGGAATTCCAGGAACTGTTGAGATTCCAGGAGCCAACCTCAACGGCTAAGTGACGTCATCGTCAAGGCAAATCGAGGGTGTGTGCCGTCAATTCGAGGGTAAGTGCTGTCAATTCGAGGGTGTGTGACGGTAAATTGAGGGTGGGTGCCGTCAATTCGAGGGTAGGTGCCGTGAATTCGAGGGTGGGTGCTGTCAATTCGAGGGTGTGTGACGGAGGGTGTCAATTCAGGGGGGGGGTGGGCGGCGTGACGTCATCCTCCTCCCCCTATCACCCCCTCACACAGACACGGGAGGGGCGTGCGCGTGTGTGTGCGTGTACGTGTGCACTAACACATAGTGGTCCAGAACCCGCCTTGTTTATCTACTGATATTGTTCACCAACACGTATGATGCCGTAATATTCTCCAATGACCCGACTGCTACTGCTCTTGGTTGCACTCGAAGTCCATGCCTGGCCCTTGCTCTATGAAGCTGATCAATTCGTTCTTGCAAATCATTGGCGGTCTACGGTAAAAACAAAATACCTCAGCTCCTAATTGCATATGCGTTACAGCTAAAGATAGAGAGAATTTTTAGCCAAAAGTTATTTGTGAAAAGGTTGAAAAATAGTTAGATTTTTAATAAAATTGATCACATTTTCTATGACAATTTTCATAATTTAATTTCCCCAATTCAATTCGTGACGGCATGTCTTCCAACCAATTTGAATCCTATAGCAAAGTTGAATTGGACCTACTGTGTGCGTGAATTTATGCAGCGACTGTTTTTGAGTGAGGTGATTAAAACTATGTAAAATGAACTTTGATAAAGAAATAAATCGACTTTGAACTATGTTTATCAATTGCGACGTATATTGGTACGTACTTTAGTACAGATCAATAATGCGTTAAGAAAAAATGTACAATAGAAAGAAGTTAGAAGTCAATATTAGACAGCAGTTATGTAGATTTTATATCGTACTTCTTTTGTTCATGCAATCGCAGTAAAGTTAAAGTAGTATTTTGGATATGGAGACTCTATATGCAGCTACATTAGGGTGGCCGTTTGAAGAAAAGTTTGCGCTTCAAGCAGAAAAATTTCAAGGTAATCTTGAAAAAAGGAGATCCTCAGAGTTTCCATGCTGTTTCTCATCTCACTGTGGAGGGGTGCCGGCTTTTTCATTTATTTTATTCCACATTTTTCAATTTGTTTCACTTTTTTTTTTTCTTGAACGTTTATTTCTTATGAGAGAATTTGCTTGAAAATTCGAATTGATTGTATCTGTAATTTTATACTGATGGTTTGTTCATTTTTGTAAGGAAGTGATTTTATCCATAACTGTTCTTTCGGCCTTCCATTGATTGACTATCGAGAAATCCTTTAATCAATGAATGGATCAAGGAGTAAAGCTTGGAGGACAAAACAATTTAAAAACGTACATCGTCTGTGCGCATGAGATTCATTTTTTGTTACTATTTTGATTTGTTAATTTCTAATTCTGGGCTTCCTGAAAATTTCTCATGGACCAATTTTCAAGCTGTATGTTTTCAGACGCCATGTTGAATATTCCATCATGAGAAATTGAAAACGTTTGCGAAAGAAACAAAAAAAAATTTCCGGCACCCCGTTTTCCATCATTGAAAATTGAGAACGTTCGGGGGAAAAAAAAAAATTCAAAACACAATAAACATTTCAAAGATTGTCGGCATCCCTTAACAGTGAGATACAGCCTCGGAACTTTGAGGATCCTCTTTTTTGAAGGTTGACTCAAAATTTTTCAACTTGGAGCGCGAACTTTTTTTTAAGGGCCACCCTAATGTATGTCATATTTACTGGCATTTTAATATCTTGCTAATTCTAACCGTTTTATTTTGAAACAGCTTCCGAAACACAATATAACTGCTGCAGCGTGTTAAAGCAAATATTAATTGTTTACCCCAACCTGTAATAAAAATCCGCTTTGTATCTCGGGTTTACTGGGGTTCCAGTTTTTCGTGGCTGAACCTTCAGGTGGCGTAGAGCTTTGCTGATCACTATTTTTCGTTCCTTTCCTTCGCTTCGAAGCTGACTTCGTTGATGCAGAACTTCGTATAGTTGTATCGTCTCCTGCGGCTACAACGCCGGCTTTCCAAACATAACCGGCAGTAGGAACAGGATGTTATTGTTCAATTCATCTAGAAGCAAGAAAATGGATAAAGAAATCAGCATCGTTGCGTACTCATGAAGTAATCGTTAACGCAGATACGATAACATCTGTATCTTATATTACCCCGTTTTCGGGATTTTTTATCTGAAATACACACCCGCTTCTATGTATGGTAGTTTTGAAGCTCTGTGTCGGAATTCTTTATCTTTCGGTTGTCGCACATCCGTCAATAATTCTCGTAATCGAGTACAGACAATAGGCCACTCAGTTTTCCAGGCAATCTTTTTTGGTAGGGAACAGCTCAGCGAAGTCGCCTTCCAACTATAAAAAATGTCTCGATAAAATATACATGTTTTTTCATTTGTTAATGTGACGTACTTATGCAGATAATAGGAGATCAGCAACACCTATTAATGAAAAAACAAGAGGTTCTCCCAGACAAGGGAATCTTAGGAAATAGTCATGTATTTCTGTTACAGGGACTATTTTCTCTTTTCTATATTGGGAGGTCTTACTCCAAAATTCTTGTATTTTAGGCCACGGCTCCACGTTACCCTCGAGAAATTTGATAGCGTCCACAATTTCGTCATCTAAGTTCGTACGTACAGAAAGTCATGCATGAAATAGATAATTAAACAGATATCGTATTTGGTCTAGTCAATCAATGCACGGCTATATGATGATCTGGATAAATAAACTGCGTATATAACCCCGATTTACGAATCAAATTTTTTACCTAGCGCGCCTTCGTCTTGTGCCACAGAATTCAATTGCGATTGCTTTTGTTTAATTTTATCCGTATGCTTCCTCTTAAGATAATTAAAACGATTCCAGAGCTTTCCCCTGGCGTTGACTGCATTTGAAAATGGAGTTTTGGCAACATGGGGTACGTAATATGCAGTGTTGTAAAGTACCTAGGTACAAGTACCTTTTTTTGTACCTAGGTACATATTTTAGTACCTCTACCTGTACCTAGGTACTCTTCCAGACAAGTACCTTGTACCTGTACCTATATTTTAGGTACATTCCGAGGTACTTTACTCATCTGGCAATGTCGGTACATTTCCGGAGCGCCAGCAATTTGACTAAGTTGATAATTTGCTATGATATCCCTACTGAAGACTTTTTATGATAAATCACTAAATGCTATTACCGAAATTGATGTACAGTAATCTATCATGTCATTTTACGTGTGAATGCGACATAATACATAACAAATCACACGATGAATCATAAAATATAATTCTTAGGGTAGAATACCTTAAAAAGAAAATGACATAATTCTCATATTTCAGTATGCCATTTTTCTGGTATTTTACCCGAGGAATTTTAATTCATGATTTATCATGTGATTCGTTATGTATTGGGTCGTATTCACATGTTGAATTACAAGATAGAATACATACCAATTTCGGTCATGACATCACGTGATTTATCATAATATAGTTTTCACTATGGATAGGTATAGCCCATTCGTGTGTTCTATATTTTGCCACTTTTTTCCATGTTGCTCTCACATTTGCCGTAGAAAAAGTACTCAAGTACCTAAATGTAGGTACATCTTCAGTACCTGTACCTGTACCTAGGTACTGAAAATCGAGTACCTATTACAACACTGGTAATATGTTCCGGGGAGTTCAGTATTGAAAGTGGCACAGATTTCGATTGAAAGTTCCACAAATCTAGCTCTATCAATCGGGCGAATATAGTTGCACCCTGAGTTTTGTCTGAGAGAAATTTGGTCTACTAGTTCATCCCTTTTAGAGGGTGGCAAAATAGCGAATACTTCATAGGTCCGGAGTATATATTCGCCCTGTACGCTGTTATGAAGCCAATCCGTGGGATTCAAACGCTACAGTAAAAGGTTTTATGGTTAACGTAAGCATGAGCATTGAATTCATTCAAAAATCATAATTCAAATCATACTACTATTCACGATGTATTCAGAGGCTCCGAAATAATTCTCAAGCAAGGTATATCGAATTTAGATAATTTGACGATCGTTTTTGAATTAACCCTTCGTGGCCACACTAGGTTAACTTTACCCAGGCCTGACTTTGGGTACAAAATATTTAACAAATGCATTAGGGGCCAATATCTTCCAGATAAATCCGGATTCGTTTCTACTCCAAAATCGATTCTCTTCGCGTGTCGAAATAAATACCTGTTTTCAAACATGCACTATCCCACTATTGTTTTCCTAGAAGTACCATATCTGACGAGTATTCTAGTTAAAATTTGACTGTAGAATATTGAAAATTCAAAAAGCTATGATTTTTTTAGTGAAAAGGTATGTGCTATTTGACAAATTCACCTATTTACGATTTTTTTCACATGTTCTGATTTGAATTTTGACATAACAACTTTTTACACATGTTTGAGAATGTTCAAAGTTTTTTCAGTATTTTTCCAACCCTGATCGGACTGATAGTTTTCACACAGGAAACATTTGAAAGTTGGCTGGGTAAATTTCACCAACGTGTTATGTATTCTAATGTAACTAAGTTATGTATTCTACAGAGGTGTGACCACGAAGGGTTAATGAAAAATAATAGTACATTATGCAACAAGGGACTGAAGTAGAAGATTATTCCCGAAGGTAAGTTTACTGCCCGAACGGAACTTGCTTCGCTCGGGCAGTGAACCCACCCTCGGGCAGTAAGCCTGAGGGAATGATCTGCTTTATTCCCGTGTTGCATATAGGACCCTATTTCCGACTCAACCGTAGCCACTTTTTTGACCTGAAGAGTGGGACCCACGCAAAAAAGCGAAGTATTCCAGATTTTCCGTGGTGCATAAGTCTGGAGACTGAAACTCATTGAAAATTTATAATATTATGAAAAGGAAATAGTCAAGTCCAAAGATAAAACAAATTGAAGAAAAATAAAAAAATAAAAATTTATAAATTGAAAAAGACAAATTTTTTAAAATAATTTGAAGAAATCGTAAATTTGCGGGACATAAAGTACTTTACGTCCCGCAAATCTACTTTATGTCCCGCAAATCTACTTTACGTCCCATAATTCTACTTTATGTCCCACAAATCTACTTTATGTCCCGCAAATCTACTTTATGTCCCGCAAATTCTAATTTACGTCCCGCAAATCTACTTTATGTCCCGCAAATTAACTTTTCTCCCCTAAATGCGGAAAAAAGTGAATTTGCGGGACAAAAAGTATAGCAGGGAATCAAGTCCCACTTTTGTCCCGCTTTTTAGGTCAAAAAAGTGGTCTTTACGGTTGAGTCGGGAATAAAACTAATATTTTGTCGTCAGTCGGTAACCCAAGTGAAAAAGTACTCCGTTTCGCTGACACTATACTATATGCATGAGTTAGTACTCATGCACCACAGGGAAATCAGATTCTGGAACTTGTATGTACCTGAAGTTTTTTATCATCATGGGATGGATTTTCTCCATCTGACGTGCGTTTATTTTTCTGAAAATCGGCTTCCATAATTTGTATCGCATGCAAAGGGTTTTCGACGATTTCAGCCTGTGATTCTGGGTTGACAGAGCTTGTTGGCGGTAGTTTTTTAGCTGGAGGTTCAGCAGAACGGAGAACCGAATTATGGGTACTCGGTGTTGTTAGCTAACGACGCGGAATCGGTATAAAAATCATCGGTCGGTGCATTTTGTCCTGTTGGTGCGGGATTAAATAGGGCGTCTGATAAATCAGTGTGAGAGGCACCGTATTCTCGTGGATATATGTCATCGTCATGATTATACACAGAAGCTTCCACCGTAGATGACTTGGCAACTATCCCTTGCAGTTGTTCTTCATTCGGAACATTGGTTGAAACGCGGGAAAAACCTATACAACACAATTCACACCTAATCGTAGAATTTATAGGTTTTACAATGAAAATACGAAAATTCATGCACGAAACCATAAGTTACAATGAAACTGATAATTGATCATTATTAGCTATTGAAAGTTTGATCAAAGTTACGGTGGAGCATTCATGAGCTTCATCATAATCCTATAAACGGTCGTACTATAGCTGAAGAAAACTGAAATGAATTGGTACCCGACATAGCCACCCCACTATGCAACGAAATATTTTGATTTAGGGGAGACCGGGGCTAGTTGTCAGACGTCTTTTTACTCTCTGAATTGCAGAATTTTTTGAATTGTACATTTTCCGAATTCGTCAAAGATCTTTCAAATGACATGTATCATGTTGGTGGAATAATTTTTTCCCATTTTTTATAAAGCAATGTAACAGCAGTTGAAAACAATTTTTTGCTCCGGATATTCAAACGGCGCCTACTTTCGAACGGAATATCGTAGAATAGTCTAAGAAATAGATTTGGAAAGCTTGTTTCAGAACCTTTCCAGTGATATAAGGTAGTATACACTTTTCAACATTTTTTAAGAACTTGCAACGGTTTTTTATGAAATGAGCATTATTTTTGTATTTCAAATATCTCGAAAACAATCACAAATATAAAATATGTTTACGCATAAATGTATTGTAAATGTTATCGCATAAAATTTCTTGAATTTTTCGAGATGAATTTTTTTTTTTGTATTTCTTTAGTGCACGTCTAGAACATCACTGTACGCAAAAAAATTTATCTTGAAAAATTTATGCGATATCTACGCATTACAATGAACAGTTCATTCAAATAAAATTTTTCTTGTATCTGTGATTGTTTTCGCGATATTTGAAATACAACAATAATGCTCATTTCATGAAAAACCGCTTGCAGGTTCTTAAAAAGTGTTCAAATATATATATAACTGATATAACCGGAATATATAAATGATGATTTAAAAAAACGACTTAATAAAGAGATTCATGGAAAATAAAAATAAAAATATGAACAAAATTTTTTTAATAAGTAATGGAACTACAGACATACCAGCATCCAAACAATTCTTCCGAGGTAAGCTACTAACGCTGCGATTGACAAATGCATGGTGCCCTGCGTGCAAATTGCATATCGAAAAAGTCCTAATAATCCAAAATATCGACAAATCCGACTTGTGTCTTTTTTTTAGAGGTGCGCTGCTGACGCTACAAATTGAAAAAGCCCTGAGAATTCAATATATCGACGAATCCGACTCGTGTCTGTTTTTCGGAGGTGCGCTGCTTACGCTACGAATTAAAAAAGTCCTGAAAATCCAAAATATCGACGAATCCGACTCGTGTCCGTTTTTCGGAGGTGCGCTGCTTACGCTACGAATTAAAAAAGTCCTAAGAATCTAAAATGTCGACGGGTATAATTTTTTTGAAGAAGCGCTGCTTACGCTACGAATTAAAAAAGTCCTAAGAATCCAAAATGTCGACGGGTATAATTTTTTTGAAGAAGCGCTGCTTACGCTACGAATTAAAAAAGTCCTGAGAATCCAAAATATCGACAAATCCGACTTGTGTCTTTTTTTTAAAGGTGCGCTGCTGACGCAACGAATTGAAAAAGCCCTAAGAATTCAATATATCGACGAATCCGACTCGTGCCTGTTTTTCGGAGGTGCGCTGCTTACGCTACGAATTAAAAAAGTCCTGAGAATCCAAAATATCGACGAATCCGACTCGTGTCTGTTTTTCGGAGGTGCGCTGCTTACGCTACGAATTAAAAAAGTCCAAAGAATCCAAAATATCGACGGGTATAATTTTTTTGAAGAAGCGCTGCTTACGCTACAAATTGAAAAAGCCCTAAGAATTCAATATATCGACGAATCCGACTCGTGTCTGTTTTTCGGAGGTGCGCTGCTTACGCTACGAATTAAGAAAGTCCAAAGAATTCAAAATATCGACGGGTATAATTTTTTTGAAGAAGCGCTGCTTACGCTACAAATTGAAAAAGTCCTAAGAATCCAAAATATCGACGAATCCGACTTGTGTCTTTTTTTTAGAGGTGCGCTGCTTACGCTACGAATTAAAAAAGTCCTGAAAATCCAAAATCTCGACGAATCCGACTCGTGTCCGTTTTTCGGAGGTGCGCTGCTTACGCTACGAATTAAAAAAGTCCTAAGAATCTAAAATGTCGACGGGTATAATTTTTTTGAAAAAGCGCTGCTTATGCTACGAATTGAAAAAGTCCTGAGAATCCAAAATATCGACGGGTATAATTTTTTTGGAAGAAGCGCTGCTGACGCTACGAATTGAAAAAGTCCTGAGAATCCAAAATATCGACCAATCCGACTTGTGTCTTTTTTTTAAAGGTGCGCTGCTGACGCTACGAATTGAAAAAGCCCTAAGAATTCAATATATCGACGAATCCGACTCGTGTCTGTTTTTCGGAGGTGCACTGCTTACGCTACGAATCAAAAAAGTCCTAAGAATCCAAAATATCGACGGGTATAATTTTTTTGAAGAAGCGCTGCTTACGCTACAAATTGCAAAAGTCCTGAGAATCCAAAATATCGACGAATCCGACTTGTGTCTTTTTTTAGAGGTGCGCTGCTTACGCTACAAATTGCAAAAGTCTTGAGAATCCAAAATATCGACGTATCCGACTCGTGTCTGTTTTTCGGAGGTACGCTGCTTACGCTACGAATTAAAAAAGTCCTTAGAATCCAAAATATCGACGAATTCGTCTCGTATCATTTTTTTGGAGGTGCGCTGCTTCCGCAATTCGAAGAAATTGCATTTTTCTCAAGCGCAGGGGTGAGCGAGGCAAAGTGGGGACCTCAGCTGAAAATTAATCAATTATCACTCGTTTTGAAATTTTTTTTTTTTCCCTGAAAACTCTTTCAGTGTAGAGCAGAATTATATTATTCAATTGATACCCTGCACGAAATTCTGTATCGAACGCGGTGCGCTTAAGATGGATGTTAATTTTCGTGTTATAATAACATTCGTTCGAGTCAAAACGTTAAATTTGACAAACACATACATACAATTTCTGCGTGGAACGTTTACAACACAAAATTGCCTACTGTGTAGAAATACATGTATTTTTTTCTGTTTTGTCGTCCGATATCTACAATGTATACTCATATTGGGTGTAAACGCGACGGTGAGAGACCATGGCGGGGCGCTCCACGCGGCCAAGCTCACTACCATAACTGTCGGTATCGCGCTAAACTCCCATGCACGCAGCACGATCTTGAACTCTTGAGAGATTCGCACGGGGATTTCAGAGCATTCGTTTGGGTCTATCCAGTTTTTTGTAGTATGATCGGACAAAGGTTTTTTATACATTACGTCTACGTATGCTAGTGCTATAATTTACGATTCTCGGAAAAATTAAATAAAATGGGACGTGCGGGAAAAAAGCCAACTGTGGAGAGAGATAAACTAATCGAGGAATTGACCCGTAGAAAAGATTCTATTGTGAAAAATAACACAATTGTATCGAAAAATGAAGCAATTTGGACCGAATTGTCTTTATGTTTTGATGAAAAAATATCCGCTCATTCTATACACGCAATGGTTACGGGTAACAGGTACGACTTAAGAAAAACGCTATTGAACGAATTTGATGGCAATAGCGCTGAGTGCAATAACACGACAATTGACACAAATGATTCGTTGAATGTGTCTGCAAACGACGATCATTTTTTCGAAAAAAAAGACAGTATCTGCTTCTCAGTGAAAGTAAGTCGTGATGATTTTAAAGAACTTACATGCGTGAGTAAGCATAAGCGTAGTAAACCTGGACGAAAACCAATTTATGAAGACAGGCCGGTATTTATACCATCCTTGTGGGAAAACTATTTCACTAAGAAGATCTGGGATGAAATACGCATTAGATGTGGATTTGCATATAAATATCATTCCTTATCTTTATATGGAACTTCGGGATCATTTAAAGGTAATTATACAAATTAATTAACATAAGTAATATATAAATCATATTTCATTGAATGCAGTAGCGTCCAAAAGTTCGAAATTATTTCGTCAATTTTCGTTCCGTTCAAGTAGAAAGAAGCAGCTTTATCATGCTCTTCATGAAAATTCGCTTCGATTTTTTTAGCACTCACCAGATGACGTTAAACATGGTCGTTTTTCTGTAATTATCAAACTTTCATCAAGTCCCGCGTAATTTTTCGGGAAAAGAATATACAATGATAGAAATTGATTTCCAACAGAACTTGGAAGGGGGAAGATCAGGCTTCGTTTAGTTATCTCGAAATTTTTTTTGCGATTTTTTACCGCAAAGTTATTCAACTTGTTGTACGGGAATACGGTTTTTCGAAAAACTGTCGTAACTGGAGAAATTTAGGGTTGAGATCAAAATGTCAGGAGGATAAAAGTTGCGTCTTTCAATTCCAAAGTCGTGAGAATTTTGTCGGAATTTCTCGCGAAACTCTTTTTTTCTCACTATTTCTGTCTGTAGTTTATCTCATTATTTTACGACTTAACGGGCTACTACATTTGCAATAGAAAAGACGCAAGTATGTATGATCAATATAAATACATTCAAAAAATGTCACAAACAGGTTTAGAAACAGCGAGTATCAATGTACTTTAGCATAGATATGAGTAAACTCGAAATATAGAATAATGGTACTTCTACGAAAATCGAAATATTGTTTATTGGGCAACAATGGACTTGTTGATAATTCTTCATTTAGGGTGTATTCCGAAATCGAACCACGGTTACGGTTGCATCGTTTCATTATTGTTTGTCAAACGCTATAGAAAAATATACAATGATGCGACTGTAACCGTGGTTCAATTTCGGAATACAGCCTTAATAGTAAAATGATAAGATAAACTATGGACACAATAGGTGAAAAAAAGTGTTGCAAAAAAAATACCGAACAAATTGTGCCGACCTTGAAATCAAAAGACGCAATTTTTTTTTCACCTGACATTTTATTCTCAACCCTACAATTCTCGTTATTATGACGGGTTCTCGAAAAACCGTATTCCCGTGAAAAAGTTGAATGACTTTTCGAAAAGAAATCGCAAAAAAAATTTCAAAATAGCAAATCGAAGCCTGATCTTCCCCTTTCCAAGTCCTGTGGAGAATAAATTTCTATCATAATTTCCCAAAAATTTACATTATTCGATAAAATGTATTAAGTGCTTCGCTCAAACGTGTGATATTACCATATTCTTCACAGCTAACTGTCGTTGTGGTTCAGTTTTGGTATGCAAATTAGCAAGCAAAGACGCAAAAGAAGACCTCGTTGCCTATTTCACTCTTACACCAGGATCAGGAAAAAATTGCAAAAAATCGAGCCTTCGAGGAAAGATTCGGAAGGAAGTTGTTGAAAAAGTTCATTGCATTGGCGTGGATATGTACCGATCGAACGACGCTTCACAAATGATGATGGATGGCGATTCTCAGCCGTCGTTATTATATTCATCCAATGTACTTCATGTTGCCAAATCAGAACATTTAGCTCAGCAACGCGTACACGAAAATCCTATTGAAGCTTTGGAAATTCTTTCCAAAACTAAGCATGTCAATGGTATCCATGATGTTGGGTTGTTACCCTTCTCTGTTCATTATTGGACCACCGAGCAAATACAGTCGTACAAAAAAATCGGAAAATTGTATGGCGCAACAATTTGCATTGATGCAACTGGATTTTCCGTGCAAAAAATAAACAGAAAAATTGGAGATTCAAACAAAGCAATTTTTTTGTATATAATCGCGACCAATTGTCCAGAAGGCCAATTCTCTCTGGCACAAATGCTGTCAGAGAGACACACTACAAGAGACATCATCTCATTTCTTCAAGATTGGCTGAGTTCTTGCGGAATAATGCCTAAAGAAGTGATATGTGATGAATCCCGTGCTCTCCTAAATGCTTGCGCCAAAGTTTTTTGCAATTTTTTCAATATTGTGGATTATGCCAACGCATTTCATGATAACATATCCGCTATTGAGACGAGAATACGTATAGACGTAGCTCATTTCATCAACAAGTACAGCAAACTGCTGAAAAATTTACCAAAGACAATCAGAGTCTTCTACCTAGCAGCTATAGGTCAACTAATCATTTGTAAGGATTTGGATGAAGCAGAGATATTGGTAGAATCGATATTCACATTGAGCAATTGCGAGTTCAATAATAAGAAATGTTTAGAAGCATATGAGCAGATCGAAAAAAGGATTACAGGTAACTTAATTCCTCTAATTCAGGTACACTATATCAATAGAATAGTCCCAAAACCTTTATTCGTGGTCATGAATAATTCTTGATATGTATGACATGTCATTAATTAACTGATTATATATTGTTGCGTTTTTTTTTCTTGCAAAATTTTTCAGAGGATGACTACAATTTCATCGAGACAATCGGAAAAGATTCAAATGACTCAGGAACCATTACTATCGAAGAGATTGATACTACGGCGGAAAGAAACATGAGAAACAAAAATTATTGGGGAGAATGGGCAGTTAAAATTTATAACAGATGTAGTCGATTTTTCGAAGAGTCAAGAAAAGGCCAGTCCGTCAACGCGTATTATTTACATAATATTGATATTTCAAACTATCTCAAAGGTGACATGGAGTTATTCCCGATCTGGTCATGCGTCTTCAGCTCAAGTTTTAACTTTGGTAGAGATCCAGCTAGCAGTGCGTGTGTTGAAAGCGAAATGAACAAATTCAAAAATGTCATTATGAAAAATCAGCAGAAGTGCATACGAGTCGACGAATTAGTAGATGTGCATCTTGATTATTTGAAAGGGAAATTTAGAATCGTCAATTGCGAACTGAACAAAAATGCCAAAGATATTTTGAAAACTAACATCTGCTTCGTATGTAGCGAGAAAATATTGGAAAACGAAATTCGCTCATGCACAATTTGCCTCAATAATGTGCATTTCAAGACTTGTGCCGTTGATTACGACGATGGTTTGATTTGTTCGAATTGTTCGAGCGAACCAATTGAAATTAGTACGCCCGGAGACGATATCATCAGTCACGAAAATTATCACTTCAACGAAGATGCTGACTTCGGAAATGATTGTAACAATAACAAACTCGAAGACGAATCAATAAGCAACGGCGACTCAGGAGACTCATTGGAAAAACATCCTGTCTGTTGTGTATGCGAATCTGAAATTGTAGAAAACATCATTTTATCGTGCTTCACATGTAAAAAAAAAGTTCATTCAGTAGATTGCCATTACTTAAGAGGACATGAAATTTTGTGCCTCAATTGTCACTCTGAAGAAGAAAAAATAGCTTTAAAACATGTTGAAAATTGGGGAGGAAAAGGTGGAGCAGTGAAACAAAAGAAACCAAGAGTTATCAGCAATATTAAAGTGCAGCCCGGATTCTTCCAAAAAATAGACAGGCAAAAAAATCTAAATTCAATCGAAGATGCTGATTCGAATGATCATTCCGCTGGACGAAGAAAACGATTGAAGCGTAATGATAAAACAGATTGCGTAGCATGTTCGCTGGGCCATGAACCAGAAGGTATCATTTCAATTGTACTGTATGCATTATACATATCCTACAGCGTTTTCGAATCAGGTACACCGTGCTACACTAGTGCAGTGCAACCATCTCCATCTCTTTCTCACCTATAAGGCAGAGATAGACGAAAATTTTTACCCTACACTAGTGCAGCCTGGTGTAGCCCTAGTTGAAAACACTATTAGCGTAGTATAAATTTATATTTCACGATATTGGATGATACACGAATTTCAATTTTAAAACATTCAGTAAACTAAATTTTCACGAAAAGCATGAGCCAAGTAGATTTTAAGAAGGAAGCTGGCAACGTATTATCCAATTTCAAGAAGAAAAGTGCTCAATTTTTTTACGTTTTGATTATAATGAAACTATAATAGGGAATAATATATGGGTTGTTCCGCGCTGCGGAAGCTTCTGATCCTGCCCCCCCTTCATGTTTTCCATATTGTTTTCTGATATTCGGTAGACTGAAAGAAGTGCTTGTGATTTTTTTGAAATTTTTATTATAGTTGATTTTCGATTTACATATTTTTGTAAACATGCCTTTAAACATTTGAGGATCGTCAGGAATCGCGAATTTACGAAAATATGTGAATCAAAAATTGACTATAATAAAAATTTGAAAAAAATCACAAGCACTTCTTCCAGTCTACCGAATATCAGAAAAAATATGAACAAAATCGAGAGGGGTCAGGGTCAGAAGCTATCCCGGTCGGTGTGGAACTACCCATATACTCTCTCCGTCATAATATTTGGATACTTGTCTGAAAAATGTTGATGTACGACGTAGGTATACTCCTATATGAAGATTGAAGTAATATTTGAATCTGTTTCTATTTGAACGGGATTATTACTCCGTAATAAAAACAATATATTCGTAGGTGCACATAAATGTCATTATTGTGCTAAAAATGTACACCTATTACCTGGGTGTTCTTTTCCAATTTCGGTTGGTAAATGTGAGGAAGGCTATGGTCAAGAACGGATTTGCCGCGATTGTAAGAATAATACGACAGAACCTCGTAAAGATATCGAACAAATTCCGATAGGTATGTTGAATTTATTATTGATTTATATTGAATGCCTCCACATGTTAGTCTAAAACTAAAAATGAACCAGGTTTTGTATTTTATTGCAAAGAAAAATCACATAACTGTAGCTGATGGGCTTGAAATTTTTCTGTATATTCGACATTCGTACTTTTACGCGAGTGATCATATTCAACTTTCAACGAAATAAAATATAATCGACATTTTTCTAGACAAAAAGAAACTATTAGTCACGGATAACAAAGCAAAATCTGGAAACAAAGAGACTATTGAATGCGAAAAACAAATAACATTGACACGGAATCCAGCCAGATATTTAGGAAACAGCAAAAAGACCGTTAAAGACTGCCTAACTTTTGGCAAAATGAAGAAAAGTCAGATTCCCATGATAAAAAATGGATCTAATCCAGGTTTAGCGGCTTCGAAAGTATCTGGACAAACGGTTTCAATAACTAACACCTGTGCGTTCGATAGTATATTATATTTGACACTAATCGCTGCAGCTGATTTTCCAAATGTTTTTGATAAGGTAGTATGGCGATAAATCATTTCGAAATCTAAATAACGGAATGCATTCCTTCTCGTGATGTAGGTTTTTTATTTTTTATGACAATGCTTGTAGATTATTGAAATGGAAGATGATTTTCTGGATTTGGTCATCAGTATCCTTCAAAATGGGATAAACGCGAAAACATATAATCTTCGAGCAGAAGTTTTATCAAAAATTTGTGCCAGGACCAAATCTGTCCTACTCAAAACACAATACGTTATAAACAGTAACGTCGCTGCTCCCTGGTTAGCAATTCACGTGTTCAGAAACTTAGCCAGTTTTACCGAAACATCCGTTTGTGAAAAGTGTGAAAAAGAATCGGAGATGAGAATGTTATCAGCCGTAGGAGTTCCGGATCATGAGTTGAAGATAACGAATAACAATTTCATCCAGGATTTTGCAATCATTGATACGGTCAATGATTGTTCATTTGATGACTGCAAAGCGAAAAAATCTGTCATACGAAAGCTTAAAAATATTGGTAGGTTGTATGATGCAGACTGACTTTATAATACATTCACTGGATGTTTATTAACACAAACCTGCAATGTTCCAAATTCTAGTGCGAGTTGAAATATCCTTGTGAGTTTTCCTCTGAGTTTTCTACGTCACACGTTTTGCACATTTGGTTTCTACCTTTCTACATTTGGCCAATATCACCTGAATCGCATTGCTAAAGAATCCTTTTGCAGCATTCAGAAGACTCACTTCACTACATATTCACTAAAATATATGCGTGGCCCTTACGTTATATTCATATCAGAGATATGCCACCATGCAGGTTACATCGCTGCCAAACACAGAATCAAATTTCTGAATAATACTGAGAATGAAGATTCTTGAAAACATGAATCAAAAACATGATTGTGTGAATTGAAAAGGAAAAAAATTTGTTTTCCATTTTGCTGGGATGCATGGAATAGCTTATAAGTGAGAATAGTGAAGATGTATTTGTTCATTTTTTTTTTTTTTTTTTTTTTTTAAATAAAAATTGCGAATGTTATGGGCAGTTCAATTTGACTGATTGCGATATAAGTGCATAGATGTACTGATGTACCTCAACATGGGTGGCTTCATGGGCGAGCTGTTCTCGATTCGTTATATTTACGGCGATTTTTAATCAAATGAAAGATGAAAAAAAAAAAATTCCTGATTATTTTTCCACAAACTGCTGGAATATGAAATTTGGAAATATGATCCGAATGTTTGTTTTTTATAGGTGAAATAATAACCTTCGAAGTCACGAATATTGTTGATGGCTCGAAGAAAGTGAAATTATGTCAAATCCCGAAGAAGCAGTTCAATCCAGTTTCGAAGACCGAAGATTATGTTTTGGTGGGAGTAATAAATTACCGAGCTAGAGCGAATCTAAGAATCAATCCTCAGGAAATGCTGCTGAAAAAAGACGCTATGCCCGGACATTACACTGCAATAGTTTACAGATGGGGTATGAATGCCTGGGTTGAATTCGACGACCTGGTTCCGAATTCTGTACACCGAAAGGACACGTATCAAATAGTGCCATGGCTGTTAATGTACTGCAAAATGGATGAACAATGATATGAATAATAATAATAATATACATAGTTCTTGACGACGGAAATGAACTACGAACTAGTGCCTTATTCATTGACTCGTATAATTGCAGAAGCACGTCGGAAAAAATTATACGAGTTAGATCCTTAGATATTTTGTATTTTTGAGACTTTTCCAACATGTAGCATGAGCAGCGCACTTCCAAAAAATATGACACGAGTCGGATTCATCGATATTTTGGATTCTCGGGACTTTTTTAATTCGTAGCGTAAGCAGCGCACCTCCGAAAAACAGACACGAGTCGGATTCGTCGATATATTGAATTCTTAGGGCTTTTTCAATTCGTTGCGTCAGCAGCGCACCTCTAAAAAAAAGACACAAGTCGGATTTGTCGATATTTTGGATTCTCAGGACTTTTTCAATTCGTAGCGTAAGCAGCGCACCTCCGAAAAACGGACACGAGTCGGATTCGTCGATATATTGGATTCTTAGGACTTTTTTAATTCGTAGGGTAAGCAGCGCACCTCTAAAAAAAAGACACAAGTCGGATTCGTCGATATTTTGGATTCTTAGGACTTTTTCAATTTGTAGCGTAAGCAGCGCTTCTTCAAAAAAATTATACCCGTCGATATTTTGGATTCTTTGGACTTTTTCAATTCGTAGCGTAAGCAGCGCACCTCCGAAAAACAGACACGAGTCGGATTCGTCGATATTTTGGATTTTCAGGACTTTTTTAATTCGTAGGGTAAGCAGCGCACCTCTAAAAAAAAGACACAAGTCGGATTCGTCGATATTTTGGATTCTTACGACTTTTTCAATTTGTAGCGTAAGCAGCGCACCTCCAAAAAACAGACACAAGTCGGATTCGTCGATATTTTGGATTCTTAGGACTTTTTCAATTTGTAGCGTAAGCAGCGCTTCTTCAAAAAAATTATACCCGTCGATATTTTGGATTCTTAGGACTTTTTTAATTCGTAGCGTAAGCAGCGCACCTCCGAAAAACAGACACGAGTCGGATTCGTCGATATATTGAATTCTTAGGGCTTTTTCAATTCGTTGCGTCAGCAGCGCACCTCCGAAAAACAGACACGAGTCGGATTCGTCGATATTTTGGATTTTCAGGACTTTTTTAATTCGTAGGGTAAGCAGCGCACCTCTAAAAAAAAGACACAAGTCGGATTCGTCGATATTTTGGATTCTTACGACTTTTTCAATTTGTAGCGTAAGCAGCGCACCTCCAAAAAACAGACACAAGTCGGATTCGTCGATATTTTGGATTCTTAGGACTTTTTCAATTTGTAGCGTAAGCAGCGCTTCTTCAAAAAAATTATACCCGTCGATATTTTGGATTCTTAGGACTTTTTTAATTCGTAGCGTAAGCAGCGCACCTCCGAAAAACAGACACGAGTCGGATTCGTCGATATTTTGGATTCTCTGGACTTTTTTAATTCGTAGCGTAAGCAGCGCACCTCCGAAACACAGACACGAGTCGGATTCGTCGATGTATTGAATTTTTAGGGCTTTTTCAGTTCGTAGCGTCAGCAGCGCACCTCTAAAAAAAAGACACAAGTCGGATTGGTCGATATTTTGGATTCTCAGGACTTTTTCAATTCGTAGCGTAAGCAGCGCTTTTTCAAAAAAATTATACCCGTCGATATTTTGGATTCTCAGGACTTTTTTAATTCCTAGCGTAAGCAGCGCACCTCTAAAAAAAAAGACACAAGTCGGATTTGTCGATATTTTGGATTCTCAGGACTTTTTCAATTCGTAGCGTAAGCAGCGCACCTCCGAAACACAGACACGAGTCGGATTCGTCGATGTATTGAATTCTTAAGGCTTTTTCAATTTGTAGCGTCAGCAGCGCACCTCTAAAAAAAAGACACAAGTCGGATTCGTCGATATTTTGGATTCTTAGGACTTTTTCAATTTGTAGCGTAAGCAGCGCTTCTTAAAAAAATTTATACCCGTCGATATTTTGGATTCTTTGGACTTTTTTAATTCGTAGCGTAAGCAGCGCACCTCCGAAAAACAGACACGAGTCGGATTCGTCGATATATTGAATTCTTAGGGCTTTTTGAATTCGTAGCGTAAGCAGCGCTTCTTCAAAAAAATTATACCCGTCGATATTTTGGATTCTTAGGACTTTTTCAATTCGTAGCGTAAGCAGCGCACCTCCGAAAAACAGACACGAGTCGGATTCGTCGATATTTTGGATTTTCAGGACTTTCTTAATTCGTAGGGTAAGCAGCGCACCTCTAAAAAAAAGACACAAGTCGGATTCGTCGATATTTTGGATTCTTACGACTTTTTCAATTCGTAGCGTAAGCAGCGCTTCTTCAAAAAAATTATATCCGTCGATATTTTGGATTCTTTGGACTTTTTCAATTCGTAGCGTAAGCAGCGCACCTCCGAAAAACAGACACGAGTCGGATTCGTCGATATTTTGGATTCTCAGGACTTTTTTAATTCGTAGCGTAAGCAGCGCACCTCCGAAAAACAGGCACGAGTCGGATTCGTCGATGTATTGAATTCTTAGAGCTTTTTCAATTCGTTGCGTCAGCAGCGCACCTTTAAAAAAAAGACACAAGTCGGATTTGTCGATATTTTGGATTCTCAGGACTTTTTTAGTAGCGTAAGCAGCGCTTCTTCAAAAAAATTATACCCGTCGACATTTTGGATTCTTAGGACTTTTTTAATTCGTAGCGTAAGCAGCGCTTCTTCAAAAAAATTATACCCGTCGACATATTAGATTCTTAGGACTTTTTTAATTCGTAGCGTAAGCAGCGCACCTCCGAAAAACGGACACGAGTCGGATTCGTCGATATTTTGGATTTTCAGGACTTTTTTAATTCGTAGCGTAAGCAGCGCACCTCCGAAAAACAGACACGAGTCGGATTCGTCGATATATTGAATTCTCAGGGCTTTTTCAATTCGTAGCGTAAGCAGCGCACCTCCGAAAAACGGACACGAGTCGGATTCGTCGATATTTTGGATTATTAGGACTTTTTCGATATGCAATTTGCACGCAGGGCACCATGCATTTGTCAATCGCAGCGTTAGTAGCTTACCTCGGAAGAATTGTTTGGATGCTGGTATGTCTGTAGTTCCATTACTTATTAAAAAAATTTTGTTCATATTTTTATTTTTATTTTCCATGAATCTCTTTATTAAGTCGTTTTTTTAAATCATCATTCATATATTCCGGGAGTATTTTTTACGCTACAAATTTTGATGTGCAACATATTTTTTTGAGTCGCCTCACAACCGGAAAAACCGAGTACCCTGCTATCTTATGTTTAGGCTAGCAGGGTCCCGATTTTTTTGGAAACGGCTCATGCTACAAATTTTTTTTTTGCGCAACAAATTAGCTACGAATTGGCTTCAATTAACGCCATAAGTCCCGTTTTGTGCTGCCACTCCGACCCTGCTAACTTAATAGAGCTCTTTGAAAGAGCTTTTAAACGCATCTAACCTGGTCTCTGTAGAGTGATATTTGAGTGAAGTATGAAACTTTGAATTTCGCAGAAATTTGTCTTTGGTTGGGCAAAAGTAATTTACCGGTATTGTACATAAACCTGAAAACTCCGAAACCATGGAAGATTTGACCCAGACTCCGAAAATCTCCAAAAAGTTGACCCGGACGCAGGAAACCACGGAAAAGTCGAAGCAAAGTATCACATCTGAACGCATATGTGACAACTTGCCCCAATAATTTTCTGACAACCTACCCCAACCTGTGATTTTGTTTCAAAAGGTTTGTATCTTGCTGACCCGCTATTCGAATATCTCAAAACATGTATATCAAATAAAAGCGACAAGTATCACCTTTTTGAATATCTCATTGTGAAATATCCCAAGGCAGCCAAGAAAATGAGGAGAAACATGAAACAAGATGGAGAATAATTACTTAGCAGGTCCAATTTTAGTTTTTCAATCGCTTTAAGCACCTTGTGACAACTAGCCCGAGTCTCCCCTACTCTGTTTTTGATTTCTACTCTCTACAAATAAATTTAATAAGATTTTCTATACCATTTTTAAAGTAATATCAATGAATAATGATGCGTTATAGTATTAGAAAAAGAATTAAAATTCGAGAAGCACCGAAAAGACTCGTTTTGGAGTAGGGCCTGCGAGTAGATAGATAGATAGATAGGTAGATAGAAAAATTTATTTATGTCCATAACGATGTTGGACAAAGAAGTACAGAAATTGAAATCAAAATGAACTCACGGAGTATTACAATAAAACTACTCCGCAATTCCGAGCGTACAGCAGTTGGTGGACATGCACACTTAGACTAGCATAAGACTAAGACTAACCTAATGCTAAGACTAACCTACACCTAACAATCGAAACATAGAGGCAGAAACTAGAGGCAAGAGGCTAGAGGCTGGCTGGAGGGAAAGGCTGCAAAACTGCAGAACTTCTACGCGCTACAAGCGGGCATATTCAGTGCCGAGCAGATGCGCGAACAAGCCTCGCTTGAACGACACAAGAGTGGGAGCACCTCTGAGTTCCGGGGGTAGAGAGTCCCAGTGACGAAGGCCAGAAACAGCGAACGAGTTAAAGTATGGGACGGTGTCAGCCAAAGGGATAACAAAATCACCCCGAGGAGCCCGTGAAGGACGCGCAGCGTTGTGGTCACGGTCAACAAAAAGCTCTCGCAAGTAGGTGGGACGGCCAGAGCGCAGGACTACAAAAAGCTGAGAGAGCAGGAGATAGTAGTGTAGTGTACGCTGTGAGTTTTTAATTGAATATACTCTTCGGAATGAAGATAATTGTAAAAATGCTAACAATAAGAACAGGATGGTATGACTTACCTTCAGAGGCCATTTTTTTTAATTTGGAAACAATTCGTGTCACTCGCAACAGGAGAAATCGTATAAAAATCTGAAGTACTGCAGTAAATCAATGCCGAAACGGACTGCACTCGCTTGATCTTCGCAGACGACTGGCTCCTCCACCCGGGTGGTTTATTGTTTCTCCGTGGATTCGCGACGAATATGGTATTTTTGACGTGGTCACATTGTAAACGTTACAATTCAGAGCAGCAAAACCTACGATGCGCATCGCAATCTTTAACTTGTTACGGAGTTTTTCGTCGATTCGCGACGAATATGGTATTTTTGACATGGTCACATTGTAAACGTTACAATTCGGAGCAGCAAAACCTACGTTGCGCATCACAATCTTTAACTTGTTGCCGAGTTTTGGCTCCGTACTGGAAAATGTCTCGTCGAAAACACTGAATATCTATTTTTGGGCAATAGTTTCATATACTACCTTTAGATATTCCTAAGTTCTTGAAGCTGGAGAATGAGCTGCAGAAAAGTGCCCGGGGGCAGGGCGAGTCGATGTCAGTATTGGGTATAAAGTCTCAAATATGAAGCGAGAGGAAGAAAGTCACGAGTACGTTACATTACGAAGAGCATATTTCAGTTCTGTTCTTCCATCGAGGAATATACGAAAAAAATGATAATAATAATAAATGAATAATAATAAATAAATAAAAATAATAAATAATAATAATTCTCTTTCAAGAAGAAAATATTGATTCGGAATTTATTCAAGTGAATAGGTATTATATAGCAAGATTTTTTTTTGATTTAGCAGGGCCAGGTTAGTCGTGAAAGCCTCAAAATACCCGATAGTGATGAGCAAACGCACTACACAAATTTCTATTCAATTATCGGTTCAGATCAGCAAAATGTTATATAAAACGTTCAACACCTTTATAAGGAGAGAAAAGATAGTGTAACAGGTAGATATATGTTCCTGAAAAATCAAATTCGTCTGAAAACAATGTTGGCAGCATAAAACAACAGATCATATTATGACTTGGAGCGTTATTTGATGATTTTTTAACAACTTGCATCAGTTGAAAACATCTAGTCTACGCTTATGAATTTCATACGAATGACGAACAATTACCACAATTATTCAGTACTACGAAAGGAGAACCATACAGTCACTCCGAAACAGAAAAATTGAAAGTACAATGTTTTCGCTGGGTGACAAATTGTATAATACAAAACATCGCGGAACGGATTATTATGAGAGATTTTTGGTATCAAGAAATACGTCTGATTCAACAATTTGAATATAACGCAAGCCTGGAACGTTTCTATTTTGGAGTGGCTGTACCATCTCATTATAATACTGTGAATAATTATATTCATTGTTCTTGGTTCAACAAATTATAATATGAAGATACCTAATTATACGTGGAATACGTCCGAAGTATTTTTTTTTTCAGTTGATTTTTCAGTGCAGCCACATAATTGATATTGAGTCAATGTATAATGTCTTTGGCACTGATAGGTGATGTCGATACTATTTTAGATGAGAAAACTTTTTCTTTATTCTATGCAATAGGTTTGTATTACTCATGGAACGTGGCGATGATGCTGAAATAACGTGTAATACATATTCCATATACCGTGAGGATCTCGTGAAAGGAGTTGCTCAGAGCGCGCCAGAGCCGGCTCACTGGGGATTTTGTAGAGAGAGCCAACACGCGAAGAATCTCCCTAGATATGGCGCTGGCGTCGCTCGGTTGTTTACTCCATGGATCCCGGCATCCATTGTGGATGGCAAACGGCTGATTGTAATACATCGCGAAAGGTTATGTACGAGCACAGTTATGTTCGACTCTAGGATACAAATGAGTAATAAAACGGTGGATATGCACCTGAATTTAATAGGTAGACGTTTGATAAGAATCATTTCCTGAATTGTATAAAAATCACCAATCACATTATTGATTGTTGCGAATTGGTCAGTTAATTGGAAGTTATGTCGGTTGCTCCGAATCTGACTAAAAATCAAATTGAATCTTACATTTACACTTCAGTCAAATAATTAGGCTCTATGGGTTCGAAACGACTAGCAATAATATTTTTATTCAATTCATTCATGAACTCTAGTGACTTGGTCAATTTGACAAAAATTCTCAGAGCCATTCTGACTCTGAATCATGTAGATCACATCATCGGATAATGAAAATTCTGGAATGGAAAATGGGTTCGGAATGTTCAACAATGAATTGACCGGGACCAGCAAACGTAAGTTAAAAATGAGCCTATCGAATGAATTGAACCAGGTAGGTGAAAACAATTTTATTTAAAAAATTACAAATTCGTACGATGACAGAACGTTTTGACTTTCCACATCGTGGAGTAACTCTGTCAGTCACGTAAGGGAGTGCAAAAATCAAGCTCTGTTTAATCTTGGAAAGTCAAATCCATTTTCATTCGGCACAGCAACCGGACTTGTAGGTACCACGGGGCTGTGTGATGTGGTTTCGGGAGTGAGGCGCATTAGCCGAGATCCAGCTTATTCTAACCCTGTTGGAGACTCGAAAATCTCTGAGTAAATCTTCCATGATTAATGCGTGACTCTTCGATAGTCACTCCAACCTGTGAATAGTTACTCCGTTGACCAAAAGTAATATTGTGTCATGACAAATTATTGGTTATGAATGAAATAAGAATTAGTTGAACGAAAAATGTGTAATTACAAATCACTTCCAACATCTCGATTACGGTAGTATCTGCATGAATCAAAGCTTCAATCATCTCTCATCTTTCGCTGATGACTGAAACTAGTTTTCAATGCACATACTACCATAATCTGAAAATTGTAGGCAGGGATTTTTATTAGAACTTGTTTACGGAATTAATAGTAGCCGACAATTGTTTATCATAACGTTTGAGTGGCTTAAAGTTTTGGAGAACAACATTGCGCTTCTAGGCTAGATAGCATGTCTACGTCTGTGACTCCAGGTTGAAAATTATCAACTATTATTTACATGATACTGTGGTTACGGAAAGATCAACCAACTCCAAAACTCAGTATTCAACAACGGCTGAATAGCTGTCAAACAGGGGTTACGGCAAACTCTGTGAGCTATAGCATACAAATCTCAGTATCATTGGGTTCGAACCAGGGATTGTTGATATTGTTACAAAGGGCGAATACACCCTTATATTTAAACCACCCGATCTAGTAGTTACCACTGATCTCTACAATACACTGGATGGGGGATAGGCTGAAACGCCTGTGACCAAATGAATGTCAGTGGCAGCCATTTGCTTTAGTGATTTGTGCTACCCACCGACCCACGTGACCTCGGGCGCGCGTTATATACCAAACCGCGTTTGAACGTGAAAGAGACGAGCTTTTCATTACTCAAAGAAATGGTACAAACGTGCGTGTTTTGCGGTGAGAAACGGAGAGTTGGCAATAAAAGAACCTTCCACGCGTAAGTATTTGTTTTGAATAAATATAAATCGCACTACAGGTGTCATATTTACCACGGTGAATGAGGTTAGAGTACCGATAAGTTTTTGAACTCCAAATCGGCATAATATTCATGCATATTATATATCATTGTTTGCTCCAGGTTTCCATTAAAACAGCCAAAGTTGCTCCAATCGTGGCTGAACTCCATGAAGTTGGGAGAAAATTTTCTGCCGAAAAAGTGGATGAAATTGTGTTCAGACCATTTCGAAAAAGAATGTTTGAAAAAACCAGGCGTCAATGTGTCATTGGCTGAAAACAGTATTCCCAAAATTTTTGGTGTTTCGAAATCAGCTTGTGTACACTGCGGAGCGATTAAAAAACATGGAGACATACGCACGTTTCACAGGTATCGCATATCATCTGTGAATTCTGTTGAATGTTAAGATCTAATGTTCAAATTCAAATTTTAATTTATTCATTCGTTCATTTACTTATTTATTCATTGGCTTCCAAACTCAGATGATTTTTAGCATCTTCATGTGTCATTAATTACATGCTACTACCTATTATTACGATATGAGGCATAAAACTTCTCTAAAATAAAGAGAATCGATTTTTGTTTGATACTTTGAATCAGCTTGATTCGTCTTGATGAATGTAGTCAGCCTGAGCTATGAAGCAAACCAGAATGCCTGCTACAGAAAAGTAACTGAATACCCTTGATTTTTCAGTTTTCCACATAAAAATGCCCAGTTACTAGAGAAGTGGATTGAAAACTTGGGACCTGGAAACTGCATTGTTGGTCCTGGGAGCTTACTTTGTTCAGAGCATTTTGAAAAATCCTGTTTTCGTCCATCCGGTCGCAGTGATGGGAAACTGCTGCGCTTGCGTGATACTGCAGTCCCTACAATTTTTCATCATACAACATCTGAAGGTATAATTCAAGACTTGAACATAATCACACCTATTTGTACAATTCGTTGCTGGACTCATTTAGCTCAATAACGACATTTTGCAAGAGTTCGAAAGTCTAATTTTTCGATTGTTGAATGTCTCTTTTATTGTGAGTTTCAGAAAGACTTGGCCGAGAAATAGAAAAACGAACTGGTTCCTTTGAGGAGTTGCCTGCTGCGAAACGTCTCCATACCGAGAGTGATTCAATCCGTGACATTGTCATTGTACCTAATCCATTGGATCAAACTCCAAGTACTCCACAATGCAGTGTATCCAGTCCGTTGAATCGGACTCCAGAGTCTCAAGCTACTCCCCAATACAGTAAACTAGCGAGCACACCGAGTACCAGCCGCCGTGTTCGACTCACTCAACACGACCATCAGTACGAAGACACACCACGGACGATTAAATATAAATTATCTGCTACCAACCAAAGGCTGCGAAGGATGAAAGGAGAAAAGCGGGTCTACAAGCAGAAAATCAACCGACTGCAGAAGAAAGTTCGCTCATTGAAGGATATTGTAAGTGAACTCCGCAAAGCTCGGGCTATTTCAGAAGCTGGACTCGCGTGCTTAGATTCGATTGCTGATGAAGATATTTCTCAGTTTCTGAAGCGATACATGAAAAATAAAAAAAATGTTGGTAGAGAAACTCCTGCGGCAAAAAAAAAACAATGGAAAAGTTCAAACAAGAGCACAGGGCTAGGAATATCAAGACAGAGATATCCACCGGCTTTGAGGTCATTTGCAATGACGCTGCACTTTTATTCCCCCAAGGCTTATGGGTTTGTGCGTAGGAAATTTTGTAACGCTCTTCCAGAGCCTAGTATTCTAAGATCCTGGTATTCGACGATCAATGGTGAGCCTGGGTTCACATCGGAAAGCTTCGATGCTTTGCAGTTGAAAGTATCGGAAGCAGAAAGTAGTGGCAAAGAAGTTTTAGTTAGTTTCATGCTCGATGAAATTAGTATTAAGAAAGGGATGCAGTACCTCTCTAATGGAACGGTTAGAGGTTACATAGACCTTGGAAGCGGCATAGATATGTGTGGCACTGTTCCATTAGCTAAAGATTCGTTGGTTATGATGGCGGTATCTTTAGATGGTAGTTGGAAGATCCCTTTGGGATATTTTTTGATAAGTGGCATCGACTCAGAAACTAATTCTGGACTGGTCAGGGAAGGCCTTACACGTTTACACGAAATCGGGGTAAAAGTAGTTTCTGTGACGTTAGATGGTCCTTCCGAACATTTTGCGACGATGCGCTTACTTGGTGCAAATTTTGACATGCCCAATCCAAAGCCCTTCTTTCCACACCCATCCAGTGGGCACAAAGTAAATGTAATATTCGACGCCTGCCATATGTTGAAATTAATGAGAAACTGCCTGGGTGAGTATAAAGTTCTTAAAGATGGTGAAGGTAATCTGATTGATTGGAAGTTTATAGTAGCTTTAGCTGATCTACAATCGGAAGAAGGACTACGGGCTGGAAATAAACTTAGGACTGCTCACGTTCAATACTGGAAAATGAAGATGAAGGTAGCTCTAGCAGCTCAAACTCTAAGCAGTAGTGTAGCCGATGCTATAAAATTTTGCGCAGACTTAGGTTTGGAAAAATTTAAGGGAAGCGAAGGCACTGTCCGGTTCATACGATGTATCGATAGGTTGTTCGATTTTTTGAATTCACGCAACCCGTTTGCAAGAGGATTCAAGGCTCCTTTGCGAAAGTCGAATGAAGTTTTCTGGCGGCACGCGGTCGAAGCTGAATTAGAGTATCTGAAAAATATCACAGACATGAATGGTAAACCTTTATCAAGTACCAAGCGATATGTTCCTATTGTGGGCCTTGTGACAGGAGTTATGGCTGTTATCGATATTTTTGACGCATATGTCAAACCAGAGGGGGCCCAATTGAAGTACTTGCTTACATACAAGTTAAGCCAGGATCACCTCGAACTTTTCTTTTGTGCAATCAGATCTTGTGGCGGATGGTGTCCTAACCCCACCTGTACACAATTTGTTTCTGCCTATAAAAGACTGCTGGTACGCCACGAAATAACAGCAGTCAATGGAAATGTTGAGTCTATGGACTCAACAGCAATTCTAACTGTCTCGTCAGGTACTTCGAAAAAAACGAAAGTTGACCTTTACAATGCGGATGTCTATGATAATATAGCTAATATTAGAGTTTCCAAAAAATACGGTTTAGATGAGGAAAGTGAAGAGCTCAGCGATACTGACGATTTTTTGAATGAGTTTCTCGTTTTTCGGTCAAGGTTGCCCACGGCGCTTTCCTCTTTTTCAAATAGCTGCGTAGCTTATATTGCAGGCTGGGTTGTCAAAAAATTAGTGAACGAAAAAAAACCCATAATCAAATGTGAGAAGTGTCGACTGGCTCTCCTCCAGGACTGTCCGATAATGGAAGAATTCGATGAAAGTTGTGCTCTGATCCGCGCAAAGACCAGAGGTGGCCTGATATATCCTAGTGAATCCGTAGTAAAAATTTGCCATTACACCGAAAAACTCTTGAGGACTGCATTGAATGTAAATAACGGTATGCCACCAAGCGAACCGAATTTCGCTGCTGTTCTTTGTTCCAAAGTTATGATCGATCTACTCCAGGCGCCTGATAGTTTGTTCACGTCCTTGAACGATCATGTGTTTGATGATGCCATTGAGGAGTTATCAAACCACATTTATTTTTTAAGCAAAGAGATATGTAAAGCTTTTATCAAATTACGTCTTTTTGCTGTCACAAAAATCGCTTCAGAAAGAGCCGTTGGCACAAAAGTCCGTCATCACATGACACGGCAGATCATTTGGCAAAATCAATGAATGGATACAACTTCTCAATCCCAGCATACTGAAGTATCTCAGTGAGATTTAGGTAACCTTTCACCACCCGACACCCTATCATTATGCCTCAAATCATGTATGTACATACCTGGTTTCCATATCTCTATACCTTACGCTTGATTATTCGTACCTAAGATCCTAAGTATCACATACCTTAATACCTAAGCTACATTGTAATGATCCTCAAGCTCCTAAATTTATTCCTAGATACCATATACCTGATATACCTATGTACTTAAGATATGTTACAACAATCCTTCATCGCATCTACCTCTCGTCCTAAATACCATGTACCTCGGAATGTAAGTTACCGTACAGGAATCCTTCAACCCCCAACACCACATACCCATGTTTACCTTGAATTAAGTTCCTTGTATTACTATACCTTTATTATTCGTATATCTCATCTTTTATCCTAAGTATCACATATCCGCGTATGATCCTTTAGCGCCTACCTTCAATCCCAAGTACCATAGATACCATATACCTAAGTACCTAAGTTACGTTACAACAATCCTTTATAGCATTTACCTCTCATCCTCAATACCATGTACCTCAATATGTAAGTCACTGTGTAGGAATCCTTCAACGCCTAACACCACATACCTATGTTTGCCTTGAATCAAGTACCTTGTATTACTATCTGCGAACTCTATACTTTGTTATCCACACCTTGTGTAAAACCTGAAGTTTGCTAACATCATATTCCATTATTACTTCATTCCTAAAAACTCACATGACGCGTTTTTCCTTACCCTTCCAAACTTCCTACGAAAAAAATGTTCTAATAATAATTCCTGTAGTCTCACCAAATTTTCTCCACCTATAAATACCACAAATATCCCCTTCCTACACATCCACCAAAAACATAATATAGCATTTATTCAATAATCTGATGATTATATTTCTACAGATTAGAAAATATGGCCTACCTCTGGACGAAGATATTCTACAGGATGACGAACAAGCAGACCAAGCTGAAAGATATTTAGTCTATGAGGGTAACGCGTGACTGTCACCGGCCAGTAATGCTCCCTCATTGAACCAAATCTTAATGTTCCATTATTGATTGTGACATATTAATTTCGAATTGCAATTCTACACTGAATCATTGTTATATTATATTAAAAATCAACTCTTTCATTCGATATTCAGTAAGTATTTTAATTAATTTTACAATCAACACAGATGCACAGATGATATTTAGACATTTTTATACAATTCCGTAAATACAGATACGCATCGTGATTTTTTTTTATTCTAACTTTTTCAACTTTATTTTGAATAAATATATTTTTATATGCTTTCTTTTATTACGCAAGACTTGAATCGTAAGTTACAGCTACAATTATAAAATTTTTGGCTCTACTTTTTAATTTCTCCAATATAAGATACATGCATAACAGTATATTAGTCCATGAAATGTTCACAAATATCTGAGTTTTCAAGAACGCTAGCAGTTATTCAATCATCATCCGCACTTTTTCAGTTCTCTTGAATAATGATTTGAGATATCCTTTGTATTTATCATTTTCCATCTGTATCGATGGAATAATAATATAGCGCCCAAAAAAAATTTCGCTTCTTTAGTGGCAAAATCTTTTTCATGCAATAGAAAACCTTGTAGGCATATCCGCAACAACAAAAAAAATTTTGGCGCTTACGCCCGTTTGGTGTTAGTATTGTTAGTCCATCGATATCTTCAAAGCTCACTGTTCATATTTTGAGGTTTGACTTGCATCTATTCCTAAAACTTGAAGAAAATGTCATCTTTCCATTTTCATAATACCTAAAACATGAATAATTACTTCTATCAAACCTAACCTGACTTTTTTTTCGCTATTTTAAGTACCTAACAGGTCCTACTACTCATCAATCAGTCCTTCAGTTAATTATTTTATATTATACCGCTAACTACATATTAATATTGTTTGAATTGGCCGCTAAAAAGTGTCACATCTACCTAAACAAAATGGCGGCTGCTGACGTTCAAGTGGTTTCAACCGTTGCCTATAGCAAAGTCGCGTATCCCCCATCCAGTGTATTGTAGAGATCAGTGGTAGTTACCATAAAGACATAAGACTGTTCCACTATCGAATGTTCATGAATATTTGAATTCTGTTTCTACCCAAACTCTTGTTTTATAAACAGTCTTGTTCCAGACGTTAACTCGAACACTTGGTCATTTCAAATATAATCAATTTCCTTCAAACCACTTTATTTGTGTCTTTGAATTGCTTTATTTCACTTGGAGACTCACGCCATCCTCTTTCTCATTGCTATTTCGCAACATTTGGTGTCAGGAGTGTGATTTTTCCGAGTCCGATAAGGTAATTTATTCCGACACTTTTCTTGTGGTCTATTCGTGTTGATCGAATTTGAATTTGAATAAAAAGAAGCTTCCTTCGTGAACTTCTTTCAACCTTGCCCTCACACACAATTTTATTGCCTCTGCATTCCACGGTTTCTACCGTTTCAATTTAATCGTTTATAATTCACGGTTTCCACCGTTTTGATTCGTTCGCTGTTTACATTTTACGTTTTCCTAAGTTCTCTTGAGTTCTTTTGCGTTTTCCGGAGTTCTTATTTTTACGAAAATGGCTACCCGACGAAATCGCCGCCAAGCCTCGCCTGTCGCCGACCAACCAAATCAGGCTCATCCGGCTGCCGAACTCGTCGCAGCTCCGATTGCCGCCTTAGTGCAGCTTCTACAGCAGCAAGCTACTCAACAGGCTGCTCACCAGGCTGCTCAAATGGCTGCTCAGCAGCAACAACAAGATCTTCTTCTGCAGCTTCTTCAGAGTCAGCAGGAAGAGCAGCGGTCGGCCCGTGAACGACGAGACCGCTCTGAACAGGCGGCCCGGGAACAACAAGAACGATCCGAAGGACGACTTTTGGACGTCTTGGAGAGGTCAGAACACCGATTCTCCCAGCTCGTGACTTCTTTTCGAGGTGCTGGAGCCAAGACCCACAACGTCCCGGCCGTGGCCGTTCCGATCCTTCCTTCTACATCCTCTGGCCAGTCAGACCAAGCTCCACTTCCTAGCTTAAGGTCTGTGTCAATTCCTTCGGGGAGTGAAACCCCTCTCAACTTGTCCATGCCTCAAAATCAGGAGGTGGTGACCATTTTACCACCTCCCATTCCTTCAATTCCCGAAGAAAACACTCTTCCAGTAACTACTAATAGATCTGAAGCTGAGTCTTGCGTAAAACGCTCAAATGTCGTCAAACCATCAATCTTTGAGGGCGATAGACCCTGGGCAGAATTCGAATGCCAATTCTTAGTAGTAGCAACCTTGAATAAATGGGACTCAGTCACCAAGGCGGGGAACTTAGCCACAAGTTTGAAAGGCCCTGCCGCAGCTATTCTTTCAACACTGACGCATTCGGAAATTTATAATTACGAAAGGCTCAGCTCAGCCTTAAAACTTAGATTTGGTAACGAGCACCTTACAAAATTATTTTTGACTCAATTTAACACGAGACGTCAACGCCGGGATGAAGATCTTGCTACGCTTGGGAATGACATAGAACGTCTATCTCGAACCGCGATGCCTACTTGTGACGAGAACACAAGAGAGACTTTTGCCACTGACCGTTTTATTAATGCTATTTCTGACCCTGAACTAAAACATGCCCTGAGCGTAGCGGGACCTACTACCCTGCGCGAAGCAATAATCAAAGCTTTAGAGCTAGACGCTCTAAATAAACAATATTTAGGTGCGGGACGCGTTCGACAGGTCGAGGTGGCGAAACCCGCTTCCGAAACCATAGATGAATCTAAAAATAACAAACCTCCTTCCCCACAGAATCATCGGAACAATTCCAATTCTGATATTAATCCTAATAGAAATAATTTAGAGTGTCGTTACTGTAAGAAACCGGGTCATACTATTGACTATTGCTTTTCTCTTCAACGTAAAAATCAATCGAATCAAACGCACGACCATAAACCCTCAAATGATTACAGATCTTCAAATAATTATGGATCTTCTAATCAAGGTTCATGGCGAAATAATTCAGCGTCGAATAATAATTCTAGCCAAAGAGCTCCAAATAATAATTCTAACCAAGGGGGAAGGATGCTCCCATTCAATAATTTTCGTTCTGCTTCTCAGCCAAAAAACTAGTCCGAGATGATTTTTTGGGGCGGGAATCATCGCAATCTCGATCTGACGAAAGCCCTATCACGCATTTATTAGTAAGAAGTCTTAGGCAGACCAGTCTCTATGCTCAAGGAACTGTCAACGGTGTAGACTGCCTGTGGGTTATAGACACCGGAGCCGAAGTCACTGTGGTCCGTTCGGATCTCTTGAAAGATCCGAAGAAGAATACCCCCTATACAACTCTGAAAACCGCGACAGGAGAGACAACTCCAGTTTTACAAGAGGTTTCCGTTCAAATAAATATTGCAGGTTGTATTAGTTCTCCTCATAAGGTCTTCGTAGCCGAAATCGAGGACGAGGGAATTTTGGGACTCGACTTTCTAACCAAACATCAATGTGTGATTTCAACTATAGGCAATTCTTTAAAGTCAGGGCGACGCGAAATTCCCTTATTGACTAGCAGACACCGAACCCCAAAATCCCCTCTACCATTTCCGGCTACTGAATCACAAATAGTCCGCGAGTTAGGCGTAGAGGAATCAGTGCAGAAAGGAATTATAAAAGATATCCCTGGTCATCTTCAGGACCTTTTCAAAAGGTCTTCACTCGAGTTAGATTCTTCGCAACAATCAGAGTTGGTGTCTTTATTACGGGATTTTCAAGATTCATTCGCGAAAACGAAAGTAGACAAAGGTCGGTGTACTTTAGCTCGTCATACAATCGATACAGGGACTAGTCTTCCGATAAAACAACATGCTAGGCAAGTTCCTTTTAACGGAACAGAAGAGATTCAAAAGATGGTGGATGACATGATCTCTAGCGACGTTATCGAGCCGTCCTCCAGTCCCTGGGCTTCCCCAATCGTAATAGTTCCCAAAAAAGACGGATCGAAACGTTTTTGTATAGATTATAGGAAGGTCAATGATGTGACCAAAAAAGATTCGTACCCTCTTCCACGAATAGAGGATACCATCGACATGCTAGCCAGCGCTTAATGGTTCAGTACCATCGATCTTCAGAGTGGTTACTGGCAGGTCGAAATGGATCCAAAAGATAAAGAAAAAACTGCTTTCGTCATTGGTCTAGGAGGTCTTTGGCAATTTAAGGTTATGCCCTTTGGATTATGTAACGCCCCAGCCACATTCGAGCAAGTGATGGAAGCCGCTCTTCAAGGCTTGACCGGACGTACTTGTCTTGTGTATTTAGATGACATTATTGTTATTGGAAAAACTTTTGAGGAGGAAATTCAGAATTTGAAGGATGTCTTCGAGCGTTTGAAACAGGTCGGTTTGAAGATGAGTCCCAAAAAGTGTGATCTTTTGAAACGAGAAGTGGCTTTCCTCGGTCACATCGTTTCTTCTCACGGAGTGAAAACGGATCCTTCGAAAATAGAAAAAGTAGCAAATTGGCCACGACCGGCGAATAGGGAAGACGTTCAGAGTTTTATTGGTCTTTGTACTTATTATAGGAGATTCGTGAAGGGTTTTGCAACAGTAGCTAGGCCTCTTCATCACCTTTCAGGACTAACAGTTCCTTTTGATTGGACCCCAGAATGTGAAGAAGCTTTCACTCAATTAAAAAATTGTCTAACCACTTCTCCTATCTTAGCCTATCCTCAAGCAGGTCCTTCATTTATCCTGGACACGGATGCTTCACTTTTTGGTTTGGGAGGTGTTCTTTCTCAGGTTCAAGAGGGTCTTGAAAGACCAATCAGTTATTTCAGTCGCGTTCTAAAGAAATCAGAAAGAAACTATTGCGTAACGCGACGAGAGCTTTCAGGCATAGTAGATGCTGTGACTCATTTTCAATGTCATTGAAGTTTGCATCGTTGGAACGCAACGAAATTCGACAAAAATTTAAAAAAATATACGATGATTGAAAATGATTCTACTCGATTCAAAATGTATGGAAAACCATAAATAACTCGAAAAAATTCATTTTCTCCCGTATCACGACACCCTTAGAGAGGGCCGAAGTCTCAAAATTCTTGTATCATCCAAACCTAGCACATTCCCCAAAATTTTATGATTGGAATATTCTTTTCTTGGTCTTAGAAATGTTATAAAAAATCACGAACTCCCTACGACCTCCGGAACACACCCCTAACGGGGGTTGAAAAGTATTATTATTTATGATAATCTGAACCTAGGACATTCCCCGAAATTTTATGATTGGAATATTCTTTTCTCGGTCTTAGAAATAATATGAAAAATCACGAACTCCCTACGACCTCCGGAACACACCCCTAACGGGGGTTGAAATCTATTATTATTTTTGATAATCTGAACCTAGGACATTACCCAAAATTTTATTATTGGAATATTCTTTTCTCGGTCTGAGAAATGATATGAAAAATCACGAACCCCCTACGACCTCCGGAACACACCCCCTAACGGGGGTTGAAATCTATTATTATTATTGATAATCTGAACCTAGGACATTCCCCGAAATTTTATGATTGGAATATTTTTTTCTCGGTCTGAGAAATGATATGAAAAATCACAAACTCCCTACGACCTCCGGAACACACCCCTAACGGGGGTTGAAAAGTATTATTATTTATGATAATCTGAACTTAGGACATTCCCCGAAATTTTATTATTGGAATATGCTTTTCTCGGTCTTAGAAATGATATAAAAAATCCCGAACTCCCTACGACCTCCGGAACACACCCCTAACGGGGGTTGAAATCTATTATTATTATTGATAATCTGAACCTAGGACATTCCCCGAAATTTTGTTATTGGAATATTCTTTTCTCGGTCTGAGAAATGATATGAAAAATCACAAACTCCCTACGACCTCCGGAACACACCCCTAACGGGGGTTGGAAAGTATTATTATTTATGATAATCTGAACCTAGGATATTCCCCAAAATTTCATGACCGTGGTTTATTCTTTTCAACCGTAGAAATGCTGAAAAAAACCACGGACCCTCTACAACCTCCGGAACACACCCCCAACAGGGGTTGAAATCTATTACTATTCTTAATAATCTGAACCTAGGACATTCCCCAAAATTTTATGATTGGAATATTCTTTTCTCGGTCTCAGAAATGATATAAAAAATCACGAACTCCCTACGACCTCCGGAACACACCCCTAACGGGGGTTGAAAAGTATTATTATTTATGATAATCTGAACTTAGGACATTCCCCGAAATTTTATTATTGGAATATTCTTTTCTCGGTCTTAGAAATGATATAAAAAATCACGAACTCCCTACGACCTCCGGAACACACCCCTAACGGGGGTTGAAATCTATTATTATTTTTGATAATCCGAACCTAGGACATTCCCCAAAATTTTATGATTGGAATATTCTTTTCTCAGTCTTAGAAAAGATATAAAAAATCACGAACTCCCTACGACCTCCGGAACACACCCCTAACGGGGGTTGAAATCTATTATTATTTTTGATAATCTGAACCTAGGATATTCCCCAAAATTTCATGACCGTGGTTCATTCTTTTCAACCGTAAAAATGCTGAAAAAAACCACGGACCCTCAACAACCTCCGGAACACACCCCCAACAGGGGTTGTAATCTATTACTATTCTTAATATTCTGAACCTAGGACATTCCCCAAAATTTTATGATCGGAATATTCTTTTCTCAGTCTCAGAAAAGATATAAAAAATCACGGATTCTCCACGACCTCCGGAACACACCCCCAACGGGGGTTGAAATCTATTATTATTTTTGATAATCTGAACCTAGGACATTCCCCAAAATTTTGTGATCGGAATATTCTTTTCTCAGTCTTAGAAAGGATATAAAAAATCACGAACTCCCTACGACCTCCAGAACACACCCCTAGCGGGGGTTGAAAAGTATTATTATTTTTGATAATCTGAACCTAGAACATTGCCCAAAATTTTATGATCGGAATATTCTTTTCTCAGTTTCAGAAAAGGTATAAAAAATCACGGATTCTCTACGACCTCCGGAACACACCCCCAACGGGGGTTGAAATCTATTATTATTTTCGATAATCTGAACCTAGAACATTGCCCAAAATTTTATGATCGGAATATTTTCTTCTTGGTCTCAGAAATGATACAAAAAATCACGAACTCCCTACGACCTCCGGAACACACCCCCAACGGGGGCTGAAATCCATTATTATTTTTGATAATCTGAACCTTGGACATTACCCAAAATTTCATGATCGGAATATTCTTTTCTCAGTCTTAGAAAAGATATAAAAAATCACGGACCCTCTACTACCTCCGGAACACAACCCCAACAGGGGTTGAAAAGTATTATTATTATGTATTATCTGAACCTAGGACATTCAGTCGAATCTTACTTTCGAAATATATAGTGCCTGTGATTCGCCAGCGCTTTGTGTGAGTGAGAACCTCCCGGCCTGTATGTGATTTTCAGGCCAGTCAATATAGTTGTATTCTTTTGTATCGCAACTGTGGTTCATTGATTCGTTTCAAACTTTTAGGAGCAAAAAATCGTGTTATTTTTTTTCTTTTTCACTTATAACGTCGAAACTATCGGACCAATCTCAATTTTTCATGCAGGCGAATTGTAGAGAATCAAAATACTAACAAAATGAGTTATCGAACGACGGTAATCGGATAATTTGTAACAAAGCAAAAACCGAATCAATCAGCTATTTTCAAAAATTCACAATACCGCTATTTTCCAAGCTGTAGTATAGGCTCTATGCGAAATAGTAGTGATCGATGTGTGTTAAAAATGTTTATTGTAAATTTACTAAGATTGTATTGGAAGTTTTATTCATACACGGAAGAGTAAATTCACTATACATCGTTTTAGTAATTTCGAAAACCAAGTTTGTAAATTTACCTGACAGAGTTGTGATATTGCTACACATTAGTGCACTAACTTTAATAGACCGGAGCATGGGTAATCGAAATTTGGTTATCATATTCAGAGTAAGAATGTATTTGAATTTTCTTAATTCCGAGTACATACAGGGTGTACCAGAATGAGGCACTTTCCTCGCGCCAGTGGATTCCTTGTGAAAATCTAAGACGAAAATAATCAATGAAAAAATGTCGAGGGAAGAACCGTTTTCGAGTTAGAGCCGTTCAAAGTTGGCCAATACGAGAGCAGATGAGGGACCATTGCAGGGCCGCTATTACGAGGCTACTGAGCTTCGTAGCGGGGCACTCGCCGCCTTGATTTCGCCAACCGACAAAATGACAAGCTAGCCGCGACGGAAGATCGGTTGTTTATAGCTGAGCTATTCTGACGACGCAATTGTAGTAAAATATTACGCGGCACCTGACAATTGACATCGGGGTGGCAAAGACTGGTGGCCCGGTCCTGCAGTGGTCTCTCATCGGCTCTCGTATTGGCCAACTTTGAACGGCTGTAACTCGAAAACGGTTCTTCCCTCGACATTTTTTCATTGATTATTTTCGTCTTAGATTTGAACAAGGAATCCACTGGTGCGAGGAAAGTGCCTCATTCTGGTACACCCTGTATATTAAATGTACCATCCCTGATGAAAACAAAAAAATTTTGTTTATTTTCATTTGTTAGCCAAAGTTAACGATCAACCTGCTGATTATTTCACCCACACTGATTGGATACGAATTGGAACGCATTTTTAATTCACGGAAAAAACGCCATTATTTTTCATCCTGACGGGAGTTTGAACCGGGGACGCTCGCATTCGGTCGGATTACTAGTCGCACGTCTTATCCACTACGCTAAACTATCGCTTGGAAAATCATTCAACTTTCGACTATTTCTTGAACAGCATTCATATCTGTTGAAGGATACGGTACTGTAAATTCCAGTATCACTGTTGAATATTTTATCAAAAACATCCCAGTTTGAGGTATATACGTCGAAAGCACTCTGCGAAAACTGTACGTAAAGGCTTTTTGACGAAACTCGTTACAGCACTCGCCTTCGGCTCGTGCCGTAAACCTCTCGTTTCGTCAAACAAGGCTTTCCGTACTCGTATCGTTATGTACTATTTCCGATAAAATGCTGCAAAGTAGGTGAGTGATATGCAAACTAAAATGCAAACATAACAAAAATTGACGAATGAACGGCCGACGCGGGGGAGCGTACGATATAGTGATACAAGCTGGCCGCTCGCAAGTTATGAACCTTTGGTATCACTATATTATATACGTCTTCTCTCGTCTGCCTTACTGCCCCCACTACTCCGACCGTTTGTACGCACTCGTCCGTTTTAGGTCACGTTTGCACGTATTTCTAACCTACTTTGCAGTACTTTATCAGAAAATCAGAATATCGCAGTCCTATATTTTTCTTTTCGAAGTTTAAAAAAAAAATTAAAATCGAACGATCAGCAGAGCATCCAGGTCAGCTGCGAAATAGCGCCCTGATAAATTCAAATGGCAACTATGCGAAAACTAATTATCCGACAGCGCCTGAGTTTTTCACACATAAACTACACATCAATCACTACTATTTCGCGGAGAGCGTGCGCTACAACTTGAAAAATGGCTTCATTATGAATTTTTGAAAAACCGCTGATTTTTTCGGTTTCTCCGTTGTTTCTTCGTTACTAATTATCCCATTGAGTCGTTCGATAGCTCCTTTTGTTCGTTTCTTGATTCTTCATAATTCACCTGCTCAAAGAATTGAGATTGCTTTCATAGTTTCGATGTTATAAACGAAAAACGAACCAAAAACACGATTGTTTGCTCTTGAATGTTTATAACAAACTGATACACTATAGTTGCGATTGGAAAACACTTTGGGCTATCCTGCGTGTGATGGCACCGGTGAATGTCAGCTGCTCACGAGATCACTCATTTTCTGCTCCATTGCTTGGCCCAGTTATTTACAGTTTTTAATTGTGCGATTATTCAGCAATGGTGCAGGACATACTGATTCATGCAGTGATCTACTTTTACGGATGACTAGGCACATGCTGTATCTGCTAGTTAAAAATCTCAAAATATTGCGTGATTTTCTACAGAAGCAGTTGTGGTTTAACATGACTGACAAAATATTCTGGTAACATTACAACGCGTTCGGATCCAAGTACCAAATACTGCACTTTGTAGCTATTTGTAGAAAACTTCTTAAAATCTTATGATCCGGGAATTAGGTCACGAGAAGATCAAAATTTTTTAAACCTAAAATACCTACTTGTCAACAATGTAACCTAGCCGTTGATGTATTTTGTCACTGAACAACTCACCGATCAACGTCAGCTTTCAAATTTGGAAAAATGTAATATGAACGAATAGTCGGTGAACAGCGATCTCGCACAAAGATTCAAGAATAATAAAACTCTTATGAGAGTGATTGATTGAAAAAACTAGTTGGACTATTAAAGAACATTTACCGCAGTGTACATTCAATCTCTATGTGTATAATAAAGTTTTGGCCTGTTTCTGAACAACTATGAGTATTTTATTTACTCAGGCCATTGATAATCGGAAATCATTCTCATCCTGACTCCTTCTTTCAAACTATAGTCTGCTCGATTTAATTATAGCCACAATCTTCAATAAAGTTTCATCATTCGACTTATCGAACATATCATAGGGAGTCTGATTATCCCCATAACAGATTGGTTTGTTGCCACGGCTGTAATCCTGTGTTATATCGATCGTCCTATTTCCCTTACAATTTCTTAGATCTGCTGGATTGAGACAAAGATATGTACAGTACACACGTATTAACTGAAAATCAATCAAAAAGGAATAGGGGAGACCGGGGCAAGTTGATACACAGGCAAGTTGATACAACCGGCGCTGTGCGCAGACGCGCCCGGACACAATGTGTTTGGTCGAGTGGCGCGATTGTTTTGTAACTAACTTCAGCCTGCATGTGTATTTTGCGACGTGAGAATCATGACGCTAGAGTTTTTCGCGTAAAACTGTATTCGGTAGGGTTAAGTAACTCTTCTGTCTGGGATTTGAAGTGACCTACCACCCGTAGACAACATTTTCGGCTATACTCCTGATTCGAGTCCCGTTTGTATACTAAAAGGTGAGAAAATTTAGTCTATGGCAATTGTCTACGTATACGTTTCTTCTTGGTATAATCGTTCAACGCCAACAGCATCGCCTGGGGCAAGTTGATACGCTTTGATTGGGGGCAAGTTGATACAGGCTACACATTGTATCAACTTGCCCCAACTGTGTTTCGTATACATACATTCTTTCGTTCACCCTAGGAAGATGGTCCGGAATTACGTCAAAAAAACTAAACGTGGGGAAATACCCGTGGAACTCTTCGAGCAAGCATACGCTGATCTGATAAAAGGAACGCCAATAAGGACAGTTGCCGAAATACATGGCACTGATAAAATGACTCTTTGGAGATATAAAGATAAAAAGGAAAAAAATAAAGAGGCTAGGGTTGCAGTGGGGTACGCCAAAGCTAGGAAGATTTTTAACGATCATTTGGAAAATCAACTGAAGGAGTACATTCTCTTTTCGTCAAAAATTTACTACGGATTAACGCCTAAAGATATTCGCAGCTTAGCTTATGAATTGGCAGTCGCAAATAAAATTGAGATTCCAAATACGTGGATTGAATCAAAACGTGCCACTACAGAATGGTTTTCGTCATATATGAAGAGGCATCCTACGCTTGCTATCAGAGCACCCGAATCAACAAGTCTTAGCCGCGCCACCAGTTTCAATAAGCACAATGTAGGAATTTTCTTCGATAATTTGAAGAAAATTTTAGAAAAATATCGGTTTGAAGCGAAGGATATTTGGAACACTGATGAGACTGGCGTGCAAACGGTCCAAAAACCTTCCAAAATCGTTGCGGAAAAAGGAACGCGCCAAGTGGGCAAAGCAACTTCAGCAGAAAGAGGAACTACGGTAACCCTGGTCACTGCCGTGAGCGCAATTGGTAATTCGATCCCACCGATGTTTATTTTTCCCCGGGTCTACTACAAAGACCATTTTGTGAAAGGCGGACCTCCTGGATGCATCGGCACTGCATATCCGAGTGGGTGGATGACTGGACCGTCCTTTTTAAAATTTGTTCAACACTTCCACAGCCATGTGAAGTCTACGAAAGAACATCCTTGTTTACTGCTATTGGATAATCACGAATCCCACCGTTCTATAGATGTCCTGAGCTTTTGCAAAGAAAATTGCATTATCTTATTGTCGTTTCCGCCTCATACAACCCACCGACTTCAACCCTTGGATAAGTCAGTTTTCGGACCATTCAAGAAATATTACTTCGCCGCGGTTGACAATTGGATGACAAGCAATCCTGGAAAGACCGTTAGCATTTATGAAATTCCCGGTATCGTTACTCACGCTTTGACAAACGCTCTTACACCCAAAAATATTGTAGCTGGCTTTCAAAGCACTGGGATTATGCCCTTTAATCCGGATATTTTTACGGATGCTGATTTTTTGTCATCTTCTGTGACCGATCGCCCGCTGACCCCGGTTGCAGGAGCTGCTAAAGAACCCGTAGGACCTTCATCGGATTCTGTAGGACTGCACATTAATTTGTCTGAATCTAGTACAGGTCTATCCGAAGAGCTGCCACCGACCAGCGGTGTTGCAGGCAAAGAAGTGCCTGCCACTGTAGGACCCGAAGAATTGCGTCCTTATCCAAAAGCAGGTTTGAGGAAATCCAATAGAAAAGGTAATCAACGCATGACCTCATTGATTCTTACAGACAGCCCAGTGAAAGGCAAATTAGAAAGTGAATCGCGGGAGAGAGAAAACAAAAAGCGAATAAAAGAATTGAAAGCAAGAGAGAAGTTGAAGAGGTCATTGGAACTAGAAATGAATTTAACGGAAATTGATGAAGCCAAAGGTAAAAATCAGAAGAAGGTTCCAAAAAGTACCATCAAGCTCGAAGGTAAAATTAAAAATAAAGGTGAAAAAGGTACCAAGGGCAAAAGGAAATAAGCTGTTCAAGAAGGATATTTCCAAGTCATGCTGCAATATTATTATTAACCGTACAGATTTAATGATTCAATAATTTGATCTCATTGTTACTGATAAAAATTATTTCTCGTAACTTTTCTACCTGTGATTATTATGAACATAATTGTATCCAATTTCATACGTGCTACTCATTTTGTGATAACCTTAGGTACATTTAACTTTATACGTACTACTCATTTTATGATCACCTTACTTTTAGCGATATGGTTGTTAAGATTGACAAATTTTTTTTTCTTTCAATAACAAATGACTTTCTAATTTTTTTCATCATTTTTCAACATTTTTTTATACTTGTATCAACTTGCCCCATATCTGTATCAATTTGCCCCGGGCTGGGGCAAATTGATACATTTTGCACGGGTCCGTTCGACACGATTTCAAGGACTGATGACCTTAATTATGAAATTCAATTCTGGGCATGTACAACAAGGGAGGACTAAGATACACGATTACCTATCATTCAAATTTTTTGGAATGTATATGACCAAAGATAAAAATTGAAAACCAAATATTGTATCAACTTGCCCCGGTCTCCCCTACCTTGGATCTGCTGAATCAAGACGAAGGTATGTATCATAAACATATATTCAAACTCGAATTCGGACAAATTATTCAGTATCATCATGACCAATCAACCAGATAGACGTGCGTCGGTCGATTCACTGGATAGTGTAAGTTCCTAAAGCTCAGCATGTACTTTTCATTGATATGTTATGTAGAATGGAAATGTAATTTTTTGTGATTTGTTCATCAGATATCCAATATGGATCTTGATTCGCCAAGTCACGATACGGAAGTGCAATCACCACCTGTCGCTACGGTTGAGACTGGAATCCGTTCCCTCAGTGTTGACTCACTGGAGCACCTGAATGTTCCTGGATCATCTCGTGAGTATTAGAAATAGCGATGTCCATAATTTTCAGTTACAATATAATTACTGATATCCTGGAATTTTCAGGAGCGCCACGGCAAGTGATTAGGCCGGAGAACCGATCACGGGAATTGATCCGACAAGATCAGACCGGGAGTAGGAGGGTCGTGCCACCTCACCGCGGTATAGTTGGAAATATTATTCATTCATATTCTTATTTAACTTTGATCTCGTATGTTTTCGTCTCGGTTGTCTTTTTCGTGGAAGCTAGGCATCATAAGAGAAATGAAATCCCATAAGATACTCTGACCTATAAGGATATAAAGCGTTAATCCCTGAATCTGTTTGCAAATAGTGAACACTAGCCTCGAGTTTATTTTATCTTTTCATTTGTCCAATCGAACCACTATATGTTTTTCACTCAACTCAAAATACAAATAGCTAGTTCTGAATCGTTTGCGGATAGCATTGGATGGTAGCCGAAGGAATTGATCGATAACATTGCATGGTTCTATTGTTAGAAGGACGTTTGTCTCCGGGGCAGCGACAAAATCCGGCGCGGATTCAACAACAGGTTGCCCCACCCATTCCACCAGAAGGCAACAATCGGCCAAATCATGGTATGTTCAAAAATATTACGCTGGCAATCGTTTTCTTGGACTGCATTCATGGTTATACTTTGCTTACCATGTCGGACACTGATCTCTAGAGATCAGCGATGTCAGAGTATCAAATGGGCATGTCAACTTTCAAAAACTAGATAGCTACCGCGAGTTGACGACCGCTTGCGCAATCGCTGCAGATGCCCGCGCGTTCCTTAGTAACGGGGCGTTATTATATATTTGTTAGCTCCTGGCGTGAAGTTTACACCAAAAGATCTAGAATCGTCCCTCTCTATCCATTTTCCACATTTCTCGTACATTCACAGAACTTCAACGTAGCTGCACTTGTCTCATGAATTCACTGCAATACTCCTCGAAACGATTTTATGGCCTCATAATTTTCAGATAACAACGGTGGACGCCATCAGCGCGCAGGCCGGGGACGAATAAATCGTTTCCGGGATAACCAGAATAATGTGGTCCGGTTTATTTATAATTTGGCCAATTATGGCAGCCATGGTGGCCGATATAACGGTGGAGGCAGGCGCCAAAACCAACGAGGCGGCCGAAGGCAGCGAGGCAATGGTGGCCAGCGGAACGGCGGTCAGAATTGATCGCAAATTCCATTATACCTACATATCGTAACTTTTAATTGAAGACGTATCGAGACGATAATAATAATAATGATAATGATAATTATATCTATAAGCATGTGAGATTTAAGGGAATATGAAACACGATTTGGCTCCTGGAATTTTCCAGAGCTATTTTCTTAGCGAAAACACATCCGATCAATACGAATTTGATAACAGAACAAAGAAAAATTGAACGAAGGGCACGATAGTCTTAGATTTTCAAAAAACGAGAAAAAGTTCGAAAGATTACAATTTGGGTTAAATAATCTGTGAACCTTTTGGTCGATTCTTGCAATCGGAAAGTATCACGCCCTCCGTTTTCTTCTTCATCGCCGTTATCGATTTCGCATTGATCGGATATGTTTTTGAAGAAAAAATAGCTTTCGAACATCGTGTTTCATATCCCCCTAACTCTAAAATTTCAAAATCAAGATATGGCAATTATGTGCAAAACCAATGGATTTATAAAAGGTACGCTGCGTCCATATAGGTACATAGTTTTGTTACAATAGTTTTAAAATCGAATCCGAATGATAAAGTCGTTGAATTTGAATAGTTATCATTATCATTATTATACTATCGCGATTAATTTAGGTTTATGACAATTATCCATTTTAACACAACTACTATATCAATGTAATGATACAGTAAATTCTACATATAATGATAAGAATGATAACCGTTGAAATTTCGTCACTTTGTCCGTTCACGCATACTTATAAATTATAAATTATACACATAATTTTTTTCATTCACATTTGGTTATAAATGGTATATTATATGTAATAAGTTCTGTAAATCATCTTCCATGTTAATAAACAAAGTGCCGAAATTTTAATGGTTGTCATAGTTAGTTCGGTTATCTATATAATGTTTTCGGTATCACATTGAATAAAATAGTCCTCCCGCAGTAAAGTATATTTTTGACAACGACAAAAGATATCGTTCTATATTATACTATAGTAACATGACACAAACATAAAACCTGTACGCAAATGTGTTTTATAATTCTTAATACATTTTTATGAGAACTCAAAAGCGTCAATTTTATCGTCTGAATGTAGAAAAGAGAGAAAAGCATTTATTGTAGCCCTGGGATACGCTCCCCTTAGGACTTTAAGTGATACAAGACAGTAAGTTATACAGAACAAGAACATGTCAAAGTGCTTCCAAACAGAAATAGAAAATACAAATATACCGGTTTACAGAAATCTTACGTACTACTCATATCCTATACACAGAACCAACAGAAAAGAAACAAGCCAACGCAACTTATTATAAACTTTTTTATCGTCTGAATGTAGAAAAGAGAGAAAAGCATTTATTGTAGCCCTGGGATACGCTCCCCTTAGGACTTTAAGTGATACAAGACAGTAAGTTATACAGAACAAGAACATGTCAAAGTGCTTCCAAACAGAAATAGAAAATACAAATATACCGGGTTACAGAAATCTTACGTACTACTCATATCCTATACACAGAACCAACAGAAAAAAACAAGCCAACGCAACTTATTATAAACTTATAATTAGCTAGTCCGAATGTGCCGAGGCAGCACACAAACAGTGCTCCCGACTAAGCCCACACTAGCCCGCCCCCTGTGCGGGTGTACCACGAAGGGACGCGAGAAGCCAAGCCTTGAAAGTCTCAACTGTCCTTGCTTGCCATACAGCCGAGGGGAGAGAATTCCATAACACTGCGGCACGAATAAGAGTGGCCTTCTGGTAGGTATTAGTGATGGCAAACGGCACCACAAGATTGTCTAGCGGAGTTCTCGTGCCCCTATGCTGTTCGGCTGCCCTGATCTGGAGTTGCGAATGCAAGTACGTCGGCAGTCCGTCGCGCAGAAGCTTAAAGATAAAAACGCCAAGACAGTAAGTCCGCCCAGAGTCTACAGGCAACCAGCCCAATCTATTGTAAAACGGCGTGATATGCTCCGATTTTCTCACGTCAAAGATGAACCGCACACTCGCGTTAAGCGCTCGTTTCAGCATAGTGTCCAGCTCATCCGACAGATCAGCATAAGCTAAGCAGCAGTAATCCACTCGAGGAACGACCAACGCAGAGACGAGCTGCGTCCTGAGACGGGTGCTAAGTGCGTCCTTTTTGGCCTTCAACTGCCACAGTCTGCCGTCGCGCAGAAGCTTAAAGATAAAAACGCCAAGACAGTAAGTCCGCCTAGAGTCTACAGGCAACCAGCCCAATCTATTGTAAAACGGCGTGATATGCTCCGATTTTCTCACGTCAAAGATGAACCGCACACTCGCGTTAAGCGCTCGTTTCAGCATAGTGTCCAGCTCATCCGACAGATCAGCATAAGCTAAGCAGCAGTAATCCACTCGAGGAACGACCAACGCAGAGACGAGCTGCGTCCTGAGACGGGTGCTAAATGCGTCCTTTTTGGCCTTCAACTGCCACAGTGTGTTGTACATTTTCTTGCAGGTAGAAATAATATACGGCCGCCAAGACAGTGTCTGGGAGATCTCGAGCCCAAGATATTTAAGGTTAGTGCAGTATAGTATCTCTTGCCCTCGCACCGAGACTTTGGGTATCAAATCGAGATTCAGGGACTTTACATATCTGGAACAACCAACGATTATCGCAGCCGTCTTAGCGGCATTCAACGTAAGCAAATTTCTATCGACCCAGGCCGAGACAGCAGCAACGTCGCTGTTCACTTTCGCAATGGCCTCAGCAACCGCAGCAGGCGGAAAATGCAAGTAGATGAGCAAGTCATCCGCGTACAACATATAAGAGCAATGACTCAGGACCGTGGGAAGGTCGTTAATGAATACAGAAAACAGAAGGGGGCCAAGGACCGATCCTTGCGGGACCCCAGAAGAGACCTCAGCTAGCGAGGATATTACCGAGTCATTACCACGCACCGCCTGCCTACGACCCGAGAGATAGGAGGCAAACCAGTTGAGGCAGGTCGAGGATAATTGTAGGTCCTTTAGTTTGCCAAGAAGTAGGGAATGATTGACCGTATCAAAAGCCTTGCTCAAGTCTAGAGACACAAGTATCGTGCATGATTTGCGGTCGATAGCGCGCCTAATGTCATCAGTCACACAGATCAATGCTGAGTGCGTGCTGGCTCCTCTCCGAAAACCCGATTGCCGCGGGTCAAGTAGCCCATTATCATTGAGAAAGCCGGATAATTGCACCGACACAACTTTTTCCAGCAACTTGGACGCTGTACAGAGAAGCGAGATCGGCCGGAAATCTTCGTATTGGGAGGCACCGCTAACTTTCGGGATGGGACATACAAGCGCATCCTTTCAACTAGACGGGAACTCACCATGCAACAATGAGAAATTATAGATCTCGAGCAGCATGGGTAGAACGATCGGCGCGGCAAGTTTCAAATAGCTCGCTGGGATTTGGTCAAACCCCTTCGCATCCGACTTGGTATCGCTTAACAGTTTATCCAACGTTCCCGGAGTTGTATAATGGAAATGAAAACTGTTATCATTGAACGGTACCACAACCGGAGCAGGGGGCTCAGGAGAGGCCAATGCCGAAGAAGACCTCGCAACATTTACAGAGTCAGGCTTGAAAACAGATGCAAAGTATTTATTAAAACCATCAGCATCCAGATGGCACGGAATCGTGTGCTGCTTGCCTTTCGCTAAGCCTAAAACACGTAGCTGCTTCCAAACTAATTTAGGCTCCCTAAGACCACGCAACCTATCCATAAAGAAATGACTAATTGCCGCCTTAATTGCTGCCTTGACTCGATTCCGCAAGCTCTTAAAATTGTCCCTAGCTAAGGTGGTCCGTGAGCGAAGCCAAGTTTTGCGCGCCGAGTCCCTCTGCTTGATAAGCTGCTTGATATCCGTGTTCATCCAAGGAGCCGGAGCCCGCTTAAGACGAACATTCCTCATCGGCGCATGGGTGTTTATCGAGTCCAGAAGGTTCATATTAAAGCACCGAATCTTGTCATCAAGTGAGACAGAGGAAGATATTGCAGACCAGTCTTTCCCACCCAGGTGCCGCAAGAATGATTCCACATCTAGATTTTTAAGGTCCCTATAGGAGAACTCACGCGGCTCTCCGCGAGGTATACCCGGGCGCCCACCGTACGAATAGACAAAACTAACCATGTCATGGGCTGAGAGAAAAGGGAGTGGTTGCTGTTCATACCTAGTGACCTTAGAAATACTATCGACCACACAGATGTCTATCCAGGTGTGACTATAGGCAGTGTGATGCGTGGGTAGAGAAGGTACCATTGATAGATCAAGGCTACTCACCAGTTTATTAAAGGTACGGCTATAGTGAGAGTCAGTGCAGAGGTCTGTGTTGAAATCACCAACAATGAAAGCATTTGAGTAAAGATGCTGCAAACGCGAGAATTCCTCCTCTAGGTCTTCCAACCCACTGGCCTTAGGTGGACTATAGACTGCCATGACCATTACCTTAGTAGCCCCCGGGCGAGATACTTCAAGAGTCAAAAATTCAGGACGACGGCGGTAAAGATTGCCAGAGGAGCTGATTTGAACAGAACTTAAGCGATTTGAGACAAAAAGCAGAGAGCTCGAAGGCGATAATTTTACCGTTTACCGTAACATGGAAACTATTGAAGCAATTTCAACTCTTCGAAACGACGAATCGTAGAGCATCAAAATGCGAACAAAATGAGCTATTAAACCACTCGATCGGATAATTAGTAACTTAAAAGAACGGAAAAATCAGCGTTTCTTTCAAAATTACATAACACCGCCATTTTTGAAGAAGCGGGCTCGCCGCGAAATATTTGTGATTGATGTGTACTTTATTTCATGTGTGCAAAACTCAGACGCTGTCGGTTAATTAGTTCTTGCGTAATTGCAATTTGAATTTATTAGGGCACTATCTTGCCGCACGCCTGGACGCTCCGCTGCTCATCCGATTTTAATTTTGAAAAAATATTTGGAACGCAGAAATATAGCACTACAAAAAGTCTTTGCTTATTCTCCGATAAAATGCTACAAAATAGATGAGAAATACATGCGAACATGGGAAACGGACGAGCGCGTGAAAGCGGTCGAGTGGTGCGGGCAGCACAGCAGACGGAGAAGGCGTATAATATAGGGTGCGTTCTGATATACATATACTTTCAGTATAGACAACTGTACGTCACATGGGTAGTTGACCGTGTGACGTCACAGTTGTCAGTACTGAAAGTATATGTATATCAGAACGCACCCATAGTAATAGCGAAGATTCATAACTTGCGCGCGGCGCGCTTGTACACTGTAAAAAATTAGCGGTGTACATAGGCTCGGAGTTTGTTGTCAGGAATATCGGTGTCAATTATAACACTTTTCAGCCGTATGAGGTACTCCCTCAGTTTGGTGGAATAATAAATGGTGTCATTCTTCAGATATCAACACCATTTGTGACCCCCAGTTGCGGCAGACACTGCCTGGTGTTATTGAAGTAGTTCAGGTTCTAATTTGACACCTTATCAGCTGTCATTATTTGACTCTTTTTTGGATCTGACATTGCAGGGAGTTAATATTACAGAGAAACACGCTTCGGTGTTATTATTCGGTACGATTCGGTGTATCAGAATTAATCTAGGGGAGGGTTCAACGGCCACCCCTCAAAAAAACTGTAATTTCCCAAACAACATCAATTTTTCTTCAATACTTATGCGATTGAAGATATTTGTACACAACAAATTAAGTATGTAGTTGCAATCATTTTTTTTCAGAAGTAGTTACAGATGTACAAAATTCGTCCTCGATTCCAGGACAGCCGTCATGGGCCTACTTTTTGGAAGTTGCATCATTGTATCCACGATTCCATGAACTCAAAATATGAATGATCACAAAAAATATATGGGGCATTCCATGCCAACTCACCGAACCCGTGACCCTGACCATTTTAGATTCATTATGATTTTTTTTCATATGATCGACCCTCCTCCAAAAACCAAGAAAAAATTTCGAAGAAAATTTTGTTTTTCGAAAATTTTTTTTTTCATTTGTTATTTGAGCTATCTCAAACACGCTATTTTTTTGGCTTTTTTTCACAGTCATTCCTTAATGTGAAACGATGATTTTACCTTTAAAACGGGAATGTGATTCCGATTTTTTCTATGTTTCCAGAGGCATTTAAACATTTTATTACAACAATTTTAACGCAAATTCCTGGCAGAATTTCCGAAAGCTGAATAATAATAGGCGATAAGTATTTTCAAAAACAATAAATTTTGATTCATAATCAAATAATAATTTCTAATAATAATAATAATAATAATAATAAATTGTTATTAATAATTACGCAATTTTCAATGTGTAATGTACCATTGGTCTGTGTTATTATTTGGCCGCATTTGGTGGCGAATATGAATACACTCCGCTCGAGACATTGTTGTACACCTACGAGGATGAGAATAAAACCAATAGGTCCCCGCTTAGACGTGTGTAGCGTCAAGCTATCTAATGTACACCGGCGGTGTTCTTTTTACACCGATTTGGTGTTCTTTTCACACCGCCCGAGTGCATATTTTCACAAGTTGAATCTTGCGCCGATGCAACGGCTCGCACGTCACATTCAGTCGTGATTTATGATGGAGTGCGGTAACAACGGCGAATCATGCGCGGCAATGTCTGATTCCAGCAATTTTAATATCAGTGGTCTCTCCACTTCCATATTCAATATGGATACTGCGACTGTGGAAGAATTATTTAAAGTTGCTGACGATTGCCCTACAATCACGCAAGTAGATCTAATCGGACCGTCAGTGCATCAGGACGAATTTTCGCCCAGCGCGTTTAAATTACGCAAGGCACGCTATTACGGCGAAACCAAATGGTTAAAGGTGACTGCTCGTAGCAGGCCTCCCTCAGAATATCAGGACTTCTTATTGGCAGGTAAGTGTCAATTAATAATAAAATGCTATCGATTTTTTGACAATGCTAGGCGAATGGATTTTTAGTGAATGTTTGATCAATACATCTTGGAATTCGACCCTATAGATTGCAATGAATTCGCTATCGAATTGTGGAAGATAACAATTTACCCATATCCATATTTGAAATCGAAACGTACGGAAGGAAATGATAACAAAGAACTATCAAAATTTTGGGAAATTTCAACCTGTAACTCTAACGTATTCATGGTTTTAGCCTTATCGAAAAAAAAGATGATTCATTAATTAATTATAGTATTGTATTATCTGAATTTCGGATGGTGTGCGTTCTGCCACGATTTTACACCGGGGCGAGGGAACTTATAGACAATTAATTTATTAACCGCCATCAGGTGTTATATACACACTGGGCTGAGGATTTTATCGTAACTGAAGACACCGTAAAGTGTACGGATATGTTATTTTAGCTCCGTCAGGTGTTACCTGCAGCATCAAATTTGATGTCAGCCAATTATCGATTCGTATTTCCGAAGCAGTTGCGTGCAAGACCTCGGTATCGGTCTTCATTAAATTTCTCTATTCGCTTTCCCGAATTTTCGAATCTTAGCCGATAAATATTTTTTATTTTTCTTGGTCGGATTATTTACAGCTAAAGAAGCATTTGGTTTCGATAATATTGACGATTTGGTGTTACGTGACGAGGACGACGCAATTATTGAGCCAACATTGTTCAGTTTTTTTCCGGATACTGTCTTCCGTTTAACACCCAAGGTGGTATCTCTGCCAGCCACACCGTCAGGTGATGTTTCTCTGTATTATACCTATACGTATATACATATATTATACCTATACACGAGAATTTCTGCCCTGAGTTGTACTAGATCATATTATAATAACAAATGGTATGCCGAGATCGAAACCACCCTATTTCCTATGAATTTATACGCGCTCGACAAGCATACACAATTCGATTAGCCTGTTTTCAATCGTGACGTGCAGTTCTTTGAGAACTTCATTCTAGAAAATTTCCATACACGCAGTTAGTTACTAAATTCGCGACCTATTACTACTACTGAAAACAAACCAATAATGACTGAATTCTTCGTCATAAATGATATGTAGATGTCACCTCGCTCACGGATACAGTCTCGATTTCGGGAACATCCCTTGCAAGCAGCATTAGCAGCGCATCTGGGCACCCGGGTCCAGCAAAGAAAAGAAAATATGAATCCCTGGTAATCGTTTGACCTGTTCTGTATATTTTGTCCACCTACAACACTTTCAAATTGAGAATCATGACAGCGAATTCAATTATTTCCATCTATCCGAACAAGGAATATTTTTGAGGATATTTCATCAAAATACATGTCGTTGTCCAGATTGAACTGTTTTATTTTGGGGATGTGTTTGGATCAGAACTTATTGGAGGAACTCGAAGCTTTACCGGGTGGAAAGGAAGTTTTGGACGAGTATGCGGCAAGAGATGGGCTAACGGCACAGGGGCGGCGAAAATTGGTGAATTTAGTCGTCAACTTGATGGTGACGAAGCTTGGCTACCACCCGTCAAAACAAGACAAAATTCAATATGCTAAGGAGATCGTCACTGCGTTCCCATTATTAAAGGATCCTGGAACAGAGGAAGGTTACGTGAGTATGATTCCATCCTGCGCCTCCCAATCGAATCTATTTTTCGGGGAAAAGAAATAAACTCCTAACTGCTGGCCGAATAATATTTGACAGGAAATATTCTATGATCCCCGTGGACGAGCCGGTTATATATCCTGGAGGTTACGAACTCTCAACAGACGCCGAAAGGATGGGAAGCCATCTCCGAAATCGCGGGAAATAGCCGATAAAGAAAATACCATCCCAATAAACGTGCAGCCGCAGAACGCGGAACAGGCGCAAGCTCAGCTGATTTTTCTTCGAAACGCCTGCCCTAACACGCAAAAGAAGGAAATCCTCGTTGCGCTGAAGGATACATTCGATCTCAGAAGATCTGCACCTGATCGAATTTTGGAAGAATTTCCCAGATTCCTTGATGCACCCTACCTGGTATATAACGTATTTTATTTCTGATTTTACACCCGTACATCAAATTTGGAACACCTATTCAACATTACAGTCATATAGGAAGTACCATTTTCTTCAAATCAGGCAGAATTTCCTATGTATTTCAGATTGACGCTGACTTCGCTCTCATGTATCCAGATGTAAAAATCGACAACTTCAATGCAGATGCTATTTTACGGGTCTATGAGAAATACTCATCATCTGGAAATCGTGCAAGTTTGACTAACAATAAGACTAGCCAAAACGATGAACCAGGTTCGGTCTCAGCATATGCTGATTATCATACCTAATACCTATAATTGAATCTCAAATTCACTTGATTCGTTTCTGTCGAAACATCCAGCGTTGTTCATCGCATTTTATCGTATTCTATTCAATGCCTCATGTTCGTGACGTGTAGAAAAATGCTTCCATTTTTGAACAACTATAAGAGCAATAGGTATGAATTCCACCAGTCACAAATAAATCATTACTTTAGTCGGCTAAATTTTTTATACAGATTGGGACAAAGTGACGAGGGCATATATTACTTTGCTGAAGCTACTACCTCCAGCTGCTAAGGGTCGGAAGAAGGTCGAACGGATCGGAATTCTATCTGCTATAGACCGAGTCATTCTTTTTCACAAGGTAAATGACGGGACTCCAATTCAATTTTCCATTGTGATCTCAGTCTCCATATTATGACTATAATTAAATATTTATTCATCAGGCAGGAACACCACTCGAGAACGTCCCAGTCCAAACGAAACAACCGTGCCTGGTTGCGGTAGGGCCCAACAAGGGTGCAATCTCCACCTATTTCATCGCCGTGGAAGGTAAAATCCTACCTATAGAAGCAACGGACTCATCAGCGGCATTCGATGTCTTGTTCAAATCTCACTTCGTCCTGAATACGGAGTTCGACTCGAACCTGAGTATGTATTTTCATTTCATACAGATTTTTTATTACAAAATGAAGGCTGACGTTACTTTCACGGCTCGAATGCGTGAAGTTCGAGCATGGTTAACGCAGTCAGTCGCAATGGCCTAGTCGTCAATTTATTTGTAAGGTACTGACTACAGTGAGAGTACGGTTTTAAGATTATAGCCGTTTTTGTTTCCCTAATCGTTTTTCAATTTCTCTTCCGTGATTTGTAGTCTTGGGTCATATCTTTGTTCGTCTGTTCCATGTCTCCCCACTGCCTTTCTTTTTCTTCCTCATTCCTGGAATAACATGCTATTGGATAATTTATTTATACTACTACGTGCATGACAATAATTTAACATGGAGCTTCAATGTTTCGTTTGCTTCAAGTGTTTTTCTTCAGTTGCCAACATGACTAGACACCTGAGCATTGATCATGCCTTGCTCCCTGGATCAAAATTAAAATTGAAATGTTGCCACCCACCATGTTTGCTTTCATTCAACACCTATAGTGGTTTACGGAAACATTTGGTGAAACACTTACAAGATACGGATGTTATCAAAGATTGTATCTTGCCATCATCAATGGCTCAAAGTTCCGGAAGTGGTGCACAATTTCAGTTGCGGGAAAATATTATAACTTCGAATTCAGATTGTTCGAGCTCAGATGATGAAGAAATCCAATATTTATCTAATCATGATACCAGTAGCTCGGAATACGAAGCTGTAAGTGATTCGCATGCACAGTGTGCAAGTGATTTGATGGCAACTAATTATCTTCTGAAATTAGATTCAACCGGGATTCCCAAGTCATCTTTACAAGATATAATCGAAGGAAGTAACGAATTAATTAACAACGTTATTGATAATGTTCTGAATTTTCTAAGCGGCACCGAGTCTGATAAAGATCTGGCGCTGAAGCGATATTTACAAAAACAAAAGAATCTATTCAAGGGAATAGAAACAAATTACAAGTTAGAAAAATTCTATTCTGGGCTAGAAGACTTTGTCAAACCAGTAGAAGTAGCCATTGGTACCCGTTTTGATCAAACATTTGATTCGTCGTTGAATACGTACAAAACAATTGCAGTGCCATGCACATTTATGTATATCCCGATTCTAAAGACCCTGAATTTCCTTTTACGCAATAAATCTGTGAGAAGTATGATATTCCGAAAACCTAACGAAAAGACTGACATTATAAGCGATATCTGTGATGGCTCATATTTTGCGTCACATCCACTTTTTAGCCAATCGAATGGTGCCTTGCAATTACAATTGTTTTATGATGACTTTGAAACAGTTAATCCCCTTGGCAGCAAAACGAAAATTCACAAATTGGGCGCGATTTATTTCATATTAAGAAATCTTCCACCGCACGTCAATTCGGAGCTACAAAACATTCATCTGGTGGCTTTGTTTTACGTTTCGGATTCGCGACTTTTTGGATTTGATGAAATCATGAAACCAATCGTTAAAGATATTAAAACGTTAGAATCAGAAGGTTTGGTGGTTGGAAAAAGGAAAGTACAAGGGTCCATCATTGCTCTGAGTTTCGATAACTTGGGAGGAAACACACTACTTGGCTTAGTAGAGTCGTTCACGGCGACGCATTTTTGTAGACTCTGTATAGCTACCAAACAAGAGACACGCGAGATGGTAACTGAAGATGAAACGCTATTGAGATCGAATGATACTTATGACGAAATCTGTGAAAAACTGCATTCGTCCACGCAGCATGTGGTGGGAGTAAAAAATAGAAGTATATTAAACGACTTGCAGTATTTCAAAGTGTTCGATTCCGTATCCGCAGACATTATGCATGATATATTGGAAGGGGTGGGCCAATATGAAATGAAACTATTCATTACCTTTATTGTGAACGGTTTGAAAATCATATCTCTGCCAGATCTAAACGACCGCATCAAATCATTCAATTACGGTGTCATTGATATGCCTAATAAACCGAGCTCATTTGCACTGGATAAACCAGGTGTTCTGATAGGCCAAAGAGCAGCACAAACGTGGTGTCTAATCCGGTATTTACCTTTGATTATTGGGGACATAGTTGATCCTTCTCATAAACAGTACGATCTCTTGAAATCCAAATGGCATGTTATAACTTTACTCCTATCTTGCATGTCAATTATTTTCGCGCCTCAAATTAGCGTAGGAATGGTAGAGCAATTGCGCTGGCTGATTCATGAGCATCATTCTCAATTCCAGTCTGCGTTCGATACCCATTTGTTGCCTAAACATCATTTTATGGTGCACTATCCTCGAATCATTAAAAGTATGGGCCCCCTTGTTCATTTATGGGCCATGCGGTTTGAAGGAAAACACAATTATTTCAAAGATTTGGCAAACAAATATCACAATTTTAAAAATATCGGTAAAACATTGGCAAATCAGCACCAACGATATATATACTATCATTGGAGGGTGTGTCATAAAGATTTAGGAGTCGAAATTAGTACAGGCCCAGGCAAATTTGATACGTTGAATAATTTATTATCTGAATTTGCTTTGAGCAATACTGAAGCCACGTTCAAATTATCAGATAGAGTATTTATTGTTAACAAAGTGGAAAATGGACTACTGTATAAAGCAGGATTTTTCGTAGTGACTCACATAGACGATGGAACAGATTTGCCAATCTTTGAAGAAATTCTCAAGATTTTCATACATTCCGATAAACCTTTTGCGATCTGTAGTGAGTGGGATACTAAATATTTTAGCGACGAGTATCATGCTTACCAAGTTCAACCCAAGACTACAAAACACTATAGTATAACCAACCTAAATTTGTTAAAGCACAAGTACGCCTACGAATGCCATCAGAGCTTCAGCGATACGGCTATGTTTATTGTACCCAAATATCATATATTTTAGGGGTAATACTGCCATCCCTACTTTTAGTCATTAGTTTTACTGTAACTTTACTCTTTTAATGCATATTATTGATTTTTCATTTGAGTTTTGTAATACCTTTTAATTTTCGAGGGACTGTTAATATTTTTCTATGCTACATACGTATAGTTCCTAATCAGAGACTGATGGTAGAAATGATGAGTAATCAGTTAAGATTTAAGATAGTATTTAATCAAGAGAGAAATGTAAAACTGCAATATATTCTGTGATGTTATAAACGTTAAATATTAAAATTTCATACTGTACCTGTGTATACACTGCATGTGTATCAACTTTCGTAATGTAATAGTGTTATTTTTAATAAATTAATGTCAACTGTTATGATAATCCATGTAATTCTTTTTTGAAGAATACCTGAATCAATGTGCATTTATACTGCATTTGCAACTTTTATTTGGGGTACCATTTCTTGAGTATTAATCCTACGGAGTTAATTTTTCAGTGCTCTATTTCTAGTGTCGTACCTGGGATATCGATCTTAGGTTATCAATTGTTTGCTATCATTCTTGGGGTGCTAATTCTTGGTGTTATTCCCGGAGTACCAATTCTCCGGTGCGGATTTGCTGAAGTTGTTTCGAAAGTATCGATTTTCTGGTTCCATCGTTGTGGTGTCATCGGTACGGTGTCATTTTTTGGTGTGGTTGTAGGGTGTCAATTTCCTCGTGTTATTTTCAGAGTTGTAAGTTTTCTGGTGTTATCGTTGCGGTGTCGTTTTTTGGTGTCATTATTGAGGTGTCGATTGTCCGGTGTCATCGTTGCGGTGTCACTATTGAGGTGTCAATATTTGCGTGTCATCGTTGCAGTGTCATTCCTTGGTGTCATTATTGGGGTGCCAATTTTTCGGTGTCATCGTTGTGGTGTAATTATTGAGGTGTCAATTTTTGGGTGTCGTCGCTGCAGTGTCTCATTTTGGTGTTATTATTGGGGTTTCAATATTCTTGTGTCATGTTTCGGGTTGTCAAATTTCTGGTGTTCATCTTCTAGGGAGTGGACTACGTGGTGTTATTTTTTATTGTGTCAACTGCCCGGTGTTGTCGTGAATTAAGCGGAGTTGTCAAAGCTAGTGTCAGTCGTAAATTGATTTTTAACACCAGACTCTCAACACTGCCTATTGACACTGTCCGCGGAGTGGACTTCTATAGACTACTTATGGTGTTGAAATGGTGTTAATTTTGACAACAAATTTTTTACAGTGTATCACTATATCGTACGCTTCCTCGCGTCGGCCGTTCACCCCCACTACTCGACCGCTTCACGCACTCATCCCTTTTCGGTCATATCTGCACGTATTTCTCACCTACTTTGCAGCATTTTATTGGAAAATGAGAATAGACGTTTTGTAGTGCTGTATTTCTACTTTCAAAATCTTTTTGGAAAAATGAAATCGGATGATCAGCGGAGCATCGGGGCGTGCTGCAGGATAGTGACGTAATAAATCTAAATGGCAATTACGCAAAAACTAATTATACGACAGCGCCTGAGTTTGGCACACATAAACTACACATCAATCACTGATATTTCGCGGAGAGCCTGCACTACTACTTCTTGAAAAATGGCGGTGTCATGAACTTTTGAAAAACCGCTGATTTTTCTGTTTTTTCCGTTACTAATTATCCGAGCGAGTCGTTCGATAGCTCATTATTTTGTTCGTATTTTGCTTTTCTACAATTCGTTCAGAGAATTAAGATCGCTTCAATAGTTTCCATATGACAAGCAAAAAACGAAAAAATTACACGATTTTTTGCTCTTAAATGTTCCTAACAAATTAATAAACCATAGTTGCAAGTAGAAAACAACAGAATATAACTATAGGCTGGCCTGCGTGCGATGGCAAGGGTTGTTTTCAGCTGTTATTTTTGTGACGACAGGAAAACGGTACTTGCCAAATGCTGACGAGACATGGGCACGAAAATAACAATTCGATCAATTGAAACGTGCAAATAGATGCAATGAAATGCTAGAATCTTACTGTCCAATCGTGATTGTTATACTATCGCCGCAGAAAATCCAGTCCTTTCACTTTGAGCGCAAATAACTCTACCGAAAAAAAATTGGAGAGATTTGAAACTGCAACATTCCGCGTAGGATGTGTATAACAAGACCTGCCTGCGAAGACTGACTAAGAACTTACAATGCAATAAGTGTCCAAAAATATAATATTTTGGGACTTTCGTACTAAAGCTAAGTTCAACTTGTTGGCATTTACTGAAAAAACGTTTTGAAAATTTGGAATAACTGACGCAGCATTTGCAAAGTATTCTCTGTCATGGTCTGGAAGCGAAATTCGGAAGTATGTATTCAAGTGACTATTAACCAAGTGAAGGGTAGTTAAAGTTCAGTGTTCCAAAAGGCACCTGAAACACCGCCTTTTTTGTCACTTCAGGCGTAATAAATAACGAATTATTGATCGAAAATAATCTACTCTCATGAAGGCGAGAATTTACTATTTAGACTAAAGAATATTTCCTGTCTCATATTTTTGCGATTTTTTTACACGAGTTATGCACGTTAAAAGCAAGGGCTCTATCTTGTTGAAACGAATAGTATGTACTGTAACGACAATTTTCAAAGATAACGTATTGCCGCCATTTTGTAACGACGATAAACCAAGATAAGGTGCGAGGACAACTATTGTCGAAACCCTACGTCCTTCCAGGTTAATTATTCGATTAATGTTCAATAAAAGATGTTCGCGGGATTTGTTTGGGCGCCAGACGTAACTAAACTTACGTCAGTCAAAGATAATTTTCACAGATACTAAACTTTACTCAATAAACTCAATCAAATATAATAATCGACTTGAACATAGAAATTTACATCGAATAACCTATAGGAACGACGGCCTTGAAGCACGGCTAAGTCAGCTAAAATAAGGTATAGGGTAGAGTGCGTGGATTCACCTTTCACAGATATTTATTTAATGTGGAATAATTGAGGATAAAAGTTCGGACACCAGATTTAATCCTTCTTTGGAATCGAAGTTCCGTATATTGTACTCTCTTTTATTACACAAATATGCGAGCGATAAATCAAAGAAACATCAATCAGCTATCAGGTAGCAAAAGAAGCAAATGACAATTTATAATTAGCAAGCTGTACAGGATTAGTTTTTCAAATCAAAATACGCGAGAAATACATTACTCTAAGCAAGCAAATAATATAATTTCCTAGCGGTATTGAAATACCGACCAATAACACACGAGGTGACCTAGCTAAGCGTGCTGTATAGGTGAGCGATATAATACAAAAGAGCTATAGTCGAAGTTAAACGTATCACTGGGCGATACGATACCCGAATAAAACAAAAGAATTAAAAGCAACGCTTAGCGGTAAAGAAATTATTCGCAAATACCTAGCAATAAAGAAATTCGCAGAGAAGCTACATTTATCAATCAAAGAGTTCAAATAACGATTTTCAGAACGATTAAATTACGAATGATCAATTATTACGAAAGAATCAATATCAAAAATTACAGAGAAGAAATCTAATTTATCAAAGGACTCGACTTTACTTAACTAACTTAACCTAATGCAACTACGTTCAGCCTACCTACGAGATACGGATGGAATAGTAACACACCATGTTCGCAGATAATAATTAGCAAAATATTCAAACAAATTAATAATAAAAGCAAAGCAAATCTACAGAAATCAAACACAAGAAATAGATCATCAGATAAAATAGTAGATATAATAGGGGTGTTCTGGATCAAACTCCCTACTTTACCGGCCGTTCAAAGGTAACTGAGTTCTACCTTACCGACAGTGGGTAAGATGCTGGCGATCCCTACCCTACCGGCTGGGTATAGCTTTGGTCGATAATCATTACCGACGGTGTTCGCCGATGATCGGTAGTGGACATCTTTACCGATCGATGATAAATGTTTTCATATCAATTGAGATTTTCTCACTTGATCAACCCCCGTCCCTCACCGATCCGAGATCTCTTACCGATCATCCTTACCGATCTTCCTTACCGATCTTCCTTACCGATCTTCCTTACCGGTCTCCTCTCACCGATCTTCCTTACCGCTCTCTCCTCACCGATCATCCTCACCGATCTTTCTTACCGATCTCCCCTCACCGATCATCCTCACCGATCTTCCTCATCGATCTCTCTCACCGATCATCCTCACCGACCTTCTTTATCGATCTATCTCACCGATCCTTCTCGCTGATATTTCTTCCGTGCAACTTTACCGATCGTCGGGGTCTTGCCGATCACCCGTACCGGTCATTCTCACAGGTCATTCTTCAACGGCCATTTCTCCAGCTCCACACATAAAGTTTTCGAAATTTAAACCACCTATTTCATTATTTTTTAGAGGAGGGGGGGTTGGGGAGTAAGATTTGGTGGAATATTTTCCAAACTCTCCACAGTGATCAGTCTGTGCATGCACGTCAAACAATCTATTTCTCCCCGAGCCTGTCTCCGTATTCAAGATTTCGGTATGGAACTGATCTTGGACGTACAAGGCTTCGGCCGATTTAACGATGACTATGTCCCGAAAGAGTTAGCCGCAATGAGTATTCGCCAATCGACAGAATGCAAGCCTGCTCTGATGCGCGTTCTGTTCAAACCACCCTACTCCTGGTTGGCTCTACCGAGCGAGTTGAGGAATCTCCATGCCTGGGTGACGCGAAATTATCACGGGATACCGTGGAGTGCAGGAGACGTGCCACACAAGGATATGGCAAAAGTTGTGAAGAAAATTGCCGAGACAGCGAGTTACATCTACGTAAAGGGATTGGAGAAAAAGCTATGGCTTGAAAAAATCATTAACGACGTTTCAAAACCTGTGATTGATCTGGAGGATCTGGGATGTCCAAGTCTCCGAGCGTTACGTCATGAAGCAGAAGTAGTACATTGGCATGGTGATTTTCACGGAAGTGCACCCGAGTACTGCTGTGCCTTTGAGAACGTGCAACGCATGGAAAGCTGGTACACGAGGGAATGCGCTGCGTCTCTCCAAAAATCATTGCAAATATACATGCAAGTGGGGAGTTTGAAGAGGATGAAGGCTGAAGACATCGCAGTTTTAACCAAAGATTTCATTCTCATTTATGGATCACCGATCATAAATGAGATATGGGATAAACTATCTGAAGCCATGAAGCGGGATGCGGATATTGCTGAATGTCGCAGATGCGCGGAACATTGAAGTTCACCTTGATCTCTACTGTAATGATTTTACCCATATCATTGATTATGAACATGTAAATTAGCCAAATGTAGCATGTTTGTTGAAAAAAATAAATGATTCAATGGAACGTATGTGTCTCGTGTTTTTATTTACGAATATTCCCCAAAAAATATATCTCATCCCATAGGGGAGAATTCACACCAATCACGTTGTAACGTGTTCAGACCTGCAGAGATATCGAGGGGTCGTGTTTTGAGTCTTATGGGTGGAGCCTTGGGTGTAGGTGGCTCCCCTCCACACCACCCTGTTGAATGGGGTGTATGATTCGTTTCTTGGTTCTAAACATGCTCGAACCTGCAAATTGTGGGAGTCAACCCTCGTAGATATGTATCAACCCAAAAGTCGAGGGGTGGGATGTCATTGGCTTATAAGGCCCCGAGTTTGCTCCAGTGACCGTATTCGTGCGTCTTTTGACTTCCCATCGTGTTCTTTGGTCGCAGCAACGAGTCAATCTCTGCATCATCAATTGCGATCAACCAGATTGTTTAGTTCGATACAATGGACTTCAGTAAGATCAATGGTACAAGCCGCTTGGATAACTATCCGGCAACTAAAAAGATGACGGAACTTGAGACCGGAAGGTCGTATGCTGTCACCGAGCTGAAGACGTTACCAACCAAGTTTGGACAGGGCCTCCTAGCAACGTTGGATGGGCAATTCACGGTGTTTTTGCCCACAAGAATCGTCAAATTTCTAGAGGAAAACCCCGATGAATCCAAGGAGATCAACGCAGCGGTTCAACAAAAGCAGCTACAGCTCTGCTACCACGGGGGCAAATTCAACAAGTGTGAATTTCACGCAGAAAAGGTAACAACGCATGAACTCACAATCAAACTGTAGAGAATACGATTTCCAATGAAATTTGTTGAAAATTTTTCTCAAACTTTGAAATTTTTTTTTTATTTTTTTTTTATTTCATTTTTTTTTTTTTTTTTCCGGTAACTTTTTTACAATGCTTTTCTTATGGGAAAATGAAATTTGTTGAAAATTTTTCTCAAACTTTAAAATTTTTTTTTTTTTTTTTTTTTTTTTTTTTTTTTTTTTTTTTTTTTGTTCGTGTAAACTTTTTCCAATCCAATCTCCATCGATATAATTTCTCATGAGAATTGCTCCATTCTTTTTCAGATGGAAACGGACTTCAATCGCATCAACCATACGGCCTGTTTGAAGGATTTCCTACCAACGAAGAAGATGTCGGAGCTCAAGATCGGCGAAAAATATGATGTGACAGGGCTCAAAGTCGTCAAGACGAAATTCGGCCCCGGTGTCCTGGCGACAATCGATTGGCGATTCTCCGTATTCTTATCATCAAGAATCGCAAAATTCCTGGATCAGAATCCTAGCGAATTGAGTCAATTGAAAGAAGCGGTGTCACAGAAGCATCTTCAACTCCATTATCTTGGTGGTGAATTCGACAGATGCGAATTTTGTTGTAAAATATAAATAATTATGTATGTAAAGTGGTGGGATGGGTGTGGATGGAAAATAAAAACTCAAGTCATATGATGAATACATTTATTTATTTATTTATTCCTCCTCCTTATACACTTTCGGGTAATATAGTAACCTATAGTTCGACTAAACTAATTTCCTCACGATGCCACTGATTGGGTTGTAATCAACAATTCGATCATGTATAATCATACAGTAGGCTGAAGTGCTTGCAGGTAATTGGACGCTAGTTTCAAATTCCAAGCGGATATCCACTGCCCCACTTTTCAGCGATTCATTCTGTTTGGAGCAATCTATGGCAATGAGTGGAGCCGTTGATAAAAATTTATTCCTCGACAATAGGGGTTCGGGCTCTTTGCCGTAGTATGATGATTGAAAGTTAGTATACATATCATAGAGAATAGTATATTGATTGCGTGTGATATCAAGATTCAAGTTTCCATAGGGGTAGCATTGCGAGTTGAGAAAAAGTTTGACATCTCTGATCGTACAATGATCGAATTCGCTGGCGTTCTTCTTGGCATCATTCCGTCGTGCAGTTTGGAACCCAAGGATGACGTGTCTTGGCTTCTCTAGTTGTGTAGACGTTTTGACGACCCACACGTGTCTCGTCGCTTGCGGTAGCATTGGATACTCGTGCACTTCCCAGGAGCGAAAACTCATAGAGATGGCTGGATCCTTAGCGATGTAATTCAACAGTTTGATTTTTGCATTGTCGGCTAATTTAACGTAGGGTAATAACCATTCGATCCGCTCGAGTGATATTTTCACATTCTCCGTGGCTGTTTGCACGATGGCGTTTAGATCACTGTTTGATCGTGTTAAAATCAACTCGTGTTTAGCATTGACGATGATCCGATTGTAATCCTCAGCAAATCCCAGCAAAAAATTCATCGGTATGATGACATCAAAGTACCCGGCGGCATCAGTCATCACATTGCCATTATCCAACCAGCCGGCGCTGTCCAGGAGATGCTGTTGTCCCGGGGTTAATGAGAGGTACCCCTTCATGAGGCTGGTGATGGCGACATTCGTATTTTGATCGATCTCATGGCCATTCAACTCATAGCGTATCGCGCCAAACATGTGACAAACCGCCATATTAACCAGATGTGTGGTTTTAGATACTGGGGTGTTGTCATCTTTGGTAATCCTTCCATAAATATGGAGGGCACTCTTGCTTGGTAATACATACGAGTCTTGATTCTGAACAACAATTCGAATTTCGTCGTTATTTTTAAACGATGATGATGCAAATGGTTGATGTGCGTGTATCTCACAGTGGGCGATCGATTCATCAAACGTCACAGGATTTTGTATTTTAATCATTTTCGCCATGGTATTATGCAGAAAATACAATGAATCTTTATTTTCCAAAATTTCCACGAAGTCGAAGTCCTAGGCTTCGAAGGAACTGAGCGTTCAGATGTGTCACTCGAATCGGAGGTGCCCGATGACTGATGGCGCTTGGACATGGTATCACGCTTTTATATCCGCCACCAGATCTTTTTACCGATTCAAATACGATTCCCATTATCTCAGGGATTTAACATGCACTCGTATAGTTATGATCTCTCCTCGAAAATTCACCCGTCGTCCGTCTTGATCGACTATTTTCAATTGTAAGTTATGTATTGTCTTCACCGTGGTTGGAAGGTAAATGACATTGGCGGGCACCTCAACGATCTTATATCCCGGCGGAACGGTGGGGAAAAATTCATGAATGGTGTGTGCGCGATGTCCGTTCATGTATGCACCCGCGGTTATATTGCACTCAACTCGTAGAGCATTGATTTTGAGGATAGCCACTGGTAATTCAGATTTGTGGATAACATCGCGCGAGAGAAGATTTGGCTTGAAACCAAGCAGACGACCGATGGAATCTTTCGGATGAAAGTTCACAATTTGATTGCACATTATTTCACTGTGTAGCTCATTATTATTCGCTTTCAGACTGATGGTGATATCCTTGGGTACTGTCTTCTTCAAATAAGTTTCGATATCTTCAAGTTCATAGCTACCTGTGGGTATTGTGATGATTTCATTCGTCGATTCGCCCCGTCGCCTTATGTAGAATTTATTACAACCCTGGTCAATATTCGGAATTGAATTGAATGTAAGCAGCTCGACGAGTCCGAGAACATAATTTTTTGTCGGTGACAACTCAATGGGTGGAAAATACTGCGCCTCCAACGTGGAGGATGCTCCGGATAACGTCAACATGAACGAATCATCCATGACTAATGCTCCATCGTTGCACGCGCCCCTATTTTATAGCTGTCCGGTGAGAAACTTGAGACACAAATGCCCGCAAACCACCGTGTTATATTCCTGGTACCTCTCGTGATTGTATTTCACGCTACCAACACCAAAATATTTCATAAGATCCCTCGGCGGTTGTAAATCGCCAAAACTATCGAAATAGATTATATCATCACCATTTTTCTTGTACGCAACCCAATGCGTCCCAGGACCATTTCTATCGTCAAGATTGATAATTGCCGATTCTCGCTTTCTCGGGCCAGTCCTCGGTAGCGCATTTCGCATGAATACACCACGAAAATGTGGGATTTTCATGACTTTGGCATAGTCGAGTAGATCAGTGTTGGTGAGAGCTCGGTGTGGTAGCTTTATTAGTTTTTTGATGGTCTCAAATACAACCCCATACCCCTCTTGTAGGGTTTCAGGTATAATCCCTTTCCCAACGCGATAGCCTCCATTGTTGTGTTATGGCGTTTAGCCTCCTCTAATTGACGCTTGTTAGCACTAGCAGCGTTGACAGCCTTCGCTATACCTGCGGCACCGCCTGCTAGGGCTCCGGTGGCACTCAAAGCCCCTAAGATAGGAATCAGAAATGGTAAGATACCGCCAATCTTTCGAGGGACAGGCATAATACGCGGTACACGCACGCTCCCTTGAGCTGCAGCCATGCGAGCTCCATCCAACGCCGACTCGATAGCCCTGGGACCTGGTTTCATAGATTTCTTTGCTGCCCGAATAATAGATTTCAGGGTCAACTTCTTTTTCTTCTTGTTTGTCATACTCTTCGGTTTGACACCCCCACCACTTTTGGATTTGATCAAAGTCTTCTTCTTCGTCCGCAACTTTTTTTTCATGTCGCCAATCAATCCCATACCAAGTTTGGATTTGGCTTTCATGGTGTTGGTAACAGCCCAGGCTACAGCTTTCTCGCCTATACTTGCATCTTTAGCCAAAACTCGATTCCAAGCCTTCTCCGCGAGCACTTTATCCGCCGTGTTTCTTGCTGCAAGTTCTTGATTCCGCGAGTACGCAACGTCGTGTTCTTTACACGCAACGTCTAGTGGATTGATTCCGGGATCACCACGAGCTAACCTCTTCACCAATTTCGTGCCTGGTCCGCAGTACTGGTATCCGGGCACATGCAATTCGAGCGGCAGATGGTTAATGATCTTATTGACGAGACCGTTGCCACACTTCTTAGATACGCGCCTCACCATGGTCGGGGGACAACTGATCGAACTCGTATAAAAGCATGTATTTAAACTCGAGGACATTAGTTCTTCCGGAATTGTCAAACGGGCATCATGAAATTCCAAAGTCAGGCACTCAAACTACCCGTTATGAATTTTGATAATTTGGTTCAGCGAAGAGAGAAAAAAGGGGCGCGGCGCCATGGAAAACTACTGCCAAACAGTGTGAGGGCCATATTTTGCGGCCCATCGAATTGTGGGAAAACGAATGTCCTTCTCACACTCATAACTCATGACAATGGATTGCGATTTGAAAATGTTTATGTATATTCGAAATCCCTCATCCAACCAAAGTATGAATTTTTGAGGAAATTACTAGAACCGGTAGAGGGTGTGGGCTATTTCCCATTCGGTGAACATCAGGAGGTTGTAAAACCTGAAGAAGCGCGCCCCAATTCGATTATGATTTTCGATGATGTGGCCTGTGAGAAGCAGGATAACATCAGAGCATACTTCTGCATGGGTCGACACAGAGATGTCGATAGTTTCTACCTCTCGCAAACGTATACGCGTATTCCAAAGCATCTCGTGCGAGACAATGCAAATTTATTGGTGCTCTTCCGTCAAGATGAAATGAATTTGAAACATATTTACGCCGATCATGTCAACACTGACATGACCTATCAGCAATTTAAAGATTTGTGCATGGCATGCTGGAATGGGGATAGATACAGTTTTGTCGTGATTGACAAAGACAGTGAAATCAATGATGGGCGGTATAGAAAAGGTTTTGATTGCTTTATTGGTATAAATTAGATAACACTCGACGAATTTTCACAGTTAGTTCTCAACGATCAGAGTGTTAAGAACAAAATGGAAAGTGGCAAGATTCGTAAGCGCAATGGTGCTTTGCTGGAAATAGTGAGAGCTAGTGATGCAATAAGACGCAAGCACAAGATGATTAAATTGAACAAAGACACCACCGAACAGGTTATGGGGGAGATGTTCAAACCTTTAGTGACACCATTGCGGGAATTGGTGGATACATCGAAGCAGCAGCAGCTGAATATAAAGCAGGAAATGAAGGTGGAACCGTTAGACAATTTGGTGAAATTTGAAAAAAAATCTAATGATGACAATAATGAAAGTCAAGATGATGGGGATATCAATGAAAATTCGAGCGATGGGGAAGGTGATGATGAGAAAGATGATAGTGGTGGGAATGTGGATGATGCGAGTGATGATGATAATGATGATGATTACGAGGATGCGGATGATACGATTTTAGCGCGTGATATTAAACATACAAGCACACCTATTGGGGCAAAGGGGGGTCTAGCGTCCCGATATTTGAAAATGTTCAGCTCGAAGAACCGGAAAGATTTAGACACCAGGTATGGTGTTCGAAATTTGCAAAGTGGCACGATGATTGGTGATACACGAATAAACTTTGTTGATAATTTGATATATGTCGGGGATAAAATTTACCCTAGAACGCACGGATTGCTCGAATTATTGTTCAAAAAGCTGCCTGATCCCACCGTTATCGATGGCGAGGATAGGAAAAATTATATTCAAATTGTAACGATGACGAATGCACATAGGAAACGCTACAACGCCGAAAGAAGCCTCCGTGAGGATGAAAAGAGTGCAAAGTATAAAAATTACATCGCGCCACACGTCGCCTCGCCACAGATGAGGAATCGATCCGGTAAAGGTCTACCTAGCTATAAAATCGCGCGAAAAGAGGGGCAAAGTATGGATTATGTTTACTGGGATGATCCTAATGAAATTATTGATAGACTTCGACTACTTATGGCATCGCAGGCGGCTGGTAATACTAGTCACACTAATGAAATATCCTCTATTATTGAGGAGTTACGCGAGGCGAAAATCATTTATTAGCATGAGATTAATCATAAGATGATCAGTCGCTCATAGATCGTCGAACAATGAGCATAGACATATTCGGACGACAACTGGCAAGCAACGATAGCGAACAAAGTGTTATTCGAGGTCCTCAGGGTGATGGATTCAAATTCACCGATGACGAGCAGTATGATCTAGACGGTAAACGATTATGTAATATCGCTGATCCGCAGAAGTCAAACGATGCTGTTTCTCTGAAAAGTCTTGAGGATTTTACGCGTCGAGCCTTAAGTGTTCTCGAACGTTCTATGGAAAAAAAATTTGCGAACTCTACTCTACAAGCAATCCACAAGTTTGAAGCTCAAATTACGCCACGGCTAGATCGAGAGCATACCAAGAATTACACCGAGAATCAGCATATTCAGACTCTTATGGTGGTAGAGATTGACGCTTTAACGGCGAAAACTGAGGTTTTGAAGAAGCTATTAACCGCTGTAGAATCTAGCCTTGAAAAGTTCAACCATAACAGACTACTTCACAGAATTCACCCCGAATCGAGCTAGAGCATTCAACAATGAGCATAGACATATTCGGTCGCCGATTGACTAGCAGAAAAATCAAAGGTGTGGGTAGTCGTGGACCTCCAGGTGTTGGATTCAAAACCACCACTGATAATCAGTATAACATAGACAATAAGCGGTTGTGCAATATCGCACATCCACAGGAACCAACCGACGCCGTTTCTCTGAAAAGTCTTGAGGATATTACAGAGCGATCATATGTTGCTCTTGAGCGTACTATAATAGAAACATTCAAACAATCCATGCGACAGGCCCTCGAAGCTCTTGAATCCAAACTTAATGCTCGCATAGATCGGGAACACAACGAAAGTTTTGAAGAAGGTCAACGTATTTGGGCCCAGGCAAAGGAAAGGATTGAGACGCTGAAGGTGGAAAATGAATCTCTAGAGAAACGGTTGGCAATAGTGAAGGATAGCGTTGAAAAACTTAGCCGGCAATACATTCCAGGAATTCCGATTCCAACAGACTGTTTGAACAACAAATACATTAAAAATTGGTTGCAAACGCAGGAACATGAAGGCGGTGATAGCAAGCGAACTGCATAGACCCGCTCGACGTAATTATCCACGACGTTACGTTGATATACGCGGTTTGGATGAGACCTGGCAAGCCGATCTTGTCGATATGTCTGCATATTCAACCGTCAACAAGGATTCAAAATTTTTGCTTACAGTAATTGATATATTTTCCAAATTTGCGTGGGCCGTACCGATCAAGAGTAAGAATGCCAAAGACGTAACAGTTGCAATGAAATCCGTGCTAACTCAGGGTCGCATACCGAAACATCTACACGTTGATCGGGGCAAGGAATTCTACAACAAAGAATTCAAAACTCTCATGAGACATTACGGGATCAACATGTACTCGACATTTAGCAACTTGAAGGCATCGATATGCGAACGCTTCAATCGTACACTGAAAAATAAAATGTGGAAGCAATTTACACTTCAAGGTTCTTATAAGTGGATCAACATTCTCCGAGATTTGATGGCATCGTATAATAACAGTAAGCATCGCACGATTAGGATGAAACCGAAAGATGTCACTACATCTAATGAAAAAGAGATATATCGAAGTGTGTATAAGCCGCGTCAGATCAAGAGAAGCGGACGGAAGCGAAAATTCAAAGTTGGCGACAAAGTTCGAGTTAGCAAGTATAAAAATGTTTTCGAGAAGGGCTATACACCGAACTGGACGACGGAGATATTTACCATTGATGAGGTGAGAAACACCAACCCACCGACGTACAAACTCATGGACTACCTGCAACAACCCATCGAAGGCGGCTTTTACGAGGAGGAGCTCAGCATGGTGCAATACGCCGATGGCTATCTCGTGGAAAAGGTGTTACGCAAACGTGGGGATCAGCTTTATGTGAAATGGTTGGGATTCGACAGTTCACACAACAGTTGGATAAATAAAACAGACTTGTGAAATTTTTTGGAAATGTATCTTTATTGAAATAAATAAAAAATCATACTCGTATTTACAGTGTTTTTCATTTCATGGACCTACAAGTAATCCTACTACTATAACAGCTTAATCCCCATGGAAACCCCAGGGTAATGTGTCGGTTTTACCTGGCAACATTTTCCGTTTATCGTCATACCAACTTAGGGCTAGCTTATTCTGTAAAATGGTGCTTACCGCATGACGCCTACTCCTTATCATACATTGTGTCACAGTCAAATTCTTATAGCGAGTGAGACATTGTTTGTAATCATCGAACGTGATGGATTTCAGTGAGGATCCTTTTATACCCTTTGCACGTTTTGTATCGCTTTCATCCATGGTTCTGAATGTGTACAGCTTAGCTCGCAACCCTATGAATTCAGTCATTATTCTCCCATTATTTTCATCTTTCATCAAACCTAAACGCTTCTTATTCCTCAATGGAATTCCATACACGTTGTCAGGTGGATAGTCAGATGTGTCAAACAATGTTTCAACATCACGTTTGATTATGTCATAAATATTCGGAACGTTGAAATTATAGATCAGACTATCGGTGTCGGTGTATAATAATTTCGCCTGGTTGTCCGGGAAATTTTTCTTAATGTAATCATAGTGAAAATTGTAGAGAATAATTTTAGATAGATCAAGAATCACGGCACCAATGTATATGGGTTTATTGAAATGGACTTTGACGCGATTTAATTCAATAATTACCATATCACGTTCAAATATGGTGCAGCTATGGAAATTTGGTCTTGCGATCAAAGCTCTCGCGCCACCTCTACCGCCCCACTTCGTGATCAGTTTGATCTCCTTATGGTTCCGCACATTCTCCATTGTCTTGCCGAACACCGCATTGTTCATTAATTTATAAAAATTTTTCTCAAATTCATTCTTTGATTGTTTTCTCATGTTGGTATTCAGCTCGATGTATGGTTTGAGCCATGGAGATTGCGCGAACTTGAGAACTCTATGCACTTTCACTAACTTCAAACCCAAATTCAAACACTGCTTAAGGTTACGATAGTGAAGCACATATTTCTTTTTGGGCAAGAGCGTTGTTGCAAGTTTCGCTATTTTACTCCCCGGTGGTATAAAATGCTCGGGGCAAAGTGGTAAGTCCTTGTGCCGTTCGTGGAGGTCCACAGGATAATCCAAATCTACCTCGAGAATATACCCAATCGATGAGTCATCCGGATGGGAAATCACATCGACAGGGTCATGTTCCCACTCGAATGAACCACTCGGTAAATGCTCGCTCATAGCTGCACCATAGAGATTGTTAACATCGAAATACATCAGATATGATTCCTCTTTGCATGGATCATAATCGCTCCCCATAAATCGATTGTTTGCTTCAGCATAACGATTCGAACACTGCGCCACACCGCCTCTGATGCTTTTCTCGATGAACAATATCATTTCGGGGTTGTCTAAAAGTTGAAGTTTCGCTTTGGTGTGCTTGAGCATCGCATCAAAAGCAAGCCCCGGCGCAGTGTAATAGTGCAAGGGGTCTAAATTGTATGTTTTGAAGCAGCTGCCGCGAAAATTTTCAAATATATCGGCCAATAATAGCACGTCAGTTTTCAAATATAGGTCTGAATACTCCCCCAACGTGGTTAAGCCGAATGTAGCCCAAACATTTTTTGCATGCCGATAATCATCATCGGTGATGTTAGAATCAGTCAATTGTGAATAAAAATCTTTTTTAGCCGGCAACCTTGGCTCATCGAGCTTCGCCCATGAATCGATGTACTCATATGGAAATACACCTTTACGGACCATCAGATCAAATTTTTCCCGATTGTCATAGAATTTCCGGGTTATTTTTTTGTTTGCACAATCGATGTACGATGCTAATTTCTCTATGCTACTAGCCATGAATCGCACGGAATCTATGAATCGCAAGTTCATCATAGTACCGGGGACCCGCTTTGTGAATGATATATATTTTTCCTTATTAACGGGTAGGAGTGAGATCTCGCCGGGAAAAGTTGTGGCTAGAGCTTTGATCAAAAAGTGTGCATCGTAGCCCGATAAATTGTGAAACACAATAGGGATCGTGTGTGACTTTTGGAAATTCAAATTACATGGATTATGCGCGGCTCCTCGATATTTGCCGGTGAAATGACAATGATCGTAACATTTTTTTTCCCCAGACAAAAATGGCTTTTCGCAGATATAACAATTCTTGGCGCGCATATGGCGATCGCGTTGCGTCTGATTGAGCTGCTCCATTGGAATTATATCTTTTATGCATGATTCGACTTTGGACGATAACTCGCGAAGCTGCTCAATGAACCATTTAATGCATTCAGACCCACGTTTGCTCTTATATTCAGACAATGTTTCATCGTAGGAGCAATGCACATAGTACGCTGCACTGTGTGCGATATGCTCTTGTGATTCGTTTGCAGAGGGTTTCAATATGCATTCAAGATCCGCGTAAACTACAAATGGTACAGTCCCCATATTTCTGAAATTTGAAAACTCCAAATTTTTCTTCTCTGGAAAAACCATTCGTACTTTATTCAACCGAATGCAATCTTGTCTATGATTTGCATAGGTGCTCTTCATGCTAAAGTGGCACAGACACCTATCACATAGGAATTGTGTACTCTTATGAGCCGACAATTGTTTAGTCACCAAACGTGAGAGATTCTTAATCCATGCAAAGTGAAATCTTGATTTAGAGTCGCCTAATTCACCGTTTTCATTATCAACATCTACAGCATTATCAACATCGACATCATCGTCATCGGAATCGGTATTCTGATTACTTTCAATCATGAGTAAGTGAATCGTATCATCTGATGTATTTGTCAAATTTTTACTCAAATAAAGAGGAACGATGACACTTTCCTTGGACTCTGACTGGCGTGAAAAAGTTTCAGATTCAATGCCATACACATTAATCCGCAAATTATTCAATTTCTCAAATTTTTCAACACACCGCAGGGTTGTGGGAAACCTTATACCCGTACAGTTCAGCTCCGAGATGTATGGCACATAGCTTTGCGTTCTGTTTGCGTTAGTGTCCACAGGATGAAGTGCGGCAGTAACAGCCCACAAAAAACAGCGATCATCCTTGTTTTCCACGTTAACCACAGCCTTCTTCATCTGAATATTCCTGGGCATTGGTGCGAACGTAGACAGCCCACCGCGAAGAGGCTCGTAGCGATTAATGCAGATCACAGCATTGACAATCTCAACCATACTCCATCCGGAATCACGTTGTTCGAAATCTTCAACCATCTTCAGCACAGGCTCCTCCACATTGTTCACAAACCAGGTTTTCAGATCAGTTGAGACGAGGATTGTTGCATTACGTGTATTGAAATGCTTCACTTCGGTGCTGACGTTGTCGCTCTTGGCATTTTCAAATTTACAGGAAACTATGACGTTCACTTTGACATTTCCATCGTTTCGTTGAATATTTTTCAGACGATCAATTATCATCACGCCAGCATCGGTCAAAAACCCTCCCAAATCCTTGTGTATAAGATTTGTAATGACACCTGTGCGGATTCTGCAGTCGAATGCACTATCCAAATCATCCCATTGAACACCTGCGGCAATATTACCCCCAGTGCCACCAATATCACCACCGACGAGGCTTGTCTGCCGGCGTTGTTGCTGAAATTTCACAAGCCACGATTGGAGAAGTGAAATTGTATGTTGGATTTGCTGTTTTTCACCCACACTCAAACGTGGGCGCATCAAAATCCTCCGCAGAGATCTGATATTCCGAAGTCCAATATCATGCCAGCGGGTGATAATGGAATCGTTTGCCTCCTCCGGACCAAGTGTACGTAGCAAGTCGTAAGCGTTATTCATCGACTCGATGAGATTTGCATATACATCTTTGTCCATGATATTTTGTTTGGGGTGGATTCTCGCAAACTGTATATTCTCTACTGCGGATAGATATCAACTCAACCCCTCCTGCGGAGGCGCACGCCGATATATGAGTGGATGCAGAGTTGGAGTAAATGGGCGATGCTGCGTGCAGGTAGACGACAAGCGCCGCCCTATCGGGGACTTCTGAAGATTTTTTTCCCACGAAAAGTTCCTTTTTATGATCCGCAAAGACCAGTCTGGACTTGCAGAGTCCGGTTGACACGTGAGTTTTTTATCGTTTCCGGTGAAAAAATTCCATTCTGTTACTTACAGATCCTTGTTCTTTCACGATGGAAAACAGCGACAGATTGGCGATGGGGCGTGTGAAATCTTGCCGATTTTCTTTCTCATCATTGAGATCTGCTCTACACCCCCACCATGTTCCCCCTCCACAGAAACAAATTTGGCTTTCCGGGTGCATAAAAACGTGAGCTTGAAACATCATACCATCCACATCCTTCAGTGAACTCTTCAGCAAGTTGCAGTCGCACGTCATTGTGATTAAATCAAGTGTCAATTACTATTGAAAAAATAATAAAATGATTGGCGATATCGGCCTGTATTGCGAGTCGAGTGGTGAACGTCATGAAATGGGTAAGTACTATCCGCAGAAATTCAATTTCTTTTTATCGCATGCAATTTTGGATATCGAAAGAAACAAACTTGAGATATCTAAATTTCATCTAAATCACACACATTTTTTTTCGCTATTTCACCATAGTAATGTATTGAAAACTTGTGTCATTGCAGATGCTCTGACACGGGAGCGAGAAATCGGCAAGATACTGATAAGGCTTGATGCCGATGCGATACGGCGTGTGGCCGAAGACCCGACGCAGATGACCACGGAGGTGCATTCGTGGTGGGCAGAGTGGCGACGCCGAGTCCTGGGGTGGACAATGTTGAACAGACTTTGGGTACCGGAGCCGTGTGACGCCTGTCGGGGGCTGGTGGGCGACGCGGCGAGTAGATTGATCAAGAACGGCGGATATCAACCATTTCAGAATTGAATATTTACAAATAGAATAAGGTCCTAGTGTCTAAGTTGTACATACCTACATAGTTAGAAGAAATAAACAGATCTTCATAATTACAACACAAGTTTCATTGCCAGTCTGGACGAATTTCCATGGTTCAATCCCAGTCCTTCTCCCCCCCCATCACAGAAAATTAGATTAATTATGGGTATACAAGAATTGGAGAGTTCAAGTGAGGAGCGCAACTAGAATAATATTAAGACGTATGTTAATCAGGTCGACGATCGGTAAGGCTGCACGCATGCTGATCGGCAAAGAACAAATATCACCATCGGTGAGAATGACAGGTACGGGTGATCGGCGAGACCCGACGATAGGTAAAAGTTGCACAGGGAAAATATCTGCGAAAAGGATCGGTGAGATAGATCGATAAAGAAGGTCGGTGAGGATGATCGGTGAGAGAGATCGATGAGGAAGATCGGTGAGGATGATCGGTGAGAGGAGATCAGTAAGAAAGATCGGTGAGGATGATCGGTGAGGAGAGAGCGGTAAGGAAGATCGGTGAGAGGAGACCGGTAAGGAAGATCGGTAAGGAAGATCGGTAAGGATGATCGGTAAGAGATCTCGGATCGGTGAGGGACGGGGGTTGATCAAGTGAGAAAATCTCAATTGATATGAAAACATTTATCATCGATCGGTAAAGATGTCCACTACCGATCATCGGCGAACACCGTCGGTAATGATTATCGACCAAAGCTATACCCAGCCGGTAGGGTAGGGATCGCCAGCATCTTACCCACTGTCGGTAAGGTAGAACTCAGTTACCTTTGAACGGCCGGTAAAGTAGGGAGTTTGATCCAGAACACCCCTATTATATCTACTTAAAATCAAGCATTATACTCTAAGACATGCGGAAAATTGACTCGACAGTAAAATCGGATAAAATTACAGAGCAGAAACAAATTATTAAACAATTAATCAGTCACGAAATCTCTCTGCTGGATTTGTTCTAATGCGAGACTCATCACGTGGCTCATCGGCTCACGCTACACAAAATGTCCAACTGACTCCTCCAGAGATTTTTCGAGGCTTTACAAATATTCAGAACAAGCGACCTTACCTTACAAAGAAATCGGCTACATCTCTTTAAGCACAGGTAACTAATAAAGCGGAAAGAAACTTAGCGGAAAGAAACTTAGCGGAAAGAAAGCAACTAATTCACAAATAGCATAGCAAGACTTAGATAAGGTGCGGTAAGCGGTAACGGTGGTGCGGAGAGACACGTCTTCGTCGGAGAGCTGCTGAACGTAGAAGGAAGAGCGGGATGATCGTCTTGGGTGGCTTGACCCTGGTCCTCGGCTAGGGGGTGAGGTGGGGAACCAATGATGTTTGACACTTTCGATGATTGGCCAAATTTCGAATTGCGAGCGGAAAATCCTGCCGTCGCGACGACTCGTCAGCCGGCGTGACGTCAAAATCGGTCCGATTTCTGCATTATCGAGCGGAAAGGACGGTTGCCTGCTTCTCAGTCGTCCGAGGGAGGCGTTACTCTGGATCTTCGCGGTCCGGTATCGTCCGTGCGTCAACCGGGCGGATTCAAATACTGCGGCGGCAGAGTCACTCGAACTCGACCTCGCTGCAGCTCTCTAGGTCGATCTGGATGCCCCTTTCCCGGATCTGCATCCTTCGTCGGCCTAGAGACGATGCGGAACGTTGTCTTCGTCCTATGTCGCACGATTCTCGTCCTTCCGATAACGAATCTATTTCACTGTCTGCAGAGCTGTAAAACGTCGATGATAACGCCGGAACAATAGTTAGTGTAGTCGGTTCGGTGGCGGGAATTTCTTCGGTTTCACCGATGAACCTTGGAGCGGGAGACTTGTGATACTTGGCGTATCGTCCTATACGCCGCTTCCTCGGTATCCGAGCGATAGGCGAAGTAGTCTTCGGGCGGGAAATCTTTTGTGGATTCGATACTCCATCCATCCAACTTCTATCCAGAGTAAGCATCCTCCCCTCTTCTGCGTAGGTGCTATCCTCGGCACTTTCCAAGGCGCAAATCCCGGATTGCACACCCATGAGGTTAAGGTGGCGGTAATTCGGACAGACGTCTGCAGTTGCAATTCCTTTGAGCGATAACTTCCTGTCATTGGTTCCTTCCCCAGCCTTGATGATCTCGAAGTTCTCGAAGTCATCTTGTCGTCAGACGTACTCTCTCAGTTTTACCGTACCGGTACCATGTTCAGAATAAATCAAGAGCGTTAATGACTATCTAATAAATTTCCCTATTTTTGGTGTGTCACTACCCATCCGTGGTGTTTCGTCTAAAGACGCGCCTCCGCACCTGTTTCCGCCTACTTTTCTCTAGGTAATCTGAATTTACTGGGACGTTGCAAAATGCAACGTCACAGTACATATATTTTTTTGTTTGCCAAGGGGGTCAGGTGCTGGAAATTTGACCTCCAGAACCGCCAACGTTAGAGACTCGCTGATTTTTGTGTTAATAGCATTTCTCATATCGAAATACCTCATAAAAAAAAAATTTTCAATTACTTTTTCCCGGTTTTCAAAATTTTTTTTAGAATCCGTTGGGGTATCGAAAATCCTATCTGCTAAATTTTTCGTTCTGACCCAAAGAACGTGTAAAAAAATTCACGATCTCCAAAGTTCAAAATTGTAGGAGAAGATAGAATTAGAAGTCAGTGCAATGTGAGGTATTTTAATATGAGAAATGATATTGAGACAAAAATCAGCGAGTCTTTACCGTTGGTGGTTCTGGAGGTCAAATTTTCGGTACCTTACTCCCTTAATAAGACTCGCGAACATTACTATTTTCAATTCTTTTTTTATTTGCAATACAAATATTGGACACGTGGCCTAGAACACCCGTGAATTTTCACCGATTTTTAGCTTGAAGTAGAATTGTGATTATTACCATTGGGATCTCAAGGAGAGGCGTGGCTTACGGATTCGGGTCCAATATGGCAGATATAAGTGGGCTACGGAAATCTATCGAGATCTGAAAATCTCGAATTTCCATACGTTTCGTTTTCCATAATTAGGCCTTCGTCTTTGACTTTATGCATAAATTTCCCAGGTATACAATATTCACATTACTTGCACGCATGTATCACAACATAACAGGCGATGTTTCAGCCCACTGTGACTAGTACAAAAGCCGCCAGAGGTCAGGGCGTCACATTTGAGATCCCCATTCGGGGCAGTTCGTGCGGCGTTCGCCGAATCTACCGAACCGTGGAAATTTCCGCACTGAGCTTCTGATCGCTCTCACGCTCGAACCATTGATTTTAGATACATGCTCTCGCGAGCTTTTTTATTCTAAATTTCTTGCTCTACAATAATAGTCCTATACTATTTTGCGCTATTTTGCACGGTTTCCGCAGCGTTTGCATCGATACCTTGCGCTTGAGCGCTGGTCTATTGCTAACGAAAAGTACTGCCGAGACCCTCTCGGACGGGTAGACCGCCTATGGTGGGAGAGTGCCAGGACGAAAACAAACAACCCATCGGCAGTCAACTGCACGATTTTGTCGAATAACGTTCTATCGTCGCAATATTCGGTTGCTGCTTTAAGTCTCTCAATCGCTGTTTGTATTCGTCGACAGTTCGAATGCTGAGGATCTAAGTCGTTTGCACTCAACAGTGTCGTTAGTGCCTTACGATCTAGTGTAAAGCTAGAAGTGCAATAACTTAGTGCATCAAGCTGAAGAAAAAAGAAACATTCTTCCAAAGTGTCTAGCGTTAAGAGTTCTTGGTTTATAACTTAGCGTAAGAAGTTGAAGAGACAACATATTTTTGTAGATAACTTAGTGTAAGAAGTTGAAGAGACAACCTTTTTATTAATAACTTAGTGTAAGAAGCTAACAAGACAACATTCGTGTTGAGTATTTAGCTTTAAAAGTGTTGAATAGATAACGTTCATCTAAAAAAATAAGTCTAATTTATTTTATCATACAAACCATTCGCGCGGGTATAAGTGATTGGGCGCTACATAGAATCGTGAAAATGAAACCGAAATCCCAGGATCTCTCAGCACTAGCTGCAGCAATTGCAGCGAATGTTTCGTCGTTCGAGGAAATCAAGTTCCGCACTCGTGGAAAAAATTCCACAGCAATGAAAGTAAGTAAGAGACGCTTGTTTCGGTCGTATTTTTTTTTTTTTTCAACGAAAATCCTTATCTCTAATTTCTCAACGGGATATATACATGTAACCGTTGAACACACTGACTGAGATACAAGTCAATTTTGGTTTTACTTCGTGTTTAATTGTAGATTAATGAAAAAAAAGAGCAAAAAGATATCCTATCAACGGTTGCATTTTCCATTTTGAAACACAAAAGCATGAAGGCCGTGTTTTATTTCGTCAAAGGGATTTTTGAAATTAAAAAAAAATCTGAATGGGTATAGGCGGGATAAGCATGGTGAAATAGCCTGAAGAATATATTTCTTCTAACCCTGCGAAAAATCTCATGAAGAGTAACTCGTACGGTTAATGTAATAGAATTTTTGGAATAAAATTAGGTAGTATTCATTATACAACGCTGCTAGATTTTCAAAATTGACGAAGTAGTATTTAGTTAACGTTATAAACTTCATCCTTATAAAAAATTAACTCATAACATTTTCAAGTATAAATGCAAAAATACCAAATACTCACACAAATTGATATGATGCAAAATTTTGATACGTTTCAGGGGCATTCAAATGCTAACTAACTCAAAACAGAATAACAGTCATGTGCGATTGAATATAAATTAGACAAAATATTTCATTTTTGAAAACTTCTCTCACTATGGTATGATTCGAGTAGAATTATGAAATTCTTTTGTTTTTTTACAAATTTTATGTTCCCTCATCCGATATAAATTTTTCTCAATCAATTCTTCATAGTAGAAAAAAAAAATCGAATTTTTTTCCGTTTTGTTCCGTTTCCTGAGATACTTATTAGTATTCACCAATACATACTTACTTGCATATGCTTCGATAAACTCGAAATCAACCATACATACCTATGATGCTGCAGGTAACAGCTTAAATTAGCAGCCAAGTAGCACGTGCGTTATTATAAAAATGAGTCTGTGAAGAACAAAAATCAAACTTTGTCAAGTCTTTCGCAAAATCGAAGGTTCTATTGAATTGTAGACGTAAGTCTGTACTGCATCATCAAAATTCGACAAAACTTCGTTTCAACATACACCTGCACATATGGGATATTACGTTTCATCTCGACAAATGTTGGACCCCGATATATTTTTTTGATCTCAAATTAATTGACGCATATACCAGCACCTCAACCCCCCCCCCCCCCCCCCCTTGTCATTTCATTCGATTCTCGATGAATACTGTTCGGTTACAGAGGTTTACAACATTTCCATTGATTGACCATTCGAAAAATCTGAAAACCGTCTCAATATTTCTTTGCGGAATGTATAAATTTTTTGCGCGAATCCTAAAAATGGGACTCGTGAGCTGATCCTAGGGTTTTCGTACTATTTAAATGTACGTCTATCATTGGCAAACCGTGTGGATCTCTTTTCTCCGCTTTTTTGTCGAAACAGAAGAAGGTATTCAGATTGTGCCAAATGATAGAAATTGGAAAAGTTATGAACCTTCGTAACTTCGGTAGTACTTATCGAAGATAAATAAAAATGTAAACTGGGTGTTTCTCCTGTGCTGCTATTACTTTAACGAATTAAAAAAGAAAAAATGTATCGCAGACCAACGTTGGTCGGGGTAAAATGTGATACAGGTGTGCACGCTGGGCGAATTCGAGTATGTTGAAATAAACGAAAAAATAGTTTGAGAAAAAAAATGGCTTACGTATTGTTTTTTAATGGGATCATTGCGAATCGGTTGAAAAAAAAATTTAATCCCTCGGTATGAGAAAACATGCATCTTCTGAACAAATATCATAATTTAACTCAAATCATAATATATTATAGTTGAAACAAAGTTTTGAGAATAAAAATTTGTTTCTTCAAAAGATAATATGATCCTACACCGCGTTGTTCTATCTTGAGGTAGCCGCTTTGAATGCCACTGACACATACAAAAATTTCATTAAAACCGCTTCGACCGGCCCGGGGCAAGAAACCTTTATTAGTCTTGAGTATTTTTTTATTCAGGTTCTCGAAATTGCAACCAGGTAGACATTTCATTTTTTTAATTTGAATTTTGTCGGTAAAATCGACTTGTCCTTAAAGTATCAATGAAATATTCGTCCGGTGAAATTTCGTTATGACCCCCCTATGCCCTTCCGAGGGATTGTCCAGAAGTTTTGCAGATATATCAAATAGGGACTTCTTTTATTCTCAAGACTCAGAGCTACATGACGTTCGGCAAAATAATTATGTCACTGCAGAATACGTCCGAAACCAGTTGAAACCCCTGCATAGTTCACTCATTGCTATTTTTCCTGACAGGTGGCCTCGACACTGAAAGTAAAATGTGACATGAAAAGACAGACACATGTGTATGGAAAAGCGGAACCATACGTACGTACCATACGTGTTGTTCGAGCCCATTTTTTTAGCGTAATCAAGTTCGTCTTCATACACGGTTTCCTCGCATGTACTACAAAGCATATCAACTTCATCATACCAATTGTCGACTACGTAATCAACGATTTCTTTCCTTATGTCGGCATAGAACTTCTGGTCTCCGTCAATATGATGTGAAAAACAACGGAATAAGCAATTGCCGTCACCACCGATTTTAACTATATCATACTTACACGTGAAATCTGAAATCTAATTAGATCCATGCTGTTGTGCGATCTGAGCAGGCACTTGCTCACCACTCGCACAAGGGTGTACGTCGGACCATTGATCCACGTCGATCATACTCGGGGCTTCTTCCGCTTTTCCATCTTCGAAATCAGTATATTTATAAAGTTGTATGAATTTCCTGTAACCATTTTTCGCAAGGTACAAGAAGACACAATAATTCGCGTGATGGGTGAAAGTAACAATAATGAGGTTGAAGAAAGAACTTTGAATCTGCTGTTCTCCGGTAACCAACGCGCTGGTCACTGGGAGGTTCTAGAAGAAAAAAACGTGATTAAAAAGGTATCTCCAAAAAAGAACAGTGTCACGCAAGATGAGATCGACGTTGCCGAAGTCGACGATTGCACTGGCGTTTTGACAAAATATCCGAGCTGGGAAGGCTCGGACATTATGCCAAAACGTCATAGCAGTGAAATCCTTGGCAATTATCCGGAAAGTGAATGTCGTCGAACAAGTCCGTGTTACAGGACGTCCGGCGATGAAAAATTGACAATTACAGAGCGAAGAAACGAGGGAAGGATAGAAGAAGCAACAATTGAAGAGTTACCTCCGAAAGAGAATGTGGCCATGCAAAATGATTTCGCCGTTACCGAAGTCGCAAATTGTGAAGGCGTTCTGGCAAGACCGCCGAGCTGGGAAGGCTCGGACATTATACCAGGATGCCGAAGTAGTGAAATCCTTGGCAACTTGCAGGTAAGTAAAACTCCATGCTACAGGACGTTCAGCAATTATAAATTGCAAAATAGTGATAAAGAAATGGAGGAAGGGAATACTTTTGAATAAACAACAGAGAGCGAAAACTCTCAACATAAAAAACCAACAAAATTATCCAGTATGGAAGGCCCATGTACTGATGAGGATGAAGAACCGGATACCGACTCTAGTGAAATAGAAAGCGTAATACCCAAAGAGAAGAAAATTAAGCGGAAGAGAGTGAAAATATTTACAGAAGATATTGGTACAGTTGAAATTCCATCGACGCATTTCAAAACTGCCCTTGGATATAACGACGAAGATAGAGTGCGAAAGGTTATCGAAGATGTAATGTTGTACACTCTGAAGTGTACTTGCACATTAGGTTTTTATGGTTCGGTAAGGTATAATTTATTAGATTGTGTAGCGTATGCTAAATGCAGAAAACCGAGTCACGAACAGAGATTCCAGTTTCGCATCGATAAATTAGAAGAACCCCTTGCTCGTCTCACCGTATCGAGTGACAAAAAAATCACGATCGTTCATGAAAAAAACCTGATGGCTGAGACTTTTCGAATGGCAGAAAAATGTAAGACACCGCAGCGTAGTGGCGTTCCTTACAGAAGTTCAAAAGACAGTCGACACGGAAATAAAGGACGATGGGCACATGCAGGATCTCCGTACCTTACACGTAGTGTATAAGGCGAAGTCGGAAGAGAAATGCCAAGAACGATTACAATTAAAGTCATCTGATTTATCCGATCTAATGGAATTGTGGGTTCAAGAGAATAAGAAAAAAGATCCTTTCTTGAGGCATGTGAGTCTACCATTGACGGCCATAATGTACACTGAAGAAGACCTTGATGTTATACATCACGGAAAACCAACGGTTCTGCATATAGATGCAACTGGATCAGTCGCCCGAAAACCGCAAGATTTGAAATGTAAGAAAGTATTTTATTATTGTATCCTAATGAAACATGATAAAGAATTACTTACACTCGCTCACATGATAACATCCGAACACGGTGTTGCATTCATTAGTGTATTCTTGAAACATTACAAGTATTTTGTTATCAAATATGGTCGAAAGTGGCCGATTGCAAACGTCATAACGATAGACTGGTCTTGGGCGTTTATACACGCAATTTTACAGGAGTGGAATCTTCTAACCATTAGAAGTTATCTGCATCTCATGTACGAATTTTGTGTCAATAACATACTACCGCCGAAAAATATAACGATATTGAAAACATGTTACGGGCATTTCATGAAGCGAGTGTCAGAAACGATACGTAGAGAATTCCAAGAGCATATGAATATCAAATCATTTTTATTAGAATGTATAGGGCTTATGGCAATATGCCGGAATATTAGGAAAGTGGATGAAATATTCAAACACTTTGCAACAATATTACTCACCAAAAGCGAAAGTACGTCCAATGATAGCATTATTGCTTTAAACAGCATGTTGAAAAAGAAACCAGAGATTATCTCTAAAATTTTGAATGATATCGACGATGCAGATGGAGGTACAGAAAACGATCCAGATGAAGTAGATAACTCTAAGTATTACCCAACTGATGACGCTACGATTTACAAGAGTTCCCCACTTTACAAGCGATATAACGCGATAACTTTATTTTTGCTAAATGGAATTGAGAGTGAGGAGAGTAATATTACGAATAAGTACTATGCACCACGATTTGTGGAGTACGTAGTCGACAAATATATGGCTTACGCTGTCTTATGGGTATCTCTGGACTTAGATTTAGTTGACCCTACGATATCACGCATTAGTAATGCTTATGTAGAGAGTGCTCATAAAGTATTGAAAGAAATCGTTTTTGAGCGAACTACAAGTTCTTCAATCGCTGACAGAGTAAGGCAATTACGAACAGCGCGAATCGATACAATGGCGAAAATAATATTAGACGTCCGCGTGAAGGGCAATCAAAAATCTCATCCGAAACCAAAGTACCCTGAAACCGCGTCAGATCCTCTTGTCCAAGAAAGCTGGATGCGAAGCAAGTATAATAAACGAAAAATAGGACATTTGGGAACATCAAAACTACAAGACAGATGTGGAGAGATTTTTGAAAAAAGGACTACACTTAACGAAATACGACCAAAAGAAAGCGAACTCAATAAACACAAAGAAAAAATAGTTGAAACATCGGAGATATTATTCCACGGTAATGCCATAACAAACATTACAGAGTTTGTGAACGACAATAACGTGCGCAGCGGTCTAGCAGATGAAAATATTGAAACAACCAATCGTGAAATACATAATTACTCTAGCGAAGACGAAATGCCTAATCAGATCGAATCACAGGAAATATTAGCAGTAAAGCAAAAAGTACCTGAGAAAAACCTATTAAAATTTTATAACGGCTTAGTAAAAGACATAAATTATTACATGACATCAAAATCATCAACGGTCACAGTTGGAGTATACCATTCGAATGACGTTTTATCAATAAATGAATTTCGGCTAACGACAAAAGAGTACGCAACACTGCGTGATCATATATGGATAAACGGAGTCGTCATAGATTGCTTTGTAGCTTCAAACATTCACGAATGGAGTGATTTTACTTACATATCAACAGACGACATGATATTTATTCTAGGTGATTGCAGTGCAAAAAGAATTTCGACACAGAGAAGGATCTGCAGAGTCACAGCCGCTATCAAAAATAACTTACTAATGCCGTATCTGTTTGAAGGTCACTGGCGATTACTAATTGCAAACATCGAAGCCAAAAAATTAACGTTAATGGATCCATATGAGAGTACGAGTGATTCGTATAGAGCTACAGAAGCATTCATAAATTTCGTAAGCTGTTGTAGAACCGAATCATGTTTTGGTACATTGAGGAACATCAATTGGCAGGTGAACTGCGACGTGGATCAACGACCACATCAAAAAACGAATGACGGCCACAGCTGTGGAGCATCCGTGATGTATTACATGGAGTGTTTGGGAAATAAGAGGTCATTTGATGTAGATTTCGACCCTTATAAATACCGATCTGAAGTTGCTTACCAGTTACTATTGAAATCAGAGCACATGGAAGATTCGTGCTCGAATTGCTTCCTCACAGCTGACTTAGATTCAGTAAAGTGTGAAGCGTGTGACCGCAAATGCCACCAACAATGTATATTTGAAGCGAACGTAGACACTGATGACGAAGAAGACGAAATCAGAAAAAGAACTAAAAAACGAAAACTATTAGGTATGACGCAACCGGAAAAATTCTTATGCAAATTATGCAAGAAATGCATTGAAAGTGGCACATAGATGAAACACATTGATATTCAACTTGAAATATATACACGGGCTGCTGTGCGCCTAATTCTATGGGCTGCTGTGCGCCTAATTCTATGGGCTGCTGTGCGCCTAATTCTATGGGCTGCTGTACGCCTTATTCTGAGGGCTGCTGTGCGCCTAATTCTATGGGCTGCTGTGCGCCTAATTCTATGGGCTGCTGTGCACCCAATTCTATGGGCTGCTGTGCGCCTAATTCTATGGGCTGCTGTGCGCCTTATTCTAAGGGCTGCTGTGCGCCTGATTGTAAGGGCTGCTGTGCGCCTAATTCTATGGGCTGCTGTGCGGCTAATTCTATGGGCTGCTGTGCGCCTTATTCTGAGGGCTGCTGTGTGCCTAATTCTATGGGCTGCTGTGCGCCTAATTTTATGGGCTGCTGTGCACCCAATTCTATGGGCTGCTGTGCGCCTAATTCTATGGGCTGCTGTGCGCCTGATTCTATGGGCTGCTGTGCGCCTAATTCTATGGGCTGCTGTGCGCCTAATTCTATGGGCTGCTGTGCGCCTTATCCTGAGGGCTGATGTGCGCCTTATTCTGAGGGCTGCTGGGCGCCGTATTCTGAGGGCTCTGAGTATTCTCGGAGTATTCTGAGTGATGGGAGTTATGATAAGGCTGAAGCTAGCGGCCAGAGTTGGCAGCCGAACATGCCAAACTTCCTCCGAATAGGACTATGCGACATAGATTTCCATCTATACTTCTATTAAAGTATCAGCTTGTGGTAAGAGTTGTCATTTTCTTCGATTTTAGGGCTTCAATGCCTCATTTTCACCAACGACAGAACGTTCGGCCGCTAACTTTGACCGCAAGTCAGCCTCATGGAGATATGAATGCTCGTCCTCGCATTCCATGAACAAAATTGGTAAATTTTCGAACAATTCAACCTAATACATTATACACTTCGAAAAAAAAAAAATTTTATTGCGGATTTACTATATTTAGTTTTATTTGTTTCAACGGAATCTGCCACTTTCAACTGAATGTTATTCGAATCGAATTAGTTTTCGTTCGAAAAGATAATTCATAACCAAGCACACCTTAGTTAACCCAACAAAATATTTTTTTCCATAGTCCCCACGAAATATTTATTCAATTTTCTTGCTGGAATTTATTCATTCCAATTGAATATTCAGCTCGAATTATAAACGGTTTTTCAATTGAACATAGTTCGATGTGCTTAATTATGAATTATTTCTTTGAACGAAAACTAATTTATTCGATTTGAATAGCATTTAGTTAGAAGTGGCAGATTTCCTTAAAACAAATAATAGTAAAGAGCATGGTGAATCCAATGACATTTTTTTCTGACTGTACGTCCACTTTAATGGCATGAAAATTGACAAATTTCGCCCCCGGCTGAGAGTGTAAACCAGAGCTCGTGGGGTGTTCGTGATATTTTCTAGCATTTCTACGACTGACAACGGAATATTCCAATAATAAAATCTTGGGGAATGTCGTAGGTTCAGATTATTAAAAATAATAATATATTTTAACCCCCGTTAGGGGTGTGTTCCGGAGGTCGTAGGGAGTTCGTAATTTTTCATATAATTTCTGAGGCCGAAAAAAGAATATTCCAATCATAAAATTTTGGGGAATGTCCTAGGTTCAGATTATCAAAAATAATAATAGATTTCAACCCCCGTTAGGGGTGTGTTCCGGAGGTCGTAGGGAGTTCGTGATTTTTTGTATCATTTCTAAGACCGAGAAAAAAATATTCCAATCATAAAATTTTGGGGAATGTCCTAGGTTCAGATTATCAAAAATAATAATAGATTTCAACCCCCGTTAGGGGTGTGTTCCGGAGGTCGTAGGAAGTTCGTGATTTTTCATATCATTTCTAAGACCGAGAAAAGAATATTCCAATAATAAAATTTTGGGAAATGTCCTAGGTTCAGATTATCATAAATAATAATACTTTTCAACCCCCGTTAGGGGTGTGTTCCGGAGGTCGTAGGGAGTTCGTGATTTTTCATATAATTTCTAAGACCGAGAAAAGAATATTTCAATCATAAAATTTTGGGGAATGTGCTAGGTTTGGATGATACAAGAATTTTGAGACTTCACCCCTCTCTAAGGGTGTCGTGATACGGGGGAAAATGAATTTTTTCGAGCTATTTATGGTTTTCCATACATTTTGAATCGAGTAGAATCATTTTCAATTATCGTATATTTTTTTAAATTTTTGTCGAATTTCGTTGCGTTCCAACGATGCAAACTTCAATGACATCGAGGATGATAAACATTGTAACTTTGGAGCGATGGGAACGCATGGATTCGATGGGAGGCGAGGCAGGATTCGATGCGAGGAAGGCAAGGCGAGGCAGGATTCGATGCGAGGAAGGCAAGGCGAGGCAGGATTCGATGCGAAGCAGGATTCGATGCAAGGCAGGCTTTGATGAAAAGTCTTTTCCGCCTCGAAGCCTGCGTCGCCTCAAAGTCTACGTCGCACCTAAAGTCTTTCTTGCCTTGAAGCCTGTGTCGCCTCGAAGCCTGCGTCGCACCCAAAAGTCTTCCTCGCCTCGAAGCCTACGTCGCCTCAAAGTCTACGTCGCACCTAAAGTATTTCTCGCCTCCAAGTCTGCGTCGCCTCCAAGCCTGCCTCGCCTCCAAGCCTACGTCGCCTGGAAGCCTGCGTCGTCTCTAAGTCTACGTAGCACCTAAAAGTCTTCCTCGCCTCGGAGCTTGCGTCGCCTCAAAGCCTGCGACGCACCCAAAAGTCTTTCTCTTTCGAGGCGAGAAAGACTTTTAGGTGTAACGTAGACTTGGAGACGATGCATGCTTCGAGGCGACGTAGGCTTCGAGGCGAGAAAGACTTTTAGGTGCGACGTAGACTCTGAGGCGACGTAGGCCTGGAGGCGACGCAGGCTTTGAGGCGGGAAAGACTTTTCATCAAAGCCTGCCTTGCATTGAATCCTGCTTCGCATCGAATCCTGCCTCGCCTTGCCTTCCTCGCATCGAATCCTGCCTCGCCTCCCATCGAATCCATGCGTTCCCATCGCTCCAAAGTTACAATGTTTATCATCCTCGACAGGCTGCGGTGGATGCATCTGCGTTAGCTGTTTCCCTGCAAACGGAGTAAAAAATCCACAAAGAATCTCGTTTTTCAGGCATGGTGTCACTTGCAGAACCTAATTAAATTGTATTAATAAAATAATCTTACCGTCATATTTCAGGTTCCAATTTCTGTCTTCATCCCTTCCGACTTTCTTCCTGATTTTTTTTTTTTTTTAACTTTCAGAATCACACATTTTCCGTGAACGTTCTACCCAAACTCGTTCGTTTCGTTGGGAATAAACTTTCGCTCGTTTTTGTTCTTCGAGAGGGAACAAGTAATCTTAAGCTATTGAGATTACTTGTGTGACATTTTTTCGATTAAATCAGTTGGAATCTTTCACTTTAAATTAATTATTATCGTATCCAATAATCTGTTAAACTCCAAGAAAGTTTTCGACATTTGTCAACTCCAATTTATTTTTACAATAATCACCCCTACTCAAGTATGTATTCATTCATTAATTTATTATGAATTACAATTATGTAAAAACTGATTTACACGTCAATCCAACCAGTTATTTCCCCCGCGGTATTCTTAGGTTAGGTGCGACGATCATGGGTTGTGTTATGTTTAGTGGGATTGTGTTTGCTTCGCGCTTGGCCGACTGGCGCTGTAGGTCTATTTTGTGTTGGCAACATAACTGACTTGTCCAATATTCCAGCCGTCTCAGAATCCAAGACCCCAAGTGTACCATTATCATAACCCGGGTAACAAGTCTATGTGGCCAGCCGACAAGCCACACTAATGCCGTTTAGCATTATCGTGTAAGCAATGTAGTCCAGTCAAATTTGACGTAAAATCGACCGACTCCTATTCTCGAATAAGTGTTTAATGGGATTTTTTTTGAGGTTGATCAGACCCCCACGAACATATCCTGAAGTTTAATCCTATTTCTAGGTCCGGACTTTTGCATTTGAAAAACCGGAATTTTTAGATAAACTTTTTTTCTATGGGTTTCCCGGAAAAATAGTTCAGACAAAAGTTGTTTGTCTCGTCGTTCTGCAAATTTTAAGCTGTCGCACATCCTCGGATCTTCATTAGTTAACTTGCAGTATGCAAAAAACGAGTCAAAAAATTTGGTCGGTTTGTTTCGAATAATTTTTTCACTGATCAACATTTGACTTCGAAATTCATAGTACGTGTACTTTCAACTTTCGCCCAGAGAGTAATGCAAGTTTTAGCAGTCTAATGCCCGAATTCATCAAGCTCCGTTAAACGTTTAACCGCCGTAATATTTAACGACCCGTTAAAGTGTTTTGTTTCTATCGAAATTGTTAACCAGCGTAATAGTTTTAACGGCTCGTTACAAATTACCACCGCAGTTGCTGAGCAACCGCATGTCTTGTTAAAGAAATGCGTAAGTTAAGTTGTGTGTGTCTGTAGGATTCACGTGCATTCAACGACAACGAACTGCGATTGGAAGTATCTATCGTTTTATGTGGGTCTCCCGTACTAAGTCGCTCAGCAACCGCGGCGGTCATTTTTAACAAGCCGTTGAAACTATTACGCTGGTTAAAAATTTCGATGGCAACAAAACACTTCAACGGGGCGTTAAATATTACGGCGGTTAAACATTTAACGGAGCTTGATGAATTCCGGCATAAGTCATATAGTTCAGCAACAATACGCGACGGTGCAAAATCCGCAGATTGACTCTCCAACCTGGACGGCTTGGGTCACGACTGGCAAAAAAATTATGGCTATTCTTCTCCACGCTCAGATCGAAAATAGAAAAAAAAAGTTTTTTTTCCAATAGTATCGATTTTTCAGGCGAAATAAAATTTTTGCTCACAAACAAACGAGCTTATCTTCGCAATCTGAACAATTGGAAACAATGTTGAGCTAGATTCTGATTCGTCTTTTTTTGCCGGAAATTTAAAAAATAATTGCGAATTGCTCAATTAGAACCGGAGAGATCCATATTTCACTTTATTTCCAGTAACTACAGTCCGACCTCCCAATGAGAAGGCAAAAGCCCCCAAGGGGAAGAGTTTTTCCGAGAATCCGAGTACGCCCACCAGGCGCGTGCTCCGCTCGTGCTGACTCTTTGTGTCTCTCTTTGCCTCTCTCTGTCTCTTTCTCTCTTTTCGGAGACCGAGTCGGAGTGGCGGAAGTGCCCGAGCGAGAAACTGGGGAAGCGTTCTTATTGAGAGGTCACACTGTATTATTGTAATTGATATTGAGAAAAAAAAACATCTTGTTATTCTGGAGACTTTGAGAAATCACTGTGAATTTTTTCATAACGATATGAGCATTGGTCGTCCCGAAATAAATTAGCGGGTCCCGGATCGCTCGACGTGTGGTGCGCGGACTCCCGAGCGGCGTGGAGGGGGAAGCGAGGCGGCTCTCCGGCCGCGCGGTCCGCTGCTTACTTGCATAATGCAATACTTCCTTAAAAATCATCGTCGAACAAAATTTTTGTTTTAAACTATGCTGTTTTTTGCTCAAAAAACCGAAAATATAAGTCAAACTTCGATTGGACAACTCCTTCAGGCATTCATTGCTCGATCCGGCGTCCCATTCGCACGAATCGCTGCAAATAGCTCGAATATTCGGTAAAAGGGTAATAAAAACTGACAAGCATAATGTTTTCATTTTTTTCGTAATATTTACTATCAGGAATTCTAATATTCGACAAGAAGTACCCAAGAACACAATTAAATTTATATATATTATATATATTATATATTATTATATGTCTTATAAATTATACATATTATTCATTATATATTATTTATATAATATAATAATATATTTGTTTGAACTTTTGTCTGAACTATTTTTCCGAAAAACGCATAGAAAAAAAAGTTTATCTGAAAATGCCGGTTTTTCGAATTTTCGCGATTTTTAATGCAAAAGTCCGGACTTAGAAATAAAAGTAAACTTCAGGATATGTTCGTGGGAGTCCAATCAACCTAAAAAAAAAATCCCATCAAACACTTATTCCAGAATCGGACTCAACTCGAATTTGACTCGACTAATGCCATATAGCTCGCCTCCGGCTCGGGCCGTAAACCTCCCGTTTCGCCAAAACAGCCCATCCGTAGTCGTAACGAAATGTACTAATATGCCACACGGGAGGAGCGGATCACGCACTTTCCTCCCTAGTAGCATAATGTACAATTTCACCTAGCGGTGAATTCTCTTCGTCGTAGCATTCCTGACAACTTGCAGGTCAAGCAAGTTTCATTATCCTCTGAGGCTTGCTGTTCTCGACATGTAATACGAAAATCAACTTTTAGTAGAATGAGCAATTTACACTACAATTTGAATCAGCTTCGTTTATGAACCCTAATAAAAAAACATTGTAAGATCAACTAGGAATAATCTGCGAAATTTCTTTCGAAGTGAGGAATGTCTACAAGTTCTGTTAAGTCTACAAGATATTTTTTTCGTATCGTGCTTGTTAGTTTAGGAGATATCGGCCTGAGGCGATATAATGAAAAGAACCCGCAATCACGTGATGGATTGATACGCAAAGTGAACCAAAAAGAAATTTGAGAATGAATCACTTTTATCACTCCGAGATCTCAATCAATGCTGCAACGATTGGAAGCCACATCCCAGATCATCCACGCATGAGAGTTGGTGGAACGTATACTAGTAGAATCTCATAGCAATGCAGCTCATACTAACGCCTGTATCCGTTATTATCGGTCGATCCGTTTCCTTCCTGGGTGACTCTGTATTGCACATAGCGAAAGAATACATTGCATCGTGCTTGGATATCAACTCCAAGATAGATTCATCAGTTGTGAATAGGATTGTCTACAATTCAAAATCAAGTGATTTTATTATGACAGTTGATTAAACTTAATGTGGCGAAACCGTATTACAAATGGTCATAAATGTCATGCAGTAATAAAAAAAAAGTGTCGACGAAAATTGTCGTTATGATAATATTAATCTGTGCAATAATTTTTTACGAATCAAATTTTGCACATTTCCTGCAACACATTTTGCCGTAGAAAAAAGCGTTGCAACAGTATTCAAGTGAATATCTTGTAAAAAAAAAGATTTCATCATTCGAGAGCGGGACAAAAATGCAATCTGATTGCTCTGATCACTGCAGTGTATCTTCAGCCAATTCAGAAATACAACAATTTTGATTCTGAGGCTGTAGTGGCACGGCAGTGCTATATTAGCCGGCAGCAGTGTGCGCAACTGTATCGTGGTGAGGAAGCGCAATTTGTTTGCGTGAAACTATAGTGTGACGGAGTCCCCTCTTGAGCGGCCATATACGCCGTGGCAATATATCTGGGTAGTTCTACAAAACTCAGGTAACTTTACTGATGAATTTGAATAACAGATTTTTTATCTCAAATCAAATTCTTTTATATCGGTTTTGATGGCCCATGGGTTGATTAAACTGATTGTAAAAGAAACAGTCACTTTATTAAGTATTTTCGGAGAAATTAAGGTTTTTATCAAATTTGGCTCCAAACGACTGACGAAATACCACAATTTTATAAAGAAACTGGCGACTCTTTTACGTATCGCACTGTTTCATCATTAATTTGTAGTACTTGACTGACATGGCACATAGATCTGAGTTCAATTATTATTTCAGTAAGTTAATTTTCATTTTCATCAAACGAAGCTTTGCAGCTCTTCACTTATTTCGCGAAATCGATACTCTTGTTAATTTGTTATTTTTTCTAGGTGGCATCTTGTTCTAAATCGATAAATATACCTATTGATCTCGAACAACAAAATTGTTTGCAATGATGAAACATTCGCTTGCCATTAGTTTCTCAGTGTTTCACGACCAAGGGACTGACGACAAGCGACTGATGAATTTCGTATAAAACAGAGAATATCTTTTCATTCAAACGTGACTCCGTTTATCTATTTTTCACACAATTTATGTCAGCGAAAAGACATGGAAATAAAAGGTTATCACGAACAACTACCAATAAATTACAACAAAACTACTCGACAAGGGACTGAGATATTGACTGGCAGAACATGTGTTTTGAACACAAACACACCGTATGCAAGGAATTCAAATCGGCTGACGCGCAAAAATCGACGCATACCGCTAACTTTGAGTGGCTGGATAATGTTGAACAGATGCTTAGGTTTTGAACCTTGTAAGATACTGTGCTTTTTTCAATTTTACATGCGACAAGGGACTGATGCCCGATATTGAGTACGCTACTTTAACTAGAAAAATATGGTTATTCGTTCAATTGAATTTAAATTTGTGGGATTCTCCATACTTCGTAGAGTATGTTGTGCAAAAAACGAATATCATAATTCTAGCGATGTATAGTTTTGTAACGGTGGAGCCGCTCAAGACTTTTTCTACCGGATGCGTTATCGCATGTAGCCATAATAACGCATGGGTCAGCATTTTCTGTAATGTACGCTTGAGAGCTCGGAACCGTCAGTTCACTGTAGGCTACAGACGGTCAAGCAAGGGCCGGTGTAAGCTACGTTTCAAGGTATTTCGCAAGAAGTACAATAAAGGAATAATTCGTTATATCATAAATCTTCGATTCATCTGAGTAAACTTCATTGGACCGATCCCACATCCTAATCTCAAACTCACAACCCCTACGGCACGACAAATTGGTGGCAGCGAAAAGGGATTTTATCGCCAAGAAGAAGAAAGGATAAATAAAGTGAATATAACAACGGGAACCCTGTCATGGAGCAGAAATTGTAAGTACAAATTTCTTTTGTATTACAAACGCTCAGGACAGTTAGTATTTTATTCTAAGTGCTTTCTGCACACAAGTTTTACGTCATTGAACTCCGTAAAACGATTCCTAGAAGAAAAATGTCAGACGACCAATTGGTCCCGCTTACAGAAGCGCTCACAAGACTGACAACAACTATAAACGATATGAATAAAGAAATTAACACACTTGAAAGTGAAGTGAATGAAATGAGAGAACAATCCGCGGACAATATATCCGAGGATACAAGAAATGAAACAACTAATACATCGCGGAGATCAAATCAACGCGTAATACCTCCGGTAGACTATAAGTTAATAGACACAATGGTCAAGTTAGTGACAGAATTTGACGGATCGAATATCTCGATTGAGAGTTTCAATTAAGAGATAAAATACGGAATCGAAACCTTAAGGGGATGCAAGCGCAGTTAGCTGTTTTTAGCCGATCTTCGGCGAGCTATTTCTCGGAAACAAGAGTCAATAAATTAGTGGAACAAATTTCAAAATAATCCTTGAACCTTAAACTAAAAATTCATCGAGGCGTTTTTGGATGAATGGTCTCCTTACACAACTGCATACCTTCTAAGGTTAGGTTGCGTGCTAATCATGCGATTTTCAACGGTCTATTCCTCGAGAACGGGATATCAAATGATACTAAAATTTCAGTGGCAGCTACATCGAGGGAGTAGGAAAAAATTCATTGAAGGGATTTTTTTATTTTTTCCTAGTTTTCGAGAAAAAAAATTCGTAAAACCTAAACTTTACAATTTTTTGCTGGTTAGGTCACGAGTCTGAAAAAATTCAAGGTTCAAGGTGACAAGTTGACAAAAATTCTCTGAAAATTTCAAAGGTTTTTATCTATTGGTTCTCCTGAGAAAAAATCGTGAAAATGGTATTTTACGCGCCTTTACGTTCAAACACATACAATTTTACCCCGCTCCTCTCATTTCGCCATCCCCACCGCCAATAGCTTGGCTCACCAGTCGTTCTCCTCACGCGCTGTTTCACGAACAATAAAACAATAGGACGTAAATACATACAATGTAACTGCCCAACGCGATCCGCATTTCGAGCCCTGTATGCGAATGTGGAACTACAACGAGTATAACCAGCAGATTATTTGATGAAAACTGATTGCTCTGGAAATCTGGAAAAATGTCATCGTATTCTCGAGCGCGTAGCAAAAATATTCATCGAAGGATTTTTCGAAATACTGAATAATTTTCGAGTTTCGGTGCAGATTGCACCCGCCGGCGAGCATTTAGTACGTATAAGCGAGGTCGCGTCCAAACCTCGAAGGCCTATTTTATGAAAACCGGTTAGGTACTCTAAAAATCTGGAAAATTTCATAGTATTCTTGAGCGCATAGCAAAAATATTTATCGAAGAAATTTTCAAAATTCACAACAGTTTTCAAGATACGGCAGATGGCACCCGCCAGCGCGCGTCTACGTATAAGCGAGGTCGAGTCCAAACCTCGAAGGCCTATTTTATGAAAACCGGTCACTCTAAAAATCTGGAAAAATTTCATCGTATTCTTGAGCGCATAACAAAAATATTTATCGAAGGATTTTTCGAAATTCCCAACAGTCTTCGAGATTCGGCAGATTGCACCCGCCAGCGCGCGTCTACGTATAAACGAGGTCGAGTCCAAACCTGGAAGGCCTATTTTATGAAAATCGATAACTCTAAAAATCTGGAAAAATTTCATCGTATTCTTGAACGTGTAGCAAAAATATTCATCGAAGGATTTTTCGAAATTCTGAATAATTTTCGAGTTTCGGCAGATTGCACCCGCCGGCACGCATTTAGTACGTATAAGCGAGGTCGCATCCGAACCTCGAAGGCCTATTTTATGAAAACCGGTCACTCTAAAAATCTGGAAAAATGTCATCGTATCCTTGAGCGCATAACAAAAATATTCATCGAAGGATTTTTCGAAATTCCCAACAGTCTTCGAGATTCGGCAGATTGCACCCGCCAGCGCGCGTCTACGTATAAACGAGGTCGAGTCCAAATCCCGTGAAACCTTTTACCTCTTACACGAAATAACTTGGCCGAAAAAGACCTTAGAAAATTGAGATAACAAGCATTGGAAAGCCTGAAGAATTCTACGTCGAATGCGCCTATTTTAATAAAACTCCTTCAACCGATAACGAAGTTATGGCGCGGTAAGTTCAAAAAATGGTAGCATTATCGCAATCTGTTTCGTTGCACGGTCGTATGAGTGTAGCCAGAGCGTGTAGCGATTGTTCGCTGCGGTTGTGTGAGAGTAGCAAGCTCCGCCCAGCAGACTAGTGGTGGGGACGGTCTTCTCTGGTAAAGCTAGCTCTCTGACCAGCGCCGAAAAATAAAATCAGATGCCTACTACAATGTAAGGACCCATCGCTTGCATCCCCTTAACGACAGAACTAGAGCGCGAGTTTTTTATAAAACAAGTGAAAACTATGAAACTAAAGGGACGCGTTAGAAGAATGATCGATTCAGAAGAAGTTCGCGATGAAGAAGAACTCTTTGAAGCTCTGAGACTTCATTTCGGAGACAAATTAGACTATCAAAGTGCTTTGACGGAAAGAGCGCAGTGCAAACAAGGATCGCGTAGCGTAACCGAATACGCTCATCAGTTTACAAAATACCAAGACATTATCGTGCGAAGTATAACCGACAGATTTAATAACCGCCCAAAAATAAAGAAATAAATAATCAGAGACGACGCGGAAACTAGTGTCGACCAATTCGTTCGCGGGCTAAATCGTGAATTAAAATTACTAGTAAAAACCGAAAAACCGGATACGTTAAACATGGCTATTAAAGTAGCTCTCAAGGAAGAGAGAGAAGAAAATAAAAAGCGGAAACAATACGATAACAGTAAACGACTAGAGGAACGGAAAACTAATAAACAATTCGTTAAACGGGAAAGTCATGTTTCGGAACGTCACAATAGTCAAAAACCAGAACCAATTTGCTTCCTATGCAAAGAAAAAGGACATTATTCAAGTAATTGCCCGAAGAAACAGGATTTTCACACATCCGACAAACACCCGAACAGACACAAACCACCTCAAGTAAAGTTTATCGAATCGGACGAGACTCAGCATCAGTCGGACTCAGAATCGGAAACCGAAGAGGAGAATTCTTGGTTGATACCGGAGCAAACGTCAACCTCATCAAACAGCGATTGGCAGGAGAATTCCGATACAGAAACAAATTGAATATCCTCGAAGGGATATCCGGCGCAGTTCATTGTGATCGTGAATGTTTAATACCCGTCGGAGATCGGTTTCACGTGTTCGTAGTAGTTAAGGACGATTTTGCATTGAAAGAAGACGGTATAATCGGAATACCATTTTTGAAAAAGGAAAAAGCCGTAATAGACGTTAGCAAAAAGAAAATAATTTTCAAACTCGAAAACAAGATAGCAAAGGTGTTTAACGTTAATTCAATCGACCAACCGTATTCTAAAGAAAGAAGTGATTTACTGCTGGAAAATACGAGATTACATCATGTATCAGATAGACGAGAACAAGATGAGCTCTGGAAGTTGATAGATGAATACCAAGACATCTTCCATTTACCTGGAGATCCGCTACCAGAGACTAATTTAACAACCCACAGAATAGACACCACCGATGACATACCGGTTAATGTAAAACAGTATAGATTTCCACCTATTTACCAATTAGAAATCGAAACGCAGGTTGAAGAAATGTTAGACCAAGAAATTATCCAAGAATCTAGTTCGCCCTATAACGCACCCCTATGGGTTGTACCAAAAAAATTAGACGCAAGTGGCAAAAAGAAATGGCGTATCGTGATAGACTATCGCGAATTGAATAAGAAGAGCAAACAAGATTCTTACCCTTTGCCTAACATTGAGGAAATTCTAGATCAGCTGGGAAAGAGTAGATATTTCAGCGCCTTTGATATGGCCAAGGGATTCCATCAGATTCCTTTGGAAAAAGACCATCGACAAAAAACAGCTTTTTCGACCCCTCGAGGTCACTATGAATATAAAAGAATGCCCTTCGGATTAAAAAATGCTCCAGCTACGTTCCAACGTATGATAGATAACGCATATAGAAATCTGAACGGGAACACGTGTTTCACGTACATAGATGACGTAGTAGTTTACTCTGTCACGTTCAAAGAACATCTTTCAAAATTACGAGCATTTTTCGATCAAACAAGAAAAGTAGGATTGAAATTACAACCTGACAAGTGCGAATACATTAAGGATAGTTTAAAGTATCTAGGACATGTTATAACGGAAGAAGGCGTTAGGCCCAATCCCGAGACAATAAATGCAGTAAAGAACTTCCCAACACCTAAAAACGCTAAAAATATCAAGCAGTTTATAGGGTTAGCAGGATATTATCGAAAGTTTATCAAAGACTTCAGTAAAAAGGCAAAACCGTTAAACCAACTGTTAACCAAGGACGTCCCTTTTGAATTCGGAATGGAACAACAGAGGTCATTTCAAATCCTGAAAGAGGAACTTTGCAAAGAACCGATACTAGCTTACCCTAACTTCAGGAAAGAATTTACATTAACGACAGATGCTTCAGACATAGCTATAGGCGCGGTACTTTCGCAGAAAGATAAAAAGGGGAACGATCTACCCATTTCATACGCCAGTAGAACCTTAAACAAAGTTGAACAAAACTACAGCACGACTGAAAAGGAAGCATTGACAATAGTATGGAGCGTTAAACATTATAGACCATATTTGTACGGACGCAAATTCAACATAGAGACAGACCACAAGCCTTTAAAGTTTATTACAAAAACTAAAGACCCGACGTCACGGATAATGAGATGGAGAATCAAGTTAGAAGAGTACGAATACACCATCAAATATAAAGCAGGTATAAAAAACCAGAACGCGGACGCGCTGTCTAGGAATCCTGTGAAGACAATCAAATTACACGACGAACAGAGCATTTATCAAAAGGTTTTATCAAACCGGTCTTTTGAAGCAATTAAATTAACTTTGAGCAAAACTAAGAATATATTTTTTTCTGACGAACCTCTACCAGAAAACAAGTCGCACGTAACATCTCGTTATACCCAGAATCAGGATAAAATAAAAATAATCGAGCACAAGGACAAAATATTAGAAATACAGTTACTAAGACATAAGATTTTGAAACTTCCACTGCCTATTGAAGAACTTACCTATTACCTGATCGCTTCTGAAGAAAACGAAATTCACTTGGATGCTAAACTCATAGCCTACCATTTCGAAATATCAATATCAAAATTAATAGAAGAGCTTCAAGAAATCCGAACTAAGAAAGTAAAGATTTATCTGCATAATATAAATCGGAAGTTGATAACCACTCCTAGTGAAAAAAGACAGATAATTGAAGAAAATCATAACGGTACGATTGGCGGCCATCAAGGTATTAAGAAGACTTTCTATAGAATCAGCGAGAATTACTATTGGAGACGCATGTTACAGGACATAACTCAATTCATTAGTGAATGCGCTATATGCCAACAGAGTAAGAAAAGCAAAACAACGAAAGCTCCATTAGTTATCACCGACACTCCCGACAGATTCAATAAAAAGATCAGTATGGACATAGTAGGACCCTTACCCATGACTTCCAAACACCATACGCACATACTCACCATCCAGGATAACTTGACCAAATACATGACGGCAGTACCATTGAAAGATACAGACTCAAAAACGATTATTGACAAATTGTTCAAACATTATATTTCAGTTTTCGGTGTCCCAGAAATCATCCTCACGGATAACGGAAGTAACTTCACAAGTAAATTCAATAAAGCCGCAGAGAAATTATTAGGAATCAAACGAAGCGTAACAACAATATACCATCCCGAAAGTAACGGTAGTATTGAAAGGAGTCATGCAGTACTAAAATCATATTTGAAAAGTAACCTCAAAAGGAACAAGGATTGGGATGAAATATTACATCTCTATTGCCTTACGTACAATACGAACAAGCACGAATCAACAGATTTCACCCCTTATAGATTAGTTTTTGGACAAAACGCAAAAATCATCAATGACCCGCCAGAACACTACACTTACGACGATTACGCAACAGAAATAAGAAACCGAATTAACATTCTAAATAAAGAAACAAAGGAAAATCTCATGATAGCAAAAAATAAAGTAAAGAAAAAATTCGATAGAGTATCAAAACCAAAAGAATTCAAAATCGCCGACCTTGTGTGGTTTAAGAAAGAGAAAACGGTCGGTTTAGATAAACCCTACGAAGGGCCCTATCAAATAATTAATAAACTATCAGACGTTAATTATACAATACTTAGGAATAACAAAGAAATCTTAGTACATGTCAATCGCTTGAAGTACGCTAATGTAAACCTCATTGCAGAATAGTTCTGTTGCTCCTTTTACCATTCGGACTGACGCAACTAACTCAGGAGGAGATCAGAAACAAACCGGGTTTCCTGCTGGAGGAGGTGTCTACGGCTTTCATATACCATAACGAGTGGACGTTCGTAAATGTGCTTCACCTCGCGGAGCTGGAGGAAGAAATCAAAACGATCGAAAAACTCTACGACAATTTGAGAAACCAACTCACGGTAAATGTCGGAAGATGGACGGGATCAGACGGGATCGTTTATAGTACGCGAGTATTCTCATTTATCTATGGACACGTTGCGAAAAGAAGATCCCTCCTTCGAGACTCGAGAAAACTGCTTAACGATATATATCAGCTGATAGGGTTGCCAAAGACTAGACAAAAAACGGGTTTATTCGACTTTGTAGGACAGATCAGTAAAACACTTTTTGGAACTCTGTCATCCGAGGACTCGGAATATTACAACGCCGAAATTGATAAATTATATCGAACCAACAAAGAGTACAGTAACTTAATCGCTAACCAGACAACTATCATTAAAAGCCTAGTATTTGATAACGCAGGATTGAGAAGTGTAACGGCACAAATAAGCGAGAGGCAGACTAGAGACTTCCAAATAATTGCCAAGGAAGTGATGGCATTAAAAGCAGCAGACTACGCCATATTAGACCTTTTAGATCTGTATAGAGCAGAAGAAACTTTAGATGATATTTTGAGAGAATTGTTAAGAGCAATCGGAACAGCCTATCAAGGACACGTGTCTCACATGTTCCTCAATGACGATGTTATAACACAAATATGTGCGTCTATGCCGAAATTCGAGACTTTTGGACTATCTGACTTAGCAACACTTTTGCAAGTCTCACAAATCAACATATATACTGTAACACGCTCTCCCGAGTCCTTGGCGACTCGGGTCGGCAATGCCAGCAAAACTTGCACGCTTCTTCCAACGTCACACGGGTAGGGTGGTCTGAAAAGGGGGAAGTTGGGCGCCAGGTCCGTTACGCGAACCACTCGTCGCGTTGCCGCGAAGGAAAGTCGGGAAAACGGGATATCGGGAAGGGTTGAGGGAATGCCGGGGCTCAGGATATGGTAGAGGGGATCGTGGGGGCGTAGATTGAAGACACACGGGCGTTGGTAATGATAAATAGTGTATTTCCCCAATAATTACAGCACACAATAAAATCCGGCGATATGAAAGGGGCTAGAGGGAGGGGTCGCGGGGCGAGTACGTCACTCTCCGGCTGAGTGATCGGCCGGGTAGCGCGATCAGCTGGTGCGGCTCGGTCTCGGGAGAGAGCGAGCGAGGACACGCAGGAATGAGATAGCCCGTTAGAAGTGGGCGAACGGCAAGTCTCGCGCATAGACGTATATATTAAGATAGACCCAGCGTCCTGCGAGTGGCAGTGTCGTCGTCTTCTAAAGGACAGAACGATACGCACGACAGTTCTTTCTCTGTCACTCCATCGGTCTGGTGGGGGGAAGCGTCGAGGAGAAGTTTTGAGGGGCGCGCACTGGTTCGAGTGGTATGGCTGTCATGTGGCGTGGCGGTTTGATTATTGTTCCAGTTTTTATTTTATTATACACCCACACTTAATCAGAAACAACAATGCCGTCATGCTGCATATGCAAATCGCATTCTGGCTCTCACACTGATATTACTTTGCATACGTATGTTTTACTTTGAATTCCACTAAAGTTGGTTTATACCTAACCTACAATACATTTTATGTATAATATTTTATAACATAAACACTATTCGTTTTCAAGTATTCCGCGGTCAGAAGAATTGAGAGCAAAGTGGCTGGCTGTAATCGGAAGAAATGTCTCCAAGTACAATGTCGTATGCAGTGATCATTTCAAACGCGATTCATTTGAATATAAAATCAATAAGCTAGGCGAAGTGCGCAGATATTTAATAAAAGGAGCAGTTCCTACATTTGAAAAACATCAGCATGTGGAAGATGCAGGGTAAGTTCATTGTAACATATTTTTCTGATGAAACTCTACCATAACATTTATTTTTTCTTTATTTTTAGAGAATCGAGTTCAGCTAACAACCTTTCGCCAACATGCAACAAGTCAGACTCTTCTTGTGACATTGAAGAAAACTCTTGTGAACTAGAGAATAGTTCCGACATTGAGAATTCACCAGTGATTGATATGAACACTAGAGAGGACAATACAACGGCAACAAGGTAAGTTATGACGTGTATTAGAAAAAAATGCGGATGAAACTTTTACCGAAGATCATTATATTTTGTTGTTTTGTGAAATTTTCATTTTTTCACAGAAAAAGAAATCGATCCACGAACGAAGATACCCCATGCAAAAAAGTACGAACCGTCAAATTTATTGGAGATCTCCGCCCTGAAGATTTTACTTCGCCTGATTGTTATCAAGTAGTTCAAAAATATTCCCAAAAGCACCACACCCAAGTGAATAGTCTACAGAAGAAAGTTTGTCGGCTAACAAAGAAAGTCCGGGATCTCAAAGATTTGTTGTCACAGCTACATAAAAAGGGTCTTCTTTCGAGTAATGCTGTAGATGATCTGAAGGCAAGTGAATGATAATGTCACGTCAATTGTGCCGTAATACCGCGAAATGTTGAAACTGGAAAATGTCAACTTAGAGGTTTCATGAACGTTTTGTGCTATTAATGTTCATCGATACAATAATCGAATGAATGAATATAGAATTTCAGAAACATGAGTCTTCAAATTGTTAATAATTCATCCAAAAAGATTACCGAAGTAATATTTACGTCCAATCATGTCCATGTAAATAATTTAATTGTACATTATCAAGTTATTATGAAGAACTGATTGAATGACGTAAAATTGTGTCCTTCAATTTATATATTATTGTTACTTAGTTTTCATTAAATTTGAATGTAATATACATTCCACAAATGTGTCTTTTCGCCTTTTGGAACATTTAGATTTACCTGCTATAAGGAAGAGGCCATCGTTGTCGTTTTTATTTATTCGTCGAATTTGTAGATCTTTAGATTTCACTTGACCCGTATTGATCGATAGTCTTTTACGTGGTATGTATGTACATACATACGACACCAAGTGACAACTTCGCATAAATGTTTGCTCATCATACTTCAGATTGTACCCTTGTAAACTTATGAGTAAAATAAAACAGTTTTTTTTTTTTTCATTTAATAGCGTACCATAAGTCCTGCATTGACCGAAATCATCCAACGAGTCCTGTCAACAAAACGAAATAATTATCCAGATGAACTAAAAGAGTTTGCGGCGAGTTTGATGTTTTATTCGGTAGCTGCCTATGAGTATACAAGACAAGTGATTAGTGGCTTACCACATCCAGAAACTGTACGTCAATGGTACAGAAAGTTCGACTTCAGCCCGGGTATAAGTGTAGATATTTTAAAAAGTTTACAACAAAAAGTCAAGAAACATAAGGAGGAAGGTAAGCAATTGCAGTTTGGTATGCAAGCAGATGAAATGCATATTAAAAAATGTATTGAATCAGACGGTAAAACTTCGTACGGATTTGTCGATCTTGGAACTGGAGTGTCAAATGATGCAAATGAAGCCTCTTCAGCGCTGGTCTTACATGCTTGTCGCATTGAATGGTCACTTCAAAACTCCTGTGGCTTATTATTTCATAAATGGTCTTGCTGCGGAGGAAAGGGCTAACATTACCAAACAAATTCTATGTACTTTGCATGATTTTGACATTGATTCCATACGTACCTTTACATTCGATGGCACCAGTGTTAATCCTTCAACAGCCGAACGTCTTGGAGCTAACTTTCATGATATCGATGAAGAAATATTTTTTGCACATCCAATTACTAATCAACCCATTTATATTGTGCTTGATCCGTGTCATATGATGAAACTCGCAAGAACCACCGTAGCAGAATTTACTTTACTTGATGACAACGATAATGAGATCAAATGGGAATATCTTGATAGATTAGTAACTCTTCAAGAAACAGAAGGCTTACATTGCGGTACAAAGATACGAAGACGACAAATAGACTTCATCAGAGAAAAGATGAAAATAAATCTAGCTGTGCAAGCTCTCAGCCGAAGCACGTCTGATGTTTTAACATTCTTGGAAAGTGATCTGCAATTACCAGACTTTCAGGGTGCCAGTGGAATGTCAAAATTTTGTAGGAATTTAAATGACATATTTGATTTTCTTAATGTTAGAACTAATTTTCAACATAAAAATGAATCACAGCATTCTATTCGTCCAGATAATATTCAAGAATGGGAAAAAAAGGTAGATCAATGGATTGCATACATCAAAGGATTGAAATTGAAGCCAAAGGATAAGACTGATCAATATAAAAATGCTTTGCCAGTACAAGCTAGAAACATTCCACAAACATCAACCGTTCTAAACAACCCCAAGTTCACTGGTGAAGATATGAGTAATATTCCACGTAGCAACAGAAAACAAAGCAAGAAAAGAAAAGAGAACATACCCATATTAAAAAGTAATAGGAGAACAGGATTCCTCGGTTTAATTATTACCATGAGAAATGTACTGCAGTTGGCAAAAGATTTATTTAAACAAGAACTTGTATCGTACTTTTTAACGTACAAACTTTCTCAGGACCACTTGGAGACATATTTTTCAGTAGTCAGGAGGATGGGTGGTTTTAATAGTAATCCGAGCTGTCGGCAATTCAAAGCGGCTTATAAAAAAATAGCGACGCACGTACATTCGCTCGTTCCAAAATCTGCAAACTGTAGTGTACAAGACGAAACGGCCTTACAGAAGATTTCATTGAGTGATGCAAGTACAAATATTGACAAAGATGACCAAATGGAAATTGAAGAAATTTTCAGCCATAGTTTTGATCATGATTATAATGCAGACAATTTTCTGTTCTGGAGTGAATACAAAGACAATGTTATTTCGTATATTAGTGGTTTTGTTGTTAAGAGAGTAAAGGAACAGATCAAGAAAAAAGATGATTGTCAAGCATGCTTGGAAGCCTTAGAAGGTGATGGTCCTCCTTCCTTATTACAAATCAGAAAAGATAGAGGGTCATCAAGGAACTTGTTGACAACCCCGAAAGCAGATGTGATAAAAATCTGCACTTGCGCTGAAAAGGTCTTAAGAAATGAGCCAAATCTCCTGAAAATGAACAATGTAATTGCCAGGCTGATTTACAGAATAAAAATGCAACTTCCCTCAAATTTATTTACCAGCCTTGACAATGGAATGTTTCCGATAGATCTACAAGGAGATCACAAATCAGATTTGATAAACCAGATTTTACAAAAGTTCCTCCAATTAAGAATTCACCACGAAACAAAGTCATTGAAAGATAAGATTGTTCGCTTCAGAACATTTTGCAATAGATCTGTTATATTCAGAAACCAATAGTTCAAAAAAAAAACCTGTGATAAAAATGCTACGAGTGATAAGTGTGTGCAATATATATTCATAAAAGTCTGTATAGTAAACATAATATGTTTTATATGTTTCCGCAATCGCGTTTTTATATTCTTCATAAAACGATACAAACTTCTTAGAATATTATTTTATACCATAGATGTATTGTTTGTAATACCTTTTCGTTAAAGCCTTTAAAATTACCTGTGTTGTAAACTTTTTGTTGATAAAGACCAGTGTAATTATAGATAATTCAGGGCATGATTATTGAAACTAATAATTCATTTTGTGATATTTTTTGAAAACAATTATTGTTTCCACGAAACCAAGTCATTAGAAAAATAAGAGTCAAAGAAAGATAAGATTGTTCGCTTCAGAACATTTTTGAATAGATCTGTTGTATTTGGAAAGCAATAGTTAAAAAAAAACCTTTGATAAAAATGCTCCCAGTGATAAGTGTGTGCACTATATATTCATAAAAGTCTGTACAGTATACATAATATATTTTATATGTTTGACATTTTTTCGCAATCTCGCTTTTATATACTTCATAAAACGATACAAACTTCTTAGAATATTGTTTTATACCATATATGTATGTATAAGATGTATTGTTTGTAATACCTTTCGTTAAAGCCTTTATACTTACCTTTATTATAAACTTTTTTTCGATAAAGATCAGTGTAATTACAGATAATTCAGGGTATGATTATTAAAAGTAATAATTCATATTGTTATATTTTTTGAAAACAATTATTCTTTCCTTCTTTCAAAGTTATTTAATCGTATATGTATGTGTATCTACTACCGCTATTACGCCAAGTATGAAGTAGGCTGTGCGCGCGCCTTTGAGTTTCCCCCACCAGACCGATGGAGTGACAGAGAAAGAACTGTCGTGCGTATCGTTCTGTCCTTTACAAGACGACGACACTGCCACTCGCAGGACGCTGGGTCTATCTTAATATATACGTCTATGGTCTCGCGCGGAGCGAGGGTGGGGGGTAACGCTAGCTCGCCCACCGTTAGGCGCGGCCAGAGTAGTGTTGGAGCGAGCACACCGATACTCCCAGACTCGTGTGAGTGTCGGACCGGCAGCTCACCACTGATCTCTATATACTGACTGGATAGCGTATACGCTACCCTTTTGCCGCAATTCGGTGTGATCACTGGCAGCCATTTTGATTGTGGGAATTTGACACTTTATGGCGGCAAGTTTGAATAAGTCTTGTGGCCAGTTCGCGGAACACAGCAGTTAATATACTGGAGACATGATCATTGACCGATAAGAGTTCAGCATAGCATACGGAAAAATGTTGTAGGGTGTAATGACGCATTACAATTTGCAGCATATATATTTAGGTAAACAATACAATAGACAAATTCACAGCCACATTAACTGTACAAAACTTAAGAATTCACCGCATGATTCGATCGTACACAAAATTCGTATAATTTTATTGCATGATACTATTTATTTTGAATTGTATGTATCATCGATTGTATAAACTACTTGTATAATTGGATTGATTGTAATAATTATATACAAATTGATTTGAAGAGATTAAATTAATTGAGAAATTGATTGTAAAGATTAAATTAATTGATAAAAAAATTATTATATACAAATTGATTTGAAGAGATTAAATTAATTGAGAAATTGATTGTGAAGATTAAATTAATTGATAAAAAAATTATTATATACAAATTGATTAAATGAAAAAATAATTATATACAAATTGATTGGAGAGATTAAGTTAATTGTGCTGTTCGTATGGACTGAGCACTCGGAGACGCTGTAACATTTAAAAAAAATATTAATTTAGATAATCAATTCAAAAATTGAGTGTAAAATTTTTAGGGCTGGATGGAATTAGCTTAACATTAGATGATGTTACCGAACTTGCATTCTTCATTGCTCGGCCACGTTGTTACTCGGTCCAAAGGGGAATATAGTTATTTAGTAGTCATCACTGGTAGTCATCTTCCCCCCCACCGTATATTGCTGCTAGATGGACAGTAATTTCAGGTTTCATGATCTAGGGATAAATAACAAAACACAATGATTACTATCAAATAAGCATGCACAATATTTATTGAAAAATATATATATAACATCTATAGCATTATCAGTACAATATAACTAGTAGACTAGCGTTATACAGATTTGGCATGAGTCACAGTCTTGTTTGAGTACGTATCACATTAATTTATATCGAATCACAGGGTTTTATTACTGACTGTTCCAAATGATTTGTCTCGTCATATGGTGGCGCATTTTTGTACCAACTACAGCTTCTGAAGCCAAATTAGTAGCAGCGAAAAGTCGTAATTTTATATATGTTTTGCAGACCTCCTTCGTCAATAAATAGACATGATTCGAGAGTTCTGTAACTGCGTCATCAAAAATATGGTCATTCAAAGAGGGGAATAACGTGCCAGTTGTCTGTAGTAAGTCCTCTATAACCTTCGAACAAACCAAGGCTGGAAAGTTTGACTCTGTAGGCGTCATGCACTTATTTCTATTCAAAGCATGCCTCAACAACTGTTCGGAACGTTGACAAATCAGAACTACAGACGCGCTTGGATAAATCAATCCACCCCTAGTTTTTGCTTCTACGAGAGCATTATCGTCAAATTCTGCCCTAATCTGTGAATTTTGGAACAGCGCATCCCGACATTCTTCGCATTTCACTACAGGTCTTTTAGGATCGACTAACTTTTTCACGACCCAGCCACCTATATTAGCTACACAACTCTTTGAAAAGTTAGATAAAGTGTCAGGAAGTGTGTTATGGAAGTGAAGGAATTCGTTCAGAAATTCGTCAGAATGGGCACCAAGATGGTTTTCATCGTCCAGGCCATACTTCTTTGATACTCTCGAATTAATCATAATATCATAAGTCGTCGGATCATACTGATCAACTCTTTTCTGCCTCTGAATGCCTGAAGATATAGAAAGAACTTTTGTACTGTCCATCGCTTCAGCATTACCATTAGTAGCAGTCACCTCATGATGTACGAGTAGTCTCTTGTATGCCGACACGAATTGTCTACAAGTAGGATTAGGACACCAACCCCCGCAGCTCCTGACTGCGCAAAAGAAGAGTTCTAAATGATCCTGACTTAATTTGTAGGTCAGAAGATACTGCAATTGTGAACTCTCCGGCTTGACGTAAATATCAAAAATATCTATAGCGGACATGACTCCCGTGATGAGCCCTACAAAACCAGTGTATCGTAACGTCTTCCACATTGGCTTACCCATACCATCAGTTATTCCTTTTAAATATTCTAGTTCGGAAGAAATTTGCGAACGCCAAAACGTTTCATTGCTTCTACGCAGAGGAGCCTTGTAACCTTTACCAAAAGGGTTCCGCGAATTCAAAAAATCAAATATTCGATCAACGCAACGAATAAATCGCACAGTAGCTTCACTTCCTCGGAATTTTGGCAAGCCTAAAACGTTATCGCAAAATGAAATAGAATCAGCGACACTACTACTAAGAGTTTGCGCAGCTAAGGCCACTTTCATCTTCATTTTGTGATAACGGATATGAGCCATGCGAAGCTTATTCCCAGCACGAAGCCCTTCGTCTTGCTGTAACGATGCTAAAGCACTTATGAACTTCCATTCAATGAGATTCCCTTCGCTATCTTTCATAATAACTTTTGGATCACCCAAGCAGTTCCTTATGAGTTTGAGCATATGGCAAGCATCGAACAGAACAAAAACCTTAGTGCGAGTGCAAGGATGTGGAAAGAAGGGTCGTGGGTTTGGCATGTCGAAATTTGCTCCAAGCTGCTTCATTGTCGCGAAATGTTCGGATGGTCCATCTAATGTTATTGAAACAACTTTCACACCTACATTGTGAAGACGAGTGAGGCCTTCCTTCACAAGTCCAGAATTAGTGTTTGAGTCAATACCGTTGACAAAGAAATATCCTACAGGGATTTTCCACCCACCATCCAGAGAAACAGCCATCATCACAAGTGCATCTTTCGCTAGAGGAACTAAGCCTGTTGTTGGTATGTTGGTACCCAAGTCAACGTGTCCACTTACAGTTCCATTTGGACTATACTGCATACCTTTCTTAATCCCCATTTCGTCTAACATAAAAGCTACTAATACTTCTTTACCGGCATTCTTTGCTTGGGATACTTTTATTTTCAAAGCATCTAAACTTTCAGACGTGAAACCTGGTTGGCCATCGATTGTCGAATACCATGCTCTTAAGGTTGCAGGATCCGGTAAAGCATTACAAAACTTTCTACGGACAAAACCATATGCCTTGGGTGAGTAAAAATGGAGAGTAATGGCAAAGGACCTGAGCGCTGCTGGATATTTTTCCCGCGATATACCGTTACCAACATTCTTACGTTGACATTTGAATTTTCGTTTTTTATCAGCTGGTTTTTTGTTAGCAGTGTTTCTCTGATTGGTGCTGTAACGCTTCAAGAATTGAGAAACATCATCGTCAGCGATACAATCTAAACATGCAAGACCTGGTTCCCGAAGTGCATTTCTCCTACGTAATTCACTCACAATATCTTTTAATGACGAGATCTTCCGCTTCAAACGAGTGATGTGCTGTTTATGAGCCCGCAATTGTTGCTGCATGTTCTTGATTTTCTGCTTAGCCGCCATGAGTTGTCTTCTGGTGGTTCGAGGACTATTTTCATAGTGGTGATCGTGTTTGGCTATACGGGTCTGCTTCGCAATATTTGACACCGTTCTCCGTATGGTATGCTTTGGAGTAGACATCCCTTGTGAACTTTCATTTGAAACATGTTCAGAAAGTACCTGTTCAACGTGGTTTGTCGGGCTCATATGTATACGATCATGAATATCATGACTGCCCGCAGCACATCCTTCCAACTCTGGTATCCCTTGCTCCGGAGAGGGGGCTTTTAAATGCACTGCCATTTTACAACGGGTATCTGCTCGGTAATACTTAGCAACTGGTGATTCCTGGGGCGAATCACACGGCCTCTTTTGTGACACAACAGCCCTTTCTGAAACGGTCATAACAGATTAGTAATTCAGGATTTGATATGAAATTATTTTTTTTACGAATTCCATCAATTCCAATGTTCTTTCATTGAAGAAGAACAATGAGGAGGAGCACTTATACAAATTTTGAAACCAAACGAATCACTATTACCCACCGGTAGTGTTCGCTGATATTAAAGAAGTATAAACGTAAGATATTCTAACCTTGAGGTATTACCGGATTGAAAATAGTTGGAATCGCAGTGTTCCTCAAACGCAAGGAATTTCTGTATCCAGAAGAACGAAAACAAGTATTTTCAAAATGGTCGGAACAAAGTCGGCTTGACTCGTTGGGGATATAATTTGCCTTCCTCATAGCCTCAATCCATTTTTGTAAGAGGATGGGATTACGCAGAGGAAATCTAAAAGCGATGAAAATGAAAAATAATACATGCCAATTTGCATTAACAATAAGGTTTAATGAAATGGAAAATTACTTATAAAATGAACGACTGTCTTCTTGTGCTTTTACGGCACCACAATAGGCGCATGCTGATTTGAATGTTCCAAACAGGGTTGGAATACTTCCGTTGGCTAATTGTACTTTAACCGCTTCTCTCCGAAAGCATGTTTCTGTAAAATGGTCTGAGCACAATCTCATCGTTCGCAGAGGTTTGAAGTCTGATCCGAGACCCATATTCTTTAACCAGGATTCCATTACTTCTGGTTGCTTAAATGGAAATCTGCAATAGGATCATCATGCAAGACACCATAGCGGAAGAGAATACTCAATGCTATAAATTTACTATCAATATTATTCTATACTACACACTTATATACATAACTGGAAATCCTACATCAAATTTCAGCCGCATAGGTTATTTCTAACCTCACCAAACTCAAACGCCGGGAATAACTTAGTTGATATATTTATTCGGTTAATATGAATATACTTACTGATGAAATGTTCGGCCAGCATCGTCTCCTACTTTTTTTACGCAAAAACAGCACTCCATCACCATATTTATTGAATATGTGGGTAAACCCACGATCAAAACAATACCACGCTATACAGCCGATATGGCAAGCGCCGCCATGTTAAAAAGTGTCAAATCCCCACATAGAAATACCTTCTAATAGTCACAGCAATTTCACCCGATACGCTATCCAGTCAGTATATAGAGATCAGTGCAGCTCACCGACCAGACGGGCGCGGGGCGAGGGGAACCTGGTGGCAAGGCAAGGGACGGGGAGAGCGGGGAGGCAAGCGGGCATGCAATAAGCACAAGCAGAGCTAAATACAACAGGGCAAATTCTCAGCCTGGAAGACGGGGAAGCCGCTCGTTCCTTGGACGTAGTACACGTCGGTTTTCCTCTCCGGAAAACGGGGAAGGCTGGTCCAGGCGGAAAAATTGGAATATATAAATCTCCTACCTTCTCGTAGCTGGGCGCCGGGAGTCCAAGGGAGGTGGCAATGTTCTGGGGGGGCACACACTCTCACTCGGGGTTCTTGGTTGCTCAAAAAGCTAGGATTAGGCACTCGGGGGTCTAAGGCTTCCACGGAGTGGAAGTGCAGCGGAATACGAACGTCAGGTCGATACCAAAAACGATTCCAAAAAGCAGAGGGCTATATCGCTTGTCTATCAAGGAACACTCTCCAGAACAAGATGGCTCGGCCTTCTTCTTCCGGTAATTAGGTCAGGCAAATCGTCGCCAGGTGCGCGATTTACCGGCAAAAATAGGTCGGGCGGGGAAGGGGTCGCGGGGAACCGGGCGGTTGGCCCGAGTCCGAAGTCCGGTCCGACCACGTGGTCCGTCTTCTAGCGGTCCGGTCGACCGGCCTGGACTCAGGCAGGGCGGGGAGGGCAGGGTACGTTCCGCGGCGTTGGAGGAGGCAAATAACTGGCAGTGAGCTGCCACGTTACAATACTTTGAACGGGAAATTCATTTATGAAATAAGAGTACCCGAATTGGAATCAATCCCATTTAGAATAGTTAAAATCACATCAATTCCAGAAATCGATGAGCATGGTTATGCTTACTACTGGCAAGCCCAGCAGATTATGTAATCCAGAATATAAGGGACCAGTCAATTATGTTAACTAGCGGAACCGAAATGAGCGAATGTATAATATTGAGAGGGCATAAGATTTGTAAAAGGCATGCAGGGTCCCGACGGATCACGCCTTCAGATGGTTGCTTGTATAATGTATTTAATCCTTCGGCGGTGACTGATTGCAAGTGTGAAAGAAAGGTTACGCCTGTATCAGGAACACATTTCGTCCCTCTGTATAATAAAAACAAGATGATTAGTTATATTAACAAAGTGATGACGATACCGGTACTTTATGGCAAAAATAAACATCAAAATGTAGAACTCTACGGAGTGAAATTGCTAACACTGTTACCCCAAAACAACGATCGTAACCGACGACGAAGTCATTTACAGTTATGATACAACCCAAAAAACTTTGAAGCTTTCCGATAAAATTCAGATATTGCCTTACAACTTCAGATCATTTGAAGAAGAATTAACTACCTTCTTAAAATTCAATGACAGCATCATAGAAGAAATTAAATTACCAGAAAGTAGAATTGATCAGAAGACCACTCTCAATACTCTCAATGCGATAAACTCAAAAGCAAAACTACTAGAGTCTCATAAACGAGCCTTGACATACGAAGAAAAAACAACTAATTGGATCAAGTACTCGTTTATTGGTCTGGGAATTCTAGGATTAGGATACATTTCGCATTTGTTCGGAATAATGAATTTTGTCAGAGGACTACTGATTAACATCAATTTATGTTGCGGAAATAAAATGAATATCAATCTGTTCAGTAAAAATAGGCCAGAAAGGCGAGAATCAAATCCACCAAACTTGGCATACGACACTGCAGAACCAGAAGCAGTTCTATTTAGTAACGAAGGGACTGTTAACGATCCACACGAAGTAATGGTTAATATGCCAAAGATAAGCTCAACATCCAAAGGGCCATTGACGAAAGAGAGGCAGAGCAAACCTCTGGACCTAGGAGGTCGAAGCTACTCTCCCGAAAGGGATTAATTATTGATAAGTTCAGTTTAAAAATTAATACTATAGTATATATATGTCGCATCGCCGTGGCATTCGATATTTTAAAACCAGGCTGAGTTTTTAAACAACGCTCTCGATGCCCGGCCAATGTTTATGCAGCCTCAAGTGCGAGATGCCAAGGGATCGGACTGTTTAGTTGCAGATGTAATATAACGCCAAATGAGTGCGTCCTGGAAAGAACCTCCCCCGATGGTGGTGTGTGGTGCATAGACCACGAGTGGTTTGTGTCACGTAGAGGCCTAGGCTTTTTGAAGTGGAGACTCAGGGTGCTCCAGGCATTCCTTCTTGGTCAGTCAGTAAGACAAGACGTTAAATTGATTTCAAAAAAAGGCTCTACGTGATACGCCCCACTAGCATTGCTATCGGGTGCTTGATTGTTTAAATTCTGTCTTTTGTTTTAATCAAACACCCAATAAAAATATTTGTTAACCGTGTCACTGCGGTAGTCAGTGAAATAATTACTTGTTAATTACTTGTTTAACCAAACATCGGATACGTGCGTACGTTTGGGTGTTTAGATCCTGACAAACATATAGCGACTTTTGCCCAAGTGTATTCTCGTATCTGACATCAGAAGTGGGATACAGAACGTTTAATCGACTGTGATTCTTGTGATTCTTGTGACAACCGTGTTGGTGAATAAGTTCGGAAATAACAATGGAAATAAACGGGGAAGAGAGTGTGAGTGTGGTGGCGATAGACGCTCAGAGTGCAAGTGTGGCAAAAGACGCTGAAAAGAATGTGACTGACCGTGAGTCAGGCAGTGTGAAATCCCGAAGTAGAAAAAGAAATCGATCCCCGACGACATCAGAATCCGAGTATGAATCTGATGATTCAATGAAACGAAGGGATAGACGTAGAAGACGTAAGTCGAGATTGGAGGAGGAGAATCTGCGTCTTTTGGCGTTGATCTCCAGACGAGAACGAGCCCCGATGGATCTCGTTCAATTTGATCCCAAAACCACGGACGCGACCGGCTGGGCAAAGATGGTCGACGAGTGGATTCGTCGTCATCGCTCTGATGATTGGGAAGTGGTCCAGCATTTAGCCAAAGCTTTCAAGGGCGAAGCGGCCGGATGGTTTACGAGTATGGACCCTTCGGGCAAAACCTGGGCTGAGATACGTGCTGAATTTTTGAGCGCGTATGCGAAAAACAAAAACGTTGCGTCGGAGCTTCACACAATTTGGGCGGAGGACGCTGAGTTTACATTGGAAAACTTCATGAAGAGAGGGAGAAAGCTGAAAGCGTGGCTGAACGAAAGGAGAACGGTGGATGAAGCTGCGGCTCAACTAGCAGGACTATCGTATTCGGCGCAAAACCGATTCGTTCGCAACATATTCGTGCGCGAATCGCCGAAGAGTTTGCAAGAAGCAATGGCGTACCTCGATGGACGGACGACCGACTTCCATCGACCGCGTGCATCCTCCGGAGCCCCTGGTCCACATACTAAGACTTCGGCGCCGCGAGATGGTAAGTCGCACCGTTCGGACATCGAGTGCTTCAATTGCGGAAGAAGAGGGCACCGCAAGACCGAATGCCGATCAGCCCCGCGGTCACAAGGAGGCGGTCATTCACGGGACGGTAAGGGTCCGGACAACAGGGGTTCGGATTCGAAGAGGCCGGTGACCTGCTACAGCTGCAAAGAGGAAGGGCACATTGCCCCGAATTGCCCTAAGAAGAATGAGAAGGTAGTGAGGCTTTGTAATTTGACCTCCACAGAGAATACTGTAAAGCTGGCTGACGGTAAGGTGTTGACCTTTATTTTTGATTCTGGCTCAGACTGCTCTCTTGTAGCAGAGAGTTTGGCAGAAAGCTTGCCAGGTAAGAGACAATCAGTCTCTACCCGATTCAGGGGTATTGGAAATGGATACGTAGATTGCTGCGAGCAGATCACTGTGTTGGCCGAGTTGAATGGCATCAATGTAGAAATTGATTTGTATGTGGTACCGGACGACAGTTTGTCCGCGAAGTTGATTTTGGGTAGAGAATTGTTGGCAAATGGTGTCTCAGTCACGTTGGACGGAACCATGGTTAAATTTGCGAAGATTGCAAAATTTGTTGGCATGTGTAATGCAGAGGAAGACATCAACGCTGTTGATTGTGATGCAATTGAGATGAGAGAACCACTGTTAGAGTTTTTGAAACTGTATGTGAAACATATGAGCGTTGAGGCTCCGAAGGTCCGAGTAACATCTGGTAGTTTTGAGATCAGGTTAAAGGACGAAAATAAGATCGTGCAGAGAAGGCCATACAAGCTAGGCATTGTAGAACGAGAGACTGTAAGAGGTTTGGTTGATAAAATGCTCCAGGCAGGAATCGTTCGGGAAAGTAGAAGCCCATTTTCTAGTCCAATCATCTTAGTGAAGAAAAAGGATGGATCGGATAGATTATGTGTAGACTTTCGGGAATTAAATTCGAACACGGTAGCAGATCGTTATCCGTTGCCGCTGATTCAAGATCAGTTAGATCGGTTGTCCGGCGCGTACTATTTTTCGGCATTGGATATGACAGCTGGGTTCCATCAGATACCCGTTGAGGAGAATTCAATTGAGAAGCTCGCATTTATTACACCCGACGGACAATTTGAATATTTGACGATGCCTTTTGGGTTGATGAATGCACCTTCCGTTTACCAGAGAGCAATTAATAACGCGTTGGGAGAACTGAGGTATTCTTTTGCGATTGTTTATTTGGACGACGTTCTTATACCCGGTAGAACTGAGCAAGAGGCTTTAGACCGGTTGAAAATTGTGATGGCGAAACTGGCTGAGAATGGATTCTCGTTCAATTTGAAGAAATGTAAATTCTTGAAAACTGAAATTGATTACCTGGGGTACACTGTGTCGCATGGAGAGCTGAGGCCAACCTTCGAAAAATCGAAGCCCTGGTGCAATCGCCCATCCCCCGAACACAGACCCAGGTAAGGCAATTGTTGGGGTTAGCTTCATATTTTCGTAGATTCATACCAAGATTTTCACAGATAGCAGCACCTCTGTACAAACTCACTGCGGGTAGTACAAAAACGATATCATGGACAGACGAACACACCGACGCTAGAGACGAGATCATTAGACGTTTGACATCAGAACCATTACTTCGGATTTTTGACCCTAATCTTCCAATCGAACTGCATACTGACGCTAGTGCCCTCGGGTATGGCGCTGTATTGCTTCAACGTTGTAAACGCAATAAAACACTTCAGACAATACTTAGTGGGACGTAAATTTCTAGTTGTGACAGATTGTAACTCCTTAAAAGCCGCGAGTCTTAAAAAAGATCTAACGCCACGAGTTTATCGGTGGTGGGCATTTTTGCAGTCGTTCGAATTCGAAATAGAATATCGCGCGGGTGAACGAATGAAACACGCGGATTTTCTCTCAAGAAATCCAGTTCGGGACAAAAATGTATTGAAGATAGTCAAAGACGACGCGAATAAAATAGTTGAATTAACTGACGACTGGTTGATTGTAGCTCAGCAAAAAGATGAAGAAATAAAAACGTTGTACCGCGAAGTACTGGACGGATCAGAGACAGCCAAGACATATTCGATAAAAGATAAAATCTTGATGCGGACGATAGAAAGGAAATCGAAACAAATAACACTCCCTGTAGTGCCGAGACTGATGGTATGGTCACTCATACACCACGTACACGCGAACATCTGCCATTTGGGCTGGGAAAAGACTTTGGACAAGTTGTACGAACTGTATTGGTTTCCTCACATGTCGAAGCGAGTTAAGAAATTTGTAGAGAATTGTATCTTGTGCCAAACCTGTAAATCAGTATCAAGGCCGATGCAAGCACAGCTGCATCCTATAGACAAAGACGATACACCGTGGTATACGATTCACATAGACATATCAGGAAAGTTATCAGGTCCCTCCGACAAGAAAGAATACGTTTTCGTAATTATCGATGGGTTTACGAAATTTGTAACGTTGAATTGGATAAACCGTTTGGACACGGAAACAGCAATCAATCAGATAGAGAAACACTCGTTTACTTTTGGGGTTCCGAGAAGGATCATTTGTGACCAAGGTGCAGGGTTTACAAATGCGCGATTTAAGAAATTCTGTGAGGAAAAGAATATTATGATTCATCTGATAGCTTCGGGGACGCCGAGAGCGAACAGTCAAGTTGAGAGGGTCATGTCGACCATGAGAAATATGTTGTCAATAAGCAAGGCTCAGGGAAAGCAATGGCAGAACGAGTTAGGCAAAGTGCAGCTTGCGATAAATTCGACCGTTCAGAAAACGATAGGGAAAAGTCCCGCTGAGGTTTTATTTGGCACCAAAATAAATTCAATAGAGATTGAGCGTGTGAAGCATAATAGTGTCAAGACTGATAGTATTGATTTGAATGAGCTCAGGGCAGAGGCTGTAAGTAGCATAACAGCAGAAGCCGCAAAAGAAAAGGAAAGGTTCGATCGAAAAAACAAACCGGTTAAACCATTCAAAATTGGAGATTTTGTAATGGTTAGGAATAACGATAGAATAAAGACAAAGTTGGACGCGAAGTATCGTGGTCCTGTAGAAGTCGTTGCGGTGCTACCGAACGATAGGTATTTAGTCAAGAAAGTAGGCTCTGGAGTGAGAGGCCGAAATAGCATAAAGGTGTCTCATGATAAACTGATCGCAGCTCCAGGGGACGATGCGAGTCAGGATAGCTGTGTCGCAGCAAGTGACGATGGTGAGAATTATATCGCGTAGCGATTCATATGTGATTGGGTTTGATAAAAAGAAACTGTAGTGATACCAAAAATGTTGGTCATGAGCGCAAACATGGGCTTTTGCCGAGAGATTGTGCCCACTTGGGTTGGGACAAGAGTTTAGTTGATCAGACGCAGTCTGATTCTGTTGGTTTCCGAATTTTGTTGAGAATTCGCAGAGAACATGTGATTCTGATTCAGCCGGATTTATGCGTAGAAATCCGAAGAGAGCATGAGACTCTGTCGATTGGTTTAGCCGGATTTATTTATAGAAATCCGAAGAGAGCATGGGACTCTGTTGGTAATCGTTGTTTCATTTAAGAGCGCGACTTTGGCTCTCGAGGATGGACTTGATCACCCTCAATCCTCGAACCCAAAGCCTAGGTGTAACTCGAGAATGATTCAGCATGTCACAATAGTTAGAACATGTACGGATGCGAAAGGCATGCCTGCAGAGCTACTGTGAGTGAGACAATAGTTAGAACATGTATGGATGCAAAGGGGCATGCCTGCAGAGCTATTGTGAAGCCAATAGTTAGAACATGCATGGATGCAAAAAGGCATGCCTGCAGAGCTATTGAAGAGGCAATAGTTAGAACATGTATGGATGCACGAGGCATGCCTACAGAGCTATTGTGAGTGAAGAGGCAATAGTTAGAACATGTATGGATGCACGAGGCATGCCTACAGAGCTATTGTGAGTGTGAGGGGAATGGTTAGAAATTGTGAGGATGCGTAAGGAGGCATGCCCGCAGAGCCATTGGTGCCTTGGATACGTTTGAAGAATTTCGAATATTGTTAGATATGTTGGAACTTGTAGTGTGACTGCAAAGAGAATGGAAAATAAAATGATACACATGATTGCACACGTGATGTGGGGATAAGATGAGATTAGGCTCAAGTACGCTGGCAGACTTGGATGGTCAGGAAAGCCGAACGTGAACTAATGATAGTTCGTTCGATGTCTGTTTCTTTTGTTTCAGAAGTAAACTAGATGAATGGGTACTTGGCACTCGAGACGCGTGCTAGTCAGTATGGCCGTGTCGCATCGCCGTGGCATTCGATATTTTAAAACCAGGCTGAGTTTTTAAACAACGCTCTCGATGCCCGGCCAATGTTTATGCAGCCTCAAGTGCGAGATGCCAAGGGATCGGACTGTTTAGTTGCAGATGTAATATAACGCCAAATGACTGCGTCCTGGAAAGAACCTCCCCCGATGGTGGTGTGTGGTGCATAGACCACGAGTGGTTTGTGTCACGTAGAGGCCTAGGCTTTTTGAAGTGGAGACTCAGGGTGCTCCAGGCATTCCTTCTTGGTCAGCCAGTAAGACAAGACGTTAAATTGATTTCAAAAAAAGGCTCTACGTGATACACCCCACTAGCATTGCTATCGGGTGCTTGATTGTTTAAATTCTGTCTTTTGTTTTAATCAAACACCCAATAAAAATATTTGTTAACCGTGTCACTGCGGTAGTCAGTGAAATAATTACTTGTTAATTACTTGTTTAACCAAACATCGGATACGTGCGTACGTTTGGGTGTTTAGATCCTGACAAACATATAGCGAGTTTTGCCCAAGTGTATTCTCGTATCTGACATATATACCTGTATCGAACTTTGTAAACTTAACTTACCTCCACTTGGGGGGGTGTTGTGCAAAAAACGAATATCATAATTCTAGCGATGTATAGTTTTGTAACGGTGGAGCCGCTCAAGACTTTTTCTACCGGATGCGTTATCGCATGTAGCCATAATAACGCATGGGTCAGCATTTTCTGTAATGTACGCTTGAGAGCTCAGAGCCGTCAGTTCACTGTAGGCTACAGACGGTCAAGCAAGGGCCGGTGTAAGCTACGTTTCAAGGTATTTCGCAAGAAGTACAATAAAGGAATAATTCGTTATATCATAAATCTTCGATCCATCTGAGTAAACTTCATTGGACCGATCCCACATCCTAATCTCAAACTCACAACCCCTACGGCACGACAAGTATCCTGAAATATAATGAAACTCAAGGAACTGTGTAAACCTGATAGTTTGAAAAATATAATCATCTCAAGGTGAAAATATGTAACGGTGACACAACAAGGGATAGACATTTTAGATATGTAACAACGATTTTTTGTACATTTAAATTTAATCAACAATATTTTTCATCATGTCCTCATAGAACTTGTTCTTGTGCATTATTATGAGTGAGAGTCATTGAATATTACTTAATAGTCTTCTGGATTACACATAAACATGAAGTTACCTAAGTTTTGTAGAACTACCCATCTATAGAGTCTACTGTATTAACAAAAGTAATTTGATCTGACATATTTCAAGAATGTATTCATCTTAGAAAGACTCACATCTCCGAATGAATTCATTTTGCCAAATACACCACCGCATGCTCTGGCAATTTCACCGGCGAATATAGGAATCTCATCAAGTGTTATTCTAACATCTCTAACTCCTCTGTAAGAATGAATTCTGGATTTGTTGTAGTTCTGGAAAGAAAATAATTTATTTAAAAAATAATAATTTTTTATCTTCTGCGATCACAGTGAGTTTTCCAAATACCTACGTAAACAGGGTGTCCCAGAACTAAGTGCATAAAATGATAGAAAGGGTTGTAATAGAGAGGGTTGATCTGAGTGAATTAGCTTCAAAAACATGTGGTTTCCAAAGCGCTGGTCGCGAGATATGGCCTGTTGAAAATTGCGCTCCGCGATAGCATGTAGAGGCAACCAACTTTGTTGTCTTTGGGCGAAATTCAATGAAGATGTGTTGGTGTTCAAAATTTTGCCATTGAAAAGTGTTACAATCCTTATCAACAGTCAAGCGCGCTCATCAATTGGACTGCTATCGCAGACATTTGCTGTGTACTCTATTTATTTTCAACCGGTCATGTGTCGCGAACGCGACTTCGGAAACCACATGTTGTTCAGCTTAATTTACTCAGCTCGAACCCTTGTATCACTTCTTTGATTTTGTGCACTAAGTTCCAGGACACCCTGTATAATATGGAATGCCATCATTATTACAGATGCCATATTACACTTGAATTATTATTATACATACAGGGTGCTGGGTGAGTTTTTTTTATCTTGAGACGTCGATATATCTTGAGAAATATGCATCGTGTAAAAAATGTCCATACCAAAAACTGTTCGATCCCGGGGGGAAAAACGGACCCGATTAATCCCCCCACCCCGAATGTCGGAATAATCAAAAATTTGATTTTTCGCAATTACAGCGCCATCTGTCTCGAATCCCAAAAAAAAATTCCAACCAAAATTCTGTATTTTTTTCAATAAAAATTCGAATTTGCAATACAAAATAGAGATTTCTACTTTTAACTTCAAAGTTGCTAGCCCTCCCGCCCTCCGGGCTTGACGTGGAGTCAGAACGCAATCGTGAGTGATCGAGATTTTTAGGAAGAATTTGAGACGCTCTAGATAGTATGCACATCTTTGAGCAATCGAAAAAAACGTGCATTCAGAGGGGAAATTCGCCCCACTCTGGTTATGATGAATTTTTAAGTTGGAGGGCTGAAATTTGTTCCACAATTTTTTTCGTCTCAACGGGAGGTACAGCTTTCAAAAATCGAATATATTATTTATACACCGTTTTTCAGTGCCAAATTGTGGTTGGGAAGAGATGAAAATCCGAATACTCGAAAGTGTGTGAAAATATATCAGTACTTTTCTTCCAAAAAAACTGAGACGGACTGATGGATAGTTTATCACCTACGCTCCTTCGGGGTGCGATTCTGTAATGGCGTTATATGCGATAAAAATTTATCACGCCTACCAATCATAATGAATCTATCGACAGTGATAGCGGTGATAAAGTTACAGAATCGAGCCCCTGGTAGTAAGATTTGACTGATTTCTCGATTCGCGCAAATCGTTACTACGTTACGGGCGTGAGTACCGTTGGACATAGGTGGAATATCTTCTCCTAATACCTATGTGGTATAGCTCACATCCTGCTTGCTGTATCCGATTTTTTTGCGCTTCCACCCCTTTGTCATTGTTCAATGGAGATATTGTTTGTATGTTGATGATCACGTTATGATGATTTTGATACTTGGTGAAAAATCTTACCCAAATTCTGATCATTGCAATATTGAAAACACTCTCAAACGTCATGTGAATAAAATGATGGTTTCCGGTTGTGTATGGAGCAAGCCACAAGTTATAGTCATCTGTTGTTCGGTGTATTCCATTAATTAGATTGCTGACAACACGTGGGTCTCTATTATACTCTGGCAGTACATTGATATCTGTAGGGTCAGCTCATATCTATAAATGCAAATTATGTTATGAATTAAACACAGAACATTCTGCGGGATTCACATTGAATTTGTTAGTTCAAGGGAGTTCAAACTTGTATTATTCGTACTCTAAGACTACATCGAGGGCTTAGAACCATAAGGGCGTAACCAACTGTTTTTTGACTTTTGAAGACCTGACTGCCATAAGGGCGTATCCCCAACTTTAACACGGAAGTTCCATAAGGGAGAAATTACACAGCTCACAGCCATAAGGGCGTAAGCCCACTACAATACTGCCAGAAGGGCGCAACCCTCTTTTTTTAATTTTCCGTGGCTTGCACCTTTTCTGAAGATAACCAGTCAATTTTTCCGAATTTCCTTACTGCCAGAAAGTGGCCAGGGGCAAAAAAAAAGTGGGTTACGCCCTTGTGGCCGATCACTGATCATTTTTTCCTCCATTCAAATCGCCTTCTCACTTCCAGAAGGGCGTAACCCTCAAAAATTGAAAACGTGATGTTCAACTTACTAGATGTGTGGAACATCGCTGTTTTTTGAATTTGGTAACCTTGATATAGCCGGAAGGGCACAACCAGAAGTCACCGTATGAGAAAATTATACATCTAACAAAAAAAAACGAGAAAAAAAAGAAAAATGAGTGATTATAATAAAATGAATTAAAAATTGGAAATCTGCGATACTTCCAAGGCAGTCATAATACAGTGATGTTCAAATATGAAACGCGCAATCCGCGTTGTTTTCAATTGACCAGTATGGCAGTATACTCCGTTTTTTGTGGATTAAGGGCGTTGACTAGCTAGAGAGCGCGGGCTACTTCGCTTCCCGCGTATACTGAGGCGAGAGAGAGAGTAAAGCAGCGAGTGTGAAGGAGCGACTGAGAGGTCGCTAGAGTGGGGGGCGATTTGATGCGGTCTTTTCCGTGTTCAGTGCTTCGTGACGGCTATTCTCATTTCCGTATTTTTGAAGATAATGAGAATTTTGTGGTTTCGTTTTGCAGATAACAGGTGGATCTATGTTTGTACTCCGGCCGAATTTTGAAAAAAAATTCACCCTTCGCTGTGTCTCATCTCAAAGATAGCGTACTTTCGCGTACGATTTCCGCGAATTTGAAAATGAAATCGAAAATTCGGCCCAAGACATTGCATAGATCCATCCTTTACCTGTAAAATGACACCAGAAAATCCTTATTATCTTCTGACATAAGGAAATGAGAGTATCCGTTGTGAGCATCTGTTTGCACGTGCTCGACGGGGCATAGGCAACGCCCTTAAGAGTAGGGGATACTGAAATCTGGTAGTTTTAAGCGATTGATATTTTCGAATGATTTTTTACACACATGTTTCCCATCTCAAAGCATAGACTTTGTGCAGATTACAAGTCATTTGAAACAGTAGGGACGAAGTTATCCCTTCAAGTGTTTCTGAAATAGCCTTTATTCGAAAACCTCCCTGCGTTACAATTATCCTTGGATCTTGCTTGGCTTGCACACACTTATTTTTGGTCATGTAAGCTACAAATCCACGTCGATTTTTTGGGCTAGCTAAAATATTTTCAGTTTTGCCTCTTTTTTGTAAAAAAAAAATAAAAATTTTGCTTTCATTATTATTCTAACTTTCGCAATTTATTCTTGATTTCAAAAAGGTGACGTGAATTTCTAGCTAATGTATACTAATATGCCCTAAAAATTTCAAAAGTCTACGACAAAAACTAAGACGCAGGAGATTTTTTGAATTGGCAAAAGCATAGTTCTGAGATAAATCGATTTGAAGTTTTACTTGAAGATATTTGCAAAATCCAACTTTTTTATGATTCTATGACCCAATGTAATTGCAAACTTGATTATTGATACAATTGGAGCGCCACGCGTTGAAAGAAATAGCCTCCTTTGCAATAGTTGAGTACAATTCATATTTTTATTATACGCGCTACTTCTTAGTTTGGGTAGAACATGATCATGAAGGATATAAATGATTGAAACTGCAAATATTTGGACGTATCATATTCATAGCAGTGCAGTTGATGGATGTACAGTTGGTCTTGTTGGGTGTGAGCAGTTTCACTTGCACGCAGCGAACCTTATGGCTGACAACTCTTGAAAATCTGGTTCTGTGAAATAAAGAACGAATGTTAGGGGAAAAAAAGATTTGCTATGGATATTTGAATACTTATCTATGGCAGAGGGCGTTTACCAAAAACCTTGACATCATATATGAAGATACACCATTCATATCAAAATACATCTTTGAGTTTTGGAGCTGTTCAGGAACCATTCCTGTAAATATAAATATCATATTTTACGTAATGAAAATATATAGAAATAATCATATTTTATGAGATGATTTTGGATGTATTCTTCTCACAGCAAGTTTCAAAATTTTTGGAAGCTCCAACAAAATTTTGGAGTAGTTTCAACTTCAATGCAAGAGGACTCGCTGAGAAACTTGAAACCTATGTTGGTAAAATACCAGAAGCTATTTTCATAAAGCAATAACTGAAATCAGAGAAAGAAATTCACCGAATTTGATATTTATATTTATACTTATCTTCTGCGGCTTGGTGAAAGACATCCTCTCATGAACGAGATACGATTTTCTCAAAATAATTCTCACAACCTGGTACTAAAAAACGGATCAAACAGGTAGATTTTGATCTGAATCAAAAGTGAGGTTACGAACGCGCGAACCGCTTGCTTCTCTTTGCTCTGTCTCTTTTTCGGACAGAATTTCTGAGCGGTTTCAGCCTCCTGCTCCTGGGTATTACTTTTTGCTTGATGAGGATTTCACCGACGTTGTTGTTTTTGATGCATTTAAAACAAAGCACATGCGAGTTTCGCTCGTGATAGTTCGCGATATTCCCTCGCGAACGGCGAGACGAGTGCCATCTCGCGCCAACGACAAGAATTATAGGTTCCGAAACTTCATCACTTGAAAAATTGGTCTAAAGTACATTTTTTTTATAGTTTAAAATCGCATCAAGGGAAATGTGAAAAAATTGAAAATTCCTGTTGCAACATTTTATACTTTATCGAGAACACAGAGCGTAATAAATTTTTCTTTGGATCGAGGCTTCGTGTACGTGTGAATAAGGATTCGAAGAGCACTTTCCCGTGAAAAACCGAAAATCAATTTTTTGGAAATTTTTGCACCCAAATTTCAGTATCCCCTACCCTTAAGACCTTTTGGTCCTCAGCCCTCGATATGTTCATTCAATAATGTAGATTAATGAGGCAATGGCCATGTATACACCGTCAGTAGATTTGCTACGCGAATCAAGCTGATGCGGACCAAGAGAATAGTACGCATTCGTTTACGACGGCTAAGTTGCGAGCGTAGTCCGAACTAACATTCGGTATGCGCACCAAAAGTTAAAACGTCTTCGGCTACAGGTTTTTGCTGTCTATTAAACTATCAACCCTGTACATGAAAGTATTAGATGTTAAGTTCAGTGCTGCAGCTTCAGCCTGGTTATATACGACTCATACCCAACGGTTCAGTTTGATACGCATCAGCCGAATGTGTTGACACCGTAATTTAAATGGTTGGTCCGCGTCTCAGCTTGGTCTGATACGCTTGTTGAGAAGTATCAGACCAAGCTGATACACGACTGTTGACACTATGCGTACTGACCGATTTGATACGCGTATCAAGTGTATGCTGTATACATGACGTTTACGTTTTACAGCAATACTACTCAAGGCAAACATCAATTCATGAAATCTGAAGGCTTGAGTTCTGTGATGTATCTAGTTCCTTACAGAGGGCCAATAAGTCCCTAGCATTCATGAAGGAGTTTCTGCGCGCGCAGAGACCGTTACTCGCTTACCTAAGATGGCATATAGGACGCCTGGCGCGATTGTACTTTATCTTTCATCATTTTTACAATGCCAATGAATACCCAGTGTTCTTTCTCCAACGACTCGTTATTATTAACACACACATCAAGTTCTAATTCCAATAGCTCTCCGTAACCAATCGTGGAGCATCATTTTCAATACAGTTTCTCAGACTGCTTTTTTCGGCCTAAGGATTGAATATTTCACAAGAATCTCAAGCCGAATTTTTTGGAACCTTTTGTGGGCGTACTGTTGTGCAAAAACGAATATCATAATTCTAACGATGTATGATTTTATAACGGTGGAGCCGCTCAAGACTCTTCTACCGGATGCGTTATCGCATGTAGCCATAATAACGCATGGGTCAGCATTTTCTGTAACGTACGCTTGAGAGCTCCGAACCGTCAGTTCACTGTAGGCTACAGACGGTCGAGCAAGGGCCGGTGTAAGCTACGATTCAAGGTATTTCGCAAGAAGTACAATAAAGGAATAATTAGTTATATCATAAATCTTCGATTCATCTGAGTAAACTTCATTGGACCGATCCCACATCCTAATCTCAAACTCACAACGCCTACGGCACGACAAATTGGTGGCAGCGAAAAGGGATTTTATCGCCAAGAAGAAGAAAGGATAAATAAAGTGAATATAACAACGGGAACCCTGTCATGGAGCAGAAATTGTAAGTACAAATTTCTTTTGTATTACAAACGCTCAGGACAGTTAGAATTTTATTCTAAGTGCTTTCTGCACACAAGTTTTACGTCATTGAACTCCGTAAAACGATTCCCAGAAGAAAAATGTCAGACGACCAATTGGTCCCGCTTACAGAAGCGCTCACAAGACTGACAACAACTATAAACGATATGAATAAAGACATTAACGCACTTAAAAGTGAAGTGAATGAAATGAGAGAACAATCCGCGGACAATATATCCGAGGATCCAAGAAATGAAATAACTAATACATCGCGGAGATCAAATCAACGCGTAATACCTCCGGTAGACTATAAATTAATAGACACAATGGTCAAGTTAGTGACAGAATTTGACGGATCGAATATCTCGATTGAGAGTTTCATTCAAGAAATAAAATACGGAATCGAAACCCTAACGACAGAACTAGAGCGCGAGTTTTTTATAAAACAAGTAAAAACTATGAAACTAAAGGGTCGCGTTAGAAGAATGATCGATTCAGAAGAAGTTCGCGATGAAGAAGAACTCTTTGAAGCTCTGAGACTTCATTTCGGAGACAAATTAGACTATCAAAGTGCTTTGACGGAAAGAGCGCAGTGCAAACAAGGATCGCGTAGCGTAACCGAATACGCTCATCAGTTTACAAAATACCAAGACATTATCGTGCGAAGTATAACCGACAGATTTAATAACCGCCCAAAAATAAAGAAAGAAATAATCAGAGACGACGCGGAAACTAGTGTCGACCAATTCGTTCGCGGGCTAAATCGTGAATTAAAATTACTAGTAAAAACCGAAAAACCGGATACGTTAAACATGGCTATTAAAGTAGCTCTCAAGGAAGAGAGAGAAGAAAATAAAAACCGGAAACAATACGATAACAGTAAACGACTAGAGGAACGGAAAACTAATAAACAATTCGTTAAACGGGAAAGTCATGTTTCGGAACGCCACAATAGTCAAAAACCAGAACCAATTTGCTTCCTATGCAAAGAAAAAGGACATTATTCAAGTAATTGCCCGAAGAAACAGGATTTTCACACATCCGACAAACACCCGAACAGACACAAACCACCTCAAGTAAAGTTTATCGAATCGGACGAGACTCAGCATCAGTCGGACTCAGAATCGGAAACCGAAGAGGAGAATTCTTGGTTGATACCGGAGCAAACGTCAACCTCATCAAACAGCGATTGGCAGGAGAATTCCGATACAGAAACAAATTAAATATCCTCGAAGGGATATCCGGCGCAGTTCATTGTGATCGTGAATGTTTAATACCCGTCGGAGATCGGTTTCACGTGTTCGTAGTAGTTAAGGACGATTTTGCATTGAAAGAAGACGGTATAATCGGAATACCATTTTTGAAAAAGGAAAAAGCCGTAATAGACGTTAGTAAAAAGAAAATAATTTTCAAACTCGAAAACAAGATAGCTAAGGTGTTTAACGTTAATTCAATCGACCAACCGTATTCTAAAGAAAGAAGTGATTTACTGCTGGAAAATACGAGATTACATCATGTACCAGATAGACGAGAACAAGAAGAGCTCTGGAAGTTGATAGATGAATACCAAGACATCTTCCATTTACCTGGAGATCCGCTACCAGAGACTAATTTAACAACCCACAGAATAGACACCACCGATGACATACCGGTTAATGTAAAACAGTATAGATTTCCACCTATTCACCAATTAGAAATCGAAACGCAGGTTAAAGAAATGTTAGACCAAGAAATTATCCAAGAATCTAGTTCGCCCTATAACGCACCCTTATGGGTTGTACCAAAAAAATTAGACGCAAGTGGCAAAAAGAAATGGCGTATCGTGATAGACTATCGCGAATTGAATAAGAAGAGCAAACAAGATTCTTACCCTTTGCCTAACATTGAGGAAATTCTAGATCAGCTGGGAAAGAGTAGATATTTTAGCGCCTTTGATATGGCCAAGGGATTCCATCAGATTCCTTTGGAAAAAGACCATCGACCAAAAACAGCTTTTTCGACCCCTCGAGGTCACTATGAATATAAAAGAATGCCCTTCGGATTAAAAAATGCTCCAGCTACGTTCCAACGTATGATGGATAACGCATATAGAAATCTGAACGGGAACACGTGTTTCACGTACATAGATGACGTAGTAGTTTACTCTGTAACGTTCAAAGAACATCTTTCAAAATTACGAGCATTTTTCGATCAAACAAGAAAAGTAGGATTGAAATTACAACCTGACAAGTGCGAATACATTAAGGATAGTTTAAAGTATCTAGGACATGTTATAACGGAAGAAGGCGTTAGGCCCAATCCCGAGACAATAAATGCAGTAAAGAACTTCCCAATACCTAAAAACGCTAAAAATGTCAAGCAGTTTATAGGGTTAGCAGGATATTATCGAAAGTTTATCAAAGACTTCAGTAAAAAGGCAAAACCGTTAAACCAACTGTTAACCAAGGACGTCCCTTTTGAATTCGGAATGGAACAACAAAGGTCATTTCAAATCCTGAAAGAGGAACTTTGCAAAGAACCTATACTAGCTTATCCTAACTTCAGGAAAGAATTTACATTAACGACAGATGCTTCAGACATAGCTATAGGCGCGGTACTTTCGCAGAAAGATGAAAAGGGGAACGATCTACCCATTTCATACGCCAGTAGAACCTTAAACAAAGCTGAACAAAACTACAGCACGACTGAAAAGGAAGCATTGGCAATAGTATGGAGCGTTAGACATTATAGACCATATTTGTACGGACGCAAATTCAACATAGAGACAGATCACAAGCCCTTAGAGTTTATTACAAAAACTAAAGACCCGACGTCACGGATAATGAGATGGAGAATCAAGTTAGAAGAGTACGAATACACCATCAAATATAAAGCAGGTATAAAAAACCAGAACGCGGACGCGCTGTCTAGGAATCCTGTGAAGACAATCGAATTACGCGACGAACAGAGCATTTATCAAAAGGTTTTATCAAACCGGTCTTTTGAAGCAATTAAATTAACTTTGAGCAAAACTAAGAACATATTTTTTTCTGACGAACCTCTACCAGAAAACAAGTTGCACGTAACATCTCGTTATACCCAGAATCAGGATAAAATAAAAATAATCGAGCACAAGGACAAAATACTAGAAATACAGTTACTAAGACATAAGATTTTGAAACTTCCACTACCTATTGAAGAACTTACTTATTACCTGATCGCTTCTGAAGAAAACGAAATTCACTTGGATGCTAAGCTCATAGCCTACCATTTCGAAATATCAATATCAAAATTAATAGAAGAGCTTCAAGAAATCCGAACTAAGAAAGTAAAGATTTATCTGCATAATATAAATCGGAAGTTGATAACCACTCCTAGTGAGAAAAGACAGATAATTGAAGAAAATCATAACGGTACGATTGGCGGCCATCAAGGTATTAAGAAGACTTTCTATAGAATCAGCGAGAATTATTATTGGAGACGCATGTTACAGGACATAACTCAATTCATTAGTGAATGCGCTATATGCCAACAGAGTAAGAAAAGTAAAACAACGAAAGCTCCATTAGTTATCACCGACACTCCCGACAGATTCAATAAAAAGATCAGTATGGATATAGTAGGACCCCTACCCATGACTTCCAAACACCATACGCACATACTCACCATTCAGGATAACCTGACCAAATACATGACGGCAGTACCATTGAAAGATACGGACTCAAAAACGATTATTGACAAATTGTTCAAACATTATATTTCAGTTTTCGGTGTCCCAGAAATCATCCTCACGGATAACGGAAGTAACTTTACAAGTAAATTCAATAAAGCCGCAGAGAAATTATTAGGAATCAAACGAAGCGTAACAACAATATACCATCCCGAAAGTAACGGTAGTATTGAAAGGAGTCATGCAGTACTAAAATCATATTTGAAAAGTAACCTCAAAAGGAAAAAGGATTGGGATGAAATATTACATCTCTATTGCCTTACGTACAATACGAACAAGCACGAATCAACAGATTTCACCCCTTATAGACTAGTTTTTGGACAAAACGCAAAAATCATCAATGACCCGCCAGAACACAACACTTACGACGATTACGCAACAGAAATAAGAAACCGAATTAACATTCTAAATAAAGAAGCAAAGGAAAATCTCATGATAGCAAAAAATAAAGTAAAGGAAAAATTCGATAGAGTATCAAAACCAAAAGAATTCAAAATCGGCGACCTTGTGTGGTTTAAGAAAGAGAAAACGGTCGGTTTAGATAAACCCTACGAAGGGCCCTATCAAATAATCAATAAACTATCAGACGTTAATTATACAATACTTAGGAATAATAAAGAAATCTTAGTACATGTCAATCGCTTGAAGTACGCTAATGTAAACCTCATTGCAGAATAGTTCTGTTGCTCCTTTTACCATTCGGACTGACGCAACTAACTCAGGAGGAGATCAGAAACAAACCAGGTTTCCTGCTGGAGGAGGTGTCTACGGCTTTCATATACCATAACGAGTGGACGTTCGTAAATGTGCTTCACCTCGCGGAGCTGGAGGAAGAAATCAAAACGATCGAAAAACTCTACGACAATTTGAGAAACCAACTCACGGTAGATGTCGGAAGATGGACGGGATCAGACGGGATCGATTATAGTACGCGAGTATTCCCATTTATCTATGGACACGTTGCGAAAAGAAGATCCCTCCTTCGAGACTCGAGAAAACTGCTTAACGATATATATCAGCTGATAGGGTTGCCAAAGACTAAACAAAAAAGAGGCTTATTCGACTTTGTAGGACAGATCAGTAAAACACTTTTTGGAACTTTGTCATCCGAAGACTCGGAATATTACAACGCCGAAATTGATAAATTATATCGAACGAACCAAGAGTACAGTAACTTAATCGCTAACCAGACAACTATCATTAAAAGCCTAGTATTTGATAACGCAGGATTGAGAAGTGTAACGGCACAAATAAGCGAGAGGCAGGCTAAAGACTTCCAAATAATTGCCAAGGAAGTGATGGCATTAAAAGCAGCAGACTACGCCATATTAGACCTTTTAGATTTGTATAGAGCAGAAGAAACTTTAGATGATATTTTGAGGGAATTGTTGAGAGCAATCGAAACAGCCTATCAAGGACACGTGTCTCACATGTTCCTCAATGACGATGTTATAACACAAATATGTGCGTCTATGCCGAAATTCGAGACTTTTGGACTATCTGACTTAGCAACACTTTTGCAAGTCTCACAAATCAACATATATACTTTGAACGGGAAATTCATTTATGAAATAAAAGTACCCGAATTGGAATCAATCCCATTTAGAATAGTTAAAATCACATCAATTCCAGAAATCGATGAGCATGGTTATGCTTATTATTGGCAAGCCCCAGCAGATTATGTAATTCAGAATATAAGGGACCAGTCAATTATGTTAACTAGCGAAACCGAAATGAGCGAATGTATAATATTAAGAGGGCATAAGATTTGTAAAAGGCATGCAGGGTCCCGACGGATCACGCCTTCAGATGGTTGCTTGTATAATGTATTCAATCCTTCGGCTGTGACCGATTGCAAGTGTGAAAGAAAGGTTACGCCTGTATCAGGAACACATTTCGTCCCTCTGTATAATAAAAATAAGATGATTAGTTATAATAACAAAGTGATGACGATTTCGGTACTTTATGGCAAAAATAAACATCAAAATGTAGAACTCTACGGAGTGAAATTGCTAACACTGTTACCCGAAACAACGATCGTAACCGACGACGAAGTCATTTACAGTTATGATACAACCAAAAAAACTTTGAAGCTTTCCGATAAAATTCAGATATTGCCTTACAACTTCAGATCATTTGAAGAAGAATTAACTACCTTCTTAAAATTCAATGACAGCATCATAGAAGAAATTAAATTACCAGAAAGTAAAATTGATCAGAAGACCACTCTCAATACTCTCAATGAGATAAACTCAAAAGCAAAACTACTAGAGTCTCATAAACGAACCTTGACATACGAAGAAAAAACAACTAATTGGATCAAGTACTTGTTTATTGGTCTGGGAATTCTAGGATTAGGATACATTTTGCATTTATTCGGAATAATGAATTTTGTCAGAGGACTACTGATTAACATCAATTTATGTTGCGGAAATAAAATGAATATCAATCTGTTCAGTAAAAATAGGCCAGAAAAGCGAGAATCAAATCCACCAAACTTGGCATACGACACTGCAGAACCAGAAGCAGTTCTATTTAGTAACGAAGGGACTGTTAACGATCCACACGAAGTTATGGTTAATATGCCAAAGATAAGTTCAAGATCCAAAGGGCCATTGACGAAAGAGAGGCAGAGCAGACCTCTGGACCTAGGAGGTCGAAGCTATTCTCCCGAAAGGGATTAATTATTGATAAGTTCAGTTTAAAAATTAATACTATATATATACCTATATCGAACTTTGTAAACTTAACTTACCTCCACTTGGGGGGGTGTTGTGCAAAAACGAATATCATAATTCTAACGATGTATGATTTTATAACGGTGGAGCCGCTCAAGACTCTTCTACCGGATGCGTTATCGCATGTAGCCATAATAACGCATGGGTCAGCATTTTCTGTAACGTACGCTTGAGAGCTCCGAACCGTCAGTTCACTGTAGGCTACAGACGGTCGAGCAAGGGCCGGTGTAAGCTACGATTCAAGGTATTTCGCAAGAAGTACAATAAAGGAATAATTAGTTATATCATAAATCTTCGATTCATCTGAGTAAACTTCATTGGACCGATCCCACATCCTAATCTCAAACTCACAACGCCTACGGCACGACAGTACACACCAATTTTGAGATTTTGATGTTGATTGATTTCACCACTGATTCATTTTGATATTCGATAGAGGTGCTATTGGTTCATATCAACAATTAGAATATCGGCCCACGTTCTCTTCGAAAAAATGTTTCGCACAGCATTTTTCACATTTAAAGAACAATACCTAATGTGATTCGTTCTCGACGGAGTTCATTTTCTTTTTTTCATATTCCAATGTACTTGTTGTTCTGTACCTGCCCTACTGAAAATGTTAATGTGATAAATCATATAGTGTTATGAACGAAATGATCATGTTATTTATCATATGATTCATTCCATAAATTTGAACAAAAATTTAAAATATTTTAGATACTAAACATACAGCCATGGATCATCAAATATGATACAAAACAAATTACATGATAAACTATGTGTTTGACCATCTGATTCGTCATACATTTTATCTGATGGGCCATGCCTGTATGATTCATTATGTGATTTTTTAGATATTCGTTCAAATTCACAAGATAAATCATATTATAGTATTATATATAAATGGCCCCTACGCGCTTCGCGCACCAACCCCGCCTCGTCGCTTGCTTCGCGATACTGATCTCTACTATACACTGCATAGCGTATATGGGGCTTTCCACTAACCGATTTCTGTGAGCATCAGAAGCCATTTTGTTTGTCGGAATTTGACACATTACGGCGGCGAATTTGAACGAGTTTCGTGGGTGGTACAGAATACATGAGGTATTTACGCAGTATGTGGCTTGTGCATATTGTTATCAGCGAAATAAGACAGGATATTGCACATTAGATTTCCTATTAATAATAATTGAAAGGGACATGTAACTGGTAATCACTTTTCAGATGTTATCTGAACAATTCATACCAAAAATTAACCGTACTTATGGATTTCTACACAAGATGAGAATAAAAGCATGAGACATCGTACTTTTCATTTTGTCAAATGATAAATTGTAATATGCATCATTTTTCAATGGTTAAGGGAGTATATACATTAGGGTGGTCGTTATTTCAGGGTCAGGCATTTTTAAAAAAATCTGAAAAAATTACAGCCTTATTTTTTACGTATTTCGAACCGATTTAGGGGGCGGAAGGGGTAAAATTCATTTCGACCCCAAATAACGACCACCCTAATATAATATACACGTTGAAATAGGTTGAAATTCTAAAGAATAACTTTTTTTCTGCAACATTCAAACACTCTAAACGAATTGAAGAAATCATCATGTTTGAGGAAGGTTCGACCCTCATTACCCATATTTTACATTATGTATTACTTTCAGTCTAATGGTGGTTACGCTGAAGATATGAAAATACAGAATTACTCGTTTGTCGCAAATAATCAGCACTAGCGTTGGACAGATCTTTGATTTTTTAGTCCTCAATTGATCATAAGAGATGCCTCTATGAAATGAAAAGAGAACCTCTCGATATTCCTAAAATTACTTGAGTCATTTAATTTTGTCCATTTTTTTGAAGAATTTTCAGATCTTCTTAGCTCATTTTTCCAATATCTCAGGGAAGATGGGCTTAAAAAATTCTACGTTCATTCCGTAGAGGCATCTTTTATGAATAATTGAGGACCAAAGATTTAAGGATCGGTCCATCGATGGTTCTGATTATTTAGGACAACCAGTCAAAATAGTGATTTTGCAGTAATTTATTTTCAAACTTTTATACTGCGGTGATGACTTTGGATACTGTCATACTACTGTGACATTTATTTATACGTACAATAAATTATCTTAAGATATGCAAGTCTCAGTCCGCGAGATCCAGTTACTTTGCTCAGACTAGGTTGATGGAGTTCTTAGAATTTATCGACGACGCGGATCTATAAAATGATTCCTCCATAGTGTTCGCAAGCCATTGGAGTTCAGACTTTTGCAGAGTACAATTTATTGTTATTAGTGATCACAAAATGGATTCAGCTAAATGTCTCAAACTTATTCGGATCATGGAAAATGCCTACGAAATTTTAAAAAAGGAATCATCAACTGCCGAACTACAAAAATGGATCAAATTTGGAGCTCAAAACATTAGACTTTTAAACAAAATTTTACGAAAAACTGCTTCAACAGTCGGAGAGAAAACTAGAATTATAACAACGATAGGAATTTTGAAGTCGCTGAGAGCAAGGTTCAAGAAGTATCGAATGAGAGGAGAAGGTGTGAAGAGATCAAGAAGGAGCGACCGAGTCAAGTGGGAAGATTTGGAGACAGCCTTCAATGGGAGAATACGAACAGGAGTCATAGCGAATTTGTTGCATAAAGATATACAAAATTTTCTGAATGACTCTAAAAAGCGAATCATTATTAGACTGAAGAATATTTTACAGAGAGAGGGAAACTTGAAAGCGCATGTCGTTTTATCCTGTCAATTTAATACTATCAAGGATGGGGAAATTATCGAGAAGATGAAGTTTTTCAATACAAGAAATGCTCCCGTTCTACCATCGACAAATCTCGATAAACGGTTCGATAAAAACGTGAAGGAGAAATTGCTGGTCAAGATTGAAGACTTTCAAGAAACGGACATGACCCTCAAGATTTCTGCATCTGCATTTCTGAACTTTACCACGACGTAACTTCGTAACGGTCATTCTGAGAGCAAAATTTTATTTGGCTTTTTTCTTCCTCTTTCGATTATCTGATGGTGGTATTTTTTAGTTTATTTTTCTAAGACGCACGCTAGTGCCGTGTTCCCATTGGTCAGTACTCGGTCATTCTGAGAGCAAAATTTTATTGGACTTTTTTCTTCCTCTTTCGATTATCTGGTGGCGGTATTTTTTTCATACATCATTTTATATACATGTGATTAATGTGTGTGTATGTAATTTTTTTCATGTACGTATATGTATCATAAGTAGTATATGTATAGTCAGGATACATATATTGAGGGGGGAATAACTCGATGAATTGACGTGTAGTAGGTTCATGAATTGATTTTCATCCATCTGAATTATTGAGAATTAATCAGGAATTACAAAATAACCTGGATTTTCGTGAATTACGGACAATTTGCAGTGAAAAAATTGAATACCGCCATCAGATAATCGAATGAGGAAGAAAAAAGTCTGATGAAATTTTGCTCTCAGAATAACCGTTACGAAGTTACGTCGTGTTCAAGTACTGATCAATGGAAAAATGGCACTAGCGTGGGTCTTAAAAAAAAACTAAAAAAAAACGCCATCACATAATCGACAGAGGAAGAAAAAAGTCTGATGAAATTTGGCTCTCAGCATAACCGTTACGAAGTTACGTCATGTTAAAGTTCAGAAATGCAGATGTAGAAATCTTGAGGGTCATGAAACGGACTCGGGATGGTCGTTGACTGAAATTATAAACGTGTCTGTGAATGTCAACCGATACGTTCCACTACAAGGAGGTCTGTCCACCTACGCAGAGTTGCCCAATGTACAGTAATGTTCATCATGCATTTCTACTCGTCTGTCATGTATCTATGGCGCGCGGAGCAGTTGATAGAAGCAGCTTGATAAACAATTGCTGCAATCTGCCGCCGCTGTCATCGGGTGCGTTCTTATATGCAGCGAGAATAGCAGTTGCACGCTTTCATTGGTCATTTTCATTTTATTCTTTGATCCGATTGGATTAGCAGAGCAGATCTGCTGCAGTCACTGCATAAACGAATGCAGCTATTTGCTAACCTACTGTCGACTGCTTCTCCGGTCATGGGCACACAAAATAGCAGTAGAAAGGAAGCAAAACTCGGAAAAAGGAAGTTAGCCACGGAGCATGCATCGATGAACATTACTGTACATACGAGATAAGAAGGCGGTGGTGAATATTCAAAACAATGATTTGTACTGTTTTCTCTGGTCGATCGGCGCAGCTCTTTCTCCAGTAAGTAATCATGTTAACGATTCATCTTCTTATCCACATTTCAGTTCGGTACTCAGTTATGAGGGTTTGAGTTTTCCTATGCGTTTAGATGGAATTGTAAAATTTGAAAAATTGAATGATTTAACGATTAAGGTTTATGGTATTGAAGATTATAAAGGTAGAAAAGATATTGTACCGCTTTATTTAAGTCGACAGAACTCAAGCAGGCCTACGATTCATCTGCATATGCTAGAAACTGACAATGAATTCAACGATATGAGCGATAATATATATCACTTTGCGTGGATCAAAAATTTATCCCGGTTGCTGAGTACGCAAATTTCGAAACATAAAGGCCATACTTGGTTATGTGATCGATGTTTGAGTCACTTTCAATCTGAAAATTCTTTAGCAAAACATAGATTCGACTGCACCAATTTAAATAAATGCAAAGTAATATTACCAGATGAAAAGGACATTAAGATCTTGAAATTCAAAAACTATAAACACAAAGAAAATGTTCCATTTTGCATTTACACTGATCTCGAATGCCTCTTGCATTTTATTGATCCTGATGCGTCACAGAGTAGGGTTATCTACCAAAAGCATTGTACGTCATAGTATCGCTTACTATCTTCATTGTACCTTCGACCACTCAATTTCCAAATTCAGAATCAACCGCGGAAAAGATTGCATAGAATGGTTTGTTGAAGAGTTGGAAAACTTAAAAACTTTTGATTTTTTTCCAACTAAACCATTTTTTTATTTCTTCCATCGTTTTTTTCTTGTGACTAGCATGTCACGCGCGCGCTTAATTTTCCGAAAGTTGTGACTTACCGTATTTTAATTTCAATAAAAGCCTATCAACATTTCAGAGCACTATACCGCAATGTGTATTTATCAAATTTTCAGTTTTGGATATCATTTTCATTTCAATCTCCTTCAATTTTATTGACGGTTCATGTATGTTGACGTACATGTATGTACAGTAATGTTCATCGATGCATGCTTCGTGGCTAACTTCTTTTTTCCGAATTTTGTTTCCTTTCTATTCGTGTGTCGTGTACCTATGGCGCGCAGAGCAGTTGATAGGAGCAACTTGATAAACAATTGCTGCAATCGCCCGCCGCTGTCATCTGCTAACCTACCGTTGACTGCTTCTCCGGTCATAGGCACACAAAATATCAGTAGAAAGGAACCAAAACTTGGAAAAAAGAAGTTAGCCACGAAGCATGCATCGATGAACATTACTGTACAACGATTAACTTTCATTCGTCAATTATTTTCAATTTTTTGATGAGAATGTGATGTTTTATTCAAAATCTTATTACCTCTGATAAATTATCATTTTATGATTAACAAGTTATTTGATGATAGAATTTCATTTTTGTATATTTTTTTACTTATGTTCACACTATAGTTCCAAAAATAGCTATGAGTAATTTCTTATAATCTATTTTTTTTTTTAATCAATTTCTCAAGTATCATATTTCCCCCTTTAATTTGTGTATAATTCTTTGTACGCGTGATTTTTCACTTTTTTGACCATGATTGAAAACATCTTTTCTGAGATCTATTCCTATTTTTTCTAGAGTCTGGCCTTGCGATTTGTTAATCGCGATTGCAAATGCGAGTTTTATCGGAAATTGCCTTCTTTTAAATTTGAATGAATATACGACATCGCAATAAAGTGTGATTCGGTTCAAAAATACTATTTCTCCAGCATTGTCACCTGTTAGAATTTTACATTTCAACAAATGATTCCCAAGTTTGATTACCAATAATCTAGTCCCATTACAAAGTCCTTCATTGATACTCAAGTTCCGTATCAGCATTACTATACACAATGCTCTCTCAAACGTAATTCATGCGGTGGTAAAGACGGGGGTGATAAACTGTCCAAAAATTCGGGTAATATATGTATAGTTTCACTTATGTCATCATTCTCATTGGCCTTATCTATGCTATTGATACTTGTATAAATTTTCTATTTCGTTGCATCTAGTAATTCCACTACTTCTCTACTAATTTTGTCCACATCCGCATGTCCTAGCCGATAGTATTGCACAATTTGCTGCTTTTTTGAAACGCTTTTCTCTAAGGTAATTGCCATAAATACATTCCACCGTGCTGGAATCAGGACTTGCTATACAATATCCCGGAAATTCTATGCGATCGTTATTATTATTTAATTTTCCGTCTCCAAGGTCGAGTAAAAATTGTGCGAATTCTAATTCGTGCGATAAAGTTCTCATATTTTTTTCTGTCCTTTCCAATTTTCAGACATGATGTGTGAATGAGTCAAAACCTTTGTTTATTGGTTACATGATGTGTCAATGTGTCAATGAAAATTATGGCTAGTCGATTATACATATTTTCACTCGCTGATCTCCTGTCGCATAAACTTCGCTATTATCAATCGATTTCCAAATTCGCTGCTCGGATTTCCAAATTCGTAATTTTATTGGTTACATGTGTGTCAACGTTTTCTCTACCGGTTTTCCAATGTTTTCTATAAATAGAACTTGCATCGCATTTCGACTTGAAACTCGCAAAACGATTTATTTCGACTGGACATCAACTTTTCATAAACGGACTAGCATTGCACGCAAGCGCTACGCGCGCGCCTCATCGCCTGTTAATTTCACCTTATGTTTTTTATACATTCCATCTTTATGATTTGTATGGTAAACTTTTTTATTGGCATTATACAGTACCGATACAACTAATTCATTTTTTTCCTATTATTGCTTCCTGAGTTTATTGTTATTTCTTCGTTTTAATAATAAAGCAAATTACTACGATTTATTCGACCTGCTTCTTCTTTTTTTCTCTTGGCCTTGCTATGACCCATTCTCCTTTTTTGCTCCTCACAAAACCCATCATTCATCACATTTTGTCATTCGTTCTATCCCGTTGCGTTTACTCAACTTTTTTCAATTTATACTCACGTAATCAAACTTAGAATCGATTTATCACAATTATTTTGTATATTCTCATCATTCTTTCATCTGCTTTTTGCAGGATACGTAGCTCTTACATGCGTGTAATGTAATCTGTACATTTTCATTCAATTTTGCTTTCTTCTAACTATTTCCTACCTAGTATGTAACCTGTTTCTCTACACAGATCGACCAGAGATAAATGCCGATTTATAATGAGTTTTCTTTTTTCACGATCGTGATTTATTTCTCTACACAAATCGACCAGAGATAAATGCTGATTTCTAATGAGTTTTCTTTTTTCACGATCGCGATACAGTTATTTGCATGTTATGCTTAGTTACCAGTTTGTTTGTGCAAATCACAGAGATCAGTGGTGCAAATTCAAAAGGCAGGATGAGCAGCGCGAAATCTTTCCGTTCTTTGCATAATAAGAAGAAAGTTGTTCCATTGAAGATGTAAGTATTCAAGTCAATACAATAGTCCTTTATTGGGCAAATTTTACATGATAAGTACAATTCTTTTTTTACGGCACAGGTATGAAAAAGTCGCTTTTTGGCGGATGTTTTTGTTCCGTAAAGTGCCACTTTATACTGCTCATTTGATAACTGCGGTATAATGTCTTTATACTGCCGAAAGTTGCCGTATAAAGACTTCATACTGCCTAAAGTTGCGGTATAATAGTTTAATACTGCAGCTCGTTACGCTATCCAAACTTAGTGTACCAACTTTGGCGAGGTCGATGTTTTCTGCATGGGCTATATGTTTCGATATATCGATCTCGGGTCGAAGTTGAGTCAACGCGCGCGACGCCATATGTATTTCGCAATCCGTACATAACCTCTTTGAATACTGAAAATCCTGAATACTGACGTGCCTGATTGTGATAATTGAAAAATTGACAATGATTGAAAGTGAGGATAGTGTCGATAGTGATAATGAAGCGAGGAGTGGCACACCACCATGTGTCCGCGAAACAGGCATGAACGCTGTCAATAATTTATTGCCTGACAAATCTAAAACAGCATACGAGCAAAGTTACGCACGTTTTTTATCATGGCAAAAGGACCGTAAAGCTACCTCTTTTTCGCAAAGAGTTCTCTTAGCCTATTTTTCGGAATTGTCCAAAAAATGGAAGTCATCCACTCTGTGGAGCGAGTACTCGAAGATAGCGAAAATGCTAAAAATAAAAAACAACTTGGATCTTGGCGAGTACCGAGAATTGAAGGCATTTTTAAAAAAAACGTCAGTCGGCTACAAACCGAAAAAATCGAAGACTCTGACTTCACAGGACGTTGAAAGATTTTTAAACGAGGCCCCAGACTTCACGTATTTGGCCACAAAGGTAAGAATCGTGAAATAAATCTCAAGATGTTTCTATTCTCTGTCATAACCTTTTTTTTCTGTACAGGTTGCTATGATATTCGGCGTTCTTGGCGCTTGTCGAAAAGATGAACTCATCAAAGTAAAAACGACAGATTTGAAAACTTATCACGAGCCCAGCGACACGGAGAGAAAGCATCCAACACTTCTCGTACACGTTCCCGATACGAAGACTCACCAGGAACGGGAATTCGCCATTAAAGGAGTATTCTACAATTATTTTGAAAAATACAGACAGCTGAGACCAGACAAAACACCTCACGAGAGATTTTTTATAAATTATCAAAAAGGGAAATGTACGGTGCAGCCAATTGGAGAAAAAAAATTTGCATTTATGCCCAAAGAAATTGCCCAGTTCCTGAATTTGCCAAATGCGGATTCGTACACGGGCCACGCTTTCAGACGAACTTCAGCTACGTTGCTAGCAGAAAGCGGAGCTGACATCGCGGCTGTAAAGCGACATGGTGGGTGGAAGTCGACATCCGTTGCAGAAAGCTACGTTGAGAATACATTTCTCATCAAAAGCAAGACGAGTGACCAAATCACCAGCTCGATCCAGTTGAATCTCCCATCCACTTCGAAAGAATGCACCGCCAACGCCAACTTGAGAGTGAATCCAGTCAAGGCAACAAATGAAAACCCACCATCAGCTTCGGAAGGATCGAATGACAAAGAGAACTGTGATCCAGTTCTCGACTTGGCTGGCTTAAATAAGCACATTACTTTGAACCTCAGCCACTGCGCCAATATATCTTTCAACATCCTGGATAAAAAATAAATCTTCCGCAAGACTTAGGTAGAGCCAGAGATGTAACTTAGCACTACATATTGTAGTACATATATAATATTTTTTAATACAATATCTAGTCTGTCGATATTGCTCTACAATCTTTCTCTACCGTGTTTTTATAGTTTTCTTAGTGAAATAAGCTTCTATTGTAATTCTTAGTATAAAATCTAGTCTATCGATAACGAACTAGAATCTTCCTGTTATACTGTCTTTTCTCAATTTTATTAGTGAAATAAGTTTTTACTGTGATTTTTAGTATAAAATCTAGTCTATCGATAACGAACTAGAATATTTCTGTTATACTGTGTTTTCTCAATTTTATTAGTGAAATAAGTTTGTACTACGATTTTTTCTTTACTTAAGATAAAATATCTGGAAGAAAAATCATCTTCTGTTATAAAAACCAAAGATAAGATAAGCTATTTAAGACTAACTTAAGTAACCTAAAACGGCCTGAAGAGAAACAAAAATATCTTAACTGTGATTTTATTTGGATAAAGTTACCACTATATTAAAAATGAACTGGAAATGCTTTTGAAATTTTCTGTTTTTTCCTTTTGGGGGCTTCGCCCCCAAACCCCCACCGGGGCTCCGCCCCTGGACCCGGTTGGGGGCTTCGCCCCCAAACCCCTACCGGGGCTTCGCCCCGGACCCCCTTATTTAAAACCTCGCACCTAAAATTCAATAGGAATTCGCTTATTATTCCCATGAAATGTTTCATTATCGTTCGACTTTTTCATACCAATGCCGTAAAAAATAGCGTATGGGGCGCACCCGTAAACTGTTTTTCGGTTCGACTGAGGTTTTCAGCACGCCTTCGACTCACCTCCGGCCTTCGGCTTGCCTACGGTCTTCGGCTCGCCTCGGCCTACGGCTCGCGCGTGCTGAAAACATCGGTCTCACCTAAAAACACTCACTTTACGGGCATGCCACATAATATACTATTTTATCCACAGAAATATCGAATCTCCTGAAGAATTTTCTTCATCGTCAGAAATACTGTCTACATCCGCGGTAACATCGCCCTCAAAAGTAACATCACCGTCAACAGTAATAACATCACCGCTTGCAAGTGCATCGCCGTCTTCTGCTATGCCTGAGTACGTGAATAAAAAAAATCGTCCGCTGACTCCAAACAAATACTATTTTCTTCAAGTTTAGTAATGTGTTTTTTTTTTTCTTCAATTTTTGCTTTCTGTTCTTGGTAGACGCCGTGTTCCACAGTTTACTTCCTCTGAAATTTTGGAAGAAGTGAGACCGGGGGATAATACACTGTAAGTTTATATGCAAAAACAGTGTAGCCGCAAAAATAATATTTGAACATAAAAATCTTCTCTTTGTCCAGACGCATCGTTGGATTTGTAGATGCTATTTTGGGCAGTATCTAACGTCGTCGGAAAAAAACGGAGTTTGAGCTTATTCAAATTTATTTTGAATAACGATGATCGATACAGGACAATTGTTCTGATTTGGGAAGATCAGATAGAAACATTGTGCACACTTGTTAAATTTCATGAGGTAATTTAGTTCATTATAGCATCCATGTTCATAATTTATAACGTAGTCTTGAAAATATTGATACATTATCCAAATTCGTGAACAAAAATTTCCTATTCAGAATTCTCTTTGATTTACTGCGTAAATGCATTTGCTATCAAATAATATCTGATAAATTTATGAAGTTTACTCGTAATCACCCACAGATTATTGAACCCATCCATGTCAAAGCTGTTCCTGTAAACAGTATTTACAGAAATGAAGAAGGGTTCACTAATTTCGACCTTTCTGTGCAAAGAAACACGAAAGTTAATTGTTATGGCCCTTATGAATACCCAAATAATATTGCTGACGTACCCACGAAAATAACCATAAAATATGCTGCGGCATATGACGGTTTTATATGTAATTATCTTTGAATTTGCTAACATAACTTATGTTGCCATATTATTTCCCCGAATGTCATTATTATTCCACATTAATTTGATTTCGATTTTTCTAATCAGAATTTAATTTTGTTGATTCATTTCTTTTAGCTGTTCGAGGATACATCAGTGTTGGCTTTGTACCTGTAATAGGTGGTGGAATTTGCAGTTTCGCTAGTGCTGCAATTACTGATGGTGAATATAAGCTTCGAATACAAGTTTCAAACTACGAAGCTCGGGCAACCTCAATCTCCGGCTGCCATGTCGAAATCTTGGGTCACCTTCGAAAAGATAAATGTACGTTTTTTTCTTTTTTTTCCCAATGAATTTATATCATATAAAGTTATTCTAAATTCGTATTCCAATATATATGATCTTCACAGACAGAACTACGTACTTGCAAGTTGGGAACACGTCGAACATTTTTCAAGTGGATGACGAAGTAATGAGCGAAGCAAAACTTGCGAATGGATTCCGAGCACCATTGGAAACCCTTCCATCGACGTGAATCGTTCGAGGACCTTAATCATCATGTTCCTGATCGTTCCGTTTGATCCGCTTTTCTCTACTAGAACATTCTCTTTCCAACTCTATCAATATTGTTTGTTTACATTTATTCACTCAACTTCTTTGAGTGTAGTGTCAAAGTAAGCTGTGACTATTACATTTCCAAGTACTCTGTTTCGGTCATTTTTATTGTATGTTCGATATTGGCTAATCGTCGATTGGGTTCATATAGTATTATTTTCCTTCACTGAGTCCTCTGTTCAATTATCGCATGTAAAATATATAAGCGAGGTTAATACAATTTTCCAACATTTATATCGAATCTATTTATTATACATATGTGCAATTCCACGTCAAGCGGGCCACTTTTTTGGGTCGTAATCACCGATTTTGATCTCCATCGAGGATTTTGTACTACTCATGGATGTAAGTCTCTGGGCCAAACCAAAAGCCAATACGCGACTCGGTTGTCTACCTAGCGGAGGTTGAAAAATGCCGTTTTTGCGCGCCAACTTCTCTTCGGCGGCTGATATCTCAGTTGTCTTTGGAGCAAAGTACCAAAGTATATAGTGATTCTTGTAGCTATTTTCACACGCTTTTCGGTGATTATACTGACATTGCTCCCCAACTAAAATTTGGCAGTCAAAAACGGAGTCGAAATAAAATTTTCATTTTTCAAAAAGTTCGCCCATTTTGAAAATTCTGTTTTTTGTCTCTAAAAATGGTTCGAAGTATCCCCTACATGTACTCGAAGTGGCAAAGTGGGCCTCTTTTTCGATGTTTTTTTATCCAAGTTTTAGTCGATTTTTCCACCATTTTTTCAAGTTTTTTCAATTTTTTTTCTTTTTTTTTGTCAATTTCGTCCCGAACATTTTCCAATTACCAGAAACGAGCTCGTCATGCGGAGAAACTGTTTCAAAAAATTGAAATGCATGACGAAAAAATTTTTTTATTAGAATAATTCAGATTATATCGAAAAAAAAATCAGATAAAAAACCAACGAAATAACGGCCCACTTTGCCACTTCGGGTACGTGTAAGGGATACCTTGAACCTTTTTTAGAGACAAAAAACAGAATTTTCAAAATGGGCGGACTCCTTGAAAAACGAAAATTTTATTTTGACTCCGTTTTTGACTGCCAAATTTTAGTTGGGGAGCAATGTCAGTATAATCACCGGAAAGCGTGTGAAAAGAGCTACAAGAATCACTGTATACTTTGGTACTTTGCTCCAAAAACAACTGAGATATCAGCCGCCGAAGAGAAGTTGGCGCGCAAAAACGGCATTTTTCAACCTCCGCTAGGTAGACAACCGAGTCGCGTATTGGCTTTTGGTTCGGCCCAGAGACTTGCATCCATGAGTAGTACAAAATCCTCGATGGAGATCAAAATCGGTGATCACGACCCAAAAAAGTGGCCCGCTTGACGTGGAATTGCACATATGTATGTACGTACACATACATACGTACCCATCATTATTTGCTTCAATAATTGGTTATCGTTGCACAGTTATTTCATTTTTTTATGCCACATATCCTTAGCTATGAGCAGTTGTCAGCTCTCACCCACGGGGACAGTCCAAAGAGAGAAAAAGATAATGAGGATTCTTTGTTATGATACCCTCAAAAATTCGTGTTTTGCTGCTACTTACCCAGAGTTTAGTCTATTTCGATTTGATCGAAGTTCACATCATTCAATCAATTTAGTTTTTCGTGTGCTCATCCATATATATTTCTCTGTATACATAATTTTTAATTCTATTTTCGTTTCGATTGTGCCCCAAAACAATTTTCAATGATTTCCAAGAACGCACTCTTGAGCAAGCTACATACAATTGACCGTGATTGAAAACATCATTTCTCAGATCAATTCCAATTTTTTCCAAAGTTTATCCTTGAGACTTGTTGATGGTCATAGCAAATGCCACTCTGATTGGAAATTGCCTTCTTTTGAATGTAAACGGATATACGTCGTCACAATATAATGTAATTCGATTCAAGAAAACTATTTCTCCAGCCTGGTCACCTACTAAAATTTTACAACGTAAAAGGTGATTGCCAAGCTCAAGTACTAACAATCTCGTACCGTTGCAAAGACCTTCATTTACACTCAAATTCCGGATAAGTATAACAACGCTATTTACCCTCAAACATAATTCGTGAGGAGGTAGAGAGGGTGGAGATAAAGTGTTCAAATACTCTGGTAGAATTGTCTCACCTATATTTTCACTGTCACAGTTTTCAATGCTATTCACACTTGTATAAACTTTTTCTTGTGATGCATCAAGCAATTTCACTACTTCGTTATTGATTTCTTCAACGTCAACGTTTCTGGCTGCGAGTATTACACATTTTGCTGCGTCTTCGAAACGTTTGTTTTTCATATATTCGCCATAAATGATTTCAACTATATTTGCATTATCTTTTACAAAACAATGTTCTGGAAATTGTACATAATTGTCATGATCATTTAACGCGCCATCCCCAAGATTTAAAAGAAACTTAGAAAATTCCGTTTCTTCTGGCAAGACTCGCACATTTTCTGTTAATGAAAATTTGTGAAAATATTTCCACATTGAACTGAATTTTTCCTTACACCTGCTCGGAAAAGGGCTCTTTTCGAACCTGTATGGCGGGCGCAAAGTGACCCTTTACCGCCCGGAGGCAAGAAAGTCTCATAAGTGAGCGGTAGAGCGGGCGGTAAAGTGAAGCGGGCGGTAAAGTACTTTTCCTAACGGCGTGCGGAAAACACTACTTTCGCGCACGCATTTCCGTGCGGAAAACACCACTTTCCCGCACGCTTCATTTTCGTGCGCGAAAGTTACTGCCGCGCACGGAAATGAAGCGCCTGGAACAGTAGTGTGTTCCACATGGAAATGCGTCCACGAAAATAGTGTCTTCCGCACCACGCTGTTAGGAAAAATAGTATACGCAACACGTGTGGAATAGGTATATCTCGCACTCATGTGATTGTCACCCTCGCTTCGCTCGGGCGACAACCCTCACACTCGTGCGAGAATCACCTACTTTCCACACTAGTTGCGTAATGTACTATTTCCACACTGCGTGCGCAAAGTTTGATTTTGCGCACGCTTCGCGTGCATAAAATCCAACTTAACGCGCGCTGTGTTGAAAAATAAAGTTCGATACACGTGCGAAAGATGATTCTCGACTCGTGTGATTATCACCCTCGCTTCGCTCGGGCGAAAAACTTCACACTCGTCCGAGAACCAACACTTTCGCACTAGTATCGAAAAGTACTATTACCGCCCGCTCAACCAGTTACTTTACCGCCCGCTCTACTTTACCGCCCGCTATCATCATTATCCTTTTCCTCACAGGTGTAAGAGAAAATATCGTGTGTAACTTGGGCGGATAGGCGATTCCTCACTCGTACGGAGTTCGCAGCCCTCGTCTCGGCTCGCGGGATTCGCCCTCGTAGGAGGGTGTTTGCAGCACTCGCCTTCGGCTCGTGCGGCAAACCTCACCCTCCTACTCGTGCGAATGCCGCGCTCGCCTACGACTCGTGCTGCGAACTCCGTACTCGCGGGCGGGAATCGCCTACTTTCCGCCCTAGATACACAATATACTATTATCGATAAGTTTATAGTCTCGCTGCGTGTGCTGCGTATTTTAACTGGAAGCAATTGTCTAAAGTCTCCTCCCAAGATCACGATTTTTCCTCCAAACGGTACATCTTTTTCCGTGATATCACGCAGCGATCTATCCATTATTTCTAAGGCATATCGCGGTGCGATTGGCGCTTCGTCCCAAATAAAAATATCCACTTCCTTCAATAATTCACCTTCTTTTGACTGTACTTTTATGCTAGAAGATGAATCTGCATGTAGAGGAACAGGTAATCCCAGTGTTTTATGAACCGTTTTTCCTTCAGGTAGTAAAATTGCAGCTATCCCTGTAAAAGCCATTGTAACGACTTTTTTTGTTCTCGCCTTGAGCAGATACCAAAGAGTAGTGTATACGAAAGTCTTGCCTGAACCGCCAGGTCCATCGATGTAAAAACATTTATGATGATCATTGTTATTATTAATTACTGCATTCAAAATTATGTCAACGATTTGCTTTTGTGGGTTATTCAGCTTTGCATATTTTCCGTCGCCGATTACTGAGTAATTTTCTATTGAGTCGAAATTTGATTCAATTGCGTCCGGAACTTGATCCATTTTCGGGAATTCGGAAAGACTTCTACCCTCCGCACACAACATAGTATTAATATTAGCATATGCTCGCATTTGCCCTAATGATAATCCTGAGTGTCTCACATAATCCATGGACGTAGCATCTTTAAATTCGTTCCAAAGATCTTGAGGATGAACCGGTTGGCAGTGGATCAGAATACGAACAAACAATCTTCTAAGTCGTCGTAGCATCATCCAAGTAGAAGCCTCATCCATCGACCACTCCCCGTCATCTTCAATCAAGCCTAACGCCAAACATGCCTCTGTGTACGTGTGTTTCATCTGTCCATTTACAGTTTTCAGATTGTTAAAACTGGTAGCGCCTTTGACTGATAATAACAGAATCCGTAAGTGAAACAATTCTGTTTGAGCTGGACTAATAGAATACATTCTCCCAATACAATTGAAATGAGATAGCCTTGTTGTCCAACGATGAATAGTTCTACCATCGATTTGGAATTTCTTGAATGTATAGTAACATGGAATTTCCGTATAATGATATTGCTTGGCACTTTCATCCCTTAAGTTTAGTGCGAAGTAATCAACCAGCATGTCAACTTTTTCGAGAGCATTTCTCATTGCATGTTCATTATTATTGGTTGAAAATACAATATTCTGTTTATTCTGCAAGTGTACGGGCAGACGTATGATTGAATGACTCTTATTTTGCAAACTTTTTCCTAGAATTCGCCAAGTAGCCTCGACAGGTCCCACATAACGAGCTTCGATGAATTCACGTATTTCATCGTGATCTAAAGTGCCGCATTCATCCAAATTTCCTCCAACTGTAATGTTAGCAGCGTCGTGACCTTTGTATATATATTTGTGTAGATATTTGACAGATTTAGTACTTGATACGACTTCCACGTTGATGTGACTGTTGAATATACGTGATAGAGCAGGACAGTATGGTACGACGTGCCGATTATCTACTATGTAGTCTCCAGGTCGTTTATAAGATATCCCCAAATTTCGTCGACGATAGGAAGGATAATTATTCTCATCCATAGTCGTTTCTTCCTGATATTCTTATGGAAAACGCTTGGAACATTTTCCATTCTCTAAACACCAATCACCACACGGCCCGTGTATCATATGCTTCATGACAATATCATATAAATCTTCATCTTCATTAGGATCTGGAATTTCTGCTGAAATGTATCTGTCTATTAAGGCTGGGGTTGTTATCTTATTATTTTTTTCCAATATTACGAGCATGTGAATATGTGGTAAGCCACGTTTTTGAAACTCGATTACATAAACGAATGCTGCACATTTTCCGAAAAACTTTTGTCGAACAATCAAGTCTACCGGATAATCTTTTTTCATATCAAATACTAGTGCACATATATCTGGTCTATCTGCTGCTTGTTGGTTATTTAATGAATTCTCTTCGATTTCTCACCATCTGGGATTGCATGTCATCGTGATGAAAAGATCGGGTTTCCCATAGTTACGCACAATTGCCATCGAATCTTGATACATTTGCATCATATTTCTTGGTGAACCGATGAATGTTGACGGTAGTACAACCATTTTTCCTACTCGAGCGTTTGCTTTATGTGCCGTATTTTCCAAATATTCTATTAGACCTTGATAAGATTCTGATCGCAACTCTTTTTGGTGACTTCTACAGTATTCTATTCTATCTTTCTCAATTTTAACGTAGCTATCTACTAACCATTGTTGAAAAAGTCGCCTGCCCATTAGGAAAACATTGAATTCGTGGTCTCGTATAGCTAATCTATGCCTTACGTATGCTGCTCTACTCACTCGTTTATTAGATCCAGTACGACCTACACGTGTTACTCACGGCTCCAGCCCCGAGTGCCATAGGGGTAAAACAGTGGATAAACCCAAGGTTCGACATTGGGATCCATAGAGTTCACATTTTGCAATGTCTTGTTATTCTTGTTACGAATCGTAACAAAGGATTCTGGGATTTCTCCATCAGCGGTCGTAGAGAAAACAGCCGCGACTTCGTTACATCTTTGGAAATTATAGCGACGACGATCGAAACCGGGTTTCAAAGTAAATAATAATTGTAACTCTGGCAACATTTCTGTATTTCCTTTTAGTAATAGCTGCTGATTTTCGATCTCTTTACCCATCATTTGATATGACTTGGCAAAAATGTTTACATCTCGTATTATACAATCAAGAATTTGTAATACTTCTCTATCTAGACCAAAATTTTTACCCAATCGATGATCTGTTGCTTCATTTGCATCGACTATAAATAGCTGACCATAGCTCGGACTTTCATTTATCGCAGGATGAAATGCTGTGTTGATTTGATAGTATATCTGGCCTTGAATCTTGAAACAATATGGTCCAGGGATGGGATTCTGTAACTCTCCGCTAACTCCGCAAAGTCCGCTAACTCCGCTAACTCAGCGGAGACCGTTGGTTGGCTAAGAAGCCAACCGACCGACCAATCAGAGACCGCTTCGGGCCTCGGTGGTGCCTATACGGTGGTACCCTGTACGGTGGTGCCGTGGGCTTTGGCCGGCCGCCAATTGCAACAAATAAACAAACGCAAGAGCTCCTGTCACTTGATACATATGCATGAATTTCATAAGAATAAAGTGAGGAGATGAAAAGGTGGAAAGAAAACGAATAAATGAATCAAAATATTAGACTGTGGGCTACAGGAAATAGGACTATAGGAAAAAGGTACTGGGAAATAAGCGATAAGAAATAGGCACCACCGAAATCCGAAGCGGTCTCTGATTGGACGGACCGTTGGCTTCTCAGCCAACCAACGGTCTCCGCTGAGTTAGCGGAGTTAGCGGACTTTGCGGAGTTAGCGGACTTTGCGGAGTTAGCGGAGTTAGCGGAGAGTTACAGAATCCCATCCCAGGTCGTTTGCCATTGAAATTTACTAAATTAGCATTAAATGACGCAAACGAAAGTGAATTATTATAATTACGAATTCTTTCAAAAAATTGTTTTGACTTTACGTGGGTATGCTGAAATAATGAAAGTAATTCGTTCGGTGGATTTGGCATATTCTCTAGAATCACGTCACCGTGAGAACAACAATCATTGAATGAACTCTTATTCGAAACGGCCCTTTCTGCCGCAAAGTGTTTCGCGAAGCATTGGCTACATGATAAATTCATTGGGCCAAGGTAATGTTCATTACCTGCATTTGATATGTTTACATTAATATGTAACCGCTGACGCGTTCGAACTTGTCGCACGTATTCAGCAGAGTTGGGCAAATTAGGAATTGTACTCTTCTTGATAAGTGTTGCAATGTTTGAATTCAATTCATGGTTACCATTTGCTTCTTTTCCTGCATTATCATCCGTTTCAGATATTTTTTGGTACGAAGTTGAATTTTCATTCAATTCTATTATTTTATTTTTTCCAATCACGGGCAAAGTAAGAATTGCACGCTCTCTGCTGAGTGTTGCTGTCTCTGAATATAATTCATTTTTGCGTGTCGATTCTTCTTCGTTATCATCACTTACTCGAAACATTTTTTTGTGTAAACTTAAATTTTCATTCAATTCTATGATTCTATCTTTTCTAATAATATTTCGATTCTTATTAACACTGGAACCTTTTATTTTTATATTTTTGTGTACATGTAAATATTCGCGATGAACGTTTTCCTGATGTACTGAGTACTGATTACTGTTGCGATTACCAAAGTTAATTTTCATGACAAATTTTTCTCTTATTTGAGGTGGGATTTTACTTTTTATTCCATATTCATCGCCCAATTCTATTATTCTCGGTTGCATATTTTTCAACGAAAATTTTTCACCCAATTCAATTATTCTGAGTGGAATATTCTTCCGTTGATAGGACAACTCGGAATCGACATTCCCTTCCAATACTGAACACTGATTATAATTGTTATTGCCACACGTATGTTGTATCAAATCCATCGAGTCAATTTCAGTGTTACCATTTGAATTCGAATGCAAATTCACGAAAACTGTCGTTAAATCATATTGACTCCCGGCTACGTCAATTATTTTTGGAATTTTTTTCCAGTATCAGTGACAACATAGATGATATCGAATCGAAAATCAAAAGACATGCTGCACCTTGATAAGAAGTCGCCCTTCCATCAATACCTATTGAATGGGAATCGAATGTCCAAAATTTATCTTCATACTTACCAACTGCAATTGAGATTCCATTGGATGTTAAAATCCCACAATTTGATTCATCGAATAAACGGTGTAATCCATTTTTCAAGTTTGGCATACAAATATCGCTACTATCGTTCAATAAATGGCCATAAATTACATTTCCAAATGTCAATTTACAATTTGTGGATAATACTTTAAAATAAGTTTCAAGCTCCGAAACTGACAAATAATTCGGGTAGGGCTCATCTTTTTCTACAGCTTTACGTGTAGCCGTGCTATTATTGTATAATTGATCTCCAGAAATCAATATTGAATCGATTATATTGGAGTTCCACGATGCGACGGGGTGCATAGCTGACACAGCTGCTGATACTGCAGCATTCGCAGTGCATTGGTTACCTCTGCTAATTGCTGAAAATCTCGCATCACTTTGGCAAAATGTTCCGCGAGTCAGATGATGAATTACAATTCGATGCGGTGAAATTCTGCTTCATCTTCGAGCGTCGTATGCCTTTTTCTACAACTCATTTCTGAATGAATACGATTGATATAGTGCTCAATCTAATCAACTTGATGTATTTGTCATCACTTTGATAGTATCGTCAAGTATTTTTTGGATTAATGTGGTCACATACATACTCCTCTCTAAACTGGTGCGCTACGGGTTCTCGGCTGATGCTGTCACTTGGTTTCACTCTTACTTAACGGGCAGAACCCAGGCAGTTCGGGATCCAACAGGAGGCTGCTCGACATATCTGGGGATTCGTTCTGGGGTCCCACAGGGCTCTGTCCTTGGGCCGCTCCTCTTCCTCCGATATAGGTCTAAGCATCTGCTTTCCCTGGAGTTAGCTGGCTTGTCAATTACTCCGAATGCCAATCTCTGAACACTTAGCGTGTCCCGCTCTCTACTTGATTAGACTTTTATTATCACTAAATGCACGTATATTTTTACTATTGGAACGTAACTCTTCTTCGCCTGTTATTGCTGTTTTGTCCTGTTCATTTATTGATTTTATGATTTGATTATTTACACGGCTGTTATTCTCTATTTTTGTAAATCTTAAACCTGAAACTCTCTTGCTTAATCTTATTTTGATTTTTAACCTATTTTTATTTTAATTTATCTTCAATTTAGATCCTAAGTTCTTTTGTTATCTACTTTTCGGCATTTCTGTGCTATTTATTTATTCTGTTTTTTCGTTCGCATATGTACCTTACTAACTGTGATAAGTAATTTGCCTTACGGCCAGTTGTTGGCTATGGCATAATGAAGATATACACACATATATACATACATACATACATACCGATTAATGTGGTCACACACCGAGTTGCAAGAGTATAATGGTATGAGAAAATATGCAAGGATATGTATAGCTAATAGGACAAGTCATTGCCATTGTCGTATGTCATCATGATTATATCAATAATTAGCATCATTTCATTATCATGGTCATCATTATTCCGACAATAAATTCTGGGTTATGTGGTCACACAACGAGTTGCCTCAGATCCTGTAAATGAAAAATGTTACGGTAAATTACGTGTTTAGGAAAGAAAAATGGATGAAACTAATTTACTGAATTGAGTACTTCTTTTTCTACGAATAATCTGACTTTCAGGTGAAAAAACTGTCTGTTTACTCAATCAGGCATTTAAGTAAAGGAACACATGTTAACCTATTTTGCCCGCTGTTTCTTGTGGACGTTATCAGGTTAGGTACCACTTCTACTTCTTCTCCTTCTTCGTGTGATTTTTCCACTTCGATGTTACTGCCTTTTCGCTGATCGGGTACTGCTGTGTGTCTGTTAAAATGGATATTATTACTTCTTCTTCTCAATGATTTGATTTCCCGACGATAGTGTCCATGACTGATGCTGATGTTGACTTACGCGCAACGTTGGTTGTGAAAGTAGATATTAAGCGTTGAGCATACCATAACTTCTACTCCTTCCTGTTCTTCTTCTTCTTCTTCCTTCTTCTTCTTTATACAATATATCAGTGCTTTTCGCGAATACATCACATTTATATCCGTTTTGACAGCTGTTAGCTTCGAAAAGCTGCAATTCGCTGTTTTTTTTTGTCTTCTTTTTTGTTACCAAACCGTACATCGCGCGGCAAACTTCCGTCGCCGCAAATCCCGCAAAATCTCGCTTTATCGCGCTAAAATCTCGCAAAATCGCACGTTTTTCAGATTTTTCGACCATCGGCAAACTTTCGTCTAACACCGCCTCTTTATTAAGGGAAACTATCTATCAGTATCGCTTACAATTCAAAAATTGCTGAAAATTGCTGAAAAATAAAATTTTGATATTTCGGATATATTTCGGAATAAAATTTATTTTTCAGCGATTCTTGCATTGTAAGCGATACTGATAAAAAGTTTTACAAGAAAAAAACGATGGAAGAAATTCAGAAAAGTTTTAGAAGGAGAAAAATCAAAATTCAACGATAATTACCTGAAAAATAGTGAAAATATTGATTTTCAAATTTTTTTTTCGAAAATATGAAACAATTGGTAGTGGTCCGTGAATATGGGTTTGAAAGAGTAGATACCTGGGCACCTTATATAAAAAGATCAGAATTTTCGGATGAATCTGTTTCCGTTAATCAGCGATTACGTAAATTTGACGCTAAAAATGGCACTTTTGAACGTCCCGCGAGCCCCCTAAAAAAATTCAAAAAATCGAATCCTTTTACGGAGACCTTTATTTCAGCGATATCTTCGATTTTTGAGGGTAGCCGAGAAAATTTTTTTTTTTTCGATCCACCCTAATGTACATGGGGCTTTCCAGCTCAACTCAACCACTCCCCAGACCTCATGGATTCGGATTTTTTCGAAACTTCCTACACTTAAAGTCCTACTCAACCAGATTACCGATGACTTATTTCATAATTTTTCGGACCCCCGCGCCGTTTCAGAGTTATCGAGGGTCGAAGTTTCACACCACGAAATTTTCAACGAAGTTTTTTGCCACATTTTGAACTCCTACAAAAAACTTTAACGACATAAAATGTTTAGCATTAAATTTACTTTCGGAAAAAAAATGTGTTGAATTTTTTCAACCTCCGCTTGGGGCTGAAAAATGGCGTTATGTGACAAAAATTCGAATGAAAAAAAAATTGCCATGATTTTTTTGAACGGAAATTTTACGAAAAATTCTTTGAAAAATTACAAACATTTTGAGTCCTCATAGGAAGTGGGCAGAACAAATCTCGCTTCACTATGATGCATTTTGTGAGACCGCGCGCGCCAAAAATCGAACTCCCCGCAAGCGAACTCTTGACAAAATGGATTACGTCCGATTTCTTATTCACAAAATACCGGACACTACTCAATTTCAACTATTTCACATGCCTCAACTAATATCCCGTATTTCGCATACAATAAATCTGACGAAATCCATTTTGTCAAGAGTTCGCTTGCGGGGAACTTGATTTTTGGCGCGCGCGGTCTCACAAAATGCCTCATAGTGAAGCGAGATTTGCTCTGCCCACTTTCTATGAGGACTGAAAATGTTTGTAATTTGTCAAAGAATTTTTCGTCCAATGTTCCAATGTAAAAAAATCGGTTGTCACGATTAATCTCGCATTTCCGTCACCGCTTATGATCTCGCACTTCCGTCACCGCCTTTCCGCGATGCTGGTTAGCCGGCGGCACTGATATATGTATAGACTAGAGTCCCTTTACTCAGAGTCCTGCAAACGCACGTCCTCTTCATGATTGGCTGTTCGAACTTGCGCCAATATGGCCGCCGATCCCGTAAGAAGCTACAGAAAATTTGAGCATAGATAACCTCGTATGTAGTTGGACGTTCACATTCTGTGGGTAAAATGTAACAACTTGCGCCAATATGGCGTCGCGTTTGCAGGACTCTGATTAAAGGGACTCTAGTATAGACTAACCAGTGGCCGGCGGTGACAACCCGTGGGTCTGACAATGAGCTGACTCTGAAAAACGTCTGTCTGCTGACCTCGCGCCGTTTGGAGCTGTTTTAGAATAGGCGGCCGTTGCGAATCAACTGCTGAAACTTCGCGCCGATAACCTACTGTATCGCGAAACTTCAAATACAGGCGAACGATAGTTCAAGATTTTAAACGGCTGAATCGCTTTCATCGAAATGTTAATCGCAAAACTTTGGAGAAGCGAACGAATGTTCAAGATTTCAAACAGCTTAATTGATTTTTCCTAACTGAGTGCGCAAAATTCGTTTTTGCGCACCCAAATTAGTGTGCAAAATAGTACATTCCTGTACTAGTGCGAACGTGACTACTTTCCCGCACTAGTGCGCAAAATACCACTTTCCCGCACTACTTTCCCGCACTAGTGCGCAAAATACCACTTTCCCGCACTGCTTTCCCGCAAATCTCATTTTGCGCACTCAGTTAGGAAAAATAGTATACGCAACTCGTGCGCAAGGCGATTCCCGCACTGGTCTTGTCTGTCGCCTTCGCTGCGCTCGGGCGACAAAATCGACTCGTGCGGGAATCACCTATTTTGCGCACTTGTTGCGTAATATACTATTTCCTAACGGCGTGCGCAAAAGACTACTTTCGCGCACGCATTTCCGTGCGGAAAACACTACTTTCGCGCACGGAAATGGAGCGCCTGGAACAGTAGTGTGTTCCACATGTAAATACGTCCACGAAAATAGTGTCTTCCGCACCACGCTGTTAGGAAAAATAGTATACGCAACACGTGTGGAATAGGTATATCTCGCACTCATGTGATTGTCACCCTCGCTTCGCTCGGGCGACAACCCTCACACTCGTGCAAGAATCACCTACTTTCCACACTAGTTGCGTAATGTACCATTATCACGCCGTTTGAAGCTGTGGTGTTTTTCCGGTAAAATTTGACAGTTGGCCGTCGCGATTTAAAGCGCATAATAACCTGTGAACGGCTGAATTGATTTCGATGAAGATTAAGTATGTTCGAGGTATAATTCATATCGTCTTAGCTTGTTTTTTTATGCGCATATATGAATATTCTGCCGTATTTTCAACTCTTTTAACAATATTTTTCAGACAGGAAGTGTGAACCTGTATCGAAGTACTAGCATAGATATATAAAGTAAGTTTCGGCTGATGTTGTAACGAGGTTCGTCAAAAAGTTTTTACGTATAAGTAACGATTGTATTGCGCGCCTCTTCCTCGAGATCAACGTGTAGTGCCCCTACTTAGCACCGATGTCGCCACAATCTTTAACGTGCAAAATTTTTCCGTTCCGGTCCAGGTCCATTCCTATTCCGTTCCGTTATTCATTCTTCTTCTTTGTACCGAACGCGTCACAAGTCCAGAAATTCGAGAAATAGAAATGGGAAAACCTAAAGGAAAAAGAAGACATCGGGAACAGTCATCAGATCCGGAGGATGCAGGGAAAGATCTGAAGAAACGGATTGAGTGGTTAGAGAAAGAGATTTCGAAGCAGAGAAGAGATAATCGCAGTAAGTAATTGAGGCGTCGAATCATGGCGGCCAAGGTCGTGCATATTCCCCTCGATTTCTATGCGATGGGTACATTGTGTTTTTTGGTTCAACCAATTAACCACATAACTTTCAGTCGATGTTTAACATCGACTCGGCAAATACCCGCTCATTCTTCTTGCGATCGTCCAACGATCGTGAGAAATATATATACGTTCAATTTTTGACATCAAGTCACGCTTCACTTCTGGTCCAACCAGAATGAGAAAGCTTTATGACCGAAACGAACAGCAAAAAAAAAAAAAAAAAACATCTCCAGCCTGTCTTAATTCCGCCCATCCACATCTTCTCTTTTATTTTAACCTCATGACAGGTGACAGCAGACGTCCTTCAAGGAGGTCCATATCTCCCCAGTCTAGAAGTCGATCTCGAAGTAGATCTGTAAGGCGTTACGACTATGATGATGATGAATATATTCGCGAAGAGGCAGTACAGGGCAGACATCGTGACAGAGATGGCGAATACTATAGACATAGCAGTGTTTATAGGCAAGAACGTGGTCGTTCAACCGCGACTAGTAACAGATCCGCACGTGTTGACCGACACCCATCACGAAGTAAATCTCGGTCTAGAAACCGTGATTTTCATGGACAAGACAGCCTAGGTGGCTCCTTGCAACACCCATCTGACGACAGAAATGAACCTTCGCCTAACAACGCTGTTGGTCAGACTGGTACACTGCCTCCTTTGGAAGTAAATACAGCAGCCGATCCAGACAATATGCCTGCCGTACTCGTAGGAGAGACGAATGATGTTGGACAAGCTGTAATCTCAACAGGTCAGGACCTCGAACCAGATGTACTGGAGATATTTGGCGAACGGCGTATGCGAGACCGAGTGCTTGCACCAGCAGTCAACAGTCACCTAGCAGTGATATGGGAGGACATTATTAAGAGAGGTCTTACTTCGGAAGAAAGAAAGATGACTCTCAAAAACTTTCCGCCTCCGCAAAATTGTGTTTTGATGGAGGCTCCAAAACTAAATTTGGAGGTTAAAGCAGCCTTGGATATCTCAATCCAAAAGCGAGATGAACGAATTGTGGAAAAACAAGTAAAAATCGCAGCTGCGATTGCTGGGATAGGTAAAACGATAGGAGCTGTGTTAAAATCAAATCCCCCGGATAAGAAACAATACTTGGAACCTCTTAACGGTGTTTCTCAATTACTTGCTGACTTGCAACACGATGGAACGTCCATCCGCAAGAGTTTAATATTGAAGAACATCAAAGCACCCTTCAAAGACACGTTAAAGGATTTACCGTCGGACGAGTGGCTGTTTGGGAGTAAGACCGAAAGGCTAAAAGCGGCTAAGGCATTACAACAATCTTCGAAAGAACTCAAACAAGGAACAAAATCGCAATCAGAACAAGATAAAGTCTCAAAAAACTCCAGGGGCCCGTCTTACCGAAGCCAATTCAGACCAAGCAACAATTGGAGGGGAGGCGGGCACAAACAGACGTACAACCAAGGACAGAAGTCAACCACGCGGAACAAGACCCACCACCAGAAGCAGGAATACATGGGATCGAAGAAGAGCAAATAAACGTGAGTATCTTCGCTGGAAGGTTGTCGCACTTCAGAAATGAATGGAGTAGTTTGACGTCAGATGAAATAATCTTGAGCTGGATAAAAGGGTATAAGATACCCTTTACAGTTCAAGTCAAACAACCAATACCACCGAGGGAATCTCGTTGGTCAATCGAGGAAAAAGTATTAATGCAGGAGCGAATTAATATTTTATTAAGTAAGGGTGCGATAGAGAGGTGTCAACCCGAGTCAGATCAGTTTGTCTCAAAATCCTTTCTTGTAAAAAAGCCGGATGGATCATATCGTCTTATTTTAAACTTAGAACGTTTGAATGAGTTTATAGACACTGATCATTTCAAACTTGAAGATAGCAAAACGGTAAAGCGTATTTTGACCCGTGGTTGCTTCATGGCTTCCATCGATCTTAAAGATGCTTATTACCTGATACGAGTAACCAAGACTGATAGAAAATTCCTAAGATTTCTCTTCAATTATATTTTGTATCAGTTTACTTGCCTACCTTTTGGACTCAATAGAGCTCCATATACTTTCACAAAATTGATGAAGCCAGTTATTGGTCTTCTCAGAGAACAAGGGTACTTATCAGTCATATATTTGGATGATATATTAATACTGGGGAAATCATATACAAAATGCTTGGAGAACGTCCAGGAAACACGCCGATTATTAGTGAGTTTAGGATTCATTATAAATGAACACAAAAGTCAGTTGATGCCCTCTCAGAACTGCAGATTCCTCGGTTTTGTTTTCAATTCAACTAATATGACAGTCGAACTTCCTGAAGACAAACAGATTAAAATATCGCAAAGAATACAAAAATTTAGCAGGGCGAGTAGATCTACGATTCGAGAATTTGTAGCATTAATAGGATCATTGGGCTCTTGCTGCGAGGCGCTTAAGTATGGTTGGGTCCATATAAAAAGCTTCGAAAGGGCAAAGTTCCTAACTCTAAAAGCGAATAATAATAACTTCGATGCCCACATGTTATTGTCAACAGATCTTCAGATAGATTTTGTGTGGTGGAAATCCCATATTCATAAGGCCATACGGTCGATGACGCAATTCAAAGCAAATACTGAGATTTTTTCAGATGCTTCGCGCTCCAGGTGGGGGGCGTATTGTAAGGGTGAACGAACACATGGCCATTGGAGCAAGGTGGAACAAGCTTTTCATATCAATTATTTAGAGTTATTGTCAGCATTTTTTGGTCTCAAATGCTTCGCAAAGGATCTAGAGAATTGTGATGTGTTACTTAGAATTGATAACACAACTGCTATCGCTTACATAAATAAGATGGGCGGCATTCAATTTCCTCAACTTAGCAATTTAGCGAGAGAAATCTGGGAATGGTGCGAACAGAAAAACATTTGGATTTTTGCATCCTATGTTCCATCCAAGGGTAACGCTGAAGCCAACTTTGAATCGAGGAGGCTTGAACCAGAGACCGAATATTCACTTTCGCAATCAGCCTTCCGGCAATTGATAAAGAACTTTGGCAAACCTCAGATAGATCTGTTTGCAACAAGAACAAATGCGAAATGCGATCAATATATTTCATGGACGAAAGATCCGGGATCAGTCACAATCGATGCATTCACGATAAATTGGGGTTCATATTTTTTCTATGCCTTTCCCCCTTTTTCAATTATTTTACGAGTTTTACAAAAGATACAAGATGATGGTGCAAGGGGTATAGTCGTAGTACCGCATTGGCCAGCCCAAGCCTGATTCCCTGTTTTCAATTCAATGCTTACCACGAAGCCAATTTACTTCAAACCAAATATCAACCTTCTACGTTCTCTAAACAGGCAGTCACACCCGCTTTGGATGAAGATTTCTCTGGTTGCCGGCACATTGTCCAGCAGGCGCTAAGAAAGGCGTTCCAGAAGAGGCTATCACCATCATGCTATCATCCTTGGCGGAGTCATCGGTTAAACAGTACGATGCTTACTTAAAGAAATGGTGGAGGTTCTGTCGTATAAACAAAGTGGACCCATTCTGCCTTGATGTACCTAAGATACTGAGATTCCTAACGGAAGAATTCTCAACCGGAGCCTCTCATGGAAGTCTGAACAGTTGCCGGTCAGCAATTAGCTTGTTACATGGTCCGGAAGTTGGGAAAAATCCTCAAGTAAAAAGGTTATTTAGAGGAATTGCTAAGCTTAGACCCGGAAAACCCAAATATGAAGCAATGTGAGATCCTCAACTAGTTTTGAATCACCTAAAACAATGGGGGCCCAATACTAACCTTTCATTACAGAAACTTACCTTCAAGCTGATTACATTGCTAGCTCTGATCACGGCACAGCGTATGCAGACACTTGCCCTAATCGACATCCGGAATGTGGAGAAGTTTTCAGAAACGATCGAGATTAAGATTCCGGATACAATAAAGACCTCCCGGTTGAATAGAACTCAACCGACATTAATAATCCCTTACTATCACCAAGATGAGGTGATTTGTGCAGCTTCAACCTTTGAGAATTACATTGATCGGACGAAGGTACTACGAGGATCGGAAACTCGATTGTTTGTCGCTACCAAGAAACCGCACAACAAAGTTTCCAGCCTGACGCTTAGTCGTTGGATAAAAAATATCTTTAAAGCTAGTGGAGTAAACACGGAGGTATTTGATGCCTACAGTACTCGACACGCATCAACTTCGTTGGCGAAGAGAAGTGGTGTCAGCATTGACACTATCAAAAAAGCCGCGGGATGGACAGAAAACTCCGTTACCTTCGCAAAATTTTATGACAGAAACGTTATCCAAGATAAGACTATTTACGCAAAAGCCATTCTGAATAGAACCAGTATCTAAGTCGTTCTATGATTGCGCACAATTGAAACTTTTATAAACTCTGAATACTCATATAATTAAAACTTTTATAAAATCTGAATACTTATCGAATTTCTAATGTAATACTCTGCCGTAATGTACTTTAAACAACTACACGTTGATCTCGAGGAAGAGGCGCGCAATACAATTGGATGATTAAACGAACTTACCTGTAAGTGAAGTTTCATCCTAATTGTATGAAGCGCCTCTTCCGAAGAGATCAGTCCCACCCAGTAATCTTTCCCTTTCATATGTCATTTGTCATGAATATGAAAATTCCCGAATATTACGGCAGCACTTTGAATGTATGAATAACGGAACGGAGCAGGAATGGACCTGGACCGGAACGGAAAAATTTTGGACTTTAAAGATTGTGGCGACATCGGTGCTAAGTAGGGGCACTACACGTTGATCTCTTCGGAAGAGGCGCTTCATACAATGAGAATAGAACTTCACTTACAGGTAAGTTCGTTTAGTCATCCAATTATTGTTTTTTATTACGAGAGCTGATAAATCGCGCGAAGTTGCGATTTTGAGGTTAGAGTAATGAAAACCATCTAAGAAGCGCACGAAGCGCGCTATTATGAGCTAGTTCATTCAAAAAAATCATGGCAATTTTTTTCATTCGAATTTTTGTCACATAACGCCATTTTTCAGCCGCAAGAAGGGGAAGAAAGAATTCAAATTTATTTTCCGAAAGTACATTCAATGCTGAACATTTGATGTCTTCAAAGTTTTTTGTAGAAGTTCAAAATGTCGGCGAGAAACTTGGTTGAAAATTTCGTGGTGTGAAACTTCGACCCTCGATAACTCCAAAACAGGGGTCCGAAAAATTATGAAATAAATCATCGGTAATCTCGTCAAGTAGTACTTTAAGTATAGGAAGTTTCAAAAAAATCAGAATCCATGAGGTCTGGGGAGTGGTTGAGTTGAGCTGGAAAGCCCCACATGTAGGATTCAGCATTTCGGATATCTCCAAAACCTACATTTACGACTTTCATTACAATTACATCAAGCAGACCTTTGGAAACCAGTCAAAATTGATGTAGGTATACCGACACAGACAGTCTTATACACACTTCGCTGTGCCTGACATATATGAACATATGAGGGTTTCTTCGTCAAACGGGCCACCCATTTAATTCAATGTCTCCGAAAATTCCGTAGAAATTTCTACGCGTTATTGGAAGTGTGAAAAAATTATGGAAATTTTCTCAGATTTTTTGCTCAAAAAAATTTTGTACATTCCAAAATTCGATTTATTCAATCATTTTTGCGTAGGGTGATAAATAAGCGCAGGAGAGAAAAATTGTTGCAATGAAATTTGTATGTCTTTTTCTCAGCTTTTCGGTGGAATTAAAAAAATCGCGATGAATCTAATATTTGGTTCTTAATCTTCAACACCTTTTGCGAGTCCATTTTGCGTCATCCTCAGCTCCCGTTATCACGTTAGCTCTCTAATGTTCTCTCTCTCTCGTCCAGGGAAGCGATTGCGTAACTTCTGCGATATCGTTAACTTCAACTGTTATCGTTAACTCACGTCGCCTAGCGACGAAACCAGCGCGGGACGGTCTCCGATTGGCCGCGCCGTAACCGATCAACAATTGCCCCGCTGAGTTAACGATAACAGTTGAAGCTGACGATATCGCTAAGAGTTACGCAATCGCTTCCATGTGAAATGAGCTCTGCATTACGCGGTGCAAGGTCTTGTTCTGTTTGAATGTCAACACTCAGGTTCTGTAGAACTCCCATTACACGAGCTTCCAAAACATGTATCATTGAGTTGTTGTTAGAAATTTCGTTTCGCAAGACGTTTATGCCCTGTTGCATGAAACTCATAGTAACAGCATCATTCTACTGTACCGGATTAACAACGTTGCACAACCTCTTGTTATTTGTATCTAATGTCCGTCAGCTGTGAATTTCAATCCAACACCAGGAGGACCGCGACTGCTCGTTACTTTACTCTTATCTAACTGACGACCAAACACGTCGACACTCATTTTGGAAATGATGTTCCAAGTATGGGAGACTGGGCAATAAATTATTTCAGCTTCACGCAATAAATTCTTCGATAATTAAAATAATTTCGTTGGAATGACTCGTGTTCCCAGCTGCCTGAGAAGCTAGGAGCAAACGTAGACGGTCTACTAGCTCGTTGGGATCGTCCCAGTGAACATAATCTGTTCCTCTACCTTCCTAGGCGACCATATACTTTGGTAGTATACCTTTACCAGTGCGTTTAGGCTTCGGGGGTGAAATAGTAAACGCTTGACTCATGAACTTCTTGAACTTTGTAGTATGATCTTTTCGAACAGGTTGATTATCTTTATAGTATTTTCGATGGATGTTTGTTGAGAATACAATGTTCTTGTAGTTTTCTATATCGCTTGAAGTCACGTAGGACTCGTTGGATATCTTTTTGAATAATAGTTCTAACAACCCCTTGGTCTTGGTTTAGCGCGTATCACCGACACGAATCAGATCCTGCTCAAAGCTTATTGGTAAGTTACCCACAGAACAATCTGTTTATCTGTCGTGAGCGAGTTTGCGTACACCATACACGTTATCTGAAGAACTTTTTGCATCCTCAACCCTCATGTCAGCATCTCAAGATACTCGTTCACAACCTCATCCGAGTAAGTTGATATTATAGTTGAATTAATTTCCTCCTCATCCTCATCTGCTGTCAAAAGTGAATCATCATCATCTTCGCATGGTTCATCTTTTTGCAACTGCTTGATTTCATCTTTAATCGGGTTTATCTTTTCTTTGACGGGGTTGATAGCTGTCGTGTGGGAAACCTTCACCAGTTCTTGCAGCGGAGTGACTATCGGCTTGAAAACTTCGCTCATGGTCTTTTCGACAACCTCTCTACCCGACTTTAGCATTCTGTGTTTCTGCCGAATCGCAGCGCTGGCTTTGGCGATATAACGCAAGACGTCTTTTTGCTCACGAATTCTGTATTCTCTGTATTTTGCATGTTGACGCAACTGTGTCTGAAACACTACTGGCTCTAACTCTATGGAAATATTAGATTTATCACTTGTTCATGCTCACGAAACAGTCAAACCCTTTCCTATATCTTCCTTCATTCATCTCACTTTCTTTATCGATGACGATGAATCCGTACTTATCGTTGCTCCAACACGCCGAGCAGAGGTCTTGAAACTGTGTGTAAGTCATATCGGTGTTCACATGGTCATCGTACTTGACCAAAACTAAAAGATTGACGTTGTCCCGCAACAGATGCTTGAGGATATGAGCGTAGGTCTGACAAAGATAGATATACAATCTACATTTTCGTGTCTCCTTATACAGAAACAGGCCCTGATATTCTCCTGCTTCTCACAAGTCACATCGTCGAACACGATAATCGAGTTGGGCAGTGCATCGTTTGGCACAACTACTTGTTCATGCTCGTCAAATGAAAAATACTCAACGTCATCTACAATCTCGAGTAACTGCTGTAAAAAAACTTGTACTTTGGTTGATTCAGCGACTTTAAGTAGACGTGGACATTCTCGAATTTTAAGCCATTGGGATGTGTTATTAGAGTGAGCAGCGCGATGGTTTTGCCGCAATTGGATCGTCCGCAAAATATGGCACGAAAACTGTCCGGCAACAGATCGCCGTGCCGCTTCACAGCCTCTGTGGTATTCTGTTGAGCCAGCTTATCCAAGTTCATGACAGGCAGCTTGACAGGTTGTGTTTCGAACCTCATCTAAACTCTGACAGTAGATATAATATGAGAGTTCTGGATCCAGCCTTCTTTACCGGCCATCAAGCAGTAGGTAAATTAGGGATCGCATGGTAAGTGACCGGTAGTATGATGGTAACGATTTTGGATCATGGTAACGATTGTCGATTTCGTGTTACCGAGAATCGGATGGTTGTGATATTTTCCGTTAGGTGGCGTCACTGTCGATTCGCTTCTCGATCATGGTAACGATTACCGATATTTTTTGTTACCTATAGTCTGATGGTAACGATGTTGGGTCATGGTAACGATTGCCGATATTTTCGTTACCTATAGTCTGACGGTAACGATGCTGGGTCATGGTAACGATTGCCGATATTTTTTGTTACCTATAGTCTGATGGTAACGATGTTGGGTCATGGTAACGATTGCCGATATTTTCGTTACCTATAGTCTGACGGTAACGCTGCTGGGTCATGGTAACGATTGCCGATATTTTTTGTTACCTATAGTCTGATGGTAACGATGTTGGGTCATGGTAACGATTGTCGATATTTTTTTGTTACCAATAACGATCTCGAACTTTTACCCTTACCGGCAATCGATCCAAGATGTCCGCTCGGAAATATCGAATTCTTAGCTTTGAAATTATACTAGCTGAAATGCTCAAAAGTAACACGGTGTTATATTTTCATGGTTGGGGGGGTGGAGGAGCGTGCACGTATAAGACCCCAAAACCTATGGTTGATGTGAGCAGTCGTACAGTATCAGTTCGAATACAGCGCTGTGAAATTCGTTAAGAAATGGATAACCTCAGGTATATGAATCTTGTTGAGATGATGGAAGATGGACACAAGCTGCTGTGTACTCTACCCCCCGAACAAGCGAGTGAAGATATTTTTATTCACTGGCGTGATATCGCACTTGAAAATGTCCAATTCTTGAACAAAATTTTGACACAATCGAAACTGTGTGTGAGTGAAAAACAGCAGCTACAGCACATAATTTCACTCCTTCAATCATGGGCAGTGAAATTCGAGCAACAACGTGTGGGTATTGTGGGTGGTAATATTGGTGATGATATTCATAATCGTGTTCGATGGGATGATATGGAGAGCGCCTTTAAATGTCGTATACGCACCGGAGCCGTGACAAATCTCCAACACAAGGATTTAGCAGGATTTTTGACTGACGCTGGGGTAGTAGCGATGGAACGCTTGAAGAATGTGCTACGCGAAGAAGGAAGTATTAAGGTGAATGTGGGGGTTTCGTGTAGATTTGAAAACGTTAAAAACGGCGAAATCAGTTTAGAGGTGAAGAACTTCAATACGCGCAATGCTACGATTCTACCATCGACCGATTTGGGAACTTGGTTCGCCGACAACGTGACGAATCCTCTGCTGACCATGGTGGAGGATTTTGAGCAACGAGATTCTGGTTGGAGCATGATTGAAATTATAAATGCTGTGATCTGCATCAATCGATACGAGCCTCTTCGCTGTGGTCTCTCAACATTCGCATCATTACCTGAAGATATACAACAAAAAAAAGCGGTGGTCAACGTGCAGAATGATGATGATCGGTGTTTGCTGTGGTCCGTTGCTGCAGCTCTTCACCCCATACGCGTCAACGCAACCAGAGCACACAGCTATCGGCGATATTTATCGGAGCTAAATTGTACGGGTATCAAATTTCCAGCAACTCTGTACAGTGTAGAAAAATTTGAGAAGTTGAACAATTTGAGCATTAACGTATATGGAATCGAGTCGGAAACTTTTCAAAGTAAGAAAAATTCTAATAATAGTGTAATTACCCCGCTATATTTAAGTAAAAATGTGACGAAGGACAATGCAATTCACCTACTCATGATTGAAAGTGGGAGTGAACTAGATGATTTAGGTAATTTCAAACCCAGATTCCACTTTGCTTGGATCAAGAATCTTTCTCGTTTAATCGGCAAACAATTATCACACCATAATGGTGAACAATTTTTGTGTGACAGATGTCTGTGCCACTTTAGCGTTCAGAATGCATATAAAAACCATAGACAAGATTGCCTACAGTTGAATAAAGTCCGAATGGAATTCCCCAAGGAGAAGACTTTGGAATTTTCCAATTTTAAAAATCAGAGTATAGCACCGTTCGTCGTATATGCCGATCTTGAATGCATGATGAAACCTGGGGTAAAAGGATCACAAGAGCATATCCCGCATAGTGCAGCGTATTACACACATTGCGCGTACGATGATGCACTATCGGGATACAAGAGCAACCGTGGGTCTAATTGTATTGAATGGTTGATCACGAAGCTCCGCGAATTATCCGTGAAAGTAGAGTCACGTATAAAGAATATCATTCCAATGGAGGCGTTGAATCAGGCGCAACGCGATCGCCACATGCGCGCAAAACATTGTTATATCTGCGAGAAGCCATTTTTACCGGAGGAGAAAAAATGTCACGATCATTGCCATTTCACGGGTAAATATCGCGGAGCTGCACACAATCGATGCAACCTGAATTTTCAAGAGTCGCACACGATACCGGTAGTTTTTCACAATTTATCAGGCTACGATTCTCACTTTATCATAAAATCTCTAGCCACAACTTTTCCCGGTGAAGTTTCGCTGCTACCAATCAATAAGGAAAAATACATATCATTCACAAAGAAAGTCGATGGTACTGTGATTAGTTTGAGGTTCATAGACTCACTCCGATTCATGGCTAGCAGTATAGAGAAATTAGCATCATACGTTGACGATGCTGATAAGCAAATAACGCGGAAATTTTACAGCGATCCGAATGATTTCAGTTTAATGATTCGTAAGGGTATCTTTCCATACGAGTATATTGATTCTTGGGAGAAACTCGACCAAATAAAATTACCCGACAAGAAAGATTTCTATTCAAAACTCAGCGCCGTGGGTATTACCGATGCTGATTATAAGCATGCACAGAATGTTTGGATCAAGTTTAATTTAAAAACGTTGGGGGAGTATTCCGACCTATATTTGAAGACCGACGTGCTATTGTTGGCTGACATATTCCAAAATTTTCGCGATAGCTGCTTTAAAACATATAATCTAGACCCCTTGCACTACTACACCGCACCGGGGCTTGCTTTTGACGCGATGCTTAAGCATACCAAAGTCAATCTCCAACTGTTAGACGACCCCGAAATGCTATTGTTTATCGAGAAAAGCATCAGAGGCGGTGTGGCGCAGTGCTCGAATCGATATGCTAAAGCAAATAATCGATTTATGGGAGACGATTATGATCCATGCACAGAGGAATCATATCTGATGTATTTTGATGTTAACAATCTCTATGGTGCAGCTATGAGCGAGCATTTGCCTACTGGGTCGTTCCAGTGGGAAAATAATGCCATTGATGTAATGTCCCATCCGAATCACTCTCCAATCGGTTATATGCTAGAGGTAGATTTAGATTATCCCATAGAGCTCCATAAACAACATGCGGACTTACCTCTCTGCCCCGAGCATTTCACGCCGCCCGGTAGTAAAATTAGAAAACTCGCGACAACGCTTCTACCCAAAGAAAAATATGTACTGCACTATCGTAATTTGAAACAATGCATCAAATTCGGGTTGAAGCTAGTGAAAGTGCATAGAATTCTAAGATTTGCGCAATCGCCATGGTTAAAATCTTACATTGATCTCAATACAAATATGCGAAAGCATTCGAAAAACGAGTTTGAGAAAAACTTTTACAAACTTATGAATAACGCAGTATTCGGCAAGACCATGGAGAACGTGCGCAACCATAAAACAGTAAAACTAATCACAAGGTGGGACGGTAGGGGTGGTGCGCGTGCTCTCATTGCAAGACCCACATTTCATAGCTGCACTATATTTGATGAAGATATGGTGATTATTGAGCTAAATCGCACCAAGGTTTATTTCAATAAGCCTATATACACCGGTGCTGCGATTCTAGATCTTTCGAAAATATTTCTCTACAACTTCAACTATGAATATGTGAAGAATAATTTTTCACGGAATGAAGCAAAATTGATGTATACCGACACAGATAGTCTGATATATCAATTTACCGTGCCAAATATCTACGAAATCATCAAGCGTGATGTTGCGACAATGTTCGATACGTCAGACTATCCACCAGATAATACCTATGACATCCCTCTACTGAATAAAAAACACATTGGTTTGATGAAGGATGAGAATAACGGAAAGATTATGACCGAATTCATCGGACTGCGCGCAAAACTCTACACGTTCAGAACCCGTGGCGATACTGATAAGAAGCGTGCAAAGGGTGTCAAGGGTTCAACATTGAAATTCATCACGTTTGATGATTACAAACGATGTCTTATTGATCATCAAAATTTAGTTGAAAAACAGTGTATGATAAAAAGTAGTCGACATAGAGTTAGCACTATTGTACAAAATAAGTTAGCTTTAAGCTGGTGTGATAACAAACGGAAATTGATACCAGGTAAAACTGATACTTTACCCTGGGGTTAACGAGATTCTGTAAACTAGTAAATTTCTCGAATGATTGAAAATAGTTCTCTCACATTTTCTCACATTTTCTCACATTTTCTCACATTGTCTCACATTTTCTCACAATTTAAAAAAGTTTTCTAGAATAGACTAAAATAATTACCCATTCACTTTACATGTGAATGTATGAAAAACTTTTCGAATATGAGAAAATGTGAGAAAATGTGAAAAAAATCTGAGGAAGTGTGTGAGAATGTGAGAAAACATCTTTTCCTTGATCATGTAAACTAGCATTAAGATTGTGGAGAGTGAAGAAACAAAATGTAAATATGTTTATAATAAATTTATTTGATACAATTATATTACATATCCAATTTATTTATCCAACTATTATGCGAACTGTCGAATCCCAACCATTTTACATAGAGTTGATCACCACGCCTCCGCAGGACCTTTTCTACAAGATAGCCATCGGGATATTGCACCCTGTTGAGCTCCTCCTCATAGAACCCGCCTTCTATGGTTTGATTCAGGTAGTCGGTGAGTTTGTATGTTGGAGGGTTGGTATTTTTTACCTCATTAACTGTAAATATTTCTGTTGTCCAATTCGGCGTGTAACCTTTTTCGAACACATTTTTATATTTGCTGATTCGAACTTTATCGCCAACCTTGAATTTATATTTTCGTTTGCTTCTTTTGATCTGACGCGGCTTATACACACTTCGATATATCTGTTTTTCATTAGCTATAGTGACATCTTTAGGTTTCATCCTAATCGTACGATGTTTAGTGTTATTATACGATGCAATCAAATCTTGGAGAATGTTGATCCACTTATAAGAACCTTGAAGTGTGAATTGCTTCCACATTTTATTTTTCAGTGTACGATTGAAGCGTTCGCATATCGATGCCTTCAAGTTGCTAAATGTCGAGTACATGTTGATTCCGTGATGTCTCATGAGAGTTTCAAATTCTTTGTTGTAAAATTCCTTGCCCTGATCAACGTGTAGATGTTTCGGTATGCGACCCAGAGTTAGCACGAATTTCATCGCAACTGTTACATCCTTGGCATTTTTACTCCTGATTGGTACGGCCCATGCAAATTTGGAAAATATGTCAATCACTGTGAGCAAAAATTTTGAGTTCTTGTTGACGGACGAGTATGCGGACATATCGACGAGATCAGCTTGCCAAGTCCCATCCAAACCGCGTATATCAACGTAGCGTCGCGGATAATTACGTCGAGCAGGTCTGTGCAGCTCGTTCGCTATCGCACTCTTCATATCACACATCGGGCGGCAGCTGTTGGATGCTCTGATTTGACAAAGTTTTCACACGCAACTAAGCTCGTCATCTTCGTGGTAGTGTTATATATTTGGTTAGATCATCCCTCGCACTCTTGCGGCTAATTGGCTGAGAAATTTTGCATTTGATGACAGGAGCTGCGCTCGATCCGCATCTTTGACATTTTTTCCGGTGTGCGATTGTTCACAAACGGCTTCCACCCTCGCCAATCTACCATCCACATATTTCAAAAACTGCGACATGTGAGCGGCAAAATTGTAAACGTCTCCATACGATGACTCATGCTGCTTTGCATTTTCAGCGATTTTGCTCTTCAGGGCTGTGAGGTCGGTTTGAAGAGTATTAATGTCCTCATCACGTCGCCTTATGCTCCTCGTGGCCTCAACGATTACCACATCGGGAGTAAGGAGTTTGGTTTCAAGTGCATCAATAGCACCGCGTTGTTTCTCAATCATTCTTTTCTCCAGAGCAGCAAGTTTAGCCTCAAGCGCATTATATTTGATATCGAGCGTTTTCATTGGAACAGCATCGGTCGGTTGTTGTGAATCAGCAATATTACACAAGCGTCTGTGCTCAAGATCGTAATTACCATCGGCGGTTAGTTTAAATCCTATACCTGGAGACCCTCGAATACCGCCCTTGGGTCCCGCACCCGCTAGCTGTCTTCCAAATATGTCAATGCTCATTGTTCAACGATCTATGAGTGACTGATAATCTTATGATTAATCTCATGCTAATAAATGATTTTCGCCTCGCGTAGCTCCTCAATAATGGAGGAGATTTCATTGGTATGGCTAGTATTACCGGCTGCTTGAGATGCCATGAGTAATCGAAGACGATCGACAATCTCATTGGGATCATCCCAATAAACATAATCCATACTTTGCCCTCGCGCAATTTTATGGGTGGGTAATAAACCTTCACCGGATCTTTGCCCAGATGTTTTCTTTGGTGAATCAATGTATGGAGCAATGAAATCTCTATACTTTGCACTTTTTTCCCTATCATGATGAGGGCTTTTTTCAGCTTTGTAATATTTTCGATATGCATTCGTTTTCTTAACGATTCTGATATAATTTAATTTGTCGCTTTTATTTACAATCGAGGGATCGGGCAACTTTTTGAACAGTAACTCGAGCAATCCCAATGTAATATCATAGCTCTTATCACCGACATATATCTGATCATCACCAAACATGATATCCGAATCACCAATCTTCATTCCGCTAGCCAACTTTCTAACACCGTATTTCGTATCCAAGTTCTTGCGCTCTTTGGACGAATTAGACATACTTAAATAGCGCGCCGCCTTAGCTTCTTTTTTCAATATAGGCGTGCTTGTAGAGGCGGATGCAAGCGCATCATCTTGATCATCATCATCATCATCATCATCACCGCCATACACATCATCTGCATCATCCATAGCAACGACGCTTGTAGCATTGTTACCAATAGCAGCGTTAGTTGCCAAAGTCCCCTCAACCGCACTCCTATATGCATCATTATCATCATCATCATCATCATTATCATCGCCAGCGTTCTCATAAGCTTCTGTAGTCACGAAGTCTTCCGTCTTCTCTGTCTTCTTTATCTTAACCGAATCCGGCTCTGTTTTTACTTCTCGATTCATTAGTAACCGCTGCTGCTCCTGCGATGAATCTACCAACTTATGCAGAGGTGTCACCAGAGGTTTGAAAACTTCACTCATAGCCTGCTCATTGGTGTCTTTCTCCATTTTGATCACTTTGTGTTTACGTCGAATGATATCGCTAACCCTCGCTATTTCTCGCAACACATCGTTTTGTTTGCGTATCTTGGAGCTCTCCATGCTGCTGGCTTGATGAATGTGTTATGACTGTACGTGGTTTATTGGTGATCCAGACTTATAAAGCAGTCAAAACCTCTCCTATACCGTCCAGCGTTGATCTCGCTGTCTTTGTCGATGGTTACAAAACTATATCTACCGTCATTCCAACACGCCAAGCACAAATCTTTGAACTGTTGATACGTCATATCCGTGTTCACATGATCGGCGTATATGTGCTTCAAATTCATTTCATCTTGACGGAAAAGAACCAATAAGTTTGCATTATCGCGCACCAAATGCTTCGGAATTCGGGCATACGTTTGACAAAGATAAAAACTATCGACATCTCTGTGTCGTCCCATGCAGAAATAGGCTCTGATATTATCTTGCTTCTCACAGGCCACGTCATCGAAAATCATAATTGAGTTGGGGCGCGCATCTTTCGGCTGTACAACCTCCGTGTGCTCATCAAACGGAAAATAACCCAGCCCCTCCACCGGTTCCAACAGCTTCTTCAAGAACTCATACTTTGGTTGACTGAGGGATTTTGAATAGACGTACACATTTCCAAATCGTAGGCCATTAGCATGAGTCAGTAGTGTGAGAAGGGCATTAGTTTTGCCACAATTCGAGGGCCCACAAAAGACAGCCCTCACACTATTTGGTAGTAGGGCCCCGTGACGTTTCCCCTTTTTCTTTTTTCGCTCGACCAATTTATCGAAATTGGCAATGGGTAGTTTAATCGTTTGATCTTGAAATTTCATGATGCTCGGTAAACGTCGCAATCGGGACTGATATATTCATATGAAAATATGCGCTTTTATAGAACTCATGTTAGTTCATGGTCAACCATGGTTGGACAATCACGTAGACAAAGGACCGGTTGTGGTTTGATAAATAAAATCATCAACAATCTCCCAGTCGAATTACATGTTCCTGGCTATCAGTACTGCGGACCTGGTACAAAATTGACAAAGAGGTTAGCTCGTGGTGATCGGGGGATCAACGCCTTAGATGCTGCGTGCAAGCAGCACGATATCGCATACTCCAAGAATCCAGATAATATTGCAGAGCGCCATAAGGCTGATAAAGTGTTTGCCGAGAGGGCTTGGAATCGAGTTTTGGCTAAAGACGCAAGTGCAGCTGAAAAAGCCGTCGCTTGGGCGGTCACCAATACCATGAAAGCAAAATCTAAACTGGGTATGGGTATGAGAGGGTGCAAGACGCAAACACCGCTCAAGAACAAGAAGAAAAATACATTAAAATTCATCATACGAGCAGCAAAGAAATCCATGAAGCCTGGCACGAGAGCTATTGAGTCGGCGTTGGCTGGTGCCCGTTCGGCTATGTCTAATGGAAAAGTGCATCTACCGCGTATCTTACCTGTTCCCCAGAAAATTGGTGGTTTGTTACCATTTCTCATCCCAATATTTGCCGCCCTCAGTGCTACGGGTGCTTTAGCTGGTGGTGCAGCAGGTATAGCAAAAGTTGTCAACCAGGCTAAAGCGAACAAACATCAATTACAAGAATCCAAGCGTCACAACGCGACAATGGAAGCGATTGCTTTAGGAAAGGGACTATACCTGAAGCCTTATAAGTGTAGGAGGGGTCTTCAAATAATCAAACAGACTTAAGCGAGAGTTTAAATGGATATATGTATTGTATTTTAGTGGCCGTTACATTATCATTTAGTTTAACTACTGTAAGGACGCCTTTCCCTTTTCGCGGTACGTTACTTGACTGCCCGCTTCAAAATAAAAAGCGCTCGCCCAGGTGGCGCTGCGCTAGCGCCTAACAAGTTGTTCTGCCTAACTTGTAGGCTATCTTATCTTACAGTTTCGGCCGTCCTGACAGACAGTCCGACCTCGGACTTAACCTACAAATCACAACACACACATTTTTTTTGGTGTCTCTAGGAACATAGGAGTAATACAGGTTACAGTTCTCACTTATGACTAGGACTAAGGTAAGTTTTGGGTAAGTATAAAATTTCTCTTATTTATTATTTCATTCATTCATAATTAGACCATTTTGTTTGTATTATTAGAGGTAGTGAGTAAAATTAATTTTCGGCTTGTTCGATAACCTCGTCAGCACGCCAAGGTTTCATATTAGCTGGTTCCCAGACGCCTTTGTATGGTCTCTGACTAGCTTGGAAATTTTCGACGTCTTTAATTACATATCTAGCGTTTCTCAGCTCTTTTTCTATTTCATATGGACCTTTAAACTGGGGAATAAGCTTCTTCGGAGCTCCCGGAGTGCTTTCGAAGTTTCGAATCATGACATAGTCGCCTACTTTATACTTGTGTGGTTCTTTATGCTTCTTATCATAATAGGACTTGTTGTATTCTTGCGACTTAATAATATTTTTTTCAGCCTTTGACCTAATCTCTTCGAGATTCCTATCTTCATTTACTGATTCACTTTTTAGGTGATCTACTACTGCATCGATGGCCGTGCCTCTTTGGATTATGCCAAAAAGCAGTTGACTAGGGGTTTGGCCAGTGGATTTATGCTGAGTGTTGTTTATCGCAAACTCTACTTCCGGGAGTACTTTGTACCAGTACTTCCCTGATGCGTTGTCGGACATCTTACTCAACATGCAGCCTAGTACCCTATTGGTACGTTCTACTTGGCCATTAGCCTTCGGAGAGCCAGTGGCTATTTTAATATGTTTTATATTATTCTCTTGCAGGAATTCATCAAACTCTTTTGAGGTGAAGCTAGTGCCTCGGTCTGACACAATGGTGAGTGGTCTACTATAATTTCTAAAATGTTCTCTTAATGCTATGATAACCTCGCTGGTCGCTGTCGACTTAGTGGCGTATAGTTTCGTGAACTTAGTAAACGCATCGATGACGACTAATATATGTTGTTTGATTGCACGTTGCTTATCAATAGGCCCGTAGTGATCTATATGGTAGGTTAGGAATGGGGTTTTCCCTTTCGGTATACTATTCAAATAGCCTTCGGACTTCCCTGAATGTGGAGAAAATGCAATGCATTTAAGGCAGTTTGCTATATGTAACTTTACTTTGTCGCGTAGGCCAGGAAACCAATAGTTCTGTAATATCGTGTCACACGTTTTTTCCACGCCTACGTGGCCCATTTCATTATGATATCTCCAGATCACATGATGTTCCATGTCTTGCGGTACATAGAATAACAGGTTATCATTTCTCTTACGATAAACTAAACTATTACGCATTTCGTATAATTTATCTTCAGTGGTTTCAAGTTTCAACGCGATTTCTTTGACTTTTGGATCACGAGCCTGACTAAGGGCTAAGTTTAGCTCTAGGGAATTATCCTCTATTACCATAACATTGCTAGCTCTACTGAACGCGTCGACGTGTTTCATTTTTTCGCCGGCTCTGTGTTCGAGATGCTGATCGTAATCCTGTAACTCCAAGGCCCATCTAGCAATTCTTGGGTTAACATCTTTCTTCGCTAAAGTTAGAGTAAGGGAATTGCAATCTGTGATAATTTTGAACTTTAATCCTTGTAGGTAGACCCGGAAACGTCTCAAGGCATAAATAACTGCAAGCGTTTCCAGCTCGAAACTGTGATATCTACTTTCAATATCGGTGGTGCGCTTTGAAAAATAAAACACTGGGTGAAACTTTTTATCGGTTTTCTTTTGGAGCAGCACAGCACCGTAGCCTATCTTACTGGCATCACAGTGGAGCTCTGTTTCGTCGTTTGGACTGTATATAGCCAAGACTGGGGCTTCTATCAACTTATTCTTTAACGTTTCAAAAGTTTGCAATTCATCTTCCTCAAACTTGAAAGCTGCGTCTTTTCTCAGCAGGTCGTACAAAGGTTTTGCTAATACTGAGAAATTCTCGATAAATTTACGAAAATAGGAGCATAGTCCTAGAAACTCGTGAACCTGCCTTGTATTCTGGGGAATTGGAAAAGTTTTTACTGCTTCGATTCCTTTATCAGTGGGTCTTATTCCGCAGGATGAAATAAGATACCCTAAATACTCGATTTCTGTGTACAGAAATTTGCATTTATCTACGCGTAACTCCAATTTATTTTCGACCAACAGTTCGAACACCTTCTTCAATACCGTTGCATGCTGCTCTATTGTCTCAGTTGCAACTAAGAAATCGTCCATGTAAGCTACCAAGTTACCTGAACTAATCGGTTCCTGCAATACTGTGTTTACGAATCGTTGAAACTTAGAGGGTGCTGTTTTTAACCCAAAAGGCATTTTTTGGTATTCGTACTGACCTAGGGGTGTGACGAAAGCAGTATATTGAATCGAATCTTTAGCCACGTTTATATGATGGAATCCGTCCTTAAGATCGAGCAAACTAAAGTATTTCTTGTTACGTAAGGCATCGATGTGATCCTCAATAAGTGGCAGAGGATAATTATCTCGCAAAATCAGTTTATTCAGAACTCTGTAATCTACACAGAGTCTTAGCTCGCCATTCTTTTTCTTGACCAAAACTATCGGGGAAGCATAAGGTGATTCACTCGGTCTGATTATACCTTTTGACAACAAACGATCTAGTATTACTTTCAGTTGCTCTTTTTCAAAATGGGAGAGCCTTCGGGGTGCAAAGTTGAACGGTTTGTCATCGGACAATGTTAACGATAGTTCGGCATTGACCTTAGGTACATCCGGGCGTTCTGGTTGTATATAGCTTGTTTCGAAAAGCTCGATAATTGCTTTCTGTACTGATCGATCAACCTGTGGATTCACATCTAAGGATGGGGGCTTGTCTACGTCTAGCTCTATATTCATAATTTCTTTAACTACTTCTGCCTCGCTCTGTAATATGTCTGTTAATTTGAGATTAAATTCTTTCAGCACGTCTCTACCTAGAATTACTGCGTTACTCATCGTGGTGTCAGGCACCACATGTAAGGTTAGTTGGTCATGAACTACTTCGTCCATACAGATGTTTACTTTTATCAGACCCTTAATAACTAGCGTACTGTTATTTATGCCACTAAACTTATTGCTTGGCTTTTCAGAAGTATTTATCGCTTTACTTGGGACAAAACATTCTTTGATCAGACTTATGGGGCTCCCAGTGTCAAGCAAGGTATCTAATTTCAAGTTGCATGACATACTAGGACTAACGATTTCATAATTTAGTAATCTAAAAAAATCTTCGTTTGCAGATTCATCGTTGATGTTGCCAACCTGATCCTTTTTGTTTTTCGGACAGTCCTGGATGTGATGCCCAATCTCCTGACACTTGTAGCAGGACCCTGGTTCTCTCTTGGGCTTCTTACATTCAGCTGCCATGTGGCCGGTCCTATTACAGTTGTAGCATCGTATGACTCCTCGAGCGGACTCGTCCTTGGCTTTGGCCGCCGCCGTTTTTGTTTCTGTATCTCTACTATCCAATTTCTTTGTTTCAGCTGACCTTGTTTCCAGATTAGCGCTCGCCTTGATATCATGTTTTGGCTGCGCTTTAGGCTCTACACGTAGAGTGACCTTCCGGAGAGATTCCAACAACAGGGCTGGTGTCGTGAATCCTTGTATTCTCGCTTGGTTGCGTATGGCTAAATCTGGTATGCCATCCACCAGATAGTCCACTATCTCGTCTTCATCAACGGGAACGTTGTTCCCTAATATAACTTTTTCATGAAAGTAGTCACTAAAGGTTTCTGTCTGTCTCCACGTCCTATCCTCAAATTTCTTCCGTAGCGCTAAGCGGGTAGGACGATGATTAAACATCGTTCCAAACTCCCTGAGTAGTTCTTCGGCGTCCATGCTTATGTGCTCCGCCTTCGAATGGAACCACTGCAGTGCCTTACCCTTCAGTTTTGCGCTTATCAGGAGTCTCGTCTGGTTCTCGTCCAGCCTATATATTGTGCGGAGTTGTCTGATCTGTAACTCCCACTTCCTGAAGCTATCATCGCTGCCGTCGAATTCACATATTAAATCGCTCAAACTCTTGACGCTAAAGGTGCGTCCTGTTTCAGGTTCCGCTTGGAGGGGTCTTGGAGCTTGGCGTAAGAGATCGTTCTCTCTTCTGGTGAGCTCTAACTCGCGAGCCATAAGGTCGCGTTCTCTACGTAGGAGTTCGAGCTCTCTTAATTGTTGCGTAGCGTTATCATTTTGTGGGGGTGGATGCTGAACTTCATCGCCTTGGGTGGTGGGGTTCAGTGTGGCATCCGTCATCCAGCGACCAGTTGGGTCGGCTTCGTTCAGACGCTTGATGAGGTCCGGCTTAGAACCTACGGTCGCCAGTCCTAACTGCCGTAGGACTTCTTTTAGCGTTGGGACGGTGAAACTGCTTGGATCCATCGTTGTTGTTGTTTCGAACACGTAACGTTTAAAAATTGTTCCGTACGAAATTATGCGTCCCGACACGTCACGAACACACAGCAAAGTCTAATAGCACACAGCAAAGTCCGCACACAGCGAGTCTGAAACTAGATTCTAAAGACGTGTAAAGCAAGAAATGAAGTGCACACAGCGTAAAGACATAAATTGGCAGTCTAATAAAAAGGCGTACGCAGCGGAAAAGGATTTCTGTCCTTTTTTTATGGCACAAAGCCCGAATTTTTGAGAAAAAAGTAAAAAATGGTTGCCCTGACGCCACGCTCGCGAAACGTGGTGTTGGGTTATTTTTTTCTCACGCACTCATATCCACAGTTTTTGGGCACATCCCACTTCTGAGATTGTAGGAGGGGTCTTCAAATAATCAAACAGACTTAAGCGAGAGTTTAAATGGATATATGTATTGTATTTTAGTGGCCGTTACATTATCATTTAGTTTAACTACTGTAAGGACGCCTTTCCCTTTTCGCGGTACGTTACTTGACTGCCCGCTTCAAAATAAAAAGCGCTCGCCCAGGTGGCGCTGCGCTAGCGCCTAACAAGTTGTTCTGCCTAACTTGTAGGCTATCTTATCTTACATAAGAGAGGGATGGGGCTGTATTTGAATCCAGCAAAAAACTAAGGAAGCTACCACACCGAGCCCTCACAGATGCCGATTTGCTCAACTATGCAAGAGCGCTGAAAATTCCGCATTTTCGAGGTGTTTTCATGAGAAATGATTTACCATGTTCAGGACCTAGGAAGCGTGAATCTGCAATCATAAATCTTGATGATAAAAACGGTCCGGGGACGCATTGGGTTGCATACATGAAAAACGGCAACGATGCGACGTATTTCGATAGTTTCGGTGATTTACAACCACCTAGAGATCTAATGAAATATCTCGGTGTTGGTAGCGTGAAATATAATCATAAGAGATATCAAGAATATAACACGGTCATTTGCGGTCATTTGTGTCTCAAGTTTCTCAGCGGACAACTATAAAATGTGCGCGTATCGTTGATGTGTTATCAGTCATGTCTGATTCGTTCACGTTGACACTCTCCGGAGAATCGTCGGTGTTGAGGACTCAATATTTTCCGCCCATCGAGCTATTACCAACAAAGACATATGTTCTCGGTCTCATAGAGCTCCTAACATTCAACGCAATCCCCAATATAGATGTGGGGTGTAATAAGTTTTATACATCAACCAATACAATAATTACAATACCCACTGGGAGCTACGAGATTGAAGACATCGGAAATTATTTGAAAAAAACACTACCTAAGGATCATAATATCAGTCTGAGAGCTAATAACAATGAGTTACGCAGTGAAATTAGATGTAATCATCCTGTGAACTTTAAACCGAACGATTCTATTGGCCGATTGCTCGGTTTCACTCCCAACGTTCTCGAACCTGGTATTACCCACAAGTCCCAGTTACCCGTTCACATACTCAAAGTCAACGCTTTGCGAGTTGAGTGTAATATTACAACAGGCGCATACATGAACGAGCATCGAGTACATACGATTCATCAATTTTTTCCAACCGTACCACCAGGATATAAGATCGTGGAAGTGCCGACAAATGTCATTTACCATCCAATCACCGTACAGTCAATACGTGATATACAATTAAGAATAGTTGATCAGGACGGGGAATTGATCAATTTTCAAGGTGAAACTGTAACTATACGATTACACGTGAAATCTTTGTGATAAGATATGGGTATTGTGTTTGGGAGTTCAAGAAAATTTGGTTGTAGCTATAAAAGCCCAATAACATGGCCAGGCATCATCAGTCATCGAACAGCTCTGATTCGAGTGACACATCAGAACGCTCAGTTTCTTCAGAGTCTAGGACTTCGACTTCGTGGTGGTGGCGGTGGAAATTAAGAATTCGTTGCCATATCTGTATATTCCCATTGCGAAAATGATAAGAATCCAAACTCCTGTAACCTTCGACGAGTCAATTGCCCACTGTGAAATACATGCACATCAACCGTATGCAGCATCTACCTTCAAAAACAACGATGAGATCCGCATAGCTGTGCAGAATCAAGATGCCTGCGTATTACCCAGGAAAAGTTCGCTCCACATCTATGGTCGGATTACAAAATCAGATGGCACCGCTGTCCACGCAAACACGAAATTGGTCAATATGGCTGTGTGTTACATGTTTGGCGATATGCGTTACGAGTTGAATGGACATGAGATTGATCAGAATAAGAATGTTGGTATCACGAGTATTATGAAGGGGTATTTATCATTCACCCCTGGACAACAACATCTCTTGGAGAACACCGGTTGGCTGGTAGATAATAATAATAAACTAGCCAACAGCGATGGATACTTCGATGTTGTTATACCGCTGAATTTGTTGTTTGGATTCGCCGAGGATTATAATAGAATCATCGTCAATGCAAAACATGAACTAATTTTGAATCGATCAAACAATGACTTGAATGCCATACATCAAACCACCGAGGATGGAATCAAAGTCTCGCTCGAGAAAATTGAATGGTTGTTGCCATACATCAGACTGGCTGATCCTGCAAAGATCAAGATGCTCAACTATATCGCTAAGGATCCGGCTGTATCGTTGAATTTTCGCTCGTGGGAAATGTACGAGTACCCAATGCTGCCTACAACAACGAGACATGTATGGGTTGTCAAGACATCCACACAGCTAGAGAAACCGAGACACGTCATACTTGGATTTCAAACCGGACGACGAAACGATCCAAAGAAAAATGCTAGCCAATTCGATCATTGTATGATTAGAGATGTGAAACTTTTTCTAAACTCGCAGTGCTATCCCTATGGAAATTTGAATCTTGATATTACCAACAATCAATACGCCATTCTCTACAATATGTATACTCACTTTCAATATTCATACTACGATAAAGAACCCGAACCTCTTCTGTCGAAGAGTAATTTTTTGGAAAGAGCTCCGCTCATTGCTATAGACTGTTCCAAGCAGAGTGAGTCGTTAAAGAGTGGAGCGGTGGATATTCGTTTAGAATTTGAAACTAGCGTTGCATTTCCAGCGAGTACTTCAGCCTACTGTATGATTATACATGATCGCATTGTTGAATACAATCCCATCAGCGGTACCGTCAAAAAATTATCCACATTTTAAGGATTCTACATGCTTGAGAACTATAGATTAGACTTATGCTAAACTAAGGAACATTAAATAAATGTTTATTCAACTCAACCCATCCCATTACATGTGTGTGTGTGTGTGTGTGTGTGTGTGTGTGTGTGTGTGTGTGTGTGTATGTGTGTGTGTGTGTGTGTGTTTATATTCAAATTTTGCCGCAGAATTCAAATTTATTGTAGGGTCCTCCAAGGTAGAGTATCTGCAGACGTTTGTGATCCGCCTCGTTGTTCAACTGATCCAGTTGAGCGGAATCATTCTCTAGGGCCTTTCCAACTCTCGCAGGCAGGAACATGATGTATTCGTTGGCAATTGTGGCTATGATTCTACAACCAAATTTCGTCTTCACCAGCCTTAGTTTTGTGATATCGTATTTCTGCCCGATGTCCAGCTCCGACATTTTTTTCATCGGCATGTCATTGTTGTCCATGCGACTGGTGCTGTTCAGGTTGCTGAAGTCCATCTGCAGGAAAAATGAGTAATTCGGAATTAGTTTTATATTATAATTGAATATGATTATGGTGTAATGGGATTCTTACCTTGCTCAAAATAGTTTGCGAGTTTCAACGGTATGTTGGAAGATGTATCAATGATGAGTAGTCGAGACGCACGAATACAGCTCCCTGCGAGCTCTGGACTTTTGAACCATCATCTCCCACCCTCACGACAAGTGTGGTAGATTTTTCTGACCCTCCTCCAAGTACCAATTCTCCAACCACTGAACTATCTCACTATCTCGGAGGTGTCATGTTGAACCCTGCTTCGGTATGATAATCTCTATATCGATGAAATATACGCGATTGCAATTGTAACATTTCACGATTCCATACCCCAGCTTATCCTAATCAAACACCGGTTTTGAGCCATTATTTGATCATTTATGGCATAGGATAGATATGCATGCATGTATAGAGGTGGTACCATGTAGAAGAATGCGGTAGCCCTAAACCAACTGAAATGTTTGAAATTTTGGTAATCTGTCGGTGATTGGTACACAACAGTCAACCCGAAACATAAATCAATCAATCAGATAAAACCGGTCATACATGAAGATTGCAATATCCAAGCAGGCGTCGGCCAGATATGCATGCAGGTATACAGGTAGTGCAATGTGAAAGACTGTGAGAATCTCTAATCTTCTAAAACGATGTCTAAGCATTGCAATCTTTTATTTGTTAGCAGATAACAGATTTTATCTGAGTGATATAAACGGCCTGATGGTTGTGCACCAATCACACGCAGCTTGACAAATTCCAGCGTTTCGATTGGTGAAAGGAAAAATGCATGCTTTCCAGTGAGACCTGTCGATTTATGATGGGAGAGGCGGGATCTTTGAGAAATGTTCTCCGGTTGGTTGGGCTTTGCTTTATTTTGGGTGTGGTATGCAACCAATAGGATGCAATCCATCCTATCAGATCGATTCGAGAAGAAGACAATTTTCAGTTTGAAAAATCGATGAAAATTCATAGCACAGTTTGAAAAAATCACCCATCCCGTCAGATCGATTTGAGACGAAGAAAATTTTCAGTTTGAAAAAAAATCGGTGAAAGTTCATAGTGCAGTTTGAATATCATTGAACGTTATGGCCCCAAATATATACTATCGTAAGTAGCGCCTAATTCCTAGACATGATATTATTTTACAACCGCTAAGAGCATCGTGGTTCTATTCAAGATGTTTACGCGCCGTACGATTGGGCAACCCCTTTGGAGTGGGGTAATGAGCGTCATCTTAATGCATTGGTTGAAACACAACTCAAGCCATATGTAGTCAGACGACGTGTCGATGGTGCCTTAATAACAATTAATGGCATCCAGACCATCCTTCGAGTAGATAACAATATTCGCTGCTGGTGGTTTAAAAGGGTGGATCATTATGGCGATTACCCTGATCCCGAACATTATGCATTCGCCAATGTTCTTCAGCTGCGAATAGACGAGATTACGGGGAAGGATATCAATGAGGCGGTGGATAATTCCACGGACTTATACAATCGTAAGTAGAGCCTGATGTCTTGAAACAATAATATTATTCCACGATTTCTGAGTTAATCATGTATTTTGTTCAAGGATTTCACACATCATATGATTGGGCAACCCCAGTGGAATGGGGTAATGCTCCGCATCTTGACGAATTTGTTGGAACACAGCTAAACCAGTATATAGCCGGGCGTTGTGTGGATGGTGCTGTGATAGCAATTAATGGTGTTCATGCAAAGCTTCAGATGGATCACGATATTCGCTGTTGGTGGTTCAGGAAAGAGTCTGATGATTATTATTATTACCCAAATCCCCAAGATTATGCGATTTCTACGAATCTCATGGAACGAATAGCCATGAGCCTGGACAATGATAGCGATGACGATGATGATGAGCCTATGCAGAATGAATTGGAAGAAGAAGAATGGTGTGTATAATTTATCATTAAGGAATCGTAAAAACACATCTGAGCCTATTTTTCTATTTTCAGATACCGTTCTCATGTGGGATAATAATCGTGACTACATCTGAGGAATGAAATTTTACTACCATTATTATTATTATTATTATTATTATTATTATTATTATTATTACATATTATTATCATTAAAAATGTTGTATTTTAGAATAGGTTAAACATAAGGAAAACTGAATAAACAAGTATTATCAGATAATTTGCGTCATTGATTGCATATAGCACCTGTAGAGCGATTCTGTAACTCGATAACGCAACTTGCGGTATCGTTATCAATTTTTTAACCCCCACGCCAATTTCCCCGCCAGCCCCGCTAGTGCCACTGTGTTATTAAAAATTGCGAATCTAGGGTTGCCTTGGTGTTGGCGGGGAAATGCATTGGCGTGGGAGTTAAAAAATTCATAACGATAGCGCAAGTTGCGTTATCGAGTTACAGAATCGCTCTACTGGTCACTTTTGAGCATTTCAGCTAGTATAATTTCAAAGCTAAGAATTCGATATTTCCGAGCGGTCATCTTGGATCGATTGCCGGTAAGGGTAAAAGTTCGAGATCGTTATTGGTAACAAAAAAATATCGACAATCGTTACTATGACCCAACATCGTTACCATCAGACTATAGGTAACAAAAAATATCGGCAATCGTTACCATGACCCAGCATCGTTACCGTCAGACTATAGGTAACGAAAATATCGGCAATCGTTACCATGACCCAACATCGTTACCATCAGACTATAGGTAACAAAAAATATCGGCAATCGTTACCATGACCCAGCATCGTTACCGTCAGACTATAGGTAACGAAAATATCGGCAATCGTTACCATGACCCAACATCGTTACCATCAGACTATAGGTAACAAAAAATATCGGTAATCGTTACCATGATCGAGAAGCGAATCGACAGTGACGCCACCTAACGGAAAATATCACAACCATCCGATTCTCGGTAACACGAAATCGACAATCGTTACCATGATCCAAAATCGTTACCATCATACTACCGGTCACTTACCATGCGATCCCTAATTTACCTACTGCTTGATGGCCGGTAAAGAAGGCTGGATCCAGAACTCTCATATTATATCTACTTCTGACTGAGATGTGATAGTATAAATACAGCGTTTATGAGGGCTTTCGTTCAGTCGCGTAAAGAGCTCCAACATGATCGTCCACGAAGCGGTTAGTCGCAGAAGATCTACGAAGAAGCAACGTTGCGGAAAAGGGCTGATGAACAAAATTATCGACAAGCTTCCTGTAGAGTGGCATTTACCAGGTTATCAATACTGTTGGCCTGGTACTAAACTAACAAAAAGACTTGCGCGAGGCGATCCAGGTATCAATCCCTGAGATGCAGCTTGCAAGGATCACGATAGAGCCTACTCGCAGAATCGAGACAACCTCGAGGCTCGGCACGCGGCAGATAAGGTCTTCACTGAGAGAGCTTGCCAATGAGTTTCAGCCAAAGACGCAAATCTTGTTGAAAAGGCAGCTGTTTGGGCAGTTACGAATGCAATGAAAGCTAAAGCAAAGTTCGGAATGGGAATCCGTAAACCGTTGGCATTGAGAAAAGTTGTCGATGCAGCTCAACAGTCAATGATTCCTGGAAAAACTGCATAAGCCACCATCAAGTAAGCGCTGGAGGGTGCGCGAGGAGCTGTTAAGAAAGCAGGCAATAAACGCAATGTGTGATCCCCGCGAATTCTGCCTCTACCGTCCAAAGTTGAAGGCTTCCTACCCTTCTTTATACCCACTGATATGTATACTAACTGGATGGAGGATCGGCGTTGGAATGTGTTCCCAACTGAACCGCAAACGGGCGCCATCTTTGAAGCCCAAAAGTGCGGGAATTTAATTTTGTTGTCAGCCATTGTCAACCGTTGACATTTCGGAGTAACTTTTTACGCGGGATAAATTAGTGAGTCGTGACTGTCAAGTACGAGAAAATAAAATATTACGTAACGCAATGGGAGTGTGCGTTATTTGTTTAGCTCGGACTGGAAAACATTCGAAAAAAAGTTTTCATGAGTAAGTTGTGAATATTTCTAATTTTTTTAGTACGGAAAAAATATGGTTACAGAAGGTTAGGGAAGAATAATTATTTTGTGCAACAGATTTCCGTTTAAAAGAAATCCTTCCGTGGCGGAAAAATGGGTAGAATGGGTGCGCATGATTAAGAAGTGCTCTTGGACTCCCAGTAAAACCAGCATCATCTGTTCAGACCATTTTGATAGGTCCGATTTTGGTGCCGAAGGAAAAATATTGAATTAAAGGATAATTTAAAGAAGATCCGGATAATAAATAAGGCACAAAAGCAGAAAATTAAGAACTTGAAAAAACGGGTCGAATCTTTGAAAGAATTGGTAGGTACACTACGGAAGGAAGGTCGTGTTTGTACAGATGGATTGCAATGCCTTGATAGTTTCGCAGATGCTCCTCGAGAGTTATGCATGCGCATGATAAAAAAAAAAACTAACCAGAAACTAACTAAAGAAAAATACCCACCGGAATTGAGATGCTTCGCGTTAACTTTGCACTTTTACTCACCCAAGGCTTATGATTATGTGCGCAAGAAATTTGACCTAGCCCTTCCTCATCCAACTGTCCTGCGAACGTGGTACTCGTCAGTGGATGCTGAGCCAGGTTTCATCACTGAATCCTTCGAAACCCTAAAAAATAGAGTACAGCTTGAAGAGAGTAAAGGCGAACGGGTGATTTGTTCGCTCATGCTCGACGAAATGGGTATCAAAAAGGTACCCAACGTGGTAGGGATGGTAAGCAGCGAGGTCACGTAGACATGGGTACCGGCGTAATTCCAGGAGATTATCTCTCTGAAGCCAACGATGCCTTAGTTATAATGGCTGTGGGTGTTGACGCATCATGGAAATTACCCATAGGGTACTTCCTCATCAATGGGATTGATGCAGAAACCCAGGCTAATCTAGTTACAGAGAGTTTGGTTCGCCTAAAAGAAATCGGTGTAAAAGTCACATCCTTAACTCTCGATGGACCACCAAGTCATTTATCAACAATAAGGCTCTTAGGCGCATGTATAGATTTGCCAAATCCTACACCCTACTTCCTGCATCCAAGTGATCCATCTGAAAAAATTTATGTATTGTTAGATGCATGCCACATGTTGAAGCTAGCCCGTAACTGCCTCGGTGAATATAAAGTCCTACTAGATGGTGAAGGTCGAAGAATTGAATGGAGGTATATCGTAGAACTGGCTAAACTCCAAGATTCTGAAGGACTTAGAGCTGGAAATAAATTAAGGATTTCCCACGTCAATTTCAAAAAGAATATTATGAAGGTCCGTTTGGCAGCTCAGACTCTCAGCAGCAGCGTTGCGGATGCAATTGAATTCTGTGACCAAGAACTTCACTTACCGCAGTTGGCGAATAGCGCAGGCACTGTGCGATTTCTACGATGCATCGATTGTGTCTTCGATTTTCTCAATGTAAGGAACCCATTCGGCAAGGGCTTCAAGGCGCCGTTGCGACTATCAAATGAAGAAGTTTGGCGTCCCAGATTGGAAAACGAACTGCAGTACATCTTGCAACTGAAGACTCTGGACTCCAAATCAATACACAAGTCACGACGAGCCACAGGATTCATAGGCCTGTATTCTGGTATTCTTGCAGTATTCGGAATATTTGATGATTTTGTGAAGCGTGAGGATTCTCAACTCAAATACCCTCTCACCTACAAGATGAGCCAAGATTACCTGGAGCTCTTTTTTTGTGCTGTGAGACAGCGAAGTGGTTGGTGTCCGAATCCAACTGTATCGCAATTCGTTTCCGCTTTCAAACGATTGTTGGTACGTCACGAAATTTCATCAACCGGTGGGAATATTGAACAAATGGATAGCACCAAGATATTACACGTGTCATCTGGAAAACAGAAGGAAGCTAGATTAGATCGCTATGATACAAATATTTATACAGAAATGGAAAATACTAGATTGTATGCAAAATATGATTTAGGAATTGAAGAAGAAAATTCAGTAGATGACCTGAGAGAATTTGTAGATTTTGCATGGTCTTTGCCCAAAAACACGAGCGAGTTTTCTGAACACGTAATCGGCTATATCGCAGGTTTCATTGTGAAAAAACTAAAAACAAAAATTAAATGCCTTGCGTGTATCACTTCGTGCATTGGTGAAATGGGTAATCCTGTGGAAAATCGTGCAAATCGTACGTCACTTACAATTTGGAAATCTCGTGGTGGATTGATAATTCCAAGTACAAGCGTGATAAAAGTATGTCTCGCTACAGAAAAGCTCTTCAGACATGCTTGTAATTCGAATATGGGACGTCCACCAACTGAGAAGAATTTTCCTGCGGTACTATCGAATGCGGTGTTCCACAAAGTCACACAAGACTCAGCCCTTTTCATCGATTTAGAAGAACATAGTCTCGATACTGCACCTGAACAATTATCGAATCATATCCATATTCTGATCAAGGCTATCATAAAAGTCTTCATCGAACTACGAATGTATTCCCAGACAAAAAATCATTCCTTGGCAACAACAGGCGTTAATATCCGACATTTCCTCACCAGGCAACTTGTATGGGCGCATCAATAGATTGTGTATGCAACTAGAATATAGCGGTATGTTTGGTGTATCGCATGTTGTTTTTTTAATGTCTTGCTATTATGGTTTAGGTGACAGTGGCAATATCGAAAAACTAACCCTACTATTCCGAAAAGTATTCCCATTTCATACAAAGTATTATCCTGTAAAAGGTGAAGGTTAATTTTAGCTGAATCAAAAGTGACTACTTTTCACCTCTCAATATTTTCTGATTTTCAGCTACAATCACTTGGCCAGAACTTTGATATCGGATCGTGAAAAATTGTACACATAAAAAGTTTCCCCAAAACATAAATTGCGTGGATATTAAATTTGACACTGGTGAGATGATATGTTTTATAAAATAATTTGAGAAATTTTTATTGATATCCTATAAAAAAAATAATGAAAATTCACTTACCTCCTGATGTAATTATCTATGTGTTTTGATGACACTCCGCATCACTGATCGCACAAGTTTGCGGACGATTTACAGCAATATCAAGTGACTTTATATTTTTTTTTCCACAGCAAGAATCATTATTCGCATCAAGTGATGTATTGAATACGAACTGACGAATCATTTAATTAACGCTCATGTGCCACGAGCACCTATCTCTATTGCCGAGAGGTTCTATTTGAAAGTTCGCGCCGCATTTGGGCTTCAAAGATGGCCGCCACAGGCCTTCTAAGCGGCACTCGGCAATCCCTATGCTAGCATAGGCTATCCTCCATCCAGTTAGTATACATATCAGTGTTTATACCCATTTTGGCTGGATTAAGTGCTACGAGTGCATTGGCTGGTGATGCAGCGGATATTGCGAAAGCTGTAAACCATGCGAGCGCCGCCAAACGAGAATTGGAGGAACGTCAATGACACAACAAGACAATGGAGGCTATCGCTCTAGGCAAGGGACTCCATCTGAAACCTTGGGTCTTCACCTGAAACCGTAAAGTGGTGCGACCACACCGAGCTCTAACCGACGCGGACCTGTTGAAGTACGCGAAGATTTTCAACATTCCGTATTTTCGAGGAGTTTTCATGCGAAATAATTTACCGATGAGCGGACCGAGCAAGCGAGATTCAGCAATCGTTAATCTGGACGATAAAGATGGTCCCGGTACGCATTGGGTTGCCTACAGGAAGATCGGGGACGAAATCGTTTACTTTGACGGTTTCGGTAATCTTTGACCATCGTCAGATCTCATCAGATACCTTGGTGTTGGTAGCGTCAAAGGAAACCATGAACAGTATCAAAACTACGATACGTTTGACTGTGGTCACTTATGTGTCAGGTTTCTGGCAGCTATACCTATAAACTCACGTCATAATTCGTAGAAGTCAGTTTCGTATTCGCAGTCATGGATGATTCGTTTACATTAACTATATCGGGAGGCTCCTCTGTTCTGGAGGCTCAATACTTCTCCCCTATTGAGCTTTCACCTCATAGGAATATATTACGCTCTAGGTCTTGTTGAATTGCTAACTTTCAATTCGATTCCCAATGTAGATGTTGGTCACAATAAAATCTACCGTGCTTTTTCGTGGATGCGGTCCAGCAGTGCTACCAACTTCGTAGACGCGACTTGTCCAGTAGCGCAGGGATACCAATGAGCGACGCAATACTCCCCGCGACGGGTAGGCTCGCGACTGACCATACCATGTTCAAGCTAACTTTATTCTGACTGAACTCGGGAATAACGCGCGTATAATTTGAAGCATTTGAAGGTTAGAAGTATTTTGTTGAACGGAAAAAAAATAACAATAGGTTTTGCTTCTGTGCCGGGATTATTCTGCGAACATTTATGGCAAATTTATCAATGTAATTTCGATATCAGGCGCTTCGTTGTAAGAAAATTAGTGATCTGTGTAAATCAGTGGAATCGCAGGAAAATCGGATTAGGTAAGAACAAAATATTATCAACAAATGTCAGGTTCGACTTGCAATCGATTTATTATAAAATCAAGTTAATTAAAAACAATAGATAACTGACAAGTTGTGTAGTAGTAATAAAACAGAAAAAAAATTGATTCCTAATCGAAAGTTTGCTGCGGCTTAAGCGTAGCGTTGGGGCTCATCAAGGAATTCGACTTCAACGAGCTGCGTGGCTGCGGCTCGTGTCAGCCTTGGCGAGGACTTGGCCCGTAGCGCATCGAAGGGCTACGTTGAGTTTCATCGAGGAATTTAATTCCGAGCAGTCGCTCCACTGCGACTCCAGCGTAGCCGTTGGGGCTTATCGAGGAATTTCACTCCGCGGAGCAGTTGCTCCGCTACGTATCCAGCGTAGCTGTTGGGGCTCATCGAGGATTTCGAGTTCAGCGAGCTGCATGGCTGCGACTCCAGCGTAGCCTTTAGGGCTCATCGAAGGATTCGACTCCGAGCCGTCACTCTGCTACGTATCCGACAGAGCCGTTGGCGCTCATTGAGGATCTCGAGTCCAGAGAGCTGCGTGGCTGCGACTTGGCGACGGCTTGGCGCGTAACGTATCGAGGGACTACGTTAAGTTTTCCTCCGTCATACTGGAATATTCAGGTAAAAGCGGAGCAACTGCTCAGAGTCAAATACCTCGATGAGCCCCAACGCTACGCTGAAGCCGCAGCAGAGCAACTGCTTGGAGTTGAATTCCTCATCGAGCCCCAACGGCTACTCTGGAGCCGCAGCAGAGCAACTGCTCGGAGTCAAATCTTTCGATGAGCCCCAAAGGCTACACAGGAGTCGCAGCCACACAGCTCGCTGAACTCGAAATCCTCGATGAGCCCCAACGGCTACGCTGGAGCCGCAGCGGAGCAACTGCTCGGAGCCAAATCCCTCGATGAGTCCCAACGGCTACGCTGAAGGCGCAGCGGAGCAACTGCTCGAAGTCAAATCCCTCGGTGAGTCCCAACGGCTACTCTGGAGCCGCAGCGGAGCAACTGCTCGGAGTCAAATGCTTTGATGAAACTCAACCCAGTCCCTCGATGCGCTACGAGCCGAGTCGTCGCCAAGGCAGGCTTGAGTCGCAGCCACGCAGGTCGCTGGACTAGAGATCCTCGATGAGCCCCAACTGCTACGCCGAAGGCGCAGCGGAGCAACTGCTCGGAGACAAATCCCTCGATGAGCCCCAACGGCTACGCTGGAGTCACAGCCACACGGCTCGCTGGACTCGAGATCCTCGATGAGCCCCAACGCTACGCTCGATCCGCAGCAAACTTCCAATTAGGAATCTATTGTTTATCTGTTTCATTAGTATTAAACAACTTGTCAGTCATCCATCGTTTTCAACCAACTTGGTTCATAATAAATCGATTGCAAGTCGAACTTGCCATTAGTTGATAATATTTTGTTCTTACCTGGTCCCACTTTCCTGCGATTCCACTGATTTACACAAATCACAAATTTTCTTACAATAAAGCGCCTAATATCGAAATTACATTGATAAATTTCTCATAAATATTTGCAGAATAAATCCGGCACACAGACGTAACTTATTGTATTTGGCTTTCGGTTCAACAAAATATTCCTAACCTGCAAATGCTTCAAATTTTACGCGCGCTATTCTCGAGTTCAGTCAGAATAAAGTTAGCCTGAACAGGGTATGGTCGGACGCGACCCCACCCGTCGCGTGGAGTTTTGCGTCGCTCATTGGTATCCCTGCGCTACTGGACAATAGGGAACTTGCGTGTTTTTTAATCGTAATTTTATTCGAAAGTGGGACGAAAAAGAATGAATTTCCTAAGACATTTTTTTTTTTTTCAAGCAATATTAACGCTGCAATAATTTTTTTTATTGCACTCACTTTCCGTGAGAAATTTGAATGGGCAGCCATATTGCTGGACCCGTCTATTAGCGCTGCAAGCGTCGCGGCTGAGAACTATGCGCCACTGTAAACACTTTCCGCGCCGTGCAGGCAGAAGTTACATTCACAGATATACTATGTATATGATATATGTATGTACCGTGAGGATCTCGTGAAAGGAGTCGGTCAAAGTGCGCAAGCGTCGAATAATTCGTATTTCATGGGGATAACCAACTCGCTGCGCTGGAAAGTCCCTAGGTAGTTCGCACGTCGCTCGGTTGTTTACTCCATGGATCCCGGCATCCATTGTGGATGGCAAACGGCTGATTGTAATACATCGCGAAAGGTTATGTACGAGCACAGTTATGTTCGACTCTAAGAAGCAAATGAGTAATAAAACAGTGGATATGCACGTGAATTTAATAGGTGGGCATTTAATAAGAATCATTTCCTCGATTGGATAAAAATCTCCAATTACATTATTGATTCTTGCGAATTGGTCAGTTGATTGGAAGTTATGTCGGTTGCTCCGAATCTGATTGAAAATCAAATTGAATCTTACATTTACACTTCAGTCAAATAATTAGGCTCTATGGGTTCGAAACGACTAGCAATAATATTTTTATTCAATTCATTCATAAACTCTAGTGACTTGGTCAATTTGACAAAAATTCTCAGAGCCATTCTGACTCTGAATCATGTAGATCACATCATCGGATAATGAAAATTCTGGAATGGAAAAAAATAAATAACGAATTGGGAAAAAAAATGGAATAAATTGGTTCATTTTTTTCTTGATTGACTTAAACAACGTAAGTGAAAACGAGTTTATTGAAAGAATCACAAATTCATTCGATGCTCGACAGAAAGTGGTATCTTGCATCAGCAAACTCAATCATCAGATTAGTAAGTGTCATGGTGTTTTCTTTCTCCTTTGAATAGCGTGGTAACTACAAGTCCGGTTGCTGTGCCGAATGAAAATGGATTTGGCTTTCCAAGATTAAACAGAGCTTGATTTTTGCACTCCCTTACGTGACTGACAGAGTTACTCCACGATGTGGAAAGTCAAAACGTTCTATCATCGTACGAATTTGTAATTTTTTAAATAAAATTGTTTTCACCTACCTGGTTCAATTCATTCGATAGGCTCATTTTTAACTTACGTTTGCTGGTCCCGGTCAATTCATTGTTGAACATTCCGAACCCATAGAGCCTAATTATTTGACTGAAGTGTGAATGTAAGATTCAATTTGATTTTTAGTCAGATTCGGAGCAACCGACATAACTTCCAATTAACTGACCAATTCGCAAGAATCAATAATGTGATTGGTGATTTTTATACAATCGAGGAAATGATTCTTATCAAACGTCTACCTATTAAATTCACGTGCATATCCACCGTTTTATTACTCATTTGTATCCTAGAGTCGAACTTAACTGTGCTCGTACATAACCTTTCGCGATGTATTACAATCAGCCGTTTGCCATCCACAATGGATGCCGGGATCCATGGAGTAAACAACCGAGCGACGCCAGCGCCATATCTAGGGAGATTCTTCGCGTGTTGGCTCTCTCTACAAAATCCCCAGTGAGCCGGCTCTGGCGCGCTCTGAGCAACTCCTTTCACGAGATCCTCACGGTATATATGGGGCATTCCATGCCAACTCACCGAACCCGTGACCCTGACCATTTTAGATTTTCCTGATTCTTTTTTATATGATCAACCCTCCTCCAAAAACCACGAAAAACTTTTGAAAAAAGTTTTTCTTCCAGAATTTTTTTTTCATCCGTTATTTAGGCGCTATCTCAAAATCGCCATTTTAAATTTTTTGATTTTCTGCAGTCATTCCTTGATGTGAAACGAAGATTTCAAGCCTGAAACGGGAATGTGATTCTGGTTTTTTCTATTTTTCCATGGGGATTCTAATATTTTATTACAATAATTTTAACGCAAATTTTACCATTTTTTGGTTCCGGCGCTTCCTGTCAGAATTTCCGAAAGATAAATATTAATAGGCGATGAGCATCTTCAAAAACAATTAATATTTATTCATAATAAAATATTAATTGTTATTATTAACAATTAATTGTTGTTTATCATTAATTGAATTTTGTCGTAATGAAATATTCATTGTTTTTGAAGATACTTATCGCCTATTGTTATTTATCTTCCGGAAATGATGACAGGAAGCGCCGGAACCAAAAAATGGTAAAATTTGCGTTAAAATTGTTGTAATAAAATATTTGAATCCCTCTGGAAAAATAGAAAAAACCAGAATCACATTCCCGTTTTAGGCTTAAAATCATCGTTTCACATCGAGGAATGACTGTGCAAAAAATAAAAAAAAATTGAAAATGGCGTTTTTGAGATAGTCTAAATAACGGATAAAAATAGTATATTATGTACCTAGCGCGTAAAACACGGTTTTACACCCGAGTGTTGATCGCCGCGCCCGAGGGTCGCGCCGATCACACGAGGGGGTAAATCGTACGCCCGTGGTGCATACGCTATTTTTCGCAACAGTGTGTGTGAAATTCGGTTGCTTATATGTATCAGTAATGTAGTCCTAGTAGGAATGTAATGCAATCATATGACTAAACAAAAAAAGCGGATGAGTCCAAAAATCTTGGAAAAACCGACTTTTGACAAATCACTGTGCGTGCCGACGGGGACCAGGGGCGAAGCCCCTGGTGGGGTCGAGGGTCGAGGCCCCCGTGGGTGGTCCGGGGGGCCAAAGGCCCCCCGACCCAAAACATAAGAGGCAAGTTTTTATTGCAAAAAAAAAAAACGTAAATTGACGGTCGTTACGTTTGTGTCACCACCAAATTCACTGACTTTTCCAGGTTTTCCAGGGGTTGAATTCTGATTTTCCAGGTTCATTTCTGAGGAGTACGTCAAAGACAGTTTCATTTGCAAGCTCGGTATTGTAACGTGTTCCGCTGCTCGACCGAGCAAAATACGCGCGCATCGCACGACAGAGAGGCAGCAACAGCGACGAACACCACAGCCCAACATGCTGAACCGTCCGCGAGACGTGATTGGATCGGGGCAGGGAAGAAGCGTAGGATTGGACCGGGGCAAAGTTGCCAGCACGGATAAAACCAGGCGAAAACCAGCGCTCGAGAGCAGACGATGCATAGCGCTCGCTGACTCACCACCTATTGTCAGTCTTAGCGCAGTGTAGCAGAACGCTCACTGACTCCTCGTTCTTGCGAAAATCCGATCTAGTCGTAGCCAGATGCACACGGTCGAGTAAAATTAGTAAAGTCCAGAGCAGTCGATGCATAGAGCTCACTGACTCATTTTCACGGTTATTAGCGTCAAAAAACCTTTGCACGGCGGTGAGGCGCCTAGTCTCATCCAACCGAATTCAGCTTCATTTTTCAAATTTAGAATCGTCTTAGCCAAAGCGGCACGATCAAAATTTAAGTTAGAAATTCGTTGAAATTTTGCAGTCGGCGTAGCGTCTTGATATGTTAGATTAACTTAGCTTGTAAATTCACACTTTAATATAACTCGAGCAAAAAGCTCCTTAAACTCATGTAAGAATCAGAAAAAGCTCTAGCTAAAATTGTAGAGTAGAAAATTGTCATAACCTAAAACGGCAGTGCTCCAAAGCGGAGACTGACCATGTTGAGATAGGGTTAGTTGGACTGACTTTCCGAGATGGGGCGCCAGCTCCAAGCAGCTCCCAAACAACACAGAGTCGCCGTTGAGTCGACTAGAAGTCGTCCGAAAATTTCTGAAGTCGACTTCAAGTTTTGGCTACTTGTCGACGAAAAGGCGGCTTAAAGCCGACTTATGACCGCGATTTCAGACGACTTGGAGTAGACTTTAAAAGCCAACAATGAGTCGACTTGAAGAGCCAACATTGAGTCGACTTACAATCGTCCTCAATTCAGCCAAGCGTCCCTCTACATGTGCTCGGTTATAAAACATGCTTCACTGATACATTTTGGATTAATCACTATAAAACCGAGGGAACTCATGGAAAATGGTCTAGTGAAATTGAGATCTCATTTCGAATAAGGAATAAGATGCTCCGCGCGCGTTCCGATACAGCGTGAAACACGGACACACGTGCTGATGAGGTTATGTTTTTATACCAGACAATAATTTCGTCTTCAACGCACAGAATTTCGACATTTTCACGTTGTTACGGAATCTCCTTGCAATTGTCCACACCACGAAATATCACCTCGTCCACTTTCTTCTTTTATCGCAGTGTTTATTATTTTTCTTTTTCGATCATCACTCACAAACTGCGATTGGGATTCGTAACCTTGCCGGCTGAAAAAAGCCGATCGCAATTGGCTACATGGGTGCATAATTATATAGCACAATCTTCATCCACCGCCAAGGCTAGCTTGGGTTGACTAGAAGTTGACATCTGAAGTCAACTCAAATATAATTGAAATAAGTCAACCAAAAGTCGGCATTTTCATTCAACCGAAAGGCGGCTCAGATAAGTCGACTGAAAGTCCACATTTTGAGTCAACTAAAAGACGGCCGAGATAAGTCAACTGAAAGTCGACATTTTGCCCAGTGTGTTGTTTGGGCTGTAGGTTTTGGGTGTGTTTTTTCTGCTCTCTAGTATATCTTTTCTATGTTTCTATCTTCCCGCCTTTCCTGTAACCAAGCCAGAACGTAGTGGCTACTTCCCGAAAGGGTATATGCCCAAGCAACGGAGCTGAATGAATGAACCAAGCCAGAACGTAGCTAAACCATGTTCTAAATAAAATCTGTTTTAACCAAGTGCAATCCGTTTATTATCGCGAACCAGATCCAAACATAACAACAGGTTATGGGCCCAGGAGCGCGGCAATAGTGATATTTTCGGTAAATTGGAGTACTTTAGTGAGGTTTTTTCTTCGGAAAGACGCGAGTCTGTTTTCTCGAGGTTAGCCGCCGCGTGCGAAAGTGCAAAAACATCAAGATGGACAGCGAGCTCGCAAGGATCGACAAACTGAAAGGCTTGGAGAACTGGGGAACTTGGAAATTCCAAGTCAGAATCTTAATCCTGGCAGGAGATGCTCTCGAGGTGATCAACGGGGAAATTGTAAAACCAGAGCGGCCAACAGAAGGTGCAAGCGACGGAGTTCTCGCTGAATACCAAAAAAACCTCAAGGCATGGAACAAAGCAGACAGTAAAGCGCAAAGGATAATAGTAACGACGGTAAACGAACAGCCTTTGTTACATATTATAAACTGTCAATCTGCTAATGAAATGTGGGACAAACTTCACGAGATCTTCGAAAACAAAAGCGAAACAGCAAAACACATTCTCCAGTAGCAGTGGTACACCCTAGGACGGGAAACTGCCGATGATATAAGGTCTTTTCGTTTTACACGAACTGGGGTGCACTGGGGCTGGACTGGATTACCTTGAACCAATCACGTTGAAGCTTAGACAAGTATCTACCAATCGAAAAGTTCTAGTGCAGTTCGGTGCAGCACAATTCGTGTAAAACGAAAACACCTATAGCTACGCTCATAGCGAAGATCAAAGACCTTGCGCATCGCCTTGCGAATGCTTGGCGAAACTGTCTCAGAGGGCATGGTAATGACCAAAATTCTACTGGCTCTTCCTGCCTCATACCAGCATTTTAACACAGCGTGGGAGTCGACGAGTCAGGACCAGAGAACCTTGTCAAAGGCAAATCTCACAGCGAGGCTCACAATGGAAGAACTCCGCGCCAAGCAGCAAGATAGCCAAGAGAACAGTGCTTTTGCGGCAAAAGCAAAGCAGCAGCAGGCAGCGAAAGGACCCCGCGGAGAATGGAGGCCAAAGAAGATAACAGGGAAGTGTCACAAGTGTGGCAAGATAGGTCATTGGAAGCGTGACTGCAAGTCAAAACCAGCCGATACGGGAGATGCGAAAACAGTTGCAAAGCCTGAAGATCGGGGCGCAGCGCTTGTCGGACAGGCTGTATCCGCTGCAGCGCTCACCTCTCGAGAAGCAACTGAGCCCTGGTATCTGGACTCTGGCGCGAGTCAGCATATGACACTGGTGCGTGACTGGTTCGTTAACTTCGAAGAACTGAACCCTATGGTTCCGATAAAAATTGGAAATGGGGAAACCATCTACGCAACAGGGAGAGGAGAAATTGACGTCTACGTGCACAACGGCAGCAGATGGGAAAGAAGTTACCTAGCCGCAGTTCTGTACGTACGAAAATTGAAATTCAACCTTTTTTCCCTGTCGGCAGCACTGGACAAGGGATTGGAACTGTCGTCGGATGACCGAACGTGCCAGCTACGAAAGGATGGGAACGTCGTTGCAGTGGGAGATAGGCATGAAAATCTTTACCAGATGAAGCTGAAGCCCTGCCTGCTAGGAACAGACAACAACGCCCAGGGACAAGTCTATGCACGCGCTGAGGAAAAAGAATCGCTTCAGATTTGGCATCAAAGGTTAGCGCATCAGAACACGACGCACGTCACCAAGGTGTTGAAACAATGGGGCATTAACGCTGCACAAACAAAAAATTGGTTCTGCGAAGGATGCACTCAAGGAAAAATGGGTCGAAAACCATTCCCAGTGAGTCAATCTCCGACCGAAGAACCTGGCGAATTCATCCACATGGATCTCTGTGGACCAATGGAGCACCATTCAATCGGTAACTCCAGGTACTTCATGCTTGTAAAGGGTGCCTACTCGCACTACAGGCATGTATACTTTATTAAAAACAAGGCGGAAGTAACTGAAAATTTCAGAAATTTTCTAAAGAGAATAGAGACTGAAGGAGGGAAGAAAGTGAAATGACTGAGGACAGACAACGGTCTAGAATTCGTAAACAGGGAAATGCAAGAAATCCTGAACCAAAACGGAATCAAGCACGAGAAGAGTGTCCCTTACACTCCAGAACAGAATGGGGCTATTGAAAGAGACAATAGGACCATAGTCGAAGCAGCACGAAGCACGATCCATACCAAGAACATGGTGCCAAATCTTTGGGCCGAAGCGGTACATACAGCAGTCTACGTGCTTAATCGTACAGGAACCAGTAGCATACCAGGGAAAAGCCCGTATGAGCTGTGGTTCGGTCAAGCACCAGGCAAATCCGAATACCGAATATTTGGAACGGAAGTTTTCACACACATACCCAAACAAAAAAGGACCAAATGGAGTGCGAAAGCCAAGAAAGGGAACTTTGTTGGTTATGACGAGAGCAGCAAGGGATACAGGGTATATTTCGTAGCAGAAAACAAAGTGGAGATACTCAGAGACGTCAAATTTCTACCTGAAAAGATTGGAGCAGAAGTTGATGTAGGAGAAAGGGTGGAAAGCACCGCTACGCAGGAACTGGAGACTTCAGAAAGCGAAGAGGAATCCGAGCAGCTCTGGCAGGGCCAGCACCAGCGCCCTAGAAAGCAACAGGAAGAAGTACCCGGACACGAACGAGAACCTGAAGAACCGCGGCTGGACGAACAAGCAAACGAACAGCCTCAGGCAGAAAGCCGTAGACTTCGGGGCAGAGAGAACATTCGTAGACCGCCCGGATACGAGGATTTCGAACTAGATGTAAAGAATCTATTCGTTGCAGAAAGTAAACAACCATCTACCTACCAGGAGGCACTTCAAAGCGGGAATGCAGAATTCTGGGAAACAGCAATGCCCGAAGAGGTGGAATCCCTAAACAGAAATGAGACGTGGACTCTGGTCGCACCACCGGCGGGTAAACAGATAATCCAAGTACTCCAAGTGGGTCTTCAAGTACAAGCCAGCAGCGGGAGGCCACATTGGACGATACAAGGCAAGACTTGTGGTCAAAGGCTTCACACAAAGGCCGGGCATTGATGACGGAGAAACTTTCAGCCCGGTACTCAAGTTTGGTTCAATCAGGTCAATCTTGGCAGTAGCAGCAGCAACAAAATTGCAACTGGCACAGTTCGACGTGAAGACGGCTTTCCACAATGGTGACCTGACTGAAGATATCTATATGGCTCAGCCCAAGGGTCATGAAGATGGATCGGGACGGGTCTGCAAGCTTAAAAAGGTGCTGTACGGCCTTAAACAATCGGCCAGATGTTGGAATCAAAAATTCACATCTTGTCTACAGAAATTCAACCTGAGAGCAAGCGAGGCTGACCCATGTGTTTTCACAACAGACGGCAATGGAACGAAGCTGATCCTGGCAATATATATTGACGATGGCATAGTCGCCTCAACCTGTGAACAAAAAATAGACGAACTTCTAGAATTCTTGGCAACCGAAATTGAGATAACAGTGACCCCGTTGAGTGTGTTTCTGGGTATGGAAATAGAACGATTTCCAGATGGTTCACTTTTGGTAAATCAAGCTGAATATGCGAAGAAAGTCATTGAGCGTTTTCGGATGGAAAATGCACACGCAGTGGCCATCCCGGCAGACCAGCACCAAGATCTGAGCATGCAGAACCTCGGAGACGAAGAAAGGGTGACTAATGCACCCCACAAGAAAGCTGTAGGGAGCCTGCTCTACTTGGCCATGGTAATAAGGCCAGATATAGAGACCGTGCGCAAACCGATGCCAGCGCCAAATCAAACACTATCGGCCGAAATAGTCCCAAGCGGCAGGATAAATCAGCCTATCAAACGCGTGGCGCGAACGAAAGAACCAGTCGTTTTGAAGACACCCTGCCGCTAGGGACTATTTGGCGGCGCCACTTGTACTTGCGCACGGTCTCTATGGGCTACGCGGTAAACGCAGTGAGTCAGCATGCCGAATCGCCAACTAAACAGCACTGGAACGCGGTGAAACGTATTATTAAGTATATTAAAGGGACATCTAATTATGGAATTAAGTTTAAAGCGGGCGACAGAGATTTTAATTTAGTAGCATTTAGTGACGCGGATTTTGCCGGGGATAAGGAAACTAGAAAATCAACGAGTGGTTTTGTCATAAAGTTTGGAGGTACGCCAGTGGTATGGGGATCTCAGAAACAACGATCTGTCGTTTTGTCCACCACTGAGTCCGAATACATAGCAGCTAGTCAAACTACCAAAGAGTTGATCTGGATCAATAGATTGCTAAAAGACTTGATCGATGTAGAGGTTCCTAAAATGTATGTCGATAACCAAAGCGCCATAAGGCTTATAAAGAACCCTGAATTCCACAGGAGGAGTAATAGTACATTATGCAACAAGGGAATAAAGCGGAAGATTATTCCCGAAGGTAAGTTTACTGCCCGAACGAAGCGAGGGCAGGAATCACCCAAGGGAATTTCCGCGAGGACAGTAAGCCTGAGGGAATGATCTGCTTTATTCCCGTGTTGCATATAGGACTTTATTTCCGACTCAACCGTGGCCACTTTTTTGACCTCAAGAGGTCCCCATTGGGACCCATGCAAAAAAGCGAAGTGTTCCAGATTTTCCGCGGCGCATAAGTCTGGAGACTGAAACTCATTGGAAATTTATAATAATATGGAAAGGAAAAAGTCAAGACCAAAGATAAAACAGATTGAGAAAAAAATAAAAATTTATAAATTAAAAAAGAAAAATTTTTAAAAATAATTTTGAGAAATCATAAATTTGCGGGACGTAAAGTACTTCATGTCCCGCAAAATCTACTTTATGTCCCGCAAATCTACTTTATGTCCCGCAAAATCTACTTTATCTCCCGCAAATCTACTTTATGTCCCGCCAATCTACTTTATGTCCCGCAAATCTTACTTTACGTCCCGCAAATCTACTGTATGTCCCGCAAAATCTACTTTATCTCTCGCAAATCTACTTTACATCCCGCAAATTCACTTTGCTCCCCTGAATGCGGGAAAAAAGTGAATTAGCGGGACAAAAAGTAAAGCAGGGAATCAAGTCCCACTTTTGTCCCGCTTTTTAGGTCAAAAAAGTGGTCTTTACGGTTGAGTCGGGAATAAACATATTGATGTAAGGTACCATTTTGTAAGGCAACATTATGAAGAAGGTTTGTTGAGTTGAATTATATTCACACAGACGAGCAAGTAGCTGACATATGTATCAAGCCATTGAGCAGAGTGAGGTTCGAAAAACTACGAAGTGACCTAGGTGTAACCGATGGTACAAGTTAGTCTGTAAGAACAAGTATTAAAACATGTCAATCCAATGTAACGTCCGACAGGACTACAATCGGCTAACCCTACCTAGAACTACTTAGACTAACTAGATCTAACTATATAAGGATTCTCCTACTCTAATATAACACTAATCATAATACAAACTATCCATAATGAAATACACGACATCATTACAAATATTATATACTACGATACTAACTCAGATAACTGTCACGGATAAGTCCATTCCAACGATACCGATATTACCGACAATCGCATTGCCGATAATATCGAATGTTGATAAAGAACAGCACCATCGACAGTTCACGATATTACCCACGTCAGCTACATTACTAACGGTGCCTGACCATTCCATGATAGTTATCTCTTATCACTTAATATTGTTCTATTATATACTTTATATTATTTCGTTATACCATATACCTTATATTATATCATATACTTCATATTATTCTATTATATCACATACTTTATATTAGTCTACTATATCATAAACTTCATATTATTCTATTATATCACATACTTTATATTAGTCTACTATATCATATACTTTATATTACTCTACTATATCATATGGGGGGTTCTCGTTCATCCGGGACACTTTTCTGCGCGTAGGTCACCGATTTTGGTGCCACGCGAGATTTTGGATCGGACCCAACCCCCAACCACAAATCGAGAGCTATTCGCCTCATTGTCAAGTGGTTCAAAAGTTATTCGATTTTCAAAATACTAAAAAATCGGTTTCCGAACGCACCGAACGATCTTTAGGCGTACGTATCTTCGGTTTAGGTGATCCGAAAAATATTTTCAAATAGTGATTCAGAATCGCGAAACTTCCACCTTTCATGCTGTGAGCTCAGAAATTTTCGGAAAAAATTTTTTGCCCATGAATTTTCCAAAAAAATTTTGATTTTCAGTTTTCGAAACGAAGGTAATAATTTTTTTCAATGAAAATTTAACTGAAGGTAGTTCTCTGAATACCAAAGAATCCCTGAAATTTGTGGGAGGGCTTTCGGCTTAGTTTTCTTTTCCTGATTTTTTTGAATATTTTTTTAGAATTTTTTTCAATTGAATTTTTTTTCTCGATTCGTAAATTTTTTCTTTTGCCGAGTTCCTAGTTCCTTTCACTCTTACAGCTTGATCTGACAGCAAACAAATTGTTTTTCATATTTCCAGTTTTTCGATTAATCCAAAATGTTCAATGAGGTACGTCGAACTTTTTTTAGCGCTGTCAGATCAAGCTGTAAGAGTGAGAGAAACTAGAAACTGAGCCAAAGGAAAAATTTACGAATCGAAAAAAAAAATTCCATCGAAAAAAATTCTACAAAAATATTCAAAAAAATCATGGAAACAAACTAGGCCGAACGCCCTCCCACAAATTTCAGGGATTCTTTGGTATTCAGAGAACTACCTTCAGCTAAATTTTCATAAAAAAAAATTATTACCTTTATTTCGAAAACTGAAAATCCAAATTTTTTTGGAAAATTCATGGGCGAAAAATTTTTTCCGAAAATGTCTAAGCTCACAGCATGAAAGATGGAGGTTTTGCGATTCTGAATCACTATTTGAAAATATTTTTCGGATCACCCAAACCGAAGATACGTACGCCTAAAGATCGTTCGGTGCGTTCGGAAACCGATTTTTTAGTATTTTGAAAATCGAATAACTTTTGAACCACTTGACAATGAGGCGAATAGCTCTCGATTTGTGGTTGGGGGTTGGGTCCGATCCAAAATCTTGCGTGGCACCAAAATCGGTGACCTACGCGCAGAAAAGTGTCCCGGATGAGCGAGAACCCCCCATATACTTTATATTATTCCATTATATCATATATTTTATATTATTCCATTATATCATATACTTTATACCTTGTATCATCCTACTATATTATATACTTCAACATACACCTGTTTCATGAATACTAGGATAACGCATTCCACGAAACCAACTTATGGAATATCGATTAACTAACATTACTCATTAATCCTTACATATTGCCTCCTGAACACCTCATCATAACTATAATCAGTACATATTCTAAGGTACTGACCAATACTGTTCTATTAGAATATAAGATTACGTATCTAAACCAATACATGCATATATTCAATTTAGACTTTACTCACAACAATTTTAACAACAAAAAAAGCGGACTATGCCCGACATAAATCTAATTAATTACGAGTGAATACCACGAATATGAGATGCGGTCAAGACAAAAGGAGAACGATGACATGGAACCGAACGACATCAAACGACACAGCATAATAAATCTGACGATTAGGATATCGGCAGAGATGACGCACGCACCTCGTAATTACAATCAAAGAGCGGCCCGCTGATAAAAGAAGACGAAGACACAGACGAAATGGACAGGACACCAATCAGAGATTGAAGAATTAACGACCAATGGACCAATAATCGGAACGCCATCCCCGCCTTCTATCAAATCAAAGAGATTTCATCGCATATAAAAACCCCCTTTTTGGGAGGGTCCTCCTGTTCATTTAGCCAGTCTAAGTCGGTAATACTTGGTTCATAACATCGATAGACCTCAATCCACGTCAAACATCAATTCTCTAAAAAGACACTCGGTCGATAGAAAACTCGATATTCAAACTCTATACAAAATTATGAAACTCTGCATCACAAACAAACCACTGTATTCAAAATACAATAAAATAACTGTACACATATATCTAATTCGAAAACCGAATCTAACTCTCGAATCAACACAACGACTAGAGATCTTCATTCCCAGAAGGTAAGACAACAATTTGACATCTATATATAACTATTCAATAATCCTTTCTCATCTCGGACAAAGAAATCAAAACCTAGCCCGAGTAGGAAGGAGAAGTTATTACTAAATACTAAATTAATCGACAAATTAGACGCCCCTTAAATTGACTGGACTTTCTCTAGCTTGTCCTCAGTATTTTTATACTTAGTCGACATTTGGCAGACCCACAACTACTGACGTGCGTCTAGGTAGTCAGCCGCGACAAATCCAATAGGTAGACTAGGGAATTGTCCGCGAACGTCCGCCCCGACGTCACACCAAAGTGTGAGGCTGCTATCCCATGGCGTGCGGATCCACGGACCGGAGGCGCGGAACCACTGATATGTATACTAACTGGATGGAGGATAGCCTATGCTAGCATAGGGATTGCCGAGTGCCGCTTAGAAGGCCTGTGGCGGCCATCTTTGAAGCCCAAATGCGGCGCGAACTTTCAAATAGAACCTCTCGGCAATAGAGATAGGTGCTCGTGGCACATGAGCGTTAATTAAATGATTCGTCAGTTCGTATTCAATACATCACTTGATGCGAATAATGATTCTTGCTGTGGAAAAAAAAATATAAAGTCACTTGATATTGCTGTAAATCGTCCGCAAACTTGTGCGATCAGTGATGCGGAGTGTCATCAAAACACATAGATAATTACATCAGGAGGTAAGTGAATTTTCATTATTTTTTTTATAGGATATCAATAAAAATTTCTCAAATTATTTTATAAAACATATCATCTCACCAGTGTCAAATTTAATATCCACGCAATTTATGTTTTGGGGAAACTTTTTATGTGTACAATTTTTCACGATCCGATATCAAAGTTCTGGCCAAGTGATTGTAGCTGAAAATCAGAAAATATTGAGAGGTGAAAAGTAGTCACTTTTGATTCAGCTAAAATTAACCTTCACCTTTTACAGGATAATACTTTGTATGAAATGGGAATACTTTTCGGAATAGTAGGGTTAGTTTTTCGATATTGCCACTGTCACCTAAACCATAATAGCAAGACATTAAAAAAACAACATGCGATACACCAAACATACCGCTATATTCTAGTTGCATACACAATCTATTGATGCGCCCATACAAGTTGCCTGGTGAGGAAATGTCGGATATTAACGCCTGTTGTTGCCAAGGAATGATTTTTTGTCTGGGAATACATTCGTAGTTCGATGAAGACTTTTATGATAGCCTTGATCAGAATATGGATATGATTCGATAATTGTTCAGGTGCAGTATCGAGACTATGTTCTTCTAAATCGATGAAAAGGGCTGAGTCTTGTGTGACTTTGTGGAACACCGCATTCGATAGTACCGCAGGAAAATTCTTCTCAGTTGGTGGACGTCCCATATTCGAATTACAAGCATGTCTGAAGAGCTTTTCTGTAGCGAGACATACTTTTATCACGCTTGTACTTGGAATTATCAATCCACCACGAGATTTCCAAATTGTAAGTGACGTACGATTTGCACGATTTTCCACAGGATTACCCATTTCACCAATGCACGAAGTGATACACGCAAGGCATTTAATTTTTGTTTTTAGTTTTTTCACAATGAAACCTGCGATATAGCCGATTACGTGTTCAGAAAACTCGCTCGTGTTTTTGGGCAAAGACCATGCAAAATCTACAAATTCTCTCAGGTCATCTACTGAATTTTCTTCTTCAATTCCTAAATCATATTTTGCATACAATCTAGTATTTTCCATTTCTGTATAAATATTTGTATCATAGCGATCTAATCTAGCTTCCTTCTGTTTTCCAGATGACACGTGTAATATCTTGGTGCTATCCATTTGTTCAATATTCCCACCGGTTGATGAAATTTCGTGACGTACCAACAATCGTTTGAAAGCGGAAACGAATTGCGATACAGTTGGATTCGGACACCAACCACTTCGCTGTCTCACAGCACAAAAAAAGAGCTCCAGGTAATCTTGGCTCATCTTGTAGGTGAGAGGGTATTTGAGTTGAGAATCCTCACGCTTCACAAAATCATCAAATATTCCGAATACTGCAAGGATACCAGAATACAGGCCTATGAATCCTGTGGCTCGTCGTGACTTGTGTATTGATTTGGAGTCCAGAGTCTTCAGTTGCAAGATGTACTGCAGTTCGTTTTCCAATCTGGGACGCCAAACTTCTTCATTTGATAGTCGCAACGGCGCCTTGAAGCCCTTGCCGAATGGGTTCCTTACATTGAGAAAATCGAAGACACAATCGATGCATCGTAGAAATCGCACAGTGCCTGCGCTATTCGCCAACTGCGGTAAGTGAAGTTCTTGGTCACAGAATTCAATTGCATCCGCAACGCTGCTGCTGAGAGTCTGAGCTGCCAAACGGACCTTCGTAATATTCTTTTTGAAATTGACGTGGGAAATCCTTAATTTATTTCCAGCTCTAAGTCCTTCAGAATCTTGGAGTTTAGCCAGTTCTACGATATACCTCCATTCAATTCTTCGACCTTCACCATCTAGTAGGACTTTATATTCACCGAGGCAGTTACGGGCTAGCTTCAACATGTGGCATGCATCAAACAATACATAAATTTTTTCAGATGGATCACTTGGATGCAGGAAGTAGGGTGTAGGATTTGGCAAATCTATACATGCGCCTAAGAGCCTTATTGTTGATAAATGACTTGGTGGTCCATCGAGAGTTAAGGATGTGACTTTTACACCGATTTCTTTTAGGCGAACCAAACTCTCTGTAACTAGATTAGCCTGGGTTTCTGCATCAATCCCATTGATGAGGAAGTACCCTATGGGTAATTTCCATGATGCGTCAACACCCACAGCCATTATAACTAAGGCATCGTTGGCTTCAGAGAGATAATCTCCTGGAATTACGCCGGTACCCATGTCTACGTGACCTCGCTGCTTACCATCCCTACCACGTTGGGTACCTTTTTTGATACCCATTTCGTCGAGCATGAGCGAACAAATCACCCGTTCGCCTTTACTCTCTTCAAGCTGTACTCTATTTTTTAGGGTTTCGAAGGATTCAGTGATGAAACCTGGCTCAGCATCCACTGACGAGTACCACGTTCGCAGGACAGTTGGATGAGGAAGGGCTAGGTCAAATTTCTTGCGCACATAATCATAAGCCTTGGGTGAGTAAAAGTGCAAAGTTAACGCAAAGCATCTCAATTCCGGTGGGTATTTTTCTCTAGTTAGTTTCTGGTTAGTTTTTTTTTTTATCATGCGCATGCATAACTCTCGAGGAGCATCTGCGAAACTATCAAGGCATTGCAATCCATCTGTACAAACACGACCTTCCTTCCGTAGTGTACCTACCAATTCTTTCAAAGATTCGACCCGTTTTTTCAAGTTCTTAATTTTCTGCTTTTGTGCCTTATTTATTATCCGGATCTTCTTTAAATTATCCTTTAATTCAATATTTTTCCTTCGGCAGGTTGTTGGAGTAGTTTCATAATTATGATCGTGGAACAGCAACGTTCGTCGGCGACCAGTACGACATTCATCTACGGCATGAGGCGCTGAAGTTTTTGGAGTGATGTTGGATTCTACAATCGCTTGTGCTGACGGAGATTTGGCTAAAATAAAACCCAGTAGTGTTAAGAGCAGAACAAAGATTAATTCACCCGGAACAGTGTAACATAGTTTTGGGAACGTTTATCAATGTAAGAGTCACAAAATATAAAGTTTCAGGTCGTATTTTTTGTAAATGAATACCTGGTGTGTTGAATGTCTGTAGTGCTACTGGTTCTGGTATATTATAGTCAGGAGTCGAAAGTCTGTCAATAGGAAAGTTTTCTCCACAATGTCTTTTCGATGAACTTGCAGAATAGATTTCATCTGAGGCAGACTTTCGTTTGGATGTCTGAACTTCTGAAACTGAATGTTTACCTTTGGAATAGAAGAAATCTGTTCAAAGATACCACATCATTGATCATTTCATGAGCAGGCGATGGAATAACCCTCACCAGCTTTTGTATCATCGGGGAGAAGGATTGTAGGAACGCTATTTTTATTCAGTTCCACTCGAAATGTGGACCTATCAAAATCGGATGCTGCAAAATGGTCTGAACAGATGATGCTGGTTTTACTGGGAGTCCAAGAGCACTTCTTAATCATGCGCACCCATTCTACCCATTTTTCCGCCACGGAAGGATTTCTTTTAAACGGAAATCTGTTGCACAAAATAATTATTCTTCCCTAACCTTCTGTAACCATATTTTTTCCGTACTAAAAAAATTAGAAATATTCACAACTTACTCATGAAAACTTTTTTTCGAATGTTTTCCAGTCCGAGCTAAACAAATAACGCACACTCCCATTGCGTTACGTAATATTTTATTTTCTCGTACTTGACAGTCACGACTCACTAATTTATCCCGCGTAAAAAGTTACTCCGAAATGTCAACGGTTGACAATGGCTGACAACAAAATTAAATTCCCGCACTTTTGGGCTTCAAAGATGGCGCCCGTTTGCGGTTCAGTTGGGAACACATTCCAACGCCGATCCTCCATCCAGTTAGTATACATAACAGTGCGCGGAACGGACAAATCCACTAGATTAAATCACTAGATGTGACTAGATACTAGACCAGATTAAACTAGATTTAGTTAGATATAGTAATTTATGAAGTTAGATCTAGTAAAGTAACTAAATCTAGTGACCAAATCTGGTAACATCTAGTGATTTAATCTAGTGAATTTGTCCGTTCCGCGCCTCCGGTCCGTCGATCCGCACGCCATGGGATAGCAGCCGGAGTGTTGAGATAGGGTTAGTTGACTGACTTTCCGAGATGGGGCGCCAGCTCCGAGTAGCTGTAGTTAGAGACCCTAGAAACAGAGTCTTGCCACCGCATGATCAATTCTTATTGGCCGCTATCACTTTGCCGAGTAATGGCGGACCGAAATGACTAAACCAATCAGAATAATCGTTGAGCCACAGTCAGCGCGGTAAATAAATGCTCCTAACCTTCAATTCCTAATAGTCGGTTGGCATCATTATGAGAATTACAGACCCTAGATAACCGAGTCTCTAATGTGGATTCCTTGGAAATAGTGCACTTATTGTCAGTATAGTTTAGCTTAATTCAATAGTATTTTATTTGAAACTATAAATAAAAAAAAGATCCTTATTTCATTTTCAGCGGTTTTATAACATTATTACATGATTAAGATAGCGGTATTAGTGTTTTCAAACGTTCACACATTGTATTTCTTGCACATCACATATGTGCGTGAGTATCAACTTCTGTTTCATGAGAAAAATATTTATTACATTTTGCCGCTGCATATGCATTCCTATTTCATATCCCCCCAGAAGTGATTCAAATGTCGCGCGCAAGATTTGCCGAAACATGGCGGCGTGTTGGCAAGACTCTGTTTCTAGGGTCTCTAGCCGATGCAGCTGGCAAAACCCATAGCCGACCAGAAATTCTCGAGGGCCCCAGCCATTTCACTCACATAGTCACACATGGTCACACATGGTCACACATATTCACACAGCTGAAAGCTGTCGTTGACAGAATTCTTCAGTCAACGAAGCTGTGCACTTTGACAGCGTTATGAGAATGTGCTAAAGTCCTAAAGATTGAAATATTTGGATATCCCAGCAAATGGCATTCGACGATCAATGCGATGTCTTGCTCGGCATAGATAGAGGTTATTGATAATAATTATGAGGCGTTAAATAATAAAATAATAACCGAGCGAGATGAGACCGATGAGACTAAAGATTTCGGGTAGGCGCTAATATTGGCATCTTAGACTGACGTAAATAGGTATTCCACGATTCCCTTGGATTGTCCAGAACGATTATTCAAGTACTATAATGTAATATCGATGGCAAATCCTGTAGCGTTTGAAATAGTCTCTTTAGCGCGCCATTATAAGGTGTACCTAACCTCGCTTTACTAGCCTAACCTACGTAACCTGACGTTGATGCCATGCTTTTTCTTGCACCTTCATCTGTAATATGGCGTAGTGACGTCAGACTCCGTGGCTCAAACCAATCGAAGAGCGTTTTTGATCAGCTGACTTTCTAGCGGTTAATTTGAATCAGTCATTCTGAAATATTGAACTTTTGGAAAACTGTTGAGTACTGCATGTAATACATCGATTGCGATGAAGATAATATTTGTGAAAAGATCTTCTCGATCTTTTTTTGTCCTCGAACATCAAATCAACTGTCAGTTTAGGCGTTTATATGCGGTGCGCAATATATGGAGCCAGAGTATAATGTCAAATCTGTGGTCGTGCTCTCTGGCTCACTATAGTTTTCGGGTAGTAGCAACTGGTAGAATGTAAAAGGATTATCGGAATCATTCCAGAAGAACACGATCACATTGTATTTTCTATACGTGACAAATAAGTTCAATTGCGTTCGATAAGTGAATCAATAATCAATCGGTAAATAACAAGGTGTGTATTGAAACGATTTCGTTTGTTCATTTATCTAGTTTTTCAAAATTTGTTTCACAGACATACCAAGATTTGGATTCAATAACCAGTTTCACTAATAGCATATACTGGGAGAAATTCGCAATATTCGTGAAAGGGGCCCTCCCTCTTCATACCATGTATGTTTGGCACGATTTCGTCCCTGGTGGAGTAGTTCGAAAAACTAACACCGCAACGGCGCTGCGATCGATTCAAAAAATGGCCGCTGCCCTGCAACACCCTTAACGAAAAATCTATCAAAAAATCTGTAACTCGAACAAGAACTCTCCAACTGAGGCAGATCCTTACGATCTAGCGATCAAGGATCTGGCAAAAAGTTGCAGTATCATGTGCACTTGTAGTAAAAAGTGAAAAAAAAAAAAACATTTACGAAAATTGCGCATTATATTATACGTTGATAAGAAAGAAAAAAAACTCAAACTTATAATAATAGATACTAGCTATTTGCACAACAAATAGTTTTTCTTTTTCGGTAGGAAACCCCTTTCAGAAAATATCAGATTACTATAGTGCTAAGGCTGATAACTTCTCATATCGCAAAAATACCAAGTTGGACTAAAATTCGACTTTTTACTGAAAAGTAATAAATTTCCAGACTGTTCATGAAATTCCCTGACTTTTCTCTGACTATTCCAGTACAAATTGAATTCTCTGACTATTCCAGGATTCCAGGTTTTCCCGTTTGCGTAACAACCCTGCCATCATTCATTTTGATTCTAAATATTTTTCAAATCGATACAATCCCTGCTAAAAAAATCGATTGAGAACGATCAGAAAAAAGTCAATTGTGATCAATCGCGTTTCTTGTTTCGAAATTTCAAATAAAATACAATTATTACTTTCGTTCAATTGCTCCTTATTGTGAATTCATCATTCAAATTCAATTGTTCCTAATACGTAAAAAATGAAGCCAATCGCAATCAATCGTCAGTTCCTTATCGGAACCCAAAAGTACAGAAGGGGCTTCCGGATCAAAATCTATTGAGATTTTCCTACTCAAAAAATTCAATTCGAATGAACCTCATTTTTATACACCTATGGAGTTCCGGAATAATACATATGAAAGTTCAACAATAAAAATGGATGGTGGTCATGTATATTCAAAAATTTTCAAATTATGCATAGTTGCAAATTTCTTAATATTTGCCAAATTGCAAAATGTTTTCAAAATATAAGATGGGAATATCCATTTCTTACATGTGAAAGATTCGCCACACAATTCTAATTTGCGAGTTATGTGTCACAGATGGTGTTTATATTCTGGTTATAAATTATAGTTTATTGCATTATCTATTTAGACTGTGCGATACTGTATTTTGGAATGTATAGAAAAATAATGAAGTTGAAAACAAAAGAAATTATAATTTATAAAAATTATATTCGTTAGGAAAAACTATAGTTGAGACGTAACACAATCAATGAAGAACTTTATTTATGATATCAAAACGTGTTTTAGAATACTTTTTACAATTGGCTCGACATTGAAACTAACTGAACAGTATGTGAACCTGATACCTGGATATTTCAATTTTTCATGATTCCGATTCCGATTCCGATTCCGATTAAGTTTCGGATTACACGTACTATAGAACTCAATGATTGGCTTTACATTAGAACCGTTCTAATGTAGTTCTCCAAATCGCACGATTGAAGTTTTTTGCACCTGGCGTCGAGGTCTTTCAAGATTTTTTTAAAATTGTAAAAGCCATCTTGTTTGTGAATGTTCGGGGAATCCTTATGATTTTTTTCAGATTTTTAACACTTTTTTTGGACGAACGCTGACGGGTTAAACTTCACGAACGGCAATGGACCCCCGGAAAACTACGTTTTTTGACCCTTTGGAGGTCACTGCGGTTGGCACGATTTTCGCACCGAAATTTTTGAATGATCCACGAACGCAGAAAACTCGGCGCCCTACGATCGTTTTTTATTTTTTGCTCTAGCATTTTTCCCTCAGAAGTTGTGACCACTGAAACTCAGGGCTCTAACCTTTTTGCGCCGACAGTAGTTGAACATTAATACAGAATTCACCATTAAACGCTATTCCCTATTGAAACTCATACATTACGTTTCAGTTACAATGGGCAACAAACTTTCTGACCGATTGGACCAATTCAGAATAATTAAAACTATTTCGAATATAATAGGTTTCAATCATTTCCTATTGATTTTTTTTAGCAGGGATGGTGATCTGTGATGATCTTACCACAATTATACAGATTATAATACAGTGATGATCTTATCACAATTTTATAATTTTCATAAACAACGGTTCAGATTGTTTACATATGAAAATTATAAAAATTAACATGTCGAATAATGTTTGGTTATGAAATTGATACGGGAATATGAAATTGATTCAAAAACCATATGACTTTAGTGCAAAATATAAATGTAATACCTATATGTATTAGGGTGGATCGAAAAAAAAAAATTTCTCGGCTACCCTCAAAAATCGAAGATATTGCTGAAATGAAGGTGTCCGTAAAAGGATTCGATTTTTTGAATTTTTTTAGGGGGCCCGCGCGACGTTCAAAAGTGCCATTTTTAGCGTCAAATTTACGTAATCGCTGATTAACGGAAACAGATTCATCCGAAAATTCTGATCTTTTTATATAAGGTGCCCAGGTATCTACTCTTTCGAACCCATATTCACGGACCACTACCAATCGTTTCATATCTTCGAAAAAAAATTTTGAAAATCAATATTTTCACTATTTTTCAGGTAATTATCGTTGAATTTGGATTTTTTTCCTTCTGAACCGTTCTTTTATTTCTTCCATCGTTTTTTTTCTTGTGAAACTATCGATCAGTATCGCTTACAATGCAAAAATTGCTGAAAATAGCTGAAAAATAAAATTTTGATATTTCGGATATATTTCGAAATAAAATTTATTTTTCAACAATTTTGGCATTGTAAGCGATACTGATAAAAAGTTTTACAAGAAAAAAACGATGGAAGAAATTCAAAAACGTTTTAGAAGGAGAAAAATCAAAATTCAACAATAATCACCTGAAAAATAGTGAAAATATTGATTTTCAAAATTTTTTTTCGAAGATATGAAACAATTGGTAGTGGTCTGTGAATATGGGCTTGAAAGAGTAGATACCTGGGCACCTCATATAAAAAAATCAGAATTTTCGGATGAATCTGTTTCCGTTAATCAGCGATTACGTAAATTTGATGCTAAAAATGGCACTTTTGAACGTCCTGCGCGCCCCCTAAAAAAATTCAAAAAATCGAATCCTTTTACGGAGACCTTCATTTCAGCGATATCTTCGATTTTCAAGGGTAGCCGAGAAAATTTTTTTTTTCGATCCACCCTAATATGTATATTCAAGTCAGTGAAGTAGGATTCGAGGCGTCCAATCGATTATTGATCAAATTTAAAAATGTGGGCGTAAAAATTTTCAATCAATATTTTACGCCCGCATTTTGGGGCCGTCTATTTTCTTTCCTTCGTATCAGTAGAACATTTAAACGTCAAAAAACTAATTTCATATTTTACGCCTACTAGGTATAGAATTGATTTTCTTCCACGCACAGTGTTGAGAAAAGTAGTATTTCACGCCCTGAAAATCGAGTCGTAAAACTGAATTTTACACTCACTGCTGCGAAAAAAAAATTTTGGAAAAATTTTTTTTTTCAAATTTTTTCGTGGTTTGTGGAGGAGGGTCGATCATATAAAAAAGAATCAGGAAAATCTAAAATGGTCAGGGTCACGGGTTCGGTGAGTTGGCATGAAATGCCCCATATGCATGGTATAGTTTCCGGACGCGGCGCTTGGTGCGCTGATGGACGGGTCCAGCAATATGGCTGCCAATTCAAGTTTTCCACGAAAACTGAGTGCAATAAAAAAAATTATTGCAGCGTTAATATTGCACCGAAAAAAAAACTGTCTTGGAAAATTCATTCTTTTCCATCCGTCTTTAGACTCCAATAAGAAATTATAGAGATTTCGATTGCATGCAAGTTCCCTATTCGTGTATACGAAGTTGGTCGCACTGCTGGACCGCATCCACGAAGAAGCACGGTATGTGGGTGACGAAGTAGCCACTATGCTACGTACCAACATGGATCGCAAGATCCAGTCGGAGCTGATGTATACCTATACGTAGATACACTACCGGCCAAAAGTTTGAGTACACCAGTCGAAATTTCCCGCTGCACTTGAAGTTAGATAGCGAACTGAGGAATGAAGATAACCGAACATCTCGAGTGTTGTTCTGAAGAGGACAGATTCGCCTTTATTTTGCTTTTCGGAAAAATTCTCTACGATCTTTTATGGCTCTGGTACGAATTTTTGAAGATGGCCGTTTTCCGGCGTTTTTTTTTTTACCGCCGAAAATCAGCCTCACTTTTTAAGGAAAAATGTTTCTTCGGTATTCTCGATGGTCAACTTATAAAACACATCGAGACCTGCATTTATGTTTTCTCAAAAGTTTCGTACGATTTTTTTTTGCCCCAGTATTGCATTTTTTGCCGAAAAAGACATGTTTTAGAAAAGAGGGCGTAACTCAATAACTATGGGGTTTCAGGGGCAATGTCAAGAGGGTGAAAAGATACATGAGTTCACGCCGGAGTAGCTCAAATTTTTTCGAATTCGATGTCAACTTTTTTTTTACAATTTCTGGTCGGAACTCTGATGAGTGGAGGGGCTCTATTTGGGAATTATGGAGTCTAAGACGATATATCAAGGCAGAAAATTTGTTCACTCTTGCAATTTCATTATTATATAATATAATTTTGATCAACTAATTTTGTCAGTATAGATTTTTGAAAATTTTTTCAGTATAGAAAAAATTAGTTGATTCATATTGGGGTATTCCACCTCAACTCGACACGGCCGCGGACCTCGACTTTTTCAAAATCGCTGATTATTTTTTCCCGTGAAATACAAGTCAAAAAAACCTACCCCTGTTTCGTGGTTTGTCGATAAGTCACTCCGTTTAGACAGCAGATTTTTTTTAAATTACCCGCTTTTCGGTTTTTTGGATATTTCGTGCTCCGATAACTCGAAACCTCGCACTTGTATCGAAAAACTTCAAACACGAAATCTCTTGGTATTTGAGTGTTCTTTTTGAAAAAGATTTTTTTCGAAAATTTTTGCCGCTCGAAACTCGTTTTTCATGCGAATAAACATCAGGAATCGGTTTTTTGAAAAAACGCCATCCTCGATTTTTTCGAAAAAAAATGTCGAAAATTCCTTAGAGATCGACAAAAATTTTAAGACCTTGGCGATGACGGCGACTCGTTTCGTTCAGGAGTTACAGCCACTTGAACGTCAAAATATCAAAAATTTTCCATTTGCGCTCGTCGGAAAATCCGTAGTTGATGCAGGATTTTATTAGGAGTCATAAGAGGTGAAAGGGCAATCATGAAATTGAAAAAATGATCTGAAATGACAGTAATAATAAACAAAAATTTCGACATTTTATCGGCTGAGATTTTTTTGGCGAGCCGAACACAAAATTTCCTCTTTTTCGACATTCAAATGGCTGTAACTCCTGAACGAAACGAGTCGCCATCATCGCCAAGGTTCTAAAATGTTTATCGATCTCCAAAGAATTTTTGGCATTTTTTCGAAAAAATCGAAGGTGGCATTTTTTCAAAAAACCTATTTCTGATGTTTATTCGCATAAAAAACGAGTTTCAAGCGGCAAAAATTTTCGGAAAAAACCTTTTCCAAAAAGAACACTCAAATACCAAGAGATTTCGTATTTGAAGTTTTCCGATACAAGTGCGAGGTTTCGAGTTATCGGAGCACGAAGTATCCAAAAAACCGAAAAGCGGGTAATTTCAAAAAATCTGCTGTCTAAACGGAGTGACTTATCGACAAACCACGAAACAGGGGTGGGTTTTTTTGACATGTTGTTCACGGGAAAAAATAATCAGCTATTTTGAAAAAGTCGAGGTCCGCGGCCGTGTCGAGTTGAGGTGGAATACCCCATTATATTGTACATAGGTTTATAGGTATTATACATAGGTATTAGGGTGGTCCTTATTTGGGGTGTTGACGAATTTCGACAAGTGCGCCCCGTAGACACGTTTCAAATAAATAAATAAAAATGTGTGCAAAACTGAAGCGCTGTAGTTCAATAAAAAGACGTGCCTGTAAGCTCGTTTTGTTTCTCATTTGAATAACATGGGATTTTCAAACTAATCAGTCATTATTTTTTTGAGTTGTCCCTAAGCCCGCGAAAAATTCTTTTTTTTTTTGCATAAATCTATTGTTCATGGGTACAACGACGCGTACATTTTTTTGCAAGATGTTATCACAACTTTTACGCCCCCCATCCTCTTGATATTATACACGACGGCAAATTAATCAACTTGACTACCTGTTTTTAGCCGCTTGGTGCTTCACAGTATTTCACCAATTGAAAGGCAGTCTCATCTACGTCGTAAGTTTGTAAAAAAAGTAATTTTACATGTAGGAAAAAATATGTATTTCAATTAGTGTATTTCAAAACACATCGTTTACACTTTATATATTTTTTAAAATAATAATTGAAATTAAAATGTTTTCATCACCGTCTTTTTTTTGGATCGGGAAAGCTTTTACGATATTCTGAGACTATCTGAAGAATATACTCAGTATGTAAGACTGCCTTTCAATTGGTGAAATACTGTAAAGCGCCAAGCGGCCAAAAACAAGTAGTCAAGTTGATAATTCCGCCGTCGTGTATAATGTCAAGAGGGTGTAGGCATAAAAGTTGTGATAACGCCTTGTAAAAAAATGTACGCGTAGTTATATCCATGAACAATAGATTTATGCAAAAAAAAGAATTTTTCGCGGGCTTAGGGACAACTCAAAAAAATAATGACTGATTAGTCTGAAAATCCCATGTTATTTGAATTTTGAAACAAAACGAGCTTACAGGCACGTCTTTTCATTGGACTACAGCGCTCCAGTTTTGCACACATTTTTATTTATTTATTTGAAACGTGTCTAGAGGGGGCGCACTTGTCAGAATTCGTCAACACCCCAAATAAGGACCACCCTAATAGGTATGTATAATATAATATGAATCAACTAATTTTCTCTATGCTGAAAAAATTTTCAAAAATCTACACTGACAAAATTAGTTCATCAAAATTATATTAGTTAATAATGAAATTGCAAGAGTGAACAAATTTTCTGCCTTGATATATCGTCTTAGACTCCATAATTCCCAAATAGAGCCCCTCCACTCACCAGAGTTCCGACCAGAAATTGTAAAGAAAAAAAGTCGAAATCGAATTCGAAAAAATTTGAGCTACTCCAGCGTGAACTTATGTATCTTTTCGCCCTGTTGACATTGCCCCTGAAACCCCATAGTTATTGAGTTACGCCCTCTTTTCTAAAACATGTCTTTTTCGGCAAAAAATGCAATACTGGGGCAAAAAAAAAATCGTACGAAACTTTTGAGAAAACATAAATGCAGGTCTCGATGTGCTTTATAAGTTGACCATCGAGAATACCGAAGAAACATTTTTCCTTAAAAAGTGAGGCTGATTTTCGGCGGTAAAAAAAAACGCCGGAAAACGGCCATCTTCAAAAATTCGTACCAGAGCCATAAAAGATCGTAGAGAATTTTTCCGAAAAGCAAAATAAAGGCGAATCTGTCCTCTTCAGAACAACACTCGAGATGTTCGATGATTTTCATTCCTCAGTTTGCTATCTAACTTTAAGTGCGGCGGGAAATTTCGACTGGTGTACTCGAACTTTTGGCCGGTAGTGTATGGGGAATTCCATGCTGTTTCAACCTGGGTTTGACCCTTCACTTCACGGATTTCGCTCGTGATTTTTCATATGATTGTTACTACTTCGAAAAGCACTAATTTTTTATTTTAGATTTTTGCGAGTTGATTCGACATTTCTAGAATTTTTGAAACCCGTCATATTGATCGAAAAAAATTTAAAATTCTGGAAAAATTATCAAAAATCAAGTGTCAAATATCAAAATTTTTAAGCGTATAGCCGAAGTAGGCAGATGTTTCCTTCTTACTGTTTTCAAGCTTTTTCCGAAAAGAAACATTCGAAAAATCGTTACGCAGTTAAATATCAAGTTATTGAGAAGACTAACTGAATCACCTTGCTTATGGTAACGGATTCACCCGTGTCCGAAAATATCTCAATTCCATTGAGCCCCGCATAATGTTTATCACCCCAGGTTGTCAAAATATCAATACCGAGCTTACTTCCCCGTGGAAGTTCTGGGATGATGAAATCTTGGTGAGTACTCTCATCTGAAATCAGAAGAATAGATATTATTGTTTCAATGCAACTGCTCGAATACTTTATGCACTCACCTACGAGAGATGTTCTTCCTTGTATAACGAGGCAGATAAAAAGTATACCACAGAGTGCATACATATATTTATAACGTATGATTTCTACCTCTCGATTCAGTATAAGATTGCAATAATAATATGAATTGTGAATGAATATTTTTAAAGCTTTCGGAATAGAGATATGAATATATTTGTTGGTGACGTCGAATAAACATTCATGTTCTTATGATTTTCATCAAGTATATGGGGCTTTCCACGTCAGGCGGGCCACTTTTTCAGTTGTATTTTTTTAATTCCATGAAAATTTTTTGATGTCTTCAGAAGGTCTCAAAAACATGTTCTGAACAGTTTTCAACGTCAAAACTTAAAATTTCGCAAAGCTACGCTTTATTTTGGAATCGGCGATTTTCCACGTTTTTTTATTTTCAAATAATTCTGTCGCAGTGGAACGGGATCGAAAAAATCGGTGGATACATGTATTCTCAAGGATTTTTTCCGTACTTTCGTTTAAAAATATCGGCTTTATTCCAAACAAAGCGCAACATCGTGAAAATGCGGTTCCAAAATTTCAATGACACTTTTTTCAAAAATCGGTCCGATTTAAAAATTTTGAAAAATTCTTTAAAAACGTGTAATTCCTTCAAGTTTATTCCCCTAAATCGGCATTATGGGCTGAGGATGGGTTCTATGTGAAAATCTCGTTTTTATTCCGCTACATCATGAAAAGTCACCGGACCTTTATTCGATTAAATTCGGGAAACCTATTTTCCTTCATGTTTCCAACATGTTTTTGGGACCTTCTGAAGACACCAAAAAATTTTCATGAAATTCAAAAAATACAACTGAAAAAGTGGCCCGCCTGACGTGGAAAGCCCCATACGTGAAACAAGGACACTGATTTTTTAACTTAACTTGACAGCCAAGCAGCTAGGCAGTATCGTACACCATTTTTATCATCATTAATTGAATGTAACAAATTTTTGAGCTGAAAATCAGTTGAATGACACGAGAATGAAACACCAAACTACAGGTGGCTGTTTTTTTTTTTTTCCTCTCTTTTTATTGTGAATCGAAACTATTATTGAACGTGTATTGTATCCGACTATGCAGAATGTATTTGAATTTTTATGATATACTTTTAAATATCTGAAATGAAAATGCAATGTTTGTATTATGTATAAATTTAGCACAAATTATGCTCGGGAATACAATCATTTATATGATATAATTTATACAATGAATCGTTTTATGCAATGACTTTTGGTGAATATCTCTGATAATGATACACTGGTTGCTCGCCATGGAACGATAGTTGGTGAAAATCATTTTCTGCCTGACTTGAATCAGTCTGCTCACTTTTTTTTATAATCTCTGTCACGTCTGGTTTTCTAGAAGTTTGTAGATTCAACTGTGCAACTTTATCTGTGATTTCAAAGTCACCAACGTTCTTCCCCATCGAAACCGATACATGTCCTGAACCTGGTGTCTCAATACGTAATTGATTTCTAACATTGGTTTTATTTTTATCCCAAGGAAGATCTGTGCTTTTCATTTCAATATCGTCTCTTGAAGCTACTCCAGCAAGATAATCTTGTTTTCGTTTTATTATCCCTGTACAACACAAAATGTGATCATTTTCCATTCACTTAACAAAGTCATGCATGTGATGTATCATGATTTAGAAATTAGAAAATCTCTCACAAGGAGACACCGGCAGACGATAATCGAGTTTTGGGATGAGTCTTGGCCTGACTATAGTGGGGGTAGGTACTAATAAAATTCTAAGACACTGCGGATAGATAGGCGGTCATTTCCAAGAAATCGCTGGTGTACAAAGCTGCTCGCATCGATAGAAGCAGCCAAGCGCATACATTGCATCGGTATCCTGTCGCACGCGTCCCATGTACAAGTCTCGATCCAACTCTTATTGTTCTTTCTGTTTTGATTTTAGTCGCATGAACAATTTTCACGATTTCTGTTACGTTCTCAGTAAAATAAAGGAACGTGTAGATTAGGGTGTGTCGAAAATTGACTGATTTTTTTTCGCTCCTACCACTCAAAATTCAGGTTTTGACATTGAAGAGCTCCTCGTTCAAGGAGGGCGCTGTAGCTTAAAGTTATGGAGGGTAGAGAGAAGGAGTACGGACTCTAGGCTGTCTCACATGGGGATCGCATAGCTATAATTTTGGCGAATAGAGTCTCTATTTTCCGCCACAGAAGGCGCTCGCGTTGATTGATCCCAGTCCATCAAATGGACAGACCCGGGACATAGCGTTTTGCGCGCTATCTAACGGAACAATTGGTAGATACTAGCTTCGTAGAATTTGGAACAGCCCGCAAAAGCAGAGTCCGTACTCCTTCTCTCTACCCTCCATACTTGAAGTCTAGAGGTCGCTCAACGAGGCTTTAGCATTGACTAAGGATTACTAAAGACGGCCAGCCATGGGTACAGTTTTGAAGCCCGGTTCGGGGGCACAGCGGGGCACGCCGGTAACAGCAGTGTTCGAACTTACCGACAAAATACACGTGATGTATATCTATATTTTCGATAGCTATAGGTATACTGCTTATAGCTATAGATATATTGCCATGGTACTCGGTCGGTAAGTGGCCAAGCTTCACAGAGTCCCATTTAACTGGCCGTCTTTAGTAATCCCGTTGACTGAAGAATTTAAAGACGGCTATCCTTGTGGGGTTTTGTGTGCCAGTCAAGAGCTATGTGAAGTTGGCCCGCGACTTTGTTTGATCCTGATGAATCATATATCAAAAAATTGCTCCCGAATTGCTTCTAATTGCTCCACAAATCCCGGTAATTGCTTCCGTACAGTTCGCGAGTAAATCGGAAAAAACGAAAATGCCCTCACCTTAAGTTGAGCACCGAAAAATAAAAAATTTCATTTCGTCTGAACGAAATGAATATCAATTGCTCCTGATTGCTCCCGAATTGCTCCTAATTGCTCCACTCGTTTTGATGCTCGTACCCTGATAATTGTCGAAAAAATTCAAGATAACAAAATCGACATTTCTCTTCGGGACAAGAGGCGCGAAATTTGAATATCTGTTCCGCTTCGATCAAGCAATTCAAATTGCTCCCGAATTGCTCCTAATTGCTCTGTTGTTCTTATCCCTCGGTTTCCCATAGATTTCCTGAAAATTGAAAAAAACACGAGACGCATTCTTTGAGGTTAGGTCGAGCGGCGCCAATTTAGAACTCGAATTGAAACGCAATTCAGTATTTGATCCATGATGAACAATTGCTCCCAATTGCTCCCGAATTGCTCCTAATTGCTCTGTTGTGTTTATCCCTCGGTTTCACATAGATTTCCTGAAAATTGAGAAAAACGCCAGACGCATTTTTGAGGTTAGGTCGAGCAGCTCCAATTTAGAACTCAAGTTGAAACGGAATTGAGTAAAATTTACACGAAGATATCCGCGGTCACAAAAGTCTGTGCTCTCTCGTGATTCGTGAGATACGAATTTTTTTTCAGATTCCCGCGTCGTGCTGCAAGTGCATCTTCGGTGCAGATCGAAGGAAAAGTAATTCAGACAGTTGAAGTTTACTCATATTCACATGTGTATTCGATTGGAAGAAGAACTAAAGTGACAATGATATCCAGTCACTAATGCCATTAAGTTGTAAGCTCCAGAAATGCGATTTTAGCAGGTTTGTAACGAGGCAAGACCTACGGTAAAGCAGATACCGGTAACACCGGACAATTAGGTCTTACCTCATTACTAGAGGCAGCACCTCACGGGCAACCAGTCCCCCGCGCAACCGATACCGATACGAGGTCTCGCCACTAGGCGGCCGCCACGGTCAAGCGCCCGATAACCACGTGACCACACCTCTCCCGCGACTAAAGCACACCGAGGGACAAGCTATCTAGACTACCTCGCGCCACAACAGGCAGACTTCTAGCCGTAATAGACTAGTGAGATCTCCGTCCTACCAGACGTATACGGACCGCGGGAAGAGACCCCGGACCGCTAGGCGCGTTCGCGTTTCGAAGTAATAAAGGCTTCTCCTTTAGTACGCACCATCCGTCCGCACTAGGCCGCGAAATGAATATCGTATAATATATTTCATGGATGGATATATACATGTATTACCGCTTTCCGTAAACATATTCGATAACGAATATCCTGACCTGAATACATATATATATCCAGAATTAATTAAGGCCGCGCATTTATTTAGCGCACTCCGTTGCCCGGTAATTCAAGCCGTTTAAGATACCTTCGGGATCTATACAAGTCAGCGCATTTATTTAGCGCACTCCGTTGCCCGGTAATTCAAGCCGTTTAATTACCTAAAATATTCTCCTAGAGAATATTTCCAGATCAGGATGCAGAGACAACCCTCCTCAAGGTAGTGAAGGAGTAGGTTAAGACGTCAAGTCACACGCACTCGGCACTTAGCCGTTTAAGCTTTCCCTTAGGGAATTATATAGGTGCTAGCGCACATTTAACTTAGATTAAGCTAGTTATAGAGACCCCTTTGTATAGTTTTAAGATTGATACGTTACGCTGCTTTTCTGTGCACCAGCATTACCACATGCCCGCCTGTTTCTTTTGATTTCAGTCAGGAACCTCCTGGCCTCCAACCTCCGACAGCATAGCTGTACCACTGTACATATATATATAAAACTAAAATACATTTATACTGTTTGCTACCAAAATCATAAAGTCTTGTGCTATCATTTACCACCCCCACCTTCCGGTGGTCCCGAGCATCCGGCGGAGGGGGACGAGACCCCCAGACCCGTTTGCGGACTACACCGGGTATACCCGTCCCACGATCCACCCGGTCTAGCCGAAACGTTACATGGCGCCCGAACAGGGACCGTGGGAAAAATTCTTTTGATTAACTTCAGATTACCGTAGAAAAACGCACAAGAAAGCAACGTATCTATCACTAGGCATAAGTCACTGATAATATTAAGGAAAATATCTCACTCATTGGTTATACTCTCGATTTTTTTTTCTTCTCTCTGGTCTGGTTGCACTGATAGGAAATAAGTTAGAGTATGCCCACTGCATGGGTACACAACCTGAGACGAACCGAACTCCGAACACACCTAGAACTCGCCGATCTCGACACCGAAGGCACCGTAGACGAACTACGCTCCAGACTACGAAACTTCATTAGAAGTAATCCAAACCACGAACTGGTACGAGCGTGGCAAGAGCCGCTCAAGAGAACGCCTCCACGAAACAAGATGGCTGAGGACCCGCCACCGCCACCACCCCAGACCGGGGACACGGCACAGAGCATTAACCGACTCCTACCGCATCTCGAAACCTATCAGAACATGGACCAGATACGAAAATGGGGATGCAAATTTGACGGCAAAGACCCATACGCCTTCCTAGAGCGCATAGACGAACTCAAAGATGAGTACCAATTCGATGACGCTACCTTACTCCGTGGGCTACCGGAACTACTCAAAGACGATGCCCTACTCTGGTACCGAAATCGCAGACAATCCTGGCAGACCTGGACCGATTTTCTGACCAGCTTTCACGCTTACTACCTGCCGACCGCCAAAGAGTGCAAGCTAGATGATCAGATTATTGAGAGAAAACAAAAAACTGGTGAATCAGTCCGAACCTTCATCACCGCACTAGAGACCCTGATGAGACGACGAGGGGACATAACCCTCGAAAAGAAGCTGGACCGACTCTACTTCAACCTCCGACCAGAGTATCACCAATCTATCCGCAGACGCGAACTCCGCAGTATCGACGACCTCGTGTTATTCGGAGAAGAGCACGAAGAAATGAAAAAACGCCAGACCCGTACCGAACCGACACCTAACGCATCCCAATACGACACAGCCGTTGCATCCACCGCTCCGTATTCACGCAACGACTGCTGCTGGCGCTGCAAACAACGAGGCCACTCCCGCATGAACTGCCGCCGACAACAACGAAAATTCTGTTCGTACTGTGGCACCGATAACATCCTCACGAGAGACTGCAACTGCGCAAGACCGGAAAACGCATTCAGGGCCGAGGTCGACACTACCGACTCCCGGCCCGCGCAAGACTAGACAACCGCCCGTACGTAAGCACCTGTATCCTAGGTAGGAACACCCTCGCACTAGTAGACACCGGATCCGTAGCCTCGTACATCAACAGTGCGACGGCACAGTACTGCCAACAAGGGGGGTGGACCCAACACCAAGAAGAAGTAACCGCCAGAATGGCAAACGGAAATGTCGCGGACATATCCACCAGTACGACCGGCACCGTCACCGTGCACGACCGACCGATTACCCATACTTTCCTGATCATGCCCTCGCTCAAACACCCGATCCTATTTGGTATGGACATCCTGGACAAACTAAACCTGACGGTCACGCTCAACGGCAGACCCCTCTGCACCGACGATAACGCACGACTCGGCGAGACCTGCACGATCGACGAACCGACCGGGCTACGAGACCAGACACCCGAAGAAAAAAACCGCCTAGCCGAGTTCCTGAAAAGAGGATTACAAAAATTCGAAAATATCCAAGGCGTGACGCCGCTCGCCGAGCACCACATCAGGGTGACAACCGACACACCGGTCAAACAGCGATACCAACCGAGGAACCCGAACGTCCAACGGACCATCGACGAAGAGGTGGACAAAATGCTACGCGACCACGTCATCGAACCATCAAATAGCCCGTGGAGCTCACCCGTAGTAGTGGTCCGGAAGAAGGACGGCAACCCAAGGTTCTGCGTAGACTACCGCAAGGTAAACAAAGTTTCAGAGCGAGACGCATACCCGCTACCGCAAGTAAACGCAACCTTAGACAAGCTCAGAGGAGCCCGATACCTATCGACCATCGACCTCAAGAATGGATACTGGCAAGTACCAATGGCCAAAGGCAGCCGACCAATCACCGCATTCACCGTCCCCGGCCGAGGCCTCTTCCAGTTCCGAGTAATGCCATTTGGACTACACTCCGCACCAGCTACCTTCCAGCGATTACTGGACAAAGTAATCGGACCGGAACTAGAGCCGTTCGCTTTCGCATATCTAGACGATATAGTGGTAGCCAGCGCCACGTTCGAGGAGCACCTACAACACCTGACGACGGTTTTCCAGAGGCTACGACACGCCCGCCTCAAAATGAACCACGACAAATGCCGGTTCTGCGTACAAAACCTGAAGTACCTAGGCCACGTCGTAGACAAAGACGGCATCCACACCGACCCAGACAAAACCAGGGCAATCACGCAAATGGCCGCCCCGCACAACCGCAAAACACTACGCCGATTTCTAGGGCTCGTATCCTGGTACAGACGGTTCATACCAGACGTCTCCACCGTCACCGCCCCGTTAAACGAACTCCTAGGGAAATCGACCAGATGGCACTGGGAAGAGCCACACGAAACCGCTTTCAACCGCCTGAAACACCTCCTGACGTCAACACCAATTCTGGCATGTCCGGATTTCGAAAGACCGTTCACCCTACAGACCGACGCCAGCAACTCCGGCATTGGCGCCGTCCTCACGCAAAACTACGAAGGCGCAGAACGAGTGATAGCTTACGTAAGCCGCACGCTTGGTAAAGCGGAACGTAACTATACCGTCACCGAGAAGGAATGCCTGGCCATAATCTGGGGAATCCGAAAGCTGAAAGGCTACCTAGAGGGCTACAAATTCGAAATCATCACCGACCACCAAGCGCTAACCTGGCTGCAGAGAATCGACAACCCGTCCGGACGACTAGCTAGATGGGCCCTAGAACTGCAACAGTACGAGTTCACCATCAGCTACAGGAAAGGCCCCGACAACGTTGTGGCCGACGCCCTGTCCAGCCAAAGCTTAGACCTAGCGGCAGTCGACCACACTTGCAGGTGGTACAACCGCGTAAAGAAACTAGTCGAAACCAGACCCGACGAACATCCCGACTACCGGGTGATAAACGACCAGCTGTACCGCCGAATCCTAGACCGACTGGACTATAACGAGGAGACCACCGACGAACAATGGAAACTATGCGTGCCCCGTACCCGACGCACCGAAACCCTACGACGACACCACGACGACGCAACTTCCGGCCACCTAGGAATAGCAAAGACTATCTCCCGACTCGCGCGCCATTTCTACTGGCCGGGCATGTTCAAAGACACAGCCACCTACGTCAGAGCGTGCAAAAGCTGCCAACAATACAAGGTGGCGCAACAAACCGCCCCAGGACTGCTGCACGCAACACCGACCGAGGCTCCGTGGCAGTCCATCACGACCGACCTGATTGGACCGCTACCACGCTCAAAAACCGGAAGCATCTTCCTGCTGGTCACACAGGACCGATTTTCGAAATGGGTAGAACTCAAACCCCTGCGAACCGCGACCGCACCCAACGTAACTAAGGCGATAAAGGAAGTTATCCTCAGGCACGGCGCACCTACAACGGTCGTCAGCGATAACGGCCGACAATTCACAAGCCACGAATTTGGCGACATGCTCCGCCAATACGGTATCCAGCACCTGAAGACGCCACCGTACACACCCCAGTGCAACCCCGTCGAGCGAACGAACCGCGTGATTAAAACCATGATCGCGCAGTTCACCGGGGCCAATCAAAAAGAATGGGACCAGCTTCTCCCCGAGCTAGCATTTGCATACAATACCGCAACACACGACGCCACTGGATTCTCACCAGCGTACCTCAACCACGGACGCGAACTGAACCCGCCAAACCTACCAGAGGTTCGCACCGGAAGACAGGTACCACCCGAAGACCTCACTAGACGAATCCAAGACGCAAACGAATTAGTCCGCATTTGTCAAGCGCAAGCCTTCCAGAGACAGGAAAAACACTACAACCTACGACACCGATCATGGCAACCGAAAATTGGACAGAAAGTACTAGCCCGCACACACTATCTATCCAACAAAGCTAGACACGAGAACGCCAAGCTCCGGCCCAAATACGAGGGACCACACACCGTCCTCCAGAGAGTGTCCCCCGTCATCTACGATCTCCAGACCACTAGGGGAAAAATTATCCCCCATATCCACGTAAGGGATCTAAAACCATGGCACGACGGACTCGAAATCACCACCTCCGAGATCCTAGAAATTTCAAAAACCGATCAGTCTAGTCAAGGATCGCGCACGGCGTGCGTATCTCCAAAAACAAAAATGGCAGAAGGCCGAACGCACTCGAGAACAAAAGTGTTTGTACCACCGGCCAAACCTCCTACCGCAGAGGCTCCGGACCAACCGCGGATCGCGCCGTCAAATCCACCGCCACCGATACCAGCCCCAGGAAGCCGCCCAGCCGTCCGCAGGGATGTCGCGGAAATCCTCCTCATCGAGGCCCCAGCCCGAACCACCCACCGCCGCAGACCGGCACGAAGACGAGGCAACCCACCGAACCCGGGGTACCTGACCGGTAACCCGCTGCCAAGGACCCGACCGACGCAAACATACGGGCTCCCTGACGCTGGAGAAGTCACCGTGCCCGTGGGCACCCGAAAGTGGCTGTTGCGACGCCACCACTACACCCGGACACTCCGCTTCGACAGGGCCGGAAACCTCACGTATGTGGGGCCTAAACAGGGGTGAGCTCGACCTCTCCCGGAGGAGGAGGGGGGTGTAACGAGGCATACCTACGGTAAAGCAGATACCGGTAACACCGGACAATTAGGTCTTACCTCATTACTAGAGGCAGCACCTCACGGGCAACCAGTCCCCCGCGCAACCGATACCGATACGAGGTCTCGCCACTAGGCGGCCGCCACGGTCAAGCGCCCGATAACCACGTGACCACACCTCTCCCGCGACTAAAGCACACCGAGGGACAAGCTATCTAGACTACCTCGCGCCACAACAGGCAGACTTCTAGCCGTAATAGACTAGTGAGATCTCCGTCCTACCAGACGTATACGGACCGCGGGAAGAGACCCCGGACCGCTAGGCGCGTTCGCGTTTCGAAGTAATAAAGGCTTCTCCTTTAGTACGCACCATCCGTCCGCACTAGGCCGCGAAATGAATATCGTATAATATATTTCATGGATGGATATATACATGTATTACCGCTTTCCGTAAACATATTCGATAACGAATATCCTGACCTGAATACATATATATATCCAGAATTAATTAAGGCCGCGCATTTATTTAGCGCACTCCGTTGCCCGGTAATTCAAGCCGTTTAAGATACCTTCGGGATCTATACAAGTCAGCGCATTTATTTAGCGCACTCCGTTGCCCGGTAATTCAAGCCGTTTAATTACCTAAAATATTCTCCTAGAGAATATTTCCAGATCAGGATGCAGAGACAACCCTCCTCAAGGTAGTGAAGGAGTAGGTTAAGACGTCAAGTCACACGCACTCGGCACTTAGCCGTTTAAGCTTTCCCTTAGGGAATTATATAGGTGCTAGCGCACATTTAACTTAGATTAAGCTAGTTATAGAGACCCCTTTGTATAGTTTTAAGATTGATACGTTACGCTGCTTTTCTGTGCACCAGCATTACCACATGCCCGCCTGTTTCTTTTGATTTCAGTCAGGAACCTCCTGGCCTCCAACCTCCGACAGCATAGCTGTACCACTGTACATATATATATAAAACTAAAATACATTTATACTGTTTGCTACCAAAATCATAAAGTCTTGTGCTATCATTTACCACCCCCACCTTCCGGTGGTCCCGAGCATCCGGCGGAGGGGGACGAGACCCCCAGACCCGTTTGCGGACTACACCGGGTATACCCGTCCCACGATCCACCCGGTCTAGCCGAAACGTTACAGGTTTCAGTGTCAGAAAGTCGATTGAGAGCAATGGTTAATAAAATAACATTAAGATAGATGGAGATACCACCTGGCTTTATAATTTTGAGAATAAAATCAGAAAAACAGGAAAATTGGGAACAAAAATCAGGAAAATTCAAGCCAGAAGGTCGTACCTTCGAAATCTATCCTAATGCTCCATTTCATTTACCATTGCTCTTAATCGATGTTTTTTTTCACGAATGATGGTATTTCCAACATTTTCGGTGAATTATACGACCTTCTGGCACTAAAATCTGCTAAAATCGCATTTCTGGAGCTTACAACCTCATGGCATTGGTGACGCGATATCATTGTCACCTTTTTTTTCCAATCGAATACACGTGTGAATATGAGTAAACTTCATCTGTCTGAATCACTTTTTCTTCGATCTGCACCGAAGATGCACTTGCAGCGCGACGCGGGCATTTAAAAAAAAATTCATATCTCACGAATCACGAGAGAGCACAGACTTTTGTGACCGCGGATATCTTCATGGATTAAATTTTACTCAATTTTGTTTCAACTTGAGTTCTTAATTGGCTTCGCTCGACCTAACTTCAAAAATGCGTCTCGTGTTTTTTTCAATTTTCAGGATATCCATGGGAAACCGAGGGATAAAAACAACAGAGCAATTAGGAGCAATTGGGAGAATTGTTTATCATGGATCAAATTTTACTCAATTTTGTTTCAACTTGAGTTCTTAATTGGCTTCGCTCGACCTAACCTCAAAAATGCGTCTCGTGTTTTTTTTAATTTTCTGGAAATCTATGGGAAACCGAGGGATAAAAACAACAGAGCAATTGGGAGCAATTAGAGAGCAATTGGGAGCAATTGTTCATCATGGATCAAATACTCAATTTCGTTTCAATTCGAGTTCTAAATTGGCGCCGCTCGACCTAACCTCAAAAATGCGTCTCGTGTTTTTTTTCAATTTCCAGGAAATCTATGGAAAACCAAGGGATAAAAACAACAGAGCAATTCGGGAACAATTTGAATTACTTGATCGAAGCGGAACAGATATTCAAATTTCGCGCCTCTTGTCCTGAAGAGAAATGTCGATTTTGTTATTTCAAATTTTTTCGACAATTATACGGGTACGAGTAATAGAACGAGTGGAGCAATTAGGAGCAATTCGGGAGCAATTAGGAGCAATTAATATCTATTTGGTTCAGTCGAAATGAAATTTTCGATTTTCCGGTTCTCAACTTAGGGGGAGGGCAATTTCGTTTTTTGCTATTTTCTCTCGAACTGTACTGGAGCAATTAACGGGATTTGTGGAGCAATTAGAAGCAATTCGGGAGCAATTTTTTGGTATATGATTCATCAGGATCAAACAAAGTCGCGGGCCAACTTCACATAGCTCCAGTCAAGTGGGCCCAAGTGGGCTCGGGGATACGAACGGTCTTCAACTTTACCGACAAAATAACGTTGCACTATATCTATAGTGTGCACATAATATAGATATACCACAATGTTATTTCAGTCGGTAACCAAATCCATTTGCTCGGCACACCAAACTACCCAGGGTTAGCTGTCTTTAAATTCTTCAGTCAACGGTAATCCTTAGTCAATGCTTTAGGATTCCCATCTAATTAGCACGTAAAAAATATTGTTTCTCGTTCAAAATGATGTCAGGCAACCAAAACATGTCCGATGCCTGTCTTTCTCGGCTCATTTGAAAGCGAGACTCATCCCCTAAACGATTATATGTCGTTCTTTGGCATATTTCGGTCCAATTTTTTTTTAATTGCATTTTGAGTGGTAGGAGCGAAAAAAAAACGAAGTCGATTTTCCACGTACTCTAGTGTAGATATTGTTCAAAACAAGTACTCGCTAGGATATAAACAATCCATAATAGTTCCTTGGTAGAAAATAGTTATTATGCTACCAACAAACTTTTAGTACGAAAAATCAACATGTTTCTCCGTATTACTATGTAGCTGGAGTACTAAGCAGGTCCTAAAAGTTTGTAATAATGCAGCAATATATTCTACTACTTATGTCCTAGCAAGTACTTTAATTGAAAAATCTTTACCTGTCACCTTATTTTGCTGAAGGAGTAACATTTATTCTAAAAATTGTTCGTTCGATTGAATTTAAAGGAAAAAACGACAAAAAAGAGGCAACATGAAACTCGAATACAGAATGTACGGATCGGATACCAAGGGGTTCGTTGCTCAAACACTGGTTCCGATGGTCTTCAGTTAAACCTTAGGAGATATGGGCAGTTGTGAAAACTTCGACCCTCAATACCTCGAGTACCGCTGGGTATCTACCCTTTTAGAATTTCATTAGTACCTCCCCTCACTACAGTCATGCAAAGTCTTGTCGCAAACATTGGGTACCATCTGTCAATATCTCCTCGTTAGGATTCATGCATAGAATGCCTGTACTCAACGAAGTGTTAGATTTAGAACGAATGCTTATCAGCCTCGCCATCGATGTGAAGTAACTATTCAATGAATTTGTACATCCGAAACTACCAAAATGACTAACCAATTGGTAAATTAGAACCCATATTCTTTTCTGTAGATTGCGACTGATTGCTTGTACCCCTGTAGGGTGGTACACGGATTCTAGGTGGTTTGCCAGTTGACTGCTGTTGATGTTGAGATATTCTCCGGCCCTTCTCGGTGTGAATATCAACAGATAACTGATTAGACTCAAGTTCTTCAATTGGCTTCTTCCACAGCATGGTACAACTCCATGCATGCTGCGATTCTGAAGACTTCGACTCTGAAGATGAATACATCTTGTTCGGATATTTTGTTCCGCAATCTAAGTCCGTCGATCGCTCGATATCTTCCTTATCCAGATACTTGTTCGAGGTCATGACCTCATCTTCATTTGAATCTGGCAAACTGAATGCGGATAGTGCGGAGAAACCTCGGGGAAATTCATATCCTCCTTTCGGTGTATTTGGAAGCGACGTAGTAGCAGATGGCTGTAAGATGATGCATCGCCCAACATCATCTGGAGCTTGGACTACGAAGGGTAATCCAAATGGCACATCATCTGTTCTAGATAAGAAAGGAATGTAATTCAATTTCAACATATTAGAAATAATTGTATGTTTTCAAATGTACAGCATGCAAAGCAATCATCGGATTACGATGTATTTCTTCAAATTATTCAATACAATTAATTCAATACCTATCATCTTTCTCTGTAACACCGAAATTTGTTGATAAAATTTTCGAATTGATGCGCACTTTGTCGGATGCGAAATTCTTTGTTGAAAGAAAATCTATTTTCTCTTCCGGAGCTTTTAATTTTTTCACACTCCTGAAAATAAATGAGATCTTCGAATCATCAATATTAAGTATCCGCCAATGATACTCCTGAGTATACATATCGTAGAACACAACTCCAATTAATAATAAGTTGCTCCAGTATTAGATGGTGAAACTAATTTCCTCCATAAGTATGTCTATAAATTATTCAGATTCACAGAAAAACTCATTTCATAGAAATTACGTATTTGAAATGATTTACACAATGGCAGAAAGTAACCTTGATGCAATCATTACTATACATGAAAATTATGATCTACACGAGTAAATTCCATTTCTGATAGGTCAGGGAATCCATAAGAAATTTATTGATAATTATAAAACATACTCAGTCATTTCCACGAGCCAAGAAGGTAATTTGTTGAATATTCCACTTGTTTCAGATATTGCAGCATCATCACTAGTTACTTTGTCCATCATTTTGTACTTTGTGGTTGATTCAATTATACATTCACTTTAGCGGAATTTCAAGTGGAAATTTGCAATCTTTCAAACAATCCTATTATCACGGAAAATTTGAAAACAGAAGAATCAAAGTGGCACGAGTGATGTCATGTGAAACTTTTTCGAAATAAAATGTTGAAGATAATGAAATTGTTCACAAATAGCACGTTGTATCTATTTCTTAGACACAATTTAAGCAATCGACCAACATGGCCATGCTCATGGTAGGTACGTTTACATTCAAAAGCATCGCCGTTGTCATGGATACCTCAAGTCATGAATTCTTCAACCTGTGTATACAACCTATTAGGAGCAAAAAATATGTGAGGAACTACTTGATTGATATCAGTAATAATAATCACTTTTCGAAATATCTAATAAGGTGATGTTTTATTTTCCCTGTAACTTGCACAAATGTATTGTTGCATTTGTATTATATTGAATTACAACTTTGTGACTTATTATTAGTCCGGAAATATACAGGGTGAATTCCTATCGTCCGTACGCTCGCGGCAGTTGTTTTAGCAGTTGTCTATGCCTGCAATATGTGCATGGCCACCTCAACTCTACTCTAAGTGTACGGACGATACGAATTCACCCCGTATGTGACCTTTGGAAAAACGATACACATAGTTTGAATCCTTCCATAGTTCTCTCGTGAAAATAGCTCTGCATCGCTATGCAAATATGATCAAACACTGTTTGCGGACTCATTGGAAGTAAACGAACAACCTTATTGAAATAGGCTGCAACCCAGCATGGGGTCAGTGAGAGTTGAATATGATACCAATTGGATTGGTGATACATATAGGGAAGAATAATTGTCATCCTTGTGTAAATAATGTTGAACATATTGTTGCTAAAATAAATAAATAGTTTCATGCTTTGTTCGCATGCTGATTCAGACTCCGAAATCTGTATCTTTGAACCTTTAATGCTAGCTTACTTGTATTTTATAATATACCTAATGAACGTATTCCCTGTTTTATTCATTACGTAAAAGTTACTTAAGGGTATAGAATAACTAAACTTTGTATTTAGTTTGTCAAGTTACCGAGAAATTACATTTCTAATTCCCTCTTCAGTTGCTAATTTATCCGAAAATTAATCTACAGACTGATAATCTCAATTATCATAATTTTGTTATCATTTATGCATTAGGTTTGCGAATATTTGAGGAATGGATACGTTTTTTATAATTAATTCACTAACTAATTACCAACTGGTACAATTGCTTTGACCAATCGAATATTTTCAACATAAGATGGAATGCGAAATCACATTCTGAAGCCCATCTTTATCGACCAGAAATTAAATGCAGGCGCTACATAGCCGAATATAATTTACATTCTCTACCTTGAATTTGATTATTCGAGAATTGCCTACAAAGAGAATCAAAAAACAGATTATATACTTCACTTTATTTTACAGGTGGGAGATTGCACTTAAAATCAGTTTAATATCATTTCATGAGAATTATTCTATTCACGCTTATTTCTATATTTCTATTCATGTTATGTCAGTACCCACTGATGACTTTGTAACTAATAGTGAGAGTACAACCCTTAGGTCAGAAGTGAGAATGACAGAGCCTATAGTATAATTATCATAGTAAAGAACATTGTACTACGAGCTAGTTGTATCGTTGACAGTCGTCCTATCCTGATCTACAGCATAAGCTCATGAGGAGCATGAAATCCCATTTGAAGGAGAAAAATTGAGCTCCGTAAGACTAAAAATCAAGACTGTAGAAAAAAAATCGGAATATTCCATCACACAGGCTCAACCAAAGTGTGATACTGTTGTCTAAAATATTTCGTGATTAAAGCTGAAATGATGTGGCAATTTGATACACAACGTCACGTGAGACACAATCTATCGTTTGACCCTGCCTTACATCTGTTTATTTGTTACTATGAAACTAAATTAAAATACCAGATTTGGCCTGTACAATAAAACCTAGTCCTGCCCAAGTTCCTTGATTTGATTTTGCTGAGGTGCCTCTGGCTGATATGGAAACAATTTTTGTCCACACAGTTCGAAAGCTAATCACAGAAGACTGATTTAGATGTTTGCCCGAGAAATCGATATTGATAACTTACAACTACATGAATCAATAAAATTCACTACCACTGTTAAGGGAGGCCCATACGGCTGATTCCAGCCCCACGAAATAATGATGTCACAAGGTTGGTGATTTTTTTCAGAGTACAGTTCCACTCGAACATCAACCACCCGAAGGGGCGAAATTTTTGGCATATTTCTTCTTGGTTTCCAAAAATGTGATTTTTGAAAAAAACAGAATTTCAAAAAACCCAAACGAGAGATTGTTCGAAATGGTCTTCCGAATACGCACAAAAATCAGCAACCCTGTATATGCAGAATTAAAGGGTTTGATGGATTTTTCAGTAAACACAAAATTCGAAAAAAGCTATTTTCGTTATAATTTAATCGTGAAAACTATTGTTTGTGGACTCTGTACCTCACAAAATTATTCACGTACAAATTGATTGGTATAAAAAACGTAGTAAATTCAAAATACCATCGTGCACGTAATCTTGTAAAATTAGCAACGATGAGAAGAGAAAAAACACTTCAGAGCAACGAAGGCCCATCGTACGGAGCTGGACAATTTTAAGATCCTGTGTTAACGCCACGTGTCAATTTTTACGTGAATAAAACTTTTGTGAGGTATAGAGCCCCGAACAATAGTTTTCACGATTAAATTATCACGAAAATAGCTTTTTTCGAGTTTTGTGTTTTCTGAAAAAACCCATCAAACCCTTCAATTCTCCATATCGAGGCTTGCTGATTTTTGTGCGTATTCGGAAGACCATTTCGAACAATCTCTCGTTTGGGTTTTCCGAAATTTTTATTTTTTTTTTAATCACATTTTTGAAAACCGAGAAGAAATATGCCAAAAATTTCGGCCCTTCGGGTGGTTAATGTTCGAGTGGAACTGTACTTTGAAAAAAATCACCAACCTTGTGACATGATTATTTCGTGGGGCTGAAATCAGCCGCATGGGCCCCGCTTAAATAAGAATTGTCACTAAATATTTCGTCGCACAGAAACAATAAGAGATGGACTAGCTTAGTGACAGAACACGTTTTCAAGCTCGATTGATACAAGCCATATTTTCTATGGTTGTTCAATGAACCGAATTATGGCTGCGACTATAATTATATTAGGTATTGTTTTTACAATTTCATTGAATTTCAAACAATCTAACAATAAGTGTGTATGAGCTGCAAGAATCGATTGCTATAACCAGGTATTCACAAAGCAAAAAAATTAGTCACAATCCCTGGCAGGTCGCTAGCTAAATTAGTGCAATGGAATTAATGTTGAACATATATTAAACTCAACATCCTCGCAGATTGTAATTTCCATTCAGCATTTACGACAGATAATTAATTATCCTATATTTTGTGACTGAATTATGTACTTCTGCTAATCCCACAATAAATTTTAATTCGGCCACAGTATTTCATTTGTAATATTATACATTGCACGAACCTTTCAGTCATCAATAACTTTTAATATTGTAACCGGGCCTCTGTATAGCCTTGCTACATACCAATTTATAAAGATTTTTGAAAAAAAGAAATAAACTCGAGTAACGCAATACAAGTAATTATTTATAGTATGGCCTACTTTTTGAGAATTCCTTACTTTGCTGTAAATATACTATACGTATGTATATTGAATCAAAGTTCGGATTACAATACTCTCGTTTCGTAGACTTGTAAAATTAGAGAGACGTGTAAGTGAGAGGCTGTGCATTCTGGCTAACTAATGGTTGCTCAATCGCTAACAGGCTACACCACCTGCTAGTACGTTTTTATCTAGTATTTACAAATTACTGAGCTTAAAGCTCTGGATGATTTTCTAGAATGCTAGGATGGGTGGGTACAACTGGTATATCCAATTCTAATTTACCTGTACTTGGATACAGGTAATTTAGAATTGCAAAATAGTGAAATGCAGCCGCTGCAGCTACAAACATGTGCCATATTGCATGCGCACATGGTATGCGTCCATCCGACTTGAAGAACACAACGCCTAATACATAAATCAATCCTCCAAGCTTGAGCTCTCTTATACCAGTTATTTCAGTCTGTGAACAAACCACGGAATACAGAATTATTCTGACAATATACAGATGTAATATAAATTGCGAAATTTTTCTGAAGTGGCATATCAATACTTACAATATTAATTATTGCAATACTCGGCCCAATGCCCATGACCAGATAGAAAATAGTCTCTAGCATTTTATAACGCTCGTGAAAGACTTGTTGGTACAGGATGCCAAGCATTGCCATGACCCAAACGAGATACCGCATTGCGATTAATAATCCATCATCCGAAAAATCCTTCACCGTCAACCATGGAAAATAAGTCGCTGCTATAAATACGTATATCATCGCACGGTCGCATCGATGTAACGCATCTTTGAGCTGTCTGTAACAAGTGAATTGTCACATTTGATTAAAAAATCTAAAGAATAATAACAGCTCTGTTGGGGGCAATAACATTGGAATAATATGAGAAAATCTTTTCGAGAATTTTACTCATGTTATCATTACCTGTTATGATTGCAATAATGTACACTGTGAAAAAACGTGGAGACGGTGAAGACCAGAAGAAGAGCTGTTCCGTATACCAGAGCAGAGATCAATTGCATCCGTGTTGATGAACGTTGCACCAGCGTAACACCAGCCAGAAGAGAAGGTACTACCCACATGCCATGAGTGATCACATTTGCTATATGCTCTATTGAAGTTGGCTGGTATGCCTCGTTGGTGGATGCTCGTGGATTCATCCATTTGACTCTGTATCACATCAATGAGATAGATATCACCAAATCGGTCAGCATACTTTCTACACTGTTATTTTCCCAGCCTTGTAAACAAAAGCAGACATGATTAAGTGGTTGTGGAGTGGATATTCATAAATTTGGAAATTACGAATTCAAGCATATCAATTCGAATGAAAGCCATTGGATTACGTGATACTATGGCGTGCTTTTGATACAGGAACCGTTCAAGTTTTGTGTACATCTTTACGAAAGTGAGCAGGCCTAATTAAATGTCAGTGTCAGCAAGTGATGGGAAGGTCTTTGTTACACAACAGGTTCCGTTACCTGAATTTTCTTCAAAAGCTAATACACCCGCAATTTGCGTTGGTCTTCCAATTGCATAAACTTTTGATTTACCGAGTCTATCGTGTATAATATCACATCATTCACTAATATAATATTGTTTACAATTGATTTCAGATTGCTAAAAAAAATTAATTCAGTTTGCTGCAAAAATGAACACTTCTCACTCAAAATCCTCAAAAGCATCATCCAATACCTAAAAATTGGGAGGAGTGAAAAACATCTGCGTATAGCATTACTATGCTTCACAGTATACGATGGAGGGTTTAGAATTCATGAAAAAAATATGCTATATACTTGAACGACCCCAAAAGTAAGTACTTCTAATAGGTTAATTTCCAATTCAAATCCAATCGCATCTTGCACACATAACAGTTTCTAATATCCAAAGGAATATTAGTGGCAGTAAAATGTAGTCGTATGATGCAATTAATTAGTTTTGCAATGTCAAATATATCAATCAACTTATTTATACTTACTGTCTAATGTACCTGTGATCCTTACACGATTGTGTAAAGTTGTAAACTGTATGTATGCTCCAAATTATGCGTGATATTTCAGAGTTGCGAGATCGGATTTTTTTATATTTCGAAACATGATGCAAAACAAGAACAGTGTATCTGAACATTCCAATTACCCGATCAACAGGTTTACAAATAATAACACAACTGGAAATAAACTGTTTATTTGGAGAATAACTCCCAATTTCCCTACACTGTAATCGATTATAAGATAATAACTAAGTGTCATGTTGCATGTTTCTTTTTTATCGGCAACATATAATTTTGGTAATCACTGACAACCAAGGTGACTAACAGACGCTTGAGTTGGATTTGCTGTCTCAATGCTGATTAGCCTATTTTGATGACGTGTCATGGTCACTTCATAACAACACGTGTACGAGCTACAAAGCTTGCCCAATATAGGTACATATGGATGGACTAATAACTGGGGTGTAAGCACCAAAGAAAACAGGCAAAATCTTTTTCATGCAATACAAAAACTCTTGTAGGCCTATACGAAGAAAAAAAACAATCTTTTATGCCGCTTACGTGTGTATTGTGTGTGTGTATTATATTTGAAATGATGTATTGTGATTTACGTGACTGATTGTTAGATGTCCATTATTCGATTAAAGTATGAATGATAATAATGGTATGAGTCACTATACTATGAAGCGCAACAGAATGGTATTTTTAGGAAGAAACCATCATCGAGTCATGCGAATTGATCTTCTCAGGATATATCATGTATATCACTTTGGTGTATAATTAGGTAATAATACTAACAAGAGTACAATGAAATAATACACCTTATAAGTTACAGAAGAATAACAAAAGACCGATACTATGTAGTGAACAGTTGATATATGAAATTGTTACGAACAACATGAATGACTCAGAAAACCCTTGACTGCGTTTCAAAATAATTAATTTATTTCTATCCCATCTTGAAGACCTTCTTTGAATGAGCATGAAATAGTTTCTTAGAAATCAATAATCAAGTGTTACATGATATTATATAACAGCAGTGCTTTTGGATTATAAAAATCTATAAACATCATGCAACCTTCCCACATCTTATATAATACAATATGTTGAGATTAATAGCCCTGGCTCATTCACAAGCGCATGCATCCATTTCATAGCTAATATGCACTCAAAATTACAACATACAATAAGTGAATAAATAAACGTGTGTATTTCCATGATCCTGCAGGTCATGCATTTATTTTCATATATAAAACCAGGAAAATGCATCATCATAAGATTACTATTACATAGAGATTCCCTTACTCAACTCATGAACAAATCAGATTTTCTCATTGCTAACTTCTCTGCAGTGAAGTCTAATTGTTAGATGAGGCCATCTGGCAATTCAATATGATAGTATTATCAATGTTCGATATGTGTACAGGAGGCATTAATTCAAATACTACTAGCAGCTGCCACTTCTATCTCCATTCATTCACATCAAATTTATTATAAAGTTGCGCGTCAGAGAAACCCGTTTCATGCACTACCTCTAATTAGATTGTCAGCTGTAGATTCCACATAATTATATTATAGTGTTCTCTTATACTTGAGTTATATAAGTATTGTGCATATAAATCAAGCATGACATTGGATCTGACCAGTTTATTGGGCAAGAGACTCTCTAATAAGTACCAACATGGAATTTAACGAAATAGGAAAATATAATAAATATGAGAACACTTTTTGTTTAGAATCCCAAATGCCATTGGTAGATGATAATAATTATTCAAAGTGTTTGGCCTCTACCGCCGATGAACAAGAAATATTATGACCAAGAAATACGCTCAGTTTCCCAAGCACTTGGGATTCCATCTGAGCAAATTGAGTTCAGGGAAAAATGAAAATCAAATTAAAACAAGCAAGCAACTTAAATTTTGCTAGTTACATCGTTGGCAGGGCTGGGTAACATTTGAGAGGGTTCAATTCAAAATAGCCATTTCAAATGCACAGTGGCATTGAGTATTTTATTTTATTTAACGGAATTTATAGAGGCATATCTATTCGGTATTTGAAATGAAAAGATCTTAGGCTCCTTAGGCTTAGTTCAGAAAATCCCCTTGGTCATCATTGGGAAGCTGAACATTTCCGTAAAATTTCGAAAAGTGGAGCCAGCCCTGTATTGAAGAAGACTACAGCCTCTTGTTGTATGCCAAACCAACATAATAGAACGAAACTTTCTGATCTCAACAATTTCACAAAGAAACAGCCGACAGCTTGCCGTATCTTGAAATAATGAAATTTTTTCCGAATTATGAACACAATTTCTGGCAGTTCAAGAACTATTCAGTAGATATGAAGTCGCACTCACAAACTCACCCATTGAGCAGTTATTTCCTTACCGTAGCATGGTAATGAGACCTGATACAAAAGCCTGGTTGAGAGAAAATTACTTCTCAAGCGAGGACTTTGCCAAAACTTGGCAGTAGCAAACTTTGCTCTAGCAGTATTATTGAATCAAATTTGCAATCTTATATAAAAGTGTAGGCACATGGAATCTTTCGCAGCAGCACGCAGAAGATCTTCTGGAAAAGGCCCCACGCAGATACACTTTCATCACGGAAGATGCCAAATTTCTACCACTACACATACTTTTTTCATCTAAAAATTTTAGTAACAAATTTTCCGGTAGACCTTTTCTAGTAATTTGAACCAAAATAGATAATGGTTTTTGTCAAAGTTTCCGTGAAGATCGGTATTTCCCTTACAACGAATTATTGTAAAGCAGTATACTATGTGATGTCACGATCGCTTTATCCAACGAATGTAAAAATTCTGGTAAAGAACTATTTTCGATCTGATGATACATTTCGAACGCATGTACCTAGATTCCATTTTGAATTTCTAATTCATTTTTGAGAGCATTTTCCCAGCCCCGATTATGTTCAGTAAACAGAGTATAAACTATGATTGCCAGAATGTAAGTTTCCGAAAATTCATACAGCGAATTTAGTGAAATATTCTCTTCTATTGAATAACGAAATTCACCATGAAACTTCGACCGCCACATATTACTGTTTATTACTCTAATTACACAAATTCTCCTCCTAAAATTTACTCGACATTCGTAGTAAACAAATTAAATGTATACCTTGAAATAAATCGGTTTACTCCTAAATTAGACTATGATATTTAAACAAAGTTGTATACAATACATCCACTCTCCCACAACAAATCGACACTATCAAAGTAATTCCATCATGTATGTCAGAGGTGTACAATAGTTCTAATTCAATCTGCACGGTCTGCTTGCAAACATGTATTAATAAAAGTAGCGAAATATTGGTTTCCGTTGCAAACAAGTTCGACAAAATGAAGATTTTTCTTCAATATTTACAAATTTTCGACAGAAGTATGATTTGAACGAATTTCAAAGGTCGTTCCTCTAATTGCAATGACTAGGAGAGTATTGTAATAAACTCTGTTGCTAGAATATTCCCTTAAAATACAGCCATCTTGAAAAAATACTCTTATCTTAGGTGCTCTGGGACACTGCACAAGCAGCCTCTGAATATGAACTGATTGGATATTCTCTCAACCACTTCGTACCTTTGTCGAAAATTCGCAAACTTGAAAATTAAATAAATATCTGTTATGTCTTACTCGGAAAATGTGTAATAATATTTTCCACACTGCGTGCGCAAAGTTCGATTTTGCGCACGCTTCGCGTGCATAAAATCCAACTTAACGCGCGCTGTGTTGAAAAATAAAGTTCGATACACGTGCGAAAGATGATTCTCGACTCGTGTGAATATCACCCTCGCTTCGCTCGGGCGAAAAACTTCACACTCGTCTGAGAACCAACACTTTCGCACTAGTATCGAAAAGTACTATTTCACAGAAGCTTGTTTCACACTTGCCTTGTAGCTAATAGAAATGAAAAAGTGCAAAACATTCTTGGTACACCTCTGCTAACAAAAAATCTATTTATAAAAACTTGGTCAATTTTTTTCATACACTACTCAATGTTACAGAGCAACTTAATAAGTGCAATTGATTTGTGGTAGCCTAAATGAAAGAATTCGAATGCTCGTTCAGAACTTTGATAACATACCCATACTTCGGGTAGTCCATGTTCTCTTTTGATGCAACTGAAACGGTTTCACATGCATTTATCTAAAAGTTACTATCCATGCATTTTGGACTTGCAAAAGTTACTGTCCCACATGCTGTGCCATTCGGATTGATATGCTTCCTGACTCAGGATTCACATTCTTCTGTAGAATGACAATATGAGTTGTCATCGGTCGAATTACATCTTGGATTGCTACATTGGTACTTATGACAAACATTTGTCAAGGGATATCGATTAAGTAAGCATTAGATTCCAACTGGACGAGAGTTATTCTCACGAAAATCGAATAAATAATAGGTTTTCAAGGTGCATACGATAATATTTCAGTAATCATGTGGGGTACAGCATGTTCTTTATTGCTGCAATTGAATCACGGATTGAACGATTCCCATAATTTACCCCAACGACTTTTCGAACATACTACAATTATGAACATCAACAAACTGAAATTCTGGAGTTTGTTTTTGATCGTGAAATACTTATACAGTTATTATAATTCTATTGAATAAAAGTTGGAGATCAAAACTTATACCAGCCCTGGAGATGGCTTGCTCCGCATGGGACACCATAACTTTTGCAGTCGTACGGTTCACAACTTCTACGAGGGAGCATAAGCGACATTATTGCCGAGCGTTTTCATTTGCGCCGTTGAAAAATCAATTGCATTCCCAAAATGTTATGCCGAGCTTACTTCCTTTGATTAATCAACATCTTTGTTACACTACCAATCATTCATACGATAAAATACTCCAAAGTTATTATACGGCTATTTCTCTATACTGAATCATTTAATTATTCCCAATAAAGTCGATAGACGTCTTACTCTTTGATCCATTCTGACTGCAAAAGATTGGCTAATGGAACGGAGACAACGTGGTGAAGGCGAAATCCATCCATGTTGAGATTCATTACAATGAACTGGTTATCGAGGTGAAAACACTGGCGAAACCTTCTCGTTATAACGTACCTAAAGCCGCTTTACTCTGCCACATCCTTCCTGACCTTTTCTATGGAACGGATACTGTGGAGAAGTATTTCACACAATTATAAACATCACACAACACCTTGGCGTATGTTTTCAATTCCTTAATTTGTGTATGACGGTCGAGATGACGGTTGTTCATTCTAACTCATGTACATTCGTTTATATTAAAATCTCTGAGTTAAAAACATCGAATTATTGTAATGGCGGTTTGGTGAATAAATCAAGAACCAAATGTCCCTTCTGAGCTTATTTCAGGGAGGGAATGGACTGCTGGATATTGCGGTTACCTATATTTTGATTTTTTTATCTCTTGTATTGCTTTTAACACGAATGGAATTCGGGCTCGTTATCATCGAAGACAGTCACCGCATATAATAGACGATTTTTCTCAACACAAGGTAATCAAGCTCACAAACGTATCGAGATAAGCGTGATTTGAGGATTCTACGAAAGTGATCAGGTGGAAAAAGTGTGAGATAATTTATAGCTACTATATTTACCATTAATCTAATGACCGTCCCGGATTATACCCTACCTATACCCCGTAAACCACACGGAGCAATCGAAATCGGCCGTATCGGACGACTACACGAGCAGCAATGCTAATGCTATGCGCCCGGAGTCTGGCTATATGTATTCTGCTCGCCCCAAGTGGCTCGCCCCCTCGCGGAAGACCCTGTGGTGTGGCAGATTAACGGTGGATATAACGATGAACAATAATCTAATTGTAAATGTGAATGCAGATGAGAAAATTTGATCCGCAGGGTTCGTGTGTCGGGTATGGCCGTATGGGGGATAATAACGGGCAGACAGAGTCTCGTATTCTACAGGACGAGAAATGTCGTCCGGGTGATATTGAATTCGTGCGTAAGAATTTCGCACGGAAAAGCATTTTCAAATCTCTCGCTGGGATATCGAACCATGAGTGATGTATGTGAGTTAGATCCAAGGGAATAGCGATAAGACAGAGTTCATCTGCGTACGTTGATAGAAAATAATAACAACAAGCGGATGATGGCGTGCGAATGTCAATAATACCATCGCATGTATATTGTGTGTACACATACATAGGTATGTATGCGTAGGTATATCGCTGTGTAATCTGTCAGCGAATTCGAACTTGTGTTGGATATCTGTGTTTGGTACACACAGCGGTACGGCCAATAGACAACATCGTTAGATTCTCATCGTTGAAATTCTGAAGAGCGGGAAAGTTGAATACTTTTGAAATCCAACGCCGACGCGATCCTTCTCCCACTTCAGAGACAGTAATTCGACCTATGACGTAGCAGGTGAGGTGCGGGGCTTGGGAAGGGGATAAAAACAAATGAACAAACAGGAACGCGTAATCGTTGACACAGCGGTTATACATAAAGAGAAACAACGGATCGCGGTCTGATGTTTCCATTCCGTCGTTCCTTTAGTCAGCAAAGAATGTCAGCTGTTCAGTTCAATATGGATATGGAATAACAGTAGAACAGCGTACGCGTTTTGAGAGTTTTTCCAAGGTCGCGTAATCCAACGAAAAGTATAATTCCCAAAGCAGTCCTTCGATTTATGCAAAATCTAGCGCGCAACGTGGATGTGTTGACACAGGGCTTTAAATACGGTATATCTGGACTCATGAACCTCGCAAATCAAACCGCGGATCCTCAGAGTGGTGTTTTCTTTGTTAATTTCAATCAAGATTGCACGTAAGTAAACAACGCATCAACGAACAGCAACCCACTTCTAATTCAGATTTCATTCATCGGATGCGTCACTCGCCCATCCGCAATTTACTTTCAAGCGCCATTTCATTTCATTAACATCCAATATCACATCGCGAAAATCTGTAAACATAATGCATTTATCTATTATTACTTGTCTCCCAATACCAACATCGTGAATGCCATCATTACTATTATTATTATTTGTTCCAATACGCGTGTCAGTAGTGCCAAAATTTTTTTTCCATTCCTCCGAGAAATCCCGTTCAGAACGAGTAAATGTATGAGTTTTAAATTATTCATAAATATTATGACGTAGTATTGAAGTTGTTTCTGTATAGGCGATAAAATACGCGATGATGCAACAGTTGATGCAAAAACACAAAGTAGGTCTTACTGTTGCATACACGCTAGAGGCTATCTGCTTGTCCTTTCTAATTTTTTTTTTTCTTTTTTTCCCTCCCCTTTGTCTTTGTTCTGTATGCAACTGCTCCGTGCTCCTTGGCTAATTGGTTATTGTATGTGTTCCATGGGATGAATTATCCCTGGGAATATTTAAGATCGATTCATTATTTTCAAAGAACTGCCGCCACAAGGTGTTCTTGCGAAATACATCGGCCAGTACTATTGCGTTAGAATACTAATGATCCTTCATGTAGCCACACAAGGCTCACAGCCTTAAGCTTACGTATGCTCAATCGATATAAAAAAAACTTGCATTTTATGCCCGAGCAAAATAATTAAATAATATTGATTATTAATCAGCCAGCTTATCATTAGATTGAATAACAATTTTTATTCCCTTTGGCAAACCTTTGTTTGCATTCAAGCTGATCTTGGAGATACTTATTTTCTGTTGCTACTCGGTAATGTGTGTTCAGCTTCGTTGTCCCCGACTTTTGTCTAATGGTACCTGGATATTCTCAAGCAATCACCAATGATTATTCAAAAGTAGACAAGGCTTGCTATTTTGAGTATTTTACAATCGTTTCATTCGATTTTCAGATCCCTAGCGGTCGGCACAAAGTCTGGGCACAAAATCTTTTCCCTCAACTCTGTTGACCATTTGGAAAAAATCTATGAAAATGGTAAAGTATTTCTTCACTCTTGTTCGTCCAATATGTGAAATGTGTACTTGAAATAATTCATAGACATTGAGCTGCGATCGCTTCAACAATGTTGAGACATGATATAATTTTTCTGTGTCCAGATTCTGAGGATATATGCATCGTGGAGCGGCTGTTCAGCAGCAGTCTCGTGGCAGTGGTCAGCCTCTCCTCCCCCCGTAAGCTGAAAGTATGCCATTTTCGCAAGGGCACCGAAATCTGCAACTACAGTTATTCCAATACAATTTTGGCTGTGAAACTAAATAGAGCGGTCAGTAACTTTTATTAAGTTTGGAATAATTCGACCTAACGGGACTACAATTCCTTGAGACAGGGAAGCGCAGTCTTGTAAGACTGATTACATTGTAGCCCAAATGACGGAATCAATCAATAAAATATTGCCATTCGATAGTCAACGCTACGTGGCTTCAACTTTAAGACAAAGTAAGATGATGGATTAGGATTAGGTCTTTTGAAGCAACGGTACTCTCGGACCAACGAATTCAGACTTACATAGAAGCACAGGAGGATAGGCGGGTTTGAAGCTCATTTTCGGGGTACCCCGAGATTAGTTATTACCCCGACCGAGGACTGGCACTACAGTCGCTCAATGTCCGTGTGCACTCACACTTGAGCGTCATTCCTAACACAGACTCGACCATCAATATGTACACATACCAATGCATACCAGTGCCCCCAACACATATAAACATCGCTAAAGTAACGTCATCTAGCGTAGACTGTAGATATTAAAAACCAGGCTTCAAGCCTTAGCACGGGCCCTGTGCTTCTATGTAAGTCTGAATTCGTTGTCTCGGACACTTTGCGACACTCAATGTTGAAAATTCGAAAATTTTCAGAGTATCACGATTTCAATGACACGTAAAACTGGTAAAATGATAAGAGAAATTGGAAATGCGTTGGTATAAATGAATGCAAGATATTCTTTGAGCAAATAGTTTGCAGAACCGTTATCACACATTTACATGCTCTCTACAGCTGGATCAGAAAATTTAATCTAAAAACCGTAAAAATTTCAAAGATTCTTTCTCATGGCGAGGTTTCAGGCAAATTACCAAATTTTTCACAAGCGTCTACATACTTGGAATTACCAATTGTGTACCCACTCAGATTGATATCAATCTATGCTAGAGTATGCGTACATGCAAAGCTAAAAGTCTTCGTATTTGAATTATTTGCGTGCAAATGAAGTTCAAACTGAAGCCAATGTCTGAAAATAGCTAAAATATTTCATTTGCGTGGATATCCTGAACATATTAGGCATTGCCCTTGAAAATTCAGCATTTGTGCCTACAACAGAGTTGTTGAGAGTGAGTGATGAGTCGCCCAGCTACTGGACACCGCATGTTGTCTAATAAAGAATGAGCATGCTTCCACTGTTGAAAATTCTGTAAAAATTTTCTATGCGTTTCGAAGAGAAGGATCAATCAAACCCTGCCCACTGGTTCATTGGAACTAATTTTTGTACAGAGATTAGTAGTGTGCCTTGAAGAATCGCTTTATATCCACAACATTCGAGATATGAAGGTGCTACACACGATCCGTGACACACCTCCGAATCTGGCTGGGCTCTGCACACTCTCTATAAACAGCGATAGTTGTTATCTCGCCTACCCTGGATCCAACACTATTGGAGAAGTCCAGATATTTGACGCCATCAATCTTGTGAGTAACACTTCGCGATGATATACGAAATGATGTAGATGGCAGGATTAAAAGCAACAATAGCAATAATAATGATAATTTCGCATCATTGCGTTGGGGCTTGACTATTTTTAGCAAGCCAAGACGATGATACCAGCGCACGACAGTCCTCTAGCAGCCCTCGCATTCAATCCAACAGGAAACAAAGTAGCAACAGCTTCAGAAAAGGGTACTGTCATCAGAGTTTTTCATGTGAGTAATCGCCGCTCTGCTAAAATTTGTCTTGGCAGATCAGTTGTAAAATAAAATGTTATTTGACTTTGATTTTCATCTAGATTTGTTTACACCTTCGCGATTGTTACCTAGTCATGTTTGCGATGTAAACATATCTCGTTTTTCAGGTACATGACGGTGCTAAGTTATTCGAATTTCGACGCGGTGTTAAGAGATGCGTATCTATCAGCAGCCTTGCATTTAGTATGGACTCTCTATTCCTCTGCTGTTCGAGTAACACCGAAACAGTACACGTCTTTAAACTCGAAGAACCTAAAGAAGTGTAAGTTCGAGTGAATTATTTATCTATCCTTGAACCCACCAATAAATCAAGGCATAATGTTTGTCTTTTCGTGTTCAAAGTCTTTTCGCTAATGTATAATAGAGAAATTCGGTTGAAGAGTCATTGTCATTGAGTCCGTGTATTGTAAATCCAGTCCAGCTCCAGAAGAAGCTCAAAGCTGGATGGGCTACCTCACAAAAGCAGTATCGGCATCGGCGAACTATTTGCCATCCCAGGTAACAGATGTTTTCAATCAAGGACGAGCTTTCGCCAGTGTACATCTGCCTTTTCAGGGCTTGAGGAATGTTTGTGCCATCACAACGTAAGTGTTACTCCCAATAATACCTACCCGTCGATAAATACTAAATCATTTCAAAACCGTTTCACATTTATCAAGTCAACAATATCATATAATTGTTTGATGGGGAATATTGGTATGTGTCAAATATTCACTTGGATAATATGTAAAAGAAATACAGTAGTAGATAGTAGTTCTAGAAGAGGTACACGAATTTTTTCAATTATACTTTACTTGGCGAAACAGAAATGCTTTTGAGTATCGTAAAGAGTGTGAAAGCAAGCTGATCGCTTTCCCGAGGAGTGTTTTTGCTTCCTGATCAAATGATTATTACTCTTTCAATCAGAATACAGAAAGTGCTGAGGTTATTGGTGGCCAGCGCAGATGGATATCTGTACGTTTATAATCTAGATATGGCAGAAGGAGGAGATTGTACACTGCTGAAACAGCATAGGTGAGTCATCTATTTTCCATTATTTTTGAACACTCACTACGCCAGAATGGAATTCTCAGATTTCGATCTCATGTGTGAGATTTCATGTCTTATCATCGAAGAATTTTAGTACTCTTGGCGCCTACTTTAACACAATGACAATTCAATGTGCAGAATATGGAATTTGTGCTGTAAAATTCGAGCAAACTTAATGTGTACTGAAATGTGCACTTCTGAACAGTTCTCTACATTCACAATGCAGTACTCTATAATTAGATATCTATGAAGCGACTAGCTGGTGTTTTTATTTTATAACTATTCGCCAATCGTGTACAGATTGGACGGCAAGCAGGATGAAGTAGATGGTCCAACTGTATCAACGATAGCACCTGGCGCGGGTGAAGCGCCTGTAGCAGCTCAAACAGTACCAAACACAGGTATATTCTAATTTATCAATTACCTCAAATTCCATGTTATATGCCTAAGTCGCACGATATATTATATTATTAACATAAGTAGTACTGCCAACAATAAAACCTGGCACATAAAACAGCTCGATCATGTGAAATTTTTCTCAATCGCATAAAATATGTTGATTGTTTCATGACATTAATCTCAATATCAGAGACAGCTTTTTACCTATTTGAAGAAAAATAAAAAACAAGCCCACATTTTGTAGAGTTATAAATACGTTTAATGTCGATTACTGTTATTTGAATATAATGTCATAATTGACCGATTAATTCAACTAATTGTTCACTGCATATGATTCTAAAGACAATAAAAATTTCACATGATTCAGGCGCTGACAGATTGGGTACAACAAACCTCTTCTGTTACCTTTATGCCAAACAATATACAAATACCATCACATGGAGAAGTAACATTTTTTTATGCATGAATGTTTAATGGTTCAAAATATTTTCTAACTTATCGTTTGATGTTGATTTATTTGAGTTTTGTTTTGTTTTGGTTTTCTGAGTTATTGGATCCTGATTATAATTTTACATCAAAAATAGTATGTCGTAATAATTAATATTCATTCAGATTGTGTCACATGAAATATGTACTTTCCGCTCTACTCAACGGATTCTTCGAGGATGATGAATAGTTCGTCGCATTTTTATCGATACCGTGTTTTATGGAAACGTTCATTACCGCGTTGTTGCCGCTACATTTATCTTGACTATTGACCACAAAGAAGAAGAAATTAGTCAGTGGAAAATTTCCTGACCGATATGTAAGATCGACGGCTATACGATTTCCGCTTCAATTTAAGTCTTCAATCAAACTAGTGCGAACAAACTTGTCTAATGATCCTAGATTCGAACCTGTGAGTTGAATCATGAACTGACAATCAAATGATATCTGCCTTGATAAATGTAATGGATGGAGAGAGAAGAAATATCCTATCCTATATTATCCAATTTTTTCACAGCTAGCTGAGTAATTTGACGATTTCGTGCTATTTCTTGTTACCTTCTGACGATATTCTTTTATTACCAATACGCGGTATTATCAGAAAGTTCGTGAACCTAAAAGGATTTCTACCGCCCCCTAAGAAAGCTAGTGTCTCGGTATTTGAAAATAGCGCAAGTCTTCGAATCGTGCTTCTCTAATCCCACTCAGATCTTATTCTCTCATCTACATAATGAGATTTTGATAGTTGAGATTTTTTTTATTTTCTACAACCGTCAGTGGTAAATTGGGAAACTGTCGCAGAAAAGTATGGAAAAAACCACACAGAAAGGAAGTAATCGATCTGTAATTGGTTTCCGCAAAGTTATGAAGTCTTGGAGTAATAATTGTGGCATCTCAATTCGTGAACATAGATAATTAAAATTGTTAGATTTGATGACACAACAATTGTGGAGAAAGGATCTAGGTTTTGGCAGAGAAAAATAAAAAAATGTCATAGACGAACACAATTTCTCAGAATTCATCGATCATATTCATTTTCACTAACCGTACGACTATTTGTACATACCACTGTTAATTTTGAAACGCACGTACAAGTGGATCGAAGCAGTTCAAGTAAGAAAATTCCACTACGTCGACTCGATATTTCTATGCAATCATTTGTCACTTTGCCACTAACGATTACAGGGTAATAAAGAAAATATCCAGATGCCCTTTGAGTTTTGTAGCCTGTTAGGGAAAAATCTTGAACATAAACGAAGCTCACTGTTTGAAAGCTTGTGCTGTACACTCCGAAATAAGAACCTACTTTGTGATTAATTCTAATAGGATTACTCCCTGCCTAGGTATCGAACTTTTTAAACAAGTTCGAAAATTCTTTTCTAGTCACGAACTTCTAGCGGTACTGGTTTGCACAATGTGAAAAATAAATATAAGCATATGCAGGGTGTCCCAGAACCCAAGGGCCTGACCCAAAGACTGGCAAATTTGTCCATGTAAAAATAAGACGAGAATTATTCTTGCGAATTTTCTTTTAAACCAACCGTATTCGAGTTACAGCCGATTCAAGTCCGCCATTGCCAGCAACTGTCGCTTAGGCCCTTCTACCTTAGACTTTTTTTTAGATTCACCAGACTAACGTCACAAGGACCTATCTGGCTGGCGCATAGGACCTTATTGTTCTACGTTTCGGACTCATCATTTTCGACGAATCTACGTGTTTCTGTCATGTCTAAATGGAATCACAAAATTTGAAAAATTATAGGTCCTTTTGGTTCTAACAAAGTCGAAATCTGCCATCGTGGCATATATGCCCCTCTGGCATTAGACATGCGATATCTGTAGCAGATGCTCAGAGCGATCATCGGTCTGGGACTCAGTGGGATCGCTAGTTGAGAATTCGTCCCTGTGCCGGTCTACTATCTGTGCCAGTATTGGACGACTCAAATCGGTTATAATCCGAGTATGGTTGATTCGAAAAAAAAATTTGCAAGAATTGTCGTCTTATTTCATGTCAAGAAATCCGTCAGTGCGCGGTGTGGTCTCCGGATTCTGGGACATCCTTTACAATTTACCCTTGGGCATGTTCTATGCCAAAACGACGTAATAATATAGATCAGCTAGAGTTTGATACTTTCAAGTTGGTTGAAAACTGGTGAATATTAGTTTGTTCAATGAATGTTAGATGAATTTCCAATAAGAATGTCGAACTAATTTTCTTATTGAGTTTTGAAAAAATTGTTTTATCAGGCTTATTTTGCTATAACCCAATTTCATCATCTCGACAATGAGATCAATTAGTGAAAAACTTCAAATATTATTTACATGCTCCTTGGAACTACATGAATCAAACTCTTTAGCCTTAGGATCGATAATACGTAAATTATATTAGAACATGTACAATCAGAGACAAGTCTTTAATTTACGTTTTTAAACATCTCCTGGACATGTGAAAATATAGTCTCCATAAATTCTTTTTTCTTTTCTTTTCTTCCTATCAAAATTCGCCTTTCTCGTATCTATTAGTGCACAGCCAAAGATTTTCAACAATTTCCAGCCACTATTGAGATGTCAACGGCAATTGGTCTGTTAGCTTGACATGTAAAGTACGATTGATATTTCATTGTCTCGGTACCGTTGAACTAGCAACTACCTATTGGGATCTCAAATGTGACGCCCTGACCTCTGGCGGCTGAATTTTGTACTAGTCAAAGTGGGCTGAAACATCTGTGATACATGCGTGCAAGTAATGTAAATATTGTATACCTGGGAAATTTATGCATACAGTCAAAGATGAAGGCCTAATCATGGAAAACGAAACGTATGGAATGAGATTTTCAGATCTCGAGAGATTTCCGTAGCCAACTTATATCCGCCATATTGCACCCGAATCCATAAGCCACGCCTCTACTTGAGATCCCAATATAAATGGGCGTAGTTGATATACGTAGTTTTAGAACTTCTATGTTTTCTACTTAGTGCAAGTCATGCAACTGAAAAAAAGGGGCCGCAAGTATGAACATTCCCCACACGCTTAGATTGAAATGTAAAAAAGTTTGTTGAGTGAGCTACCTATTGTAATCGATTGAAACTCGCAATCGAGTATGTAATATTCTACTATTACCGGTGAGATTTTTTTGTTACCTGTTAACCATTAAGATAAGATTTAAGCACCCAGAGTTATCGCGTTTTGGTGAAGATATTTTGAACCGTATATTGGCGTAGTTCAGCATGGTTATTACTTATCTGAATATATAGGTAGAATACAATCCATATTCAACTTCTATTCTCATTTAGTTTAGTTGCTTCCTCCAATGACACTTGTTGTTAATACCTCCTGTGTTGCGATAAAGTCCAAAATTGAGACATTATTGCCTTCCATAGCTTCTAGCCCCTTACGAGACCACCGATCTCTTGGGGGATAGAAAGCCTCAGTTGACCTGACTTGATGTATATTTTTTTTCTTTTTATTATCTGCGGAAGGCTGCATAAATAGCTACGCGGGTGCATTGCGCGGCCGCTCGCCAGACGCCATGTCAGGTACTGGTATGTCCTCTTTCTCCCCCACTTCTCACTTTGTTACTATAATTTGATTATCAATTATCATTCATACCTTGTGTCCTCTCTCTTCGTCTCACCGTACATAATTCCATACCTCTACGTTAGCCAACTATCTTTATACATGGCTGTGACACATATCGGAACATGATATCAATACATGAATCGTTAATTTCCGAATTCACGTTTTTCATTCCAATATCTGAACACGAAATCCACGAAATATGAATATATCTGTAATTGTTGATGAAATCGTAAAATGAAGGTATCAGTCATCGGACCAATCTTAAACTTCGTAAAGGTGGATTAGGAATATTGTGGGAGGCAGCAAACTCATTTTTTGACTATTTAAGTTGGCTGTAGGAATCATGTTTTGAAATAATAGATTCCTTTCAAGTTCTCCCTAATTTGAGGTGCACGTATAATAGCATCCATTTTCTCTTGTTGAACTCTAACTTGATACATATCGGTTTTGATTCCCATTAAAATGATTACTAAATATGAAATAATCGAAAAAAAAGGAAGATTGTGAATCATTGTAACAGCCTGTTGACTATCTAAATAATCGAATAACCTTGTCTTGCAAATTCAATGTTAAATGTGAACGAACGAATAATGGTATTTTCTGTTTGCTCGTATTCTTTTCCTTTTTCCACATAACCAAATACCAAAATATTACTCTAGTATTCATTTTTTGACTGCCGTTCCATTGCATTGAAACGTTTCTTCAACTCTTGATAGACAATCCCGGAAAAGATGCATTGGACTATCAGTATGAAGGCTTTGGATATTTATTTGATTTTGGTTGCTTAGATTTTATCGCATGGGATCACATAATTGATATTCTACAATCAACATAATGTGGACAAGAAACTCGAGTGCAATAATATAATGTGTCGAATTCCGTTTGAAATCTTCTCTACCCAGTTCATACAATCAATCTCATATCTGGATGTAAGATACATGCATGAAACACCAAAAGTAACAATCATTCTACATAACATAACGAAATCACCTTCGCACACAAGAAAAAAAAGAATACAACTTCGAAAATGGCAGTAAAACATACCTAGGTCTCGTGATCTACACGATGATCTGTAGCTTAAAATAGAAAATAGTTTTTGTAGGTGACTTATTTTGCAGCTGATTTATGTTCAGTCTAAAAGGTATTTATATTTTATTATATGTTGATTCATTTTTTCAGTTTTTCTCTTCCTATTCTACTTTATTTGATTTATTTAATTTCATGTATGAACTCACTGTCTGACCAAAGTACCTGAGTATTGTTGTAGCAGATATCTGATGAAAAAATGCATATGAAAATCAAAATATCCAACCTAATATATTGCAAAAAGATTAATCAGCTCTGTAGATAATAACTAATGAGTTGGATTTACTTGAATTTTGTTCCACCATAGAATTATAATGACTAGTGTACAAAGTGTACGATAAGCTCAAACACAGCATCTCATGGAAGAATTGTTGAATTTAAAAAAAATGTCTTCCAGCAGACATCATTATCTTGTGGAGCAATTTCAAATACTACTATTGGCGGGGTATTTTTTGTGAAATATACGTAACTCCGATCTCACCCTTTTGAGGTTTTAGTAAATTTTTGTCAAAGGAATAGTCTCTCAGAGAAATATTCTCGAATTCTGTCATACTTTTCAGTGCTTAATTGAGTCAATACCATACATTCTCAACATCAATCAAGTGGACTTTTCATCTTTATTGTGCCCAAATTTTTCCGTATCTTCAGAAGTATGGATTCACTAATCATAAATGCTTTCTGCCGGTATATGTAGAGATCTTCCTAATATTTTAAGGGAAATGAAACACGATGTTCAAAACCTATTTTCTTGGCAAAAACATATGGGACAGTCCATATCAACTCAGCCACCCCGTATTCTTTTTTGTCCCTAAAACATTATTCAGTATGTGCATTTCAAACATCAATATATCGATGACATTTCGGTGAAGTTTCAGTCCCCCCCTATTGTTGCTTCTCAAAATAATTATTAACCAAGTTTTAATCTTGTAAAAATCATAACTCCTGAACTGCTGGTTCGATTTCAACGATTCAAACACGAAATTTTTTATTTTGACTTGCACTTTCCGAAAAAAATATGCTGCCATCGGGAAAAGCTCATTGACTACTTTTGGGGATAATTTTCCGATTTTTATTGTTTTTCCACTAAAGGGCCAGAGGGGATTGAACCGACTATTTTTGTATCTGATAGAGGAGGGAAATACGCAACTTCATGTCATTTTTTCAAGATGGAAGAGGGCATCAGTGAAGAGGTAAAAATGATTTATTGTCAATTTCTGTGGATTTTTGGCTTTGTCGGCGGGTGGAGGGGGACAGTTCCCAATATTACATATAATTTGCGAAGTTGTGAAGTTTTATAACGACGAGAAATTATTATCTTATGGTATTATTATATGTATTATAATTCTGACATCAAAAAAAGCAAAATTTTTGGTTTTTAGTTCCTTCTCAACACTATAACTTCCATAACTTATAACTACTAATATTATAACTACTTATATAACTTCGAAAAATATTGGTGATATTGTAAACTGTCCCCCTCCACCCGTCGAAAAAGTCGAAAATGAACAAAATTGACAATAAATCACTTGTACCTCTTCAGTGATGCCCTCTTCCATCTTGAAAAAATTACATAAAGTTGCGTATTTCCCTCCTGTATCAGATACAAAAATAGTCGGATCAATCCCCTCTGGCCCTTTAGTGGAAAAACAATAAAAAACGGAAAATTATCCCCAAAAGTAGTCAATGAGCTTTTTCCCGATGGCGGCATATTTTTTCTCAAAAAGTGCAAGTCAAAATAAAAAATTTCGTGTTTGAATCGTTGAAATTGAACCAGCAGTTCATGAGTTATGATTTTTACAAGATTGAAACTTGGTTAATAATTATTTTGAGAAGCAACAATAGGGGGGGACTGAAACTTCACCGAAATGTCATCGATATATTGATGTTTGAAATGCACATACTGAATAATTTTTTAGGGACAAAAAAAAATACGGGGTGGCTGAGTTGATATGGACTGTCCCATATGCGATGAAGGTGAAATTGATAACAGCTATGAAGAAGAGTAGAACAAAGGGCATGGTACTCTTGGATGTTCAAAAATCGATCATAAATTTCACAGATTAATTATCAACAGTTGTAATCTTTTGAACTTTTTGTCGATTTCTGGAAATTGAAGACTTTCATGCCCTTTGTTCAATTCTACTTTATCGCTGTTATCAATTGTTTCGCTGTTATCAATTGATCGCATGTGTTTTTGCTGAAAAACTAGCTTTGAAAAATTCCAGGTGGAAAATCGTGTTTCATGTCCCCTTGATAAATGATTGTACTTTTCTCATACAATACCAATAATATTAGCTGCCCTGGGTTGAATTTCCGAATCTGTTTCTGTTTTTTAGAAGCCTCTGCTGTCGAGGACAAGACCTGAAAATAGAATATTTGTACACAACTTGTTTGATAACCATGACGTTTTCTACAATTCATGTCCAAAACTCAAATTACTTAACATCTTGTTTTAAATTTGAACACTGCAACCTATTTATGAGCAATTTAGAGTTTAGACACTGGCTTACACACGGTGATCCGGAACTCGTGACAAATTTCTCACAGGGGGAATCCTTGTTTAAACTGAAGTCAAAGCTTCCTTATCCATTTTTCTCAAAAACGACTCTTCAGATTAAAAATGTTGATTTTGATTTTTGTAATTTTTCTCTCAAATTCCCAGAAAGTGAGATGAAAATCATTTCAATACCTTTCGTTTTGGGATCGAAAATGTGATGCCCTGACCTCTAGCAGCTGAATTTTGTACTAGTCAGAGTGGGCTGAAACATCACCTGTTATGTTGTGATACATGCGTGCAAGTAATGTAAATATTGTATACCTGGGAAACAAAACGTATGGAATGAGAATTTCAGATCTAAATAGATTTCCGTAGCCCACTTATATCCGCCATATTGGACCCGAATCCTTAAGCCAAGCGTCTAGTTTGGATCCTATTACATAACAATCCACTTCTCATTTCATTAAATTCATAACAATAACACAATTTTTTCCGAATTCCGATGAAGAGAAAAAATAAATAAAACAAAAAAATTTTTTCACCATCAAATAATCAGTTTTCAGAAAACTGGCTGAGGAACTTTTGACTTCAATTTTGATGAGCACTTACCCTGTAAAATATTCGTGACGAATTCTGAATCACCCTGTATACGTATGGACACTCTTTGTCGAGCACAAAGTTCCTGCTAATGTCATCTCAGAAGATTAGTCTTGAACGTTTTTGTGGATAACCACTACACACTAGACAGTGAGATCCAAGTTGAGCTGATTCATTTCTGTAGTACTTGGCTGCCTTGCGGACAGAATCAAACGCTAGCACTTGTTTCTGTTTTTTGAAAATTTCATTGATTACTAGCAAAACTGACAAGCTTTTATGTAAATTACAAAACTGGTTTGCTTAATTATACTCATGAACATTTTGTCGATTGAAAAAACTCTCCACATGTGGGCTTTGCAAAAAATTTAATGGTAAACAGAACAAACGTGTCGATGTTCAATCCTGTTATACTGTTCCTGTTATGGCAAATTATAAATGAACAGAGTAATGTGGATTTTATTAATGAAGCAGTATGTATGGCAGCATCTGATTTCTGCAATAAATAAAGTACCGTATTTGAGCATTGGATAAAATTTTTAATCAATTGAGCTTCCGGCTCAAAGTGTACAGCAGAAAAGTTTATACAGGGTGGTCCATTTAACTCTGCCACCGCGAATAACTTGGCTATTATTGATTGTACTGGAAAGTGTCATAGGAGAAAGTTGTTGCGTTTGAAGGGGGAAAATGAGTTTTGAAAGTGAATGTCATCTGAAGGTCATATCTCATGAGATTTCGGTGTTTGCGATGGTCTTTTAAATGGGACTACCTTTTTTTGTTTGTTTACTACAAGGAAGCTGACATCAAAACGCATCCAACCATGTGCAACAACATGACTTTCGGATAACCTTCGGCTCCAAAATTCATGATTAAGTTACTCCAGAAATGATAAGTAAAGCGAGGGAATCCTTCATCATGCATATTGACAAGTGTATTCAGGTTGATGGAAAACATTTTGAGCATTTAATAGAATGAATTACGTGGAAAAAGTATTGAATGTGCGGATATAATTCATTATCCGTGAATTTCCACCTCCATTACTTACATGAATTTCGGAGCAAAAGGTTATGCAAAGGTTATGTTGTTGCACATGGTTGGACGCGTTTTGATGTCAGCTTCTTTGTAGTGAGCAAAAAATAGGTAGTCCCATTTCAGAAACCATCGCAAACACCGAAATCTCATAAGATATGACTTTAAGATGACATTCGCTTCCAAAATTCATTTTCCCCCTTCAAATGCAACAACTTTCTCCTATGACACTTGCCAGTACAATCAATGATAGCCAAGTTATTCGCGGTGGCAGAGTTAAATGGACCACCCTGTATGTCTCGAACGCTTTGCCGCCGCAATATGGGATTTTCAGAGCTTGTTCCTCCGATATGACTTTGACTTAAATGAATTCCAAGAATGTGCAAATAAGTATGTATTCACGTATCACAATTGGGAATACGTCTACATCGTGGAGGCTGCAAGCTTGAGAAATAATCGTGAAACATATGTGTGTGATGAAGTTTTTGTTTCTTAATAGGCTTAAATTCATACATGAAACTGACAGGATATAGACTTGACTTTAAAAACATATGGCACTTGCTGAATTCGAAATTCGTCCACCAAAATATGCAATCTGAGAGAGGAAACTTCTTTGAAAAAAATTTTCAACAACAAATAAAAGGGAAGAGGTGCTGCGAGGCTCATAGGTTTCGTCCAAAATTCCTCTCGTGCATAGTATCATTAAACATATCCATTCGAGTTGAGTATTATTTGTTCACTTTTTGTCACCACCACATGGTATCATCAAATCATTAATAACTTAATTGGAAGTGCGAATAAACCAGAGATCTAATATAACAACATGGGTTATAGAGTCAGAAAAGTTTCACGAGATGGTAGCTGCTACGGAGAGCCCACCAAAAGGTGGATTTCGTTTGGACGACGACGCTGAATTTCCACCGGTCACACAAAGAACCGATTGAATACTTTGTTTCACATATCCTCAAGGCGAATTCACTGATGGAATAAAAATACGATGTAATGAAGAAAAACAAAAAGGGCACAGTGGACCATTTTCTGGCACGACAGATGGGCGAAGCAGGCCCTTTTGACAAAAAAAAAAAAACAAAAAAAAATACATATAAATTTAACACAATTTCATGAAAAGATCCAATGGAAACTATAATTTGAATTATCACTAACGTGAGAAAAAGGAAAAAAAAAGTTTTACTGTACATCAAAAATATTAGGGGTTGCATTTTATTAGTTTATCTAATTTAGTTTAATTATGAATTGAAATTGGTGCCAATTGTAGACCTATTTGGGAAAAAGTGAACATTTCATGTTTCATTAATAATTTTATTGTATATTACGTAGAGCACTGTGTTTACTGTAACTGTAATCTGTATGTCACAAAATGAACTTGTATCTCGATTTACTGTAGTAAATAGACAGGGGCATTCAGCATCGTTTGCTAGGCCAGTGTAAAGATCTACGATCTTCTGAAAGTTTTATACTAACTCGTCTTGTTTGGTAAATAGATTTAATTTTATAAAAATAAATAAAAAGCCAATAACCACTGTAAATACGAAAGCTTATGTATTAATATTGTTATGTATAATTTCTTACCAATACATATATGAGTACGCTAGCAAATTGTAGGTAATTTTCATTTCAACTTGGTAAGGTTCCCTTATATCTATCCTATGTCATTTTCATTGAAAACAAGACATTATGAATGTATTAATAGTGCTTCGAACTGGTTATAAAAAACTGTCACAGGATGAGTGAGTGCCCAATTACTGAACATTTACACTAAGCAGAACTGTTGAAATTCAATTGGTTGTGGTATACCGATTCCCACTGCGCCTTCGTGCTCCATCGACAAGATAACATCTAGACTCTAGAGGCTTTGTACCATGGCACCAAATTCGTACTAGAGTTCCTAGCCATTTTTACCTATTTGGCCTATTTATCGAAAAAGCAAGACCCTCAATTAGACACCTGACATTTCTTTTCTTGGATTATCCTCTAGGTCGTGACTCTAATTTCGAGATAGCTCAAGCGGAGACTTTAGTCAAGTTGTGATTGACCCGATTATATTATTTTTCAGATTGCCTAGAGAAATGAGACGAAAAATTTCTTGAAACAAAATTTAGTTAATGTTAGTATGTGTGTTCAGAAAAAATTTCAATGTTCTGCAATGAAAGTGTACGCGCAAGGAACTGTTGGCAGGAAATTTTTTGTTTACCACTGTCCATCTTTTGTGATCTGTAGAACGGCTCCCGCACATGAACTTGGTTGGCTTTAGTTTATTAGTTCGTGGCTGCAAACATATTAGATCGAAAGCATATTGTTACCTCATCTAAATGAAGTATTATATATTCTTTCGTAATCCCAATACTTCTTCCACATTTTAATAGGATGTCCAAACTTTTAGCGCGTTCAGTTTACTATTCATTATAATTTGAAGATCGTTAAACAAGTGTCGTTCTTACGATGAGCATTATAACATGGTATGTACATTTTAACGAACACTATTATAACTAGAAATCTGATTTTGGGCTCAACGTTTCCATACGAACTCCACTGCTTATTAACACTATAAACAACTCTTGCAAAATTTTACATAGTTTCTTTTTTTGTCCATCATAAATGTTAACAGTATACCTATTAGGGTGGTCGTTATTTGGGGTCAAAATGAATTTCACCCCTTCCGCCCCCTAAATCGGTTCCAAATACGGAAAAAAAAATGCTGTAATTTTTTCAGATTTTTAAAAAATCGCTTGACCCTGGACCACGGGGCTTGAAGTTTCCCATTTGAAATACACGGGGTTTTCCCGCGTTGGCAGTTATTATTTTACTGTGGGCCCAAATATGTTCGTAAAATCTTGAAATTTTCAGGGATCACTTGACAAGCATGGTGCTACATACAAAAAATTTCCCAAACCCCTACCCTCAAAATATTGTGTAACATGACCATATTATTAGAATTTTTTTTTTTTTTCAATTTTTTTTTCAATTTCTTATTTTTTTTCGTCTTTTCTATGAATGTGAACAGTGTTCACCGATTGCAATAAAATACTCACACGGAACGAACAACAAAAATAGTTCATTTTACAAATTGTAAGTGAATATCGGAATAATAATCCAAACGCCAAAAAGGAGACAATACTTAACAATTTGTAACTCGTTCAGAAAATTATTTTAGTGTGAAAACATTTATTAAAAAACGGGGAAGAAAATAAAAAAAAATCTAAAAAAAAAATAATAATTTCAATGGACTAATAATATAGGGGCGTAAGCGCCGAAAAAAAATTTTCCTTTTTTAGTGGCAAAATCTTTTTCACGCGATATAAAACGTTTTGGGCATATCCGCAAAAAAAAAAATTTTTTGCCGCCTACGCCGGTTTGGTGTTAGTCCATCGATTTAATTAATATGGTCATATTACACAACATTTTGAGGGTAGGGGTTTCCGAATTTCTTTCCATGTAGCGACATGCTTGTCAAGTAATCCCTGAAAATTTCAAGACTTTACGAACATATTTGGGCCCACAGTAAAATAATAACTGCCAACGCGGGAAAACCCCGTGTATTTCAAATGGGAAACTTCAAGCCCCGTGGTCCAGGGTCAAGCGATTTTTTAAAAATCTGAACAAATTACAGCATTTTTTTTCCGTATTTGGAACCGATTTAGGGGGCGGAAGGGGTGAAATTCATTTTGACCCCAAATAACGACCACCCTAATAGGTATACTGTTAACATTTATGATGGACAAAAAAAGAAACTATGTAAAATTTTGCAAGAGTTGTTTATAGTGTTAATAAGCAGTGGAGTTCGTATGGAAACGTCGAGCCCAAAATCAGATTTCTAGTTATAATAGTGTTCGTTAAAATGTACATACCATGTTATAATGCTCATCGTAAGAACGACACTTGTTTAACGATCTTCAAATTATAATGAATAGTAAACTGAACGCGCTAAAAGTTTGGACATCCTATTAAAATGTGGAAGAAGTATTGGGATTACGAAAGAATATATAATACTTCATTTAGATGAGGTAACAATATGCTTTCGATCTAATATGTTTGCAGCCACGAACTAATAAACTAAAGCCAACCAAGTTCATGTGCGGGAGCCGTTCTACAGATCACAAAAGATGGACAGTGGTAAACAAAAAATTTCCTGCCAACAGTTCCTTGCGCGTACACTTTCATTGCAGAACATTGAAATTTTTTCTGAACACACATACTAACATTAACTAAATTTTGTTTCAAGAAATTTTTCGTCTCATTTCTCTAGGCAATCTGAAAAATAATATAATCGGGTCAATCACAACTTGACCAAAGTCTCCGCTTGAGCTATCTCGAAATTAGAGTCACGACCTAGAGGATAATCCAAGAAAAGAAATGTCAGGTGTCTAATTGAGGGTCTTGCTTTTTTGATAAATAGGCCAAATAGGTAAAAATGGCTCATTCCGACCTGGGATGGAAATAGTATATTGTGCACCTAGGGCGTAACGTGGGTCTTTTTAGACCGAGTGTGGAGTTTGCAGTACGAGTCGGAGGCGAGCTAGCACGAGTCGAAGGCGAGCTAGCACGAGCCGAAGGCGAGTGCAGCAGCGAGCCGAAGACGAGTGCGTCTGCGAGCCGAAGACGAGTACTGCAACCACACGAGGTGAAAAAGCCCACTTAGCCCTTGGTGCACACCATATTTTTTGTAACGCATGTATATTGATTTCTGCGTTTTTGTGCCTATAAGCGGAACTAAGGTGACCTTTTTATGACACGGCACCTCACAGTTAGATTGCAATTATTTAACAGGAAAAGGGATGAACATTACTGTACATAGGAGAAGAAAGTATAGATATGACAAGAATGAAAGATTGTAGTATAAATATGTATACATATATATACACATACGGTTGTTTTTGCAAACGTTTCAAAAAGCGGGCAAAAATGAATCCATTGTTACACAACATTTTGAGGGTAGGGGTTTCCGAATTTCTTTCCATGTAGCGACATGCTTGTCAAGTAGGCCCTGAAAATTTCAAGACTTTACGAACATATTTGGGCCCACAGTAAAATAATAACTGCCAACGCGGGAAAACCCCGTGTATTTCGAATGGGAAACTTCAAGCCCCGTGGTCCAGGGTCAAGCGATTTTTTAAAAATCTGAAAAAATTACAGCATTTTTTTTTCCGTATTTGGAACCGATTTAGGGGGCGGAAGGGGTGAAATTCATTTTGACCCCAAATAACGACCACCCTAATACCTATACATACAAAACCAGCCATCCAAACATGCAGAAGTCACTCCTCCGAAGAAATATATTACGTATTAGTGAGACTCAAAAGCCATCCAAGATAGTAACGAATGCAACCTCCTTTAGATATACTCACTCAAAGGTTTGCACCGAAGCCCAAATCTTAGTCATACATCTTTCGAACGCTTAAAGGGGGGCGGCATGAGAACAAGCACGCAGAGGTGCGATTCTGTAACTGTATTACTGCTATCACTGTTGACAGACGTCTTAAGATTGGTATGCATTTACATTATGAATAACGTAATTATTGCCCAATTATTATTAACGTATAGTGATAACGTTCAGTAATATCGAATGTTATGCATTTAAGTCACAAATAAAGTAATGATTGAAAATTATTCATAACATAAATGCGTTTCAATGTCAAGAGATCTATCAACGGTGATAGCAGTGATATGATGGAGTTGAAGGAAGTAGGGGTGTCCCTGTGGCTTACAATTAGGCACGGCGCTGTTTGAGAATTGTGATTCCACTACCGATTCTTCTTCTTAATCCGTCTATAATGGCATCCACTACCCATTACATTTTGGATCAAGTTTCATTACTCATCAGGCACTTAATTCGCGATCATATAGCTGAATGTATCCATACCAATAGTATATTATGTGGCATGCTCGTAAACAAACTGTTTTTAGGCGAGGATGATATTTTCAGTATGAGCCAAAGGCGAGCCGACGGCGAATACTGAAAAATCATCCGAGCCGAAAAGCAGTTTACGAGCATGCGACATACCATATTTTTTGCGGTATTTGTATGAAAAAGCACAAAATTCAGAAGTTTGTAGGTTAGAACTACCGCGCATGCGTCGATCAAAACTGCCATGAAAAGACTTTATACGGCAGTTTAGAGATGCGCACTTCGAACTGCGCATCAAAACTGCCTTACAACGTCTTTTCATGGCAGTTCTGAGATCAGCTGCATAAAGTGCCACTTTACCGACCGAAAACAGTCTCCAAAAAGCCACTTTTTCATACCAATGCCGTAAAAAAAAATATAAATATCCTGCGATGCGACTCTCAACACAAGGAACCTTTCGCAGAATATTTCTTGCAGAGCTCTGCAGGATGTACTGCTTATGTCATTTCTGATTAGATTTATCTGGAATTTTCCAAAATGAAAAAACTGAGTCTCCCCTACGGATTGATAGAAATTATTTCTGTTCATTTCATGTGAAATCATCCGCAATTAGTGGTGGCATTAATATTAACCACAGATACTTCGCTTTGACAGTCTTGTTATCTACACTGATCAGAATTAATGATTTGTTGCATCGTACTATTGACTGGCTCGGAATTTTGATATTCTTGGAATTGTTCTGTAGTACATATTTATATACCGCAAGTCCCGGAAGAAGCGGGTGTTGCCGAATCTAAATCTCTACCAAAACGTGTGCACATTGTGTGCATGAGTCACAGCCGGCTGCCCGTAGCTGCTAGTCGCAGCTCACGTACACCACTTGAGGGTGCGCTGGTCAAGCCACTGCAATGTCTCAGCAACGGCACATTTTCTCCAGGACTCATGGTATACTTCATTGGCAACCTGCAAAACAAAGCATTCGCAGCAGTCGCATGACTTTGTCGAACGAGAGATCAAGCCAGGGTATCCATTATGGCAACACCTACTGATGTATGGAAGAATTCTGCTATTGACAATGTATTCAATCAATCCTGACATTTTGCTTCAAACGACGAATCTTTGATTTGATAACAGTGAAATAGAAATAAGTATCACTGTAACATTAATCCGAATATATTAGAATTTCAAGCCAACGATGCAAGGCAGTAACATTCATTTTGAATTTAATAAGCAGATAATAGGTAAATCGAAGCAAAGTATTTGTCGGTTGCCATTCAATGCCATAAGTTTCACATAGTCACCATAAAACGAAGTCAAGTACATTTCAACCTGTATATGAAATATAAATTCTATACAATAAAAAAGTATTGAACGAAAGCAAATCCACGTAAAAATTCGTTTGATTGGAAAATTCGTCATTTTATTTCCGTTGTAATAACGCGACCAAACCAGACCTTTGTTTGATTTGATTGTAATGATTTTCCTGTAAATTGTAAAGACAAGTTTGAAAACTTTACTGCAGCGATCGGCAGGTGGTGCACCTAGTGCACGGGGCAGGTATACTGGTGCACTTCATCCTGTTGGCGACCTAATTAGGGGGGACCCTCACGAAATTACCTGCGAGCGGCCTAGTCTCAAGAAACAATAGCATGCGTGAATTCAGTACCGACTCAGAACAACATGGAGTATGCCAACCACGGATTAGAGGATCTTTTCTTGATTCAGGTAACAGGTTTAACGGGCCCCTCGAATTAGGTGCACGGAGCAAGAAGCGTGGTGCACGGCAGACGTCCTGAGTTGCCAACCCCTGCTTTATGGTCTATCCCCATTGCTGTTTTGGACAGCTCCCAGCTTGTAATATTCAAATATTCTCATGATTGTTGCGAACTCTGAGCATAACACACTATACTTGGATTTCTTTTCACTTTCTACTCCTTTGGACGAGAAAATAGACGTGATTTATTGGAAAATACTGTTTTCCAAATACATGTAAAGTCTAATTACATTAATTCTTATATTAGTTTCCAAACAATTAAGAGTACTAAAATGATGAAAGACATAATTGGGCAACTTCGTGCGCATACCCAAGCAGTGGGGAAAAATAGAGATGAAAGACAATTGACTTACCTGATTATTGGATTCGTTTGGAATCCATACCTATATAAGGATGGTTTTCAGAAATAATACTAGTTCATTGGCGTTTTGTTACAGTTCATTTTATTGAGTTTATATTTGTTTGTTCCGCAAAAAAATACATCAACACAGTGACCGCCAAAGGCTGCCACAAAGTATTTTAACAATCAGAAGCAGCTGCACTCGCAGTTTTTATAGTGTAGCAGTAAAAAAGAAACTCGCTAACCAGTTATCACATTATATGACGTGTGGAATTACTTCAAAACATGTTGATGAGGAGAGCACAATAAGTATTTTAGTGAAGTCTCATTTGATGAATAATAATATTAATCATAGTAAAAGTTTCAATTATATTATCATGTATACATATACATATTAAAGATGGAGCACGGATGATGACCTCTAACTTGGGCATTCGCCTTCCACTCGCTGGCAATTCTCTAAAAATTTTCTTTTGTCCACTTGGTTGATCGAACACTACTCGATAAGCCGGTATCGTCTAGACTCACTAGCATTCAAATTGTATCATGTGTTTGTTTTCGTCAATGTCCTAATTTTTGGGTTAATGAATAACAGACCAAGAATACAACAGGTTTTGAAGACTAATTTGCGTTGAATTTTCGAAAACCTCATACATTGCCGAAACCCTTAACGTTGATAAGCGATGAGTAAATACACGAAATACCGACATAGTATGTTTTGTTTCAGAGATCTCAAATGAAATAATAAACGATGTTGCATCTTTCGTAACGTCATGAGAAATGCGATCTATAATTTATGAATTGAAACAGTTCGTCGAGGGACTTGATCATTCCTTGATACCCAGGTTCTTGTGTAGTTCGACCAAACCATGACACAATCTACTCCAGTTACAATTGAACCTAGCTTCCCATTTCGGAACAACGCATCTTATAACAAGAGGTAGATTGGTTGTACATGAAAAAAGGGTCTATCCATTATTTATGAGGACTAAAAATAGTGGTTCAGTAAGCAACGATGCAGCGATGGAATTTTTATGTGTTATAAATCATACCGTGAATTTTGAATAACGGGGACAAATATATTTGCGCTAGAAAATGCACCATCTTTATTCTTGGTGCTCAGTTTGTGCATAATATAACTTGAAATGATTCTCAGAAGGCATACAGAGTACTTTCTTAACAAGGTATTTGAACTAATATCCGAACTCGGGGTCTCGATGTAATTTGAATCGCAATAGATGCAATAGTGAGCGCTAATGTTTCACGAAAATATTTATGAATTTCAAGTTTATTTTAATCAAGATTCTGGTTGACCTGTGATACATAAAATGTTGAATAATGTATATTTCAATTACAATAAATCTTAACCTACTAATATACATTATATAAAATTTTATTCCTTCAATTTTAGTTATTCCGGTTTTTTTCACAAACTATAAAAATTATCTTCAGATAAAATATGTACTGATGCAATAGACCCTTTATACATGTACCCACCGGGATGAGATACACTTAAACGGAAACTTAGCTATATAGATCATCATCACCGTCATCTTGGAACGTTTGGTCACCCTGCGTTGTGTCCTGCGTACCTCCTGTGCCACTCTGCGGGAATCTGGTAGAAAAATGAATATACAAAAAATAAAATAGAAACAGGTACGCATTTGATGCGACCTTTTCTTTTTCTTCACACAAATGAACGGTCGAAATTCAAATATTTCAATCAACCTTGATATGGTAGGCAAAACAAAATACAAAGATCAATTATGTTGGGAAGAAGCCTGGGCATACAAAAGTCTGCTCGACAAATAGATATTAATATTGAATAGAGAATGGGATCTTAGAAGAAGAAGAACTACCTAACGTGATAGGTCTGGGCATTCAAAGTATCAGGGCATTCAAAGTATCATATTCATGTGTAGAAGGGTAACATTCTCAAAAATAAAGAAAAAACAAGAGTGATGTATACTAAGGGGTTTTGAGCACGAGAGTCGAACTCCGAAATACGGCAAAACCAGGAACTACGGCTACGAGCCGGATTGCATGTGTGCGTGCGACACTGGTATATATACAGGGTGATTCAGAACTCCGGTGACAGCGGGAACTGCCGGGTTCCTTATCAAATTACGAATCGAAAGTTCCTTTACGAAAATTCTCTGCGACCAACGGTTCTCAAGTTATCAAGGATCGCGATTGACCAATCAGAGCATCTCTCCGCGACAGTAATAGTGCCGGCTGGAGCGAGACGGAGAGAGAAGAGGAAGACGGAAGAACGGAGAGACGCTCTGATTGGTCGAGCGCGATCTTGAATGACTCGAGAACCGTTGGTCTTGGAGAATTTTCGTAAAGGAACTTTCGTTTCGTAATTCGATAAGGAACCCGCCAGTTCCCGCTGTCAGCAGAGTTCTGAATCACCCTGTAGATTAGGGTGGTCGTTATTCGGGGTCAAAATGAATTTTACCCCTTCCGCCCCCTAAATCGGTTCCAAATACGGAAAAAAAAATGCTGTAATTTTTTCAGATTTTTAAAAAATTGCTTGAGCCTGGACCACGGGGCTTGAAGTTTCCCATTTGAAATACACGGGGTTTTCCCGCGTTGGCAGTTACTATTTTACTGTGTGCCCAAATATGTTCGTAAAATCTTGAAATTTTCAGGGATTACTTGACAAGCATGTTGCTACATACAAAAAGTTTCCCAAACTCCTATCCTCAAAATATTGTGTAACATGACCATATTATTTGAATTAAAATTTTTTTTTTCTATTTTATTTTATTTTATTTTTTTCGTCTTTTCTATGAATGTGAACAGTGTTTACCGATTGCAATAAAATACTCACACGAAACGAACAACAAAAATAGTTCATTTTACAAATTGTAAGTGAATATCGAAATAATAATCCAAACGCCAAAAAGGAGACAATACTTAAGAATTTGTAACTCGTTCAGAACGTTATTTTAGTGTAAAAACATTTATTAAAAAACGGGGAAGAAAATAAAAAAAAATCTAAAAAAAAATAATAATTTCAATGGACTAATAATATAGGGGCGTAAGCGCCGAAAAAAAAATTTTCCTTTTTTAGTGGCAAAATCTTTTTCACGCGATATAAAACGTTTTGGGCATATCCGCAAAAAAAAAATTTTTTTTGCCGCCTACGCCGGTTTGGTGTTAGTCCATCGATTTAATTAATATGGTCATATTACACAACATTTTGAGGGTAGGGGTTTCCGAATTTCTTTCCATGTAGCGACATGCTTGTCAAGTAATCCCTGAAAATTTCAAGACTTTACGAACATATTTGGGCCCACAGTAAAATAATAACTGCCAACGCGGGAAAACCCCGTGTATTTCAAATGGGAAACTTCAAGCCCCGTGGTCCAGGGTCAAGCAATTTTTTAAAAATCTGAAAAAATTACAGCATTTTTTTTTCGGTATTTGGAACCGATTTAGGGGGCGGAAGGGGTAAAATTCATTTTGACCCCAAATAACGACCACCCTAATATAGATGTATCAGTTGCGTGCTCGGAAGGACGCGTTGTGCATCTATCATTTCGCATCCAATATTCGGTCTCATTTTGCCATTTCGGCACTAATCCGTCTCGGAGGTGTATCAAAATATTGCTGGGATCGGCAGAAAGTGGCGGCTGGTCCGAATGAGGGTGTATTTTGTGCTGGAAACTAATTATAGTTGAAAGCAAGTGCTTCCATCTGTGTGTCTTACATGTGTCAGTAACAGCTGACTTTGCAGCGTCGCGGAAATAAATATAATAAAAATAGGTTTGGTCGTTTTTTGGCCCTAGCTGACCAGCCCGAACTTCCTGACGTATCAAAGATCATTCGGAAAAAGTTTGGAGTTGATCCGTGGTCTTACGAATAAATGAGACCGAATATCGTGAAGCGTTGCTGGAATCAACGAAAACCCGCGTCCCGCCGGTAAAGAAATCATGTGCTCAAAACTCCTATTAGGATTTTAAAAGATTGTAGACTCACCTAAAGTTGGTTCCGAATCCCCGAGATTGCTGTAGGGTCTGTGCGAACATTTCGTACTTACGGATGTCGTTGTCAGAAACAGAACGACGGGCAAACCTCATAGCTTCCTCAAAGTGAGCCCTGGTGATTTCAGGCACTGGATCATCTTCGTCCATCTATGACGAAAGTTTTGTTATCAAGACCCGATGGCAACGTTACACTATTCAATTTACATCGCACGAGATTTTTTTCTAATATCAAAATCACTTACATCCATGGAAACATTGGGGTTGGCAGCCCGTTCTCGTTCGCGACGTATTTCAGACTCAATGCATTGCCTGATCGCCAATTTACAAGCCCGTTGACAAACCTCAGTCAAATCAGCACCAGAGAAGCCGTGTGTTACCTTTGCAATGTAGACTAAGTCCACATCCTGGTTTGAAATTCAGAGAAGACATTCAAAACGTTAGATAAATTATCGTATACTATTAAATAAGACTTTAGAGTACACCAGAGTCTTTATGAGCAAACAAGCACCGATGAACAGGTAATCAACTTATTCTCCTGCATACCTTGGCGACAGGGGATTTGCGTAGATTAGCTTTGAAGATTGCTTCTCGTGACTTTTCGTCCGGTAGGGGAATATAAATTAGTTGATCGAGACGGCCAGGTCGTAAAATTGCTGGATCGATGATATCTGGCCTGTTTGTTGCACCGATAATGAATACATTTTTCTTTGCCCCCATTCCGTCCATCTCAGTCAGGATCTGATTGATTACTCTGTCGGCTGCTCCTCCGGCATCACCGACTGTTCCACCACGAGACTTGGCAATTGAATCCAACTCGTCAAAGAATAACACGCAAGGTGCTGCTGATCTAGCCTAATAATTACAATGAGAGAACCATAAATGATCAGGAAACATATCAATCGCAAATATTTGGAGAGTATTTGATACGTTGTGATTTTTCCAACTGTAGATGATATCTTTCACAAAAAGCAGGATTTCTGTTGACCAATCGTTATTTCCTGAATCTATCATTTTCAAAGCTATTTGCCATCTTGCTTGCATCAACACCAAACTTGATGCAACAGCTGTCAGCAATATATTGCAATGGAAAACTGGAGGCTGCATTATTTTCGATTTATTATTTGAAATTTTTGTCTTATGATGGCTATGAGCCTAGGCATTGAATGCCTGCTCACTGGAAATGTTACGGTAAGGTGTAATTCGTGATGTGACGCACCTTGTCGAAGACATCTCTGACATTGGCCTCTGATTCACCGAACCACATTGTCAATAGCTCTGGTCCCTTAACCGAGATAAAGTTAGCTTGGCACTCATTAGCGATAGCTTTGGCTAAGAGTGTTTTACCACAGCCAGGTGGTCCGTAGAACAGAACTCCTCTGGATGGCTGCATACCGAACTTCAAGAACTTGTCTGGATGTTCCACAGGATACTAGAACGGATAATATCGAGCTTGAAAACACCACCTTTGGGACCTTTGTGCATAATAGAAAGCTGTTTTTGTAAATAAAAAAATTATCAACGAGCAACATGACGTAGACATAATTCGGCTTCGGAGCTGATTTGCTAACTACTGAGCAGGTGCTGAAATTCCTGAAATTCAAATATGGGTATTTCATTTATTACTGACCTGAACCAATTCTTGCAATTCCAGTTTGACATTTTGTAGACCACCGATATCTTCCCATGTAACTGTAGGCACTTCAACAATGGTCTCACGTAAAGCACTCGGACTGCTTTTACTCATGGCATACTGGTGAAATTCACAACAGAGTTAAAAACCGCGTATGAATTGCTGTACATCATTCGAAAGATGTTCATGGGTATATTTGATAAAGTCGAAATAATGCAGTGTGCGTGTATGGCGAACTGGTTAGAAGTAAACACAGGTACTACTTTAATTGCTCACCTTGAAGTTTTCCATGGTGACGGCAAGAGATGAGAGAACCTCAGCATCAATCTGGTCATCCTCTAAATCAATGAGATCCATCTTTTCACGAATCTGCTGGAGAGCAGCCTCGGAGCATAACGAAGCTAAATCAGCACCAACGTGGCCGTGAGTCTCCGCAGCAATCTGAGTCACAATGCCAGAAGGACGATATATGAAAACGGAGTCGAAATGAAATAAAATTGAGGGTAAAAACTTTCGAATACCAGTTTGAACAACCAGTTAGAAATGAATGGTGTAACTGATGACACGATGAAACTGAATAACAAGACAAAGGCACACCTCTTCCAATTCCACATCATCGGCTAATTTCATATTCTTGGTGTGAATACGCAAAATCTCGAGGCGTCCAGTTGCGTCGGGAATGCCGATATCAATTTCTCTGTCAAAACGACCAAAACGACGTAGAGCTCCGTCAATGCTGTTCGGACGATTCGTTGCAGCCATTACAATAACGTGGGAACTTTGTTTCATTCCATCCATCAGTGTGAGCAATTGTGAAACAATACGTCTCTCCACCTCACCATGAGTCTAATAGATTGAAAAATTATCCCGTTAAACATGATCCATGTAATTTTCAACCTGATTTAAAATATTATTGCATCTGTGGACGATCACCACAAAATTTCAGGATAGCTTCGTGGTTTAGAAGAACGATTTCACGCAACAGAGTTATCAATTTAAAATATTGTTGGATTTGGTATTCTATTTACCTTCTCACGCTTAGGGGCAATTGCATCCAATTCATCGATGAAAATGATGGCTGGTGAATTCTTTTCAGCCTCTTCGAATGCCTTGCGCAAGTTGCTCTCCGATTCCCCGGCTAGTTTGCTCATAATTTCGGGACCTGTTGATAAATAAATGTCGAGTTTTAGACTCAGGAACAAAAATTGCAAAAATAATTCCAAGTTTCGTATATGACAATCATTCCACAAAATTAACGGGTTAAACTTTTTCACAAGTTTGTTTTAACGGATCCGTATTCAAAACGTGTTATAAATTGAAAAATATGTTCAACTCCGAGTCTCCGAGAATAAGAGTAATAATTTCTATGATTCACCATTGATTAGGAAGAAGAATGCGCCGGTTTCATTAGCAACTGCACGTGCAATAAGTGTTTTTCCCGTTCCCGGGGGTCCGTAAAGCAAGATTCCACGTGGTGGCTTGACTCCGATTGCTTTGAAAAGAGATGGGTGTCGCAGCGGCAGCTCTACCATTTCTTTAATTTGAGCTAATTGCTTTCGAACGCCGCCGATGTCGTCGTAACCAACCGCATTCAGAGCTTCCTCCTCTTCCTAGAAAACATATCATAAAATGACTCAAAAACACCGTGAAACATTACGCTTGCAGATCTGATCAGCTGAATTTATTAACACAATAGAAACCTAATGACCAACAACAAGATCAGATTTACGTTTCCTGGTAACGTTTTTGAGAAAAGCGTGATGAACACATTGCAAAGGAAAACAATGATTCAAGCTGTTATGAGGCATCGCTGTCTTAGGTTTTCATATGTAGGTATAGTTTTGATGTGTCAGATCAGGAGCAAGAAAATACAGACAGATGCCAAGACAAAATTATCCAACTTGCCCACGTTCTGTAAATAAAGCTTAATTGAGCGAGAAAATCTCTTGGTTTCTATACGGCAGATATTCGTTGTAAGATTCTAAATGGAAACTATTCCAGTGGGCATGTGAATACAAGCTAATCGGGATATTCAATTTATTATGTGCACAAACCTCTCGCTTGATGGGATCCCCTTCGCAATGTATGACGGTATCAGGCGCGACAATACAGTATGGACCAGGATCAGTTTCGACAACTTTAAATTCTACAGCTCGCATTCCCCCACGTACGATGAAGTTGTCGTCTTTATGGATCGGGCGATATGCCTCCAGGAAGTACGGTTTCAGATAAACTTCAAACAAGTTGCTGTCGACAAGATATTAATTGTGCAAATTATTTGAACGGGCAAAAGTGCACAGGCAATCAATCGATTTCTGATACCGCAAAGTTATACTTCATTGCATTAGTAATGTGTAAGAAACATGACAAGTAATTTAGGTACTTGAGTCGTAAAAACATTCAAAAGAATCAAATATTTGGTTGGACGTGCTCACTTCTGAGAACTAGTCTAATATAAAACACAGAATTCAATTTCGACTCAACACTTTTTTTCCTCAATCAATAAGGTCCATGCTTATCATGAATTGATAGATTTATATGCCATGAAAAATCATATACGAACACCGTATCAATTAAATGAATCAAGGCTACATTATCAGCATTTTGACATACCATTCTATGACTGGATTGATTTCTTTAGGATAAAGATGGGTAATTTATGTAAAATCAGCTTATCTTAAAATTTAGCATACATCATTAAATCGTTAGTTGTATCCATGGGTCTTATAAAGTCACTTTAAAATCGTCGGAATCTAATAAAAACCATAAGACAAAGTACTCAAGTCTTGCAGCAATACATTAGGCAAAAGTACGAAATAAACCTGTACTGGGACAAACATGTGAAATGATTATGTTAACTTTTTCACAGGAGTAAAACTTTTCTAGTGAAACCAACTGAAAATGCAGCATTTTAATTTGTTGTAATGCTCAACAAAGAACAAGATTGACAAGATTGAACAACAAAGATTGGGTCTACCAAAAATTAGGGTTTCGCAAATTTGTACATTTAGAACAGTGTATAGTGACAGTAATATAACTATACAGTGGTGCGAACCCAATGAGATCCAAGCTAACAATACAAGACATTTCGATACAATGGGTTACAAAGTTTTTTTTTTTTTTGAGTTGAGCAACCAATGGAATTCAAAAAGAATCTTCATAGCTAGTTGCATTGTCAGGCAGACCCACAGTCTCTCCTATCAAACGTTCAATTTGTGCTAGTATATAATGGGTGGAATGGAGTAGCACGCGAAGAAATGGGAAGAATAGCAAAATGAACTCCATCCATCAACTTTTTGTGTTGAAATCACGGGAGAGCGAGCAATATTTTCTACTATGTACAGCCTGTAGTTATCGCTGATGAAAAATTTACAGTCATTAAGAAGTTTCAGTTTTTGAAGCAACATCCCGAAAATTTGCAAAGTTCAACAAGAGAAGATACACAAAATTGAATGATTTTCAATGACTGCCACCAGATATTATATTTCGAACTATTCATTGTTGAGACGTGATGCCTATTAATGGCAAGATTAAATTTTTCCGAGAAGATTACATGGTAATGTAACGAATCTCAATATTTTGCTGATTTAGTGCTGATTCAGCGAAGCTTACCCAGTTAAACCTTCGACAGTGTCATCCATGGGCAGAACGTGGATACGTTTGCCGTACTTGACGTCAGGACAAGCCTGAACAGAGACTACATCGCTGAGCCTTACACGAAGATTGTTTCTGACGACCCGATTCATGTGGATCTTCTCGTCTGGACACGTATCGTCTGATAATACAATGCAGACAGTTTCCTTGCGCCTCTTGCCTTTAAGAAGTACCGTGTCTCCGCGGAACAATTGCAACTCGTCCATTTTTTCTTGAGACAATCCGACAACCGAGTTGTCGTCATTGATGGCTTCGGCCACCAACAGCCTGTTTGGCCTATCCTTCTTGCGCAAAATCGCAGTCGCCAAATCATCTCCGCTGGAACGAACGAAGGTAAAATTAAATGTCCGCCGTGCACGATTGAAAATTTGTAATGTGAGAATAAAATGCGAAAAGAATTTCACAAATTGTCAAGAACTATTAATAGAATAATGTTTTTAACAAAATTCCGAATTGTGACATCGGCCTACGGCTATATGAATAAATTTCCCGTCGCATACATTACGCAGCATTCTTTCGAATGACCATCACATTTTAGGGAATAAGAATTCTCAATTTAGTATGTGAAATTGTTCAGTAAGAGCATAAACAATGAGGTCACTTTGTGAACATCCATCCGTGATATTTCACTTGTCCCCGACTTCAGGGCGGTAGGAATAGAAGCAAACTAAAGGTCTTTTCGTTTTACACGAACTGGGGTGCACTGGGGCTGGACTGGATTACCTTGAACCAATCACGTTGAAGCTTAGACAAGTATCTACCAATAGAAAAGTTCCAGTGCAGTTCGGTGCAGCACAATTTATGTAAAACGAAAAGATCTTAAATGAATAAATGCGTGTCATGGAGTTGAAAATAGAAGAAAACTTTTTGCGGAGGAAATGAAGAAAACCGAGATGCGACGGATTAATAACACTGCCATCAAAAGTTGAGAAACAGTAATGGAAATATGTTTTCGAATTTGCCAAGTGATAGACTACAATTTTGATGATTAAAAAAAAAAACAAAGTTGAAATATGTGTAAAAATATTTCAGTAATCACTGAAGTATAATCGTGTGTCATAATTTTTAGGGTGATAAGCATCAGACGACTGCTTAGGTTCGAAAATAATAATAATAGAGATAATAATCATCAGTAACGATCAATTAGAAAAAAAATGCGGAACTTTGCAGTTATAATTCATGGAAATTTATCATGTCGTTTTGTGGTTTCGGTTGTATTGGTCTTTCACGGCGGAGCATCGTTCAAGTGATATTTTTTCTTATAATCTAAAATGTCTATCTCATCAAAAAATCCTTTGTCATGTTATGTCTGTTCAGCCATAACCGTTCTGGCAGAAATACGATAAGCGGGTTAAATACAGCGAAAATTAAACGGATTTTGTGGCGAAATTTTCATTTGTGCGGATTTGATGGTGGATTTTTGAATAATATAAAGGGAAAGTCGAAATTAGTTCAAGTTCTGTCGGCGTCGACATGATGACAACGTAGAATTTAGAAGCGGGGGCCATAATAAAAGTATTCGTCAAAATAATAACTGGCTGAAAAGCTCTGAATATTATCCAGGGCACTACTGGTTGATCGTTTTCTCGCCTTATTCTACAACTTACCTCTTCGGGTCACTCATTATTTTTCGATTTTACTTAAAATATGCAAACGTTACGATCGCGATCTCCTCTTACAACTAACACGAGTCACCGACAGCCAGCTAACCCAATGAACAGCTTCCACTCATATCTGTCATGGCCGCTATTGGCGTTCGCAAATTCGTTATAACCGAAGAAATACCCGTGGTATGTGATAATGTAGAAGTTTGATAACGCATTGAATATTGGACTACTTTTCGCCGAGAAATTTCAGACTTTCAAAGCATTGATTAGGATTTTGGGCGAGTTCTTGTAATAGAATTAGTCTAGTCTGAATCCGTGAATGCAAATGTATTTTTTCAGCGAATAATATCTAATATCATTACCATCCAAATATTTAATATCATTTCCACCCAATCTAACTGTCTTGGTCGGTAAAATCAGAATCTTGCGCCAAGCACGCAGTGTATTCTTCTGATGGGTCAGTTCGTTTTGTCGATATTGGAATGCTCTACGCTATTCTGAACCAATCACGTTCGAGCTTACACTGGGATTTACCAATCGAAAGGCTGCTATAGGGCAAGTGATGCCTGAAGTGCCACCTGAGACCAAGCTGACACACTCGAAGTTCATTCGGATTGGTTGAGGTGCCACGGGAGACTCACCAAATAACAAGCGGACAACAATGCGAATAACCTGTGACGTCGGGGCGGAACGTTCGCGGACAAATCCCTAGTCTAACTATTGGACCTGATCGCAAGCGAGTACCTAGACGTGCACTAATGTTACGACCCAACGGCCGTCTGAATATTATGATTGGCTCTCCCAGAGCCAGTGGAATGGAGACGATGATTCGTCGTTGCCGTGGCGAATAGAAATTCGCTCCTGAGCGCCGGGAAAGGGATTTGATTTGAATTTATAGGTATATTAAGACTCTGATATTTAGTTGGAAAAGAACATGAACTGAAAACTATTTATTTAGTAACGCGTTACAGACAATTTGATAAATCTTTCGGATATAAAATTCAAAGAGACTTCTTAATCTTAAGAGATGCTAACTGCTTCAAGTTTAGATCAAGAGTGTCTTCTAGTTTGCGCTTGGCCTTCCGGCGTTCCTCGCCGAAATCGGCAAAGAGTTCGGGGATCCTCCCCCGCGTCGTGTCATTTGCCAATCAGTGGAAGCGTCTTCCCGCGTTTCCTTTTCTGTTAGCTGTGGGGAAGGTTTCCCGCGCCCTTGCCCGGTCGGGGAACCAGGTATCCGGGTCTCGCCGCGCGGAGGACCCCAACGCACATGTGCGTTGCAGGCCTCGCTTGACCCTTGAAAAAGGTCCCCGAGTATCCTTTGTTTCGATTTTAATTTAGAACCTAGCAACTTTCCCCAAGACATGGGTTTTTCCCTGCACATGTGCCTGCAGCCAACAAAGGTACTCGAGGCCTATAGCAATATATTGCTCGGAACTCGACTAAGAGTCGTCGCTTGACATTTTAGGAATTTATTACCTTTTTTAAGAAATGAAGGAGAACTGAGCGGAAGGTTCCTATGTACTATCCATCTTTAGTTTAAGAAATAAAAGTAAGGGTCTTATGTATATGTACGTGTATGTATGTAAATATTTATGTATATTAGCCTCATTCACACAACCATTCGTTCTAATTGAGTGCCTAATAATTGATAGACATAGGGGGATGTATTGCTTCGCGAGTATTGCGTTCCATCTCGTTTGCATTTGTTTTCTCGCGCCCTGTCTTATCGACTTATAGTTCCGTGGGTTGAGCCTACGGTCTTAACTAGACGGCGGCGGGCATATAGCGAGCCCGCGGACGTCACACTAAGTAGTTCGGGGTGCCAATCGCCGATGAAGTACTAAAGTACATAGGATGATGGAGAAGTCACGTCGTTTCAAGATTAGAGTCTGTCTAACTGTCTGTTTAAATCGCCTCCCTTTTCTCGGACTAAGTTTAAGTCTGGTTTCCGAGATGAGAAAGGATTATTTAGAATGGATAGATACTATTATTGATAATTGTCTTGATTCTTACCTGTTATTGTCGGGTTCTCAATGGTGTCTGTCGTGATGACGAAGGGTTTTAGCTCTGGTTGGTTATTGCTCGTAATTCAGTTTTTATTATTACTTTTAGATTTTCGATACAGATTTATATTATTACAAATTTTACTATATGATTGATCCAAGCCTTTACTTAAATTGTGTGTGATACTTTAGGGTTTTAGATTACAAGAAATGCTCGTACTAGGTCTGATCAGAGAACAAAGTGTCTAGATAGAGTTATAACGAATCAACGATTTTGAATGAATTTAAGATTTGATTGAGTAACTTGACTATAGGTTTTATTAGAGTTCCTAGAATACAGAGTTGAGTCAATCGCCGCCATTCTGTACCGAAGTAAAATTGCGGGAAGTTTGGAACTGATGTAAGGAAGTAATATAACGTTGATAATTGTGAATAACTGGATTACGAGCTCTTTCATGACTGAATTTTTCATTTCAGCTATTTTGTTTTTGGAAATTCCTCGGAACATCGAACACGGTTTCACTAACGACGTTGTTGGTGGCATTGCGATATTTGAGGTTATGTTAACGCGTTACTTTAGGATCAAGGTCGAAAAGATAATGCGGGTTAAAGACTCTTGATATTATCATAAAAACTTTGTGAAAAAGCATTATTTCACGATAACCTGTATAAAGCACTCTTGACCATGATGAAAATGATCGTTGATTAGATATTGAGGATGTTCATATTCAAATATTCGCCTGTCTCCGCCATTACGTGCCGAAGTTGAAGAGCCAATCAAAAGGAATCATCGATTGACTCAACTGTAGAGAGAAGGAGTACGGACTCTAGGCTGTCTCACATGGGGATCGCATAGCTATAATCGTTGACTGAAGAATTTAAAGACGGCTATCCTTATGTGGTTTTGTGTGCCAGTCAAGTGGGCCCAAGTGGGCTCGGGGATACGAACGGTCTTCAACTTTACCGACAAAATAACGTTGCACTATATCTATAGTGTGCACATAATATAGATATACCACAATGTTATTTCAGTCGGTAACCAAGTCCATTTGCTCGGCACACCAAACTACCCAGGGTTGGCTGTCTTTGAATTCTTCAGTCAACGATAGAAGTTATTGATAATAATTATGAGGCGTTAAATAATAATAACCGAGCGAGGTGAGACCGATGAGACTAAAGATTTCGGGTAGGCGCTAATATTGGCATCTTAGACTGACGTAAATAGGTATTCCACGATTCCCTTGGATTGTCCAAAACGATTATTCAAGTACTATTTACTAAATATACAGGGTCATTCTCTTGAAGCCGAACATAGGAAATATGGTGTATAGGATTATGGAGGAGTTTAGGCTGTGAGCGCCCGCCGTGATTGGCTGGTGAGACTGTCGGCTGCTTCCCACTACCGCCACCCGCCAAGCGCTCAATTCCCCTAGTAACTAGCCACTGACTAACTCGTACGGCTAACTCTTTGAGATTGTCCATCAGTCCCGGGTAGAGTTCCTAGAATACAGAGTTGAGTCAATCGATGATTCCTTTTGATTGGCTCTTCAACTTCGGCACGTAATGGCGGAGACGGGCGAATATTTGAATATAAACATCCTCAATATCTAATCAACGATCATTTTCATCATGGTCAAGAGTGTTTTATACAGGTTATCGTGAAATAATGCTTTTGCACAAAGTTTTTATGATAATATCAAGAGTCTTTAACCCGCATTATCTTTTCGACCTTGATCCTAAAGTAACGCGTTAACATAACCTCAAATATCGCAATGCCACCTGGTTCTAGTCTTCATGATTCGAACTTATGAGCGGATTCGAATGGGTTTGTATACGTAGTTATACGTCAGCTTTCCTTGCCCGAACTTATGAGAAGATCTGAATAGGTTTCTATACGTACTTATACGTCGGCATTCTTTATTTGAATTTATGGGCAGAACCGAATAGGCTTCTATCTTAGAGCATTTATACCTGGAGGGAGCACGTCGGCCGAAAAGTGTGCAGACAAAGAGGGAAACAGTAAGAAATAACCGCTCTCTTTCTACGCCATTAGCGCACCGTGAGCTAGTCACGTGACTAAACTGACCACGACCAATCATATCCTGCGCGACAAAGAGAGGTTATTTTCTTACTAAGTCTGTCTCTACATCACTTGCCACTAATGGGAAAAGATAGGACATGCTCCCTCCAGGTATAAATGCTCTAAGGCTTCTATACGTACCTATACGTAGGCATTCTTCATCCGAACTTAAGAACAGATTCGAATAGGTTTCTATACGCAGATACCTGTGCGAAACGAGAATATAGGCAATAATTCTAGTCGTACGTGTAGAAAATATCTATCAGTTTTTGTATGTAATGACGGAATAATACTATCTGTTTCTATCCGTGATGGTGGATAGAATGTCGTAATAAAATATGTACACAAAAGGAAATTTTCATGCGCTCACAGACGAAAACGCATTATGCATTCATGTAGTTACTATCCTCAGATGTTCTTCATCCACGACAATACGCGAATCTAAGTAGGATTGTACATCAGTGTACATACCTATATGTATAGATCAACGAGGATCCTATATGCTTTTAATATTCGTTTGCGTGTGAAGAATTGGACCAATTCTATTCATCCGTTTCTACTTGTTTATGAACGTTATTATACTGGAAACATATTTTTCCCAGTTCATTTAGCAAATCACCAACTCGAATTATAGATGGGGAATTCCACACCAACCGGGACAGCTTTTGACCCTGACCCCTCTCAATTTCTTTGATATTTTTTTCTGATATTCAGTAGACTGAAAGGAGAGCTTGTGATTTTCAACAGAATTTTAATCGAAATTTCAATTGAATTAATTAAAATTTTATTGAAAATTTGAGACAAAATTCGAAATATTCGATGGAAATTCTATTAAAAATTGAAAGCAGCCGAGGCCCACGATCAGCCATAGCCCAATATTTTTGTCTTTCCTCGAAGTATTTTTGAGAATTTTTTGAAAATGTGAAATTGTGTCATACTTCGAGAAAAAACAATGTTTTATGTTTGAACGAAGATTGCAATGTGAAGGACGTGGCACAATTGTACCGACATATTTTTTTTTTAAAAGTACACTTTTTTTCGATGAATTTCATATGGTCATATTTTGCAATCTGACTGATAGATTCAGAGATACAGGCGTTTAAACGTTTGACGATCGTTACCCACACATAGCACGAAATATTTCAGAAATGTTTCGAAATATTTCAATGTTTCAGATTCATAACATAACTTATAAATATTTCTAGAATGTGTCTGTAATATGTCAACTGCAATATAACATTGTCAACATTTCTTGGATGTACCTGAAACAATCAATTGAAATGTTATAACATTTTCAGTGTTCCGGAAATGTTTCTGAAATATTCCGGTTGCGATATAACATTCTCAATATTTCAGGAACATCGCAGAAATATGTTGTTCGAAACCCAACAAATCGACGAATTTGGCAACATTTCGGAAACCTTTCGAATGAAATATTACATCCTTCGTATTTCAGGAATGTTTCTGAAATATTTCGGTTGCGATATAACATTCTCTATATTCCAGAAACATCGCGGGAACATGTCATTCAGAAGCTAACAAATTGACGAATTTGGCAAGATTTCAGAAACGTTCCGGATGGAATATTACATCCTTCGTATTTCGGAAATGTTTCTTAAATATGTCGTTCGAAACCCAACAAATTGACGAATCGAGCAACATTTCAGAAACGTTTCGAATGAAATATTCCATTCTCAGTATTTCAGAAACGTTTCTGACAAATAATATTTGCAATATAACTTTTCCAATATTCGAGAAACATTTCTGAAAGATGTTATCGCAATATAACATATTCCTAATTTCTGAAACTTTTCTGAAATATGTAAGTTGAAACACAACATTTTCAGTATTTTCGAAATGTGACCGCAATATTTCGGATGCAATATAATATTGTATATATTGCTGAAACATTGCGGTAATACATCAGTTGAAACACAACACTTCCAGAATTTCGGAAAAGTTCCCGAAATATTGCAGATGCAATATAACATTGCATATACTGCCGAAACATTGCGGAAAAATGACAGTTGAAACACATCATTTCCATAATGTTCGAAATGTTTCTGGAATATTGCAGGTGCAATATAACATTGTGTACAGGGTGGTCCATTTAACTCTGCCACCGCGAATAATTTGGCTATTATTAATTGTACTGGAAAGTGTCATAGGAGAAAGTTGTTGCATTTGAAGGGGGAAAATGAGTTTTGGCAGTGAATGTCATCTGAAGGTCATATCTTGTGAGATTTCGGTGTTTGCGATGGTTTTTCAAATGGGACTACCTATTTTTTTGTTCACTACAAGGAAGCTGACATCAAAACGCGTCCAACCATGTGCAACAACATGACTTTCGGATAACCTTCGGCTCCAAAATTCATGATTAAGTTACTCCAGAAATGATGAGTAAAGCCAGGGAATCCTTCATCATGCGTATTGACAAGTGTATTCAGGTTGATGGACAACATTTTGAGCATTTAATAGAATGAATTACGTGGAAAAAGTATTGAATGTGCCGATACAATTCATTATCCTTGAATTTCCACTTCCATTACTTACATGAATTTCGGAGCAAAAGGTTATCCGAAGGTTATGTTGTTGCACATGGTTGGACGCGTTTTGATGTCAACTTTCTTGTAGTGAACAAAAAAATAGGTAGTTCCATTTAAAAAAACCATCGCAAACACCGAAATCTCATAGGATATGACCTTCAGATGACATTCACTTCCAAAACTCATTTTCCCCCTTCAAATGCAACAACTTTCTCCCATGACACTTTCCAGTACGATCAATAATAGCCAAGTTATTCGCGGTGGCAGAGTTAAATGGACCACCCTGTATATATTGCTGAAACGGTGCAGAAATACGTCAATAAACCAATTTGGAGTTATTTAGAAATCATCGGTTTTCGCGTGAGTTAGGTGACAATCTTGAAGTTTTGATACGATTTTTCAGTATTTTAGGAAGGTATAATATTTAGCCCCTCTCTGCAGCTGAAATTCTGCCGCAATGCTGGAATTTTCATTTATAATATACCATCTTGAAAAACGAACGAAATCGCTTCCGAAGTGAAATTACCTATAAGTTTAAATAGACGAAAATTACGGTAATAAAAATATAATACTTTGGCGTAGTGGGCAGAACGACCGACTGATAATCCAAGGTAGCTCCACAGGAGATGGTTCGAATCTCGGCAAGGAGAAGCAGTTTTTAGTAATACAAAAATGCGTGTTAATGATCATAAAGTGTCGACAAGTTCAATACCACACAAAGCCGTGCTTACCCTACCGCTCATAATAAACGACACTTCATTTCTGGATGTTTCATTACTTTTGATATTTGAGGAAACATTTCGGCAATGTTCGTGCGATGTTTCAGAAGCATGTTACTTATGTTAATGAAGCATGTCAGTGATATATTAGGGTCCTTTCCAAATACATCTCAGAAATTGTTTCAGAAATGTGTAATAAATATGTGAGGAACATTTCGGAAATGTATCCAAAATATTCGAGAAATATGTTATAAATATGTCTGTATAACTAATAACATATTTCTGGTATAATACAGGAATATTGCAGAGACATATTGCAGAAACATTTCGGATTTGTTACTGGAATATTTCTGATATATTGTCGAAATGTGTCAGAAACATGTCAGAAGTGGTTCGTTAGTTATATTCGCGGACATAGACGTGTTTCTGACATATTTCTGAAACATGAGAATGAAATATTTCATGTTTCCCATGAAAGATTTCCGAAATATTTATGAAAGATTTCCGAAATATTTATGAAATATTTCGTGCTGTGTGGATAGGAATTGCGAATTTTCAAAAATATGTAAATCGGAAACGAATCAAGATAAAAATTTGAGAAAAATCACAAATTCTTTCAGTCTACCGAACATCAGCAAAAAATATGAAAAAAAGTGAGAGGCGTCAGGGTCAAAAGCTGTCCTGGTTGGCGTGGAGTTGCCCGTATGCATGCATGCATGCAAATGACTGCAGTATGTATGCGAATGGATCGTGTAACCATGTGAATGTGATGTGTGAGCATCGACCGATACACAATGATTGACTCGATCATAGAAGAATACCCATAGAAGCGGGTAGCGTTTGATACGGCGATCGGCTGCAGGTAGATGCGAATGAGTGCTTGTTTTCAAATTCTGTATAGAAACGGACGTTTGTTGGATGAGGATAGGAACCGATAGAATTATCCCGAAGGCTGCGGATAGAAGCGAGTAGCGTTCGATACGGTGGTCGGCTGCAGGTAGATGCGGATACGTGCTTGATTTTAAATTCTGTATAGAAACGGACGAGTGTTGGATGCGGATAGAAACCGATAGAATCATCCAGAAGGCTGCGGATAGAAGCGGATTGCGTTCGATACGGTGATTGGCTGCAGATAGATGCGGATAAGTGCTTGATTTCAAATTCTGTATGGAAACGGACGTTTGTTGGATGCGGATAGGAACCGATAGAATTATCCAGAAGGCTGCGGATAGAAGCGGGTAGCGTTTGATACGGTGATCGGTTGCAGGTAGATGCGGATAAGTGCTTGATTTCAAATTCTGTATAGAATTGGACGCGTGTTGAATGCGGATAGGAACAGATAGAATTATCCGCGAGGCTGTGGTCGCATTGACGCTGCGGACAGACGTGGATATGTAATCGCTCATAGAAACGGGTAGGTTACGGTTGACAGAAATACAATAGACGTGGATAGAAAATTATTTGTTACTCTGTTTCTTACAATTAGAGGTGAAGCGTATAGAGATCCGTTAGGTACGTATAAGCATGGACCATATTTTTTATGGGTTTCTAGCGGAATTCTATCCACATTTTTAACAGGGATACGACAAAGAGCTCCATTGTAAAGGAGCCTGAAGTCGAAAGTTCCTGCTATAGCCATTTTTCTGAAAACCGACTTTTTTCTCATCGAAAAGAAATATGTTTTTGTTAATTTTGGTTTCAAGGTTTTGTTGAAAACATTGGAAAAAATCAGAATAAATCGAAAAAAAAAACCAAATTATTATTATTGAGAGTACAAACTAATCAGTAGGAAATTCTGTTCAGTGAAATAAGCCGTTTTTCAAAAATGACTATAGAACTTTCGACTTCAATTGTGACAAGGATATTTCACCCTGTAAAATCTTTGTCACGAATTCTGAATCACCCTGTATTGTGGCTTCGATTCGGGAAAATTTTTATTTTCGCTGCACCCTCAATTGCGTAGCCTAAACGACCACGGATCGTAAATACAGTAAAAACTATAGCGGCGAAATATTACGACCACGTGCTCCATTGTGGACAAAATGACTTTACCGTACTTATATCTGTTTTAGGTGGTCATTATCCTTTTGCATCAAATTTTGAACATAAAACGACCTGACTGGTTGGATCCAATGGAAGTGCCTAATCATATCGCTTTGTGTTGTTATGATGTGACGTCCTGAGTGAATCTAGTTAGAATTCAGGGCGCCAGGTTCAACTAAAGCGTAGGCTCGTTAGTCGCCAAAGTCCTGATGGACACTCCAGCGAATTGGACTGTGATATTTTAAATATAATTGAGGGATTTGCCGGATGGGTGATATAAAGGTTTAAATGAATGTACAATAAGCTCTGGGAATTACTGGTGGAGAGCAACTTTAACTAATTCTTTGAAATCTAGAATCTACTACGATATAACTTTCCCACTCAAAAGCTAGAAAAGAAGTGAAGTATACCTGGCAGGGCCCAAGGGTTCGAGCCCTCTTGGTCCCTTCACTCACACATACATATACGCTCAAACACGCTATTGCACACCTACACTCAGGTCTTACATGTCAGCTCCTCCCTTAGCGCATCCCTGCTAGTGGAGGGCGCCTACGTCATAGCCCCCTCCATGCACACGGGCTGGGCCTTGCCCCTTTTTGAGACGCTTTCCTATTCCCGCGCATTTCGGACGGTTCGAGAGTATATTGGCGCGGTTTTGGCGTCGCTCCGACGTGCATGTGGCATGCACGTGGACAGTAACATAAAACAGTCGGCCACTCTTGACCGTCGGGCCTCGATATTCGAAAGCTCGTTCTGCAATTGTAACCGGATAGGGTCATCTTTAGAAAACGTAAAGATTTATGTTTTACTCCGAGTTCTGTTGTTTAAGAGCTAAATTTATTACTCCCTTTTCTAGGTCTTCTTTCCAACCAGCTAAGCTCCGTGAGAACGGTTTGGCGAGTACTATTTATTCGTATGATTTCGAATTTTAGCGCGATAGTAAAGTGGCGTCATCTATTAAAGGTACTAGGGAATCAGCCGCGACCTAACAATAAGGCTGAAAATTGGTGTAAAAGGAAAGCGACCTCTACTTATATTTTACACTAGAGTAGAATAAAAAATTACCATGCTGTTCCGATAATGGGACAAGTCGAGGTTCGTTGATTAGTAAAGCTTCATTCTACGCATGTGATATATCTTTCAATCATTTACAACAAATAATTGTTTTTTTTTTTAAAGATTGTTTACTGCATGACTTGGTGAGTCATTTGCAGCCATATTCAGAACTGTCAGTGTCGTGATTGACAACTCCTATGAAGTGGGACTCCGACAAAATTTGAAAAACCAATTGTGTTATAATGGCTGGAATTAAAGGTGATTACCTGCAATGTGTACAAATATTTCTTTTCCTCTTGTCCCTCTCATATCGCTGAAACATGCGTTATTCTATAGTAAATATGGACGTAGGTGAATGACACAACGCTCACACATAACCTCGTCGTCTGGATGAAGTCTGTATCTACGTGTTTATTTCATTCGCTACTTCGTTAGACGTTGATAATTTGATTTGCTTTCGACACCGATCGATTCCTCGACTTTTTCGCTTACATTTTCACGTACGCTTAATTTGTCCCAACAAATTAGTTAGAACCTCACGTCTGGCATTTCTGTTACAATGAAAAGTAGGTTTTGGCTGTATCTGGCAACTTGTCAAACGCGAATTCATACTTATTCGTACTTTCCCCTTTGCTTTTATAAAATATCAATCCAAAAACAGAATAAAATGATCACCTTTAAATGTCTCTCACCCCTCAAGGCTTCCATGATATTTAATTACGTCCTTTTACAATAACGAAAATTAATCTCTTTCTCTTATGCATTTCATGTTCTCTGCCCGCTCTAACCGGACATATAGCGTAAGTACATACGTCCAAAATTGTTACTCCAATAAGTATACGAATGTTTTTCAACCGAGGCATACTAATACTGATTCTACTTCAGGTTGATCACTTTGGCATTTGCTGGTTCGATTGGGATGACGTTTGTCATCTTGGGGTGCGCACTTCCCGCCTACAAGTAAGATAGCTCACAACTATTTAATAATATTATCACTCAGGGTTATTGTTAGTGTACTATGGTATATTATTTTCAACTCAACATAAGAGTCGAGATCAAAGTGAATTAAATGAACTTGACGAGGTTGATTCTGATCTACATGAAGTTGAGCGCATCTTCTGGTTTTTACTGGCATTTACAATTATGATGGAAAGGAAAAGACAGAAGATTAACGTATAACTTCCTCCAGTCAAAATCAACCTTGTCAATGTACGCCTAGCCTAATTGATTCTGAGCCGGAGGCTATGAGCGAATTCCAAGTCAATCAATCGTTGCTATGGATTATTACAAATTCAGAGCACCCATTGGTTACTTCAACATTTGTTTTAGCTTCTGGCGCAGAATTGAACTGTAATAGAAAATACAGTTTCGAATTCATAGTAACATAGTCTAATGATTGATTGGTAAGCTTCGCTAAGCACACTTCATGAAATCATCTCGGCATAAGCCTTCACTTGAAATGACTCAAATTGTTGTAATACTAAGTAGTTACTAACATTGAACTAGTCCAACTTGGCATAAAAATTCTAATGACACTTAACTTTTGCATTCCTCCTAATCCTGCCAATAATTTGGGGAGCACTTTATGCGATATTTGACATTAATTATGCAGCTGAAGCTAGCAGCAAGAATTAGCAGCCGACCCATTTTTTTAGTCAATGAAAATGAGGCTGCAAGATTAAGAAAATCTGAATTTTGCTATGTTTCACAAAAAGTGAACGAATTTGACCAAAAAAAGTCAAAAATCTCAACTGCATCATCCTATTTGGAAGACGATTAGCTCGTTTGGCTGCCAACTCTGGCTGCTAGCTTCAGCATCATACATTAATTTGTGAAATTAGATCGAATTTTCGTTTCAACTTCTGTATTTATTGCTTAGAATCCTCGGTACAATTCTTCGTGTTGTATGGAATTCTTCCCAACGGAAAAAATGTTTGGATAACTCGAAGATGGCAACTCCTCTGTGTATTTTGAGAAAATTCGTTCAATAAACTTTGCCACTTTTGCGCATGAAGAGTAAATTTATGAATAGCTTTCTTAGATCCGTATCAATGTTAGCTAATGAAATCCACCACAATGCGATTTTTATGTGGATCAGATAAATTTTTGTTTCATCTCTTTGGGCAAAGGCAGTTACTGTTTTACGTGTCGAAACGGATACACTCCCGCAAAATCTTTCTTTTTAATCTGTTCTCTGCTTTTGAGTATCAAAATTTTTGTTTACTTAAAAGTATACGTTTAAGTGCGCTGAAAAGAACCTGCTCGCAAATAGGCTTGGGAGTATTTTGTCCCAATGTCACAGATGCCTTGGAAGAATTTGATAATCTCAGAGAAGAATCTTCATCGTTATAAGTAAAAAAAAAAAATTCTTTTAAAAAAAGAAAAACTTATTGCGTGTATTGCATAGAGGTATTTTTGATGCATCAGTATCTTTGAGTGTACAAAAACAAATGTATTCATGGTTGATTTCAGACAATGGTGGTCCTTCTTTGTTGTATTATTCTACATCTTAGCGCCGATACCTACGCTGATAGCAAGACGTTACACAGAAGATTCTGGAAGCAGTAGCAACCCGTGTCTTGAACTGGCGATCTTCATCACCATGGGATTCATCGTATCATCTTTTGCTTTGCCAATAGTGCTAGCACGTTCTCCAGCAACTGGTCCAGTGGTATGGAGATTTAACGTACTGTATGATTCTCCAAACATAGGTCGAGGTTTTTGGTACCTGGAACCACTGGCATAATTCTCAATTGATGCATCTGGGATCATTTCACAGTAGGGGTCGACCTAAGTTCGGTGCAATACGGTATTTCGTAGTCCGGTTTTAAAAATTCTATCACCATGTCAGGTGTTCAGAGTTGACTGATGCTAAAGTGGGGATCAATCACTGATTGGGAATACGTTTTAACGTGCAAACTCTGATTCAAATTTGATTGACAACTGATCAATGGACACTGTAATCTTTAGAGCCATCCTTCTTATTTTTATTTTCATGCATGAGATCTGGAAAAATTGACTAGAAAGACAATTTCCTGTATAGGCTTTATGTGAGTGCTCATCATGATACAGCTTGTCATGAGTTGTCATAAGATCATATGTCAAATGTTCTTATTTCAACTTTATGCAAAATGTATTCTCAATATTTCAGATACTCTGGGGTGCCTGTTATTTAACCCTGGCAGGCAACGTAGTGGTATATCTTACTCTACTTGGATTCTTCATGACATTTGACCAAGACGATGCTGACTACAGCATGTGGTGATCCGTCTGACAGATTTGCTGTTGCCAAAATGGTATATTGATCGATACACTATTTTGTGCCACGCTTCGACTTGCATATATCAAGAAATACCTGAATAATTACAGGATATTTATGATGACAGGATGAAATTTGTCAGCTCGATGTAGCGTGTAAATTTAGATTTTTATTAATTGTCAATGGGAATTAATGCGATGAAAATGCGAGAACAGGGATTTGGCTGAAATCATCTGTAAAATTGTTCTTGTTCTTCTTCTTGTTCGTTGATTCAATTTGATATGTTAATCTGTTCCCGAGTGAACAAAATTGAAAATCATGATTTATGAATTTATACATATTGATAGTAGATCGAAAAAATTAGATATACATGATACATTATTTTATCGATAAATATAAGCTAATAATTATCGCTAATATACATGAGTGTGATTCTGATTCCACGCAATTAAATACACATTGTGATAAATCTTTCCATGCAACTTCCTCTTTGGTTTGCTATATTTAATATTAGGTAATATATGCTTTTGCGTTACGGTTCAAAATGCATATTAGTTTTCAGATTTTAGCAGAAGGCCTGTGCAGATGGTCCTGCCGCGCCCAGTAATGAGTAATGGCTGCGCTGTAATCACGATGTGTGAAAACTATTATTGTGTATTACTTCTATACATAATATGTATGTGTGTATGTCAATGTTCATTCTCACCAAAGTGGATGGCAAAAGTAACGCATTAATATTTGCCGGCATTCACTTACATAGTTGTATTATGACCAAACGAAAAAGCAAAGGTGAAACCTATATAAACTATGGTAATCTTGAGCATATATTAATCATTACGTTATACAACTGTCTTCATAATTTTAATACAAGTAGGTGAGGAATTCCATACCGTTTCGACCTGAGTTCTACCCTTGACTTCTCGGATTTCGCCCGCGATTTTTTATATGATTGTACTACTTTGAAAAGCATTCTTTTTTTTCCAGATTTTTTTGACTTGTTTTCAATTTTTTCGGATTTTCGAAAACCGTCGTATTGATCGACACAATTGAAAATTCTGAGAAAATTCTCAACAAGTGTGTGCCACTGTTTTCAAGCTTAGTTCGGAAAAAAACGTTGAATAAACTAGAAGCGGGAGTTATTTTACTATCGATTGTTGCTGAAACATTTTTACATTTCACACCGGATTTTTTAGGCTCGCAACATTTTTTTTCTGTTTTTCAATAAACGAAACATTTTTTAAAATTACAAAAAAAAAAAAAAAATTTTAAATCAGAAAACTTCTTTCGAAAAATCCGGTGTGACATTTGGAAATATTTCAATAATCATCCGCAGTAAAACGAGTCCCGGTGCTGATTTTTCAAATGTTTGTTTTTCGGAAAAAGCTTGAAAACAGTAAGAAGGAAAAATCTCCCCATTCCGGCTGTAAGCTTCAAAATTTGGATACCTGACAGACAATTTTTCAGAATTCTTTCGGAATTTTAAATTGTTTCGATCAATGACAGTTTGAGTTTTCGAAGATTCTAGAAAATTCGAAGCGAGTCGAAAAAATCCGGGAAAAAACGAATGCTTTTCGAACCAAAAACAATGATATAAAAAATCGCGAGCGAAATCCGAGAGGTCAAGGGTTGAACTCAGGTCGAAACGGTATGGAATTCCTCAGGTACAGCTACGCAACCTAACACTGATCAATAGCTCAGTACGAGTACCAGCATTTATAAACTAGTATTACGATATGAATTTCGCGTTTAATGAAAATCATAGATAAATTAACTCTCAGCAAATATCTAAATACGTTTAACCTCCATCCTCCATCTAAAATAACAGTTAGTCCAGCTTCTGTTATTTCTCCTTGTATCGGAATTAGGGTGATCCTATTTAGGGTGATTTCGAAGTTTCCCGTGAACAAGACGAAAAAAGTTTACAAATGGGTAAAGGAAAGATACGCAAAATTTGCAGCCTGTAAATCAACTCAAAGTACTGCCTCCAAGGCAGCGAATTTTCCCATTTGATTTCAATGGGAATTCGCACTCACGGCATTATTGTTTTCATTCTCACCCTAATAATGCTTGGAAGAACTGAAATTTGATATACTTCTTCACTATAGTCATATATTACAAGAAATTGGGGAATATTCAGCAATGAAAGTCCCAGCACATCGAAGTTGTTCTTCGAAGTCAACATCGCCCATCCAATGGAATAATTGAATTAACAAATGACTTCAAACGATTCAATACCACACACTAACATGAGTTTCCCAAACTTCTCATGAAGAACGGTTGCAGTAAATATCACCAAGAACATTTATTGTCGAACTCACAATTACATTTTTAATTCCAAATTTCAAATTTTTCGTAACACAATTTTGACGAAAATAACAACAATAATGCCATGAGCCCGAATTCGCATTGAAATTACATGGGAACATTCGCTGCCTTGGAGGCGGTATTTTGAGTTGACGTACAAGCTGCAAGGTTCGCGTAAATTGTTTTTGATTCATTTGTAAACTTTTTCCGCCTTGTGCACAGGAAATTTCGTAACGACCCTAAATAAGGACCACCCTAATAGGTACGCATTGGCAAACAGTATGGAAAAATCAAAGTAAATATTTGGCACACTCCATTGTACTGAATCTGAAGACTACATGAGGGGATTAAGACTTGGTTCAAATTTTTTCCACGAAACGTATACCTGCCCAATTTTGTACTACAAAATAATGTAAGATATGAATTGAATTAGTACACGAGTCATTGCGATGATTCCGAATCAGAGCTTGTTTGATTAATGAATACACAAAATGTATGAATATAAACATAGAGCTACTTACCTTCACATCAAATGTAACAAATGTCTTTCTGGGCGTACAATATCACCTCGGTATTTGGGCATCTATAACTGCTGTATAATGTTCATATATTCGAGTAATTATTTCGATCGTGATTGTTTAACTCACGCCGAAATTTGTACTGGATTTGCACAAATAAATACCTATGTTAAGGAAACCTTCACGAGACCCTTGCATTTGGCATGAATTTCTTCTATCGTTGAATACTAATCTATGTATAATATATGAACCATTCATACCGCCTGCGAACGAGGAAAAAGACGACTCCCGACGAAATCTATTGCTTTCATTAATAGATACTGTATTCACAGTATCGTATAAGTATGATGTAGCAATACCACGTGCAAGAATTGGTAGTGGCTGTATGCAAACTGTACATGCTATAAAAATTTTACAAGTGCGAATTTGAGTGGTTGAAAGATCTGCGGACGAAAAAACTAATCAACGTGGTATTGAAGGTTAAGGAAAGTTTTGCAGGAAGTAGCTGAGATGTTAGTTATTAAAAGTGTACGTACGGAGGGGAACTAGGAGTTAACGAATACTCACACAATTCTTTCTTGATTAAGTGAAAGTTGAAAAATTCTACCTCGACTTCTTCAATTGTTGCCTCAACAGATTTTATCATAAGGCAAGTTTATTATAAGAAAAATTTTTCGTAGAAACGTTCAGGTACATATTGAACTAAGGGCTGATCTGTTGGAACATTCAATATGGTGAGATAGGAATTTATGAGGGCACTCGATTCATGCGTACACTTTTTTTCTCTCAAATAGTCCAAATATGTAAATACCTTTTCTTTCTTTACATACACACTATTCAGCAATAGTAAATAAATACGATCTATTTTATGATTTATGTACGTACCAAACATACTTAGGGATACTGTCAAGTCCGGACTCATGAAGAATATGAACTGTGTTGTGTGTTAATAGGTGATATATTAGATATCATAGATATATTTACAACATCAGGTGCACAATACAAGTTACAATCCAATGTTGACTTGAAAAAATAAAATAAAATAAATAAAAGGACTGGTTTTTTTTTATCAACACGATTCCACAATTTATTTTATAAAATATGAAGATATAATACCATATAACATAAATTTTCTAGATACTGAATACAGTCGAACATGACAACACATACGATAATTAAAGAAGATACAAAATATAAGTAAAATAGTAAACAGAATAAAACAAGGCAATTAAAATTTTCATCATAATACAATTAATATTTGGCTCTTACTAAATTTGGAAACGATTTTTTTCAAATATATATTATAAAAATAGCTTTTGGGGAATAAAGATTATTCGGCCAGGCTTATGATTTAATATTTTGATTCGGGGTATTACTGCTGCTCTTCAATGTCAACTCAATGAATTGTCATTGTTCATATAGTAATGGCAGCACGTGGAATGTTTTCAACCGGCAATAGATAACATGATGGAAGAATAATAGCAAACAGTAATAACAAACCATTAATCGTGGGAAATTATTTGTGACTGTTTTTCTTATGTTTTAATTATTTTTCCAGCTTGTAAGTTTTATGAATATCAATAGTATGATAACAGATCAACTGTGGGTAGGTATACGCTGGGGGCCCGGACAGAAGTGCTATCGACAGATTCATGCCTGCAACTTGTCACGTATTTCCCCAAGCTTGCCACAGAGTAAACGTTTATTAAAAAATGATGGAAAATTTCCTGCAACTGTCATAGATAGATTGTGATTAATTTGAGCGATCGCCAAACAGATTTTAATGAACACTTTGTTGGCGATGGTGAGGCTGACTCGTCATTTTAGATTTCTTGGAACCACCATGCAATTTTTTGGTGTGCGTTGAAAGAATTCAAGTTCTAGGTGTTCTCCGTTGCACAGCCAAGTGAATGAGTGAAAAGTGTGCAATCATAGTACTGTAGTATAGATAACATTCCGTCTCAATATGAAAAAAAGGCCAAAGGCAATGAAATTGAAACTTGTAAAAAATGTGTAGCTTTTTATATTATGCGAAGTTTGGTTGTGTGAAAATAATAATAACCAACGTATACCTACTTGCCTATGATGTACCATAATATTGTATATATTTTCTATTTTGATGGCTAAAATTAACAAATAGAAAAACTAGCGTTTGGCATGAAGCAGAAACCCAGCATTCTAGATTGTCTCTAGCGTGAAGATCTGAACGCAGTGCACTTTCTTCCAAATAATGCATGACGCGATGCCTAAATACCCCTATAATATGAGTTGGCAATATTTTAATTGATATGAATTCGCTTTCCTCCTTGCTTTTCTCGCGCAATAATTGAATATTCATATTGGTTGTTACCTTGTTGGCAAAGTGATGTGGAGTAGGAAGAGATTTGGACAAAGAAAAATTGAATTCGTGAGTTCTTTGGTTGAAGTTACCGTACTACAATATTTGAGTGAAAAGCAACTGTATTCCAGAAATGAGTCAAAGCAGACGAATTGAAAAAAAATAATCAGGTGCAAAAATGGTTAGTTGAGACCTGAAGTATAATATGATCTTGGTCATATTGATTAATATTTCATATTATATATATCGTATTTACACGAAAATGAGCCGCACCTTTTTTCGCTTCTTGAACCTTCCAAAACCGGGGTGCAGCGTCTGCACGGATACGGCTTATTTCCGTGTGAATACGGAATTGGGTACGTTATACTCAGTGTTATACGGTACCTAGGTACAAGTACCTTCTTTTATACCTAGGTACATTCTGGACGTTATACGTGTAAGTCATATATGATTAGTCTTTATGTTTCATTACGTAATTTTTAGGTATTTCACGCTATGAATAATATTTCATGATTTATCATGTGATTTGTTTAAGTATTAAGTCGTATTCACATGTTGAATTACTAAATAGAATACAATATACCAATTTTGGTCATAACATTACATCATTTGTATACTTTTCAGTAGGAATAGCCTGTTTGTCCGTTCTATATTTTTGCTACTTGTTTTTCATACTGCTCTCACACGTGCCATAGAAGTAGTACCCAAGTACCTAAATATAGGTACATCTTGAGTACCTGTACCTGTACCTAGGTACTAAAAATCGAGTACCTATTACAACACGGGTTATATCATACTTCATGATAGAAAAAGATTGGAAATAAGAAAGTTTTACACCCTGCTTTAACTGTCCCTGCGGTATATTTTTTCAAGAAATTTGAAAAATAGGTCGTGAGGAAGACCACGGGATATTTGTTGAATGTGAGTGTTCATTAAGTTGTAACTTTCTTCTTCGTAGACAGAGTAAGTTGTGGCTAATCCCAGCGTGTTATACAATTGCTTCACTCGTGCGACATTGGCTGGGTCACTCGAACCGTAGCATTCCTGTAAAGATGAAGTAACTATGTATATTACTACTTTTCATATTATTTCACTACACTATAACACTCGTTGTGAATACTAACAATGATAGATTACAGTAGAGTCTACACAACGCACATTACAATGATTTATTGATTTCTGATTGCATCAAATAATTATAATTTTTATAATACCCACTTCTAAAATTTTTTTCTGAGCCGGCGATGCTCGTTGTAATGCAACTACTGCCAACCATGAACACTTGCCATCTTGGATGTCAGTACCAATTTTTCCTGTTACTTCCGGGTCTCCATAACAGTCTAAGAAATCATCTTGCACTTGAAAAAAATGCCCCATCTCAAGTAAAATTGTTTTAGCTTGTCTGTGCATTTCGGGGTCCACAATACCAGCCTATTTGAAAATGATTATGTAATTATTATGAATAAATCAGCACTGAATATTCAAAAAATCTGATTAACAATGACTTGAAAGGGTTGGATCGAAAGGCATACAAGTGACGGCATAAAGAATTTTCGGAAAAGCGCAATTTTTACTATATTCAAATCTACACGTACAGAACTGTATTTATAACATCAAAACTTCTCACTTTATCTTTATCTTCATTTTTATCTTGTAGATGTTATTCGTTCGAACCCCTTCAGATACTACTTCTCATGAGTGAAGGTAATGTTTGCTTTGAGCTTCGCCAAGCCTCCACCCTTTTTTATCTTTATTTGATTCACATTTAGAACCAGCAATAAATTCGGAGATGCATTCTAATGAATTTATTCTACATGATTATTCATATCGTTATATTATCATCCAACCAGGATTTAATTCAAATGTTACGTATTATCGAATAATATAAAATATTGTATAAAGAAATCAGTTATACTCACAAAGTACATGGCTAGAGACACTGGCATAACGAAAGAGTAATAAGCAGTCTTATATTTCACAATTGCATTGTATTGGTCCATTGTAAACAGTTCTAGCTTGGGCTTTTGACCAAACTGAGTCGACAGTAGATCGAGAGTTTGACCCATGGTCGTTTTCAAAATGTTCTGAAATTCATGTGACAGAATTTCTATTATTCTATACTGCACAACTGTGTTATGGATTGCTATGTTGCTACAACACTAAAATATGGATGAACAATGTTACGGCCACCAGAAACTCATTAATATTGAAGTATTTCAATCTAGGAATAGGCTATTCAATTTTCCCAAGCTAAGATTCCTGTTCTTATAATACTTTTCGCAGAAAATAAAATTTAGTTCGAGCTTTTGAAAGGCTGCATGAGACTTGTGTTAAGATCGGACTAACCTCATGGAATACCTCGATGAGATTCAAATAGCACTGTTTATCCTTGAAATGCGTACGAATTAGCTGGAATATAGACTGTTCCAACAAAAGGCCGTCATTAATTGCTGACAAACCTATGTTGTTTTGTCGGTACCAGCACGGTTGTCCTCGTCGAGTTGTTGCACCATCCATAATGTCATCTTCCACCAGGAAAAATGCCTGGTACTGCACAGACACACAACACCCCCAATCGTAATAATCGTTCCACAATTTACTGTCATTCAGAATTAAAAGAGGGTATGAAATATTTGCCAAATTTTCGCCGTACAAGTGTTTGTCACTGGCTGGTTACGCTTGGCAGCTACTCTCATCAGAGAATCGTTTGATGTGATTTATTATTTCGTCTTTGCAAAGTCTTTAATTTGGCGACAAAAGACCAATTGGCAAGTGTGGCTTGATTCTATGGGTTCAAATTTAACAATAAACAGAATCTGTGGGGTCCCGTCTATTGAAAGGAAGTTCCTGCATCTGTTGAACGGTTTCTACATAACAGGAACACAAACATAATACAACACAGCGTACACATATACTGTTCCGAAAGCGAAGCTCAGTGAACGCAAGTAAGAATCACAGAGTAAATAACCTGACATCTTCACACTTATGACTAGCAGTTTGCCTTCAGTAAATCCTTTGTTGACATCATATTGATGTGTCCTATTCAATTGATGTATTTCGGCAAGCTGTCGAGGGCGGTCGTATTTCACCGAGATACGTCGATAACATTAGGACACGAAAATATAATGTCAAATTTGATACAACATTTTAAGCACTAATTGTAAATAATGGCAAATTTTTCTCTCTCTAGTATTTCTCGAAAAGTAACGAATGTACTCGATAATTCAGAGTAACAATAAATTGTGTGCATTTCATTTCAATATTATCATGGATTCCGTGCGAAGAAGACTAAAATGAAACCAAATATCATTGGTTTGTAGTTTCCATAACAATAATTTAAATCGAGAAATATGCACTGTGACCACACGAAAAAAATCTCGGTTCGAATCTCGAAAACTAAGCCCGATATAAAAAACACGCAAGAGGGCATTTTAGTAGAAAAAATATTTTTGTGCATTGTTTTTCCCCCATACAACTCAAATTTCCAGATTTGAGAAAAAATTTTTCCCCTCACAAGGTGGTGGCAACCAATCAATGCTTCAGGATAAAACCAAAAAACGAAAAATCAAGGAAATGAAAAAGAGTGGAGTGGATTTTCTTAATTACGAGCTGTTCAACTATTTGTCAATGAATTTTAAACAAAAACAAGAAATTGCGTTGGTATAAGCTGCTGGAACGAGACAAAAAGCAGAAAAATTATTTCGTTCGCTTCTCCGCGATTGTAACTCGAACAGTGATTTAGGATATTAGCCCACACAAGCTGTTTTAGAACGATGCCTTCTTGTCGGATTCCCAGCCTAGAATACAAATATAATCAGTGACAAAATGTCGAGGAAATGAATACTTTCAAATTGACCACCAAGAGACCATCTTATTGTTAGGGCCACTGCCACGAGATCGAAATACAGGGTGGTCCATTTAACTCTGCCACCGCGAATAACTTGGCTATTATTAATTGTACTGGAAAGTGTCATAGGAGAAAGTTGTTGCATTTGAAGGGGGAAAATGAGTTTTGGCAGTGAATGTCATCTGAAGGTCATATCTTGTGAGATTTCGGTGTTTGCGATGGTTTTTCAAATGGGACTACCTATTTTTTTGTTCACTACAAGGAAGCTGACATCAAAACGCGTCCAACCATGTGCAACAACATGACTTTCGGATAACCTTCGGCTCCAAAATTCATGATTAAGTTACTCCAGAAATGATGAGCAAAGCCAGGGAATCCTTCATTATGCGTATTGACAAGTGTATTCAGGTTGATGGACAACATTTTGAGCATTTAATAGAATGAATTACGTGGAAAAAGTATTGAATGTGCCGATACAATTCATTATCCTTGAATTTCCACTTCCATTACTTACATGAATTTCGGAGCAAAAGGTTATCCGAAGGTTATGTTGTTGCACATGGTTGGACGCGTTTTGATGTCAACTTTCTTGTAGTGAACAAAAAAATAGGTAGTTCCATTTAAAAAAAACCATCGCAAACACCGAAATCTCATAGGATATGACCTTCAGATGACATTCACTTCCAAAACTCATTTTCCCCCTTCAAATGCAACAACTTTCTCCCACGACACTTTCCAGTACAATCAATAATAGCCAAGTTATTCGCGGTGGCAGAGTTAAATGGACCACCCTGTATATAGTTAACAAATTGTTTTTTCGGTCGATTGGTAATATCATGTTGGCGAGTGACCCACTGGAAGCCTCGAGGGTCAGCACAAACTGTCCTATGATAAACTCTTATTTTTTCTCATTTTTTCGAACGATACATGACTAACTTGAATATGATTGTTTACCGGGAATATTTGCAATGATCATTTTCATTTAATTTTTGTCACGAGGTCGAGGAAAGTGCTCTATCCTGGAAAATCCAATGTATTAGAGTCGATAGCTATGCACACAAACTTTGCAAATCTTTACTGCACTCGGACACGTACCAAATCAATACAAACGTGAGGTCAATGTTGTTTTATTACGCTTCGCAAGGAATCCATCATAGGAATATATGATCGGTGACATTGTGTGAGAGACAGTACGCGTCACTCACCCTGGCAGAAGCAGCTCCTGCTACATTTGAAGTTTTTGTACATAATTATTCCTAGGTGAATATGACAGATTAGATTCTTATTTCAGTATGCCAGATAAAATCTTCGTGTGTAACTTCCCCACTCCGCAATGTCCAAACACAACATATTTATTTCCCACTCCGATTATTGAAACACATAGTCCATATGCTAAATCTCAAGCATGCAGAACGGTCTGATCAAGTTTTATGAAACATAAAAGCCCAACATTATTCAAATTTGTACAACAAATAACTCTGTCAATAGCTAACTTGACGAAATTTTTTTTTTCCCAAAATTCGCGTCTTGGTTTGGATTATTTACCTTAGATAATTCATGCGTTTGTCGAACCCTATACATTTGGACCCTCTGTCGTATCTTGTGCAGTAGCTAGATTAGTGAGATGGGTTTCAAAAGGTTTGAAATGGCCTGAATAGGTACAGTACAAAACAGGCTTTGCTTGTATTATAACTGTTCGGGATGAGACAGAGACAAGATTCGTTTCTGGTCCTATAGACCTGTGTAGAATTTATTAACTTAATAAAAAACGATTTAGAAACTCTGTCTAATCATATTGGAATCTGTAAACTGACACAATCGATACGTTTCCCCGGCGCATAAAATGTTGATCAGAAATATGTTATTTACAGATTATAGTAAGCGTATAACATAATTTTTACCCTTGTTAGTGTACTAGGAAGTGATGGTTAAGTACGAGAAAATCATGCAGCTGTGAATCAGAACTTGAATCAAGTCCAGAGGAAATGAGCCCCCAACCAACTGTATCATGTGGATCAATTTTATGGGTCAGCTTTGGCCGACTGCCGATAGGCACCAGTGACTGCCAGAAATTGGTTGCTCAGCTACTAATGCCTCCTGCTTGAGACTCATGTACACCACTTCAGCATATGTGGGCTGAGCTACAGTTTCGGCGCAGCCTGCTTCCTCTGTGACTCATGAGGCGGGGGTTAAGATATCGAAAAAGCAGAATTTTGAATGGCCAGAAGTACAAATGTTACAATAGCGATCGTTCAAGATTATAGAAAATCTGTATTGAAAAAAGGCTTCGAAGCGGTAGTAACCAAACCACGTATACCATGTCATCGCGAGGAAACCAAACGCTGACCGAACCAAAGTTCAGCTGACACACGTCCACATTGCACACGTGAGCTTCTACTCGGTGCGAGTGACTGTCAACTCGATTCTCTCGCCTAGCGCGACATTGGTGACAGGCGCCAAGCGAAACAAGTTAACAGTCACTCGCAGCGAGTAGAAGCTCACGTACGCAACGTGAACGTGTGTTGGCCAAAGTATAGTTCGGTCAGCGTTCGGATTCCTCGCGATGACACGGTAGATTTTATTTGTCTCTTATTTCAGTATTTCTATGATTAAAATTCGTAATTTTAGCTGTTTTGAAATCTTTTGAAATTTTGACTCGCACCTGAGTTCTGTCCCAAGATACAAGAACTCCCCCTGCATTGAACCTAGATTTTCTCCTATAAATATAAGTATCTTTATATTACTATAAAAATGCTCACACATTTCTCATGCTGTCATTAGAAATTGGAAGCAATACAGATTACAATAAATCACTGAAAAGAGACTAAACAGTAGGCTGGTTCAAAAAAATCGACTATTTTTTTATTTTTAAATTTCGCACTGAAATATCTTCAGGGTATCAAAAAAAGACGCCTGTGAAAATTGGAGCTCTTAATTTTAATATTTAGAGGTCGCTCATCGAGAATTTCTATTTCCCATTTAAATAACACAGGGAATTTTTTTTGTTTTTTTCATAATTTTCTAGCTCACAAACTAATCGACAGATTCTTATGCACGATACATATTTTTGTAGGAAATTGAACGCTCTACGAAAAGGTCTTCATCATTTTTCGATAAACCAACGGGTTCAAAAATTATTCAAAGTCGAAGTTCAATTCATGTCGCGTACCTATAAGCAAAGGGACCAAGCGCCAAAAAAAAAATTCGGTGTTTTTAGTGCCAAAATCTTTTTGATGCGACGTAAGATCTTTTGGGCATAGTTGCAAAAAAAATTTATCTTAGAAATTTTGCGACGAAAAAAAATTTTTTTGCATAGTCGCAGAAAAATTTTTTTTGTAACTATGCCCAAAAGGTCTGATGTTGCATGAAAAAGATTTTGGCACTAAAAATACGAAATTTTTTTTGGCGCTTAGGCCCTTTGTTTCGAGGCACGCGACATAAATTGAACTTTGACTTTGAATAACTTTTGAACCCGTTGGTTTATCGAAAAATGATGAAGACGTTTTTGTAGAGCGTTCAATTTCCTACAAAAATATGTATCGCGCGTAAGAATCTGTTAATTAGTTGGTGAACTGGAAGATCATGAAATAAACAAAAAAATTTCCCTGTGTTACTCAAATGGGAAATAGAAATTCTCGATGAGCGACCTCTAAATATTAAAATTAAGAGCCCCAATTATCACAGGCGTCTTTTTTTGATACCCTGAAGATATTTCAGTGCGAAATTAAAAAATAAAAAAATAGTCGATTTTTTTGAACCAGCCTACTAAACAGACTTTAATTTTGCACGCGCTTCAGCGATAAATTACCATCGAGAAATATCGGATGGCTGGATGGCAACAGGCAATGAATAAAAAACACGCAATCTAATATGTTGACCCTCAGAAGTAAGATTACTTCCTAAGGCATTCATGAAAGCCTGTTACTGCTTTAGCGACGTAATACGTGATGCTAATTGGAATTCAATTGTTCCATACGATACAAGTAATTGTCCTATTTTCAACATGCCGTTATCATTGAGGCTGTAAAGCAACATAACATGAATCCTTTCATGAATTGTGGCACTTGCGTCCTTTGAGCATCAAAGGTCTACAGAATTCACACGAGAAGTTATTCAATATGGTTATAAATTTAATAACGCACCAACTCGACACACCAGCCCAAAATTCTGGCCAGTCGGATGTTGTCTTCTGTCAGTTGATCTTGAGGTGCAAGTTTTTTGAATGCATAAACAACAGCTAGTCCTCTGTTCTTTTTGCCACTTGGGACATTGTACTGCAAAACCTAGAAGAACCCCAAAGTAACTGATTAGTTTATTAGCATTTAACACAAATTCAGCAATGCCCATTAGATATTCTTCTACGAAAGCGATGTGTAACACTCCGATTTCCGCGCATAGAAAGTTTTTTTTTTTTTTTTTTTTCAATGTAGCAGTCCGCAAACTCACTGCTCAAAAATGCGTATACCATGTCATATACACAGACACGTCTACATGTGCACATACATATATGTATATGTATGGTCCGCATTCTTCGATTGTGAGATGTGACTTTGAGTGTTTCTAATGGTACACCGTATAAATATTCAAAAGCATTACACAGTATTGCAAAGGACCAATGTAAGATCTGTAAAACCTGGACCTTGGGTGTCATGGACCCCTTTATTCAAACAGAAAAATTCTTGACGTGCACAGACACGAACAGTCGAACACGCATGCATACAAAGGCATTACTCACGTGCATTGGAAGATGCTACAAATTGATTGTGTGAGTGATAAAACGGATTTATGAGTTGATTTGAATTTTGTTTTCAGAGCACTATTTTTCGCTACGACAAATCTGAAAGTTCTCTATACGATTGTTTATTGATAGTGTAATTTTTAGCTTCGTACAACATTGAGTTGCTTCTAGTTTCATAATCTAGTCGGATCTTGGAAATTTCAAGAAAACGTCCATTAACAGAACCATGGGTTTTGTCGAGGGTTTTGTATACATGGGTTTTTTTAAAGACCTGCATGGGAAGTTTTTTTTGTGCATTACAGAGAGTCTACTAATGGCCAATTATCGAACTGGGCAAAGAGTGTGTGGTAATGTTTATTACTCATTGTCAGCGCTAGTTATAGTTAAACTTGAATTTGTGTGCAGTCATAAACATTACTTAACGTTCATGTATATAGATTACTGCATGCTGATCTGAGTAAAACAGGTATAACTAGGGCTATCAGTGGAAAAACGTGGTAACTACGATCCCGCCAATGGCCCTGCGACAACTTTAGAGCCGAAGTCCCAAGTGATTCCCACAAGGCTTTATGCTGATCGATTTACAAAAAAATACAATGAACAACAAATCCTCGGCTGGGGGTTCCCGACTCGTGAGAATTCCACGCTCAATATACTATTTCATCACGCCGTGCGAAAAAGTGCCATTATACGCACGCAAGCGTGCATATAATCGGACTTTACGCGCCTGTGTAATGAAAAATTTTGTTCGATACATGTGTGCAAGTTGTTTTTACACTCGTGAGATTGTCACCCTCGCTTCGCTCGGGCGACAAACCCCTCACTCGTGCAAAAACAAACCCTTGCACGCGCGTATCGAAATGTACTATTATTTTACCTTTGCCATCCACTTTGTGGCATGCGGAATGTCAAGGTGGCGTCCAGCATCGGTGAGATCTCTGACGACGTCTGGCCATACTGCCATCATTTCTCGGCTTTCATCTTTGCTCGTTACTGTTCTACTTCTAGCTTGAACGACGGTATGAACTGAGTGTGAACTAGCCGGCCTGAAATTAAAATAAATAAGGTACTTATAAATCAAGCCAATCAGATGTCACTGCTACTTTACAGTTTTTGTCAAAATTGTTGCTGTCGGTAATTATATTTAAATACAATCTGTGTATATTACAATTAAACTTCGACAACCTTTATGGTTCTTACATGTTCATTCTAGAGTAGATAAAACTAGGACTGATCGGTAAGACTTGCGGAGATCAACTGAGATCAACTTCTAAAAAACGCAACCTAAAGTATACATTTTTACAGATTTGCATTAATTGTCAGAGTACACTATTCTCCGTGATCTGTTTTGTTTGCCGCAACAATGTGTGGGTCAAGGAAAGGTCTTGCGGAGCAAAGAAGGAAGTAAGGCAGCTATTTTTACCACCAGATTATAGCAGTGGATTGAAATATTTAATCTTTCAAAGTTGTCTTCGACTAACTTGAGTGCCTACAATAACAAAAATGTCTAGTCCATATTGCATACTGATTAAGAATTCGAAAAATTGTATGCGTGTACCATTCTTCTTGAAACATCTGAAAGTATGAAACATTCGATGGAGTTAGACCCAAGACTTGAGGTTACGTTCTGATCGATACATATCCAGAAATATTGATGTTCAAAATAATATTCCAATGAAAGAAACAACACCCAGATTAGAAGACACAGGCAAAGTGACTAAGGAATCAGAGGTACTCAAAATTTTGCTCCGAATATACGATCAATTAGAAATCAACGAGGAAATCAACTGATGAACAAAATATCGGAATATTTGATTTCAAATTTGTCAATATGTTGATGGGGACCATTTGGTTATACCGGCGACCTACCTGAAAGCTCATGTCAGTTTCGGCCCATTCAATTGGAGATTATAGGGTGATTAAAGTAGTTAGAGGGTATGCAGGGTTCCCAGTCTTTCGATGGTGTGGATTTTTTAATCGCATATGAAAGACACCACAAAAATATACATGAATAAGAATAAAAAATCCCAAATTATCTACACTGTCCTTGAACTTTTCATGCGCGTGAAGTTTACTAAAATGATGCCGCATGTTGTTGCGATTAAATGCCATAATGTAGGATTAAGATACTGTAAAAATGGCAAAAGTTGCTGCGTAATTATACAGACTGATTGTGTTTCTTGTGTATTTTCAAATTTCTATGTCAATTGAATTCCAGAAAAGAAGATGTTCTCCAAAAATATTTTCGTGCATTATACGTTACAAACTTCGACTACATCATCTTTGTTTTTAAAGGTCCAATTCTGTATGTAGAATTCCAAAGCTAAAGCGCAAAACTTTGAGAGTGTGACAATGACGCTGTCACTCTCCTGACAGAACTTGCTAATCTTGACCCAGTATGTAACGACACTTTTTTAAATTTCGATCTTTGATTTATCATTAAGGTGGATACCAAGGATACCGGGCCAGAGATCAGCAAATCATTGACTGTTGCTGTGAAATTCATCACGCACCGAGGCACTCAGACTGTAATACAATGCAATCCAGATATCACCAGAGATGATTTCATAGACATGCTTATGAGAACAAAACTATAGTTTTGAGTTTCAAGAGCTATTTGTACTGCAAAATCAATTACATATTTTTGATAAAAGTTGGTAAGGTATGAATGTAGAGCAAGATAGAACACTGGACGGCCTTTTGTGAGGTTCGAAACATGCAGGGTGTGTATATTGTGAAATCACTTGGATCTGGTATTTAATGCAGAACCTCAGAGATGATCAACAGTCTTCTGTCTAATTTTGTTGTTGATTCTTGTTCGACTAATCAATATCCATTGTGGTAGATTGATTACTCTGACAAACAAATTGAGTATTTGAGGAAACAGGAATCAATAGGCAACTAGTTTATTGAAACTCTCGTTTCTCTCTCGAAACTCTCGTCTGAGTAGTCTCGTTAAACCTTGATACAGGTTTGCAATACTGTTCAAATTTTTAATAATTGATGCCTTCATACATTAATAGCTACCACTAGAGAAATGAATGTATGTTCGAAGCAAGGTCACACAATAAAAAACTTTGCATTATTTACGAGTACTATTATTGACATGCATGAACAATATATCATACAGATAATGATTGAGATTGTGTGAAAAAATATTCATGAATTTATTTATTAACAAATCTCATCTACCATTTGGTGTATACAACATCATCAATATGTTTCCTTGTCAGCAGGTAATGAAGCAGACGAATGATGATATCGAATAATGATATCTTATCTGAAAGCTGCCTAATTTCCATGTAAACGATTTGAAACATGAAGTCTTTCTCCCACAGCTGTGTGGAATGTTTATTCGGCAAATGAGGTTGGAGAAAGTTGAGTGAAGTTAGCCCTGTCGAAAAACTGCGAGTCAAGCACTACAAGTACTTATGGAATTTGTGTCCAATTCAATTTTCAGATATCTATACGTTTCTATCGGCAAGAATTTATTATGACACACACTATTGATTAGAAAACGATTTGAACTAACTAGAATCTCATATTTTATTTACAAAATTTCGTATCTGCAATTTGGAGCGACGACATTGATGATCGAATCACTATAAAGCCGATTACCATATTTTCATACGAAACTGAAGCTAATAGCTAGAATTAGCAGCCCACCAGTCATTCTTAGTTAATGATAATAAGACAGCAACGTACAAGAAATCTGAAATTTTCTATGTTTCATAATGAGGGAATGAATTTCACTAAAAAAAGTCATAAATCCGGCTGCTAGCTTCAGCTCCATATGTTTCATCACTGCGAATGTATAGAGGAAATCATTCATCAATGTTCATTCGTTTGTCTACACACGGTTGAAACGACTTGCTAATGTTATTTCTATGAAATCTGGTAGATAAAATCTGATCGAACCAGATGCATAATCTGTTCTGTATATCACGTTTTATCATCTTTCTAGCTACCGCCTATATACAGGATATATCAAAACTCGCGGATCCTCTCTACATGGTCGGATTCCTTGTTGAAAATTTAAAAAAATACGTTTTCTTACAAAAATCTACCCGGACGCTTAATTGAGACACCGAAGCCACTAAGGACACACCGATGAGAGATCAGCTTCAGAAACTGGGAGCAGAATTCGCTATACCGCATCGGACAAAGCTAAAGATAGCTATACTTGCTGGAGCTCATCTCTGATTGGTGCGTCCTTACCGGCTCTAGTATCTTAACTAAGCGTTATCGGAGGAAATGTTTGTGAAAAAAAGTAGTATTTATTTTCATTGAGGGATCCGACTATGTAGAGAAGGTCTGCGAGTTTTGTTATACTCTGTATGTATAGGTATACATATGTGTAAAAATGAAATAGGCAGGTCATTTGAAATGTGTGTGATCAGCAACGAAAAAACAACAAATCAAAGCAGGGATTACAGCTTTGCTCACTGTTTATCTTGCCTCGAAACTGAAGCAGTAACCTTTCTTAGGGAAAAAACGCATGAGTTTATATATTTATGGTGTTTTCAAAATATTCACTTGATACTGTGATTTAGAATACTAATGAATATTGCAACAATTTACAATTAGTTGTGTCAGATATGTATATTCATCGCAAATGTTCCTATGAAATATTGACAATGAAACTTGTAAGAGGTGTAAGTTTGCATTTACATCAACACATTGCCATGTAATATTCGCAACAGAATGTAGCTGAATTATGAAAGTAAGTAAATGTTCAAGCAAAGTGTTTTTCTTCCTATCCTTTGAATTCCAAACTTTGTACTACTGATTGTCATTATCAATCTGATTGTATGTCGCATATATCTTTATCGCATGGAAATATTGAGAATACCTAATGATAAATCACTTACACGTAAAAAAACAGAGAGATCGTTGTCTCATGTCTTGTGGCGTTTAAGTGATGACTATAATATCTGATAAGATAACAATGTGTACCTATAAATTAATTGTATGACGGTCTGGCTTAGAATGGGTGATATGGAAACTATTAGAAAATCTTACAAAGATTCTCTAATATTTCAGTGAAAAATTAGTAATGTATTCGGCTGGAACAGAACCAAAGTCTGGGAACGTTTTGATTTATGGGTTAATCAATGTCAAAATTAATAAACAATACATTTCCTTCCTTGCCTTTGAACAAACATAAGTCTTAAACAAGTAATGGCGCTGAAATTAGCAGGTAATATCTAGCAGGTAATACAGCCTAGCGGCCGCTGACTTCTTTCCACGGGGTGAGCAAATGATGAAAGTTGGTAGGATCGTCAATAGAACTCCCCTGAAGACATTCGATGGTGTTGTGGTTTGCTCATCTCCTGGAGAAAAACCAGGAGCTGATAAGTTGTATTACCTGCTAGTTTCAGCTTCATAAACAAGTAGCCTCACATCGCCTCACATACAGTTGAGCAAATTTTGCAAACACTGAAGTGTTTAGACTCTAAGATGTTGGCGTGTCATGCTCTACGATTTCTGAATTATGTGGGAAATAAGCGGAACGAGCATAGTTATGCAGCAATATTGTACATTATTGAATACAGATATTCTATCCAGTTGATGAATATGAAAAGACCCGAAATAATATCTTGGAAAACCCTTTGGTTGACATCTCGGTTGACATAGACTACAATTGTTATCGATATCAAATATTTTATCAAATATTACTGAAGAAGAATTGCAGAAGGAATACTTCATAAATGCTCCAGACCTCGCTCAAAATACACCTATAAAGGAGGATTGAGTTCAATCAATAGAATCAGGTCAAATGTTGTTTTTGGAGTCTTTCTTTCAAATCGTGGATGCTAATTAATGTTATCATTTTCGAGGACAGCAAAGGTTGGAACCTGTGCTGTTGTACAAATCACAACAGATTTAGAACCCGCGGCTGCTTAGAGTTTGTGGAATGACAATTCCTTCTGCATATTCAAAGGTTATTTCTTGAAAGTTCAAACGTTATTACGTGGGAATTTCTTGTGTGTTACATCTAAAAACAAGGATATATATAACGTACAACGCAGTGCCCACGAACCGTGGTGTGCGACGTGATCAACACGCCGTAATGTAGGTATTGAAAAAAGACTGCACGCTCAAACATGTGTGCAGTGTTGACAAATGAATGGATAATGCGCAGTAGAACCTTGCAAAAAAGTTAGTATGCGTCTGCCGTTGTCTATCTGGAAGTAATGCAGCGGTACAATGTGAGGTTTGGAAACATACCTGGATTGTAGGATGAGAGCTTTGCCTTCTTCCGTTTGATGGGTAAAATCTCCTGACGTTGATGTAGGTTGAGGGCCGATCGAATACCGGAGTCTTTTTCGTATGGTATTGTTTAACAAAAAGCGGCATCTCTGCACGGAGGAAGACATGGTCGACACGATACGCAGCACGTAATCCTTTCTGAGCTTTGACTGACAAAAGTTAGCCAGAGATGCGTAGAATAAACATCCACGGTACGCTGAAGAGAATTCGTTCGGTTTATACCTCGTCAAGTGTATGTACGTAGATGTGCGTGCCACGACGGCCGGCGCACAAATATGCAGTACACGTAGGGACTATCTCTGACCTATGAATGTATGTGTCGACATTCGTATGTAGGTATAAGTGTATTTACATTTACCTATACATCGTTATCACATATACATACGAAGTGTGTATCGTATTCAAAAATCCGCTAGAAATGGGACGCTATAAATAGACTAGAGTTCCTAGAATACAGAGTTGAGTCAATCGCCGCCATTCTGTACCGAAGTAAAATTGCGGGAAGTTTCAAACTGATCTAAGGAAGCAATATCACGTTGATAATTGTGAATAACTGGATTACGAGCTCTTTCATGACTGAATTTTTCATTTCGGCTATTTTGTTTGGAAATTCCTCGGAACATCGAACACGGTTTCACTAACGACGTTGTTGGTGGCATTGCGATATTTGAGGTTATGTTAACGCGTTACTTTAGGATCAAGGTCGAAAAGATAATGCGGGTTAAAGACTCTTGATATTATCATAAAAACTTTGTGAAAAAGCATTATTTCACGATAACCTGTATAAAACACTCTTGACCATGATCGTTGACTGAAGATTCTAAAGACAGTCAGCCTTACGGGGAAATGTGTGCCGAGAAAGTGGGCTTGGGAACGAAACAGCGTGCGATTTTACCGACTGAAATAACGTTGCAGTATATCTATAGTGTGCGAATATATACAGGGTCATTCTCTTGAAGCCGAACATAGGAAATATGGTGTATAAGATTATGGAGGAGTTTAGGCTGTGAGCGTCCGCCGTGATTGGCTGGTGAGACTGTCGGCTGCTTCCCACTACCACCACCCGTCAAGCGCTCGATTCCCCTAGTAACTAGCTATTGACTAACTCGTACGGCTAACTCTTTGAGATTGTCCATCAGTCCCGGGTGAATTCAAAGCATTTTCGCGTACCAATAGCTATTCGAAATAAGATGCAAAGTATTTTTCACTTATCCCAAATTTATTTGTCATTATTACGTTTGAAGCATAAAGGATAAAGTAGTGAATGATTCAAAGAAAATGAGTGTGAACCAGTAATTGATAAATAATCCATTTTCAGGTATCTGCCAACGCTGAGAAAATTAGAGTTCAGGTTGTCGAAGAAGACGTTGCTTTCCCAGGAAAGAGTAGCATCCACTGAGACGTCGCTGCGAGGCGAGAGTGACTATCATAAGAATACCGATGGCTCAATTGCTCTCGAAAGCTGGAATACATTGGTCGCTCTCAATCTTTGTAAGTTCTTCGATATCCTTAGACTCAGTATCTGCGTAGCCAATGACTAGTCATCCGCTAACTCTTGGGGCACAGTATCGTCAGTGTAGTTGTCCAAGCTTATCTCAGGCAAGAGATGTCGAAGAGTGAGAACCCGCTCCGGATCCAGTGGCGCTGCGAGCTGAGCTCGCTTAGTTTCGCAACGAGTATTCAGATTGTAGAACGAGTACTCGCAACACAGTTGGCGAAGCTTGGTGACGTACAGAGCAGTTTGGACGCAGGTATTCGTAGTGCGTTGAAATAGCCTACGAAGAAGCTTTGGTGCTGGAAATCGTAGTCCATCAACGATCTTCAGCGAACTGTGTCTAGCCGTCCAACGAATACTCAACGTGGTATCCTTAACGCACTCATCGTAGGCTACCTTCGCAGCACCTTCGAAGCAGCTTCGACGCAGCTGTTCGTAGTGCGTCAAGGTAGCCTACGATGTGGGCGTAGGGATGCTACGTTGAGTGTTCGTTGGACGGCTAGACACAGTTCGCTGAAGATCGTTGATGGACTACGAATTCCAGCATCGAAGTTTCTTCGTAGGCTATTTCAACACACTACGAACAGCTGCGGTGAAGTTGCTTCGAAGGTGCTGCGAAGGAAGCCTGCGAAGGGAGCCTACGATGAGAGCGTTAAGGATGCTACGTTGAATGCTGTCGAAGCTGCTTTGAAGGTGCTGCGAGGGTAGCCCACGATAAGTGCATTAAAGATGCTACGAACAGCTACGTCGAAGGTGCTGCGAAGGTACCCTACGATGAGTGCGTTAAGGATGCCACGTTGAGTGTCCGTTGGACGGCTAGACACAGTTCGCTGAAGATCGTTGATGGACTACGAATTTCAGCATCGAAGTTTCTTCGTAGGCTATTTCAACGCACTACGAACAGCTGCGGTGAAGTTGCTTTGAAGGTGCTGCGAGGGTAGCCCACGATGAGTGCGTTAAAGATGCTACGAACAGCTACGTCGAAGGTGCTGCGAAGATACCCTACGATGAGTGTGTTAAGGATACCACGTTGAGTGTTCGTTGGACGGCTAGACACAGATCGCTGAAGATCGTTGATGGACTACGATTTCCAGCACCAAAGCTTCTTCGTAGGCTATTTCAACGCACTGCGAATACCTGCGTCCAAACTGCTCTGTACGTCACCAAGCTTCGCCAACTGTGTTGCGAGTACTCGTTCTACGATCTGAATACTCGTTGCGAGCTCAGCGAGCTCAGCTCGTAGTGCCACTGGATCCGGAGCGGGTTCTCACTCTTCGACATCTCTTGCCTGAGATAAGCTCGGACAACTACACTGACGATACTGTGCCCCAAGAGTTAGCGGATGACTAGTCATTGGGTACGCAGATACTGAGTCTAAGGATATCGAAGAACTTACAAAGATTGAGAGCGACCAATGTATTCCAGCTTTCGAGAGCAATTGAGCCATGGGTATTCTCATGATAGTCACTCTCGCCTTGCAGTGACCTCTCAGTGGATGCTACTCTTTCCTGGGAAAGCAACGTCTTCTTCGTCAACCTGAACTCTAATTTTCTCAGCGTTGGCAGATACCTGAAAATGGATTATTTATCAATTACTGGTTCACACTCATTTTCTTTGAATCATTCACTACTTTATCCTTTATGCTTCAAACGTAATAATGACAAATAAATTTGGGATGAGTGAAAAATACTTTGCATCTTATTTCGAATAGCTATTGGTACGCAAAAATGTTTTGAATTCACCCGGGACTGATGGACAATCTCAAAGAGTTAGCCGTACGAGTTAGTCAATAGCTAGTTACTAGGGGAATCGAGCGCTTGACGGGTGGTGGTAGTGGGAAGCAGCCGACAGTCTCACCAGCCAATCACGGCGGACGCTCACAGCCTAAACTCCTCCATAATCTTATACACCATATTTCCTATGTTCGGCTTCAAGAGAATGACCCTATAGATATACTGCAATGTAATTTCGGTCGGTAAATTTGTACGCTGTTTCGTCCCCAAGCCCACTTCAAGCCCACTTGCTCAGCACGCTAAATAACCCAGGGCTGACCGTCTTTATATTCTTCCGTCAACGCCATGATAAAAATGATCGTTGATTAGATATTGAGGATGTTTATATTCAAATATTCGCCCGTCTCCGCCATTACGTGCCGAAGTTGAAGAGCCAATCGAAAGGAATCATCGATCTCTAAAATAGACTGATCACGCGCGCCATCCAATCCAAACTCTTTATTATGAGGAACTAAATATCCAATATGGCGGTAAACACTGGTTGTTCAAACCACGGAGTAGTAATATGGAGGGCCGGCTGCGCTAGCGCGCTTGACTCCAAACCGCGGCTAGAGATGGTAACTCAATTGTAAGCCGCAGAGCGCGCTCTCATCGCTTTGGCTATAAGATCTCTCGGATACTGTATGCGATAATACGCGCGCTTGACACATTTGAACTACTTTTTACGATGGAATGGCGTTAATTCCATCATTCGCGTATGTCAAAGCAAATAAGAATACGTGAATGTGTATTTGGAATGTTTCTAGATGCCTAACTTCCATATTTCCGCGGAAGTGGCTGTATAGAACTGTTGGCAAAAGTGCACCTTTATTTCCTTAGTTTTACTTATAATACGAATATATGATAATGTATGTACGCATAGTTCCATGGCACTGTCAGTGAATATTACGACAATTAACGCAGTAACAATTAGTAGCGACAATTATATACAACTTTGCTAGAGCTTCAAAAATGCTGTATTGTTTGATGTTTCGTTCCAATATACTTCCATCCTATAACCGTTCTGGCAATCCAAGGTATACGCAGCAGCTCAAAGCTGACGGAAAAAATCTGTATTTCTTCACAGCCCAGAATCAGGTATACATGCCAAGCTACAGATGGTGAATCTGTAATTCGTTCATAGGATACCAAGTAATGGGACCTCACCATCGCTAATATATCACTGAATTATGTTCAATTTTTTGCGCGGAAATATCTAGATATCATTACCGATTTTTGAGTGTCAATTAACACTGTATACGTTCCAGATTTTTGCCAACAAAAAATAGAATTGTTGATAATTTTTCCCACAATTATAGATCGAAGTAGCATTACCTTGAATTTTATGTCATTATGCGCCAGTATTAATTCTTATGCCACCAGTGAAACAAACAAAGTGGCACTTTTGCAAAGAAAAAAACAGAGGGGTTTGAGAGAGCAGGCGCATTTGGTATGAGAAACCGCATTAATAATAAAATATTACTTCAACTCGAATATTCTTCAATAATTTTTTCCTCGCACACACTTACCTGTTATAGCTATTACTACAAATCTTCGCGAAAAAATCATATGACTGATGATGAGCTAACAAGAGTTCTGCCGGCGCCGTATTTATTATTTATACCCACTGGAGGTCAGATTTGGTTTTATACCTTCTGTAGTATTACCCGCGATGTATTGAAGAATACGGGAATTTTCTAAATCTACCGCCAATACGATAAATCAATTTTTTTAAATAATTTAACGTTACGCCACGTGAATTCGCCATTAAATTGCTCAGCTTTCCATTCAAAAGTATAGCCATACCGCTCGTGAGACACTCCAGCGGCAGACCGCTGAACTGCTATCGCTGGCCGTGGATTGGGGTCCAAAATGACAGTCAATCGCGGGGGAGCTGGCCCACCATATTACTACTCCGTGGTTCAAACGGCCGACTCGACAATTTTTCTCCGCCTCGACGTTGACTGAAGAATTCAAAGACGGTCAGCCTTATGGGGTTTCGTGTCCAAGTAAAGTGGGCCCAAGTGGGCTCGGGGATACGAACGGTCTCCAACTTTACCGACAAAATAACATTGCACTATATCTATAGTGTGCACATAATATAGATATACCGCAATGTTATTTCGGTCGGTAACCAAGTCCATTTGCTCGGGACACCAAACTACCCAGGGTTAGCAGTCTTTAAATTCTTCAGTCGACGACGAGTATAATAAAACAAATTCACCGATAGAAAATCTCGTTCTATGAATATGTTCAATCAAGACATTCTACGAGACGTTAGGTAATATTCAAAGCGACAAATTAAAAAAAAATCGATTTTGTCAATTTTGAAAATTCCAGAAAAATATACAGAATCGAATGCCCACGACGAGACTAGGCTCAAAATTTGTGGCATCGAGTCGTATGTTTGAAAATTTTTCCAAAAAAAAATCGAAGGCTACAAACAGGTTTGAAAAAACTTTGGCCAAAAAAACTTTTTATTATTTTCGCATTTTATTTTCAAAAACTAGGTTTAAAAATACGAAATTTGCGAAAAAAAAAAAAACCAAATCGATCCATTTTTGAGGAAGTTTGAGCATTTGAAAAAAAACCAACACGAATTTAAAAAAATTCAGATCTCACGGACGGTTTTCGAAAAAACTTGAAATAAATCGAGAAAGCCTCTTGCATCAAGTGCAAAATATGGCCAAGTTTCAGCCAAATAAAAAATGCGAAGTTGCGCAGTAGGTCTGGATGGCCATGGAAAGCCCCATATGTTGTTAAGATATGTTATGACATTAGACACAAGAACTAGTTGAATCGCAGACAAAGAATGGCACACAAACCAGAACAATTTCTGTCGGATACGCAAAGGCTTGGTTCACTTCAAAATCCACACAGTCAATCTCTGATTAGCAACCGCAATGACACACTATAGAATCAGCAGGTTCAAATTACAAAGTGCAAAGCTTCCATGAATGGATATGTCATACGCAGGATATGCCAATTATTGAGACTAATGGAGATGAAGTAGTTGTCTTTTTCTGTTGATTCTGTTGTTAGCTAAATGGTATGTTGACAAAATATGAGTGAATCTCTTCACCACAATAAGACGACAAAACATTTTCCTATGTACAATTTGTGTTTATTTATATCATCAGACTTTGAGTAACGTTTTTACAGTAAAATCTAAACAAGTACTGCTTAATTTTGTTGTCCCAAAAAGTGCGTTATGTACATATCAAACGTTACAACAGTATCAATTATCATGCGCTGGACTAATATTTCATCTATAGAACCAGGTGATGGTCGCATTTACTTGGTAAACTTCTTCTTATTAGATGGAGCTGGAAGTCGAAACTTGGCCATCTCCACTTCTGCCTCAGCAAAACTGTCAACATTGTAGCAGAAGTACTCTGGGTTTTTGTATTCACCATTCTTTGATGCGCTTGGTCCTACAGCTGAAAATATAAATTACGCATACTTGAAAGATTATTATCATCTACATTGTGTGCAAAGAACCATAATCAAATCTCAGAACCAAATTTCCCTTCCATTTGAATACTTCTACATTTATCGAAATAGTATATTACATACCTAGGCCAGTAAAGTAAGAAATGTCTCAGATCACATGTAATTGTCGGCCGAAGCGAAGCTGAGGTCGACGAACATGTGATCTGAGGCTTTCTTATTTATTGGCCAAGGTGTGTATACTATTTTTCTGCTCGACGCAGCCAGAAAGCGGCAACTTCGTTCAGCGCAGCGGCCCGAAAGTTGACGCTTTCTGGCCGGAGGGCAGAAAAAGTATTTCCATCGTGCTTCTTATGAATGGAGGGTTATTTATCATCGAGCATGAAATATTTTTTTTGCCACAATTATCTTGAAAAATATTTGTTTTGCTTAAGTCATGACCAATAAATATCACATCACGTCCTTGAACAACTTACGATGATTGGGAATATCGACACAATTCTTGCTTAGACCAGGTACATTACTGGCTGTGGTCGACGGACCGCTGCTACTCCGAGCAGGGGGCTGTGTATTGTACTGTCTTGCCAACAGCATCCGTCTGATATTCTAAAACCAAAAGTCATTGGAATGATTCGATGCACTATTCTTGATCCCTGGTGCATTACGGCAAAACTAACTCGGCCACGTATGTACAGGGTGGAACTAAATGTTATCGTCACTTTACCAAGTGATTCTCCAGCTTGAGATCGGTGGAGTGCCCCAATAACATACCCCCCCCCCCCCCAAATTGATCTTGACTCTAAAACTCAAAGTGAAAATTTTTCGTAAGCTTAGAAAATTCTGATTGTCAGTAGAAATAAATCTCTTCGGCATCATAGGTTAGAAATAAAGTTTAATTTCGCATTCTTCTAAACTTCAGGATCATTTTTCGCGATGAAGGATCCATCTATGTCCCGTTGGCACTTTCCTCTTTCGGAATGAGAAGATTTTGCTGAACCAACAATAAAAATTTCCAGTAAGTCTCAACAAGGTCAAGATGGATTTTGTAGGGACGTCTTGTTGGGGTGCTCCACCTATCTCGAACTGAAGAATCACCTGGCAAAGTGACGACACAACATTTAGTTTCACCCAATACAGCTTCTTCAACTGGTTGAATTGGATATTGTATTAGATAATAATTGTAATTTGTCAAATCGAAAGGTCCCCTGTTCACCAGTCCAATAAAACAGTTTCAGAATTTCAATTTGCAGAATGCGTAGTTCTCCAAGGGAGGTAAAACTTGATTCATTTGACGATGGACAAAAAGTTTAGTGATGAGCAAAATTGGTCTTGGTCTTGCACTTTTGCAAGACCGAGACCAAGACCAAGACCATGCAGTAGTTAGCAAGACCAAGACCAAGACTGAATCTGCAAGACCAAGACCGAGAACAAGACCAAGTCTGCAAGACTTGAGCAAGAACAAGACTGAACTTGCAAGACTCTTGCAGTTTTGCTATCATCAATATTTCAACTTTTTGCGGATACGAATACGGATACGGATACAACAATACGGCACGTACACGTATTGCGTTACGTATATTGCGCGTGCGCCCGGATCGACAGTTACGACTAGATTCGATGAGAAAGAACAAGACTTCGAGACTCTTGCAGCAAGACCAAGACCAAGACCAAGACTAGGCATGCAAAACCAAGACCGAGACCAAGACCAAGCCAATCAACGCAAGACCGAGACCAAGACCAAGCAGATCAATGCAAGACCAAGACCAAGATTGAATCTGCGAGACCAAGACCAAGACCAAGACTACCGTAGATTTGGTCTTGGTCTTGTTTTGCTCATCACTGAAAAAGTTATATCTACTTTTATTTTTGACCTGATCATAAAAATAAATCATCGTTGTCATAGCGGGCAATTTGCTTAGTTTTCACCGAGATTCACAGCTGCCGGTGAAAAATACATCTGAAGATATTTTTGGACAATGGCAGCATCCAAAATTCATACGATTTGAAGCAAAACACAGCTTCGCGACTTTTTTCAGAGAATTGTTCATAACCGGATCGACATATTCGACTGCTCGGCAAGTTCAGTGAATTACATAGAGTCCCAAACTTTGATTGACATAAATGCTTAGGGGTTTAAACAAGCTGGCTGAAAAGTTTTCAGACAATCCGAAAATGTATGACCTCTTCGACAGGATTGACCTCCCATTGATACAGTAATTAAATTTCCAGGATTGCTGGATACGAATTCGAGATAAAAATTGCGAATGGTATCTCAAAGTTATAATCTGTTATACCATCCGAGGTTTCAATTGAACATTGAGAAAATTTGAAAACGATTTGGTTTTTCTGATTGGCAGTACTCCGGGAAATATATTCACAAAGTATGTAATACCATATTTTGTCGGGCTGTTTCAGGAACTTCTTTTCGAAATCGGATCAATGAATACTATACCAACGAATTTAGTTGGAAATAGTATTCAGGGTTAGGAACACCTAACCAGTTATAACTTATGGACTCATGGTATATTATAACTCGAGTTTCGATAAAAAGTAATCGTGATTTTAACGCGCCATTACCTGGATTGTAGATTTTCCGAAAACCCGCATCATGTTGATTAGAATCTCTTCCTAGAACAACCTAATAGTGGGTATGTATTTGTTACTTAACAATTAACAAATCGGTGTTGTCGGAAATCGGAATACAGCAATAAGTAAGTAAGATTGGATCCAGTTGTACCAACTTTTGCGAGTGTGGATCGGGCTCAGACCCAACGGCCGTGTGAATATTATGATTGGCTCTCCCGGAGCCAAGAGAATGGAGACGATGATTCGTTGTTGCCGTGACGAATAGAAATTCGCTCCTGAGCGCCGGGAAAGGGATTTGATTTGAATTTATAGGTATATTAAGACTCCGATATTTAGTTGGAAAAAAACATGAACAGAAAAATGGTGAGTTCAGATGGCGCGGAACGAAATCGCGCGGAGCGGAATCACGCGGAGTGGCGGAGCGCGGTTGAGCGGAGTCGATCAAGCTTAACGATTCCGCTCCGCGCGACTCCGTTCCGCGCCATCTGAACCCACCATTACATACAATTCGATAAATCTTTCGGATATTAAATTCAGAGAGACTTCTTAATCTTAGGAGATGCTAACTGCTTCAAGTTTAAATCAAGAGTGACTTCTAGTTTGCGCTTGGCCTTCCGGCGTTTGTCGCCGAAATCGGCAAAGAGGTCGGAGATCCTCCCCCACGTCGTGTCATCTACCAATCAGTGAAAGCGTCTTCCCGCGCTTTCTTTTCCGTTAGCTGGGGGAGGTTTCCCGCGCCTTTGCCCGGTCGGGGGAACCAGGTATCTGGGTCTTGCCGAGCGGAGGACCCCAACGCACATGTGCGTTGCAGGCCTCGCTTGACCCTTGGAAAAGGTCCTCGCGAGTATCCTTTGTTTCGATTTCAATTTAGAATCTTAGCAACCTCCCCGAAGACATGGGTTCTTCCCCGCACATGTGCCTGAAGCCAACAAAGGTACTCGAGGCCTATGGAAATATATTGCTCGGGACTCGGTTAAGAGTCGTCGCTTTACAATTTAGGGTTTATTGCTTCCTCTTAACTGAGCAAAAGACTCCTATGTAAAATATAACTTTTAGTTTAATAATTAATAAAAGAAATCTTATATTTATACAATATGTATACTAGGTATAAATAGATATATATTTGCATTTCATGTATATATCGCATTCACACAATCATTCGTTCTTTGCTGCTTAACACTTAATAAGCGACGGGGGATATATTCGCACCGCGAGTATTGCATTCTATTTCGTTTCCATTCGATTTCTCGCGCTCTATCTTATCGGCCTGGTCCCGTGAGTTAGACGTACAGCCCTACAAAATATGGTATTACATACTTTGTTAATATATTTCCCAGAGTACTGCCAATCGGAAAAACCAAATCGTTTTCAAATTTTCTCAATGTTCAATTGAAACCTCGGATGGTATAACAGATTATAACTTTGAGATACCATTCGCAATTTTTATCTCGAATTCGTATCCAGCAATCCTGGAAATTTAATTACTGTATCGATGGGAGGTCAATCCTGTCGAAGAGGTCATACATTTTCGGGTTGTCTGAAAACTTTTCAGCCAGCTTGTTTGAACCCCTAAGCATTTATGTCAATCAAAGTTTGGGACTCTATGTAATTCACTGAACTTGCCGAGCAGTCGAATATGTCGATCCGGTTATGAACAATTCTCTGAAAAAAGTCGCGAAGCTGTGTTTTGCTTCAAATCGTATGAATTTTGGATGCTGCCATTGTCCAAAAATATCTTCAGATGTATTTTTCACCTGCAGCTGTGAATCTCGGTGAAAACTAAGCAAATTGCCCGCTATGACAACGATGATTTATTTTTATGATCAGGTCAAAAATAAAAGTAGATATAACTTTTTGTCCATCGTAAAATGAATCAAGTTTTACCTCCCTTGGAGAACTACGCATTCTGCAAATTGAAATTCTGAAACTGTTTTATTGGACTGGTGAACAGGGGACCTTTCGATTTGACAAATTACAATTATTATCTAATACAATATCTCTATCTTATCGGCCTGGTCCCGTGAGTTAGACGTACAGTCTAACTAGACGGCGGCGGGCACATAGCGAGCCCGCGGACGTCACAGTATGTACATTTTCACTAGCGTCACGCTGGGAGCTTTCCATCTACAGTCAAAAATCGAGTGGGAGTTTTCCATCTGCAGTCGAAAATCGACACAGCCATACACTCAGCGATGTGATTGGCTGGATCTAACGGAAGAGACCAGTCATATCGTTGTGTGTCGAACTGTGTCGATTTTTCTCCGTAGATGGAAAGCTCCCGCTGTTGCGTCGACGCGTGGTCGTGGAAGTTCAGATTTCCCAACTTCTCGGCGATGACGCGGAATCCTTTTTCATGGGCGTTAATTGACGCTGCGTCAGAAAGATAACAATTGGTTACAATAGCTCTTGACGCTCGAAATCAGCGTCAAATTGATTTCCAGCAAGAGAAACAGATAGACACTCAGCAGTCTGATTGGCTATTTCCAATGGATCCGACCAATCACAATGCTCAGTGTCTATCTGTGTCTCTTGCTGGAAAGCAACCTGCAACCTATGACGCTAGTGAAAATGTAGCTTTAGATCGCCGCAAGATTCCTGCCACAGCCCACAATTGGTACAGTTGATATTTGAGTATATCGAGATAACTTCACGGCCAGCTGTACCGTACTTGTATAAACTTGAATCAGATTGTATCTGTCAAAACGTATGTGCCAAACCGACTTGCTGTTTCTCGTCTTCCGATTATAAACGACGTTCTGGTTACGACTCCAAAATGATGGAAGAGGATGACTTAGCGTTGGACCTTGGCGACGATTCTGAATCGGAAAATGTACCTGTACAATATTGTTTCCGTGTTGGGGTTATATTTCTCATTGACGCAACGAAACCGATGTTCGATATTGACCAGGACACGGACACATCGTATTTTTCTCAATGCCTCGAGGTAAATACTGTTGAAAATTTAATCATGCAGTTAATTGGGAGATGTGGTTGAGAGTAAAAACGTGGGATTTCAATAGCTTTTATGCAACTGTATCGATAACAACTATGATTTGCAAGAAAACGTTGGACTTGTTGAAAACCATTTCAATTTGGCTACTTTCAGGCTTATAAAAATATCCTGTCCGAAAAATTATCTTGGAACAAGACGGACTGGATGGGGATTGTATTGATGGGTACGAAAAAATGGGACGAGAATCCAGAAATCAGGAATTTACTAACCTGGCAGCCGTTTGAAGAAGTATCCATAAATCAAATGATACGGATAGAAAATATGCGTAAGCGGGTTATCGATTTCTCAGTGTCGTCTTTCCATTTATCGCCCTTTGCTATGTTGATTCACAGAAACAAGAATCTGATAAATCACGGCAGGAAGATGAGAATTCAAAGATTATTTCGAGAGCTGCCCTGTAAATTCTGTGTTTCCTCTTCTATGAAATCGGCTTTAATATGGCTTACTGCGCTTGCATCGTGCAAGAATTAATCTAGTGACATGTTGGCTTCAGTACATCTCATACCGATAGCCCCTTGCAGAAGACACATATCTCGCAAGATGCTGATTGGATAGCTTCACAGGTTCTGATCACTGTCCGGATAATTTCTAATATAATTCTATGAAGTTGAGCCCACTATGATACGTACCTGTTACGATATGCGTTTTATAATCAGCATCCTGAGGAATATGTGTTTCAGATTAGGAGCCATTTACGTCACGAATATAATAACAATGATGAGAAAACGTTTTATCATTTTTCCTAGTGAGAAATCAACAGATATTCCATGATGAAATTGGCTCGTCGACCAATTATCCATTACACGACGCCTTGTGGCATGCTGCTCGATGTTTCAATGCGGTGAAAATCAAAATGCCATTCCGCAATATTATACTGCTTACACGATCCGACGATCCATGCGTCAATGATCCAGCGGAAAAATATCGGATCGGAGTAAAGATTACCGATTGCAATGCCTTGAATATAAAATTGTCCATTGTGGGATTGGGAAAACAATGGAATCCTAAACTTTTTTTTGAAGAATTGGAAGTACATGCAGGGAAATTCGAAAGAGCTGAAGATTATCAACGAACTTTCATAGCCGATTTGAAGGAGGAAGTTAAACACGCCTCGAGAATCACTGCACAACTCCAGTGGTCGCTGGGCCGTGGTGTCAAATTCGGAGTTTCAGTCAGCACTATTACAGCGTACGTTGTAGTACGACGTTCTTCATCCTCAATGAAACCAGCTCATTTATGCTCGATTGAAACTGCTGATCACAGCCGGGATTACGATCACGTAAACTTAATGTAACTTAACGGAAGATGACGATTGCTTCTGATTTTTGTCGTAAATTTCGACTCTGATTGGTTCGTGCAGTCACTCTGTTCTCTCTGTTCTGTTACGTTACGTTGAGCGAACGTGATCGTAATCCCGGCTTCAAAAGCAGCTAGAATGCTTACGGTGTTTGATGTTGATTTCAGAAGTTTCTTTTTTAGAAAGTCCCCATTCTCTTGCACATCAGGGGTACAATAGAGAGCAACGCCGACTTTGCTAACAGGCTTGCTGTGTACATGTTGAGAGGCAGAGTGAAAAGATATTGAAAAGAAAGGTTCTTATACAGTGATAGCAGATCAGTACTGCAGTGCATATGGTTGGCAACTTTCATTTTATAGGAAGCCATTTCCAACAGACCTCTGAAATCAATACCGGACTCTGTTATCATCATCATCGATGAGTGCTTTTTTGACAAGCTGTAACACTGACTGCTCACTAGTTTAGTTCCTTACAAGACGCAGGATAAAAGAATAATTGTAAAAAAATAATGATTTACAGGAAAACAAAGTTTCCGAAGAAAATACGTCTGAAAAAAGAAAATAATGAACCATTGGATGGCTACTCCTTTTTCAGAAAAACTGAGATAGGCTATTCAAAGGTGGATATTTTTTTGAATACGATATGCGAACTAAAAATTCCAGAATATATATTGATCTTCTTACTCCAGGCTTATTTTGATGAGACTGTTATGTTGAAATCTTCGCGAATTCTCGATACTGTTATTCTTGATTCTAAACGTCGCTACTTACATGATAAATGATTCCAGGATGAGGAAGACGAAGATGAAAATGAAGAGGCTGATTCAGTGAGAATAGCTTTGCCCAAAAATGTGTACAAATGTCAATCGTTTGGTGGAACGGACATTAAATTCTCCATGCAAGAAGTATTCAAGCTGACTAATTCGCGTGAACCAGGCATTAATCTACTTGGTTTCAAACCACAAAGTAGACTTGATATATCGTTTCATTTGGAAGCACCCAAGTTCGTCACCTATAATGAGTCGGAGCTTGAAGGTAGGCTATTTCTTGTTGTCATAGCTACTTCATTAAAAAGTAGTAGATATCTACTTGCTTACATTGGTCTATCGATGTTAAATAGATGCTCAATATGCCATGGGTGATTCCCGGAAGTTTATCTGATTTTTGCAGTTGATTATCTCTTGAGTTCTTTGATTTTGCTCTTACTCATTATGTAGAGATATTACTCGCCCTGAATTCAGACTTTACTATTTCAAACGGTAGGGAAAATTCCTCCAAAAATTTTTTTTGTATCTCATATTCGTAGAGAATCACTCCGCATAGTATATTGAAAGGAATTGATCGATCCAGTCGAGTCAGGTGGTGAAGTACAAAATAAATTTTTTTGTACTTCAAGACATTTGGGTATGTCTGAGAAGTTGATTACTTTCAAACAACTGAGATTGGTATTCTCGCTCCTGTGTCGCGACCTGTGTTGCCTATCTAACATCTCGTTAGAGCAACCAAGAATTCCCCCTGGTTGGACATAGATATCTGGAAAACCTGCAAATTAAATTTTTTCTGCTTCTCAGCTAGAGAACTGTATCTTGGGCTTTCATTTTTCTACAGTATTTATAAAACCCAGGATTATCGAACTAAGGTTTCATCCCTGTACTATTGATTGGTAGAGTCGTCCCTGTTAGAAAATTTGTTCGTGAAGACTGATCTATTTTCATCGAAAGCTAATTTAGTAATTTATCATGAACCATGAAACTTGAGTTTTTTAATTGATACCTACAGTAAAAATTGCTGAGTTCGAAGTAATATTTCTTGCGAAACGATTTTGGAAAGTCGGCTTTTATTGTAAATTTTATCTAAATAGTGAGGTACAACGAAATCTGATAGGACGAGGGTAACCGCTTAGTGAATCAACACTGAATTATATCTTCGATTCTCAAGTCTGTTGTTGTTATTTTCAGCCCAGGTATTAATTTATTGAAGTATGGGTATTACAAAGAATTTTTAAGAAGTATTTCAATATGCTTATTGCTTTACCATTTAAGCACTCAAAATAACATGCTTTATCTTCTATTTCATGTTACTTTCTTACGAAAAGTCGCATTTTTTGATACGAACTTTATGTGTTCAAGGAATTACAGCGTTATGAAAAAAAATTTTCAAGCCTGGCTCGTGTCAAGTATTCTACAAATTTCATACAGTGAAGTAATGTTAGAATGGTGAAAGGAATTCATTCTTCAGCGTGTTTTTGAAATAGGGAACTATCAGACAACGCCGGCGACTTGTGAAATTTCTGGGTGTGGAGTTCGTCCGAACGATAAGACTGGGGGGGGGTCCGTTGTTCCAAATATCTCTTATACATCACTTTTTAATCAACTTTGTCGTGATTTCTCGGCCAAAATAGTATGTTGTGTGACAGGGGCTGAAAGCTGGCGATTGCGGACGAGTATGATAAGTTTGCCAGCAATCACACAAGTCGCAATCACCGCCAACTTCAGCCTATGTCACACACGATACTTTTTATAACAAGTGCATGAAAGTGCGGCTTTACATGGCGGTTCAGCGGGACAAAAGTAAATGGAATTTCGCCCAAGCGACGAAAGTGCAAGGGACGAAAGTGCGCAAACCTAACCTACCCAGATAACCAAGTGTGTCTTTGCAAAACGTCTATTCGACTTGCTGCAATTTTTGTTGGCTTCTTGCTAAGTATTTGCTCGAATGTTTCTCATGTATTAGAATTTACAGCAAACGTACAACAATAATTGCCGTCACTGAGCAGCAAGTGACAGACGACCTAATTTTAGTACTTTTGTTGTAAATATGCTAGCAACTGAAAATATATTCAAAAAACAGCAACCCGATAACATACATTGTTAGCAATCCATGTGTTTATCGCAATCCCCAAAACAAAAGATTTCCAATGAAGTGCATTTTTAGAAAAGTCACTGCTCTGAAATGATTATAGGGCTCTGCTCAAATCCATAGGATCATATTTGGAAATAATGATCGTTGATGTATATCATTCGCCTTCGAATTTTGTTATTCGTTATTGGTATAAAATTTCCCTAAGCCGTATCATATGAACCGTATTCAGTGTCTACCTTTCAATAATGGCGTCGTGGATGAGTGGATAGCGTGCCGGACTCATAATCAGAACACTTCTACCAACCAGGTTCGCGCCGAAGACCAAGGTGAAGAATTTTTTTCAGAACTGAATCGGAACGTAATGAATATCAAAATCATGTCTTCGGTCAGGTGTGTTCGATGGCGAGAGAATTCGACTCTATGACAATCTCGGAAACAGCTTGTTAATTGTGTTTTTATTCGGTAAAAGCGTGTTGTACCATTATAAAGCTTGTTTGCATTTTGCTGATGTATTGCCGACAGTTTTTGTTGAGATAGCTTGCTTTTATATTGATAGCAATTGAGGACACACCTTGCTCTGGTATTGATAGCAATGCTCTGCACACATTGCTATCCTTTTGCCGCCAAATTTGCACGCACGTTGTTATCTGGGTAGCATGCATTCGGCGAGTTTCGTCGCGCAAAACTGCTATGGAAAGCCTCACTTTCCATGCACGTGTTATGAAAAAGCCTTTCCGTAGTCGTACTGGAATGTACTATTTTTTAACACATGCACCATTTTGCGTTTCCTGTACCTAAAAACCAGGACTAAAGTAGCCGTTTTCCAGCCGGTAGGCGATGAAAGTCGACGGAAACTACATGACAGTTGCGTTGTGATAGCCAAATTACTACCTTCTATTACAAACTCAATTCATAAATTGATTTGACCGCGAAAAATTTCGGCCATGTCTTGACGGGAATTTTGAGTTGAAAAATTGGTAGTATCAAAGTTGATTTCCAAGGTGTGGAATTTCCTCACCCTCAGCATTTAGGGCGTAGAGTTCTTCACACCATCCACGCAAAAGTCTAGGGCGTTGACTGTCCAGTAGCAGTCAGTAATGAATGTATTTAAAAATCGCGATATTTCGTTTCCGCACCTACATAATTCTGGGTGTGGAATTCCGTACCCAGAATTTTTCTGGGTATGGAGTTCTCCATACCCTCCATATGAAAGTCGCTGGCGTTGCTATCAGATCCAATATGGATTTGACACATTTTTTGGAAATTCATGCGGAAACCGAGGTATTAGGATGCTTCATCATGGGCCAGAAGTAGACAATGAACGTGGGGAGAGGGAGCAGTAATTATTCATCACAAACACTCTTCTGTGTAAATTACTTGATAGAAAGTACTTTTTTTGAATTGCAGGAAGCAAAGTCTTGTTTGCTGCATTACTGAAGCGATGCGATGCAAGGAATGCTATGGCTATCTGTGATGTAACATTGCGGGGTCAGTCAGCCACATACTTGTACGCAATGATACCATGTGTCATGCATGGTGGATTTTTCGCTTACAAATTGCCATTTGCAGGTTTGAATATCACTGATTTTTTCCTATGATTCTCGAATAGTTTGATTATAGTTGAAATAATTTCTCGATGCTGACGAGGAGAGTGATCATAAGTGGACACGTCGATTTAACTGAAAATTTAGCCATAGGTAGTCCTTAGTGTATTGTTCAAAACGCTATTTCACATTGCTGCAGTAGGCGCCCTGGGGAGAGGCGAAAAAATGAAAAACCTTCATGTTTATGAGTTTTTTTTTTATTCATTCACTTATATTCATTTTTTAAGTCGCCCTTCCATCAATACCTCTTGAATGAGAATCAAATGTCCAAGACTAATTTTCGTACTTACCAACTGCAATTGAAATTCCATTGGATGTTGAAAATCCATAATATAATTTAACGAATAAACAGTGTAATCCATGGATTCCACAAGAAATTGGTTTTTAATATTTTTGTTTCAATTTGTTGGTTTGCATGTGTTGAATGTGTTACTCTTATTGTAAGACTATTCGATGAATCCAATTATGGAATTTCAACATCCAATGGAATTTCAATCACAGTTGGTAAGTTTGAAAATGAATTATGGAAATTTGATTTCCATTCAGAAGGTATTGATGGAAGGGTGATGGTTAAAAGATAAAAATGAATAAATAAATTTAAGAAAACCGTAGAAAAAATTAAGGATTTTTATTTTGCCGCCTCACCCCAGGGTGCCTACTGGCCTAATGTCATATGACGTTTTGATCGGTATACTAAAGGACTACCTTTGGCTAAATTTTCATCCAAATCGGGGTGTCTACTTATGGTCACTCCCCTTGTGAGCATAGAATGTATTGCATAGAATGTACGAGCAGTATCGGCAATCTGTTCTTGCCGATGTAGACAATCTCGCAATTCGATTCTCTTTTGATTATTCATGATTCTTACCCTTTCCAGTACAAACTGAGATTCGTAACTTGATTTGTAAGGACCAGTCTACATGCGGCAAGAATATTGAACCTGCGCTCTGTCTTGTACATATGTCGGAAAAGTTTACGACAGCGTGCCGTTGTATCAATGAGCCTTGGGCTCTCTAAGTTTTTAATCTATGAGGCTGTAACGTCCGTATGTTACGTGCCCCGCACATACCGACTCCCTTATCCTATCCTTCTCCGATTCCCATCCGCTCCGAGGTTTCACCCGAAACCTCGGAAATCACGCCACGCTGACCCGTTGCATTCAGCACTGTCGGACGCAACGACTCAGCTATTCTAATTTCCCTACCTATCCTCTTTTCTCCTCATCTCCAGTTCCCCTGACTTCTACCTAACACATCCCGTCAGATTACTACTCCACTCCATATCCATACCTCAACTTCACCTTTTGTCACAATCTAGTAGCTGTAGTCGACTCATTGGAAATATACAATATTAAGATATACGTCGCACCATCTTTATTTACAACTACCACCCTCTTCAATACGGGAGTAGGACCGTGTATACGTTACATTGGTGGCAGCGGTGGGAAACGGTGTCATACCGTTGACGAAAAACTTCTCAATGGATTTTATTCTGAGCAAATTTGGTCCTGTATTTGCATTTCCATCTCATCCTTACTTCTAGGAAGAAATACTACTCCACTTGTTCTTTATGTGAGAAAGTTGAGTATCTCCAAAAATAATACTCATTCCCAGATGGGTCCTTCAAATCTGCTTTACAAGTCTCTACTTTTGCTTGACTGAAACAAAAAAAAAAAACATTTTTACTGATATTTTTCTCTGAAAGCCGTGATTGTTTCATTGTCACCATACAGGGTGGGACATTTCAAATAGGCTACCTGAATAACTATAAGTTCCTTTCCATAATGGGGAAAAATGCTTCAGCCGAAAGTCGCTTGGTTCCGAGGGGACACATTCTGATGTGAACAGTTTCTTCGTAGGTGGAGGTCTGAGGAAGATTTCGAGATCATATCAATTTTTTAAAATGGAATGCTTGTTTTACTATTTACTTTCGAATAGAGTGTTCAAAGACGCTTCCAACTGCCTATGATATTGAACGTGTTCAAGGTCGTCTGAGGTCATCTACAAAGGAAAATGCTTCACCAAAAAATTTCACATCGTCTCTGATCTTTGTTATTGTAATCGTTCGGACGCGTAGTATGTGTACACCCAGGGACTTTGAATCTGTCCTCCCTAGACTGCCTGAAATAGGCAACCAAAGATCGATCCATCTAAAATAACAAGGAGTGTTTCTTCGGTTGCCTATTTTAGCCAGTCTAGGGGCGATAGATTCAATGTTCCTGGGTGTACTAACGACCCGTCCAAACGATTACAATAACAAAAATCAGAGAGGATGTAAAATTATTTGGTGGAGTATTTTCTTTGCTAGTTGGCCTCCAACGACCTTGAATACGTTTGAATCGTAGGTCGTTGGAAGCGTCTCCGAACGCTCTATTAGAATATCAATAGTAAAACAACTAATTGCACAAATTTCTGTTGTTCTACACCAACCCGGCATTGCTATTGGCTACCGAAGCAGGCCTGCTCTGACTGTTCGAGTAATGCCTGGTCTTCATGCTGTCTTAAAGTATGGTACTTTAGGCTTGCCATTGGTCCTTCCCGCTCGGCTCAAGTTCAAGGACCAATAGCAAGCCTAAAGTACCATACTTTAACGAAATCAATTCGATTGTGAGAAGAAATAATCGAGTCGATCAAGTAATCGAGTTACAAAAATAATCGATTGTACTTGATTAATCGGGACAAAATAATCGAGGTAATCGAAAATCGATTGTTTTTGGCCATCCTTGGCCATTCTAACCGATAGTTTGCAACATGCGGGCATGTTCTTCAGCTTCCTCATGTGTGTGTTGACCTTATCATAGAAATCACGGGTTGATAGATGAAAGGCTTCTTTGTGAGCCCAATTTTTAAATCATTCAGCTTCTTCCATCAAAATTCTTGACAAAATGATGTTATCTATTTTGTTTTTTAAATTCATTATTTTTTCAGGGTAAAGGGTTCATTTGCTAACCATGGTTCCTCAGAGACCTTAGATTCTCTGGATAAGTATAATTTTCACAGCTAGTAAAAAAGTTCGACCTTGAATTTTGGGGTGAAGATTAATTTTGTGGGGGCATGTTATTGGGGCGCTTCGCCGATCTCGAGCTGAAGAATCCCTTCTTGAAGTGGTGACACAATTTTTATACACCCTGTATATACCAGAAGAGGCTGAAATGACGGATAAATTATTCATTTTGAACTCTGAAAACATTTGACTATAATGAGTGTTATTGCGCATAGACATAGAATAATGACAAAACCTGCAGTTATTAGGTTTTAAATATGAGGTATTCTCGCTCATCCGAGACACTTTTTTGCGCATAGGTCACCGATTGTGGTAGCATGCGAGATTTTGGTTCTTAGCTAACCCCTAACAATGAATCCAGAGTCATACGCCCTGGAATCGAACGGTTCGGAAGTTATTCGATTTTCAAGATATGAAAAAATCGTTTTTTGAGCGCATCTGACGATCTTTAGGTGCGTGTATCTCCGGTTTCCGTCATCAGAAAAATATTTCCTAATAGTGCTTCAGAATCAGAAAACCTTCATATTTCAAGACAAAAAATTAAAAAATTTTGAAAAAAAATTTTCGCCCGCGAATTTGCCGTTCAATTTTTGTTTTTCGTCCTGCAGCCAAAGGGCATAATTTTTTTTGATAAAAATTTTACTGCAAGTAAATTTCCATGTGCCGAAGAAACCCTGAAATTTTCAGGAGGGCGTTCTGCCCCGTTTTTTTTTTTATAATTTTTTTTCATTTTCTTTATATTTTTTTCCGACGAAAAAATTGGAATAATTTTTTTTTTTATTTTAATATTTTTTCTTGCCTTGGAGAACAGGATTTGTTTGGAAAGTTATTCAGAAATTGGTTTGAAAGAAAAAAAAATTAATCGCATTTTTTCGTCGGAAAAAAATATTTAAAAAATATTTAAAAAATGAAAAAAAAATTATTAAAAAAAAACAGGGCAAAACGCCCTCCTGAAAATTTCAGTGTTTCTTCGGCACATGGAAATGTACTTGCAGTGAAATTTTCGTCAAAAAAAATTATGCCCTTTGGCCGCAGGGCGAAAGACAAAAATTGAACGCCGAATTCGTGGGCAAACATTTTTTTCCAACATTTTTTTATTTTTTGACTTGAAAGATGGATTCTGAAGCACTATTGGGAAATACTTTTCTGATGATGGAGACCGGAGATACACGCACCTAAAGATCGTCAGATGCGCTGGAAAGACGATTTTTTCATATTTTGAAAAGCGAATAACTTCCGAACCGTTCGATTTCAGGGCGTATGACTCTGGATTCGTTGTTAGGGGTTAGCTAAGAACCGAAATCTCGCATGGCACCAAAATCGGTGACGTATGCGGAGAAAAGTGTCCCGGATGAGCGAGAATACCTCATATATGTTTTCAAGACTTTCATCCACGCTCATAAAAGTAAACAGCTTTGGGCGATTCTCAAGATTGCTAGTGTCCACGGTTTGCGCCCTGACAAATTACGACTTCATCCTTGCCTAGAATCAACATGTTTGGATGTGTTCGGTAGTTAATATTGCATGGCCCATGGTCATTCGAATTTGCATCAGTGAAGCGTAGGCAACAATGAAGTCGGTAAAAATCAACTGTAGCACCTCCTCAACTATCCTCCTTCCAAAATTTTCATTGCTATGTTAATACCAGTTTTGATACCTACTGGAATTTCTTTTGCAGAAAATATACGAGATCTTGCTGCAGTTATTCCGGAGTACATCTATGATGAAACCGATAACCCATCGCCAATAAACGAGGACACTGTCGGACTGTGTACCAAACTTATAAAGAAATCGACCATTGCATATGATCCTGTCATGTTTCTAAATCCACAATTACACACTGAATTAGATCATATTGAATCGTTAGCACTGGATAAAGATTCATCTGAGCGTTCGAATGATTCTACAAGTGGGTAATATTTACCCACTTTACCCACTTTATTTAGAAAAGCCTTTCTTCGGCTAACAATGAGTAATTCATAATTCACCTGTGGTTTTATTTCATGGTATTTTAGTGCCCGATAAAGCCGCCGTCCGTGAAAGATTAGGCGAACTGAGAGATCGTTTTGAACAAGCAGTGCGTATATATGACAAGGAAAAATGCACCAAGAGGACTCGGGAGTCGTCTTCCGACATACGTCCCAAGCTTAGCAAGATGGATGCAATAGTGAACTTTGAAGAGCTCGTAAGAAATCAAAGAGTGAGTTCTGTTTATGTAGGCTTATACCGCAATATATCTTCTGCGTGAATTCATACTTAAGGGTGTTGCAGGGGTCCCTTATGGTGTGGGGTATCTCAGGGCCGACCAGAAACAAAACATGGGCGCTCTCTGTTATTGTAATTGAATTTTCGCGTATGACTACATAATTGTGCCGGCGATATTCTGGAATATGAAAGCAATCTCTCCCTCTGTGTTAAAATAGATGTTGTAACCGATAAAAATGTATTTTACCGTGTAACTCACATGCACGGGGCCCACGGGTATTCTTGGTCTGCTAATAGGCGACAAAGCCACCCGCTATGAGATTTAGCTTTCTTAATTCTCAGAATTGGCATTCTTTTGTCACGAGTGATTGCGATCAAACTGATTCTGCCGTAATATTGCAGCGATTAAAATAGTCCTCGATAATCCTCGAGTGCGAGAAATCATTATATCGCCGAAATATGTTTGTACTCGTGTCATTTGGCAGCCATGTTTATTCTGTTGGTATGTGCTATTGTGCATCCGTGGGTCATCATATTTTACAAACAGATTATTATTAGGTCTGGCTCATTTAAAACATGACCTCAACTATTTAGGTGGTAGATTTTCTTTCAAGGAATTATTCCCAGGCTGAAGGTACCCAAAATATGTCTTCATTATCAGGAATTTAGAAGGTGAAATTTACTCGTAGGTGTGAACGTGGTACGTGTCGATACCCCCACCTAGAGTTCCTAGAATACAGAGTTGAGTCAATCGATGATTCCTTTCGATTGGCTCTTCAACTTCGGCACGTAATAGCGGAGATGGGCGAATATCTGAATATAAACATCCTCAATATCTAATCAACGATCATTTTCATCATGGTCAAGAGTGTTTTATACAGGTTATCGTGAAATAATGCTTTTTCACAAAGTTTTTATGATAATATCAAGAGTCTTTAACCCGCATTATCTTTTCGACCTTGATCCTAAAGTAACGCGTTAACATAACCTCAAATATCGCAATGCCACCAACAACGTCGTTAGTGAAACCGTGTTCGATGTTCCGAGGAATTTCCAAAAACAAAATAGCCGAAATGAAAAATTCAGTCATGAAAGACCTCGTAATCCAGTTATTCACAATTATCAACGTGATATTACTTCCTTACATCAGTTTGAAACTTCCCGCAATTTTACTTCGGTACAAAATGGCGGCGATTGACTCAACTCTGTATTCTAGGAACTCTACCCCCACCATAAGGGACCCCTGCAATGAAACCACGAAGCAATAATTTGGAGGGCCAGTTGCGCTAGCGCGCCTGACTCCAAACCGCGGCTGGAGATGGTAACTCAATTCTTGGCCGCTGCTGCTGCTGCTGATTCGTTAATTTGGCTTATTTCCTTACGGGAAGTAGCCAGCCTACTTCTTGGCCGCAGGATGCGATCTCATCGCCTTAGCCATGAAGGTTGGAACCAGGCGTACGAACTCCTCGCTATTTTCACTCTTAACGCGTCCCCTAAAGCGGCGCTTGGCGTTAGTCTTCAGTTAGTTTCAGTTTTCGCCACCGCTGTGCTGACGTAGTTATGTGGCCTCATGAGTTCGCATTGTGAATTCGCAATTGTAAATAGCGAAGTCAACGAGTGTTGAATCACGACGTTTAAATCATTATTTTATCGTTTTAACCTAGTGTTCATGATTTTCATATGGTCAACATTTTACTTTATTCATACACGAGACTCGAAACATATGTTTGAAAATGCCGCGTAAATGTCAGTTTGGACGTCAGCAACCAACAAATCCTCAATAAATATAAATATTCTCAATAAGCAATAAGTCGATTCTATAAGAATTGCTGTAGAAAATGATGAATGATTCATTTCATCCATTCATTCATGATCCTCCAATCTCTAATTTACTTAAGATAAAGTAAGGTTATGTTATACAGTAGTCACTTCTCGGGCCACATTAGAGTTTCTATAAGAGAAAGTTGAGACAAACGATGATTTCTTTTGATTGGCTCTTCAACTTAGGCACGTAATGGCGGAGACCCGCGAATATTTGGATATAAACATCCGCGATATCTAATTAACGATAATTTTCGTCATAGTAAAGAGTGTTATTGTGTACAGGTTATTGTGAAATAATGCTCTTTCACGAATTTTCAATGATAATTTCATGAGTCTCCAATCCGCATCATCTTTTCGACCCTGATCCTGAAGTAACGCGTTAACATAACCTCAAATATCGTAATGCCACCAACAACGTCGTTATGTAAAACCGTGTTCGATATTTCGAGAAATTTTCAAATATACAATAGTCAAACTGAAAACTTCAGTGCAGGCAGAGTGTTGTGTCCCACACTATACTTTAGATGTAGTGCAGGTAGTTTTGGTGAAAATAAATCATATAGACGAATTTAGGTAACGAATGATATGTATTTACAGAATGAGATCGATTATGAGTTGATGAGATTACAAGTGATATTTTTACTGATGGATAGATTTATGTTAATGTATTTTATGAGATATGTTTCGTTATTGAGAGATGAATATTGGTAAGTTAGACTAGACGATGGGTTGATTTGATAGTTATTAGTTTAGACTTTGTTGATTTGACTATTTGATCTAGACTTAGAATTAAAGGTTAGATAGATGTTGACGATTTGAAGAATGATTTTAGACTTAGATTTGGCGATTAGTTTGTCTTGTCGTTGGATAGATGTTGTCGATTTGAAGAGTGAGTGTAGACTGATTTTTTTTGGAGAAAAAGTGGAGAGGAAGTTTGAGGATCTTTGGAAGATTGGCGGGGCGGAAGAGTTTTTCTATTGGTCAAAAATTGGGATTGGTCGAAAATTGGGATTGGTGGATTTTTGCTATTGGTCGAGGTATGTGGCGGATGTGACGTTTTTGGGCGCGGGAATCGTACATAGATTTTCTAGGAAGAGGTATGTAGGTATATAGTTTTTACAGTGGACGAGGAGAGTTTTGGGGAACAATAGCTAGGCAATTTAGATTTTTAGCCGCGCACATTTGGTCGCCAAATGTGCGTCTAGAAAGTAGAGAAATCTCAAAAAGGTTTATGGCCGGCGACGGCCCTTTGTATTCTAGGTACGCGGGTTCGGATTAACCGTGCGTCGGCCTAGCATCGTCGATTGAAAATTGATGAAGATAAGATTAATATAATAATTGTGTATGGTACACAACACAGAGCTTGTAATTCAGTTCTTCATACTATATTAACGTCATCACTTTTTTACATCAGTTTAACACTTCCCGCAATTTTACTTCGGCACAGAATGGCGGCGATTGACTCGACTCTCTATTACCTAGCCCTATTTTTGGGACCGTGCAAGTTCGGTGCTGCCCCCGAAAATCCGGATTTTCCATGTTAAATCTTATGGAGTAAAACTAGTTAAAGCGGCGGCCGTCGGCGAAAAATCCGGAAGATCCTATAAGGTTACGTGTAGAAGTGGACAGTAGGGTGGGCCAAAAAAAATTAATAATTTTTTTTTTCTTTGGTACCATGAAAATGTTGTTCAAGATGACGAAAAATAAATACTGTAAAAGTTTGAGCTCTTAATATTAATATTTAGAGGTGGCGCTTCGCGATTTTAGATTTCCCATTTAAATAACACGGGGAATTTTTTTTTTTTTATTCGGAATTTTATTCCGTTCTAACGAATCGGTGTATTGTGAAAATCAATACATGTTCTTGTAGGAAATTGAACGATCTTCAAAAAAGGTCTGACATGATTTTTCGCTAAGTCGACTCGTTTGAAAGTTATTCATCATATATACCGTTTGAGGTTGAACTTTAACCTTGAATAACTTTCAAACGAGTTGACTTAGCGAAAAATCATGTCAGACCTTTTTTGAAGATCGTTCAATTTCCTACAAGAACATGTATTGATTTTCACAATACACCGATTCGTTAGAACGGAATAAAATTCCGAATAAAAAAAAAAAATTCCCCGTGTTATTTAAATGGGAAATCTAAAATCGCGAAGCGCCACCTCTAAATATTAATATTAAGAGCTCAAACTTTTACAGTATTTATTTTTCGTCATCTTGAACAACATTTTCATGGTACCAAAGAAAAAAAAAATTATTAATTTTTTTTGGCCCACCCTAGTGGACAGTCAGCGCCACCCCCCCCACTTTAATGTCTTGCACGCTCCCAATAGGAACTCTAGGCCACATAACTGCATCAGCGTCGTGGTGGTACAAATTGGAACTTGAACCATGCGCCGCTTTATGGGACGTCATCAGGAAACGTAGTTCAGTCTCCTGGTTCTAGTCTTCATGCCCTTAGCTATTGGGATCGAAAATGTGACTCCCTGACCTGTAGCGGTTGCAATTTGTACTCATCAGAGTGGGCTGAAACATCACCTGTCATGTTGTGATACATGCGTGCGAGTAATGTGAATATTGTATACCTGGGAAATTTATGCATAAAGTCAACGATCGAGGCCTAATTATAGAAAATAAAACGTATGGAATGTTGAACTTTACCGCTGTGCTTCGTTAGAAATTGCTCCGGTGGGTTTGAATAAATGTATCTCGGTGCTTGTTTCTTGCTTTGAGAAAAATAACAATTTATTCGAATACGTACAGGATTAGGGTGCTTTTTTTTGGCGACTATTTTTCCAGAATTTCCTTAGAAACACCTCAAAAAAATTCCCTGAAAGTTTGAGCCCTTAATATTAATATTAGGTACTCGCCCTCGGCGTTTGAAGATTTCCCATTTAAAATACACGTAACTTGAATTTTTTTTTCTTGAAATTCTTATAGCTCAGAGGTCCTTTATGCTATTCGAACGTTTGAAGAACCAAATCACTCAGAATTTAATGCTCTAAAAAAGTGCCAAGAACCCGTGCTCAGGACCTTTTTTTCAGGACCTCATAATGAGCCGCAAATTCATGAAAATCGTAAATCATGAAAAACAAAAAGCTCAATAGAAAAATATCAATAATAGAGATCGGTGCCCAAAGGCTTTTTTGAAGGAAATTCAATTTGCTACAACTTTGTCGGTCAAAATTTTTCTGTATTTTCAGCCAATTCTGAAAAAACAACGAAAAAACAAGAAATTTATGAAATGTTGACTTTAATCGCCTGTACTGTCTCGCCCGTGTAAGTTATATTTCCGTTGCAATGGGCACTATTGTAGAGCATTAAATTCAGAGTAATTTGGTTCTTCAAACGTTCGAATAGCATGAAGGGCCTCTGAGCTATAGGAATTTTGAGAAAAACAAATTCAAGTTACGTGTATTTTAAATGGAAAATCTTCAATCGCCGAGGGCGAGTACCTAATATTAATATTAAGGGCTCAAACTTTCAGGGAATTTTTTTGAGGTGTTTCCAAGAAAATTTCGACGTGGGACTAGAAAAAAAAAATAGTCGCCAAAAAAAGCACCCTAGTACAGCATGTATAATTGGTTGGGTATTTACCTAGACAAACTGATTCTCGCAACAGGTAGAGCGCTTTCTTCTCCCATCCGGAGAACGGGCGCACGCATATCGCGTCAGACTAGATGGCGGGTTAATACGTAGTATTGAAACCTTTTGTTCAACATATCCGCCATATTGGACCCGAATCCTTAAGACACGTCTCTAGTTTCGATCCCAATAAGATCTCTCGGATATATGCATGCGATAATGCTCGCACTTGACTCATTTGAATTACTTTTCACGATAGAATCGCGTAAATTTAATATTTTGCGTATGTCAAAGCAAATACGTTAATGTGTTTTTGGAATGTTTCTAGATCTTAAATTTCTATATTTCCACGGTAGTGGCTGTGAAATTGTTGGCAAAAGTGCACCTTGATTTTCCTGGTTTTACTTATACATAATATGATAATGTATAATGTCATACATATAGTTTCATGGCATTGTCAGTAAATATCAGGATAATTAACGCAGTAACAATTAGTACCGACAATCATACAACTTTACTAGAGCTTCAAAAATGCTGTATTGTTTCGTTCCATACTTCCATCCTGCCGTTCTGGCAATCCAAAGCACGGTCTTACATACAGGCCTTGAAACTCGCTCAAAATTTCAGTGGTGGGGGTGGCCTCTTATAGAAGCATCGACTGTTTCAACTCGTGACCACGAGGATCGCTGCTATAGAGTGATGTAGGCTGTGTGAGAGAGACCGAAATAGGTTTCAAAAGTACACAGCCTGCAACAACCTGTTTCCATCTCTCTCGCACAGCCTGCATCACTCTATCACAGTGACACTCGTGGTCACTAGGCGGAACAGCCGGTGCTTCAATAAGAGGACATACCCCCACCACCAGAGTTTCCAGACCTGTATGTAAGACCGTGATCCAAAGTATACGTAGCAGCTCAAAGCTGACGGAAAAAAACCCCGTTTCTTCACAGCCTAGAATCAGGCATACAGGGTGATTCATTTTAATCTCCTCAGGCCGTTTTCTCGAAAACAAAAGGAGATACGAAAAAAAGTTTTGTGCAGAAGTTGCATGATATTGAGGGGGAAAAGACGGCGTTATCGATTTTTTTTCCAGGTCACCCTATCAAGGTGAAATCAAGGTCAACTTGATCTTTTCCAATGGATTGCTATTTTTTTGACATCTGATTCGAATAGAGCAAAAAATTCTGTATTAAAAACATCCTGACTTTTTTCACCTCAAGTCAACAGGTACGAAGATGAGGGCTCTACAACGTAGAATTGTGGCCGAGCGGCCCGCGCCGGTTCAAAATGCGTAAATACCTCTCGGGGGCACCGATTTCCCGAAGACTTATGTATCATTATTATTTCTAGAGGTAGGATGGGGGTTGGAGGAAGGGGGGGCCACCCACCCACCCACTTCCCCCCCTTCCTCCAGGGGGTTACTTGGACTGTGTCCACTGCTTCGATGCTTCTTCATCTCGACGTTTCGGGCGCTGGTATCTGCTCCCGTCCTCAGGATGGTGGTCTGGCGACTTCCCAAAACCGAGTGATCAAATTCCGTGCTCTGACCTGTATATATAGATTGATTGCCGGTGGCGACACCTATGACTGGTGGCGCCGCCTCGACCTACTCATGGCGTCCTTCACTTCGTCCCTGTAAAGAGGCAACCATAGTTTATTGAGCTCTATGCTGGGTTGACTCACAGCATTCGATGTAACTGCTATGCAGGCTGATTCCTTTAATTTCCGCTTGATAGAATCGGATTCTTTCACGAACGAAACTTCTTTTTCGAAACGAACTTGAGAAAGTGCGGATCACCTTGCAGAACAACGGCTATCCAGATGAGGTCATTCGAAAAGCGCAGCAGAAAGCGCAGCACTAAACTATCGGCACACGAGGAATAGAAGCAGAAAAATCGTTGAACGCCAACACCCCAAGGTTTGCCATGACGATTCCCTATGTAGCTGGGACTGGGGAGAAGATCCGCCGCATATGCGGAGAGCATGACATCGAGGTACGGTTCAAATCCGCGCATACCCTACGTGGGCTGTTAACGAAAACCAAGCCCGGAAATGCTACTCAAGAGAGCAAGGAGTGTGTATACGGAATTCCGTGTCAGTGTGGGGACTTGTACATCGGCGAAACTGGTAGACCTTTAAACATCCGTATCCAGGAACATCGAAAAAACGTGAAAATGTGCGAACGTTCAAAATCGAGATTGGCCGATCACGCCTGGGAAAATGAACACCACTTCCAATGGGATAATGCCCAGATATTGTTGAAAGAATCCGATCCTATCAAGCGGAAATTAAAGGAATCAGCCTGCATAGCAGTTACATCGAATGCTGCAAGTCAACCCAGCATAGAGCTCAATAAACTATGGTTGCCTCTTTAAAGGGACGAAGTGAGGGACGCCATGAGTAAGTCGAGGCGGCGCCACCAGTCATAGGTGTCGCCACCGGCCATCAATCTATATATACCGGTCAGAGCACGGAATTTGATCACTCGGTTTTGGGAAGTCGCCAGACCACCATCCTGAGGACGGGAGCAGATACCAGCGCCCGAAACGTCGAGATGAAGAAGCATCGAAGCAGTGGACACAGTCCAAGTAACCCCCTGGAGGAAGGGGGGGAAGTGGGTGGGTGGGTGGCCCCCCCTCCCTCCAACCCCCATCCTACCTCTAGAAATATTAATTTATCACCGCTGCTATTAACTTTCAGTCAACAACTAATGTATCATTGTGCACATGTCAATCCTGGTACTCGACTAAGGGTACTCGAAGGCCGAAGGTTACTTGCAACCACTACGAATCAGAATTTGAAGCAAATTGAGTAATACACGAATCGACTGACGGAATTAGACCGCATTGAGTCGCCCGAAAGGTTGCCCGTTGCCCCGTGTTCAAAGTGGAATCGGACTTGAATTTTCGCACCAACGTCAAGGTTGCGGCTACACGGAGGTGTTTTTTTTTTCACCCTCCTTTGAGTTTCTTTTTCCAATTTATTTATTTTTTCTTTTCCTAATTCATTCTTTAGAAAAAAAAGGAAGGAAAGTAAAAAAAAAAAAAAAACCTCTGCATAACCGCAACCTTGACGTTGATGTGGAGACTGAAGTCCGATGCTGCTTTGAACATGCGGCAACCTTTCGGGCGAACCAATGCGGTCTAATTCTGTCAGTCGATTCGTGTATTACTCAATTTGCTTTAAATTCTGCTTTGTAGTGATTGCGAGTGACCTGCGGCCTCCGAGTACCCTAAGTCGAGTACGAGGACTGACATGTGCACAATAATACGTTAGTCTTTGGGGAACCGGTGCCCCCGAGGGGTGTCCACGCATTCACAACCGGCGCGGGCCGCTCGGCCACAATTCTACGTTGTGGAGCCCTCATCTTCGTACCTGTTGACTTGAGGTGAAGAAAGTCGAGATGCTTTTAATGCAAAATTGTTTGCTCTATTCGATTTCGATGTCGAAAAAATAGCAATCCATTTGAAAAATCAAGTTGACCTTGATTTTACCTTCATAAGGTGACCTGAAAAAAAAAAATCGATAACGCCAAGACTTTCTCCCCTCAATATCATGCAACTTCTGTGCAAAGCCTTTTTTCGTATCTCCTTTCGTTTTCGAGAAAACGGCCTGAGGAGATTAAAATTAATCACCCTGTATGTGTGAAATGAACCTACAAATCTCATATGCGTGCGCTATCCAGAGTTGGGAGTTATCAATTACTTTTGTAATTTAATTACCTGTTTAATTACCCATTACATTTGTAATGTGTAATTAAAATTGGCTCAATTACACATTGAAAATGTAATGTGTGATTAAAATTTTGTCCCATTACGTTTGTAATGTGTAATTTATTTTGACTTAATAGACTTTTACTGTAATGACATTACTTTTGTAATGCCATTACCAATTACATTCCCCAATTATGACAAATCTATGGGAACAAACACGTCGCCCGATCACGCGACTTACTTTAGGTCTGTCCTATGGCATTACAAAAGTAATGTCATTACAGTAAAAGTCTATTACATATGGGCAGTTCCACCAATTATCGACAACCGATCCGGGGTCAAAATTTCGATGTGTCTGAAATGTTGATACCTTATAATATGTACCGAGATGTGAAAATCCTCCAAGTTTTAGACTTCTAACAATAAGCCTCACTGTTCGGGAGAAACCCGTTGATCAGTCTTTTAACTTTGACCAAATTGTCTGTTGAATTCGAATTATTAGCCTAGCCTTGTAGCGGAAAAATAAAAATGATGCAGGGGTTTTTTTTATGGGAAAAAGTCTGATCTTTCTGAATATGAAATCTGTCTTGAAGTAGAACATCTTAAAACTACCAGAAAACACGTTTTTTGGAGAAAAAAATCGTGTTTTTTTGACGTTCCCCAAATTTTTTTCGAATTTGATATTTCTATGTGGAAACTCGCAGTTTTTCATATAAATAGCTGGAGTATTTGGGGTGCGCTGGAAATGGGATCAGGCAGTGGGTACTTTTATTATTCAAGCGGGGGCTCCATCGAAAAGTGCAGCTATTGGTATTATAGGAAGTTACCGTCGAAAAAAATTGTAATTTTTTTTTCTCAATGCTGTTTGACGTTTTGGAAAATATGAAGTGCATTTGAAACACAGGAAAAAAAAATTGAAGGGGTCGGATTTTGTGAATTTGATATTGAAAAAAATATAAAAAATCTGAAACAAGAAGTTGTTCGGAGCTACTAATCAAGAGTGTGGACTAATTTGCAGCCAAAAATATTGAAAAATGTAGCGGTTATTCCACTTCAAAATGAAATTGTTGTATTTCTAGATTCGATTTCCGGGTGTGGGGAATAGGGTAGGTTCGTACCAGAGGTGGTCACCCACTAGTAGTTGCTTCGGTGTAAAAAAGAATGTTTATTGAAATAGTGAATGGTTACATGGGTGAGCACTTGCTCCGTTATTATTGTTATCTGGACACTTTGTCCCGTTACCGACACTGGCGGTGTGTGGCAAAAAGCCTCGCCTCGACAATCGCGTTTCCTTTTATGCCCCCGCTTCGTGTCGACACAACGTGTGTGACACTTATTAACGCTGATCGCACATCAGCGTTTTCGAGCTATTGCGGTAATGGGCAACTATCGCCGATTAAGGCATTCCTAACCTACTTACTTACTTATTATATTATCATGATTAAATTAAGCTTACAACAAAATCTATATCGCAAAAAATGCCATCTACTGAATATTTTTGCTGCAAATGTTTTGTTGTTCTTCAAATGCACGCTATGTTTTCCAAAACGTCAGAAAGCATTGAGAAAAAAAGTCACAATTTTTTCCGACGGTAACTTCCTATAGCTGCAATTTCCGATGAAGCCCCCGCTTGAATAACAAAAATACCTGCTGCCTGATCCCATTTCCAGCGCACTCCAAATACTCCAGCTATTCACATGAAAAACTGTGAGCTTTCACATAAAAATATCAAATTCGAAAAAAAATTTGGGGAACGTCAAAAAATCACGATTTTTTTCAAAAAAACATGTTTTTTGGTAGTTTTGAGATGTTCTACTTCAAAACAGATTTCATATTCAGAAAGATCAGACTTTTTCCCATAAAAAACCCCCTGCATCATATTTATTTTTCCGCGATAAGGCTAGGCTGATAATTAGAATTCAAAAGACAATTTGGTCAAAGTTAAAAGACTGATTAACGGGTTTCTCCCGAACAGTGAGGCTTTATAGAGGTCTAAAACTTGGGGGATTTTCACATCTCGGTACGTATTATAAGATATCAAAATTTCAGACAAATCGAAATTTTGACCCCGGATCGGTTGTCGATAATTAGTGGAACTGTCTGTATGTATTCGGTCAAAATTAAATTACATTTGTAATGTGTAATTGAGCAAAGTTCAATTACACATTATATTTTTAATGTGGAATGGAATTCAGTGTAATTACTCATTACATTTGTAATGTGTAATTGAAATTAGTTTAATTACACATTCCAAATGTAATGGGTAATTGGAAAAAATTTAATTACAATTTTCACAACGCTGGTGCTATCATTCTGTAAATAGTTACACTACCATGAAAACATGTGACTAACTTTTATCAATTTTTCAATCTCGGACTATTTTGTTTCACGAAATTCACGCCGTCGATTTTTTTTTCATTTCTGATTCTTGAAGTTCGTTTATATTATGAAGAGGAAACAATCCCCACGACCCAAATTATTGTCCCCTTTTTTCCAGTGAGTTAGAGTCGTTTGACAATTTTTTCCAAAAACGTGATCGATATGAAAATACCAGTTTTCCATGGAGCACATTCAAAATCAACATTGTATATCCAGTCTCGCAGCTGTGATCGAAGCTATATGTATAGAGTAACTTTCATGAAAAAAAATCAAGCACCATTCTTACGTCAAAAGATATAGATATTTATAGCTAATACATACGTATTCTGTATCGTAAAAAAAAATCGACCCATGAAAAAATGATAGAAAAAAAAAAAATGAAAAAACATGGTATGAAGTTGTTTTGAAATGTTTCCGGCAATTTTAGAGACTCGAAAACCTCTGTAGGTAAGACTAGTATGTTTACATTCCTGACTCAGTTTGCGTGAAGACGTTTGAAGCAAAAACGTTCCGCGCGTTTTAACTCGGCCAATGAGAAGGCTTCAATTCATTTCTTTCATTAATATTTTTATTTATTTCTTTCAATTTTCGTTTCTCAAATTTTTCGCTTTCAATATTATGATTAAAAATCTTTTTTCGAATTTTAGCTCCTGACATCCACGCCGTCAAGTGAAAATCGATCACGCATACAGTTTTTGTTTGGTCCTTGAGGGTGTGAATGTGTGTACTAAATTTGAAAAATGTGCTGTCCAAAAAAAATTTCTTTTTTTTTTTCAACTGTAATTGTGAAAATTCTGTGGATATGCCCGTATATAGTAATGTCTCAACAAACTGTGGGTGTTAAAACGTAAAAATTAACATTCACAGATCGAATCCTGCAACATGAGGACTGTACGTTTTTCGTTATTGTAGGTACATCCTCTGTATTCTTTGCTGCCATACCCTCAAAAGTATTCATATTCGTTATCATTTTGAGGTTATGGTAGCACCGAATAAAGAGGATGTACCTACAATAACGAAAAACGTACAGTCGTCAAATTACAGTATTTTATTTGTGTATTCCAATTTTTTTATCATTCAACACCCACATTTTGTTGAGACATTACTATAAACATGGAAACATTGAATTTTTCACTTCTAAAATTTGCGCCATTTCAGACATAATAGTAGCGCCGCCCAGCAGCGAACAAGTGGTGGGTAAACTTCCCCATTGCTCAGCTTTTCATTCAAAAGTATAGCCATACCGCTCGTGAGACACTCCACCGGCAGCCCGCTTAACTACTAACGTTGGCCGCGGATTGGGATCCAAAATGACAGTCGATCGCGAGGGAGCTGGTCCTCCATATTATTGCTCCGTGACCAAACTGCCGTACCGACTGCAGAAGAGAAAAAAAAACCTGTGAATAAATCTGAAACATCACATGGAATGAGTTTGTAATGGAGAATTCTATACCTAATAAAAAATTCAGCCAAAATATAGTACGCGAAATTTGCAAAAATCGACGAAAACGTATTCTTCGTATTTTATTCGGAATATTATGAAAGCTCACGCACCATTTACACGAAAAAGCTGTCTGTAAAACCGTTCTACAGAAAATACGAAACACATGTGTATAAAAACTTTTTCGTTTCACGCACCAATAACGGTAAATTATGTGCACCTATAATTATGGAGCAAAAGCATTTGTGAACTGTCAACACCTCGCAGAACGAGGATTATTGTCAATAATTGGTGCGCAGCACTATCTGTCGGATATTTTTCGACTTAAAATCACTTCTGTCAGCTGTTGACAGTTCACAATTGCTTTTTGCTACCATAATTACAGGTGCACATAATTTACCGTTATTGTTTCCATAAATCTGTGTTCGGTATTTTTTGTAGAACGGTTGTACAGACGGGTTTTTCGCATAAATGGTGCGTGAGTTTCCATAACATACCAAATAACATTTAAAAACATATGTTTTCGTCGATATTTGCGCATTTCACGTAGGTACTATTTTGGCTCAATTTTTTATCGCGTATAGAATTATCCATTCCGAACTCGTACACGTCATGTTTCGAAGTCATTTGCGATTTATTTTTTTATTTTTTTGTCGATACGGCAGTTTGGGTATAGCGTGCTCTTAAACTTGCATCGTATCAAGATTCTAATGATCCATTTGAATTGTGAGGTATCATCGTCATGAAATGTTATATTTACAGGTACAAACATGTACAGTAAAGCAGCTCAAAGACTACTTGAAAAGTGCCGGTGAGATTCCAGCTACCAAGAAAGGTGACCTCGTCGATCAAGTATATAGTTTATTCAATAACACCTAAGGGATGCAAAGTGTATCTTGTATTGTATGTCAACAATAATTTTCTTGATTTCTCCTTCACATAAGTTATCGTATTCGCACGGAAATAAGCCGCATCCGCGTAATAACGCAAAGATTTTTTCCAGAAAAACGTTTTTATACTTATGGAATTTTCACTGATTATCACTTTGCTTGCCTCTGTCCCAAGTCATCTCTCGCCTTTCCAACAATTGTTGTTTAATTTTTCGCATTTACATCCTCGTATAAGCCGCTTTCACGAATAAGTGGCAACCGGGTTTTGGAAGGTTCGATAAGCGAAAAAAGTACGGCTCATTTCCGTGTGAATACGGGACTGAGAATAATATGTATATATGTATATAGACATTAAACCTGTCCTTAAAAAGGGCAATATCGAATTTTAATCGTCATACCCCCCAAATTGGCTCGAAATAATTTGAAAAGAATGTCCGAATTTTTGTAATTTCGTCCCTCCATATCTACCCGTCCCTAAGGAAGCCTTACTTTTTCTCATAAGAAAAGCATTGATTTTCCGTGGTTTTCGACCTTTTTTTTATCGTTTCCCTAATTATCAGCTAAAAAATCCTCAATTCTCTGAAAATGGTGACAGTAATGTTACCTTTTTGTCATATTTTTTTGAATTCGATACAGGCATTTGTAGGCTAGATCAATCATGCATCTTTATTCTTTGCATGTAGCGAAAATCACGAAAAAAGACGACGAAGTCGAAAAACATCATTCCGAGAGTTGAAAATAGTGGAAATTAAATGGAAGACGTTAAAAAAAAAAATCAGAAATTCTTCGCTGGAAATGATAAATTTTCGAGAATCGCTGAAAATAGAAAAGAAAATCGAAAAGTATTTTTTATAGGTCTAAATATCGCGTGACTAGAAGGAGGTGTAAGCGGCAAAAGAAATGTTTATGCCAACATGTCCAAAGGGTTTTATATTTCATGAAAAAGATTTTGCCACTAAGAAATCCAAAATTTTTTTTTGGCGCTTACGACCTGCTTTTGAGCGGATCCATGTCAGTTCACTGAGAGAAAAAAAAGTATATTATGTGGCATGCTCGTAAACAAACTGTTTTTAGGCGAGGATGATATTTTCAGTATGAGCCAAAGGCGAGCCGACGGCGAATACTGAAAAATCATCCGAGCCGAAAAGCAGTTTACGAGCATGCGACATACCATATTTTAGTGGCTACTTCCCGAAAGGGTATAAGCCCAACAACGGATCTGAATGAATGACATACCATATTTTTTGCGGTATTTGTATGAAAAAGCACAAAATTCAGAAGTTCGTAGGTTAGAACTACCGCGCATGCGTCGATCAAAACTGCCATGAAAAGACTTTATACGGCAGTTTAGAGATGCGCACTCCAAACTGCGCATCAAAACTGCCTCATAAAGTCTTGGCATGGCAGTTCTGAGATCAGCTGCATAAAGTGCCACTTTACCGACCGAAAACAGTCTCCAAAAAGCCACTTTTTCGTACCAATGCCGTAAAACCGAATTTGCGAACTGAGCAGTACAAAAAATTCCAAACACCCGTAACTCCGCCATTTTTATTTATTTTTCGAAATCCTTCAACTTCTATTCGTTTTTTCCATAGTACTAAAGATTCCTCGAAAGGCGCAAGGATCCGGCATCTAAGTGTTTTTTTTTCTTGAGTGAAATGACATGAAAGCCAGTTAAAATCGGTTAAGTCTTCACACATTTTATTATTATTATAGACGAATAGAATAGAACCTGCACTAAACTAGATATTTCCAATCTAGAAGTTCTATTCTATTCGTCTATAATTATTTCGACTTTTGTTGTCTTTTTTTCGCGACATACAGAGAATAAAGATTTGATTGATCTAGCCCAAAAATGCTTGTATCGAATTCAAAAAATCTGGCAAAAAGTTAACGTTACTGTCAACATTTTCTGCGAATTTGGAATTTTCCAGCTGATAATTAGGGTAACGGTAAATAAAAGAGTGAAACCCACGAACAATCAATGCTTTTATTACGGGAAAAAGTAAGGCTTCCTAGGGTCGGGTAAATGTGGTGCGAAAAAGTTCAAAAGATTGTGTCATTCTTTTTCAATCTTTTCGAACCAATTTGGGAGGTAAGACCATTAAAATTCGATCTCGCCCTTCTTAAGGACAGGTCTGATATAGATATAGTTAATTCCATAGAGTTCAGATCTGAGGGGTTGATTGTTAGCTTCAAGCTCTCGGGTATATGTTGACTTTAAGACTTCAAAGTCAGAGCGATACCAAGAAGTAGATAAAATCGAATGTAATAACCGCAGGTTATTTTTGTGTTAGTTTATGAAACTAAACAAACTTGGGTGCACGTAAAAGACCAATCGGGAGTATAAATGTGAACTCATGAACTTGACACCCATTCTTAAGGGGGTACAACAGTCGATTGGCCTCGCCTCTGTTGTTGTGGATCGTAAAGGGTGGACATGGCTCACTATTTCGACTATTCTCAAAGCCTACGCCAGTTTTGGGCATAATTAATTACTTTTTGTCCGACCCTCTTTGAAAACTTGACATTTCATGCATGTGCAGCGGGGGCAAAGTGGCTCTTTCCACGCCGGTGACGATTGCGCATGCGCACTACACGAGCGGGCGCAAAGTGCTACTCGTGCCAACTTTGCGCCCGCTTCACCGGGCGCAAAATTTCCACAGGCCAACCCATGACATGTAATTATCAGCCTCTAGACCCCACAGCAGTGTCGCGTTTTCAAACAGAGTCGAACAAAAAGTACCGTATGCATCACGGGCGGAAGGCAATTTTAACGAGTGTGATAGCCGCCGTATTGCTACGCTCGGCCGGCTGACTTCGCACTCGTCAAAATTGCCTACTTTCCGCCCTTGATACACAATGTACTATTTTGTAATTAGTTACTTTTCAATTAGGATTTATAGATATAATTGGTAATATGAACTTTTCTAAATACTTTACAAAACACAAATCTGATTAGTATAGGAAAATCTTCTAATTACAAAATACCAGTGTTATTACAGCAACGAAAAATCTTCCACGTACAAAGTACAAATGTATTCAGTATCGGCAAATCTTCTAATTACAAATGTAATTGATAGCTGAAAATTCTCTACTTAGAAAATACAAAAGTAGTTAATACTGTTTTCCGAGCTAATTTCACTCCGGAAATGTAATTGAAGACTCTTCAGAGCCGATTCCCGAATTTAACGAAATCATATAGGGAACTTGCATGCATTTGAAATCTCTATAATTTCTTATTTGACTCGAAAGTCGAATGGAAAACCATGAAGTTACCAAAACAGTTTTCCCTATCGGTTTGCTTCATACGCCTAATATACCCCGATTCTGCGGTATATTCAAAGTGTAAATACCGTATGACAGCGTATAGGTATACCGAGGTGAATACTATTGTCATACGATGTGTTAGCGCCTGATTCATATACTGTGTTTATACGCAAATATACTCCATATGTTCCACGATTTTACACCATCTTTACGCCGTTATAGACTGATTTCGAACCGTATGTAACCCAATGAAAAACCATCATCACACTGTGGAACAACCATGTTCATACCAAACCCAAAAAATCCCCAAAAACGCTCAATAAATAATTGTAGCGGGTGGCGTGTGTATTTTTGGAAATGAAATGAATTAGAAACATTCGGATTTAAGGTAATGTTCATATTTATTATTCATAATATGCAGGGATATTAGTACATTTCGTTACGACTACGGACAGGCTTTTTTGTCGAAACGAGAGGCTTACGGTCCGAGCCGGAGGCGAGGGGGGCCGTCTTGAGGTTCCGATTTGCAAAAGCTCCGAACAGCCAAAGATTCGATTTCGTTGAAATAGAGTTCTGAATTCTCGGAAATCTTGAGTCCCGAAATTCTCAACACCGAAATGTCAAATCTTCCGAAGCAGTAATACACAAAGGACAAAATATTAGTAAGACAACTACACCGACCGCCGAGGTACAGGGAATATATAACTTTAGCTACATGCCAGAGAACGTATTTGGATAATCAGAAGGCGTAGAGCTTCAGTATAAAGTAGTACTGAACGGACGATCTCGCGTATGGTCAAGGTTACGAAGAGAAAATGTTCAGAAACTAGAATATTTGCTCCGAAATATATAAATTATACTTTCAGAACAATCAAAGGACGAATGGTCAACAAATCGAAGGCGTGTAACTTAGAACGATCACAGCTTCGGAAGTTCAAAACTCCGAAAGTGTAAAACTCCGAAAGTCTAATAGTCTGACAACCCAAAAATTCCGAAACTGAATTTTCTAAACGAATAGAATGTTTTGTAAGCAACACTTGTGTCGTAAACTGATCGATGTGCATTTGAAGGAAGGGTGTTCGTCTTGCTTGAGGGAGAGCACAATTTCGTGAATTTCGGTAACTACTAATAATAACTTGTTTAGTATCTTAATGTTTGCGAATAATTAACAATTTTTTGTACAGGTCAGTGTTGGGCAGATTTTTATAATTAATCACTTTCTGAATACAAAATACAGTATTTAGTATCGAAAATTTTCCAAATTACAAAATACAAATGTATTCAGTATCGAAAAATCTCCTACATACAAAATACAAATGAGGGTTTCTTCGTCAAACGGGCCACCCCAATCCGAGGTCTCCGAAAATTCTCTAAAAGTTTCTACACGTTATTGGGGATGAGAAAAAATGTTGGGAATTTTTTCAGATTTTTTGGTCATGGCATTCCAGAAATCATTTTTTTCAATCATTTTCACGTAGCGAGAGAAATAAGCGCCGGAGTGAAAAATTGTTCAGATGAAATCTGTATGTCTTTTCCTCAGCTTTTCGGTAGACTTGAGAGAAAAAAAATTCCGACCAATTCGAACCCCCTTTTCCCAAAAAAACGTTTGAAAACGTGCTTTTTCCAAATTGGGACAGTTTTTTTTTTTTTGAACAAAATTTCGAAGAAGGATATTCATAAGAGAGTTTTGGGAAAAAAAATTTGGAGTGGAGACTTTGATACTCTCCCAGAAAAAAATTATTGAATAGATTTTATTCAATTCCGAAAATTCATACACCTATGTGATAATTTTTTTCTGGGAGAGTATCAAAGTCTCCACTCCAAATTTTTTTTCCAAAACTCTCTTATGAATACCCTTCTTCGACATTTTTTTCAAAAAAAAAAAACTGTCTAAATTTGGAAAAAGCACATTTTCAAACGTTTTTTTTTGGGAAAAGGGGGTTTAAATTGGTCGGAATTTTTGTTCTTCCAATTATACCGAAAAGCTGAGGAAAAGACATACAAATTTCATCCGAACAATTTTTCGCTCCGGCCCTTATTTCTCTCGCTACGTGAAAATGATTGAAAAAAATGATTTTTGAAATGCCATGACCAAAAAATCTGAGAAAAATTGCCAAAATTTTTTCTCATCCCCAATAACGTGTAGAAACTTTTACAGAATTTTCAGAGACCTCGGATTAAACGGGTGGCCCGTTTGACGAAGAAACCCTCAAATGTATTTGGTATCGGAAAGTCTCCTAAATACAAAATACAAATGTATTTAGTATCGAAAATTCTTCTAATTACAAAATACAATGTATTTGGTATCGGAAATTCTCCTAAATACAAAATACAAATGTATTTGGTATCGGAGATTCTCCTAAATACAAAATACAAATGTATTCAGTATCGAAAATTCTTCTAATTACAAAATACAAATGTATTGCAACTTTCCGGACGTCTTTAAGCAAAGCTTTTGGCGTTCGGCCGAGCTGTTGTGGGTTTTTTGCATTAAATTTATATTTTTAAGGCTCCTGTTTGCTATTCCCCTGGACTAAACTTTTCTGAATTCCATAATTTTTGGAAGGATACGGACTCGAGCTAAGCTAATAGTTAGAGCCGTCTTTTTAGGAACAGAACCGGATATAAACTTAATTATATCAGGTCTGAATAGGTTAAGGTTGGAGTGAGGAAAAAAGAATAGGTTTCCGAACTCGGATAAAGCCTGGAAGGTTTCAACAGAGTCGTCTCACCGCCTACAGAGCAGGGTAACCTTTAGTTGACCGTGCCTGTCTATCAGACTCGTGTGTATTTGAGGCTATGCTCAATTCAGATACGGATTGCAATTAAAGCTCAATCAGTACTGGCTATTGTGCGCCTTAATCCACCAGAGCTGTCTCTAAGGATTAAGTCGGGATCAGTGAAATTAAATTGACAACAGTAAATTGAATTTCAATATAAAAAAAATAAACAGTTATTATTCAAATTAAACAGTGAAATGGTAATTTCTCGGTCACACGGTCTTTAACATAAATTGTGTTTTAACACTTTATCCTGTGCCGGATGGCTTGACAATAATAAAGAATGCCTGTTGGCAAAATAAAGGAAGTTACTCAATTATCTCAATTATAACTAATAAATTTTGTTTTGTCTTAATTCTAATTTCGATTTGGTTTTGTGGCTCAAGGCTCTGTTTTCTGAATTTGAATAAACAAAGTACAAATGCTGTTTTAGCTAATTGCCTAATGCTTTTTCCTGTGTGTTTTGTGAGATCAATCACTGCTTTAGTAGATTGTCTTAGTTTTACGAATTTCAAGAAATAAATGCAGTTTTAGCAAGATATTCTAATTTTATGTTATTTTAAGAAGAGTTCAAATGCTGTTCTAGCTAGATGAAATTGAATTTATGAGTCAGTCAGTCGCCCACAGCCGTTAGCTGGTCGAGTCTCTGATCTGCTGCTTAGCGCTGCGCTGTTCAGCCTTTTATAGTCCTAGTTTCGTTGTCCCCCGTTGCCCCCCAGCGGGTGCGCGGTGGTCTTCGCCGCGTTTAGCCTCGAACCGTCACGTGGTCGTCCGCAGTATTTGGCGCGACAGGATGTCCGCGCGCTCCATGTGCGTAGATCTCGTGCGCAGCCAGCTGATGGCTCGATGGGTCACGTGATACGTTACAGTATTTAGTATCGAAAAATCTCCTGAATACAAATTACAAATGTATTTAGTATCGAAAAATGTCCTAAATACAAATTACAAATTTATCCTAGTATCGAAAAATCTCCTAAATACAAATTTCGAATGTAGGGGAGGGTGGGGCACAACGGCCCCCCTTAAAAATTTGGTAAAATTTTTTTTTCGAGTTTTCGTGAAACCTTGACAGATTTACTTGAAAGAGGACCAAATGAAGTAAACCTAAAGATTAAAAGCTACAAAAAACAAGGCGGAAAAAACAGTTTTTTTCACGATACTTTTCATCATGTTACAATGGATACTCGAACGGCATGAACCTAAATTTATCCATACACACTTGCATGTATGTACTGTAACGACAATTTTCAATACTTAACGTATTGCCGCCATTTTGTGACGACAATAAACAAAGATAAGGTGCGAGGACAACTATTGTCGAAACCCTACGTCCTTCCAAGTTAATTATTCGATTAATGCTCAATAAAAGATGTTCGCGGGATTTGTTTGGGCGCCAGACGTAACTTAACTTACGACAGTCAAAGACAATTTTCACAGATAATAAACTTTACTTAATAAACTAAATCAAATATAATAATCTACTTGAACATGAAATTTTATATCGAATAACCCATAGGAACGACGGCCTTGAAGCACGGCTAAGTCAGCTAAAATAAGGTATAGGGTAGAGTGCGTGGATTCACCTTTCACAGACATTTATTTATTGTGGAATAATTGGGGATAAAAGTTCGGACACCAGATTTAATCCTTTTTTGGAACCGAAGTTCCGTATATTGTACTCTCTTTTATTACACAAATATGCGAGCGATAAATCAAAGAAACATCAATCAGATATCCAGTAGCGAAAAGAAGCAAATGACAATTTATAATTAGCGAGCTGTACAGGATTAGTTTTTCAAATCAAAATACGCGAGAAATACATTACTCTAAGCAAGCAAATAATATAATTTCCTAGCGGTATTGAAATACCGAGAAATAACACATGAGGTGACCTAGCTAAGCGTGCCGTATAGGTGAGCGATATAATACAAAAGAAGCTATAGTCGAAGTTAAACGCATCACTGGGCGATACGATACCCGAATAAAACAAAAGAATTCAAAGCAACGCTTAGCGGTAAAGAAATTATTCGCAAATACCTAGCAATAAAGAAATTCGCAGAGAAGCTACATTTATCAATCAAAGAGTTCAAATAACGATTTTCAGAATGAATAAATTACGAATTTATCAATTATTACGAAAGAATCAATACCCAAAATTACAGAGAAGAAATCTAATTTATCAAAGGACTCGACTTTACTTAACTAACTTAACTTAATGCAACTACGTTCAGCCTACCTACGAGATACGGATGGAATAGTAACACACCATGTTCGCAGATAATAATTAGTAAAATATTCAAACAAATTAATAATAAAAGCAAAGCAAATGTACAGAAATCAAACACAAGAAATAGATCATCAGATAAAATCAAGCATTATACTCTAAGACGTGCGGAAAATTGACTCGACAGTAAGATCGGATAAAATTACAGAGCAGAAACAAATTAATAAACAATTAATCAGTCACGAAATCTCTCTGCTGGATTTGTTCTAACGCGAGACTCATCACGTGGCTCATCGGCTCACGCTACACAAAATGTCCAACTAACTCCTCCAGAGATTTTTCGAGGCTTTACAAATATTCAGAACAAGCGACCTTACCTTACAAAGAAATGGGCTACATCACTTACGAGCACAGGTAACTAATAAAGCGGAAAGAAAGTGAGCGGAAAGAAACTTAGCGGAAAGAAAGCAACTAATTCACAAATAGCATAGCAAGACTTAGATAAGGTGCGGTAAGCGGTAACGGTGGTGCGGAGAGACACGTCTTCGGCGGAGAGCTGCTGAACGTAGAAGGAAGAGCGGGATGATCGTCTTGGGTGGCTTGACCCTGGTCCTCGGCTAGGGGGGTGAGGTGGGGAACTAATGGTGTTTGACACCTTCGATGATTGGCCAAATTTCGAATTGCGAGCGGAAAATCCTGTCGTCGCGACGACTCGTCAACCGTCGTGACGTCAAAATCGGTCCGATTTCTTCCTTATCGAGCGGAAAGGAGGGTTGCCTGCTTCTCAGTCGTCCGAGGGAGGCGTTACTCTGGATCTTCGCGGTCCGGTATCGTCCGTGCGTCAACCGGGTGGATTCGAATACTGTGGCGGCAGAGTCACCTGAACTCGACCTCGCTACAGCTCTCCAGGTCGATCTGGATGCCCCTTTCCCGGATCTGCATCCTTCGTCGGCCTAGAGACGATGCGGAACGTTGTCTTCCTTCTATGTCGCACGATTCACGTCGTTCCGATAACGAATCTATTTCACTGTCTGCAGAGCTGTAAAACGTCGGTGATAACGCCGGAACAATAGTTAGTGTAGTCGGTTCGGTAGCGGGAAATTCATCTTTCGGTTGCACCGATGAACCTTGGAGCGGGAGACTTGTGGTACTTGGCGTACCGTCCTATACGCCGCTTCCTGGTATCCGAGCGATAGGCGAAGTAGTCTTCGGGCGGGAAACCTTTTGTGGATTCTATACTCCATCCATCCAACTTCTATCCAGAGTAAGCATCCTCCCTTCTTCTGCGTAGGTGCTATCCTCGGCACTTTCCAAGGCGCAAATCCCGGATTGCACACCCATGAGGTTAAGGTGGCGGTAATTCGAACAGACGTCTGCAGTTGCAATTCCTTTGAGCGATAACCTCCTGTCATTGGTTCCTTCCCCAGCCTTGATGATCTCGAAGTCGTCTCGAAGGCATCTTGTCGTCAGACGTACTCTCTCAGTTTTACCGTACCGGTACCATGTTCAGAATAAATCAAGAGCGTTAATTACTATCTAAAAAGTCCCTATTTTGGTGTCCATCCGTGGTGTTTCGTCTAAAGACGCGCCTCCGCACCTGTTTCCGCCTACTTTTCTCTAGATAATCTGAATTTACTGTGACGTTGCAAAATGCAACGTCACAGTACATACCTCAATCTACTCGAATTCATCCTTACAGACAAGTAACCCAATCTATCCGACTGCACTCATATGCATACGCCTACTTACATTGTACCTCAATTTTCTCGAATTCACCCATATATACTCGCACGTACCCTCAATTGTTCTGAATAAACCCATACATGCTTACATGTACCTCGATCTACTCGAATTCACCCATATATTCTTGTGTTTTACCTCAATCCACGCGATTCCAACCCGTACCTCGATCTACTTGCCGAAAATGAAATAAAAGAATTGGAAGTCGAATTTTTTCCGGTAGAACCGATCATTCAAATTGGATGGGATATGGCAATTTTTCATCTCCATCGTTTGCCCTTGATCCCCTGTAAATTTCAATTTTTTTCATCGGGCCGTTTTCCAGATCATTAGGTGAGTTTGTCCGCCGGACAGACCGACGGACCGACAGACCGACAGACAGACAGACATTTGTTCGCAAACCTGTCCTGTGGATCGGAAACGTGAAAATTAGTTTATTCCCATCAAGCACATTTTAGAGCTCGTAACGCCCTCCGAAAATTTGGATAATGTAGTCGTTTACCGACTGGCGTTTGAGTTGGTGGCGCTGGGCGTCTGATTATGTACTCATAATGTACTCAAAAGAGGACATTAATAGGAATCGGGGAGAAAAACCGTCTGCTTCGGTCGGCAGCGGTTCGAGTCGATGTTTTCATACAGATTTGTAGCGTAGGAACGGTGGAATACGGACTACGAATACTAGGAAGGAACGCTTTTAGTAGGAGAGCCCACGACACTAGGTATACCTCGAACGGGAGGCCGTTTTTAAATAATCTAACGTGATGGGGAGTGACCCGCACTACGTTGAATCGAAGCTGTACCGGGTCGAATCCTGACCCGATTACCCGTAATTAATTAACACCCGTGCTTTGTTTCTGTGATAATCACCACTTCGAGACGGCCACAAAAAACCCATTTCAGATGATTTTTAGCAACAAACACTACAGGGAATCATCATTGTGCCACCTCTAAACCAGTCGCTAAACCTGGCACAGTTAATTCGAAGGGGTGCGAATAAGCAGTAAACTACCTTTTCGAGGAAGCCAAAAAAAACCTCAACCAAAATTGAAGATCGGGATTAGCTTGCAACGAGAAGTCAACTGTGCCAGCTCTCGGGTTGACCCGAACCCTCGGCACAGCGACGAAAACCCGCCCTTGCTCCGAGCGTTCTTCTGTCGCACCGCTCGTTACCAGGCGAATCCAACGCTGTTTTTTCAGCAAAATCATTTGTGTTTTAAAACAGCATTATTGTTGAATGCATGTAACACTGCCAGCGATGTTCGTAGATGAATTTCGAGCCGTCTTATTGGATAAAAATGAATTTTTATTCTGTCTTCCAATCCTTTCAACAAGAAAAAAAAGATACTTTCTGCGTATATGAACACGAAAAAATGGTTGATAGTAATTTTCATAAACGAATGTCAAAAATAATTCTTACGTGTATACCTAATAATAAAATATGTTATTGACGTTCGATAGTATCCAAAAAATTTTCAGAAGTTAGCCAGATGTTATACCGTTAACCTTTGCAGTAGCGGATACCTTCGGGTACTGGACATTTTTTCCGGTATTGAAAAGTGTCTGTTATTCGGGAAAAAGCTCATTCTTGTGATTTTTGAAAATTTTGTGTTCTTTTGAAAAATTTTTTTTTCGGATCTGAAAAACCCGGTGTGGCATCTCAAAATGTTTCAGCAACCATTCATAGTAGAATAACTTCCGCTTTTAGGTTTTCCATCGTTTTTTTTCCGAAAGGAGCTCAAAAACAGTAAGAAGGGAATTACATCTGCTCACTTCGGCTATACGCTTGAAAATTTTGATATTTGACACTTGATTTTTGAGAATTTTTTGAGAATTTTAAATTGTGTCGATCAATATTACGGTTTTCAAAATTTCTAGAAATTTCGAATCAAGTCGCAAAAATCTAAAAAAAAAAAATTAGTGCTTTACGAAGTAGGAACAATCATATAAAAAATCACGAGCGAGATCCGTGAGGTGAAGGGTCGAACCCAGGTCGAAGCGGCATGGAATTCGCCATATGGGGGGTTCTCGCTCATCTGGGACACTTTTCTGCGCGTAGGTCACCGATTTTGGTGCCACGCGAGATTTTGGATCGGACCTAACCCCCAATCACAAATCTAGAGCTATTCGCCTCATGATCAAGTGGTTCAAAAGTTATTCGATTTTCAAAATATTACAAAATCGGTTTCCGAACGCATCGAACGATCTTTAGGCGTACATATCTTCGGCTCGGGTGGTCCGAAAAATATTTTCAAATAGTGATTCAGAATCGCAAAACTTCCACCTTTCATGCTGCGAGTTCCGAAATTTTCGGAAAAAATTGTTCGCCCACGAATTTTCCAAAAAATTTTTGATTTTCAGTTTTGGAAACGAAGGTAATAATTTTTTTCAATGAAAATTTAACTGGAGATAGTTCTCTGAATACCAGAGAATCCCTGAAATTGGTGGGAGGGCGTTCGGCCTAGTTTTTTTTTCCTGATTCTTTTGAATATTTTTTTAGAATTTTTTTCGATCGAATTTTTTTTTCGATTTGTAAATTTTTTCTTTGGCCTAGTTTCTAGTTCCTTTCCGTTACAGCTTGATCTGACAGCAAACAATTTGTTTTTAATATTTCCAGTTTTTCGATTATTCCAAAATGTTCAATGAGGTACGTGGAACTTTTTCTAGCGCTGTCAGATCAAGCTGTAAGAGTGAAAGGAACTAGAAGCTAGGCAGAAGAAAAAATTTACTAATCGAAAAAGAAAATTCAATCGAAAAAAATTCCAAAAAAGGCAAAGGTGAAGTTGGCTGTAGGCCGGACGTAACAAAAATATTCAAAAAAATCAGGAAAAAAAACTAGGCTGAACTCCCTCCCACCAATTTCAGGGATTCTTTGGTATTCACAGAACTACCTCCAGTTAAATTTTCATTGAAAAAAATTATTACCTTCGTTTCCAAAACTGAAAATCAAAAATTTTTCGGAAAATTCGTGGGCGAACAATTTTTTCCGAAAATTTCGGAACTCGCAGCATGAAAGATGGAAGTTTTGCGGTTCTGAATCACTATTTGAAAATATTTTTCGGACCACCCGAACCGAAGATATGTACGACTAAAGATCGTTCGGTGCGTTCGGAAACAGATTTTTTAATATTTTGAAAATCGAATAACTTTTGAACCACTTGATCATGAGGCGAATAGCTCTAGATTTGTGGTTGAGGGTTGGGTCCGATCCAAAATCTCGCGTGGCACCAAAATCGGTGATCTACGCGCAGAAAAGTGTCCCGGATGAGCGAGAACCCCCCATATGGGGAATTCCATGCCGCTTCGACCTGGGTTCGACCCTTCACCTCACGGATCTCGCTCGTGATTTTTTATATGATTGTTCCTACTTCGTAAAGCACTATTTTTTTTTTTCAGATTTTTGCGACTTGATTCGAAATTTCTAGAAATTTTGAAAACCGTAATATTGATCAACACAATTCAAAATTCTCAAAAAATTCTCAAAAATCAAGTGTCAAATATCAAAATTTTCAAGCGTATCCTCGATACATAATATACTATTAAATAACAAAAGGCACTTTTCGTACTAAACCAATACTTTTTTTATATCAACAAAGGTGATGAAAAATAATAATTACCAGCTTAAGGGGCTATTGGAGTCGCTTGAAAACTCCGACGCATTTCTCATCTCTCATGGTAATGCAGAGCTGTATAGCATGGTAGATAGTGGGATGTCGATGTTTTTAGTAATCCAAAACCAGATTAGCTCCCATTCAGTCATGTCTGCATCAAATCTGATGAACTTGGACTTTAAACGTGTGTTTTTCCAAAGCCGAGTGGCATCATACGCATGAGAAAGATCTATTCAGTGCAGCTCTAAATAATCAAGAAAATTATGTAGTCGATAACGAATCTATAAAGAAATTTTCGTTATTTTTGAAAAATGAAACATCGCTCTACTTTCTGCCAAAACAATGCATGGATTTCCAAAGTTTCATTCCGATCGGTCAAGTGGAGTAGAAGTTTTGGCTCTCCGCGTTTTCGAGGTGATAGCGCGTCTCCACCAGCCCCTTAAGGGGGTCGTCGTGCCCCACCCTCCTCCCCTATTTAGTATTGGAAATTCTCATCAATACAAAATACAAATGTATTTACTATCGAAAAATCTCCTGAATACAAATTAGAAATGTATTCAGTATCGAAAAATGTCCTAAATACAAATTACAAATTTATCCTAGTATCGAAAAATCTCCTAAATACAAATTTCAAATGTATTTCGTATTGGGAATTCTCATCAATACAAAAAACAAATGTATTCAGTATCGAAAACTCTTCTAATTACAAATTATCGATCGAATTACATCTCGAAATTTAATTGAGGACATTTTTAGAGCTAATTACCCAGATTAAACGAAATAATACGTACACTGACAAGGAGTCGACCAGACCTTCCGATCACAGATCTGGCCCAAACTTTAAGGGATGTTTTCTTGTACCTAAATTTGAAGCATGTAACATACAGATTAGGCCTTCGTTTCTCCAGAATAGGCCTTCGTTCTCTTGGTGAGCCCCGCTTAATGGTAATATCCAGCGACAGATGAATATTTGACGCAAGTGACAACACTTTGTTCTTCTTCATCGAATTGAGTCTTCTTAGGTTAAAATCTGGTCATTATTGTGAAACCATGATCATTATACTGATTCGAGGCACTTCAACCAGCTTTAGAGCTGCCAACGAGCCTGTAAATGGTCCTTCGCCACAGTGAAATAGTCTTCGGAGCTCATGTCGTTGGCTTTCAAAGAATCCCTCCGTGGACCGGAGACTTTCAAACTTACAGAACTTGTTTGAAATTAGGTGACAAAATTATCAAAGGAGTGAAATTAGAAAACTGGCTGTCAACTTAAAAAATTGTTTTTTTTTTTTTTGTTACATATGATTAGATTTCATATTTGACTTCTCGTTATTTGACGAATACACACTCACAGAGAAATCAAAAAGTAAATCTTCTTAGTGCACTTTCTGAATACTCTCAGTACTCATTTCGAACAAGTTCTGTGACTTTGAAGGTCTCCGGTCTGTGTAGGGATTCTCTGAAGGCCAATGACGTGAACTCCGAAGGCTATTTCACTGTGGCAAAGGACCATTTACAGGCTCGTCAGAAGCTTCAAAGCTGGTTGAACTGCCTCGAACTAGTGTAATGATTATGATTCGACAAAAATGACTAGATTCTAGCCTAAGAAGACTCAATTTGATGAGGAAGAACAAAGTGTTGTCACCTGCGTCAAATATTCATCTGTCACTGGATATTATTATTAAGCGGGGCTCGCCAACAAGAAAATATCCCTCAAAGTTTGGACCAGATCTGTGATCCGGAGGTCTGGTCGACTCCTTGTGAGTAAACGTGAATAAACCGTGCTTTTTCGGGGATGCGGTCCAGCTGTGCTACCAACTTCGTAGACGCGACTTGTCCAGTAGCGCAGAGATACCAATGAGCGACGCAACACTCCCCGCGACTACTGTCGGCGCAAAAAGGTTTGGCCCCTCAATTCAAGTGATCATAACTTCTAGAAAAAAAAAATGATTTGGCATAGAATCAAAGACTGTCGTAAAGCGCCGAGTTTTCTGCGTCTAATGATTATTCCGAAATTTCGATTGAAAAATCACGTGAGCTGCTCTTCTTAGGGTTGAAAAACGTAGTTTTCACGGAGTCTTTCAGTGTAAGTTGACTTCAACTAGTCACCGTTTGTCTGAAAAGAGCACTAAAAATTTGCAAAAATTCAGAAAGATTCCCGAACCATCGACGAACATAACTGCGCTTTTGAATTTCGAAAATGTTCAAAAACCTGGACACCAGGTGGAAAAACGTCCGATGATGTGATTCGGCGAACGGCTTGGCACAGGCGAATCTGAGCTAGCTCAAAATTTTCGTTGAAACATATACTATTTGATTCCGTAATTAGTTTCCGGCTCACAATACTAATCTTGCTGTAATCGATGTCGATAGTTTTTCTAAATAGTGAGGGGCTCCGTGTGCCTGAGTCGCGATATTCGTCGCTGTATTTCCCCTCGTCCCTCCCGCCGGCCGACGCAATTGTTGCTAGCGGTCCTTGTTTTACTATGTACGTGTGTACACGGACGGCGAGAAACAATTGCGTCTTCGGTATACTATATGTGTGTATGAGAACCGCGAGCAACAATCCTGTCGGCAGGCGGGAGGGACGAGGGGAAATACAGCGACGAATATCGCGACTCAGGCACACGGAGCCCCTCACTATTTAGAAAAACTATCGACATCGATTACAGCAAGATTAGTATTGTAAGCCAGAAACTAATTACGGAATCAAATAGTGTATGTTTCAACGAAAATTTTGGGCTAGCTCAGATTCGCCTGTGCCAAGCCGTTCGCCGAATCACATCATCGGACTTTTTTTCACCTGGTGTGCAGGTTTTTGAACATTTTCCAAATTCAAAAGCGCAGCTTTGTTCGTCAATGGTTCGGGAATCTTTCTGAATTTTTGCAGATTTTCGATATTCTTTTAAGACAAACGGTGACGAGTTGAAGTTAACGTACACTGATAGACCCCGTGAAAACTACGTTTTCCAACCCTTCGGAGATCATAACAGCTCACGTGATTTTTCAATCGAAATTTCGGAATAATCATTAGACGCAGAAAACTCGGCGCTTCACGACAGTTTTTGATTTTTTGCTATATCATTTTTTTTCTAGAAGTTATGATCACTCGAATTGAGGGGCCAAACCTTTTTGCGTCGACAGTAGTAGGCTCGCGTCCGACCATACCATGCTCAAGCTAACTTTATTCTGACTGAACTCGGGAGTAGCGCGCGTATAATTTGAAGCATTTGAGGATTAGAAGTATTTTGTTGAACGGAAAACAGAACAATAGGTTTCGCTTGTGTGCCGGGATTATTCTGCGAACATTTATGGGAAATTTATCAGTGTGATTTCAATATCAACGGCTACTCTGGAGCCGCAGCCGAGCAACTGCTCGGAGTCAAATCTCTCGATGAGCCCCAAAGGTTACGCTACCGCCGCAGCGGAGCAACTGCTTGGAGCCAAATCCCTCGATGAGTCTCAAGGGCTACGCTGAAGGCGCAGCGGAGCAACTGCGCGAAGTCAAATCCCTCGATGAGTCCCAACGGCTACTCTGGAGCCGCAGCGGAGCAACGCTCGGAGTCAAATCCCTCGATGAGCCCAAACGACTACGCTGAAGGCGCAGCGGAGCAACTGCTCGGAGTCAAATTCTTTGATGAAACCCAACGTAGTCCCTCGATGCGCTACGAGCCCAGTCGTCTCCAAGGCAGGCTTGAGTCGCAGCAACGCAGCTCGCTGGACTGGAGATCCTCGATGAGCCCCAACGCTACACTCGAGCCGCAGCAAACTTCCAATTAGGAATTCATTGTTAGTAGTGTAACAAAGCGGGTTCTGGCTCACTCAGTACTAGTGCACTCGCTGTGTCTGTGTGAGGGGGGTGGTAGAGGGGGGGAATATAGATTATTATTATTATTACTGTCTAGACTATAGATTGCCTCACCCCACTTCTTATCAAACTTCCGGTCTCTTTACACTTCTTATCAAATTTCCTGTCTCCGATCGCTAACCACATTCGGATAAGATTACAAGATTCAAAGCACTTACAGGACAACAACTGATCGTAGAATATCATACGTTTTTGATTCAATATTCTCCGGAATCAGCTCGTATCTCTGGCGGCGGCGGCGGCCCGGAACGCGCGCTAAAGTACAAGCTGATATCGGCGCGCGCGCGCTCGCGGACGGGGACCGTGCGTGGGCTTCAGCTAATTTCCTCGCACGGTCACCGCACAAGCCTTTTGCGGGGACGGGTAAGCTAATTGTTGCAAATGAGCTATTTGTGCAAACTAGGCCCGTTTACGCTAGCACATCCGCTGATATTCAAATCTACTCTGATTTAGGTATTCATTTTTTATCATTTTTCCCTAAAAGTTCACATCTACCAAATGATCCTGTGATTTTTGAAATTTTACTAGACAAATAGTTCCTGGAAAAAGTTTCTGATGCAAGGCAAAGCAGTAATACACCCTTATACATCTATATGATCAGGGATGAGGACAAATTTATGTTTATTTTAGAAGCTTTATTCATAAAGGTATACAAAATACATTATTCTGTTATTCGATGATGCCGCTAGCACGTATGACACCCTGCAGATCAACTATAAACTTCATCTTGAACGTAACTGATTTGTACGATCAGACTGGATAAACTTTTATACGAATTTCTTGACTCCTCCACTTATAGGGTTGTACTCAACTACACGATCATGCAAAATCAAACAGTAGGCTGACGTGTCAGCAGGAAAGTCATTTTTTGCTTCAAACTCGAGACGGATATCTACTGGTTCCAATTTTAGCGACTTGTTTTGTTTCAAACAGTCAATTACAAAAACAAAAGCATACTCCTGCTGAAAAAGAATCATAAAATCTCATAAAAATTTACCTTTTTTGAATGAGAATTTATGATTTCACCAAACTATATGAGGGACAGAGAATTTTTCTCATTGGAGGGCTTATGAGAAAGTATGAGTTTTGTATATTTCCAAGAATTCATGAGCTAATACTCAGAATATATCTATCAGAGGTGATAAGAAACAAAACTTCAATGCAGTTTTATGTTGAAAATAAAAACAAACGTCCATGAGAGTATATAATGAAAATGATGCTGTATAAGATTTCATCCGTATTGAGTGATACATCTTCAATCTGAAATTCTATGGTGTATTATGAAGTGATGAATATATGAGATTATACATACAGGGAATTTCTGAGGAAAGTAGCCATCCTTACTATAGGCAACCCAAAAGACGACCCCAGATTGAGTCTACGCCTTTGGCTGCTACAAAACTGGAATGGGGGATCCGTGAGAGTGGACTAGCAGACGGCTCTCTGTCAAACGTCGCGGTTAAAAGTCAGGTTAGGAAGACAATGACATCGGCACCGATATTAGAGAATGAAATGTAAACCAACAAGTGAGTGAGTTGTGAGTTGATTTCGCGAACGCGAATCGGATAATTATCTGTGAAAAAATTACCGTCAAGTAAACAGTTGATTCGGGATATCAACTTCGTGTTGTCAAGAAGCAGCTCATTTGTGTATTTGGTAAATTGACTTCGGTAAATAAATTTGAGCAGGTAGGTGAACGAACATTTATTTACAAAATAATTAGAAACGGGCAAGTACTCGTTCACTGTCGTATCGTTGATTATTTTGCAGAGTTTAGATTTGATGCAGGCTTCGTTGCGAGGCAGGCTTCGATGCGAGGCAGGCTTCGAGGCGAGGCAAGCTTCGAGGCGAGCCAGGATCAAATACGAGGCAGGCTTCGATGCGAGGCAGGCTTTGAGGCGAGCCAGGATCTTAAATAAGAGGCAGGCTTCGATGCAAGGGAGGCTTTGGGACGAGGCACGCTCCGAGGCGAGGCAGGCTTCGTTGCGAGGCAGGCCTCGCCTCAAAGCTTGCCTCGCATTGAAGCCTGGCTTGCAACGAAGCCTGCCTCGTATTTGATCCTGGCTCGCCTCGGAGCCTGCCTCGTCCCAAAGCCTCCCTTGCATCGAAGCCTGCCTCGTATTTGATCCTGGCTCGCCTCAGAGCCTGCCTCGCATCGAAGCCTGGCTGGCAACGAAGCCTGCCTCGTATTTGATCCTGGCTCGCCTCGCCCTATTGAAAAACCTGGCGTGGTAAAGTGCGTCTCTGAAACGTGGAAAAGGCGTTCTTTCTACGTCCCCGACGATGTCCGATAAGACTGCATAGCTCTAGCGTCCGAAACGACGTGCAGGAAGATGTATGAATTTGGGATAATATATGACGTCATTCCGACGTTCTACATGACGTCATTTTTGCCGCCGCATACGTACAGTAATGTTCATCGATGCATGCTTCGTGGCTAACTTCTTTTTTCCGAGTTTTGTTTCCTTTCTATTCGTGTGTCATCTACCTATGGCGCGCAGAGCAGTTGATAGGAGCAACTTGATAAACAATTGGTGCAATCGCCCGCCGCTGTCATCTGCTAACCTATTGTTGACTGCTTCTCCGGTCATGGGCACACAAATTATCAGTAGAAAGGAAGCAAAACTTGGAAAAAAGAAGTTAGCCACGAAGCATGCATCGATGAACATTACTGTACACGCCGACGAGCGTTGCGGTAGGGGTACGCGTGTTACGTAATGGGACTTATGGAGGAATTTTTTATAACGAATGAAACTACACAAAACTTTCGCAAATCGCGAACAACGCGTTTTTTTATTTTTTAATGAACTTAGTACAACCTTGGTACAACTCGCCTTCAACGGGATGTTTAGTCTATTCCGTATGCATAGAAATATAGAAAAATGTGGACATCTTAGCAATTACTACGACTGCAGTATAATTTGCCATCGATGCAAACCGATACGAAAAAATAGATATAATATTGAAATTGTGGTAAAAATCAGTTTCCCATTTTTGAAACGGCCAAAAAAAGTTCATTGAAAAAACCGTTGCATACTTTTTCAGATTATGGTAGGATATGTATTGAAAGAAAGTTTCAATTTTGCTGCGATGAAACTTCATGCGCAAGAAACCTTTTGTAGAATCTTTCCTTCGCAGGGCTGCGAAAGGTTCGTTCCTTGCGCATGAACTTGCATCGCAGAAAATTTAAACTTTTTTCCAATACATATCCGACCATAATCTGAAAAAGTATGTATCAGTTTTTTAGTTGAACTGCTTTTGGCCATTTTAAAAATGAAAATCTGATTTTTACCACAATTTCTGTAGGGTCTTTGCTCAATGCAAAGATTTACGATAAAATAAAAATTTGTTAGTGCTCATCGTATAACGATCGAGTGAAACTTTGCATGGTATGCCCTCCGTGCAAGGTTCACAGTAAACTTAAATATATATATTAAATGTGGAGAATCTACTGACCATGACTACAAAACTCCGGCATGATTTGCCCTCAATGAAAACCTTGATGTGGAAATTCAAACATGATAATGAATATCTTACAACTAACGATTAGTTTGACATAATTTGCCTTTAATGCAAGGATTTACGTTAAAATAAAAATTTGTTAGTGCTCATCGTATAACGATCGAGTGAAACTTTGCATGATATGCCCTCCGTGCGAGGTTCACAGTAAACTTAAATATATATTAAATGTTTAGAATATACTGACTATGACTACAAAACTCCGGCATGATTTGCCCTCAATGAAAACCTTGATGTGGAAATTCAAACATGATAATGAATATCTTACAACTAACGACTAGTTTGGCATAATTTGCCCTTAATGCAAGGATTTACGATAAAATAAAAATTTTTTAGTGCTCATCATATAACGATCGAGTGAGACTTTGCATGGTATGCCCTCCGTGCGAGGTTCACAGTAAACTTAAATATATATTAAATGTGGAGAATCTACTGACCATGACTACAAAACTCCGGCATGATTTATATAAACTAAGATTAGAGATAATATAAAAATTTGATAGTGCTCACCTTGTTAGGGAAGAACCTACAGAAATAGTGGTAAAAAGCAGTTTTCAATATTTTAAATCACCAAAAAAAGTCCAATCGAAACGTAATACAGGCTTCTTCAGAATATAGTAGGATATATTCTTGAAAAAAGTTTCAATTTTCTGCGATGGAAGTTCCAACGCAAGGAATCTTCCGCAGAAACTTCTTCTGCAATGCTGGGAAAGGTTTTTTGCGTTGAAACTTGCATCGCAGAAAATTGAACCTTTTTTAGAGAATATATCTTACCATATTCTGAAGAAGCATGTATTACGTTTCGATAGGACTTTTTTTGGTGATCTGAAAAATTGAAAACTGCTTTTTACTACAATATCTGCAGGGTCTTCCATTAACTATCGGGTGAAACTTTGCATGATATGCCTTCCGTGCGAGGTTTACACTCAAATTACAGGTTCATTTTAAGTTAAGTTTTTTGCGCACGTCGTATATTTTGGTGGAAATGTACCGCCAAACTTTACTCATGCGAAGAGCACGTCGTCTCCCTACTATGCCGGCCTCTGTCAACTTGTGGAACAGGCAATCTGTGAGAAATGGAAAGATACAGTTACTCCGTGGTGTACAGTAACATGATTATTATTTGATATGTAAACCAGTTATAATGAAATACCCAAAAAAGGGGTTCCTGCGCTCATCGTAACAAGTTAATTTAATCATTACTGATTATCTCACCTTTGACAATCTCGTATTTGTGTGGAGTTAACGGTTCCCGCAGAACGTCGTGGACAGGGTCTTTGCCCTTATTTGCCTTCACTGGGTCCAGGCACTTGTTTGCCAGCCCCTCTGTCCCCCAAAGCCTGACAGCAACATCTCTGACAAATTTTGAGTCACTCTTAGTGCTCATCATCTCCCATGCGTCAATGCTCACCGGTGTGTGCTGATCTAGATATATCTATAATGCGAGTCAACAAAGGACGTGGTTGTATAATACCATATTAACAGAGTCGCCAGCTCACGACCAGTGCTGCAAGTAAGTTTGGTCATATCCAAGTACACTCACCATTTTTTGCTTTATGTTATTTCTGCTCTGGATGTATGAGGCGTTGTGCTGTGAATTATTCTCAGGTGAACTCGATAATGACAATGACCTCGATCGTGCTCGTCCGCGACCTTGCGCACGTCGAACTGGGGTCCTGATGTTGACGATATTATGGCGGGACGGTATGCTGGATTTCCGTTGCGCTGATGATGAACTCATAGGTGGTACTTGCACCGGAGACAACTCACGCCTATGGGTCTGCGCGTTTGTTGGACTGTGCGTCGTTCCCGACGTATCCGGCCTCGTTCGGAATTGTGTTAGAAACACCTTACGACCAGCCTCTAACACCGCGCTAGTCAGCTTCGCAGTCTCTGGACCCGGTACCATTTCACCACTGTCGTGTGTCGTACTTGCGCCGGAGACATGTTGCAAAGCGATGGAAGACGATCTTAGGCGATCGCTTGAACGCAATAGTCGACGGTTGAGTATGTATTCATCTGCACAGTCTAGTGTTTGCTGTGTATTGGGTTCTCCATCTATGTTAAGTATAATAATACATATCAAATTGTCACTTGAAATTGAGCATAAACATCCTTGCGTTATTCACTACATAGTTTCAAACGAGACAGTCACTACAGGCATTAACCAATTGTGCTGTACATATTGTTTTATATCTTGTAATTCTACCATAGTATTGTGATTGAAATTGGGAACGAATTCGGTGAAAGCAATGTGTTATCAACTATTCATCGAATTCTACATGTATGCAGTGCCACGCCAAGTAAAAACTGTTGGTTTCTTTGAAATTCATTCAGAGGGTTGGATCAATGCTTTGCACTACTTTGGGTTCGCAAAGTACAAATCGGGCAAATGCGCATAACGAACTTCTGTTCTATTATACTCACGTTATCTACAACTGTTCTATGTCTGATTACAATATGCATAATTACCATCAATACCATGGTCTCCTATCAGAAGATCCACTGTTGTAGCATCGCTGTCGAGTGAGTCGTGTCTATCATTATCTGACATTCTGCCACTTGGGGATCCTTGTTGGTGTGAGTCTTTAGCTGGTGACAATGATCTATCAGTGGAACTGCGGACAGACTCACCAAGTTTCGCGCGACATGAAATGAGTTTTTCGTAGCACTGCAAAATATCATTATTTTGAGCCCGCCTCGCAGCATCCTTATGAGTCTTCTTTAATTTTCTTACGATCTGCAATTACGTATAAAAGAAGTAGAATACCCTATTGGACATTCGTTGTGGTAGATTAGCAAAAATGTTTTTTTATACACTTTACGTTCTCGCAAATGCCATTCAGTAATGTTTATCAGTGTTCAGAAACAGACCAGTATAACCCATAAAATCGATTGCGAGTGCAACCAGCAACAGCAACACTGACGAGGAGTCCTGTCCACGTGCAGGCAACAGATTTTAATACTCAAACTCCTAGGAGTGTTTGCTGATACTAAAAGTTGAAATGCCTGCTAGATAACGTTCCAAAATGGGCCTTCATATTCTTCGTGTACCAGTAATATAGCGCATCTATGAGCGTTACGCGCGACTTGCCTTTAAATGAATCAATTGTGTTCGGCGTTATGAGATTTTTACTTCAGATGGCAAAATATTCAACAAAGGCTACAATACTTTGGATTTTTTCTTATAGGGCATATGAGCAAAATCTGTTACATGGAGGTGTTCATGACTCCTTGTGAAGCAATCCGATGTGCAAAGAAGAACACAAAATCGTGTGCTGACCTAAAATTTTTACACCGAACCTTCACGACAATCTCAAATTAAGAAATCCAAGCAAATTCTATGCGGCAGCCCTACTATCCATTACATCTGTATGTATATCACATTGTTATATAGCATTTCCAAATTATGTAATCAATAACCGAACCATTGTAGAATTGACAGCATAATGACCCTGTGTCAACAAAAACATTGTCTTTGTGCACTCATGTCATTATACATTGTTCAGTTTCGTACATGAAATGACCAAGTATATCATATAAAAACTTCAATACCTTTGTCGTAGATCTGAGAACCCTCGATTTTAGATTCGGTTGTACAGTCGGTGATGAAGTTGCACTGGATGCGAAGCTCATATTACGCTTGTTCGGAAATTTCAACCGTCCCGCTTCTCGTTTGCTTCGCACGCTAGCCTCACTATCTGCGGAATGAAAGTAAGTTAGTAATGTAATCCATTCAAAACGATTATATTATTTTGGCTTGTACGGAACTGAAATGGTAATTTTTTTGCAGTTTTGTCCGTAATGTACAACATAGGTCATTGTACAGCAGACTGGACACCTGTGAACGATGAATTTCAACGACTGCTTCATTAAGCAGTTCAGGAATGAGTGTGCGATTTGCAAACAAACAGAAAGACATCGAAATTGAGTGTTATTGAATCAACCTACACAATCTATTGCGGTTTGACATTCATTGATTTTATAAAATTTATAAATGGATAAAAAGAATTGTACATGCGAAAACTTCATGAAAGAAGATATTGGTGAAATTGATGATTTCTTTAATCCGGTCTAATGCGGAATGCACACGGAGGTTGATTCCTGCGGATTCACTGCAGAAAACTAGCGTACTTACGACGTACGTATGTGTGTAAAAGAATGGTACTTTACAACGAACCTTTCGACATTCCCAATTGCTTTGGTATTCCAAGACGTGATTAATGATCTAGTTATGAATTAAACACGTCCTACAAAGAAATAAATGTGGAATACACTTACCACCCAATAATAGAATGAAAGCGTTGAGCAACAGGTCTTCTTTGGATTGAGTACCCCGCATCCATACTTTGTAGCGCTTCTGCGACGAGAAGTCTTTTTCATGTTTCGGATGAAAATTACGCACATCATCAACTGGAACGACGCGTTGATGGCCATTCGTAAAATACACGTACGCGTGCGACACCAGATTAGACGATGCCATCGCAAAAAGCCACACGCCCAGAAAAACGCGAAATACTACGACAGACCACGAGGCACGTTTTGGCAATTTACATTAGCTCGTGGTGTGAAGTTGTGAACTCGTTCCGGCGTGCTGCCGAGCGGCACATGCGCACGTCGTAACCACGTTGAAACGTGTGCAACCGCCGCAAGAAAGCGTAAACAAGCATACGTCCAATCATCGTTCACTTGGCGTCTGACGTCATGTAAATGAAAAGACCTGATTGGTCCGACAACTCTTGGCTCTCGTTCTGGCGCCAGTTCACGCATGTTGCCGGCTGACATTTGTAACCGAGAAGTGATCAGCGCGGCTTCAAATTCGAGTCCGTTAAATCAGCCAAGCCATGTGTCGTCGTTTGTACATACATACCAGTGATACATACAAAGCCTTTCACGCCGCCCACACACTTACACACCACCATTGGTGTTTTGCCGCGCTTTGAGTGGCTGAGCAGAAGCGAGAGGGTTGCAAGTGCGATAGTTGGCGATAAAATTTCTCATCTCGCCGGCTTTGCGCAGAGATTGATTCATCAAAGGAAAACCGTTAGCTACAGGAGGTAGCATCCATTTCGCCATCGACCATCAATACAGATTATTTCTGAACGTGATTTTCCTCTAAGCGTAAGTACTCAATACAAGTGCGGATATCGCGGACTCATATTTGAGCGAGGTGTACGTTACATCTACATTAGGGTGGTCCTCATTTCGGGCTCGGACGAATTTTTTTATCACACGCCTGCCAAATCGACTCGAAATAATTCAGGCTTGTCCCAAGCTTAAAAGCTGGTTGAACTGCCTCAAACTAGTATAATGATCATGATTTGACAATGATGACCGGAATCTAACCTAAGAAGACTCAATTCGATGAAGAAGAACGAAGTATTGTCACCTGCGTCACATGTTGATCTACCACTAGATATTACTATCAAGCGGGGCTCGCCACGGAAACAAAAGCCCATTCTGGAGAGTTATATGTATGTTAAATGCTTCATGTTTAGATTCAACAAAACATCCCTTGAAGTTTGGGCCAGATCTGTGATTCAGAGGTCTGGTCGACTCCTTGTTAGAATGAAATATATCTTGAGAATATGGCCGAAACACTTATATTTCAAATGGGGAAATCCACCCTCTTGGTGCAAGGGGTTAGGATGTAGATACAAATCTGAAAAAATTAGGGCATTGGTTTGGAATTATTCAGAGTCCACTTGGGGGGCCTGTGATGAAAAACTTTTATGAGCCCTAAATAAGGACCACCCTAATTTGCTACGTAGAATACGTGCAACAGCGAAATGTGCTGAAATGTCGATGTGTATCATAATTGAAGCAATAATAGGATAAATTCTCTCATTCGTATATTTTTTCGTCTCTATCAGGTCGAATTTGCTACTAAAAATTATTATAACTCGGGTATTAGGTATCTGTTTTCGAAACAACCGTTAGAACTGATCGATCATATTGGCGGCGAGTGTGCTACATGTACCATAACTGCGTAAATTGTCTCCGGTTCATATTATCCGTGTCATAATTTTCATGAAATTCGGGTGTTTTTGACCCAGAACATATATTAAAATGGATTTTTCCTCGGATCTATATTACTAGCTATGATCAAGATACAAGTCAATAAGCCCGGCCTTATTACTGTCACGGAGAGACGCTTCGATTGGTGAATCGCGATTATTAATAACTCGAGAACCGTTAGCCTTAAAAAGTTCTCGTAAAGGAACTTTCAACTTAGAATTCAATACGGAACCTGCCTGTACCGGAAGGTGCAGCAGTTTTGGAGCACCCTGTATAGAAAACTGAGCAAGAAATAAAAATTTCCTCCCACGAATTTTTTATTCGAAGTCTGATGTACATTTCTGTATGGACACTTGATACATACATGTGTCATACGTTGAATACGGACAAATGGAATTTCAGCAGGCATTTCGCGTGTATGAACTCATAGTTCTTCTTACTACAATCAATCTGAGGAGTTTATTTCGATCAATTACCATTTTCATACAGATTACAATGGCTAACCCGGATCACTCTGCAAGTTATAAACGGTATTTGGAGCCCGGATCGTTAGAGCCCATTCCATCATCTTCATATTACCGAGCTAAGAAAAGAAAGCAAAAGAAGAGTGACTATTTACAAATGCCTGGACCAAGCAATGCGGAGTTGGTTGAGGCAAGTCGTGAAAAAATTGACTGCTTACAATCGCCTGGACCAAGCAATGCGGAGTCGGTCGAGGCAAGTGGTGGTTGGGCACCAGACGACAAAGTTTTTGAGGCTGGTAGCAGTGTAAACTACGATACGGCAATCAATGTGGACCCGGTAATGTCCTGTCTTTTTGTACATTATCGTGCATTCCATAACTTTCACTACGCATATATGAACACAATACATAACTGTCTGTACAATCTTCGCAGATGATCCTGCATGAGTCATTCAACAGCCCCGAACTTCCAGTTCAACCCGGTGTTATGCAACTGTTGTCGGAGTGCGTCGATGAGCTTGATGGAAAACCTACGAATAAGGCAGAGGTATAATTGCAACTACAATATACTTCTGCTAACTTTCATTTGAGTTGCGTGTGATCGGTAATTGTAGGAAGTGCACGAAGATGTTCCTGATTTTTTGATGGATGAATTCAACGATGACCGTTCATTTACGGATGCAATCAACTGCGAGGAGCCTGGTGACAATGTTGGTATCGAAGATCGCGTGCCTATGGCCAGCTATCATTCTCTCAAAGATGCGATCAGTCATGGTGTGTTCCGAGAAACAGTTGGCATGCCCGTCAATAAAACGATTGGTGAATTAGTATTGATACTAATCAAATTTGCACTCGTACATGCACTGTCCTTAACTGCAACGACCGACTTATTCGGGTTAGTTAATTGTATGTTCGCAGAACCCATACTGTGTGGTACTAGACATTTGATAGATAAGCTGTTTTATCCGAGAGGGTGTACGGAGTTGTATGCGATATGCACCGAATGCGGCGCGAGCATTGGTAAATTTTCAAGGACTGATCGCCTATTAAAATGTCACATTTGTAACGCGACTATGAATGTAACGGACAATACGTACAAAGATTTTTTTGTTATGATGGACATTGAATCGCCAATTTCCAAATTAATAGAATCTAATAGTCATTATTATTTGGACATCGTTAACCGTGGGATATCTCCAAATAGTATGTTGAGTGATATTTATGATGGCAATAAGTATCGGGAGTTCGTTGGACTTTTGAATGATAATGATCGACACCAGTACGCTACGTTAACATTCAACACCGACGGAGCACCGCTGTTCGAAAGTTCCAATTATTCCATTTGGCCGATTTTCTTAATGTTAAATGAACTTCCATATCACGTCCGAAGTAAAGAATTGATTCTCGCCGGTCTTTGGTTTGGCAAAGATAAGCCAAATATGAATGTCTTTCTGGAACCTTTTGTTACTAATATGAACAAGCTTTCTACAAACGGAGTCAAGTGCACAATCAGCGGTCACGAAATGCAGATAAAATGTTTTGCTTTGGTATGTTGTGTCGACGCAGTGGCTCGCGCACCAGTGCAAGGGTTTACACAATTTAATGGCGCGTACGGATGCGGGCAGTGCCTTCACCCCGGTGAATGGGTGAGCAATGATTCAGCTAATCGTAGAACAGGCACCATGAAATTCACTCTGCAGGATGATGTTCCAAGACGCAGAGATAGCTATGAAACCGTACAGCACATGCAGCAGGCTGCATTGTCTAATAAACCTGTTTTCGGAGTTAAATGTGCGTCTCCATTGATAAATCTGATTCATTACAACATTATTGACGGTTGTGTAGTAGATTCTTTACACTGCGTATCCGGAATCCGGAAAAGAAATTTTTGGTTGATTTGAATAATATTGTGTCATGGAGATGCAATATTAATTTCAACGCCCGTGATGGCACATTTGTTTGATTCAACGACTTTTTTCCTCAGTGTACAGAAGAAGTGGTACAACGAAATCCACTCTAGAACGAGAAAAGAATTTGTAGTACTTCAGAGAACACGAAGCTCGTGAAAGTTTAGTAGTCTCCACTGTGCGTCTCCATTGATAAATCTGATTCATTACAACATTATTGACGGTTGTGTAGTAGATTCTTTACACTGCGTATCCGGAATCGCTAAACAATTTGCTACCCTTTGGTTTGGGAATAGACAAAGAAGTGGATTACTGCCCAGGAGCGTGATAACTCGAATTGATGCTCGCCTCACTGTTATAAAGTCGCCGCACCAGGTGGCCAGACTTACTCGACCGCTGTCTGAAAAAGAATTTTGGAAGGCACGCGAGTGGGAGAACTGGACCATATTTTACAGCATGGTAGTTTTGAAAGATATTTTGCCAAATAGATTGTTGATGCACTGGGCTCTGTTCGTAGAGGCGTTGTATACATTAAATAAAGCTCAACTTGCGATGCGTGAGATCGATACTTCTGATCGGTTATTGCATGAATTTGTCGGCTATGTCCAAATACTGTATGGTAAAGCAGCGATGACATTCAACGTACATTCACTTCTGCACTTATCGAAAAGTGTTTGCGATTGGGGACCGCTGTGGTGTCACAATGCTTACGCGTTTGAGTCCGGCAACGGAGATTTATTAAAGGTTGTCCATGCAGCCAAAGGTGTGCATCACCAAATTTGCCGTCGCATAAGTCTCAAGTATAGCTTTATCAGTCTGAAGGACCACATATTCTCATATTCTTCATGTCTCGTGCGGCGGTATTGCAATTCGATCGGCAACACAGTTGCACGACACACCCTTAACCTGAACGGAATCCGGTATTTTGGCACTGTAGCGAAGATACCAGACTTATGGGTCACACGGTTAGGCCTAAGTGATTCTAGTGTGTCGTACAATAAAATTGTCAAGGATGGCTGCTTGTATATGTCATCGCGCCGCAACAACAACCGTTCCGACAACTCCTGCGCTTTCTTGAAAAACGGTCTTTACGCAGAAATTGATAGTTTCATAGTAGACTGGGAAAGGCAAAAAGAATACACGATTGTATCACTAGTTGATACGAGTACTGCTTTCCACGAGGTCTGTAGCATGTTGCGAATAATAGTCGATAAAAAAACGGAAAAGAGTGCAATATTAAGTACCGATATAGATAAAGTGTGCGTGCATATCACGTGCAACGGGAATTTTTACTTGTCAACCGTTCCGAACCTAAACTACTATTGATATTTTGAGCCTATCATTATTTCAAACACACGATGCGTACATCAGTATAATGTTCTTCTGAATGTTCCATGAAATTCGATCGAAATCCTGACTGTTTTTTCAAAGACCTAAAGGACGAACTAGTTGAGCTTGAACCTAAATAATTGTTACTTATAAGGTATTCATTATCATGTTTGAATTTCCACATTAAGGTTTTCATTGAAGGCAAATCATGCCGGAGTTTTGTAGTCATGGTCAGTAGATTCTCCACATTTAATATATATATTTAAGTTTACTGTGAACCTCGCACGGAGGGCATACCATGCAAAGTTTCACTCGATCGTTATACGATGAGCACTAACAAATTTTTATTTTAACGTAAATCCTTGCATTAATGGCAAATTATGTCAAACTAATCGTTAGTTGTAAGATATTCATTATCATGTTTGAATTTCCACATCAAGGTTTTCATTGAGGGCAAATCATGCCGGAGTTTTGTAGTCATGGTCAGTAGATTCTCCACATTTAATATATATATTTAAGTTTACTGTGAACCTTGCACGGAGGGCATACCATGCAAAGTTTCACTCGATCGTTATACGATGAGCACTAACAAATTTTTATTTTAACGTAAATCCTTGCATTAAAGGCAAATTATGTCAAACTAATCGTTAGTTGTAAGATATTCATTATCATGTTTGAATTTCCACATCAAGGTTTTCATTGAGGGCAAATCATGCCGGAGTTTTGTAGTCATGGTCAGTAGATTCTCCACATTTAATATATATATTTAAGTTTACTGTGAACCTTGCACGGAGGGCATACCATGCAAAGTTTCACTCGATCGTTATACGATGAGCACTAACAAATTTTTATTTTATCGTAAATCTTTGCATTGAGCAAAGACCCTACAGAAATTGTGGTAAAAATCAGATTTTCATTTTTAAAATGGCCAAAAGCAGTTCAACTAAAAAACTGATACATACTTTTTCAGATTATGGTCGGATATGTATTGGAAAAAAGTTTAAATTTTCTGCGATGCAAGTTCATGCGCAAGGAACGAACCTTTCGCAGCCCTGCGAAGGAAAGATTCTACAAAAGGTTTCTTGCGCATGAAGTTTCATCGCAGCAAAATTGAAACTTTCTTTCAATACATATCCTACCATAATCTGAAAAAGTATGCAACGGTTTTTTCAATGAACTTTTTTTGGCCGTTTCAAAAATGGGAAACTGATTTTTACCACAATTTCAATATTATATCTATTTTTTCGTATCGGTTTGCATCGATGGCAAATTATACTGCAGTCGTAGTAATTGCTAAGATGTCCACATTTTTCTATATTTCTATGCATACGGAATAGACTAAACATCCCGTTGAAGGCGAGTTGTACCAAGGTTGTACTAAGTTCATTAAAAAATAAAAAAACGCGTTGTTCGCGATTTGCGAAAGTTTTGTGTAGTTTCATTCGTTATAAAAAATTCCTCCATAAGTCCCATTACGTAACACGCGTACCCCTACCGCAACGCTCGTCGGCGTGTACAGTAATGTTCATCGATGCATGCTTCGTGGCTAACTTCTTTTTTCCAAGTTTTGCTTCCTTTCTACTGATAATTTGTGTGCCCATGACCGGAGAAGCAGTCAACAATAGGTTAGCAGATGACAGCGGCGGGCGATTGCACCAATTGTTTATCAAGTTGCTCCTATCAACTGCTCTGCGCGCCATAGGTAGATGACACACGAATAGAAAGGAAACAAAACTCGGAAAAAAGAAGTTAGCCACGAAGCATGCATCGATGAACATTACTGTACGTATGCGGCGGCAAAAATGACGTCATGTAGAACGTCGGAATGACGTCATATATTATCCCAAATTCATACATCTTCCTGCACGTCGTTTCGGACGCTAGAGCTATGCAGTCTTATCGGACATCGTCGGGGACGTAGAAAGAACGCCTTTTCCACGTTTCAGAGACGCACTTTACCACGCCAGGTTTTTCAATAGGGCGGAGCGTGCCTCGTCCCAAAGCCTCCGTTGCATCGAAGCCTGCCTCGTATTTGATCCTGCCTCGCATCGAAGCCTGCCTCGTATTTGATCCTGGCTCGCCTCGAAGCTTGCCTCGCCTCGAAGCCTGCCTCGCATCGAAGCCTGCCTCGCAACGAAGCCTGCATCAAATCTAAACTCTGCAAAATAATCAACGATACGACGGTGAACGAGTACTTGCCCGTTTCTAATTATTTTGTAAATAAATGTTCGTTCACCTACCTGCTCAAAGGACCCCGCACCATTCTTATGCAAATTTGCGTTTCGTCAAAAATGTTCATTTTTGCACATGTTGTAGCTTATGAAATTCTGAACAAAAGTTCTAATTGCCCCAACTCGAAGAAATGGATAGTTTTCGAATAAAACGCTCCGGAAGGTACGTTCGTCATTGACGGTCAGGCGCGGTGTATAGTGTTGATAGACGTGTTGATAGAACAGCATGAACGCATATTTTACATGAAATCGTGTCACATAATGTAAATATTTTGGTGGCTGTAGCAAGTATTTACATGGAGAGGTCACACACACGTATACACATTATATCGTCGTACTTTATTCGGTTTCGTACTTTTACTTTCTCAGTCGTGCTCAGCAGTTCTGTCTATATACCCCTCGGGTGAGATGTAAATACCTCGTTCACATATTACACGTTGAGGATCGTCAAACATGCGTTCATGCTGTTCTATCAACACGTCTATCAACACTATACACCGCGCCTGACCGTCAATGACGAACGTACCTTCCGGAGCGTTTTATTCGAAAACTATCCATTTCTTCGAGTTGGGGCAATTAGAACTTTTGTTCAGAATTTCATAAGCTACAACATGTGCAAAAATGAACATTTTTGACGGAACGCAAATTTGCATAAGAATGGTGCGGGGTCCTTTATTTACCGAAGTCAATTTACCAAATACACAAATGAGCTGCTTCTTGACAACACAAAGTTGATATCCCGAATCAAGTGTTTACTTGACGGTAATTTTTTCACAGATAATTATCCGATTCGCGTTCGCGAAATCAACTCACAACTCACTCACTTGTTGGTTCACATTTCATTCTCTAATATCGGTGCCGATGTCATTGTCTTCCTAACCTGACTTTTAACCGCGACGTTTGACAGAGAGCCGTCTGCTAGTCCACTCTCACGGATCCCCCATTCCAGTTTTGTAGCAGCCAAAGGCGTAGACTCAATCTGGGGTCGTCTTTTGGGTTGCCTATAATAAGGATGGCTACTTTCCTCAGAAATTCCCTGTATGTATAGGTGATTCTGAGTTGTATGGGAATCTGCGATTACGTATGGGGAATTGTTCGTGTATAGAGGTAATTTCAGAGTATATGGTTGATTTTGAGTACATATGAGTGATTTGGAGAATATAACATTTGTAATTTGTAATTAGAAGAATTTTCCGATACTAGATACATTTGTAATTCAATTTATTAGATTTTTCTATACTAAATATTTGTATTTTATAATTGAAAAAATTTTCTATACTAAATACACATGTATTTAGTATTTAGAAAGTAATTAATTACTAAAAGTAGAAGTAATTAATTACGCCCAACACTGGTCGAGGTGCATAAAGACTTATCAAAATCTCCATGACGTAAGCAGTTTTCGCAACACTGGAAAAAGAGTTGAATCAAACAAATGTGTGTGCACGGGCGTGCAAATAAATATTGAGTTTCTTCAAGACTCACGTTGTAGATAAAATCGAGAACTTTTTTGAAAGAAGAAATTTTTGGTTGATTTGAATAATATTGTGTCATGGAGATGCAATATTAATTTCAACGCCCGTGATGGCACATTTGTTTGATTCAACGACTTTTTTCCTCAGTGTACAGAAGAAGTGGTACAACGAAATCCACTCTAGAACGAGAAAAGAATTTGTAGTACTTCAGAGAACACGAAGCTCGTGAAAGTTTAGTAGAAATGCTAACGTTGCAGGACAAACGAATGGGATATTTCACGAGGAGGACTGAAATCATACAACGAAATATAATAAATTACTCCGTGGACAAGATTTTTATTTCCCCCATTAAAAATTCACATAATGTGCGCTATGTTTATGATTCGTTGAAAATCGCGATGGATAGCTGAAATTCAGCTCGACACTTCGGACACTTCTTCATCTCTTGCTGTCCGAGATTGGACGCACATCGTTGGCAGCAACAATTGTGCCCACACGGCACAAACCCGTGGCTGACGCTGTTCTCCAAGCAGACGACACATTTCGGTGCTGGAAAAATAAATCATGAGCGGATGCCATAACGTCTTTTGTAAATATATACGCGAATAAAAAGAGCAAATATCACATCAATGTTCCCGGCACAACTAATTGAAAAACAGTATATTTTTCTTCAGATAAACAGAGATATTGTACTTCATGTATACCCCTATCAAACCAGATTTCTAATACAAAGGAAACACATGTTGACTTTGTTGATTGACCGTAGCTTGAATGTTGTCATCCGCATCCACGCTTCGAAAAGCGCGGGCACAAGCCCACAATCCCACCGTGCTAAAAGCAAGGTGAACGCGTGCTCTCGGCTGCATTACTGCATGCATATGACAAATCCATACCCGGTCGATCAACTAAAGTCACTACATTTGTCCACGTTTTTCAATTTACAATCCTGCGATATGATCTCAATACTTGACTTGAAATAATAAAAACTACAGCAAAAAGTACATATTCAATTCCATTGTCTACCATAGCTTGAATGCCGTAGTCGTCCGCATCCGCACTTCGAAAAGCGCGGGCAAAAGCCCACAAATCCACTGTGCTTAAAAGCATGCGGTGGACGCGTGCTTTCGGCTGCATCACTGCATGCATACGACCCGTACATTCAGATCCGGTTGACAAAAAAAGCCTTATGGTACTACGGGTGGGGACCAAAATTTCGAAAGATTGAAATTTCGAACGGCCAGTCATTCGAATTTTAGAATTATGAATGCCAAAATAACGAGAGATGAACTAGTTGGAATTTTTTTTTCGGGAAGATTATTTCTTCGAATGACTTGTTCGGCAAGCGGTTATAAGTCAGAACGCCGATTTATTCGAAAATACATTTTCTGAAAATTCATTCTCTGAATGAGCATAATTTCGAAATTTTCAATCCAAAGAGACCAATAGTTTGAGAGACCAAAATCTCGAAAGGTCAAAATTACGAAAAATTATACAACGAACGTTTCTTATGGCTGAATTTTATTGATTCAGAAAAATAATTTTCCATCAAATCAATCAAACTTGCGAACGGTGAATTGTGGAAAAATTATTTTCCATTCGACTGGCCTTGTTCCCACTCAACATGTGCACGCCGCCTACAAATTTTGTGTTAACTTTCACCAGGTGATTCTCCAGCACTCAGATCGGTCAAGCGCCCTAATAAAGTCATCGCTTGCTTTGTGAATAATTCTTCAAATTGTACGACATACCGAACGAGTAATTGGTTGGCACAATTTAGCATCACTGGCGTTATTGAGTCCTGCAGAAGTATAGCGATTGCCCCGACTAATAAGGCGAGGTGTTCAATATACTTCTTCGGCAGCACACCGTCGAGACAAAGTAAAGAGTACCAAACGAGCCACCATCGCCATTCGGACGCTTTCCACAGACGTCTTTCCGTAATGCTTCGTGGTGTTCTAGTCATACAACTAGGCGGTTTAATTGAAAGCAACTGATTGTCCGCAATGCTTAGGCTATTGGGATCACCGACGTAGTATTCTTCGCCTGGCGATGTAAGAACAATTTTTGTATGTTGTTTGACAACTCCCAAGAATACAGCGTGCAAATCATCGGGTACCATTCCCTCAGTCATATCAAAATACCTCAAGTTCATAAGACACGATGGTCCCCAGACTCCTTTCACGTCTTGTTTCTTACCACGGGAATGTGCAAGTAGCATGTCTCTTCGTATACTATCATCAGTTCGGTCAGGTGGAATCTCCATTGAAATGGTATATTTCCGTTGTCCACAAACATTCTCGGTACGGTGCTCGCAGAAGGTGCAACCGTAGAACCCATTAAACTGTTTCATATTCAACATTACAGGTCGAGCAATGGAATCGACACAGCAACAGATAGGGATAACTTTACTTATTACCATTTTTCCATCATTGCTTTTTCATGTCAGACCAACATTTGTTAAGTCATTCGCCTCATTGACGAACGGCTGGAGGAATAGATTCATATTGGGCTCTCGTTTAGCGACCCACACTCCAGCAAGAAGCATATGTCTCGCTCGCAGATGATGGGGGAACTCATTTATCATGCAATATATTGGCCAAATGGTTACTCTACTCGAGTTCGCGGCTTGGCATCCATCAGTATTGAACGTGTATGACAAATTATACTTGTTACTCAATATTTCTCCAGGTGCACTCAACTTTTTGTAAATATTTCCATCGAAAATGTCTTCGAGCGCATCATCGTTTTTTTTTTTTACGAGTGAATCGCTCACCAAGAGCCCTCACTACTTCTGGATTTTCAGAAGTTCGGTCAATTGAGAACGAAAATTCAATGTTAAAAAAAAAGATGACATCTGCTTCGTTTGAAATGTTGACTGGCACGTACCACACGATATTTCCGATTCATCTCGTACTGTCGATCGTTCACCGATGTAATTTTCGCATTCTGGGCAGTAGCAATGTATATTTGATAGAATCTTGTTGAACCGGAAAATATTTTGTCAACGTATGCTTCGTCGTCGGTACTGCGTCATGTCTCGTGAGGGCATTGATCATTTTCAGTACATCGCACATTGCCGTCCAAGTGAGAGAGTGTCGCCTTCCCAGCGATAAACACATCATCATAACTTTTCCACGACTAGTTGTCGTACATTGGCAAAGAGGTTCATTCGGGTATGGGTCATGTTGGCGGCCAGTGCATTGAGGTATCTGTGAGAATTACGCTTGATCAATTTGATGTTATACAGAACGCGGGATATAAAGATATTGACAACTTATTGACGGCGACTGTACAAAATCTACTGTTCTGGCACGTTTTTACTATGTTGTTGTTACCGACCCAAAGAAGCCTCGGTATTTTTCAAAGATTCTTTTAATCATCAGTGAAATTCGAAAAAAATCGAAAGGTCAGTTCCTAAAACGCAATCTTCATAAATCTGAAAAAATTCACACAGATTACATGATTTAAAATATGATTTTCAAGCACCAAACGATGATGTGATCTGAAGGTTTACTATTTTTTTCGCAAGTTTCTACTTTTTCTATTTGCGAAAAAAAATGTTGAAAATTGAGATCACATCATCGTTCGGTATGTGAAAAATCATATTTTAAATGGTTTAATCAGTATGAATTCTTTCAGATTTTTAAAAATTGCGTTTTCGGAATTGGTTTATCGATTTCATTCGAATTTCACTGTGGGTTAAAAAAATCGGAAAAAATTTAGAGGCCCCTCTGGGTCGGTAACATCATACTAAAAAATTGTAAAAAGCGAAGGCGGTGAGGTACATGGGTTGCAAATTTGACATGAAATGCCCCATATACAAGTGATAATAAAAAGGCAATAAGGATTTCATTATTGCCCGCTCTTTCAATAATTGGGCAATAAGGATTTCATTATTGGCCACTTTTTCAATAAGTATAAATAATAAATATTTTTACCCGCTTTTTTTCAATAGCTGTGCATACCGAGAGGTTTTTGTAGAAGGATTTATTTTATTTTTGCTCGTTACTTACGTCTTCATCATTACTGCTGCCTTGCGTAGAATTATGTTCATTCGCATATCCATCATTTATTCCTGTGTGATTCGGAGTACTTGTAGCGTACAAACCATTGTCCTATAAAATAACAGAATTGAATACTCGATTTTAATCGGCGTGAGTCACATAACTATCAAGAAATAATATTTCACAAAGTACGAGAAACTATACTTCATTTTTATAATATTGGTACTGTAACGTTGCAAATGGATTTGTAGCGTTACAGAAGACTCCTGAACCCTAAGACGGCATATTTACGCAGGGAAATAGATAAGAATCCCCGCAGGGAAGATTTTAGTAGCCCCGAGGCTTATTTGACTCCGAGGGGTGACCGTGGTCGACTCTGACCTGAGACCAACTTTCTGATATTTCTCGTTCCATTTCCAAAAACCTTTCTCTTATGTGGGAGACTTGGCTGGCGGACGTGCCTGAGCGGGGCGATACTAACCCATCTTCAAGACCCCGATGGGGTAAATCTTACGGAAACCCTGGAAGGACCCAGGACGGACCTTACGTGTGGCCAAGGACGAAAAAGCACCGGGGGACCAGTCGGTGGAAGAGATTCCCGCCGACGCGAAGAACGGAAAGAGCCACGTCCTCTCCTGGAGGCCACGAGAGGGATACGAAAATCCCGCCAGTACGCGCGGCTGACTACGCAGTCCTACGCACCCTGACGCACCTAGATCTCCGATAATCGATAATCGATAGCGCGCCCTAGCGGCGGCCATTTTGGTATCCGACACTCTGCGTTCGCCCGGCCTCGTGCTCGCACGGGCCCGGGTACGTTGAATTGCGTTTGATTTAGGCCTTCGGGCATTTTTGGATATTTTCGGAACCCTGTGTGGGAAGCTAAGTTAATTTCTGTGACCCTGAAGGGTCTGTCTACGGACATCTACCCCAGGGGGGACTTTTGAGGAGACTGAGCAGGGTAAGCGTCAGCTTTTTTAGCCCATTTTTGAGTTGGAAGCCCGTTAGTCGCGGTTTACCATTCCGGTTCGCCCGCACGGCCACGACGGCTTGTATTTCCATTTTGTTGGGTCAGTTCTTGCCGAATCCCGAGTCGGTAGGCCGTGGCCAGTGTCCCACTTTCGAGGGGGTGTTTTCCGTTTGCTTTTTGATTCCCTACGTGGGGTGAAATTCGAGTTTCAGTACGTTTTGTCATTCCCTCGCGGAGCATATACGCTCGGCCATAAGTGCAAGCGAGACGGTTAGAGTCCGAAGCGGTCATCTGTCTCACTTTCGAGTCAGTCAGGTCATTCGAGGACACACGGGTGGTATCAGACAAACGCAGAGTTAGAGTTAAGTTAAATGTAAGGAGTCAGACCCATCAGGTCCGGTCTAACGGGTGGAACAAATTGTAAATAGAATTTCGGTTAGGGCGTGGTCTAATAACCACCCGACCCGACCCTGGGGCGGGTTTCTGTCCCCAGAGACCTTAGCTTTTTCCCTTTCACCCGCAGGGCCTTCTTATTATTGGTCCTTTCATATTGTTTATATTTTTCGTTATTTTGTTTGAATTTTACCTTGTTGCTTTGTTAATTTCGCCATTTACGGGTGGCAGGTCGCCTTTACACGACGCTGATCCACCCCGAACTCGAAGGGAAAATTCCCTGTAGATTATTTAATAAATTTTGTTATTTTTTTTCACCACACCCATTCGAGTAATTATTTGCCTGAGTCCGTCAATCCTCAGTCAATCCAGCCCCTCTCCGCGGTACTGAGCTGCGCCGGCGGCAATCCAGGACTCGGATTGCTTTAGCATCAGTTCGCACATTATAATCTAGCTATCTCAGGTCCTTACTATAAATAATAGTGTACTGGTTCCTCCCTCCTCCCTAGTACTCCGGCTGGGTCGAGGGTTAAGAAGGGAGCTACGTCACAGTACATAATTGATTACAGTTGATTCTCAAGATGAGTTTTTACCTCGAACATATTTTCATAATTTATTTTTTCCGAAGACATAGGTTCTTCTTCGTGGTTGGAAATGGTTACATCATTGTCACGAATAATATCCTCATCGGTTCCATTGCTTCGATTGATAGTGTCCTCCATCTGTATATAGGTATAGTGATTCTCTTATTTAATATTTTCCGATTAATGGGATTACACTTCGGAATTGATTTGATTAAGTCATGGATGATTGGAAATTCGAATTATGATAGAAAAATAATGAACAACTTTTCAGCGTTTCCAAAAACTACGTCGCAATTAGGAACTATAATTATGATGAAAATTTCACGTTCTTAAGATGAGGGTATAGCTGGGGAATTCCACGCCAGCCGGGACAGCTTTTGACCCTGACCCCTCTCGATTTTTTTCATATTTTTTTCTGATATTCAGTAGACTGAGAGGAGTCCTTGTGATTGTTTTCAAATTTTTATCTGAATTCGTTTTCGATTTACATATTTTTGAAAATTCGCGATTCCTGACGATCGTCAAACGTTTAAACGCCTGTATCTCTGAATCCATCAGTCGGATTACAAAATATGATCATATGAAATTCATCGGAAAGAAGTGTACTTTAAAAAAAAAAAATATGTCTGGATAATTGTGCCTCGTCCTTCATAGTGAAATCTTCGTTTGAACATGGAAAATCGATTTTTCTCAAAGTATGACACGATTCAAAAATTTCAAAATTTATCAAAAATACTTCGAGAAATGAGAAAAATTTTGATCTATGGCTGATCGTGGGCCTCGGCTGCGCTTCCAATTTTTAACAGAATTTTAATCGATTATTTTGAATTTTGTCTCAAATTTTTGGAAGAATTTTAATTAGTTCAATTGAAATTTCGAAATTTTAACCTGTTGTATTGCTTGATTTGATACAGCGTACTCCGTGGAATTTCATCTTTAGAATTTGGATCTAAATATCCTTTTCGTGGTCCTTTTGGCATGTTTGTCCGACCATAACTACTGTAAATACAACGAAACAAGTTGTAAATATACGCTATCGAACGAACTTGCAGCGATTAAACAAATAGGTTGTAAGTACTGTCGTCAAAATGATTGTTCAAGGAGGTTGGTGCGTTTGAATCAGTTCATTAATTTGTATTTAATTGCATTAAGGCCCGGCTTCACTCAATTTTTACCGACATTTGTTATTTTGTCAAATATCTGCGAAACAGTATCACCAAACGGATTTTCCTTTGGGGATTCCATGATTTGTAAGGAATCGGTTCGATCTATCACGCTATATCACGAATCATCGATCTAAATCACGCGAGAGTCAGTTTTCATCGATAAAAATTTATTTATTGTTCATCGCGATGTGTCGGCGTGTGACATATTTTGTTTAATATTGAAGTCGACGTATCACTGAGGCCAGAAAAAGTTTAACTGCGGTGGCCTTTATGTAACAACGAAGACATCGATCGTGTTAATCGTTCAGACACCATGGAAATCCGATGGTAATCGTCAGTTCTAGACGGGGTTCGGGCAGTGCCCGCAAGATGGAGGTAAGCGCGCGACTGAAATCGGTCCGATTCATCAGTTCTACGTGATGATTCCAACCTCCATCTCCCGGGCGCTACCCGAACCCCGTCCAGAACTGAAGATTACCATCGAATTTCCATGGCGTCTAAACGATTGACAATTGCGAATTGTCACCCGTCCCTGTTTTGCAAAATACAACCCTATTGATGGCTGAAACGATAATGTTTCACGATCGATGTCTTCGTTGTTACATAAAGGCCACCGCAGTTAAACTTTTTTTGGCCTCAGTGATGCGTAGACTTCAATATGAGTCAAAATATGTTACACGCCTAGACATCGCGATGAACAATAAATTAGTACATTTCGATACGCGCGTGCAAGGGTTTGTTTTCGCACGAGTGTAAAAACAACTTGCACACATGTATCGAACAAAATTTTTCATTACACACGCGCGTAAAGTCCGATTATATGCACGCTTGCGTGCATATAATGGCACTTTTTCGCACGGCGTGATGAAATAGTACTTTTCGATACTAGTGCGAAAGTGTTGGTTCTCGGACGAGTGTGAAGTTTTTCGCCCGAGCGAAGCGAGGGTGATAATCACACAAGTCGAGAATCATCTTTCGCACGTGTATCGAACTTTATTTTTCAACACAGCGCGCGTTAAGTTGAATTTTATGCACGCGAAGCGTGTGCAAAATCGAACTTTGCGCACGCAGTGTGGAAAAAATTTTTATCGATGAAAACTGACTCTCGCGTGATAGATCGAACCTATTCCTTACAAATCATGGAATCCCCAAAGGAAAATCCGTTTGGTGATACTGTTTCGCAGATATTTGACTTAATCGCGTTCATTTACTTCCAAACTACGATAAATTCCCTTCGATTTTCCGAGACAAAAATAAAAAAATCCTCAACAAATAACCAAGTATCAGTCTTTCATTTCACAGCGCGTGAAAGTAATGAAGAATCTGTAATATCCAATCGATATCATTCTACGTGGGCTCAAGTTTTTGTCAGAGAACTAATACGCACAACTTGATTGTGATAAATTTTTTTTCTAACATTCAATCGTCAAGTAACTTGATAAGTTTGCAGCGATATCGATTGCAAGCAACAAATAGCCATATTTAACTGACTTTAGCGAAAAAAATTACTTTGTCACGATCGAGTTGTGCGTATTATATTTATGAATAAAACAAGCCCACGTATAATGGATTTTTCATCATTTTGAAGCGCTGTAAAATGAAACACTGATAATTGCGTAATTGTTTAGGATTTTTCGTTTTTTTATAGTTTAATTTAAAAACATTAGAATGCAATTCTAAAAATATATTTTTATTAAGATTTAAAAATTAATTTTTAATTAAAGCTTTGAAGTTCATCTATATTATTATAATAAATATAGATGGAATGCTTCCTAACCAATATTTAAATGTTAATAACCTAATCTTTCTCAAAAATGATTATTAAATGTATATTCAATAAGTTTTTAATTAAATTATATTGATATAATTTATATTAATATAATGATTGTAACAAAAATAAAAATTAGTTTTTTCAGAAAATTGGAAGAGGATTTATTATCGCCTTTACAAAATTACAATACAATTGAATACAGATGTACTGATTTCGACGCAAGAATCTCCTCACACGCACAAGTTGCTCGGCTCACACGTGTGTGGCGTAATATTTCCACACCGACTCGACGCCTCCGTATTCACGCTGGTGCTCAAACTTGCAGCAGAAACTTTTATCACGCTAGACGTAATACAGACCGATCGTGATCGACGCTGCAGTAGGTGTGTACGTCAACCCCGCGACGCACGCGGTTCGCCACGTGCTCGTACCCGAACACAGTATTCAGCAAACCAGCCGAGGCGGTGGACTTGTCTGTTGTGTCTGTTTCGTTGACTGAATACACAGTTACTTGGGAAGAATACTCCGCATGTATACCTACATGTATTCAGTCTAGTGGTCTCAATCATTCGTAAAAAACAATACAAGGCAATACAAAATAACAATAAAATAATGCGGGCTCACGTTTACTGCACAAAAATTAAAAAATACGCCGATATCGACGTCGAAGACGTATTAAATTTCGATCCAGATGAGGATTTTCAAAAAAAAGTGTACACAGTAATAATGGCTGACGGATCGAAAACGAAATGTCAGGTGCTGATCGTCTCAGGTGAGTGTTTCAGCTCCCGAATCTCGTGTAGCGATATGTATGTTGCACACATAGATATGATTGCCATACGATACACCGTATTTTTCTACTACGTATTATGAATAATACTGCTGAAAAATTTGGTTATTAATTGATATGCATAACATCCACAGAAACATCCGAAAAATTGGATGAAATAATTCGAGGCAAGCGGGTGAAAGTCCCAAAATTGAGCCAGTCAATGTTTGACGACGATCTGCAATTAGAACCTGAAAACACAATAAGGATAACGATCTGCCAGAAAATGGCAGGGCAATAATAAAGAAGAAACGAGTAAGTATACGAAGATTTGAGTTTATGTGTAATTGTAAAGTGTTATCGATATTCCGCGTCGGCATAGTTTATGTTCGCTTCTTCATTTTATTATAGTATAATACGTTGTATTCGCAATCAGACAGCCGTCCCACACATACCTAACTGTTACTAATTTTCAATAGTGTTCTCAATATACATGAAACGCGACCGCGGCTTCTCCTATTCTTTTGTTTTCTTTTTTCATTTTAAACGACAATTGTGTGAATGCATATGCTATAACCTTCTGGTGAATGTCTATGGGGCTGTCCACGTCAATTCAGCTAGCCTCCAGACCGCACCACCTTCGATTCGCCCCGTGATTTTTTATATCGTTGTTCTTGGTCTAAAAGATTTTCCAGCATTTTTTCAAATTTTTCAGACAAAGCTTTTTTGAGTCATAATTTTTGATAACTCAAAAAGAAGGACCATTTTTTAAATTTGAAAAAATCCACACAAATCGTCTGCCCGACGTAGAACAGTTTCCCGCTAGTGAGAATGTGGAACGCATTTTTGTTATATTTTTTTGCGAATTTTCAAGAAAAAAAAAAATGAAATGAAATTAAAAAATGCCTTAAAAGAGATACACCTCAAAAAAAAAAGAAAAAAAAACAAACTTTGTAAGCAATAAACAAGAGGAAAATATGAATATCTATCTGGAGATTATGTTTCACATTATTTTATGTCTCCCAAACCACGTCTCTGTCCGCAGCGGATTTTTTGTATTCTATCTCTATTTTCAGAATATGGACTACTAAAGACTTACTATTTTGATCAGTCGTCGTCAAGTATCAGAACCATCGTTAGATCGATCTTTAAATTCCTGGCACGCAATTGCTTGTAAGGAATGCCTTTATATCAGATAAACATAGGACTTCATCATAAATCTAGTTTTAGATGAAATAATTGAACAAGACGGCAAAATCATCAACGGATTGAAAAAACAGTTGAAAACATTCACTCACTCAGGTAATTCTTGCAATATCAGAGTTCTATGCTGATCTGACAGAGGCATCTGTAATCAACGATTAAAGTCCATCAGTTTTAGATTATGGTGAAATGTATTTTCGAAACAAATGAGAATCATCTGCGATGAAAGTCTAGACGCAGGTAATCTTTTACAGCGTAGCGCAGGTAAAGTTCTGATCCGAATCATCTACGATGAAAGTCTAGACGCAGGTATCCTTTCGAATGGCTGCGCAGATCAAGTTCTGCGAAAGATTCCTTGCATCTAGATTATTGTTGCAGATAATCTCATTTGTTTGAAAAATAAATTTCACCATAATCTAAAACTGATGGGATTTGGGTTTCGATTGGACTGTCCTTCGCCAAACAATACATACCCACACAGCACGAAATATTTCAGAAATGTTTCGAAATATTTCAATGTTTCAGATTCATAACATGACTTATAAATATTTCTAGAATGTGTCCGTAATATGTCAACTGCAATATAACATTGTCAACATTTCTTGAATGTACCTGGAACAATCAAATTGAAGTATAACATTTTCAGTATTTCGAAAATGTCTGAAATATTCCGGTTGCGATATAACATTCTCAATATTTCAGGAACATTGCGGGAATATGTTGTTCGAAACCCAACAAATCGACGAATTTGGCAACATTTCAGAAACGTTTCGAATGAAATATTACATTTTTAGTATTCCAGAAATGTTTCCGAAATATTTTCTCCGGAACCCAACAAATTCACGAATTAGGCAACATTTCAGAAACGTTTTAAATGAAATATTCCATTCTCTGTATTTCAAAAATGTTTTTGAAATATTTCGGTTGCGATATATAACATTCCCAATATTTCAGAAACATTGCGGGAATATGTCGGTCGAAAACCAACCAATGCAAGAATTTGGCAACATTTCAGAAACGTTTCAAATGAAATATTTCATTCTCAGTATTTCAGAAACGTTTCTGAAAAATAATATTTGTAATATAACTTTTCCAATATTTCAGAATCGTTTCTGAAAGATGTTATTGCAATATAACATTTCCGATGTTTCAGAAACGTTTCTGACGGATGTTGAGCGCAATACAACATATTTCTAATTTCTGAAACTTTTCTGAAATATGTAAGTTGAAACACAACATTTCCAGTATTTTTGAAATGTTACCGCAATATTTCGGAGACAATAAAACATTGTGTATATTGCTGAAACGTTGCGGAAATACAGCAGTTGAAACACTACATTTCCAGAATTTTTGAAAAGTTCCCGAAATATTGCGGGCGCAATATAACATTGTGTATGTTGCTAAAACGGTGCAGAAATATGTGATGAAGCGATTTGGAGTTATTTAGAAATCATCGGTCTTCGAGTGAGTTAGGTGACAATCTTGAAGTTTTGATACGATTTTTCAGTATTTTGGAAAGGTATAATATTTAGCCCCTCTGTGCTGAAATTCTGCCGCAATACTGGAATTTTCATCTATAATAGTATACCATCTTGAAGAACTAACGAAATCGCTCCCAAAGTAGAATTAACTATGAGTTTGAATGGACGAAAATTACTGTAATAAGAATATCATCCTTTGGCGTAGTGGGCAGAACGAGCGACTGATAATCCAAGGTAGCTCGACAGGAGATGGTTCAAATCCCGGAAAGGAGGAGCAGTTTTTAGTAATACAAAAATGCGTGTCAATGATCAGAATGTGTTTACAAGTTCAATACCACACAAAGCCGTGCTTGCCCTACCGCTCATAATAAACGACTGTTCATTTATGAAATGTTTCATCACTTTTGATATTTTAGAAAACATTTCGGCAATGTTTCTGCGATGTTTCAGAAACATGGCACGAAATATTGCAGTAATATATCAGAGAACTTTCTAGAAATAGATCGAAATACATCTCAGAAATTGTTTCAGAAATGTGTAATAAATATGTGAGGAACATTTCGGAAATGTATCCAAAATATTTCAGAAATGTGTTATGAATATGTCTGTATAACTAATCAAATATTTCTGATATAATACAGGAATATACCTAGACATCTTGCAGAAACATTTCAGATTTGTTACTGGAATATTTCTGATATATTATCGAAATATGTCAGAAACATGTCAGAAGTGGTTCGTTAGTTATATCAGCGGACATAGACGTATTTCTGATGTATTTCTGAAACATGAGAATGAAATATTTCATGTTTCCAATGAAAGATTTCCGAAATATTGTCGTGCCGTAGGCGTTGTGAGTTTGAGATTAGGATGTGGGATCGGTCCAATGAAGTTTACTCAGATGAATCGAAGATTTATGATATAACGAATTATTTCTTTATTGTACTTCTTGCGAAATACCTTGAAACGTAGCTTACACCGGCCCTTGCTTGACCGTCTGTAGCCTACAGTGAACTGACGGCTCTGAGCTCTCAAGCGTACATTACAGAAAATGCTGACCCATGCGTTATTATGGCTACATGCGATAACGCATCCGGTAGAAAAGTCTTGAGCGGCTCCACCGTTATCAAGATTCGCGGCAGCGAATCGCCGCCAAGTACAAAAAAAAAAAAAAAAAAAAAAAAAAAAAAAAAATGTTTACATGTTTATTTATGTTATGTACATGTTTATTTATGTTATATGTTATATCAGTTTATTAAGTTATTATTAAGTTATTATTTTATGGCGCAGCCGAGAATCCTTTACCCGAGCCAACTTGTTGTGCTTTTCAGCGTGTCATATCTTTGAAACGGGTGGATATTTCGGAATGAAACTTGCAGGGCTGCAAGTCCCGGGCCATGTAACCTCAGTTATATATAAATTGTACCTGATAGGATTCACAGTCCAAAGATATTAACTGTCAAAGTTGATCAAAAAACACAATCTTCTTCTTCTTCTTTTTCTTCTTCTCCGGCCCATTTTCGCAGAACGGTGCTTAGGACCTCGATATCTGTTGAACGATCGCACGGATCGATTTGAAATTTTTATGGTGGATACTTGCAAGTGAGATCTCGTCCCCTATTGATTTTGGTGCGAATCTGTACGCGAACTTAATCGGTAGATTTAATCAATTTAACGAGGTGTTTTTATTTTTATTTTTAATTACAAAATGGCCGCTTGGACTGATCGGAGCGCTGCGGTACATACGCGGCCGGTTACAAAACTAATGAACGCTCGGAACTCCGCGGGATACACGCGGCCGATTACAGAACTAATGAACGCTCGGTTCACGAGTGATCACGGACGTTACGTCCGTGCGAGTGATCAAAAAACTATTGCTCTGAGATGGATTCCATGAAAATCGAGTGATGAAAAAATCAGTGAACCAATGTTGATCAACAACGATATCAGTCAAACAAAGAACAAGCAAAAAGTGATCATCATTGCATCGTACTACCAACATAACCTACGTAGGCAAATCGGGTTACGTTTTATCACTTCAGATAGTAACTTCGACAGCGTTATAACAAAAACGAATAAGTAGATGGAAGGCTTATAGTTTAATTTAATCACACACACTGAACATCATGTATTTTTCTCTCGTCATGTATGTATGTACAATATCGGTATGATAGATTGAGGTGTTTACTTTCTCTTCCACAGTTATATGGAAATCTGTTCACACCTATCTTCGACCTGGATGTTTAGGCAAAAAGTGAGAATAATTAAAAACGCTGGTTTTCATCCCTCTAGTGGTGCTTTGAAAGGTGAAACTATTGTAAGAATGACAAGGGTCGAAACGATAAAAGGTGGGACGATAAGAGACGAAACGACGAAAGATAAAACAATAGCGGGATTCTGGTGATCGATATGATTACAAGACGCACCGGAAATGATGTGTACAGTGACTATAATAGAGCAAGTTGTTCGTCAAATTTCAAACAATCTGAAATAACATCAGGTAAAGTTGAGCTTTTAGACTCGAAATGAGCTTACTTTTCATTCCCTACACGTTTTTGTAATCAGAAAAATGTATGAAGTGTAGGGCAGGGGTCGGCAACTCAAGTCGTCTGCCACGTGCCACGCTACGAGCTCGGTGCACCTAATTCAAGGGGCCCGTTAAGCTTGTGACCTGGGGAAAGAGAAGGTCCTCTAATCCGTTGTTGTTGAGTCGGTACTAAATTCGGACATTCTATTGTTTCTTGGGACTAGGCCGATCGCAGGTAGTTCAGTTCGGGTCCTTCCTAATTGGGTCGCCAACAGGCTGAAGTGTACCGGTATACCTGCCCCGTGCACCATGTGTATAAATTGCACCACTTGCCGACCCCTGGTGTGGGGAATAAAATCGAATCTATGGACCTTGGTTGATTTATCAACATTATTAACAAGAAAATATCTTTCCATTGTTATTCATGATCAGACAACACCATAGTTTTCACCCAAAGTAGCAATACAAGACTAGTGAAATTATACACCAATACTTGACGGTAAATCGGTCAACAATCTTATTATGCATGGCGTATCTTGTTTCTTGCAGTGATTCGGAGACACAGTTATTATTCCAACCAGCGGGTGAAAAAAGCATTAACATCGAGCTGCGGATAGAAAACATGAGAAACCACAGAATTCTTCTTTTGTAACTCACTGAAAGCATGACACAAACGACACACATCCATGAACGGAGTTCATGATCATCATTCATTGACTAACAAGGAGAGTACCCTCCGGATCACAGATTTGGCTCAAACTCGCAGAGTTGTTTTCTTGGCCCGAAAAAAGTACCATCTCATAGGCTCACATTCTCTTGGCAAGCCTCACCCAATAGTAATATGCAGCGACAGATGAACATTCAACGGGGGTGACAATATTTTGTTTTTTTTCGTCAGATTGACTTTGCTTTGCTAGAATAGGGTAGAATGATTCAAATATGGTGAGTAAGCACGCTGGGAAACATACAAAAGCAACTGGGAGCAGTCCCAATGGAACCTTTGGATATAATCTTACTATCGAATTAACATCATTACACTAGTTTCAGGTACATCGACCAGATTTGAGCCTGGCGATCCAAGAAATGGTTCGCCGGCACTATGAAGTAGCCTCCGTTACTCGTGTTGTTGGATTCAACAGACTTCCTACGTTGACCATAGATCTTCAAAAACTGGCAGAGCTGAGTGTTGTAATAGGCACTCGATTTTTAGTACCTAGGTACAGGTACAGGTACTTGAGGAAAAAAGTACCTAGGTACAGGTACAGGTACATTTTGAGAAGTGTACCTAGGTACAGGTACAGGTACTCAAGATTTACCTATATCTAGGTACTTAGGTACTTTTTCTACGGAAAGTGTAAGAGCAGTTTTAAAAAAAAGTGGCAGCAATATAGAATAGACAAACAGGCTATCCCCACTGAAAACTATAATCTGAGGAATCGCGTAATATAGTGTCGCAAATTAGTATTTATACTATCTAGTATTTCAATATGTGAATATACGACTTCATACGTAACAAATCACCTGATAAATGATAAAATATGATTCCTAGGGTGAAATTCGTAAATATCACATATCTGAAACCGATAATTTGTCATTTGATTTGTTACGTATTATAATATATTTTAAATTTCATGATTTATTATGTGATTTGTTATGTATGAATTCGTACTCACATGTTGAAATACAAGATAGTATACATACCAATTTTTGCCATAACACCACGTAATTTCTCATATTATGGTTTTCAGTAGGGATGTCATGTCAAACTCATTGATCATTAACGTCGTGAAATTGCTGGCGCTCCGAAAATGTACTAACATTTCCATACAAGTAAAGTACCACGAAATGTACACCTAGGTACACGTATAGGTACTGAAATATGTACCTAGTTACAAAATATGTACCTAGTTACAAAAACAGGTACTTTACAACACTGGCAGAGCTTATTCAAAATAAGGCAAAAAAACTATTGGAGAATAAAAATTTGAAGATCCATTCTCTGATTTGTCTCTGATTGGAGATTCTTCCAATATTAAAGAGCAAAAGATTACATCAAATGATTCAACAAAAAAACAAACGAAACAGTTTTTGAAGTCAGGAGCCAGTTGTCAAATTTTACTTCTGCACTACTTATGTCGCCTGATTTGAACTTAGCTCTGCCAGTTTAAAATTCTATAGTCGACGCAGGGAGTCTGTTGAATCCAACGACATGGGTAAAGGAAGCTATTTCACAGTGGCGGAAAACCATTTCTGAGCTCGACAGGCTTAAATCTGGTTGACGTTCCTGAAACTAGTGTAACGATCTTGATTTGATACTAAGATTCCATCCGGAGGGTCCATTGGGACTGCTCCGGTTTGCGTTTTTATAATTCCGAACCAATTTTATTAATTTTGCTAGTGCGTACCCAAAAATTATGTATATTATTCTGAGCTGCCTGTACCAGTGTAATATATATGTTTTCCACCGTGTTTACTCACAGTATCTCTACTATTCTACCATATTCTAGCGAACCCAATTCAATTGGACAAAGAAAAACAAAATATTGTCACCCCCGTCGAATGTTTATCCGCCGCTGGATATTACTATTGGGTGAGGCTCGCCAAGAGAATGTGGGCCTATGAGATGGAACTTATTTTGGGCCAAGAAAAAGCATCTGCAAGTTAGATCAAAATCTGTGATCCGGAGATCTGATACTCTCCTTGTAAGCTTGAAATTACTGAATTAGTCATTCGAAGCTTTGTTAATTACCATTTCATTTATGTTATTTGAGGATTTGAGTTGAACTTTACTGAAATAACATATAGTACAAAATACATTATAATAATGAAACACTTAGAACAGCAGAATTAACTCACTATCTCAAAAAGTTTAGTTTGTATTGTTTATGAAGATAAGTTTAACTTGGAAAAGAAAAATTGTTAAAGAAATTTGAATGATAAAATGACTTAAGAGAAATGAGCAAAAATATACAGAATTTGAAAAGGCAAACTCTCGTGAAGTGTTGTTGATATTTATCTTCCCATTGCTATTGATTATACAAGAAATCATCATAATTCAGCCTACGTACATTACATTATTTTCAATAGATCACACAAATGAGTTGCAGCAAATATAGCATGAGGTGGCAGTGGTAGCGTTAGGAAACTTACATTTTGGCAGAGACCGTCTATTTAAATTGAAAGATGCCTTGAAACAGGATTTTGTTTTCATTTCATCGTAAGATACGAGTTCAATTGAGACATGGCAATCGAATACTTTGATTCATGCATAGTGTAACTATTCATTACAGTTAATTGGTTATGGATTACATTGCATCCATTCACTTCTTTGTAAGAATTGTATAATCCATCTATCATCCATACTTGGGTGTTGAAATTGCTGCTGCTAATCTGGATTTGTAACTTATCTTCACGTTCAAGTCTATAAGCTTCTATCAGTTCAATTGTATAGGTATAGTAAATTAATGATTCGTAATGAAGAGAATCACATTCAAGATTAAAACTTGTCAAAGAAATAATGAGTTGGATAGATCAACAGCAATAAGAATATCACGTATGATTTGATCGATTAATTGAAGTTCAGATGAAATAAAATTTCAATTCTCAACCAGATCAAATAAAATAATGGAAATTGTTTTCTAGTTGAATTTATGAGAAAGTTTAACTACAAAAATAGAATTTAGTATATAAAGGTTGCGACGTTTTATGATCATTCCAGACAATCTGTACAAAATTCAGGGTAGGAGAAAAATGAGGGACCAGCGAGATTTACAACGGTTAAAAATTGATTTTATTCATAATAAAATATGTAAACTGAAAGGTTCAGTTTATAATTTTAAAATATATTGAATGGTGTGGCCTCGGCCGCGGCTTCGCTGGCCTCGCCCACGTCGTCGTTGGCCTCGCTCACGTCGTCGTTGGCCTCGGCCACGTCCTCTATGGCCTCGGCCATAACCTTCGTTTCGGTCCTCCGGAACCTGGCCTTCGTTTTGGTCCTCCGCAACCTGGCCTCCACCTTCGTGCTCCACAACCTGGCCTTCTCCGCCTTGGTCCTGGTTTTGGCCAGCCCGACCGTGGCTGCTTTGGCGTCGGGCTCGATTACGCCAGCCACCCTGTTGTCGCCCTCGGCCAGCCTGGCCTCGGCCAACCTGACCGCGGCTGCCACGAGCTCGACCGCCCCGGCCCCGGCCCTCCATAAATTCATTAACGGCCAGCATTATCACGTTCATCTGTAATCAGAAGACTCATTTCATTGAGGTTGTCTGGAGTCGGTATTCAGAAAGTAATTAGTACATTGGGTATGAATAGTAAATGGAACATTTTCACACACATTGAGCAAAATTAATTGTATATCAAGTTGAGAAAATGAGTCGAGGACACATGATGTCCTATACATACCAAACCCTCCGGAAGGACTGGAGCCTATCGTGGAGGAGGAGGCTGATCATCACCATTTACTTGGGCATCCATCGCGCGTTGATCATTTTCAGCTGTAACCCAAATCAGAAATAAATTCATAGAAAATTGACTGACGTATAAGGAATTAATTCTTGAACTGATTCAACAAGCTCGTAATCATCTACACTGCTTATTATTCATAATACAATTCAGCGAAGTCTATTCTCAAAATATATTTATGATTAGTTTTATTTTAAATACTACATAATTGACTCAAGAAAGTGTGTTCCCATGGCACAAAGCGTAGAAAAAATGTAATCAATTAACATAACCATTAATAGTTGAACAAATTTATTCGAAGATAACATGCAATAATAGTTGGCGGTTCTTGTGTATTGAGAGAGTTCGATCGAATTCGACGGTCTTTTTGGAGTACGATAATATTCAACTGTCTTTTACAGTACCAAAATACATTAACACATCAATTCAAAGATAATTACTACTATCTTCAATATATCGTAACAATTATACGATGCAATCTAAACATTTTCGAGCTATTCACAACGTATAAAATATCTTAAATTATATAAATTTATACTTACACATCTTCACTGCTCAATTTTCAACAGTCGAATGAGGGAGGAGGCACGCCACAGAATTTAACCGCGTAAATCGTTCGAATTAAAATCGAAACTTCAGATTCGACGACCTTCAGACCTATTCAACGAAACAGCGATATGATTGGCTAGGTATAACGAAAGCGACCAATCACGTAGTTTTGTAGATAATTGCTGGGTGAAGTGATTTGTGAAGATTTGACGAATTTTTTGATACATTGGCACACAATTAAATATGAGTTTGGGAACGTATAGCTAGAACACGTGATACGTATGTACAACCCGCAATCAAAACAACTTCATTCTACTTGGAGATATTGTCAAGTACGACGTATACATTATTGTTAGAACTTGCAATTGGTCAAAAAGTGAGAATTATCATTCATTCAAACTGATTAAAGAAAGCAGGTTGGAGTTAATAGTTTATTATTCTAAATAATATTACTAATAATTCATTATATTGCGATAATAATACAATTATATCACACTTATTGGAAGTCGGTAATTAATTACTATATAATTATAGATTATTAACAGTGAAAAAATTCTTACCGTATAATTAACTTATCCATTATCATACAACGAACTCATAATAACAACTGAATCTGTTCGTATTGAATATATTGGAAAAACACCAGAAAACATTCGTTAACACACGTGAAAAATTGCCGGATTATTACGGTCTTAAAAAAGTGTTTCGCAAAATATAGTTGGTTCCTTGAAAAAGTTGCGTAGACAGACCAAAAATTGAAAAAATATATATGCATTAAATATTCCCGGAGCACAGCGGAGAGTTGAAAAAAGCATCATACGTAAGTACATTACATATAAGCACATTACAAAGAACAAACGCTTATACCCTTCGATAAATAACCGTACGGCGAAATATTAGTGGGTTGTTATATACCGCTTATTTTCCATACACATACGTAGGTATTAACTGTAATATAGAATTAATTAAAAAATGCCGAAAACAAGAAAGCTCAGCTACGCAAAACGTAAAGAACGCAGAAACACGGCAAGGCGATCATCAATAATAAACGATAATAATAATAGCGATAATACTAAGCCTACCGAAACCGTTGATTTGAATTCGCAGCAAGCGATAGAAATATCCGATAATGATGTAGGTATAAATGTTCAAGACCGTACAGTAGTACGTACAAATCGAGAAAGAATCCGGGATTGTATTCTGAACAACAATCGAGAATTGGACGACACGTGCATAAATGCATTCTTGAATGTAATATCTATAAACACAGCGTTTGAACCCCAGGACCCACTGTTTTATCAGGGTACACATTGGTACCAACGAGTTGAAACGGATAAAGACATTCAAATAATTTACAGCGGAGATGTAGGTGCCAACCAGATTGGACACTGGACTTGCGTGTACTACGACGGATCGATAGTACACGTTTACGATACTTTGCACAGAAAATTAATACCACTCCAAGAGGAAATATTGAAATACTTATATAAAAGAATATTCGATCGTTTATGAAAACGTACAGCGTCAACCAGCTGGGGTGTCGTGCGGGGTGTTCGCTTGTGCTATCGCGGTATCTCTTGCACAGGGAACGGACCCTACAACCGTACGTTACCTCATAGATCATCATGGTGATAATCTGAAATCCACGCATTCTATGAGACACCATTTGTGCAAGATATTGGATCAGGAAACGCTGATGCCATTCCCGACAATGGTAGAAGATACATCGCATATCGGACAACAAGGATCTGGCGTTGCAATGGTTCCAATAATGCCGAACAGAGTTGAATCAGAGGTGCAATTGCCATCTCGGAAAACTTACGCGTCAGTTTGTCGAACAGTGTCGCAAAAAACTTGTCTTGATACCCAGATAGCATCAAATTCTTATAACGTTGATAAAGGCAAAGAGATACGCACAACCAATCCCCAAATCTGTGACACAGTCGGAAGAAACGAGAATCCAAAAAAAAAATGGTGGCGTATTCATAAAGAAAAAATAAACCAAAAGAGACGAAATGATTATTTGGCTAAGCAGACGGCTCGAAGTACTGATATTGGAGATCAGTATGTTGTCCGTAATTATGTAAAACGTACAGAAAAAATATTAGAAAGCGACCTTTCGAATTGCATAACTACACAACTACAACAAAATGTCAGTGCCAATGAGAAATTACAGATTAGGAATGCTAAAAAAAGAATTAATTACGCAGCTGATGCTGAGAATATTAGATCACAAAAAAAGGTGAAATATACTGCGGATCCCGAGACAAAAAAGAATCGAGAAAAAGAAAAATATGCGGCGAATCCGGAAAATAAAAAAGCATACGAAAAAACGAAATATGCTCTGAATCCTCATATCAAGAATGCTATTGAAAAAGAGAGATACGTCACAAAATCTGATGTTAGGAAAAAAAATGAAAAAGATAAATACACTGCCGATCCCGAAATAAAAAAAAATTATGAAAAAATCAAATACATTGCCAATCCCGAAATAAAAAAAAATTATGAGAAAATTAAATATACTGCCGATCCCGAAATAAAAAAGAATTACGAAAAAATAAAGTACACTGCCGATCCCGAGATGAAGAAAAATCATGAAAAAACTAAATACATGTCCAATCCTGAAATGAAAAAAGAGAAGAACAAACGAGACTATCATGTGCGTAGAGAAAAAAAAAAAGAAAGACAGCTAAAGTTTATTGGAACAAACAAAATTGTGAAAAAATACAGAAATATAGGTAGTGTTGTGCAAAAAACGAATATCATAATTCTAACGATGTATAATTTTATAACGGTGGAGCCGCTCAAGACTCTTCTACCGGATGCGTTATCGCATGTAGCCATAATAACGCATGGGTCAGCATTTTCTGTAACGTACGCTTGAGAGCTCCGAACCGTCAGTTCACTGTAGGCTACAGACGGTCGAGCAAGGGCCGGTGTAAGCTACGATTCAAGGTATTTCGCAAGAAGTACAATAAAGGAATAATTAGTTATATCATAAATCTTCGATTCATCTGAGTAAACTTCATTGGACCGATCCCACATCCTAATCTCAAACTCACAACGCCTACGGCACGACAAATTGGTGGCAGCGAAAAGGGATTTTATCGCCAAGAAGAAGAAAGGATAAATAAAGTGAATATAACAACGGGAACCCTGTCATGGAGCAGAAATTGTAAGTACAAATTTCTTTTGTATTACAAACGCTCAGGACAGTTAGAATTTTATTCTAAGTGCTTTCTGCACACAAGTTTTACGTCATTGAACTCCGTAAAACGATTCCTAGAAGAAAAATGTCAGACGACCAACTGGTCCCGCTTACAGAAGCGCTCACAAGACTGACAACAACTATAAACGATATGAATAAAGACATTAACGCACTTAAAAGTGAAGTGAATGAAATGAGAGAACAATCCGCGGACAATATATCCGAGGATACAAGAAATGAAACAACTAATATATCGCGGAGATCAAATCAACGCGTAATACCTCCGGTAGACTACAAATTAATAGACACAATGGTCAAGTTAGTGACAGAATTTGACGGATCGAATATCTCGATTGAGAGTTTCATTCAAGAGATAAAATACGGAATCGAAACCCTAACGACAGAACTAGAGCGCGAGTTTTTTATAAAACAAGTAAAAACTATGAAACTAAAGGGTCGCGTTAGAAGAATGATCGATTCAGAAGAAGTTCGCGATGAAGAAGAACTCTTTGAAGCTCTGAGACTTCATTTCGGAGACAAATTAGACTATCAAAGTGCTTTGACGGAAAGAGCGCAGTGCAAACAAGGATCGCGTAGCGTAACCGAATACGCTCATCAGTTTACAAAATACCAAGACATTATCGTGCGAAGTATAACCGACAGATTTAATAACCGCCCAAAAATAAAGAAAGAAATAATCAGAGACGACGCGGAAACTAGTGTCGACCAGTTCGTTCGCGGGCTAAATCGTGAATTAAAATTACTAGTAAAAACCGAAAAACCGGATACGTTGAACATGGCTATTAAAGTAGCTCTCAAGGAAGAGAGAGAAGAAAATAAAAACCGGAAACAATACGATAACAGTAAACGACTAGAGGAACGGAAAACTAATAAACAATTCGTTAAACGGGAAAGTCATGTTTCGGAACGTCACAATAGTCAAAAACCAGAACCAATTTGCTTCCTATGCAAAGAAAAAGGACATTATTCAAGTAATTGCCCGAAGAAACAGGATTTTCACACATCCGACAAACACCCGAACAGACACAAACCACCTCAAGTAAAGTTTATCGAATCGGACGAGACTCAGCATCAGTCGGACTCAGAATCGGAAACCGAAGAGGAGAATTCTTGGTTGATACCGGAGCAAACGTCAACCTCATCAAACAGCGATTGGCAGGAGAATTCCGATACAGAAACAAATTGAATATCCTCGAAGGGATATCCGGCGCAGTTCATTGTGATCGTGAATGTTTAATACCCGTCGGAGATCGGTTTCACGTGTTCGTAGTAGTTAAGGACGATTTTGCATTGAAAGAAGACGGTATAATCGGAATACCATTTTTGAAAAAGGAAAAAGCCGTAATAGACGTTAGTAAAAAGAAAATAATTTTCAAACTCGAAAACAAGATAGCTAAGGTGTTTAACGTTAATTCAATCGACCAACCGTATTCTAAAGAAAGAAGTGATTTACTGCTGGAAAATACGAGATTACATCATGTACCAGATAGACGAGAACAAGAAGAGCTCTGGAAGTTGATAGATGAATACCAAGACATCTTCCATTTACCTGGAGATCCGCTACCAGAGACTAATTTAACAACCCACAGAATAGACACCACCGATGACATACCGGTTAATGTAAAACAGTATAGATTTCCACCTATTCACCAATTAGAAATCGAAACGCAGGTTAAAGAAATGTTAGACCAAGAAATTATCCAAGAATCTAGTTCGCCCTATAACGCACCCTTATGGGTTGTACCAAAAAAATTAGACGCAAGTGGCAAAAAGAAATGGCGTATCGTGATAGACTATCGCGAATTGAATAAGAAGAGCAAACAAGATTCTTACCCTTTGCCTAACATTGAGGAAATTCTAGATCAGCTGGGAAAGAGTAGATATTTTAGCGCCTTTGATATGGCCAAGGGATTCCATCAGATTCCTTTGGAAAAAGACCATCGACCAAAAACAGCTTTTTCGACCCCTCGAGGTCACTATGAATATAAAAGAATGCCCTTCGGATTAAAAAATGCTCCAGCTACGTTCCAACGTATGATGGATAACGCATATAGAAATCTGAACGGGAACACGTGTTTCACGTACATAGATGACGTAGTAGTTTACTCTGTAACGTTCAAAGAACATCTTTCAAAATTACGAGCATTTTTCGATCAAACAAGAAAAGTAGGATTGAAATTACAACCTGACAAGTGCGAATACATTAAGGATAGTTTAAAGTATCTAGGACATGTTATAACGGAAGAAGGCGTTAGGCCCAATCCCGAGACAATAAATGCAGTAAAGAACTTCCCAATACCTAAAAACGCTAAAAATGTCAAGCAGTTTATAGGGTTAGCAGGATATTATCGAAAGTTTATCAAAGACTTCAGTAAAAAGGCAAAACCGTTAAACCAACTGTTAACCAAGGACGTCCCTTTTGAATTCGGAATGGAACAACAAAGGTCATTTCAAATCCTGAAAGAGGAACTTTGCAAAGAACCTATACTAGCTTATCCTAACTTCAGGAAAGAATTTACATTAACGACAGATGCTTCAGACATAGCTATAGGCGCGGTACTTTCGCAGAAAGATGAAAAGGGGAACGATCTACCCATTTCATACGCCAGTAGAACCTTAAACAAAGCTGAACAAAACTACAGCACGACTGAAAAGGAAGCATTGGCAATAGTATGGAGCGTTAGACATTATAGACCATATTTGTACGGACGCAAATTCAACATAGAGACAGATCACAAGCCCTTAGAGTTTATTACAAAAACTAAAGACCCGACGTCACGGATAATGAGATGGAGAATCAAGTTAGAAGAGTACGAATACACCATCAAATATAAAGCAGGTATAAAAAACCAGAACGCGGACGCGCTGTCTAGGAATCCTGTGAAGACAATCGAATTACGCGACGAACAGAGCATTTATCAAAAGGTTTTATCAAACCGGTCTTTTGAAGCAATTAAATTAACTTTGAGCAAAACTAAGAACATATTTTTTTCTGACGAACCTCTACCAGAAAACAAGTTGCACGTAACATCTCGTTATACCCAGAATCAGGATAAAATAAAAATAATCGATCACAAGGACAAAATACTAGAAATACAGTTACTAAGACATAAGATTTTGAAACTTCCACTACCTATTGAAGAACTTACTTATTACCTGATCGCTTCTGAAGAAAACGAAATTCACTTGGATGCTAAGCTCATAGCCTACCATTTCGAAATATCAATATCAAAATTAATAGAAGAGCTTCAAGAAATCCGAACTAAGAAAGTAAAGATTTATCTGCATAATATAAATCGGAAGTTGATAACCACTCCTAGTGAGAAAAGACAGATAATTGAAGAAAATCATAACGGTACGATTGGCGGCCATCAAGGTATTAAGAAGACTTTCTATAGAATCAGCGAGAATTATTATTGGAGACGCATGTTACAGGACATAACTCAATTCATTAGTGAATGCGCTATATGCCAACAGAGTAAGAAAAGTAAAACAACGAAAGCTCCATTAGTTATCACCGACACTCCCGACAGATTCAATAAAAAGATCAGTATGGATATAGTAGGACCCCTACCCATGACTTCCAAACACCATACGCACATACTCACCATTCAGGATAACCTGACCAAATACATGACGGCAGTACCATTGAAAGATACAGACTCAAAAACGATTATTGACAAATTGTTCAAACATTATATTTCAGTTTTCGGTGTCCCAGAAATCATCCTCACGGATAACGGAAGTAACTTTACAAGTAAATTCAATAAAGCCGCAGAGAAATTATTAGGAATCAAACGAAGCGTAACAACAATATACCATCCCGAAAGTAACGGTAGTATTGAAAGGAGTCATGCAGTACTAAAATCATATTTGAAAAGTAACCTCAAAAGGAAAAAGGATTGGGATGAAATATTACATCTCTATTGCCTTACGTACAATACGAACAAGCACGAATCAACAGATTTCACCCCTTATAGACTAGTTTTTGGACAAAACGCAAAAATCATCAATGACCCGCCAGAACACAACACTTACGACGATTACGCAACAGAAATAAGAAACCGAATTAACATTCTAAATAAAGAAGCAAAGGAAAATCTCATGATAGCAAAAAATAAAGTAAAGGAAAAATTCGATAGAGTATCAAAACCAAAAGAATTCAAAATCGGCGACCTTGTGTGGTTTAAGAAAGAGAAAACGGTCGGTTTAGATAAACCCTACGAAGGGCCCTATCAAATAATCAATAAACTATCAGACGTTAATTATACAATACTTAGGAATAATAAAGAAATCTTAGTACATGTCAATCGCTTGAAGTACGCTAACGTAAACCTCATTGCAGAATAGTTCTGTTGCTCCTTTTACCATTCGGACTGACGCAACTAACTCAGGAGGAGATCAGAAACAAACCAGGTTTCCTGCTGGAGGAGGTGTCTACGGCTTTCATATACCATAACGAGTGGACGTTCGTAAATGTGCTTCACCTCGCGGAGCTGGAGGAAGAAATCAAAACGATCGAAAAACTCTACGACAATTTGAGAAACCAACTCACGGTAGATGTCGGAAGATGGACGGGATCAGACGGGATCGATTATAGTACGCGAGTATTCCCATTTATCTATGGACACGTTGCGAAAAGAAGATCCCTCCTTCGAGACTCGAGAAAACTGCTTAACGATATATATCAGCTGATAGGGTTGCCAAAGACTAAACAAAAAAGAGGCTTATTCGACTTTGTAGGACAGATCAGTAAAACACTTTTTGGAACTTTGTCATCCGAAGACTCGGAATATTACAACGCCGAAATTGATAAATTATATCGAACGAACCAAGAGTACAGTAACTTAATCGCTAACCAGACAACTATCATTAAAAGCCTAGTATTTGATAACGCAGGATTGAGAAGTGTAACGGCACAAATAAGCGAGAGGCAGGCTAAAGACTTCCAAATAATTGCCAAGGAAGTGATGGCATTAAAAGCAGCAGACTACGCCATATTAGACCTTTTAGATTTGTATAGAGCAGAAGAAACTTTAGATGATATTTTGAGGGAATTGTTGAGAGCAATCGAAACAGCCTATCAAGGACACGTGTCTCACATGTTCCTCAATGACGATGTTATAACACAAATATGTGCGTCTATGCCGAAATTCGAGACTTTTGGACTATCTGACTTAGCAACACTTTTGCAAGTCTCACAAATCAACATATATACTTTGAACGGGAAATTCATTTATGAAATAAAAGTACCCGAATTGGAATCAATCCCATTTAGAATAGTTAAAATCACATCAATTCCAGAAATTGATGAGCATGGTTATGCTTATTATTGGCAAGCCCCAGCAGATTATGTAATTCAGAATATAAGGGACCAGTCAATTATGTTAACTAGCGAAACCGAAATGAGCGAATGTATAATATTAAGAGGGCATAAGATTTGTAAAAGGCATGCAGGGTCCCGACGGATCACGCCTTCAGATGGTTGCTTGTATAATGTATTCAATCCTTCGGCTGTGACCGATTGCAAGTGTGAAAGAAAGGTTACGCCTGTATCAGGAACACATTTCGTCCCTCTGTATAATAAAAATAAGATGATTAGTTACAATAACAAAGTGATGACGATTTCGGTACTTTATGGCAAAAATAAACATCAAAATGTAGAACTCTACGGAGTGAAATTGCTAACACTGTTACCCGAAACAACGATCGTAACCGACGACGAAGTCATTTACAGTTATGATACAACCAAAAAAACTTTGAAGCTTTCCGATAAAATTCAGATATTGCCTTACAACTTCAGATCATTTGAAGAAGAATTAACTACCTTCTTAAAATTCAATGACAGCATCATAGAAGAAATTAAATTACCAGAAAGTAAAATTGATCAGAAGACCACTCTCAATACTCTCAATGAGATAAACTCAAAAGCAAAACTACTAGAGTCTCATAAACGAACCTTGACATACGAAGAAAAAACAACTAATTGGATCAAGTACTTGTTTATTAGTCTGGGAATTCTAGGATTAGGATACATTTTGCATTTATTCGGAATAATGAATTTTGTTAGAGGACTACTGATTAACATCAATTTATGTTGCGGAAATAAAATGAATATCAATCTGTTCAGTAAAAATAGGCCAGAAAGGCGAGAATCAAATCCACCAAGCTTGGCATATGACACTGCAGAACCAGAAGCAGTTCTATTTAGTAACGAAGGGCCTGTTAACGATCCACACGAAGTAATGGTTAATATGCCAAAGATAAGCTCAAGATCCAAAGGGCCATTGACGAAAGAAAGGCAGAGCAAACCTCTGGACCTAGGAGGTCGAAGCTACTCTCCCGAAAGGGATTAATTATTGATAAGTTCAGTTTAAAAATTAATACTATATATATATCTATATCGAACTTTGTAAACTTAACTTACCTCCACTTGGGGGGGTGTTGTGCAAAAAACGAATATCATAATTCTAACGATGTATAATTTTATAACGGTGGAGCCGCTCAAGACTCTTCTACCGGATGCGTTATCGCATGTAGCCATAATAACGCATGGGTCAGCATTTTCTGTAACGTACGCTTGAGAGCTCCGAACCGTCAGTTCACTGTAGGCTACAGACGGTCGAGCAAGGGCCGGTGTAAGCTACGATTCAAGGTATTTCGCAAGAAGTACAATAAAGGAATAATTAGTTATATCATAAATCTTCGATTCATCTGAGTAAACTTCATTGGACCGATCCCACATCCTAATCTCAAACTCACAACGCCTACGGCACGACAGTAGACGAGGAAATACTATATCACTGTTGGGATCTGTGGATAAGTATATCAATCTTTTGACATCTAAGCTCAGTCGTCAGCCTAATCCACAGTCTAGAATTGAGGCGGAAAAAATAATAAAATGGTGCATACAGACTAGAAAAAGTGTTGTGCATAGCGTTAAAAACAGGTTGACAAATTTAAAAAATCGATTAGAGGTATGTATAATACGATCGGCAGAATCGTTAGATATTGAATCCAAAATAGCAGTCTTTTGTGGTGAACCGAAACATACAGGGTCAACTGAAGCTTATTATGCGGATACGGCTTACAAAGAATTGGACATGATGAAAGATCGATCATCGTTGATGTCAACAACAAAAGGACAAGTCGTGAATATTCTACCGACGAGTGCGAGTACACATTTACGCCAGTCATGGGTTTGCTCCGACATATGCGTGAGCCCAGACGCGCGTACCGTACATAGATTGGAACAATTGTTGCAAGCTATTAACTCTTGGAAGATGACAAACATCCGCAACAATATTAAAGGGATTAACAAATGTAGTGCTAACAACTCCGGTATTAGACTGGGGCATTCTCAAGGTTGTTACACCAATCCGATAAGTTGTGATTCTAAACTATTGCCTCTTCAGATTTTACAGCCGCACTACCCACAAATTAGATATTTCCTAAAACAAATTTATGAAATTATTAGACTCATTACCAAACTTAATAATATCGATAATGCCTTGATACGTGGGGATTTGAAAATTCTGAGAGAAATATCTAGCGACGCGGCACTAAATGCTTGTTCACGCCAATCGTGTCCGGAGGGAATAGGTTTGAACGAAGACGAACTAATAGCTGGACATCCACATGCGTTTCAGGAATTAACTAAACGTTCCATGGATGTACCTGAATCACCCTGCGTGTCGTGCGAGAAATTATGTTACCGAAGGGATGTGAGTGACATAAAGAAATTAAGGAAACCTCTGACAGGAGGATACTGGGTAGAGTTACAGAAGTATGTCAATGACTCTGGCTGTGTCATAAATTTCATCTGCCATTATTGTTTGGATAAATTCCGCAAGAATATGCTGCCACCCACTTGCATCTTGAATCAGCTGAGAGTAAAAGAAACGCCAGCTGTTATATCAACGCTTAATGATTATGAAAAAATTCTGATTCAAAGAGCCAAAGCGTTTCAAACGGTTCAGAAAATGGGTACGGTATCACAGAAAAATCTACCCCGTAGGTATAAAATCCAGAAGGTGAAGGGTAGAACTTTCCATTTACCGTTACCTTTGGAAGAAACGTTCAAAAAATTACCCTCACCTACCGATGCGCTTAACACTAACCAAGAGCTATTTGTAATGGTTTTCGGAATTCCGAATAAGTCGAATGTGGTTTGGAGTAATTTGGTGGATGTTAAAAAAGTTTACGCGGCATTGGTGTGGCTGAAACAGAACAATCCACTGTATTCAGAAATTGAATTACCCGCAGAGCCCGCAATGTTATTAGAATCATTACCGTGCGATGTGGAAATTCAAATAGAACCACAGCAGTCAAACGAGGAGGACTGTACGGAGTTGCCAATAGAACTTGACGGAGAACAACCAATCGGACGAAGGGCCATATTGACACAAATCGTAGACAATGATGAATACTGCGAACAGTATACTATTTGCCCTATCAATGCTGCTAGAGTTAACAAGAGTGCAACAGCTCTTTATCAAATGCTGAAAGTTCAAGAACCAGCTTTAAACACATGGGATAAACATTTAGATGTCATGTGCTTTCCTGATTTATATCCATATGGCAATAACGGGCAACGTGAGGATCGCCATGTCAATCTGCGAGAATGCGATTTCATTAAAAGCAGACTACTGTCCAAACATTCCGCATTCAGATTAAATCAACAGTACCTCTTCTTCGCATTGCACGATTCAAACATACGTCAATTGAAGAGTGGTATCTTCCATAAAATGAATGTAATTAATGCAAAACAGAAATGGCACGCAGAAACTTATCTAGAAATGATGTCCAAAGGACTGTTAGAAGGAAATCTAACGACTGTTTTCGCAAGGTTACGCAATACAGACCAATATTGGCGTAAAGCGAGAAGTATGTTAGCCTGCATGGTTCATCAGTACGGTCCAGCAACATGGTTTCTTACACTGAGCCCAAGCGAATGGATGTGGAACGATTTGGCAGAATACATACGTAGGGTTAATGGCGAAAACATGGCCCGTATGTCTACAAGCGAGCTTGTAGCTACTGATCCGGTATCAGCTTCAAGATATATAGACAACAAATTTGGGGCAATGCTCAAATTCATATGTTCAACGGACAAGCCGATTGGGGAAGTAGCCCACTACTTTTGGAGACGCGAATACCAAGGTAGAGGAACCCAACATTTCCATTTACTGATATGGATAAAAGACGCTCCCACTATTGGAGAATCGTCTACGGATGAAGTGACTGAATTTATCAGTAAGTATGTAACTTGCCGTATACCCGATGAAAGGGTGTCACCAACTTTACACCGCCGAGTTACAACTCATCAGCGACACGCACATAATGATTATTGTTTGCGCAACAAGAAGACTAAGAAAGGATATTCGCGAGTGTGCAGGTTCGGTTTTCCTAGACCTATCACAGATTCGTTGATCCTGAGGGACGTGGCCGTATCTATCGCGGGGAGAAAACAACTGAAGTCGAAAAGTCGACTTTACGACCTACCGCGGTCGACCGACGAAGCATTTATCAATGATTACAATCCTGTTGTTCTAACTGCATGGGAAGGCAACATGGACATTCAGTTTATAGGCGATAAATCTACGATGCTGACTTGGTACTGCACGAAATACACTACCAAGACTGAATCTAGTGTGTCGGTAGAAATGTTCAATGACATCAATTCGACAAAATCATTGAGTAGTCGTCTCTGGAGTGTGACAACGCGTAGTTTAGATAACAGGGAATGCGGAGCTTTGGAAGCTGCTGACACGTTATTAGGAATATCGTTGTACGGAACCGATCCTGGCACAACCATTAAATGGTTAGACGTGAATCAAGTTAGGAACAAAAGAGTTAAACCACAAAGCGTTGTCGTAGAACTAGATCCAAAATCGACGGATATTTTTTATCCATCGCTCATCGACGATCATTATCCGAACAGACCCGAAGAGCTGGAGTCAGTACCCTTGTATGATTTTGCCAAGTGGTACGACATTACAAAAATAAAGCCCATGAATAATGACATCGAAGTGTACGATATTGGCAATTACACATACCTGAAAAAAAGGCAACGAGGCTGCCTCGTAAACCACTATAGACATAATGTAAATACGGAACCAGAAAAATATTTTCACGCCTTGTTACTGCTGTTCAAGCCATGGCGCGATACCGATGAGCTGAAAGGTAATTGCGATTCATATGCGGAAGCTTTCGAGCTGAGCAAGTTAGAACTGATCGAAGCGTTGCAATACCACGAGCGGTTGTCGGATATCCAGAAAGGCTTCGATCATGTAAAAGAACTGATTGAACAGAAGATAGACAATCTTACGCGTCAGATGAGCCACCTGAGTCGAGAGTCTGACAACGATGAACATAATCCGTTAGGATTCCAGCCGATTGAAGCTGATTTAGCTATGCGGGAGTTCGTTGATGTAGATGGCCAGATTGCCGAGGTTGACGTTAATAAAATGATAACCGAACTCAATGTCGATCAGAAGAGAATATTCGATAAAGTCATAACTGCTCTAAACACGGACAATGAAGACGAAGTACTGCGATTGTTCGTGAGCGGTGCCGGAGGTACCGGTAAAAGTTTCCTTATAAAAACTATTAGATCCTGGATAAAGCAGATCCTTGGCAAAACAACTGCTGTCACAGCACCAACAGGTCTAGCAGCTTTCAATATCGACGGTCTCACGGTACACAGGTTATTTCAACTGCCAATTGAGCATGGCGGTACACCCAAATACAAAGAGCTGTCTGATCAGGTATTAAAAATCTTGAGAGCCGGTTTCAAAGACGTAGTGTTGTTTATTATAGACGAAGTATCTATGATTTCAAACATCACACTAACTTATATTCACCTACGTCTATCTGAAATATTTGATACAAAAAATTCAACTGGAGGCTGGTTTGGTGGCAAACACATTCTGGTGTTGGGTGATTTACTGCAGTTACCTCCCGTTAACGAAGATTCAGCGTTTCTGAATCTATCCGCACAAAAAGTACGCAAATATCTAGGCTCAGTTGGAAGCGTGAATTTGTGGTCTCAGTTATTTGCATACGATGAGCTATTGATAAATGTACGCCAACAAAACGACTCGATATACCTCCAGATATTGTCCGCAGTTCGTTTTGGTAAACTATCCACTGATGATCAACGTATTCTCGAATCGAGGAAAATTGAACTTATCGGAGAGTCAGTTAACGATAGAATTGAAAGCTTATGCAATTACATTAACGAATTACCACTGGATACAGTTTGTTTATTTTCGACACGACGTCAGTGTGAAGTTCTAAATACGGCGATGCTAGCGAAGATTCCCGGTGAAGATATCGAGCTCACAGCGGAAGACTCGGTTGATTGTATACCGTATTTGAAGACAAAAATTACAAAACTTTTGAAAAAAGATAACGAAGATGACTCCCGTACGGCCGGACTGGCAAAAACCATCATCATTAGAATTGGTGCGAAAATCATGCTGAGACGTAATATTGATATATCACTGGGTCTTATCAATGGCACCATTGCTCATGTAATTTCCGTTACTCGAGCTATCGACACCCATGAAGTGGAGTCATTAAAAATTGCTTTAGCTTCGGGAACGGAGTATACCATTGAAAAGATATCAACGAAATTTGAAATAATGAATGGAGCTTTTGTATTTCGCAAACAATTTCCCATATCCCTCAGTTACGGTATAACGATACACAAAAGTCAGGGGCTTACTCTGAAAAGCACAGTGATGGATATTGGCAATAGCTTGTTTACTTGTGGACAAGCCTACGTTGCTTTATCTAGAGTCACCTCGCTGGAAGGTCTACATTTGATCAATTTGGATCCAAGCTCGTTTAAAGTTCAGGAGTCGGCTCTGATAGAGTACAATCGGCTTAGGAGGCTTTACAGACCAGACTTAGCAGAAATTAATATTTCGCGTACACGCAATAAAAAAATCAGGGATGCTGTATGGGCAATTCCTTTGCAGATACAAAATATCCAAAGTGCAATCGACGAAATTGTGATCCCTGATTCTGTACCAACAGTCGTTGGTTTAGAAAATATGGACGGTGTTTCTTGTTATGCCAACGCCTCTCTACAAGCAATATACCACTGTCGATTAATTGTGCGCGAATTGATCAAACTCAATAATAACGACCCTTTAGAGACATTGGCCTGCGCCTATGTTGCGAATAAGACAAAATTAACTTCACTAACTGTTCGCGAGTTTGCGGGCGAAGAATTTCGTGTTGACGCGGAAAAAGACGCAGCTGAATTTATGATGGCCCTGTGTCAAAAATCTAATGTCCTGCGTGATGCGATTGAACACGAATTCATTACGACTACTCGGTGTAATCAATGCGGACTTAAATCTGAAAACATGCAACCGAATCACATCCTTGCAATACCAGTTGCATTTGCAACTGGTATCAAGTGTCCTAAGAATCTCCACGATTTAATTGATAGCTATTTGTCGCGATGGACAAGAATTGACGGTGCATGCGAAAATTGCCACCAAAATACTAAACTCCAAAAAACTGTCGTTGGGGCGGTAAAAGATATTATTGTTGTACAATTGATACTATTTTCTTATCAGAATGATCATGCGACGAAACTAACAAATTTCAAAATAAATGCAGTACCGACCACAACAGTCAAATTGAATAATAGCAAATTCAAAGTGAATAGTGCAATATTTCATCATGGAGAAAATGTTGACAGTGGTCACTATACCGCCATGCTGAAAGATAAAATAAACAATTGGTTAAATGTCAACGATGTAAATGTGCGTAAAATGATCTGGCCCCGAGGAGCTAAGGACGCTTACATTTTTTTTTTAGAAAAAATACCATAATTAATTGAACAAATTAACAATGTCCGTAGGACTCATTGTCGATGGTATTCAATATAAAACATATCGATATGTTCAATATAAAACATATCGATATGATACATTCTTTGTTATAAATAATATACAAATGCCGTAGCGGCCATTGAATTCACATTGATTCTCTAGTGAAAAGTATAATTTTTCCTATCGTATACTCGACTCATTTGGGTATCAAGGTATACATATATACAAATCAATCAGATATTTGTAATACATGCATGACACATGTGAATATTATCGTAATATAACGAGACGTGTATACAAACACATACCGTCCAAGTAATTGATGATATAACCGGAAGATGATGCCATTTAAAGATTACTGTATTCGTACGTATCGTTATCATAACTATACAACGTATCGAATTTTGAACATTGTTAGATGTCATACAGTACACGATGTTGCATTGTACCGATTAGTATGTATAACATACTTATATCATGCTCAACCCACAACCTGAAAAACATGGTACATGAATGATAAATTTGGTGAGTGGTACATGTGGTCGAAGAGTTATCATTTGCATTGAAAGAAATGTTGAAAATGAATCAAAATGATTCATAAAACATCGGTTTCATATCACAGTTCATCATTGGTTCAGAATCTGTAACGTGTAAAAATGTAAAGCAGACAGCATTATTCAATGAGAGATCATAGTATAACGCTTCGGCGAACAGTTGCATTACAAGGATAACCTGTCATTACTTGATAATAACATACAAAATATACACTTGAACAAGAAATAGCTGACTAGACTAAGTCCTCCTCCGAACAGTGTATTGTAATAACAGATTCAATTTTCACAGCTTTGTTCATATAAATAATTTGGTATAAATAATATTTCATAGAATTCAAAGGCAATGTGTTATTTTCATGTATTCGGAGCGGACTTCAGTCAAGATAGTATCTATTTCGTTTGTGTCAGTGTAAAATACGGAACTGCGTACAGGTTGAGTTGCAGCACAGGAATTTAAATGAATGAAACAGACATAATCGAATAAAACCAGTGCTATTAAACTGGACGAGATTGCATTACATATTATATTCCAGTGCGCAAATCACCTATTGAAGTAAAGTGATACAATAATGAAAAAAAATCAGAACTCTATCTAATTGTTGATATGCGTGTAGCAGTGACCATGAACGAAACTGTCTGGACATATTTTCATACATAAATTCTATCTCAACTGGTCTTTTTCATATCGAGATTCGCGGCAGCGAATCGCCGCCAAGTACAAAAAAAAAAAAAAAAAAAAAAAAATGTTTACATGTTTATTTATGTTATATGTTATATCAGTTTATTAAGTTATTATTATTATTATTATATAATTAGAGTTATTTTTTTTTATATATTAGAGTTATTTTTTTATTATTATTAGATTTATTAGATATTAGATTAGAATTTATTATTATTAGTATATGTATGATGAGATAATAAGGTGGGCGCAGCCGAGAATCCTTTACCCGAGCCAACTTGTTGTGCTTTTCAGCGTGTCATATCTTTGAAACGGGTGGATATTTCGGAATGAAACTTGCAGGGCTGCAAGTCCCGGGCCATGTAACCTCAGTTATATATAAATTGTACCTGATAGGATTCACAGTCCAAAGATATTAACTGTCAAAGTTGATCAAAAAACACAATCTTCTTCTTCTTCTTTTTCTTCTTCTCCGGCCCATTTTCGCAGAACGGTGCTTAGGACCTCGATATCTGTTGAACGATCGCACGGATCGATTTGAAATTTTTATGGTGGATACTTGCAAGTGAGATCTCGTCCCCTATTGATTTTGGTGCGAATCTGTACGCGAACTTAATCGGTAGATTTAATCAATTTAACGAGGTGTTTTTATTTTTATTTTTAATTATTTTTAATTACAAAATGGCCGCTTGGACTGATCGGAGCGCTGCGGTACATACGCGGCCGGTTACAAAACTAATGAACGCTCGGAACTCCGCGGGATACACGCGGCCGATTACAGAACTAATGAACGCTCGGTTCACGAGTGATCACGGACGTTACGTCCGTGCGAGTGATCAAAAAACTATTGCTCTGAGATGGATTCCATGAAAATCGAGTGATGAAAAAATCAGTGAACCAATGTTGATCAACAACGATATCAGTCAAACAAAGAACAAGCAAAAAGTGATCATCATTGCATCGTACTACCAACATAACCTACGTAGGCAAATCGGGTTACGTTTTATCACTTCAGATAGTAACTTCGACAGCGTTATAACAAAAACGAATAAGTAGATGGAAGGCTTATAGTTTAATTTAATCACACACACTGAACATCATGTATTTTTCTCTCGCTAGATTTTTTTGAAGTTACGAAGAGGGCCCAAGCTTACTCGAATCGATATAAATCTCGCAAAATCGATTAAAACAAGATGGCGCCGCCGTGGGCTTTCAAAATTATTTGCCCCGTGTATTTTCTGGAATTGAGATAATTGAGTGAAGTGATTAATTATTCAGCCATCCAACGAGTGCATATACTGGGTACATGTGGTGAAGGATACAGTGCTGAAAATTGAATATATTACCGTGTGTATTTCCGAAAATAATAAATCTCGACGTAACCTAACAAGTCGCATTGAGGTAAAGTATAGATCAGTGAGTATACGTTAATAAAAAGATAGTCGAAAGTCGAAGCTCAGGAATGTCATAGTAAGCATTCTATCAACGGTCATGTCAAGTTTGTCGTGTGGTGATGCTACTGCAGTGACAATGTCGACTGAATTATTACGTGACAGCCACCTATCGCTGACCACTTGTTGGCAGGGGAATGGATCCCAATGGAAGACAGCCGGATTCTCATAATCGGATGGAAGAAAATCTACCACCCAGACAACTCGAATGAAATCATCGATAATGCTGAACATTACACCGCATCGAGAATTCTCATTCGAGCTCAAGGTGCGTAAGGAGAAAGAAGAGAGGAAAAAGTCTGAAGCTCAAATAATCGGATTTGGAATAGAGTGCAGAGAGAAATTTGAGGAATTCTGAACCGGTAGGAGAAAGACTTTGAAGATCAAAAATGGTAGTGTATTTGTTATTTGTTATTATATGACACTAATTTTAGCCTGATCCATATGCCATAAACTTGAATGAATGCTGAAGAAAGTATTTTATAGGGTAAGTTCAAGCTGTTGAAACCCATCGAACCACGTTGATGTGGTTGCACCCCAGATTTCACAATTGTTTCAACGGTTTTCTGATCGCTGATTGGTTGTTTCTTGAAATCACTTGCCCATGCTGAACTCGCCCGCCGCCTCCAAGCAGGTCGACACGTTTGGACGGTATGAACTCCCCTTGTATATACTAAACTTCTCTACATTCATATAATATCGACTGGCCTTGAAATGTAACGAGATTAGCTCCGTACTGCAATTAAATCTATCTCATTGCATGACTCCGTTTCCATTTTTTCAGTTCCGCAACCGTGAACCCAGCAGCCGATTCGAAAAATATATGATTGAGCTCTGAGTAAAAATGACTCGATTTCACTCAACACTCCATTTTCTCAAACTACAAACATTGCTCGTCACAAGTACGGAGTGCAGGTATGTTAACTACTGAGCTACGCAACCATTGCGACGAACTGATTCTACAATATAAATGTTTCTATTTATCAGGAGCAAGTCTGAAATTCGTCATTAAGATGAATCTCGTGATCAATGGACCGGTATACACACAATTGAAATGCATCAATATTTTATTGTCATATTTTCTTTCTTTCTTTTGCAGTGAGCCTATAAACTGTCACATCATTCGGACTATTGGGACGGACAAACGAAAAATTCAACTTGTCACAGGAACTATTTGAAATCAGGCGAAGCATCGACCGTACCTGCTCCAAGTCGCACTCGACACAACCCTTTACCTAGCGAACTTGGGAAAATTTTGTCGCGGATTCTAAGAAAATTCTCTAATAACTGTAACAAACATATTATAATCAATAAAACCGGCCTTTGAACTAGCCCTCTACCTTTACGTTGTACATAAACTTCAAATTACTAAGGTTAGGTACATACTCTTATGTTCGATGAACTACATTTTCAGTCTGCGATATTCGAAGCAACGCTCAGTTACATTATGCAACGATCATAAGAGTATAAAAATTAGAGGCCGTATACATTTTCGAATTACACTAGATAATTGGTCAGCATATACGCCATAAGGCACTGACTGTTAACGCATTCTCGCAAAAAGAAGTGAAATACGCGTCAAAAACATTGGAAATGTAAAAAAACACCGCCAAGTACAAAGGCCATTTGCCTACGACGGAATGGCAAAAATCTATCGCTAGTCCAAGTTATGAAATCAAGAGATGGTACCAAGTACAACGACCGACCAGCAAGTATATTTCATCAAATCGGAGCTCGCTGTTTCGTCTACTGATATCGAAACATCATTCCAAGAGCTACGTACTTGGCGGGCACATTTTTTTCAAGCATCTTTCTCCTCCCTTCGTATCTTTTCTTTCGACAAATAATACAATCAACAAACAACCCTCTGTGGAACGAATCTACATTTTGTTATACTGCTTATATGAGCAATTGATTGTAATCATATTGGCACGTCAATATTTCGGAATTCCGAAGACAGTTGATTGCGCCAACTGGTCATCAATTTTAGCTGATCCATCATTTATTCATCTGACATTCTATTGCCCCAAAGTTACATGCCCCAAAATCAACAAAGATTTCGCTGCAAATTGCGTAGTTGGTAAGTTCGGAAGAGACAAATAAAATTAATCGGTGTCAATCCCTCTGCGCATCAATCATTTACAACCAATTTTGATTCCCGTTGATCATGTCCCTACAAATTCATTAAGTGTGCACAAAAATCCTGAAAATCCCAAGGTTTCCGACCAAAAAGGTCGGAACATCGTTGCGTGCGGGTGTACGGGAGTGCTAGAGCGCGGGCGCCTAAGGGCGCCCGCGTGCTAGCGCGTACGTACACCCGCACGCAATGATGTTCCAGCTATGAAACTTATACATGTGTACCTTAATAAGACCTCTTCTATTAAAAATATCTCATATATGTACAACTCAATACATGATTCAAAAATCACAACGCTGGATTCACCTTTGGTCCCGGTTTATCGTGTTCAGACGGACATCAAGACCTACTATACTCCAAAATAATTCAGGACATTTGTCAAAAAACAATTACTTTACTCGCAATCAGTAAATACAAACGAACTCTCAACAGATTATCATCGTACCTACTGATAATTGAATTTCATCTCATCAAGCACTTCATAACAAAAACATAGCGAATGTGTACGTGCAAGAAATATCAGCTGACAGAGATCGCTTCGTTTTTCAGTTTCAGTACATGGGTTTCTTGATTGTATGAGCTTATAACACAGAAAAATTACGCAGAACACAAGAAGAATAGCCATAATGAGCGCAGCAGAGTAAGCAAAAATGTGCCCGCCAAGTACGTAGCTCTTGGAATGATGTTTCGATATCAGTAGACGAAACAGCGAGCTCCGATTTGATGAAATATACTTGCTGGTCGGTCGTTGTACTCGGTACCATCTCTTGATTTCATAACTTGGACTAGCGATAGATTTTTGCCATTCCGTCGTAGGCAAATGGCCTTTGTACTTGGCGGTGTTTTTTTACATTTCCAATGTTTTTGACGCGTATAAAATTATACATCGTTAGAATTATGATATTCGTTTTTTGCACAACACCCCCCCAAGTGGAGGTAAGTTAAGTTTACAAAGTTCGATATAGGTATATATATAGTATTAATTTTTAAACTGAACTTATCAATAATTAATCCCTTCCGGGAGAGTAGCTTCGACCTCCTAGGTCCAGAGGTTTGCTCTGCCTCTCTTTCGTCAATGGCCCTTTGGATCTTGAGCTTATCTTTGGCATATTAACCATTACTTCGTGTGGATCGTTAACAGTCCCTGCGTTACTAAATAGAACTGCTTCTGGTTCTGCAGTGTCGTATGCCAAGTTTGGTGGATTTGATTCTCGCCTTTCTGGCCTATTTTTACTGAACAGATTGATATTCATTTTATTTCCGCAACATAAATTGATGTCAATCAGTAGTCCTCTGACAAAATTCATTATTCCGAACAAATGCAAAATGTATCCTAATCCTAGAATTCCCAGACCAATAAACAAGTACTTGATCCAATTAGTTGTTTTTTCTTCGTATGTCAAGGCTCGTTTATGAGACTCTAGTAGTTTTGCTTTTGAGTTCATCTCATTGAGAGTATTGAGAGTGGTCTTCTGATCAATTTTACTTTCTGGTAATTTAATTTCTTCTATGATGCTGTCATTGAATTTTGAGAAGGTAGTTAATTCTTCTTCAAATGATCTGAAGTTGTAAGGCAATATCTGAATTTTATCGGAAAGCTTCAAAGTTTTTTGGGTTGTATCATAACTGTAAATGACTTCGTCGTCGGTTACGATCGTTGTTTCGGGTAACAGTGTTCGCAATTTCACTCCGTAGAGTTCTACATTTCGATGTTTATTCTTGCCATAAAGTACCGAAATCGTCATCACTTTGTTATTATAACTAATCATCTTATTTTTGTTATACAGAGGGACGAAATGTGTTCCTGATATAGGCGTGACCTTTCTTTCACACTTGCAATCGGTCACAGCCGAAGGATTGAATACATTATACAAGCAACCATCTGAAGGCGTCATCCGTCGGGACCCTGCATGCCTTTTACAAATCTTATGCCCTCTCAATATTATACATTCGCTCATTTCGGTTCCGCTAGTTAACATAATTGACTGGTCCCTTATATTCTGGATTACATAATCTGCTGGGGCTTGCCAATAGTAAGCATAACCATGCTCATCGATTTCTGGAATTGATGTGATTTTAACTATTCTAAATGGAATTGATTCCAATTCGGGTACTCTTATTTCATAAATGAATTTCCCGTTCAAAGTATATATGTTGATTTGTGAGACTTGCAAAAGTGTTCCTAAGTCAGATAGTCCAAAAGTCTCGAATTTCGGCATAGACGCACATATTTGTGTTATAACATCGTCATTGAGGAACATGTGAGACACGTGTCCTTGATAGGCTGTTCCGATTGCTCTTAACAATTCTCTCAAAATATCATCTAAAGTTTCTTCTGCTCTATACAGATCTAAAAGGTCTAATATGGCGTAGTCTGCTGCTTTTAATGCCATCACTTCCTTGGCAATTATTTGGAAGTCTCTAGTCTGCCTCTCGCTTATTTGTGCCGTTACACTTCTCAATCCTGCGTTATCAAATACTAGGCTTTTAATGATAGTTGTCTGGTTAGCGATTAAGTTACTGTACTCTTCGTTGGTTCGATATAATTTATCAATTTCGGCGTTGTAATATTCCGAGTCCTCGGATGACAGAGTTCCAAAAAGTGTTTTACTGATCTGTCCTACAAAGTCGAATAAACCTCTTTTTTGTCTAGTCTTTGGCAACCCTATCAGCTGATATATATCGTTAAGCAGTTTTCTCGAGTCTCGAAGGAGGGATCTTCTTTTCGCAACGTGTCCATAGATAAATGGGAATACTCGCGTACTATAAACGATCCCGTCTGATCCCGTCCATCTTCCGACATCTACCGTGAGTTGGTTTCTCAAATTGTCGTAGAGTTTTTCGATCGTTTTGATTTCTTCCTCCAGCTCCGCGAGGTGAAGCACATTTACGAACGTCCACTCGTTATGGTATATGAAAGCCGTAGACACCTCCTCCAGCAGGAAACCCGGTTTGTTTCTGATCTCCTCCTGAGTTAGTTGCGTCAGTCCGAATGGTAAAAGGAGCAACAGAACTATTCTGCAATGAGGTTTACATTAGCGTACTTCAAGCGATTGACATGTACTAAGATTTCTTTGTTATTCCTAAGTATTGTATAATTAACGTCTGATAGTTTATTGATTATTTGATAGGGCCCTTCGTAGGGTTTATCTAAACCGACCGTTTTCTCTTTCTTAAACCACACAAGGTCGGCGATTTTGAATTCTTTTGGTTTTGATACTCTATCGAATTTTTTCTTTACTTTATTTTTTGCTATCATGAGATTTTCCTTTGTTTCTTTATTTAGAATGTTAATTCGGTTTCTTATTTCTGTTGCGTAATCGTCGTAAGTGTAGTGTTCTGGCGGGTCATTGATGATTTTTGCGTTTTGTCCAAAAACTAATCTATAAGGGGTGAAATCTGTTGATTCGTGCTTGTTCGTATTGTACGTAAGGCAATAGAGATGTAATATTTCATCCCAATCCTTGTTCCTTTTGAGGTTACTTTTCAAATATGATTTTAGTACTGCATGACTCCTTTCAATACTACCGTTACTTTCGGGATGGTATATTGTTGTTACGCTTCGTTTGATTCCTAATAATTTCTCTGCGGCTTTATTGAATTTACTTGTAAAGTTACTTCCGTTATCCGTGAGGATGATTTCTGGGACACCGAAAACTGAAATATAATGTTTGAACAATTTGTCAATAATCGTTTTTGAGTCTGTATCTTTCAATGGTACTGCCGTCATGTATTTGGTCAAGTTATCCTGGATGGTGAGTATGTGCGTATGGTGTTTGGAAGTCATGGGTAGGGGTCCTACTATGTCCATACTGATCTTTTTATTGAATCTGTCGGGAGTGTCGGTGATAACTAATGGAGCTTTCGTTGTTTTGCTTTTCTTACTCTGTTGGCATATAGCGCATTCACTAATGAATTGAGTTATGTCCTGTAACATGCGTCTCCAATAATAATTCTCGCTGATTCTATAGAAAGTCTTCTTAATACCTTGATGGCCGCCAATCGTACCGTTATGATTTTCTTCAATTATCTGTCTTTTTTCACTAGGAGTGGTTATCAACTTCCGATTTATATTATGCAGATAAATCTTCACTTTCTTAGTTCGGATTTCTTGAAACTCTTCTATTAATTTTGATATTGATATTTCGAAATGGTAGGCTGTGAGTTTAGCATCCAAGTGAATTTCGTTTTCTTCAGAAGCGATCAGGTAATAGGTAAGTTCTTCAATGGGCAGTGGAAGTTTCAAAATCTTATGTCTTAGTAACTGTATTTCTAATATTTTGTCCTTGTGCTCGATTATTTTTATTTTATCCTGATTCTGGGTATAACGAGATGTTACGTGCGACTTGTTTTCTGGTAGAGGTTCGTCAGAAAAAAATATATTCTTAGTTTTGCTCAAAGTTAATTTAATTGCTTCAAAAGACCGGTTTGATAAAACCCTTTGATAAATGTTCTGTTCGTCGCGTAATTTGATTGTCTTCACAGGATTCCTAGACAGCGCGTCCGCGTTCTGGTTTTTTATACCTGCTCTATATTTGATGGTGTATTCGTACTCTTCTAACTTGATTCTCTATCTCATTATCCGTGACGTCGGGTCTTTAGTTTTTGTAATAAACTCTAAAGGCTTGTGGTCTGTCTCTATGTTGAATTTGCGTCCGTACAAATATGGTCTATAATGTTTAGCGCTCCATACTATTGCCAATGCTTCCTTTTCAGTCGTGCTGTAGTTTTGTTCAGCTTTGTTTAAGGTTCTACTGGCGTATGAAATGGGTAGATCGTTCCCCTTATCATCTTTCTGCGAAGGTACCGCGCCTATAGCTATGTCTGAAGCATCTGTCGTTAATGTAAATTCTTTCCTGAAGTTAGGGTAAGCTAGTATCGGTTCTTTGCAAAGTTTCTCTTTCAGGATTTGAAATGACCTCTGTTGTTTCATTCCGAATTCAAAAGGGACGTCCTTGGTTAACAGTTGGTTTAACGGTTTTGCCTTTTTACTGAAGTCTTTGATAAACTTTCGATAATATCCTGCTAACCCTATAAACTGCTTGATATTTTTAGCGTTTTTAGGTGTTGGGAAGTTCTTTACTGCATTTATTGTCTCGGGATTGGGCCTAACGCCTTCTTCCGTTATAACATGTCCTAGATACTTCAAACTATCCTTAATGTATTCGCACTTGTCAGGTTGTAATTTCAATCCTACTTTTCTTGTTTGATCGAAAAATGCTCGTAATTTTGAAAGATGTTCTTTGAACGTGACAGAGTAAACTACTACGTCATCTATGTACGTGAAACACGTGTTCCCGTTCAGATTTCTATATGCGTTATCTATCATACGTTGGAACGTAGCTGGAGCATTTTTTAATCCGAAGGGCATTCTTTTATATTCATAGTGACCTCGAGGGGTCGAAAAAGCTGTTTTTTGTCGATGGTCTTTTTCCAAAGGAATCTGATGGAATCCCTTGGCCATATCAAAGGCGCTGAAATATCTACTCTTTCCCAGCTGATCTAGAATTTCCTCAATGTTAGGCAAAGGGTAAGAATCTTGTTTGCTCTTCTTATTCAATTCGCGATAGTCTATCACGATACGCCATTTCTTTTTGCCACTTGCGTCTAATTTTTTTGGTACAACCCATAGGGGTGCGTTATAGGGCGAACTAGATTCTTGGATAATTTCTTGGTCTAACATTTCTTCAACCTGCGTTTCGATTTCTAATTGGTAAATAGGTGGAAATCTATACTGTTTTACATTAACCGGTATGTCATCGGTGGTGTCTATTCTGTGGGTTGTTAAATTAGTCTCTGGTAGCGGATCTCCAGGTAAATGGAAGATGTCTTGGTATTCATCTATCAACTTCCAGAGCTCTTCTTGTTCTCGTCTATCTGATACATGATGTAATCTCGTATTTTCCAGCAGTAAATCACTTCTTTCTTTAGAATACGGTTGGTCGATTGAATTAACGTTAAACACCTTTGCTATCTTGTTTTCGAGTTTGAAAATTATTTTCTTTTTACTAACGTCTATTACGGCTTTTTCCTTTTTCAAAAATGGTATTCAAATTATACCGTCTTCTTTCAATGCAAAATCGTCCTTAACTGCTACGAACACGTGAAACCGATCTCCGACGGGTATTAAACATTCACGATCACAATGAACTGCGCCGGATATCCCTTCGAGGATATTCAATTTGTTTCTGTATCGGAATTCTCCTGCCAATCGCTGTTTGATGAGGTTGACGTTTGCTCCGGTATCAACCAAGAATTCTCCTCTTCGGTTTCCGATTCTGAGTCCGACTGATCCTGAGTCTCGTCCGATTCGATAAACTTTACTTGAGGTGGTTTGTGTCTGTTCGGGTGTTTGTCGGATGTGTGAAAATCCTGTTTCTTCGGGCAATTACTTGAATAATGTCCTTTTTCTTTGCATAGGAAGGAAATTGGTTCTGGTTTTCGACTATTGTGACGTTCCGAAACATGACTTTCCCGTTTAACGAATTGTTTATTAGTTTTCCGTTCCTCTAGTCGTTTACTGTTATCGTATTGTTTCCGGTTTTTATTTTCTTCTCTCTCTTCCTTGAGAGCTACTTTAATAGCCATGTTTAACGTATCCGGTTTTTCGGTTTTTACTAGTAATTTTCATTCACGATTTAGCCCGCGAACGAATTGGTCGACACTAGTTTCCGCGTCGTCTCTGATTATTTCTTTCTTTATTTTTGGGCGGTTATTAAATCTGTCGGTTATACTTCGCACGATAATGTCTTGGTATTTTGTAAACTGATGAGCGTATTCGGTTACGCTACGCGATCCTTGTTTGCACTGCGCTCTTTCCGTCAAAGCACTTTGATAGTCTAATTTGTCTCCGAAATGAAGTCTCAGAGCTTCAAAGAGTTCTTCTTCATCGCGAACTTCTTCTGAATCGATCATTCTTCTAACGCGACCCTTTAGTTTCATAGTTTTTACTTGTTTTATAAAAAACTCGCGCTCTAGTTCTGTCGTTAGGGTTTCGATTCCGTATTTTATCTCTTGAATGAAACTCTCAATCGAGATATTCGATCCGTCAAATTCTGTCACTAACTTGACCATTGTGTCTATTAACTTATAGTCTACCGGAGGTATTACGCGTTGATTTGATCTCCGCGATGCATTAGTTGTTTCAGTTCGTGTATCCTCGGATATATTGTCCGTGGATTGTTCTCTCATTTCATTCACTTCACTTTTAAGTGCGTTAATGTCTTTATTCATATCGTTTATAGTTGTTGTCAGTCTTGTGAGTGCTTCTATAAGCGGGACCAATTGGTCGTCTGACATTTTTCTTCTAGGAATCGTTTTACGGAGTTCAATGACGTAAAACTTGTGTGCAGAAAGCACTTAGAATGAAATTCTAACTGTCCTGAGCGTTTGTAATACAAAAGAAATTTGTACTTACAATTTCTGCTCCATGACAGGGTTCCCGTTGTTATATTCACTTTATTTATCCTTTCTTCTTCTTGGCGATAAAATCCCTTTTTGCTGCCACCAATTTGTCGTGCCGTAGGCGTTGTGAGTTTGAGATTAGGATGTGGGATCGGTCCAATGAAGTTTACTCAGATGAATCGAAGATTTATGATATAACGAATTATTCCTTTATTGTACTTCTTGCGAAATACCTTGAAACGTAGCTTACACCGGCCCTTGCTTGACCGTCTGTAGCCTACAGTGAACTGACGGCTCTGAGCTCTCAAGCGTACATTACAGAAAATGCTGACCCATGCGTTATTATGGCTACATGCGATAACGCATCCGGTAGAAAAGTCTTGAGCGGCTCCACCGTTATAAAATTATACATCGTTAGAATTATGATATTCGTTTTTTGCACAACAATATTTATGAAACATTTCGTGCTGTGTGGGTAGAAAAACAAGTTTCTGTCAAGGTTCAGTAGGGTCTTGGCATACTTTGTTTCATATTAGAATCTATAAACTACTTATAAGGAGTCGACCAGACCTTCGGATCAAAGATCTGGCCCAAAACTTTTAGGGATGTTTTCTTGTACCTAAGTATGGAGCACCTTCTTCATCGAATTGAATCTCCCTTGTTAGAATCTGGTATAACACAAGAAAAATGTGACTTACCAAGCTAGAAAACGTAAACATCACAGGTTCAGCGAGCTCAAAATATATTGCTATTTTTGGACACGTGCTAGTAAAATTGATGAAATTCTATGTTAATGGTAGGAAGGTCAATCGGAGCGGTCCAAATCAAGCCTGGCTTGACTATTATTGTTGAATCATGATCATTATACTAGTTTGAGGTAGGCCAACCAGCTTTGAAGCTCCTGACAAGCCGGTGAATGGTTCTCCGCCACAGTGAAATGGCCTTCGCTGCTCCTGTCGTTGGCTGTCGAAGAATCCCTACACCTCAAACTCGCAGAACTTGTTCAAAATCAGATACCAAAAGTATCTAGAAAGTACAATTGGGAGATTTATTCTCTGATTTCCCTCTGCATATGTATTCGTCGAATAATGGAAGCAAAAGGTTGAATCTAATCATTTGCAAGGAAAAAAAACCATCTGTGAAGTTGAAAGCCATTTGTCTAATTTAACTACTTTGTCACGTTTGTCACCTAATTTCGAACAAGTTCTGTAAGTTTGGAGGTCCCTCGTCCGTGTAGAGATTCTCTGCAAGCCAACGACATGAGCACCGAAGAGTATTTTATTGGTCTACAATTAGTATATTTCGAGCTTGTTGTACTTGTGTTGTATATGTTTTCCAGCATGGTAACTCACATATTTTATGTTCTTTATTTTCACTGTATCTGCTGCTGATCTCTTCTACTTTGTTTATTTCCTTTCTGTCACTCTCTCTCTCTTATTCCTGCTCTCGCTAGTGTCATCTACTGCTTTACTTTTTGTTATGTATCTATTGTTAATCCTCAGTCGTTGCTTCTGTACATTCATGCTTGTACTTCCCCAATATTGCCATGGGCATAATAAATATATATCTATCTATATCTATTTCTGTCATGTCATACCAGATTCTAGCAAAGAAGACTCATTTCGATGAAGGAGAACAAGGTATGGTCACCCGCAACGAATATTAGTCTGTCGCTGAATATCGCTATTAAGCCAGGCTCGCCAATAGAACGTAGGCCTATTCTGGAGAGGTTTCTGACAGATGCTTCATACTTGGGTGTACAAAAAAACCTCCCCAAAAGTTCAGGTCAGATCTGTGATCCGGAAGTCTGGTCGACTTCTTGTTAATACACTGCATAATACGTTATCTAAGGTAAACAATTTGACCCAGGGTTATGATGGTCTTTCATAGACTATGATTATGTTTCCCATTTGAAAGAAGTATATAACCGCTATGGCAAATGTCATATAAACCTCGCAAGAAGTGTATCTCATCTGTATGGTAAAACCAACACACATAGGGATAAAAAACAGAGTACCATATAGATAATCCCTGCATTTGTGATTCAATTTCCGATTTCAGGCTCTTTATAACAAACGGCACTAGCACGAAATCCAAAAATATTCCGCGTAAAATGAGATTTTGTTATAATTTTCTTGTCCATGTGGGTCCCCCTTAAGGAGGTCTATGCACCTTTGAATTCAAAAAAAAATCAGCTTCTAGATCTTCGCGTTTTTGGAACACTATGAGTCCAATCGATTTGTAAAAAAATCATTGCGTGAAAATTCAGAAAAATTGCCAGGTACTTGAGTTTTATAACAGAAGTTTAGTATTCTTCTGAAGGCCAATCAGGTGGTAGTTGGGATTCATACGCCATCGCCTCTTGATATATATGAGACACAACGAAGAGAAAAGCACTTATCGTAAGGATCAAGGTGAATCGCTGCTAGGATTTAGGATTTTTTGATCTGTCATAGTCCAGGAAGCACATTTTCATAGTGTGAATGAAGAACTTTCTGAAGATTAGTTTTCTGGACCATCACAGAGCCAAAAATTCAGGCAGCGGTCCATCTGGATTCCTGCGTAGAGTGCTTTTCTCTTCGCTGTGTCTCATATTGGAGGCGATAAAGCTTATAAATCCAACTTGCACCTGATTTATTGGGTATCAAAAGAAGACTTAACTTCTGTAATAGAAGTAGTTAGCATAAATAAAAGTCACAGTCGTGTAACAGTGTCCAAAATCATCACCGCAGTATAAAAGTTTGAAAGTCAATTACTGAAATATCACTATTTTGACCGGTTGACGTACTATCGAATTAGAACCATCGTTAGACCGATCTTTCAATCATTTATCCTCAATTATTCATAAGAGATGCCTCTACGGGATGAACATAGAACTTTTTGATAAACCCATTTTTATCTGAGATATTGGAAAAATAAGCCAAAAAAATTCCGTAAATGAAGAAAAAAATGAAAAAGTCAAAAAACTTCCTCCTCGAATTCCACCATGTCAACATCTTAGGTCATACGTCTTAACGTCTTAAGATGGCGGGCTCGGCCCGGCCGAAACGTCACAAACTGAATTGACTGATATTCAACTTGACCGTTCCCCACGACACTTCTTCCAAATACAGGGAACACTTGCTTCTTCAAAATATCAGATGCCTCTTCGTGGATTCGTCCAGCGATTCTTCTACCCATCACCATCACTGTTCTACCTTCCCTTCCATCATAATTATAACATTGTTTTGCATGGTGTCTAATGTTATTCTTTGTAAAGAAACCCTTGCAGTTTGGACACGGGGTGAAGTCAGAAGCAGTCTTTTCTTTGTACGGTCTTCTGCACATCAATAGTTTTCCGTCATTAACTCGATTACAGGTATTGTCGAAGAAATGAGAGTTTTTCCGTATAGTATCAAAAATTTTTCGACGTTCAGTAGTGCCCTTTTTGAGATGAATGAATTTTTGTACTGCAACTACGTTACTGTGCTTTCTTTCCAGATGGATTGGAAATTTACTGATTGTTTTATTGCAATACATGCAAAACGTCTTCTTGCCATTACCTTTGGATCCTTTTGAGCGGGTGACAAACATATCTCTATCATCACGAGCTGATCATAAAGGAAAATTATCTATTGGATCCGTAACGTAGGTTTCGTTGCACACGGTAGCTTGATGATCACTCCGTTGACCTCCGGAGCGAGTCCTTCCCTCGAAATCAGTGTCCTCATCTGATGACTTGTCTGAAGGTGCAGGCTGATATTCCGGATCGGAGTCGTTACCTGCATCCTCATCCGAAGATGCATGTCGATATTCTGGATTGGAGTCATCAACCTCTTCATCATCTGAAACTGTCAGGTATTTCAACTTGAGAATTCACGAAGATATACTGTAAACAAGCAACCTATTTTCCACTGTACAGATCTTTTGGTAGCATATGTGAGTTTAATTTATTCAAATTCAACTCGGTCTGAGTGAGGTGAATTTCTTCCCTCCAGTACTCAACTAAATGAGCAGCTTGCTGAAAGAATTCTTGATGACTTCGAAAAATTGCCTAATCATCAACGTTTGCTTGCACTTCAAACGTTGGATGTCCAGTGCACCGCTAGCATTTGTGAATTCTACTTTATCAATATTTTTCATTTTTTTTTTCTTTTTTTTTCATTATGCTGAACGTATACACGGTCCTTCTCCCGTGTTGAAGAGGGTGGTCGTTGTAAATAAAGATCGTGTGACCTATATCTTAATATTGTATATTTCCAATTATTCGACTACAGCTACTAGATTGTGACAAAAGGTGAAATTGAGGTATGGGTATGGAGTGGAGTAGTCGTCTAACGGGATGTGTTGGGTAAAAGTCAGGGGAACTGGAGATGAGGAGAAAAGAGGATAGGTAGGGGAATTAGAATAGCTGACTCGTTGCATCCGACAGTGCTGAGTGCAACGGGTCAGCGCGGCGTGATTTCCGAGGTTTCGGGTGAAACCTCGGAGCGAATGGGAATCGGAGAAGGATAGGATAAGGGAGTCGGTATGTGTGAGGCACGTAACATACGGACGTTACAATCCACTCACAATTTTCTCATAACTATATAATCTCAGTATTAGAAGAGGTACGTTATTAATGAGAATTGAAGTATGGACATCTTTTAGAAACACTTAATTTCTATAAACGATTAACTAGAAGATCAAGACTTGGAGAAATAGGGGTGGACAGATCTTTAAAAATATAAAACAAATCCTACCAACTAAACTCAACCGGCTCCAGAATACGTTTAAGATACAGCCAACCCATAAACTGGGTGAGTTTTTTCCGGCTCCGAACGGATGAGGGGCCTATTTTATTCATACTTGTATAATCTAAATGAGAATTCCTGTTTAGATAATCTCACACAATAACGCCAGGTGTATCTGCTTGTGCGGTGATTGGCATTTAACATTGACGGACGATACTAAGTAAGGGTAGAGTAGGCTCCCCCCTCGTTCGGATCCGGAGAAAACTCACCCTGTATAACAACACTTTCGAATACACATATTTAGTAATAGCAACTTACTTCTTTCAGCATTCAGGTTTGAAATGTCCATGCCCTCGATATTTGCTTCTAGGACTACTTCTGATTCATCTCACAATTTGTTCGATTCGATTGGTAATGGCAAATTATAACTTAACTCCAATGGTGTACTGCTTTCTGTATTGAGTTGCTCTTTACATGCTTGCCAAAACGAACTTTCCTCTTCAAGACTCCTGATAATGTTCGCCGATAATGTGGAGAATTCCAGTTGGTCACGCTCGTTGACGCTTGTATCATCATCTCGCATTTCCTCAGGATTGGTGCATATTGTAATGTCTACCTTATCCAACATAAACTCGCCGAGATCGTAACTACTGAGTTGCCTTTTCTCTGAACGACTATTTCCTTCCAGTTCGTCAAAGGAATTGGATATGACATTGTTGTTTTCTTTGATAACTGCAAAATTTGCCTTTCCGTGAGAAACATGGCTTTTTTCTGTTTCAGAAGAAAGATGTGGTGAGCTTGAAGACAACGCTGCAGCGCTGGGAGAATTTGATGTGTCCACAGATCGAACCAGCTGGTCGTTCGAAACGTTGTCGTAATGCAGAACTTCATTTCCCTAATCAACTGGAGATTCTGTAGAAACGCCTACTGCTGCAATTTGGCCGACCTCGTCAGGTTTCACTTCTCGATTGTGTAGAGGGTCAGAAGACAAGATTTCTTCCTCTCGTGCGACTAGAGTTTTCGTTGCAGCATCTACCGCCGTAATCGCAGACACCTGCAGAGGCTGAACCGGCTGATCACTCGAAACATCGTTGTGCTGAAGAGTTTCGCTCTAATGAGCGACTGAAGATTCCTCGGAAGCAGGCGTCGCTGCAACTTCACAGACTTTGTCGGCTCGTACTTGCTGATCGCATGGAGGATCAGGAGAGAAGATTTCTTCTTCTCGTGCAACTCGAGTTTTCGTTGCAGCATCTGCTGCCGTAATCGCAGGCGCCTCGACAGGCTGAACCGGCTGATTATTCAAAACATTGGCTTGAACGGTTTCATTTTTATGAGCGACTGGAGATTCCTCAGAAGCGTCCACTGCTGCAAGTCCAGAGACCTCTTCAGGTGGTACTCGCTGATTAGTTGGAGCGTCAGAAAAGAAGTTTTTTCGTCCTCGTGCGATGCAAGTTTTTCTTAGGGATTCCTTTGGCCATTTTAGAGCCCACACAGCACGAAATATTTCATAGATATTTCAGAAATCTTTCTTGGGAAACATGAAATATTTCATTCTAATGTTTCGGAAATATGTCAGAAACACGTCTATGTCCGCGAATATAACTAACGAGCCACTTCTGACATGTTTCTGACACATTTCGATAATATATCAGAAATATTCCAGTAACAAATCCGAAATGTTTCTGCAATATGTCCAGATATATTCCTGTATTATACCAGAAATATTTTATTAGTTATACAGACATATTTATAACACATTTCTGGAATATTTTGGATACATTTCTGAAATGTTCCTCACATATTTATTACACATTTCTGAAACAATTGCTGAGATGTATTTCGATATGTTTCTAGAAGGTTCTCTGGCATATTACTGCAATATTTCGTGATCTGTTTCTGAAACATCGCAGAAACATTGCCGAAATGTTTCCTAAAATATCAAAAGTAATTAAACATTCGATAAATGAAGAGTCGTTTATTATGAGCGGTAGGGTAAGCACGGCTTTGCGTGGTATTGAACTTGTCGACACTTTATGATCATTGAAACGCATTTTTGTATTACTAAAATCTGCTCCTCCTTGCCAGGATCGAACCATCTCCTGTGGAGCTACCTTGGATTATCAGTCGGTTGTTCTGCCCACTACGCCAAAGTATGATATTATCACTACAGTGATTTTCGTCTATTTGAACTTATAGTTAATTTCACTTCGGAAGCGATTTCGTTCGTTTTTTAGGATGGTATATTATAAATGAAAATTCCAGTATTGCGGCCGAATTTCAGGCGCAGAGAGGGGCTAAATATTATACCTTTCCAAAATACTGAAAAATCGTATCAAAACTTCAAGATTGTCACCTAACTCACGCGACAACCGATGATTTCTAAATAACTCCAAATTGGTTTAGTGACATATTTCTGCACCGTTCCAGCAATATACACAATGTTATATTGCGCCTGCAATATTTCGGGGACATTCCGAACATTATGGAAATGATGTGTTTCAACTGTCATTTTTCCGCAACGTTTTGGCAGTATATGCAATGTTATATTGCATCTGCAATATTTCGGGAACTTTTCCAAAATTCTGGAAGTGTTGTGTTTCAACTGATGTATTTCCGCAATGTTTCAGCAATATACACGATGTTATATTGCATCCGAAATATTGCAGTCACATTTCGAAAATACTGGAAATGTTGTGTTTCAACTTACATATTTTAGAAAAGTTCCAGAAATTAGAAATATGTTATATTGCGCTTAACATCCGTCAGAAACGTTTCTGAAACATCTGAAATGTTATATTGCAATAACATCTTTCAGAAACGATTCTGAAGTATTGGAAAAGTTAGATTGCAAATATTATTTGTCAGAAACGTTTTTGAAATACTGAGAATGGAATATTTCATTCAAAACGTTTCTGAAATGTGGCCCGATTCGTCAATTTGTTGGGTTTCGAACGACATATTTAAGAAACATTTCCGAAATACTAAGGATGTAATATTTCATTCGAAACGTTTCTGAAATGTTGCCCAATTCGTTAATTTGTTAGCTTCTGAATGCCATGTTCCCGCGATGTTTCTGAAATATTGAGAATGTTATATCGCAACCGAAATATTTCAGAAACATACCTGAAATACTAAGAATGTAATATTTCATTCGAAAGGTTTCTGAAATGTTGCCAAATTCATCGATTTGTTGGGTTCCGAACAACATATTTCTGCGATGTTCCTGGATTATGGAGAATGTTATATCGCAACCGGAATATTTCAGAAACACTTCCGAAATACTGAAAATGTTATATTTCAATTTGATTGTTTCAGGTACATCCAAGAAATGTTGACAATATTATATCGCAGTTGACATATTACAGACACATTCTAGAAAAATTTATAGGTTATGTTATGAATCTGAAACATTGAAATATTTCGAAACATTTCTGAAATATTTCGTGCTGTGTGGGAAAGGTCAAATTCACTACTTTTCAGAAATAAAGACATTCTAACACTCAGGCCGGCAAACTTATATGCAATGATGTTGTTACCATTATCTCTGGCCAATTGGATCGCCTGTTGTGCCTCCGTCAGTTGCGCTTGTAGCCGCTCTGTTTCTGTGCGCAGCATTGCCGCCTGCGCTGCTTCGTCTCTCAATCGGTTCAACTCCTGTTGACGAGCCTGCTCTCGTACGGCATTATTCTTCCTCATTTCTGTAATTCCAGATATAATTGAAAACGACTTTTTCTACGATTCTGTAATTATTGAATTTGAATAATATTCTTTCAAGCCTTTGATTAAGAAAAAAGCCCATTGTCCAAAATTTTCTCACCAAGTCTTCTCTTATTCCTACTTTGGTTTCTAGACGTAGCTGGCTCAGCGGGAGGTGGAGGGTTTCGTCCCACTCGTTTTTTCTTTTGGCGATTGCGACGACGGTGCCCTATGAGGAGGATATTAGGTTGATTATTACATCATTTTTTATCAAATTGAAGATATTGAAAATAGACTAAGTCTTCATAGGATTTTTTTCAATCTAAATATTCATATTGCATACTTTCAAGAAATATTCTGTAATATTTGGTTTAGTTAGATAATGACACAAAATTTAATTATTTTCACACGGTAAAGACTATATAAAATCCTTTTCAAGCCTTCTGCAAAGATTAGCAATTGTAAGTGGAGAATTCCATGAATGTTACCGTTTACTTGCGCTGGTGGAGCTTGAAGCCCATCATTGTTTAGAGGAAGTTGAATTCCATCATCTGTACAGCACAACAAATATGAAAAATTATGTTGAAAACTCGTAGAAGGATTATACGAGAAGAATTTTCTCAAAATTACCCAATGCTCCCGCGGGTGGAGTTAGTGGCCTATCGTTCAATGCAATGCGGTCTTCCGGCAATTGAATTTCATTACCTGTACACCGTACAAATAATAAAAAATTACTAAAAAGACTAAAGGAGGAATGAGTAGATTCAATATTGTGTTTGCGAACAACTTGATAAACAACTTAATAGTTCAGAGTATGTAAGGAATACCGATGTCTATAGGCAGAGGAGGAGTTTGTCACTCGTCATTATTGTCCCGAACGATATCAGGTAACTCCGGTATTTCCGCACCTCGCAAATTACCGATGACAATAGGTGAGGGAGTTCTCTGCCTGTCATGGTTGGCTCTGTAGATTTCCGGGATTACCGGAATCTCTTCATCTGCTAGCAAAAATTACAAAGTTTAATCTCAAGTCAAAAAGGTAGCAAGGGATTTTGGGGGGGAGAGGGGGTCTTCGGCGTAGATCATGTGACGAATCAGTGTAATGAATTATAAATCGGTTTCAAAGTATTTTATGAAAATTACCAATGACCAAGGGAGCCGGAGCGTCTTGCCTGTCGTCATCCGCAATTTGTAGGCGATGGTAAGGATTCAGTTCTTCTAGGTAGCCGAAATTTAACAGAATAAGTTGACATGTAGACACGACTGTTATGCCATACAAAAAACGTATATTTCAAACAAGCTAACTGAAAATAACACGAAATATGACTAAATTGAGCAGAGGTATCGAATTACTTATATGTGTTAAAATGCTTGGTTTACTGCGCTCAATATTCGAAATAAGCTGGTTTGTGACTAATCACTGGATCACTTTCGTGAATGAGTGTCTAATAAAAATGTCTTATGTTTGCGTCGTTCCTGTAAGTTGTATTCCTCTATAGTTTTATGGTTATATCAGAATTCATTTCAGCACAAAATAAGGTGCTATGATTATGCAACAAACTGATGTACACATAATCACAGTGATTTTGTGTCACTAAATCAACACAATGATTCCATCATCAATCATTACCATTTTCAACTCGCAGATTCTCATCCGCCTCATCACCAGAACTGTCTGATGTCGAATCGTGAAAGTCGTTGGGAATACCTGAACACAGTTTTGAAGATATATTACCTTTATGTACCTTCATAGTACCACAATGTAGTAAGGGAATTGAAAGTTAATTCCTAGAAAATCATGGAGTCGAAAGGTTCCTTGCGCATGAACTTTCATCACAGAAAATTGAATCAGTTTTTTGATCGAACGTTTTTTGGCTATTTGAATGAAAAAAAAACTGATTTCCATCAAAATTTCAGTACTGTACCTCCTTGATAGGATTACATTCTCAGATCTCGACTCGGGAAAAGTCTGGTTTTATCTAGGACGAATCAAAGAACAAAGATAATCTTGAGAGATAACGGAAAAGTGTTGATATCTCGAAAACGAGGATCGACTAACAAGGAGAGGACTGTACCTCCGGATCACAGGTACAGCTCAAACTGTTAGGGGTCACTCCTTGGGATAGAAGATGTGGAAAATGCGGTTCAGTTCAATCTCATAGGCCCTTCTTCTCTCAACGAGCCCCAATTTGTGATAATATTGCATGATTCATTGGCGGGCTGCGATAATCCAGTATATTTCATTCTGACTGAACCTAATCACTCGTGTGAATTGGAAACCAACTGATATATAGTAGAAACACAAGTTTCTATCTGTACCGGTGCAATTATCTCAAGTATGATCTTTGAAGTTTGTCATTCGCAGCGGTAGCGGACCCCGTCATGCGTTCGTCACTGCATCAGATATTTGGCTTCTTGACCGGCTTGTCCATTGTAGAATCTTGTTGTAAAGCATCTGTAAAACATGCAGTAGACTCATTTGAATACAATTCCTGGCTTACAGATATTAAATAACTGTTGAGATCAGGCGCAGACCCGGCTGATACTCGCGAAACAGCGATATCCAAAATCAATTTGGATACCCTTTTATTAACAGCATCTCAGATTCTGCACATCAGCAAAGCATCAATCTTTGTCAGACTCTGCGACGAATTTCAGAAAAAAATCATACTTTCTCGATTCAAAAGTTTTTATCAGGTTAGGTTAAGTTTTTACAGCTGATGCATACGCGAGAAAATCAATCTTCCATAAATTCAGGGATAACCATTGCCATTGATTTCACGTATCAGAAATCACATCTCGTCACTGCTATTCGGCTGCTGCTGTAGATATACTGTAGCTGCTTCTGTAGATATACTGACAATTTGCTAAGAAAGGTTATAATAGCAGACCACTGACCCAAACATGACAGATCAATTTGCGATCCGCTCATCAACTTGGCCGGTAAAGCAGCACCCTTGTTACCGAAGCAAGTTTCGATCCGGTGCCGGTAAATACGTATTCAAGAAACTTAACAATAATGTCGACTGGCATATTTAAATGTAGCATCGGCCGGAAAATGAACACGTTCTTGTCGATTAACGTGCTTCCGCTTTATTCAATGATATCGTATGACAATCAGAAGATTTCACAGAGCTATCATTGGGTGCGTTTTATTTGCCATCTCCGAAACGAAAGGTTCGAAAACGACACGCGATTGGTCGTTTTTGAAATATTGACCAATCAGATGTCATTTTCGTCTTTTTCATTTTCAGAAGATGACAAATAAAACGCACTCATTGACTATCTTCAATCAACGGGGGGATGCCTGTTCTTCACACGCACTTCAAGTAAGTGTCAGGCTTGCCATTGGTCCTCTCCGCTCGGCTCAAGCTGTGATTGGTTAAAGTCCTCAATTAAAGTGAGCGCGAAGACGAGGCAATATACAATTTGGCGGGGGTCGAAATAGATCGCGTATCGATTATCGAACAAATTTGAATTGATCAGATTCAACATTCACGACAATCATACTTTTAAGCGTATGTTGTGGCCCTACTACCGTTCAATCATTCATTGTTACTGTATTATTTGAACCATACTTAATTCATTTTTGTTAATTGTTCGTACGTCTTGTTGTTTTTTTTAGTACTTTTATCACTGTTATTGTTATTGTTATTTTTTTTGTATTGTCAAATGTTTCTCACCATTGAGAACACGGCCAGTGGGCCGAGTACTAGCTCTGGGACTATTGAAGATTTTAATGAATCTTCATCCATGACTATAATTACTGAAAGTGTTTGTGCGTGTATTGCAATCCTGAAAGATGAGCGAATCATTTCAGATGAAGTGATTGAAAATCCGTCTTCTCAAGCATGGTTACTGAGAGACAAAATGGCCAATGCATTACTTGATATAATTGACAAATATGAGCTCGCAGAACAGGATGAACTATTCGCGAATGATGAGATTCTTGAAGACGTGTCTCTCGATGATAGCTGTGATGTACAGGCGCAAGAATGTAGTCTAGAATTGGCTACGTCAGGTAAATAATCTTTACAATATAAGAAACATATTTTCTATCTTGAAAAATCTCAAACATCTATACACAGTCTTGTGGACCGGATTTTTCCGACTATCCGCCGTGTAATTGAACTTCAACATTTGATATCTCACACAATATAAAACAATTAGAGTTTATGACATCTCAAAATTGAAAAAATTGAAATATGGAATAAATACTGAACAATAATGAACTATTGAATGAAAGTATGAAATGAAGCATGTCAAATTATAGTATGAAATGTAAGTTACATGATAAAAACTGTAGAAATCTTAAATTATGGAATGGAAGTATAAAATCATAGTGATAAAATTGAATATAAGAAATAAGAAATTATTTGACAAATTGAGTAATTAGAATATGAAAGTAAAGAATAAAAATTATATAATAAAAGTTAAAAATGAGAGGGTATAAAATAATAGTATAAAATTGAAAGAAATAATAACTTTAGCTGTTGGATAGTTCAATCGCAATTTGATCCTCCGTGCAACTTCTCTATTATTTGAATTTTCTTATCAAGTTGTATTTCCAACAGACTCATCATTTTCGGCTTCTCAACCGCTGTCAAGCGATTATGAGCCTGATGCGAAGAAACCGAAATTCCAGCCAATCGCCCTGGAAAAAAAAATCACAATAGTTAATCTGGGCCGCGAACATCCGAAATGGAGTTTAAAGACTTTGAGATCTCATGGAGCAGCTTGTTTGACTAGGATGGATGAACTCACCAGGTGGGAAAAAGAAATAGGAAACGGTGGTACCAAATATGATAGGAGTAGTGCGATAAAATAGTGGACGCACGATCGGTTTTGTGAAGCTCGTCAAAACCAAATCCCTGTGAGTACCCGGAACATCCAGGAGTGGGCGTTACAGGCTGCTATCGAATACAATTCGGAGAACCTCTACTGTATCGCATCGTTGAGCTGGGCAAAGCAATTCAAGCAGGAATATCGGATCAAACAAAGAAAAATCACTAGATATTTGAAATCAACAGAAAAAAGATCTTTGGAAGATACATTAAAAGCAGCAGAGAATTTCAAAAAAGAATGTCTGGATGAGACTTCATCATTTGATAAAAATTACATTTTGAATACCGATCAAATGGGTTGCGAATATCGTTCCAATGTGCAGCGTACAATGGAACACGTTGGGAAGAAAACTGTCGAAGTACATCTCGGAGATATGAACAGAGTGACACATTCATATACAGCGCAGTACACCATCACTGCTTCAGGGAAGTTGATTCCAAAGGTGTTTATTTGTCTGCAGGAACCGAAGGGCGTGTTTGGTCCTAGAGTTCATGAAAGAGTTCAAGCTCTGGCCGCCGAGTACAAAAATGTGTATGTCACGTGCTCCAAGTCAGGAAAGCTTACGTTAGCTTTATTTGATTCGTATACGTCGAATGTTTTGCAGCCTTATGTCGAAGGCAATAAATTCGCACTGATCATAGATAGCTGGGGTGGACATTCCAATAGAAATTTGTTTGAAAAGTTTCAAAACGAATCTGGGGAACCTTCTTGTACACTCAAAGTGATTCCACCTGGCTGTACCCCATTCTGCCAGCCATTAGATGTCCACTTCCACAGACAAGTAAAACTTTTCATTAAAGAATTGCAAAATTGCACATATCTGTTGCAAGAGCAGAGGCAAATTAACACCAGAGAAGATGCAATTAAAATTCAGTCCTTCGTAGTGCATCAACTGTGTGCTCCCATCTTTAGAGAGATGATTGAATATGCCTGGTTTGCTTCAGGATTGATCCAAACCAGAGAGGTTTTCATAAACGTGAAAGAAGTATGCTTCCCAGAAAAGCCTGCGAAGACAATGTGCAAATGTGCCTCACGTCCAAGTCACACCAAAAACATTGGTTTCATCAAGTGTTCTTGGTGCTGAGAGTACTTCTGCTTCGTTTGTTTCTACGAGTTATACCATCCTAAGCAATGCACACAATATTACGTCAATGTATAATTTTTCCTGGTTCAGTTTAGTTTGTATATTGTTAATTTAGTAGATTACATGAATTACCGAATTTGTTGTGTAATTTTGTGTATATATATTGTAACGTGGCGGATTTTTAATCCGCCACAGACCATCGCCTCCTACCAACAACGTGAGCGACCTAATTTATCGCGTGGCATCCGTTCGCGATCTACCTTTTTCCTTTCCTTTCCTGCCGTCTTTTCCACTGATCTCTACTATACACTGGATAGCGTATACTGGGCTTTTCTGCCGCAGCTGAGTGAAGCCCGTTGGACGCCATCTTGATGTAGGCATTTCTCTGATTGTCGCGGTAAATTTGAATAGTAATATTCCTCAGTCAACAACGTAGATGACTAAAATGCTTCAGATAACGGTTTTCAGGATTAAATCTGAATTGTATAACAGGATAGAATGGAATCGGTTTGATAATTCCTTCGAAATAAAAACAAATCATTCATATTTATTGGATAATACATTGAATATTTCAATAATCATATAAAAAAATTGATATGAAAACATTTCTTATAATACATTCAGCATTGAATACAATAATTTAATAATAAGTCGATTATATGTATAATTGTGGATGCGACGTGCATACATTTTTTGATAACGTCATTTTCCATGAACGTTTACCACAAAATTTTTTCACAAATATCTAATATGGTTATACAAGGAAGGACTTAAACAATCCAATCAAGTAAACTGCAGTTTATTCACAATTCCGATTGTCAACTTCACTATGAAGAATCTATTATAGTTGCTTCACCAGGCTGCCATATTGCCAGAGCTGTAAAAAGAAAAGAGTAAATCGAATTATCTGATTAAAATAAAATGAATCCTGTGCTGACACTCATATACTTTGATATATTCTAAAATATTGTGAGGTAAGGAGCATGAGGTAGGGTAAATTTAATTTGAGCCATATTATAAAGGGGGAGTTTTCTCTGGCTTTGAACAAGGAAGGGACCCATTCTACCCATGCTTTTATATATTATATATAATACTTGTTGTTGTTGATCACGAGTATGAGTAGAATGGGGCCTCTCTCGTGAGGACCCTGAGAAAACTCACCTTGTATAATTGACTTGAAAAGCTATATGTTTCAGAATCTTATTCATTATGAAAATATAAGTTATTTTTCATTGGTATTTAGCTTCATGAATAACATTTGTAAGATGTAATGATATTTCACGTATTATTATATAAAAAATTCGAACAATAAGGAACTTTTTGAACACTAAACACTATAAATAACAGTTATAGAACTATGTACCTATATTATAAAATATTAAATTAGCAGAAACGTAACTTGGTAAAAACTAGAAATCACAGTGGTAGAATAGTATAAATATTTGATATAAGATCAAATATAAACTCCTCGTAGTACGTAACCAATTGAACAATATACATCATAGTTATCGAAAGATATTTGGATTATCATCAGAAATAAAATTTGCAAACCTGTAACTTGTTAAATGCTATAAATGAGCGGGTTCATGTCATCTCACTCGAAAAAAAACACTCAAATCGCGGATCTTTGCGCCCTTCGAGGAATCTTTAGTACTATAGAAAAAAAAAATAGAAGTTCACGGATTTCGAAAAATTTTCAAAAATGGCGGAGTTACGGGTGTTTGAATTTTTTTGCACTGCTTGGTTTGAAAATTCATATCTCCGAAACCATTAATCGCAGCCGAATGATCTCAGACTCATTTTATTCACAAAAGAAAGAGCTACTGTTAAAAAAATATGTTTAAGAAAAAAATGAATTTCTTCAAGTTTTTTTCGTCATTTTTTTCCGAAATTCGGCCGCCATTCCCAAAGGGTACGGTGAATTTCATGGAGACAATTTTTTTTAGATAGTTGAATCCTTCCCCTTCAAATTCGTAAAAAAAAATTTATGGAGACCATACTAGGTCCGGAGAAAAAAATTAAAACGTCCGGACGTGCGTCGCCGCGCGTGCCGTTCCACGGTGGCGCTGCTCCGGTAGGCTCGCTGTTTCACGTAGCCGTTGAATTTCATTCAATGTTTCGCTATTTTCTAGGGCTATCCTCTCTTGGAAAATAGTTATTCAACTACTTTAGACTTCCAGAATAATACGTCTACTGGTTATTTTTGCTTGGAATTATACTTGTTCCGAAAATTCCAGCACGGTTATTAATTTCCAGCACATGATGTCATTGAAAAGCAGCAAATCAGTCATTGGCGGGAGATAAAAAAAACCGTGAAAGTTGGTGAATTTCTAGTCGTGTGCGATTTCACTGACAATCATGCGTTTATTGTACAAGATTCCACTCAAGGGTTCAACCAGAGATCCATCCAATTGTAGTTTATTATGAAAGTCATAGCGAGGGAGAATTGAACCATTTTAGTTTTTTAATAATTCCATAGTGTCTGAAACATAATACGATCGCAGTTGATTTATTACAAACAAAAAATTGATCGATTTTATGATCGAGAAGTTTCAAGGTTCAATTACAATTAAAAAAGAAGATTTACTCAGATGGAGCAGCTTCCCACTATCAAAATGAAAAGAATTTCATCAACATAACGCATTATTTTGAACCGTTCGGATGTCAAGCTGAGTGGCATTTTTTTTGCTACATCACATGCAAAGGGCCATGCGATGGGGTAGATGAAACTGTCTGGCGAGTTTACAATTGATTGGCAATTCAGATCCTATTTGAACACCGCTGGATTTGTATGATCGGGCATGCTCTTATTTCAGGAGCATATCTTTTGCCTGCTACAGAACATACAGCAGCAAAAGCTATTTTACAACAATCGATTCGATGAAGCTTTGATGGTTAGTGGCATTCTGGAATTACATGTAGTCATTCCGATTTCTGATGGATTTATAAAAACGAAATTATTTTCCGCATCAGAAAATTTTGATCATGTAAAAGTTAGGAATCAATATTGAACTTGCGTGTCCAATTAAGCGCTATCGAGCGCAATTTCACTCAAAACATTGGCCCTTTTCAGAGTCACCAAAATTTTGCAGAAATCGATAATTTCCATTCCACGGAGCATAACTACTAGTTCTTCTCTGCAAAGTTACGAGAGAATCACAAAAAAGCCACAGTCATTAAATTGAACCAGAACGTTGATTGCAGCACAGGTGTGTTCAACTTAACAACCGTGCTGGAATTTTCGGAACAAGTATAATTCCAAGCCAAAATAACCAGTAGACGTATTCTGGAAGTCTAAAGTAGTTGAATAACTATTTTCCAAGAGAGGATAGCCCTAGAAAATAGCGAAACATTGAATGAAATTCAACGGCTACGTGAAACAGCGAGCCTACCGGAGCAGCGCCACCGTGGAACGGCACGCGCGGCGACGCACGTCCGGACGTTTTAATTTTTTTCTCCGGACCTAGTATGGTCTCCATAAATTTTTTTTTACGAATTTGAAGGGGAAGGATTCAACTATCTGAAAAAAATTGTCTCCATGAAATTTACCGTACCCTTTGGGAATGGCGGCCGAAGTTCGGAAAAAAATGACGAGAAAAACTTGAAAAAATTCATTTTTTTCTCAAACATATTTTTTCAACAGTAGCTCTTTCTTTTGTGAATGAAATGAGTCCAAGATCATTCGGCTGCGATCAATGGTTTCGGAGATATGAATTTTCAAACCAAGCAGTGCAAAAAAATTCAAACACCCGTAACTCCGCCATTTTTGAAAATTTTTCGAAATCCGTGAACTTCTATTTTTTTTTTCCATCGTACTACAGATTCCTCGAAGGGCGCAAAGATCCGCGATTTGAGTGTTTTTTTTCGAGTGAAATGACATGGACCCGCTCAAATCACACTTTTAGATCGATATTATCAGTAACGTCAAAAATAAATTTTGCACTGTACATGACTTATTGATGGCTCCAAATAATTCTGCGGGTCATGTAATGTCGCATTCTATTTCCAACTATAGCCTCTGATGCTAGGTTTGTAGCAGCGAAGAGGCGTAGTTGAATATAGGTTTTACAAACATGTTTTGTTAATAAATATACATGGTTGGACAATTCTTCCACAGCATCATCAAATAAATGTTCATCCAATGAAGGAAATAAATCTGAAGGATTTTGAAGTAAATTCTCCATAACTTTTGCACAAAGTACTGCCGGAATAGTATATTGTGCATCTAGGGAGGAAAGTAGGTTTTTGCTTACGAGCGCGTAATATACTAATTGTATACTATCGAAATAGTTTGTTTTTTCATAATACAATCTTTTTGTATTACAAATAACTTTATCACATGGAAACTTATTATTTTTACTTTAATCCTCATTCCTAGGTTTATCCTTGGTATACTGTTATGTTAATATTACCTTTCATTTATCACAGAATATCTTTATAATAGTATTTACTTCATCACATAGAAAGATTTTGGTTTATATTATTCTTTTTTTCTTAATCCTATGCTTAGTCTTATTACACAGGTTGAGTTTTCTGAAGTCAGATAAAGTACTAGGCTTTCAAGCAGGATCCTGTTTTTTTTTCAGAGAACTGACCTTGTATAATACATTTCTTTTCATTATTTATCAACTTGAGGGTTTTTTTGTTCGTTGAAAGTAAAAGATTGTACAGAGTTGATATGAAAATGGTAATGTGATATGTTCGGAGCGGAGTTTTCTTCATCGTCTGTGGAGCTGCCAAGTTTCGAAGAAGATGCGTTAATTTTGCCTTGCTTCAGTTCTTCTTGCTTTTTTTTTGGTAATGGAATATCAGTCGAAGTTTTGGATGTTGACGTAGCTGACGATGAATTTATAAATTCTGTCAGTTGGTTGGATCTTTTTCTTTTGTTATTCACCGAGTCCTCGATGTAGTCTTCCGCCACCTGGTCTGATTTCCATCCACCATGGCGTTTTATTGAAATCATATCGGCACCAGCGTCCGCAAGGATGGTCGCTGATGTTCGGCGAAAACTGTGGCCAGTGTAGCTTTCTGCATAAGGTAGATTTAAATAGGTAGCAATTTGAGTTGGCATGTTGCTCAGCTTATTTTTGCCAATGGGCTGTTGTGTACATCTCCCAGATTGATAATTCAAGAAGAATCGCTCGGTCGATGCATTTTGTGGTCGCAGATTTATATATTTTTTTACAATGTCGCAGTATTCGCCATCAATTACGAACGTCCTTGGCAAATGGGTCTTCGTATCCGGAATATTCACGTGTAACACAGAGTTCTTATCCGTTACGTTGCTCGTTGTGAGATTACACAGTTCCCCTCCTCTGCAAGCACCGTACACTCCTATGATTAATGCAACCTGGAAATGACATAATAAATGTGATTTTATATGTATGACGTACACGTTTGTCAGTTCATGTTCCACGTTGGTTTTACCTTTGTTGCCAAATATTGGCTGTCTGGAGCTTCACGTAAGAATTTTTTCACTTCCTCCGATGTGAGAACTTTTGATTTTTTACTTTTAAATCCCACATTTTGTCTTTTCACGAAGCTGAGCAGTTGAGTGTACTTTGTGATGTCGATCCCCTTTTTATTATTGATGGTAGTTTTCAGCATGGACCATATGGACCATAAAGTTGATGGTTTCATTTTTTTCGATAATTCATCAAAATATGCCACTAGTACAGCTTCCGCAAATGAGGTGGTTCCTTGTTTCTTTTGCCACTCAAGAAACTTGTTGTATGAATGTACATACTTGTCTTTCGACTTTTCGGGCAATGCGTTATCTATTATTCGATTCGCCGTTGCCACGATATGTCGCGGTAATTGTTGTTCTTCTTCATCACTATCTACTTTAGATGCCATTTCCTTGTTTATTGATCGCGATTTCAGTACGTTAGATATCAGCCGAAGGGTGAGACTCGAATAACTCATGTGACATGGCAAGTTAATTTAGGTTATGTTCGGTGGGTTTGAAGGCGTACTGACTGTACCGACCGAGCCGACAAAAGCAGAACACTAGTCTTACCTACTGGAACTGAAGATCAGTGCCTTCTGGATACCCTTTCTCGCGGTCTTTTCCCAATACCAGTCTTTACTCCCGTGTGGATAGTCTTTCCTCCGTGTGGAAAGTCTTCCCTCCGTGTGGAAAGTCTTTCTTCCCTAGGGAGGAAAGACTTTCCACACGGCCTTTCCTACCTAGGGACGTAAAACGAATTTTTGCTCACTTCAGACAGGTAGCGAAATAGGCCTTTCCGTTCATGTGTGGAAAAAAATTGGATTCTGTCGGCGGCATGCCCTGATTTTTATTCAGAGCATGTTTCAATAGCTCTTCAGCACGCTGGCAAATAAGTACAACTGATGAACTTGGATATATTAAACCACCCCGCGTCTTAGCCTGGACTAGAGCATTTTCATCAAATTCTGCTACAAGCTGTGATGTTTGAAACAGTGCAGTTCTACACTTTTCGCACTTTACTATGAGCTTCCTTTCATCTACTAATTTTTTAACAACCCACCCACCAATGTTACCAATGCAGGCTTTCGAAAAGTTAGATAGTGAATTAGGTAGTCTACCATGGAATTGAAGGAACTCTTCCATAAAGTCGTCGGAATTACCACCTTCATCATCTAACCCATATTTTTTTGCAACTCTGATGTTATTCATCGCATCATAAACATTTGGATCATAACGATCTACTCTCTTATGCCTCAAAGTCGAAGAAGATACAGATAGAACTTTAGTTCCATCCATAGCTTCGGCATTACCGTTTGTCGCATATACTTCATGATGAATTAGAAGTCTTTTATAAGCCGAAACGAATTGCGTGCAAGTTGGATTTGGGCACCACCCACCACAACTCCTAATTGCACAAAAAAAAAGCTCCAAGTGGTCCTGACTTAATTTATATGTTAGTAAGTATTTCAAACGAGACCCATCTGGCTTGACATACTTGTCAAAAATTCCTAACACTGACATTACACCGGTAATGAAACCAACAAATGGCACGTACTTTGGTGTACTCCACATTGAGCGCCCACAAACATCTGTAATCCCTTTTAGATATTCCAATTCCTGAAGAATTTCGGACCGAAAGAAGACCTCATTGTTACGACGCAGAGGAGCCTTGAAACCACGTGCGAAGGGATTACGTGAATTAAGAAAATCGAATACATGGTCAACACATCTAATAAATTTAACAGTACCCTCGCTGTCTCTGAATTTAGGTAAATGTAACATTTTATCACAGAATGAAATTGAATCTGCCACACTACTGCTCAGCGTCTGAGCAGCCAAGGCTACTTTCATTTTCATTCGTTCGTATCGAATGTGAGACATGCGAAGCCTGTTCCCAGCACGCAATCCTTCCGTTTTTTGTAAAGAAGCTAATTCTGTAACAAACCTCCACCCGATTGAATTGCCCTCACTATCTTTCATAACCTTAGTACTGCCGAGACAATTCCTAAATAGTTTCAACATGTGACAGGCATCGAATATAACAAATACTCTTTCACCACTGGAAGGATGTTTGAAGAAAGGTTTTGGATTTGGCATAGTAAAATCTGCCCCAAGTAAGCGCATCGTGGAAAAATGTTGGGCAGGACCATCTAGTGTTACAGACACTACTTTCACACCAATAGCATAAAGACGGATTAAACTTTCTGTCACGAGTCCCGAATTCGTAGTTGAGTCGATTCCATTGATTAAAAAATATCCTATTGGAATCTTCCAGCTACTATCTAAAGAAACGGCCATGATTACCAATGCATCTTTGGCTAAAGGCACTGATCCTGATATCCCTATGTCGCTACCTAAATCAACATGTCCTCTCACGATGCCATTGACAGTCTGTTGCATGCCTTTTTTGATACCCATCTCATCCATCATCAAAGCAACTAACACTTCTCCATTCGTCTTTTCAGATTCAGCTACTTTCATTTTCAGAGACTCGAAACTCTCGGTGGTAAAGCCTGGTTCACCATCAATGGTAGAATACCAGGATCTCAACGTAGCAGGATCTGGTAATGCGTTACAGAACTTACGGCGCACAAATCCATATGCTCTTGGCGAATAAAAATGCAATGTTATGGCGAACGACCTAAGTGCAGGTGGATATTTCTCGCGTGATATACCTACACTTTTGTTCGAACGTTTCGACTTCCATTGTCTTTTTTTTCTGATGATTGGGTTATCTTCTACTTTCTTTTGATTTTTAATGTAACGCTGTAAAAACTGTGAAACGTCATTATCGGCTATAGAGTCTAAACAATTTATACCTGAATCTGTAAGTGCTCTGGTTCTACGTAATTCACTCACGATATCTTTGAGTGAAGTAATCTTCTTGTACAATCGCCTGATTTTCTGCCTTTGAATCTTCATTGCCGCCTGCATATTCTTGAATTTTTCTCTGTATGCTATTAGATTTTTTCTAGTTGTTCTTGGAGTATTTTCATAGTTGTGGTCATGTTTAATGTCGCAGATACCTCGTTTATCATTTTGAGTGGATGGGGTTTTGCGATTGTTCGTAGTCTGTGTGGACACTGAATCTCGACTTGGTGGTGTGCTGGATTCGGAATTGTTAATTTGTGTGGCACATGATGTTTCCGGTGTTGGAGATATGACTGCAATCGGAGTGCTCTCACAATCAGAGTCGTTGTATGTTGATTGCACTGCAGATTCACAACGGTTATCTCGGCGTTGTTGTTTAGCATCAGGTACTTCTTGTAATGCCTCCCCCATTCTCTTTCTTTGCACTATATTAGGTTCTAGAGCTGACGTTGAAAAGTAGCAGAAAATTTTTCTTCAAATTTGATTTAATACCAAATCCTCAACTCAGTTGTTAATCAAATACTCACCTTGAGGTATAACCGGTTCAAATATGGAGGGGACTGCAGTATCCTTTAACCAACGACTAGATCCACTCTTATCAGAACGATAGCGATAGCAGGTATCTTCGAAGTGATCCGAACACAGCAGACTTGTCTCACTGGGTATATAATTTTCATTTCTAATAGCTACCAGCCATCTCCTGAGAACCTTTTCATTTTTCATAGGGAATCTACAAAGAAAAGCATTGTGTTATTCATATACCTAATACATGATTTAATAATTGTTGAACTTGAATTACTTGTGAAATGATCGTTGCGTTCCATGAGTTCTTATGGCTGAACAAGAGACACACGCCGATTTATATTTTCCGAAGAGGGTTGGAATGCTATCTTCACGTAACTGGACATTAGTGCCTGGTTTCATTAGGCATTCTTTCGAGAAATGATCCGAACACAATCTCATACTAGTTGTTGGTTTGAAGTCTGAGCCCAACTGCATATTCTTCAACCATAATTGCAGTAGTTGTGGTTGTTTAAATGGTAATCTATAATCATTGAATGCACACTGATTGCAAGTTATAAGCAGCTTCAGAATACCATCTACTTGTTGATAATTATTAAAATGAAAAATTAATCGTACCCCGTCTGAAATTAGTGATATTTATGTTTGAAATTTTGAGTATCAATCAATTCAGTATAACATAACCGTAAAACATAACCCCAAACCAAATAAGTGATCATAGGTATTCTTCCGACTGTATTTGAATAATTAGTTACATATACTTACTTATGAAGGGTTGTGCCCTCAGCAGCCTTCGCTATTTTGCCGCAGTAACAACATTTCAACGTCATTATTACCCAATCTTCACCAGTAGACTACACTGTCTTGACAGTTGACACCAATTTATGGAGCCTAAACACCAATTCAAAGTTGACCGTCGCCATATTTAGTTTGGAGATCTGGCTACAGGAAAATGGCGTTCAATTCGCTTCACAAAATTTTGACCTATACGCTATCCAGTGTATAGTAGAGATCAGTGGTCTTTTCCCGTACCAGTGGCGTCTCCCCAAGGCAACTAGTTTTAATTATTGTGGAGCATTTGTCTGCCGTAAGTTTTTTTTCACTGTATCTACCAGGTTTCCGCACCGAGGGACATCGTGGGACGTCGTGGGATGATCCGGCGATCTACTCCAGGGGAAGTATCGAAAACCTGGTGTTAGTAGTCGTGTCTCGGCTGTGCTACGCCTGCCGCCTGCCTCGCTTACGTAACGCCTCAACATACGCAACTCGCTCCACCGGCCTGGTCCACCGGTGTCCTGCCATGACAACTGCCAAATAGGCTAATTACCAGCCCCATCCAGCGAGACACGGCGAAACCACCAGGCTAGTAGCGAAACCCCTGGAAACACACGTGACCCGCCGTCTTCCGCCTTCTTCTTCACTCTACCTTCGACTCTTCTCTGGATACCGCAACCGATCGCCACGCTTAGCGCTGTGCCTTTAACGCTTAGTCTAATATAGTATAGTTTTGCTTTCTTGTATCGCTTTTCTAGTAACGCTTGAGTTTGCTGTTTCGCATTTGGTTTAGTACCGCTTATTTTAGTGGTCTGTTTTGCTAACTTTTGTGTGGAGCCGAATCTACAAAGGTAGGCTTTCCGCTTTCAAACCTCGACCCTCCGTCATCACGACCGCCATTACTGCCGGTTCGCCTTCCGCGGATCTATGGGCTGTTTTGCTGCCTTAACTGTCTCGTGACGGGTTGTCGACGGTTTCTAATTTTATCGCTTCTCGATTATTCGGGCTATTTTGTATTTTTGATACTTGGTAATTTACCTTTGCCTTGGGTTGAGACCCCCGCTCCCTTGTACCTTTTTGCCTACTTAGTTTGCCCTGTGTGTGTGAGAGTGTGAGTGTGCGCGCCGCGTTTTTGTAATCGCCGCGCCAGAGTGTGTGTGCGTCGGGTAACGGCTACGCTGCGTCGTAGGCCACCCGTGAGCGTGTGTGTGTGTGCGAACTCCTCCCGTCTTTCCCTGCCGTCAATGCCGTCTCTCTAGGTTACGCCGATTTACCTATTTCTACCTATCTCTATCTCTTTCACGCTTTTTCTTGCTTATGGCCTTCTGCCTTTAACTTTGAACATTTTGGTCAACCCCGACCTGTGGGGCTAACTTCTTTACGCTTTGCATAATTGTGAATTTTTCCTGTTCTGGCTTTTCTCTATTTTGGCTACCTATTATTGTCACTCTCTCTTTTCCTTTTTTTCTTTTTTTTTTGTGTCTTTATCTGGCTTATTGTGAATAAATTATCTTTCCTTATTAATTCCTGTATTTCGCAGGTGTTTTCTTTTTCTCGCCGCCCCCACGTTCCCCTCTACCAAATACTGTAGTTTGTCAAGTCTTTTCTGTTGGTCAGAGTTTATCTATTTTTGCTTTCTTTTGCTTCTGTCTTTTGCTATTTCTAGTTTTTTCTTACTATTTCGAGTCTTTTTTGTACCGCGGCACGCTTCACGTGCCTGGCGCCCAATTGTTATCTTTTGCTATCGAGTCATTTGTTGTTATTTAACTTTCCGCACTTTTATTGAATTTTATACGTTGGGTTCTTCTTTGTAGTCAAGTTATATTTCGCCGGCTGATCCTCGCGGCCGGTGAAAATCTCGTCACAATATATATAAAATATTAATGATACCGAATGATTTTTCAAAAATGTCAATTCAAAGAATCACAACATTAAATGGTTCTTATTTCCCCAACTCGAATCGCTTGTGTTTTTTCACGTGGAAGCAAATACCTGTATGTCTGATGACGTTTCCATAAGTTATCATCCATGAATATATGTTTAGCATGAAAAAGGATTGTGCGAAGCTGGCAGCAAACTGTCAACATCGCAAACTAACCTTCTGACAGCCGAGAAATGAAATATGAATATCATGAGAGAATTGATCGAGTCATGACGATACATTGGAGAGAAGCTCGACACATCATTTTCCTTTGAATGCGGCGTAGGGTTCGTTAGCACGAGGCTTTTTTTTCTCGTCCGAAGCTCATAGCCAGTACGATAGACGCGTGGCTCTATTTCTTGTTTTTCTATACATGCACTGATCGCTATGATACACATAGCTAGATCAGTGTATACATGATATTCATTCAGAATTCGGCTTATAGTGTATACATGAGTTTTGAGAAACACGTGCGTCTAGCCAAGACGCATGAGTATAGGTGTAGGTATTATAGACTGTGACGTAGTTCCTTAGCATCCCCCGTCCTGAGCCGGAGTACCAGGTTGGAGGACAGAACTAGTGCACTATTACTTATTAATTAGGACCTGAGACAGCTAACAAAATAAATGGGACAAATCTGAACAATTCGAGCCTTGAACTGTTGCCGGCTAGGCTCAGTGCCGCGGAGAGGGGTCTGGGTGGACTGGGGATTGACAGGCTCGGCAAATGACGACTCGAGTGACGTAGGGTAAAGGAAATAACAAAATTTATTGAATACGAGCGGGGGTTTCCCCCGGAACCAATTAACAAAAATAAGGAAAGAAATACTAACAAAAAAATAGCAAATAAGCAAGAACAATACCCACGCGGGTGAAATCAAATTCAGATCTTACATCTACCTTACAACTAACTCTGCCCTGATGTTTTGACACCCGTGGTGTACTATATACGACTCTACTGACTCTGACGTAACGGACTCGAAGGTGTGAGAGAGAGAGACCGCTTTAGACTCTGACCCTCGCACTCGCACTCATGGCGGATCATAGGATTCCCTCGAGGGGACTAAATTCTGACTCAAAAGCTACTGATTTTGCCTCAAAAAAACGGCTCATATGAAACACGACTCAGATTAACTCAAATTAGGGACACTGGCCACGGCCTACCGACTCGGGATTCGGCAGGAATTGACCCAACAGACTCGAAAGACCGGCCTCGTGGCCGCACGGACAAACCAAAATGGCAAACCGCCGCTAACGGGTTCCAAATTCCAAAAAGGGCTAAATAAACGGACGCTTACCGGACTCAGTCTCCTCAAAAAGACTCAGGGTGTTTCTCAGACCCTCCAGGGATCACCAAGGACCACAAAACTAACTAAACTTAGCCCCGCAGGGTATCTAAATTCAAATTCAAAATTATTGCCAAACTAGAGCCACGTGCTCTAGGCGCTAGCCTAACGCAGAGTGACTAGCAAACAGTATCGGTGCGCTCAGGGCGCTTTCTTATCGATGGTCGATTTCGCAAACTCTTTGCTAGTCCGGTTGCCTGGAACTAGGATCGAGCCGCTCCTGGTAGCGGGACTATTCAAATTGGCCCTCCGGGTTCGTAGTACGGCAGGACGTGGTTCGTGGACTCTTCTCGCCGGCGGGAATCGCATCCACCGGCTATTCCCCCGCTGCAAAGTGCCCTCGGCACTCCCCCACGTCCTCCTGGCTGGACCCAGAGTCCTTGGCGAAGCGTAGCGTCCGTCGGTAGTCGTCTTTCCAAACTTTCTATCAGTTTTGACCGTCAGGGCCTCGTAGATTGGTCAAGAATGCCCCCGCTCAGGTAGGGTCGTAGGCCGAATCTCCCACATAAGAGAATGTATTTGGAAAAGAAACAAAGCGGATAAGAAATTTGGTCTCAGATCAGAGTCGACCACGGTCACCTCTCGGAGTCAAATAAGCCCGGGGGCTAGCTAAATCGTCCCTGCGGGGATTTTTACCAGTTTTCCCTGCGTAATTACGCCCCCCGAGGGTTCGGGAAACGCTTGTAACGTCCAAATCTATTTGCAACGTTACAAGACATAGATAGATCAATGGCATAGTTAATCTACCGGGTCGATTCCAAACTACAGAAATTTCTCACTTTGCTTCGGTAACAAGGGTGCTGCTTTACCTGCCAAGTTGATGAGCGAATCGGGAATTGATCTGTCATGTTTGGGTCAGCGGTCTGCTATTATAACCTTTCTTCGCAAATTGTCAGTATATCTACAGAAGCAGCTACAGTATATCTACAGCAGCAGCCGAATAGCAGTGACGAGATGTGATTTCTGATACGTGAAATCAATGGCAATGGTGATCCCTGCATTTATGGTATTTCGCCGGGAAATACATGAATTCGTTTCGTTGATCGACGTTTTCGTTGTTCTACTATCGATTCGTAGGAACTTGATCCGAAACGTGATTTCGTAACACTAGAAGCCGAATTCGAACACTCTGCCTCAAATTCAATCACCGGAATGGGATTCCACCAAGAAATACATGAATTCATTCCGTTGATCAACGATTTCGTTGTTTTACAATCGATTTGTTGGGACTTGATCCGAAACGTGCATTCGTAATGTTGGAAGCAGAATTCGAACACTCTGCGTCGAATTTAATCACGGAAATGGGATTTCACCAAGGAAGACATGGATTCATTTCGTTGATCGACGATTTCGTTGTTCTACAATCGACTCGTTGGAACTTGATCCTAAACGTGATTCCGTAATGTGAAAAGCCGAATCCGAATACTCTGCGTCGAATTCAATTGCCGCAATGGGATTTCGGAAAGAAATACATGTGTTCGCACGCTCTGCGTCGGATTCGATCACCGAAATGGGATTTCGCCAAGAAATACATGAATTCAATCCGTCGATCGAAGTTTTCATTTTTCTGCTAGCGATTCGTTGAAACTTCATCTGAAACGTTATTTCGTGGTGTTGGAAGCAGAATGCGAACACTCTGCGTCAGATTCGATCACCGAAATGGGATTTTGCCAAGAAATACATGAATTCATTTCGTTGATCGACGTTTTCGTTGTTCTACTATCGATTCGTTGGAACCTAATCCGAAACGTGCATTCGTAATGTTAGAAGCAGAATTCGAACACTCTGAGTCGAATTTAATCACGGAAATGGGATTTCACTAAAAAAATACATGAATTCATTTCGTTAATCGACGATTTCGTTGTTCTACAATCGATTCGTTAAAACTTGATCCGAAACGTGATTTTGTGATCTGAGAAGCAGAATTCGAAAACTCTGCGTCTAATTCAATTACCGAGATGGGATTTCGCCAAGAAATACATGAATTCATTCCGTCGATCGACGTTTTCATTTTTCTACTATCGATTCGTTGAAACTTCATCTGAAACGTTATTTCGTGGTGTTAGAAGCAGAATGCGAACACTCTGCGTCGGATTCAATCACCAAAATGGGATTTCGCCAAGAAATACATGAATTCTTTTCGTTGATCGAGGATCTCGTTGTTCTACAATCGATTCGTTGGAACTGGATCCGAAACGTGATTTCGTGATGTAAGAAGCAGAATTCGAACACTCTGCGTCGAATACAATCACTGAAATGGAATTTCGCCAAGAAATACATGAATTCATTTCGTTGATCGACGATTTCGATGTTCTACTATAGATTCGTCGAAACTTGATCCGAAACGTGATTTCGTAATTTTAGAAGCAGAATTCGAACACTGCGTCGAATTCAATCACCAAAATGGAATTTCGACAAGAAATACATGAATTTATTTCGTTGATCGACGATTTCGTTGTTCTTCAATCGATCCGTTGAAACGATCCGAATCGTGATTTCGTAAGGTGAGAAGCCGAATTCGAACTGTTGATTGTGGTAAATACATTTACCTTCTCTTCCATGTTGACACCGATATAGTCATGGCATGCTATAGGTATGTAAGGACATACAGGGAATTTCTGAGGAAAGAAGCCATCCTTACTATATGCAACCCAAAAGACGACCCCAGATTGAGTCTACGCCTTTGGCTGCTACAAAACTGGAATGGGGGATCCGTGAGCGTGGACTAGCAGACGGCTCTCTGTCAAACGTCACGGTTAAAAGTCAGATATTAGAGAACGAAATGTAAACCGACAAGTGAGTGAGTTGTGAGTTGATTTCGCGAACGCGAATCGGATAATTATCTGTGAAAAAATTACCGTCAAGTAAACAGTTGATTCGGGATATCAACTTCGTGTTGTCAAGAAGCAGCTCATTTGTGTATCTGGTAAATTGACTTCGGTAAATAAATTTGAGCAGGTAGGTGAACGAACATTTATTCACAAAATAATTAGAAACGGGCAAGTACTCGCTCACCGTCGTATCGTTGATTATTTTGCAGAGTTTAGATTTGAGGCAGGCTTCGTTGCGAGGCAGTCTTCGATGCGAGGGAGGCTTTGAGACGAGGCAGGCTTCGAGGCCAGCCAGGATTGAATGCGAGGCAGGCTCCGATGCGAGGCAGGCTTTGAGGCGAGGCAGGCTTCGATGTGAGCCAGGCTTCGGGGCGAGCCAGGATCGAATACGAGGCAGGCTTCGTTGTCAAAATTCAATTCAATAAAAATAAATTGAGGCGAGGCCTGCCTCGCAACGAAGCCTGCCTCGTATTCAATCCTGCCTCGCCTCGAAGCTTGCCTCACCTCAAAGCCTGCCTCGCATCGAAGCCTGCCTCGCAACGAAGCCTGCCTCGTATTCAATCCTGCCTCGCCTCGAAGCTTGCCTCACCTCAAAGCCTGCCTCGCATCGAAGCCTGCCTCGCAACGAAGCCTGCATCAAATCTAAACTCTGCAAAATATTCAACGATACGAATGTGAACAAGTACTTACCCGTTTCTAATCATTTTGTAAATGAATGTTCGTTCACCTACCTGCTCAAATTTATTTACCGAAGTCAATTTACCAAATACACAAATGAGCTGCTTCTTGACAACACGAAGTTGATATCCCGAATCAACTGTTTACTTGACGGTAATTTTTTCACAGATAATTATCCGATTCGCGATCGCGAAATCAACTCACAACTCACCCACTTGTCGGTTTGCATTTCATTCTCTAATATCGGTGCCGATGTTATTGTCTTCCTAACCTGACTTTTAACCGCGACGTTTGACAGAGAGCCGTCTGCTAGTCCACTCTGACGGATCGCCCATTCCAGTTTTGTAGCAGCCAAAGGCGTAGATTCAATCTGGGGTCGTCTTTTGGGTTGCCTATAGTAAGGATGGCTACTTTCCTCAGAAATTCCCTGTAGAGTCAATCCTAGTATATTTAAGTCTATGAATAGGTGACCACTCGTCTCCTGTTGCTCGTTGAAGCATGACGCCTAGCGCGTCCTATACACTGTATAACTCATATCTATATTATAAAGTTCTCTCTCAACCAATATTAATATAGCCATTTATTTTATCATGGTAGCAGAGTGTGGTGTTGTGTCGAAAAGAAAAAGTGAGTTGTGTTAAGTGCTTGTGCTATTAAGTCGAAGTCCGAAGAAACAGAACGAAAAAAAAAAAAAAAAAATGGCGTATATGAAAAGTGACGATATTACTATTCTTATATTTGATGGGTCGGACTATACTACTTGGAAAAAGCGAATTATGAAGTTCCTACAGTATAAAAAATGTAAAGAAGTGGTTGAAAGAGAAAGGAAAGCAACGGATAAAGAAGAAGAATGGTCAGAAAAGGACATCAAGGCTACAAACTATATTTATAGCGCGATCTCAAATAAACAAATGGAGTACGTAGACGACTCGGAAACAGCATACCAAATCATAAGAAAGTTCGATGAAATGTACTTGAAACGGCCAACAGCATTACAAATTGTGTGCAGAAGCAATATAGAAAGTGTGAAGCTGAAAAATTACTCAGACGTAACAACCTTTTTTGACGAATTCGAAAAGGCAGTGAACGAGCTGAAAAATGCTGGCGCGACGGTTACAGAACAAGAAAAGTTGAACTACATGCCGAAAGCATTGCCGAAAACATATAGCCATATCAGTGAGCTCATTGATGTACTGCCAGAAAAGGAGAGAACAGTTGAGTATTCGAAAAGTAAACTGAAATTCAAAGCCTTGGAAGAAAAGAGTGAGACAGAAAACACAACAGAAACAACCGAATCGAACGTCTTCAAAGCTGAGTCATATGCGGCTGGCACAACATGCTTCAAATGTGGTAAGCCGGGCCACTATCAGAGAGACTGTGAAGAGAAAAACTCAAAAAATGTCTACAGAGGAAATCAAGGGCGGGGATACTTCCGAGGTGGACGAGGCAGATACCAAGGACACCGTGGACGCTACCGAGGTAGTTACAGGGAAAACTACCGAGGAAGAGGAAGAGGTCAAAACAGTGGAGTCAAGAGAACCGTCCCGGGAACCAGGAGAGCGAGACAACAAGTAGTTTTAATGTAAGTGTAAATGTATCGAATACAAAGTCTGAGTGTATATCAGGCAACGAACACGTTCATTGGTTATTAGACAGTGGATGTACAGACCACATTGTAAACAATGATAAGTATTTCGATGAATCGATAACTTTGAAAACACCTGTAAATGTGAGAGTGGGAGACGGTCGTGTACTCAAAGCAACAAAGATAGGTCGTATCACAACTTTTTTCCCGGTTTATGAAAAAGTTCAAAAATAACATTGTTGAATGTATTTTTTGTCAAAGAAATGGACGCAAACTTGATCAGTTATTCTAAAGTAGCAAACAATAACAAAGTTGTCTCAGAAGGAAGTACCTCAAAAATTTTCAATAAAAACAACGAACTAGTCGCTATAGCTCGAAAGGAAAATGATTTATATAAAATGAAAAGTTACGTGAAACTAAACAATCCTGAAATCCATGTCAATAAAACTGAAAGTGGACACTTTTCGTTAAAAGAAAAATGGCATCGAACTTTAGGTCATGTAAATTTTGGTTACCTAGATATTTTATGTAAAAATCAGTTGTTGAATGGAATTCCGAAAGAAATCGAATCCGAATACATGAAATGTGCTATCTGTATCGAGAATAAAATGCACAATCTACCATTTGATAACAATAGAAAACGGGCCAAAGATATAGTATTGAAGATTGTACATAGTGATTTAAACGGTCCTCACAGTACGACTGGATCAGGTGGTGAAAAATATTTTCTGTCATTTATAGATGACTACAGCAAGCTATCAAAAGTCTATTGCATCAAGTCCAAAGATCAGGTTTACGATTGCTTTGTTGAATACGTAAACCAAGTCCAAAACTTGACTACAAAAAAAATTAAACAACTATGGTGCGATAACGGAACAGAATACGTAAATCATAAGATGTATGCTTTTGCTAGAAAACAGGGAGTTTACTTAAGCACTTGTCCCCCATATGTCCATGAATTAAATGGGGTGGCTGAAAGATTTAACAGGTCAATTATGGACATGGGCAGATGTCTATTAGCAGAAGCAAAGGCTGCTAGAAAGTTTTGGCCTGAGGTTGTGAAGACTGCTTCTTACCTTAAAAATAGAACACTTGCAAACACGAGTGAACAAAAATCGCCTTATGAAATATTTTTCAAAGAAAAGCCATGTGTCAAAAATCTGCGTCTGTACGGGAGTAAAATTTTTGTTCGAATACCAGAAGAAAAAAGAAAATCTAAATGGGACAGAAAAGCAGATTTGGGAACTCTGCTAGGTTATACAGACGTTGGATATAGAGTCTTGATTGAAGGAAAAATAATTGTAGCTAGACACGTTGACATTATTGAGGAAGGCACAGAGTGTCTTGGTTTTCGCGATGAAACAAGCGACATTAACGAAGTAGAAAACAGTAAAAGAGAGTCAGAAACAGAAAATCGCGCGGAAGAAAATAAAGCTGATGAGTCTGAAAATGAAATAGAGATAATCACAAGACCTGCAAAGGCCAAAACGGACTAGAAACCCTCCTATTAGATATGGTAGAGAAAATGTAAGTACGAGGTACATTTATGTAAACTTTTGCAACGCGGACGTACCAAATACGTTTAAAGAGGCAATCCAAAGCAATGAAGCTGAGGAATGGAAGAAGGCAATGAATCGTGAAATGAATAGTTTGATCGAAAATAAGACTTGGAAGTTAGTTGAGAAGCCCAAGAACAAAAGGGTTCTAGGTCGCAAATGGGTTTTTAGAAAGAAATCGGAGGACAATTTTAAAGCCAGAATAGTAGTGCTAGGTTATCAACAAGAAGACGAAGTTGAAGACGTCTACTCACCTGTTGCTAGGACCCAAACTCTGAAATTGTTACTGTCATACTGCTGTCAAAATAGTCTGGAGATTGAACAAATGGACGTGGAAACTGCTTTCCTAAACGGAAAAATAATGTCGGAAGTGTATGTTCACCAACCCGAGGGGTATCAAGATGATACCGCGAGAGTTTGTAAACTCCACAAATCATTGTATGGCTTGAGGGAAAGTCCACGCACATGGTATGAATGTTTTCATGAATATGTAAGCAAATTAGGATTTCTAAGGTGTGAGTTTGATTATTGTCTGTACGCCAACAGAGTAGGAAAATCAGCAATCTATATCTTACTATTCGTCGATGACTTGTTAGTCTGCGGTAAAGATAGAAAGAAAATATGTGAAATCAAAAGAGAATTGTCAAAAAGGTTCAAAATGAAAGATATAGGGAAAGTCAAAAATTATATAGGGATTGATATTAAATACGAATATACAAAAAATTCATGCGAGTTAACTTTGAGCCAGAAAAAATATATCGAATCTTTAGCCCTGAAGTATGATATCGGAAATGCCAAATTATACAGCACTCCAATGGAAATAAATTTGAAATTTGAGCCTGCCGAATCATTGGATTCAAGCATCAAATATCGAAATCTGATTGGCGCGTTACTTTATATCAGCTCAGGGACAAGACCCGATATTGCTTTTAGCGTCAACTACTTGAGTAGGTTTCAAAATGGCTTCGATGAAACGCACTTTGAATACGCAATGAGGGTATTGAAGTATCTATATGCAACTAAAGATATGGTGCTTACGTACATGAAAGATTCTAAAGCAGACAATATAGATTGTTTGGTAGACGCCGATTGGGCGGGGGATGTCATTGATCGCAAATCAACTTCAGGTTTTGTGACAAGAATATACGGCAACGCGATTTTCTGGAAATCTCGAAAACAGAATACAGTAACGAAATCATCAACTTTCGCTGAATAGATAGCGATGTCCGAAGCAGTGACTGAAATAAACTTCATACTAGGAATGCTAAAGCTGTTTGACATCAGAGTAGATGAACCGGTGAAAGTTTATGAGGATACATCTGGAGCTTTGACCATTGCTAAGTATGAAAATCAAACAAAAAATTCAAAATATATCGAGGTGCATTATCACTTTGTGAATGAAAATTATACAAATGGAACCATTGAACTTGTAAAAATAGATTCAGAAAATAACGTTGCTGACATATTTACCAAGTCGTTGGGCAAGTCAAAGTTCACAAAATTTCGGGAAATGTTAAATATTAAGCTATTTAATTGAATGAATGTTAGAATAAATAAGAATGTAAATGTAAGGAGGTGTGTTGATTGTGGTAAATACATTTTCTCCCGGTTGCACTGAAATATGCATATTTCTTGCTTGGAATGCGAGAGCAAAACGACCCATTACTCCCTAGGGAGTAATGAGCACTTCATTACTCCCTCCGGGAGTAATGAGCACTCCATTACTCCCGGAGGGAGTAATGAAATAGACATTTTTCCGAAAAATTGAAACAATAGAGTTTCATTGAATGAATTTCGATTTCTCATGTTTCCGCAATTTTTGTTTTGTTTTTTTATTAGAAAAAAAATTGTTTGAGAATAAGCTTTGCCCATTTACCTTTTTACAACGACTCTTACAACAACCTTACTTTATATTTTACAATAAAGAGTGGATGTTTTCGCATTTCTACCGACCGACAGTGGCGCCATCTGGCGACACCGGAGAGACCTTCGTAGCTATCTCGTACTAACGCAGCATTCACGTTGTCAGTGTTGTGGTGACCGGAAAAGCAACTTCAAAGTAACAAGTAGATTTAATTATCGTTCACTATAGTATTCTCAAAATGAATAACGTTTCATCGAGCACCGAAGACGAAGAATCGAACGAGGAACACTTCGGCACGCCCCCGGAGTTGGCTGAAGCCGCTGAAAATCTCCGTGCTAATTTACTTCCAGTAAAATCGCGAGAGAAATATGAAAGTATATATCAAGCTTTCATAAAGTGGAAAACCGATAACAAAGTGAACGTCATTACGGAAAATGTAATTTTGGCGTACTTTGGCGAACTAGCCAAAAAGTACAAACCTCCAACGCTTTGGTCGTACTATTCAATGCTCCGAAGTACAATACAACTCAACCACAAAATCAATGTCGAAGATTTTAAGCAACTCGCAGCGTTTTTAAAGCGAAAATCTAGCGGTTACGAAGGAAAAAAATCAAAAGTATTTTCAGCGAGTGAGATGAAAAAGTTTCTAAACACAGCTCCAGATGACCAATACTTGGTAACAAAGGTAAATATTTACAAAAGTTGAGTTTGATTCACAATGTCATCCATACATACAATTATTAATTTAATAAGAATTCATTTATCAAAATCAAGGTCGTGCTCATTTTTGGCATAAGCGGAGCATGCCGAAGTAGTGAATTGACCAATCTCACTGTGAACGACGTACTGGATCGAGGCGATGTTGTGGTAATCAAACTTCGAGATACAAAGACAAAAACTTCAAGGACCTTCACCATCGATGGAGAATTCCTCGAAAAAGTCAAGGCTTACACAAATCTACGCCCTAAAAATACCACCTCCGACCGCTATTTCGTGAATTACCGCAATGGACAATGCACGAAACAAGTTATCGGCAAAAATAAACTCGGAAAAATGCCGAGAGACATTGCTGAATTTTTGGAGTTACCAAACCCACAACTATACACGGGCCATTCTTTCCGAAGATCATCAGCGACGCTGTGCGCCGATCATGGTAAAATGCATATGAATTACACAAACATCTCCATTAACTTATATACCTACCAAGGTCGAAATTGTTTTATTTTGTTTATTCCCAATTAAGGCGCTGATATAACAGAGATAAAAAGACTGGGGGGCTGGAAATCAACAACAGTTGCAGAAGGCTATATAGAAAACTCGATAGGCTACAAACGAAAAACTGGTCAACAAATTTCAGCGGCCATCGCCGGTACATCGACAGAGACTCCCACGTTCGAAAACGCTAGAAAGAAACAGAAAATAGAGAGACCAAATGATCAAATAACGGCATCAACATCGTCCGGAACTTTGAATGAAATAATCGATTCGCAAGGACGAAAAATAACACTGCAATTAATGCACTGTACCAACATTAACATCAATTTCCAACATTGATTTACTTTATTCCGTTTTTCTGTATCCACTTCACCATTTATTTTGTTTAGTAATTTAACTTGTGCAAATAAACTTAGATTAAATGAATTTTGATTTCTTTGAATTTTGTTGTCGGGGGGGCTTCGCCCCCCCGAACCCCCTCACCGGGGCGTCGCCCCGGACCCCACCAGGGCTGCGCCCTGGACCCCTTCAGTATCATTGTGTGCGAAGCTATTAGCTATTGCATGGATTTGTCGCCAAAAATGAGATTGGGTACGCATGCCAAGTATGGCGTTCACACTTGTCCGATATTTGTAATTTCATAAAAAGTACTCGATTTGCACTCACGCCATTTCAGTGGGATCGGAAGAAAAGTTTCGTATGCCACACGGGAGGAGCAGATTTTCACCTCGTGCTCGTGCTGCCCTCGCTTCGCTCGGGCAGCAAACCTCGCACTCGGCGAAAATCACGCACTTTCCTCCCTAGTAGCATAATGTACTATTACCTTCTCTTCCATGTTGACACCGATATAGTCATGGCATGGTATAGGTATGTGAGGACATAGAGTTAATCCTAGTATATTTAAGTCTATGAATAGGCGACCACTCGTCTCCTGTTGCTCGTTGAAGCATGACGCCTAGCGCGTCCTATACACTGTATACCTCATATCTATATAATAAAGTTCTCTCTCAACCAATAATAATATAGCCGTTTATTTTATCACGAACACTCTGCGTCGAATTCAATCACCGAAATGGGATTTCACCAAGAAATACATGAATTCATTTCGTTAATCGACGTTTTTGTTGTTCTACAATCGATTCGTTGGACTTGATCCGAAACGTGATTTTGTAATGTTAGAAGCCGAATTCGAACACTCGGCGTCGAATTCAATCACCGAAATGGGATTTCGCCAAGAGGTACATGAATTCATTTTGTTGATCGACGATTCCGTTGTTCTACAATCGATTCGTTGAAACTTGATCCGAAACGTGATTCCGTAATGTTAGAAGCCGAATTCGAACACTCTGCGTCGAATTGAATCACCGAAATGAGATTTCGCCAAGAAATATACGAATTCATTTCGTTGATCGACGATTCCGTTGTTCTACAATCGATTCGTTGAAACTTGATCCGAAACGTTATTTCGTGATGTTAGAAGCCGAATTCGAACACTCTGCGTCGAATTGAATCACCGAAATGAGATTTCGCCAAGAAATACATGAATTCATTTCGTTGATCGACGATTCCGTTGTTCTACAATCGATTCGTTGAAACTTGATCCGAAACGTGATTTGTATTGTATATAATATTTATTATGCCATAGCCCACTCTGGGCCAAAAGGCAACCGGGAGATATACATGGATAGTTACAATAATTAACACTATAGAGGAACAGGGAAAACTATTCTAATGGTATACAAGAATTTACTGTCGATAGCTAACTGCTAGAAAACAGTTAACATGATACAGAGAGGGACAACGTATGACTAGTCTTACGGTAGGTATGCCAAGTTATGCCGAGCACATAGTCAACGTTGGGAGATCATCTAATATGGCGCTAAGAACCTTTACATGCAAGCAAGGTATGGCTGTAACAGGCAGCGTGGACCAGTAAAGGGTCCCAAATGATACGATAAAGTAAAAACATAGTGCAAAATAACCTAGGATATAGATCAAAATAATTACAGTAGTACGACAGATCCAGCGGACTACAGATAACTTATTACAACTATAGAGCATGACCATAAAGAAGACTGGACTGACCAAATAACAGCCAGTGAGCCAACCGACAGAGTCGAACAAAAAACGAAAAACACAGAATAGCCTAAAAATAATACGGAAGGATTAGCAGAGATAAAGTCCGAATAGACAATAAACGGACTCGACTTATACATAAGGGAACGAATGAGCACTCGCCTAGCGTTTTCACGTATGAAAACAAAAAAAGGAAAAAAAAAATTTGCAGTCTGGACGTTATAGTCTGGATCTGGGTGGGCCGGGCACGCGGTTTGCAACCGAAAATAAGTGAGCACGCAATCTAACCCTGAACATATCTATCGAGGACGAACTTCGCAAGGCCAGTGGCAGACTATGCCAGAAGCGAATAGCAGCTATTGTAAACGAATTCGCATACGTGACCGTATCATGTACAAGGATAGAGAGCGTCTCAGCATGATCGGACGCGGCTAACCGTGCGGAGCGTCGGGTACTAGGATCGATCACCGTGAACAACTCACGAAGATAAGTGAGAGTTGAGAGGGTTAATATCTGGTATAAGGCACAGCCAAGAAAGAATAACCGCCGATCCGTCACCGACAGCCAGCCGAGTTTTAAACGATACGGTGTAATATGCACATCCCTTCTTAGCCCAAAAATGAATCTAATCCCGTTATTTGCGAGCCGCTGGAGTTTGCGATTCAGGTAGTCCGTCGGGTCATGATACACCAAACTGCAATAGTCGATATGTGGTAGGACAAGGGCAGAAACAAGCAACGATTTCACGCTGGACGGCAGAGAACCGCCAAGGTGTTTGAGTTTATTGAGGGTGACGTAAACTTTCCGCGAGATTTGAGCTACATGGTGATTCCAAGTGAGCTCAGAGCTAAGGTGGACCCCCAGGTTTTTGACCGTATCGACATAACGCACCACACGACCATCAATGACAATTTGAGGCAGGTCGAGCTGTTTAAGTCGACGGACGAATGCCGAGCTGCCCAGAATGATAGCCTTGGTCTTGCTGATATTCGGCTGTAGCTCATTTCTCCTCGCCCAGTTCGAGACGGCGGCTGCATCAACGTTTGCGGCATTCACAGCTGCCTGAAAGTCCCCTGGAGCGACATGCAAGTAAATTTGCAAGTCATCCGCAAAAATGGCATATTTGGTATGCTGTAGTACCGAGCCTAGATCGTTGATGAATGTGAGAAAGAGTAGTGGCCCGAGGACGGACCCCTGTGGTACTCCAGAGAAATTGAGTAAAAAATCGGAGTGCCCACCTGATTTATCTAAAACCGCTTGTGTCCTTCCCGACAGATACGAGCGGAACCAGGATACCACTTCTTTTGAAAAGCCGAGACGGACAAGCTTGCATAAGAGCAATCTATGGTTTATGCTATCGAACGCTTTACTAAAATCAAACAAAAGCAGTAGTGTAACACGACCGTCCTCTACCGCCCTCTTCGCATCATCCAACACTCTCAGTAACAGTGATTGTGTGCTGTGACCTCTGCGGAAACCAGCCTGGCAGGGATCTAATAAGCTATTTTGGTCCAGATACATGATCATTTGGTTCGCTACTATGCGTTCCAAAACCTTGGAGAAATGTGACAAGTTCGCCACAGGTCTAGTGTCGGAAACGGTGAGCGGCGGATTACACTTATTCAGTGGGACAACATAAGCTTTTTTCCAGACATCAGGGAAGGTAGAGGTGGATAACGACACATTGAAAAGGTTAGCTAGGTACGGCGCAAGCACTGGCAGGACCTTCTCCAAATGACGTAGGTGTAGGCCATCTGGGCTCCTCCCCCGCGACTTGGTAAGATAAGACTGCAAAGTCGATAGCAGTTTTTGGGGTTTGACCGGAGAAAACACAAACCGAGAAGGTACAGCTGGGTGCTCCGCGAGGAGTTCGGACAGGTCAGCTAGTAGGGAGCAAGGAGGATGAGCACTAGTCACAAGGGCGTAATGGGAGTTCAATTGCTGGGCCGAAAAGTGGTTTAGAGGCGATGCAGAGGGCCTACTTGTAAGCCCGAGTCGCTTTAGCTCGGCCCATACGCTTGACGCATCAGATAAAGTAGAGAAGCGCGACCTAAGAAAATCGGCTTTGGCTGATTTTATTTGTAATTTCACCGACTTCCGCGCTTCACGATAGCGCTCAAAAGCGGCGGCAGTTCTCGATCGTTTCGCTGTAGCGTACAACCTGTTCCGCTGTTTAATCTGTTGCTTCAGCCCATCAGTAAACCAGGGCATTCGAGGTCCGACCAGTTTACGCGAGACAATAGGGGCATGGTTATCCAGTGCAGATAGAACCGAATCATAGACAGATCTAGCCATTTGGTTTGGATCATCAGTCCAAACTTGCGACCGGCGAGCAAAATTACGAAGCAAAGTATCTCTGAACGCCTGCATATCGCAGCCGTTGAAATAACGGTAGGTTATAATACGAGGTGGCGGGGGCAACAAAGATAACTTGAACTCGAACTCAATCATGTCATGACCTGCAATGAACGGAGCAACTGACTTCGAATAGGAGAGCAGTTCGCTGGGTGAGTCAATAATAGCCACATCTAGCCAGGTATCAGAGTGTGACGTATGGTGGGTATTCCCGTGCGGAACCGAAAACAGAGACTGACTGAGAATAAAGTCATGCAGATACGCCGCATCGGGATTAATACTACTCAGGTTACAATTTAGGTCACCTGTTATGACAATGTTGCTGTAATTATGGGAGAAACAGGCGAGTCTGTCCGCGAAGCTATCCAGCAGAGCACTCTTGGGTCTACGATATATGCAAGCAAAAAGAATTTTCTGATTATCAGCCTTTATTTCCAGTAGCAGAAATTCTGGAGAGTTGGTAAACACGGACGGAAAAGCCGCAAGAATTCTAGAAAACAAGGAGTTATGGATATAGCATGCAACCCCTCCACCCGGCTTGCCGACTCTATCATTGCGTATAAGGCAATAATTCTCGATGTTGACAAGCTCGTCTGGAATCTCAGAGTGCAACCAGGACTCCGGAATGGCAATAATATGGTAAAACTTATCATGAAAAAATAGCCTAATTTGATCTATGTGCCCTAACAGCGAGTTGGCATTGAGATGCGCAATACTGAGGTTCTGCGAAGACGGCGATGCGGAGTTTCTTACAACACCGGCTGCCAGGGCTGACCTGGGACGTCAGGCAGTTTCATGATGTCTATGTTGCCAGTACCGCCCTCGGTGGCGACCTGATCCCCATCCCCATCCCCATTGTCCAGAGACAACTTTGGAACATCGGCTTCTGAATGGACAGCAATGGACTCGGATGACGACTCCCGCTTAGCGTGGACTACCCCGTTACGAGTCCAGACGAATGGATAGTTGAGTCTCCTGGCTACTCCTTTTACCTTATGCAGGAGAGCAGCAATGGCAGGCGAAAGATGCTCGTTAAAGTAAACGGGTCTATGGGGTTGCTCACCAGCTAGACCAAGTTCATCCGCATAGATATGTCCTACTGAGCGTTTGGCAGCAAGAAACTGGTTCCGACAGTCAGTTGATAAGAGACGAGCTAGTATCAAGCGCGGTTGATCGGTGGTCCTAGTACTTTTAATGCGAGTTACCTCACATACATCTGACCTGGTGAGGTTAAGGTTAAGACGGGACGCGATTGATCGCATGAGTTGCTGAAGATCCTCGCTGGAGGACTCAGCAACACCTGAGATTATCAGATCCCGAGATAAATGGCTGCGCTCCAACGCTGCTAACCTCGCCGTGAGCCCTGCATTATCATCTGAGATACCAGTGACACTCAATGAGTGGGCTGCCTGCGTGCTCTCGAGTTGACTGATACGCGCTCTAAGCGATACGTTCTCGGATGCGAGGGTCTCGATTTTGGTGCGTAGTTCTTCTGCAAGCTCAGCGGTGGAAAACGGAAGCGAATCTAGTTTGTCCGCGATTTCATTTACCTTCTATGGCAAATTAACGAGTTTATCGATTTTTACACTCAACTCAGAATTCTGCCTGTTGAACACACTCATTGAGTCTCTGATGAGCTTGGCATTTGCTTCAACTGCTGCGAGGAGTGGATCCGTTGAGGGTGAATGAGTAGGCGATGCTGCGTCGCCCCGGTTTGACAGGGTAGTCTTGGCATTGCTTTTGGAGGGGAGGGTACCAGATGGTGGCAAAGGCATTGAGATGACCACCAGCGCACAGGACTTACACCTCGTCAGAACTTCGCCAAGACATACATGAATTCATTTTGTTGATCGACGATTCCGTTGTTCTACAATCGATTCGTTGGAACTTGATCCAAAACGCGATTTCGTAATGTTAGAAGCCGAATTCGGACACTCTGCGTTGAATTGAATCACCGAAACGAGATTTCGCAAAGAAATACATGAATTTATTCAGTTGATCGACGATTCCGTTATTCTACAATCGATTCGTTAAAACTTGATCCGAAACGTGATTCCGTAATGTGAAGAGCTGAAATCAAACACTCTGCGTCGAATCCAATCACCGAAATAGGATTTCGCGAGAAATACATGAATTCATACCGTTGATCGACGATTCCGTTATTCTACAATCGATTCGTTGAAACTTGATCCGGAACGTGATTTCGTAATGTTAGAAGTCGAATTCGAACACTCTGCGTCGAATTGAATCACCGAAATGGGATTTCACGAAGAAATACATGAATTCATTTTGTTGATCGACGATTCCGTTGTTCTACAATCGTTTCGTTGAAACTTGATCCGAAACGTGATTTCGTCATGTTAAAAGCCGTATCCGAACACTCTGCGTCGGATTCAACCACCGGAATGGGATTTTGCCGAGAAATATAAGAATTTATCCAGTTGATCGACGATTCCGTTATTCTACAATCGATTCGTTGAAACTTGATCCGGAACGTGATTTCGTAATGTTAGAAGTCGAATTCGAACACTCTGCGTCGAATTAAATCACCGAAATGAGATTTCGCCAAGAAAGACATGAATTCATTCAGTTGATCGACGATTGCGTTATTCTGCACTCAATTCGTTGAAACTTGATCCGAAACGTGATGTCGTAATGTTAGAAGCCGAATTCGAACACTCTGCGTTGAATTAATTGAATCATCGAAATGAGATTTCGCCAAGAAATACATGAATTCATTTCGTTGATCGACGATTTTGGTGTTCTACAATGGAATCATTGGAACTTGATCCAAAACGTGATTTCGTAATGTTAGAAGCCGTATCTGAACTCTCTGCGTCGAATTGAATCACCGAAATGGGATTTCGCCAAGAAATACATGAATTTATTCAGTTCATCGACGATTCCGTTATTCTACAATCGATTCGTTGTAAATCGATCCGGAACGTGATTTCGTAATGTTAGAGGCCAAATTCGAACACGCTGCGTCGAATCCAATCACCAAAATGGGATTCCGCCAAAAAATACATGAATTCATTCAGTTGATCGACGATTCCGTTATTTCACAATCGATTCGTTGGATTTTGATCCGAAACGTGATTCCGTAATGTTACAAGCCAAATTCGAACACTCTGAGTCGAATTCAATCACCGAAATAAGATTTCGCCTAAAAATAAATGAATTCATTTCGTTGATCGACGATTCCGTTGTTCAACAAGCGATTCGTTGAAACTTGATCCGACACGTTATTCCGTGATGTTAGAAGCCGAATTCGAACACTCTGCGTCGAATTCAATCACCTAAATAGGATTTCGCCGAGAAATACATGAATCCCTTTCGTTGATCGACGATTTTGGTGTTCTACAATCGAATCGTTGAAACTTGATCCGAAACGTGATTTCGTAATGTTAGTAGCCGTATCCGAACACTCTGCGTCGAATTCAATCATCGAAATGGGATTCCGCCGAGAAATACATGAATTTATTCAGTTGATCGACGATTTTGGTGTTCTACAATCGAATCGTTGAAACTTGATCCGAAACGTGATTTCGTAATGTCAGAAGCCGAATTCGAACACTCTGCGTTGAATTCAATTACCGAAATGAGATTTCGCCAAGAAATACATGAATTGATTTCGTTGATCGACGATTTTGGTGTTCTAAACTCGAATCATTGGAACTTGATCCGAAACGTGATTTCGTAATGTGAGAGGCCGTATCTGAACTCTCTGCGTCGAATTGAATCACCGAAATGGGATTTCGCCAAGAAATACATGAATTCATTCAGTTGATCGACAATTCCGTTATTCTACAATCGATTCGTTGAAACTTGATCCGGAACGTGATTTCGTAAGGTTAGAAGCCGAATTCGAACACTCTGCGTTGAATTGAATCACCGAAATGAGATTCCGCCAAGAAATACATGATTTCATTCAGTTGATCGACGATTCCGTTATTCTACAAGCAATTCGTTGGAACTTGATCCGAAACGTGATTTCGTAATGTTAAAAGCCGAATTCAAACACTCTGCGTTGAATTGAATCACCGAAATGAGATTTCGCCAAGAAATACATGATTTCATTCAGTTGATCGACGATTCCGTGATTCTACAAGCAATTCGTTGGAACTTGATCCGAAACGTCATTTCGTAATGTTACAAGCCAAATTCGAACACTCTGCGTCGAATTCAATCACCGAAACGAGATTTCGATGAGAAATACATGAATTCATTTCGTTGATCGACGATTCTGTTATTCTAGTATCAAATCGATGAAACTTGATTCGAATCGTGATTTCGTAATGTTGTAAGCCGGATTCGAACACTCTGCGTCGAATTCAATCACCGAAACAAGATTTCGATGAGAAATACATGAATTCGTTTCGTTGATCGACGATTCTGTTATTCTACTGTCAAATCGACGGAACTTGATTCGAATCGTGATTTTGTAATGTTACAAGCTGAATTCGAACACTCTCTGTCGAATTCAATCACCGAAACGAGATTCCGATGAGAAATACATGAATTCATTTCGTTGATCGACGATTCTGTTATTCTAGTATCAAATCGATAAAACATCATTCGAATCGTGATTTCGTAATGTTACAGGCTGAATTCGAACACTCTGCGTCGAATTCAATCACCGAAACGAGATTTCAATGAGCAATATATGAATTCATTTCGTTGATCGACGATTCCGTTATTCCAGTATCAAATCGATGAAACTTGATTCGAATCGTGATTTCGTAATGTTGTAAGCCAGATTCGAACACTCTGCGTCGAATTCAATCACCGAAACGAGATTTCGATGAGAAATACATGAATTCATTTCGTTAATCGACGATTCTGTTATTCTAGTCCCAAATCAATGAAACTTGATTCGAATCGTGATTTCGTAATGTTACAGGCTGAATTCGAACACTCTGCGTCGAATTCAATCACCGATACGAGATTTCAATGAGGAATATATAAATTCATTTCGTTGATCGACGATTCTGTTATGCCAGTATCAAATCGATGAAACTTGATCCGAATCGTGAGTTCGTAATGTTGTAAGCCAGATTCGAACACTCTGCGTCGAATTCAATCACCGAAACGAGATTCCGATGAGAAATACATGAATTCATTTCGTTGATCGACGATTCTGTTATTCTACTATTAAATCGATGGAACTTGATTCGAATCGTGATTTCGTAATGTTGTAAGCCAAATCCGAACACTCTGCGTCGAATTCAATCACCGAAACGAGATTTCGATGAGAAAAACATGAATTCGTTTCGTTGATCGACGATCCTGTTATTTTACTATCAAATCGATGAAACTTGATTCGAATTGTGATTTCGTAATGTTGTAAGCCAAATTCGAACACTCTGCGTCGAATTCAATCACCGAAACAAGATTTCGATAAGAAATACATGAATTCGTTTCGTTGATCGACGATTCTGTTATTCTACTATCAAATCGATGGAACTTGATTCGAATCGTGATTTCGTAATGTTACAAGCTGAATTCGAACACTCTTTATCGAATTCAATCACCGAAACGAGATTCCGATGCGAAATACATGAATTCATTTCGTTGATCGACGATTCTGTTATTTTAGTATCAAATCGATGAAACATGATTCGAATCGTGATTTCGTAATGTTACAGGCTGAATTCAAACACTCTGCGTCGAATTCAATCACCGAAACGAGATTTCAATGAGGAATATATGAATTCATTTCGTTGATCGACGATTCCGTTATTCCAGTATCAAATCGATGAAACTTGATTCGAATCGTGATTTCGTAATGTTGTAAGCCAGATTCGAACACTCTGCGTCGAATTCAATCTCCGAAACGAGATTTCGATGAGAAATACATGAATTCATTTCGTTAATCGACGATTCTGTTATTCTAGTATCAAATCGATGAAACTTGATTCGAATCGTGATTTCGTAATGTTACAGGCTGAATTCGAACACTCTGCGTCGAATTCAATCACCGAAACGAGATTTCGATGAGAAATCCATAAATTCATTTCGTTGATCGACGATTCTGTTATTCTAGTATCAAATCGATGAAACTTGATTTAAATCGTGATTTCGTAATGTTACAGGCTGAATTCGAACACTATGCGTCGAATTCAATCACCGAAACGAGATTCCGATGAGAAATACATGAATACATTTCGTTGATCGACGAATCTGTTATTCCAGTATCAATTCGATGAAACTTGATTCGAATCGTGATTTCGTAATGTTGTGAGCCAAATTCAAACACTCTGCGTCGAATTCAATCACCGAATCGAGATTTCGATGAGAAATACATGAATTCGTTTCGTTGATCGACGATTCTGTTATCCCAGTATCAAATCGATGAAACTTGATTCGAATCGTGATTTCGTAATGTTACAAGCTGAATTCGAACACTCTGCGTCGAATTCAATCACCGAAACGAGATTCCGATGAGAAATACATGAATTCATTTCGTTGATCGACGATTCTGTTATTCTACTATCAAATCGATGAAACTTGATTCGAATCGTAATTTCGTAATGTTACAAGCTGAATTCGAACACTTTGCGTCGAATTCAATCACCGAAACGAGATTCCGATGAGAAATACATGAATTCATTTCGTTGATCGACGATTCTGTTATTCCAGTATCAAATCGATGAAACTTGATTCGAATCGTGATTTCGTAATGTTGTAAGCCAGATTCGAACACTCTGCGTCGAATTCAATTACCGAAACGAGATTCCGATGAGAAATACATGAATTCATTTCGTTGATCGACGATTCTGTTATTCTAGTATCAAATCGATGAAACTTGATTCGAATCGTCATTTCGTAATGTTACAGGCTGAATTCGAACACTCTGCGTCGAATTCAATCACCGATACGAGATTCTAATGAGGAATATATGAATTCATTTCGTTGATCGACGATTCTGTTATGCCAGTATCAAATCGATGAAACTTGATCCGAATCGGGAGTTCGTAATGTTACAAGCTGAATTCGAACACTCTGCGTCAAATTCAATCACCGAAACGAGATTCCGATGAGAAATACATGAATTCGTTTCGTTGATCGACGATTCTGTTATTCTACTATCAAATCGATGAAACTTGATTCGAATCGTAATTTCGTAATGTTACAAGCTGAATTCGAACACTCTGCGTCGAATTCAATCACCGAAACGAGATTCCGATGAGAAAAACATGAATTCATTTCGTTGATCGACGATTCTGTTATTCTACTATCAAATCGATGAAACTTGATTCGAATCGTGATTTCGTAATGTTACAAGCTGAATTCGAACACTTTGCGTCGAATTCAATCACCGAAACGAGATTCCGATGAGAAATACATGAATTCATTTCGTTGATCGACGATTCTGTTATTCTAGTATCAAATCAATGGAACTTGATTCGAATCGTGATTTCGTAATGTTACAGGCTGAATTCGAACACTTTGCGTCGAATTCAATCACCGAAACGAGATTTCAATGAGGAATATATGAATTCATTTCGTTGATCGACGATTCTGTTATTTCAGTATCAAATCGATGAAACTTGATTCGAATCGTGATTTCGTAATGTTGTAAGCCAGATTCGAACACTCTGCGTCGAATTCAATCACCGAAACGAGATTCCGATGAGAAATACATGAATTCATTTCGTTGATCGACGATTCTGTTATTCTAGTATCAAATTGATGAAACTTGATTCGAATCGTGATTTCGTAATGTTACAGGCTGAATTCGAACTCTACTCGAATTCAATCACCGAAACGAGATTTCGATGAGAAATACATGAATTCATTTCGGTGATCGACGATTCTGTTATTCTAGTATCAAATCGATGAAACTTAATTCGAAACGTGATTTCGTAATGTTACAGGCTGAATTCGAACACTCTGCGTCGAATTCAATCACCGAAACGAGATTTCAATGAGGAATATATGAATTCCTTTCGTTGATCGACGATTCTGTTATTCCAGTATCAATTCGATGAAACTTGATTCGAATCGTGATTTCGTCATGTTACAAGCTGAATTCGAACACTCTGCGTCGAATTCAATCACCGAAACGAGATTCCGATGAGAAATACATGAATTCATTTCGTTGATCGACGATTCTGTTATTCTACTATTAAATCGATGGAACTTGATTCGAATCGTGATTTCGTAATGTTACAGGCTGAATTCGAACACTTTGCGTCGAATTCAATCACCGAAACGAGATTTCAATGAGGAATATATGAATTCATTTCGTTGATCGACGATTCTGTTATTTCAGTATCAAATCGATGAAACTTGATTCGAATCGTGATTTGGTAATGTTGTAAGCCAGATTCGAACACTCTGCGTCGAATTCAATCACCGAAACGAGATTCCGATGAGAAATACATGAATTCATTTCGTTGATCGACGATTCTGTTATTCTACTATCAAATCGATGAAACTTGATTCGAATCGTGATTTCGTAATGTTACAAGCTGAATTCGAACACTTTGCGTCGAATTCAATCACCGAAACGAGATTCCGATGAGAAATACATGAATTCATTTCGTTGATCGACGATTCTGTTATTCTAGTATCAAATCGATGGAACTTGATTCGAATCGTGATTTCGTAATGTTACAGGCTGAATTCGAACACTTTGCGTCGAATTCAATCACCGAAACGAGATTTCAATGAGGAATATATGAATTCATTTCGTTGATCGACGATTCTGTTATTTCAGTATCAAATCGATGAAACTTGATTCGAATCGTGATTTCGTAATGTTGTAAGCCAGATTCAAACACTCTGCGTCGAATTCAATCACCGAAACGAGATTCCGATGAGAAATACATGAATTCATTTCGTTGATCGACGATTCTGTTATTCTAGTATCAAATTGATGAAACTTGATTCGAATCGTGATTTCGTGATGTTACAGGCTGAATTCGAACTCTACTCGAATTCAATCACCGAAACAAGATTTCGATGAGAAATACATGAATTCATTTCGGTGATCGACGATTCTGTTATTCTAGTGTCAAATCGATGAAACTTGATTCGAATCGTGATTTCGTAATGTTACAGGCTGAATTCGAACACTCTGCGTCGAATTCAATCACCGAAACGAGATTTCGATGAGAAATCCATGAATTCATTTCGTTGATCGACGATTCTGTTATTCTAGTATCAAATCGATGAAACTTGATTTAAATCGTGATTTCGTAATGTTACAGGCTGAATTCGAACACTATGCGTCGAATTCAATCACCGAAACGAGATTCCGATAAGAAATACATGAATACATTTCGTTGATCGACGAATCTGTTATTCCAGTATCAATTCGATGAAACTTGATTCGAATCGTGATTTCGTAATGTTGTAAGCCAAATTCAAACACTCTGCGTCGAATTCAATCACCGAATCGAGATTTCGATGAGAAATACATGAATTCGTTTCGTTGATCGACGATTCTGTTATTCTACTATCAAATCGATGAAACTTGATTCGAATCGTGATTTCGTAATGTTATAGGCGAAATTCGAACACTCTGCGTCAAATTCAATCACCGAAACAAGATTTCGATGAGAAATACATGAATTCGTTTCGTTGATCGACGATTCTGTTATTCTACTGTCAAATCGACGGAACTTGATTCGAATCGTGATTTCGTAATGTTACGAGCTGAAATCGAACACTCTCTGTCGAATTCAATCACCGAAACGAGATTTCAATGAGGAATATATGAATTCATTTCGTTAATCGACGATTCTGTTATTCCAGTATCAAATCGATGAAACTTGATTCGAATCGTGATTTCGTAATGTTGTAAGCCAGATTTGAACACTCTGCGTCGAATTCAATCACCGAAACGAGATTTCGATGAGAAATACATGAATTCATTTCGTTGATCGACGATTCTGTTTTTCTAGTATCAAATCGATGAAACTTGATTCGAATCGTGATTTCGTAATGTTACAGGCTGAATTCCAACACTCTGCGTCGAATTCAATCACCGGAACGAGATTTCAATGAGGAATATATGAATTCATTTCGTTGATCGACGATTCTGTTATGCCAGTATCAAATCGATGAAACTTGATCCGAATCGTGAGTTCGTAATGTTACAAGCTGAATTCGAACACTCTGCGTCGAATTCAATCACCAAAACGAGATTCCGATGAGAAATACATGAATTCATTTCGTTGATCGACGATTCTGTTATTTTACTATCAAATCGATGAAACTTGATTCGAATCGTGATTTCGTAATGTTACAAGCTGAATTCGAACACTCTGCGTCGAATTCAATCACCGAAACGAGATTCCGATGAGAAATACATGAATTCATTTCGTTGATCGACGATTCTGTTATTCTACTATCAAATCGATGAAAATTGATTCGAATCGTAATTTCGTAATGTTACAAGCTGAATTCGAACACTTTGCGTCGAATTCAATCACCGAAACGAGATTCCGATGAGAAATACATGAATTCATTTCGTTGATCGACGATTCTGTTATTCTACTATCAAATCGATGAAACTTGATTCGAATCGTGATTTCGTAATGTTACAAGCTGAATTCGAACACTCTGCGTCGAATTCAATCACCGAAACGAGATTCCGATGAGAAATACATGAATTCATTTCGTTGATCGACGATTCTGTCATTCTAGTATCAAATCGATGAAACTTGATTCGAATCGTCATTTCGTAATGTTACAGGCTGAATTCGAACACTCTGCGTCGAATTCAATCACCGATACGAGATTCTAATGAGGAATATATGAATTCATTTCGTTGATCGACGATTCTGTTATGCCATTATCAAATCGATGAAACTTGATTCGAATCGTAATTTCGTAATGTTACAAGCTGAATTCGAACACTCTGCGTCAAATTCAATCACCGAAACGAGATTCCGATGAGAAAAACATGAATTCATTTCGTTGATCGACGATTCTGTTATTCTACTATCAAATCAATGAAACTTGATTCGAATCGTGATTTCGTAATGTTACAAGCTGAATTCGAACACTTTGCGTCGAATTCAATCACCGAAACGAGATTCCGATGAGAAATACATGAATTCATTTCGTTGATCGACGATTCTGTTATTCTAGTATCAAATCGATGGAACTTGATTCGAATCGTGATTTCGTAATGTTACAGGCTGAATTCGAACACTTTGCGTCGAATTCAATCACCGAAACGAGATTTCAATGAGGAATATATGAATTCATTTCGTTGATCGACGATTCTGTTATTTCAGTATCAAATCGATGAAACTTGATTCGAATCGTGATTTCGTAATGTTGTAAGCCAGATTCGAACACTCTGCGTCGAATTCAATCACCGAAACGAGATTCCGATGAGAAATACATGAATTCATTTCGTTGATCGACGATTCTGTTATTCTAGTATCAAATTGATGAAACTTGATTCGAATCGTGATTTCGTAATGTTACAGGCTGAATTCGAACTCTACTCGAATTCAATCACCGAAACGAGATTTCGATGAGAAATACATGAATTCATTTCGGTGATCGACGATTCTGTTATTCTAGTATCAAATCGATGAAACCTAATTCGAAACGTGATTTCGTAATGTTACAGGCTGAATTCGAACACTCTGCGTCGAATTCAATCACCGAAACGAGATTTCGATGGGAAATCCATGAATTCATTTCGTTGATCGACGATTCTGTTATTCTCGTATCAAATCGATGAAACTTGATTCGAATCGTAATTTCGTGATGTTACAGGCTGAATTCGAACACTCTGCGTCGAATTCAATCACCAAAACGAGATTTCGATGAGAAATACATGAATTCATTTCGTTGATCGACGATTCTGTTATTCTACTATCAAATCGATGAAACTTGATTCGAATCGTGATTTCGTAATGTTACAAGCTGAATTCGAACACTCTGCGTCGAATTCAATCACCACAACGAGATTCCGATGAAAAATACATGAATTCATTTCGTTGATCGACGATTCTGTTATTCTAGTATCAAATCGATGGAACTTGATTCGAATCGTGATTTCGTGATGTTACAGGCTGAATTCGAACTCTACTCGAATTCAATCACCGAAACAAGATTTCGATGAGAAATACATGAATTTATTTCGGTGATCGACGATTCTGTTATTCTAGTGTCAAATCGATGAAACTTGATTCGAATCGTGATTTCGTAATGTTACAGGCTGAATTCGAACACTCTGCGTCGAATTCAATCACCGAAACGAGATTTCGATGAGAAATCCATGAATTCATTTCGTTGATCGACGATTCTGTTATTCTAGTATCAAATCGATGAAACTTGATTTAAATCGTGATTTCGTAATGTTACAGGCTGAATTCGAACACTATGCGTCGAATTCAATCACCGAAACGAGATTCCGATAAGAAATACATGAATACATTTCGTTGATCGACGAATCTGTTATTCCAGTATCAATTCGATGAAACTTGATTCGAATCGTGATTTCGTAATGTTGTAAGCGAAATTCAAACACTCTGCGTCGAATTCAATCACCGAATCGAGATTTCGATGAGAAATACATGAATTCGTTTCGTTGATCGACGATTCTGTTATTCTACTATCAAATCGATGAAACTTGATTCGAATCGTAATTTCGTAATGTTACAAGCTGAATTCGAACACTCTGCGTCGAATTCAATCACCGAAACGAGATTCCGATGAGAAAAACATGAATTCATTTCGTTGATCGACGATTCTGTTATTCTACTATCAAATCGATGAAACTTGATTCGAATCGTGATTTCGTAATGTTACAAGCTGAATTCGAACACTTTGCGTCGAATTCAATCACCGAAACGAGATTCCGATGAGAAATACATGAATTCATTTCGTTGATCGACGATTCTGTTATTCTAGTATCAAATCAATGGAACTTGATTCGAATCGTGATTTCGTAATGTTACAGGCTGAATTCGAACACTTTGCGTCGAATTCAATCACCGAAACGAGATTTCAATGAGGAATATATGAATTCATTTCGTTGATCGACGATTCTGTTATTTCAGTATCAAATCGATGAAACTTGATTCGAATCGTGATTTCGTAATGTTGTAAGCCAGATTCGAACACTCTGCGTCGAATTCAATCACCGAAACGAGATTCCGATGAGAAATACATGAATTCATTTCGTTGATCGACGATTCTGTTATTCTAGTATCAAATTGATGAAACTTGATTCGAATCGTGATTTCGTAATGTTACAGGCTGAATTCGAACTCTACTCGAATTCAATCACCGAAACGAGATTTCGATGAGAAATACATGAATTCATTTCGGTGATCGACGATTCTGTTATTCTAGTATCAAATCGATGAAACTTAATTCGAAACGTGATTTCGTAATGTTACAGGCTGAATTCGAACACTCTGCGTCGAATTCAATCACCGAAACGAGATTTCAATGAGGAATATATGAATTCCTTTCGTTGATCGACGATTCTGTTATTCCAGTATCAATTCGATGAAACTTGATTCGAATCGTGATTTCGTCATGTTACAAGCTGAATTCGAACACTCTGCGTCGAATTCAATCACCGAAACGAGATTCCGATGAGAAATACATGAATTCATTTCGTTGATCGACGATTCTGTTATTCTACTATTAAATCGATGGAACTTGATTCGAATCGTGATTTCGTAATGTTACAGGCTGAATTCGAACACTTTGCGTCGAATTCAATCACCGAAACGAGATTTCAATGAGGAATATATGAATTCATTTCGTTGATCGACGATTCTGTTATTTCAGTATCAAATCGATGAAACTTGATTCGAATCGTGATTTGGTAATGTTGTAAGCCAGATTCGAACACTCTGCGTCGAATTCAATCACCGAAACGAGATTCCGATGAGAAATACATGAATTCATTTCGTTGATCGACGATTCTGTTATTCTACTATCAAATCGATGAAACTTGATTCGAATCGTGATTTCGTAATGTTACAAGCTGAATTCGAACACTTTGCGTCGAATTCAATCACCGAAACGAGATTCCGATGAGAAATACATGAATTCATTTCGTTGATCGACGATTCTGTTATTCTAGTATCAAATCGATGGAACTTGATTCGAATCGTGATTTCGTAATGTTACAGGCTGAATTCGAACACTTTGCGTCGAATTCAATCACCGAAACGAGATTTCAATGAGGAATATATGAATTCATTTCGTTGATCGACGATTCTGTTATTTCAGTATCAAATCGATGAAACTTGATTCGAATCGTGATTTCGTAATGTTGTAAGCCAGATTCAAACACTCTGCGTCGAATTCAATCACCGAAACGAGATTCCGATGAGAAATACATGAATTCATTTCGTTGATCGACGATTCTGTTATTCTAGTATCAAATTGATGAAACTTGATTCGAATCGTGATTTCGTGATGTTACAGGCTGAATTCGAACTCTACTCGAATTCAATCACCGAAACAAGATTTCGATGAGAAATACATGAATTCATTTCGGTGATCGACGATTCTGTTATTCTAGTGTCAAATCGATGAAACTTGATTCGAATCGTGATTTCGTAATGTTACAGGCTGAATTCGAACACTCTGCGTCGAATTCAATCACCGAAACGAGATTTCGATGAGAAATCCATGAATTCATTTCGTTGATCGACGATTCTGTTATTCTAGTATCAAATCGATGAAACTTGATTTAAATCGTGATTTCGTAATGTTACAGGCTGAATTCGAACACTATGCGTCGAATTCAATCACCGAAACGAGATTCCGATAAGAAATACATGAATACATTTCGTTGATCGACGAATCTGTTATTCCAGTATCAATTCGATGAAACTTGATTCGAATCGTGATTTCGTAATGTTGTAAGCCAAATTCAAACACTCTGCGTCGAATTCAATCACCGAATCGAGATTTCGATGAGAAATACATGAATTCGTTTCGTTGATCGACGATTCTGTTATTCTACTATCAAATCGATGAAACTTGATTCGAATCGTGATTTCGTAATGTTATAGGCGAAATTCGAACACTCTGCGTCAAATTCAATCACCGAAACAAGATTTCGATGAGAAATACATGAATTCGTTTCGTTGATCGACGATTCTGTTATTCTACTGTCAAATCGACGGAACTTGATTCGAATCGTGATTTCGTAATGTTACGAGCTGAAATCGAACACTCTCTGTCGAATTCAATCACCGAAACGAGATTTCAATGAGGAATATATGAATTCATTTCGTTGATCGACGATTCTGTTATTCCAGTATCAAATCGATGAAACTTGATTCGAATCGTGATTTCGTAATGTTGTAAGCCAGATTTGAACACTCTGCGTCGAATTCAATCACCGAAACGAGATTTCGATGAGAAATACATGAATTCATTTCGTTGATCGACGATTCTGTTTTTCTAGTATCAAATCGATGAAACTTGATTCGAATCGTGATTTCGTAATGTTACAGGCTGAATTCCAACACTCTGCGTCGAATTCAATCACCGGAACGAGATTTCAATGAGGAATATATGAATTCATTTCGTTGATCGACGATTCTGTTATGCCAGTATCAAATCGATGAAACTTGATCCGAATCGTGAGTTCGTAATGTTACAAGCTGAATTCGAACACTCTGCGTCGAATTCAATCACCAAAACGAGATTCCGATGAGAAATACATGAATTCATTTCGTTGATCGACGATTCTGTTATTTTACTATCAAATCGATGAAACTTGATTCGAATCGTGATTTCGTAATGTTACAAGCTGAATTCGAACACTCTGCGTCGAATTCAATCACCGAAACGAGATTCCGATGAGAAATACATGAATTCATTTCGTTGATCGACGATTCTGTTATTCTACTATCAAATCGATGAAAATTGATTCGAATCGTAATTTCGTAATGTTACAAGCTGAATTCGAACACTTTGCGTCGAATTCAATCACCGAAACGAGATTCCGATGAGAAATACATGAATTCATTTCGTTGATCGACGATTCTGTTATTCTACTATCAAATCGATGAAACTTGATTCGAATCGTGATTTCGTAATGTTACAAGCTGAATTCGAACACTCTGCGTCGAATTCAATCACCGAAACGAGATTCCGATGAGAAATACATGAATTCATTTCGTTGATCGACGATTCTGTCATTCTAGTATCAAATCGATGAAACTTGATTCGAATCGTCATTTCGTAATGTTACAGGCTGAATTCGAACACTCTGCGTCGAATTCAATCACCGATACGAGATTCTAATGAGGAATATATGAATTCATTTCGTTGATCGACGATTCTGTTATGCCATTATCAAATCGATGAAACTTGATTCGAATCGTAATTTCGTGATGTTACAAGCTGAATTCGAACACTCTGCGTCAAATTCAATCACCGAAACGAGATTCCGATGAGAAAAACATGAATTCATTTCGTTGATCGACGATTCTGTTATTCTACTATCAAATCAATGAAACTTGATTCGAATCGTGATTTCGTAATGTTACAAGCTGAATTCGAACACTTTGCGTCGAATTCAATCACCGAAACGAGATTCCGATGAGAAATACATGAATTCATTTCGTTGATCGACGATTCTGTTATTCTAGTATCAAATCGATGGAACTTGATTCGAATCGTGATTTCGTAATGTTACAGGCTGAATTCGAACACTTTGCGTCGAATTCAATCACCGAAACGAGATTTCAATGAGGAATATATGAATTCATTTCGTTGATCGACGATTCTGTTATTTCAGTATCAAATCGATGAAACTTGATTCGAATCGTGATTTCGTAATGTTGTAAGCCAGATTCGAACACTCTGCGTCGAATTCAATCACCGAAACGAGATTCCGATGAGAAATACATGAATTCATTTCGTTGATCGACGATTCTGTTATTCTAGTATCAAATTGATGAAACTTGATTCGAATCGTGATTTCGTAATGTTACAGGCTGAATTCGAACTCTACTCGAATTCAATCACCGAAACGAGATTTCGATGAGAAATACATGAATTCATTTCGGTGATCGACGATTCTGTTATTCTAGTATCAAATCGATGAAACTTAATTCGAAACGTGATTTCGTAATGTTACAGGCTGAATTCGAACACTCTGCGTCGAATTCAATCACCGAAACGAGATTTCGATGGGAAATCCATGAATTCATTTCGTTGATCGACGATTCTGTTATTCTCGTATCAAATCGATGAAACTTGATTCGAATCGTAATTTCGTGATGTTACAGGCTGAATTCGAACACTCTGCGTCGAATTCAATCACCAAAACGAGATTTCGATGAGAAATACATGAATTCATTTCGTTGATCGACGATTCTGTTATTCTACTATCAAATCGATGAAACTTGATTCGAATCGTGATTTCGTAATGTTACAAGCTGAATTCGAACACTCTGCGTCGAATTCAATCACCACAACGAGATTCCGATGAAAAATACATGAATTCATTTCGTTGATCGACGATTCTGTTATTCTAGTATCAAATCGATGGAACTTGATTCGAATCGTGATTTCGTGATGTTACAGGCTGAATTCGAACTCTACTCGAATTCAATCACCGAAACAAGATTTCGATGAGAAATACATGAATTTATTTCGGTGATCGACGATTCTGTTATTCTAGTGTCAAATCGATGAAACTTGATTCGAATCGTGATTTCGTAATGTTACAGGCTGAATTCGAACACTCTGCGTCGAATTCAATCACCGAAACGAGATTTCGATGAGAAATCCATGAATTCATTTCGTTGATCGACGATTCTGTTATTCTAGTATCAAATCGATGAAACTTGATTTAAATCGTGATTTCGTAATGTTACAGGCTGAATTCGAACACTATGCGTCGAATTCAATCACCGAAACGAGATTCCGATAAGAAATACATGAATACATTTCGTTGATCGACGAATCTGTTATTCCAGTATCAATTCGATGAAACTTGATTCGAATCGTGATTTCGTAATGTTGTAAGCGAAATTCAAACACTCTGCGTCGAATTCAATCACCGAATCGAGATTTCGATGAGAAATACATGAATTCGTTTCGTTGATCGACGATTCTGTTATTCTACTATCAAATCGATGAAACTTGATTCGAATCGTGATTTCGTAATGTTATAGGCGAAATTCGAACACTCTGCGTCAAATTCAATCACCGAAACAAGATTTCGATGAGAAATACATGAATTCGTTTCGTTGATCGACGATTCTGTTATTCTACTGTCAAATCGACGGAACTTGATTCGAATCGTGATTTCGTAATGTTACGAGCTGAAATCGAACACTCTCTGTCGAATTCAATCACCGAAACGAGATTTCAATGAGGAATATATGAATTCATTTCGTTGATCGACGATTCTGTTATTCCAGTATCAAATCGATGAAACTTGATTCGAATCGTGATTTCGTAATGTTGTAAGCCAGATTTGAACACTCTGCGTCGAATTCAATCACCGAAACGAGATTTCGATGAGAAATACATGAATTCATTTCGTTGATCGACGATTCTGTTATTCTAGTATCAAATCGATGAAACTTGATTCGAATCGTGATTTCGTAATGTTACAGGCTGAATTCGAACACTCTGCGTCGAATTCAATCACCGAAACGAGATTTCAATGAGGAATATATGAATTCATTTCGTTGATCGACGATTCTGTTATTCCAGTATCAATTCGATGAAACTTGATTCGAATCGTGATTTCGTAATGTTGTACGTCGAATTCGAACACTCTGCGTCGAATTTAATCACCGAAACGAGATTTCGATGAGAAATCCATAAATTCATTTCGTTGATCGACGATTCTGTTATTCTAGTATCAAATCGATGAAACTCGATTCGAATCGTGATTTCGTAATGTTGTAAGCCAGATTCGAACACTCTGCGTCGAATTCAATCACCAAAACGAAATTTCGATGAGAAATACATGAATTCATTTCGTTGATCGACGATTCTGTTATTCTACTATCGAATCGATGAAACTTGATTCGAATCGTGATTTCGTAATGTTACAAGCTGAATTCGAACACTCTGCGTCGAATTCAATCACCACAACGAGATTCCGATGAAAAATACATGAATTCATTTCGTCGATCGACGATTCTGTTATTCTAGTATCAAATCGATGAAACTCGATTCGAATCGTGATTTTGTAATGTTACAGGCTGAATTCGAACACTCTGCGTCGAATTCAATCACCGAAACGAGATTTCAATGAGAAATCCATGAATTCATTTCGTTGATCGACGATTCTGTTATTCTAGTATCAAATCGATGAAACTTGATTCGAATCGTGATTTCGTAATGTTACAGGCTGAATTCGAACTCTATGCGTCGAATTCAATCACCGAAACGAGATTTCGATGAGAAATACATGAATTCATTTCGTTGATCGACGATTCTGTTATTCCAGTATCAATTCGATGAAACTTGATTCGAATCGTGATTTCGTAATGTTACAGGCTGAATTCGAACACTCTGCGTCGAATTCAATCACCGAAACGAGATTTCAATGAGAAATATATGAATTCATTTCGTTGATCGACGTTTCTGTTAGTCCAGTATCAAATCGATGAAACTTGATTCGAATCGTGATTTCGTAATGTTGTAAGCCAGATTCGAACACTCTGCGTCGAATTCAATCACCGAAACGAGATTTCGATGAGAAATACATGAATTCATTCCGTTGATCGACGATTCTGTTATTCTAGTATCGAATCGATGAAACTTGATTCGAATCGTGATTTCGTAATGTTACAGGCTGAATTCGAACACTCTGCGTCGAATTCAATCACCGAAACGAGACTTCAATGAGGAATATATGAATTCATTTCGTTGATCGACGATTCTGTTATTCTCGTATCAAATCGATGAAACTTGATTCGAATCGTGATTTCGTAATGTTACAGGCTGAATTCGAACACTCTGCGTCGAATTCAATCACCGGAACGAGATTTCAATGAGAAATCCATGAATTCATTTCGTTGATCGACGATTCTGTTATTCTAGTATCAAATCGATGAAACTTGATTCGAATCGTGATTTCGTAATGTTGTAAGCCAGATTCGAACACTCCGCGTCGAATTCAATCACCGAATCGAGATTTCGATGAGAAATACATGAATTCATTTCGTTGATCGACGATTCTGTTATTCTCGTATCAAATCGATGAAACTTGATTCGAATCGTGATTTCGTAATGTTACAGGCTGAATTCGAACACTCTGCGTCGAATTCAATCACCGAAACGAGATTTCGATGGGAAATCCATGAATTCATTTCGTTGATCGACGATTCTGTTATTCTCGTATCAAATCGATGAAACTTGATTCGAATCGTGATTTCGTAATGTTACAGGCTGAATTCGAACACTCTGCGTCGAATTCAATCACCGAAACGAGATTTCGATGGGAAATCCATGAATTCATTTCGTTGATCGACGATTCTGTTATTCTCGTATCAAATCGATGAAACTTGATTCGAATCGTGATTTCGTAATGTTACAGGCTGAATTCGAACACTCTGCGTCGAATTCAATCACCGAAACGAGATTTCGATGAGAAATACATGAATTCATTTCGTTGATCGACGATTCTGTTATTCTACTATCAAATCGATGAAACTTGATTCGAATCGTGATTTCGTAATGTTACAAGCTGAATTCGAACACTCTGCGTCGAATTCAATCACCGAAACGAAATTTCGATGAGAAATACATGAATTCATTTCGTTGATCGACGATTCTGTTATTCTCGTATCAAATCGATAAAACTTAATTCGAATCGTGATTTCGTAATGTTACAGGCTGAATTCGAACACTCTGCGTCGAATTCAATCACCGGAACGAGATTTCAATGAGAAATCCATGAATTCATTTCGTTGATCGACGATTCTGTTATTCTAGTATCAAATCGATGAAACTTGATTCGAATCAAGATTTCGTAATGTTACAGGCTGAATTCGAACTCTATGCGTCGAATTCAATCACCGAAACGAGATTTCGATGAGAAATACATGAATTCATTTCGTTGATCGACGATTCTGTTATTCCAGTATCAATTCGATGAAACTTGATTCGAATCGTGATTTCGTAATGTTACAGGCTGAATTCGAACACTCTGCGTCGAATTCAATCACAGAAACGAGATTTCAATGAGGAATATATGAATTCATTTCGTTGATCGACGATTCTGTTAGTCCAGTATCAAATCGATGAAACTTGATTCGAATCGTGATTTCGTAATGTTGTAAGCCAGATTCGAACAGTCTGCGTCGAATTCAATCACCGAATCGAGATTTCGATGAAAAATACACGAATTCATTTCGTTGATCGACGATTCTGTTATTCTAGTATCAAATCGATGAAACTCGATTCGAATCGTGATTTTGTAATGTTACAGGCTGAATTCGAACACTCTGCGTCGAATTCAATCACCGAAACGAGATTTCGATTAGAAATACATGAATTCATTTCGTTGATCGACGATTCTGTTATTCCAGTATCAATTCGATGAAACTTGATTCGAATCGTGATTTCGTAATGTTACAGGCTGAATTCGAACACTCTGCGTCGAATTCAATCACCGAAACGAGATTTCAATGAGAAATATATGAATTCATTTCGTTGATCGACGATTCTGTTATTCTCGTATCAAATCGATGAAACTTGATTCGAATCGTGATTTTGTAATGTTACAGGCTGAATTCGAACACTCTGCGTCGAATTCAATCACCGAAACGAGATTTCAATGAGAAATCCATGAATTCATTTCGTTGATCGACGATTCTGTTATTCTAGTATCAAATCGATGAAACTTGATTCGAATCGTGATTTCGTAATGTTACAGGCTGAATTCGAACTCTATGCGTCGAATTCAATCACCGAAACGAGATTTCGATTAGAAATACATGAATTCATTTCGTTGATCGACGATTCTGTTATTCCAGTATCAATTCGATGAAACTTGATTCGAATCGTGATTTCGTAATGTTACAGGCTGAATTCGAACACTCTGCGTCGAATTCAATCACCGAAACGAGATTTCAATGAGAAATATATGAATTCATTTCGTTGATCGACGATTCTGTTAGTCCAGTATCAAATCGATGAAACTTGATTCGAATCGTGATTTCGTAATGTTGTAAGCCAGATTCGAACACTCTGCGTCGAATTCAATCACCGAAACGAGATTTCGATGAGAAATACATGAATTCATTTCGTTGATCGACGATTCTGTTATTCTAGTATCAAATCGATGAAACTTGATTCGAATCGTGATTTCGTAATGTTACAGGCTGAATTCGAACACTCTGCGTCGAATTCAATCACCGAAACGAGATTTCAATGAGGAATATATGAATTCATTTCGTTGATCGACGATTCTGTTATTCCAGTATCAATTCGATGAAACTTGATTCGAATCGTGATTTCGTAATGTTGTAAGTCGAATTCGAACACTCTGCGTCGAATTTAATCACCGAAACGAGATTTCGATGAGAAATCCATAAATTCATTTCGTTGATCGACGATTCTGTTATTCTAGTATCAAATCGATGAAACTCGATTCGAATCGTGATTTCGTAATGTTGTAAGCCAGATTCGAACACTCTGCGTCGAATTCAATCACCGAAACGAGATTTCGATGAGAAATACATGAATTCATTTCGTTGATCGACGATTCTGTTATTCTAGTATCAAATCGATGGAACTTGATTCGAATCGTGATTTCGTAGTGTTACAGGCTGAATTCGAACACTCTGCGTCGAATTCAATCACCGAAACGAGATTTCGATGAGAAATCCATAAATTCATTTCGTTGATCGACGATTCTGTTATTCTAGTATCAAATCGATGGAACTTGATTCGAATCGTGATTTCGTAATGTTACAGGCTGAATTCGAACACTCTGCGTCGAATTCAATCACCGAAACGAGATTTCAATGAGAAATATATGAATTCATTTCGTTGATCGACGATTCTGTTATTCTCGTATCAAATCGATGAAACTTGATTCGAATCGTGATTTCGTAATGTTACAGGCTGAATTCGAACACTCTGCGTCGAATTCAATTACCGGAACGAGATTTCAATGAGAAATACATGAATTCATTTCGTTGATCGACGATTCTGTTACTCTAGTATCAAATCGATGGAACTTGATTCGAATCGTGATTTCGTAGTGTTACAGGCTGAATTCGAACACTCTGCGTCGAATTCAATCACCGAAACGAGATTCCGATGAGAAATCCATAAATTCATTTCGTTGATCGACGATTCTGTTATTCTAGCATCAAATCGATGGAACTTGATTTGAATCGTGATTTCGTAATGTTACAGGCTGAATTCGAACACTCTGCGTCGAATTCAATCACCGAAACGAGATTTCAATGAGAAATCCATGAATTCATTTCGTTGATCGACGATTCTGTTATTCTAGTATCAAATCGATGAAACTTGATTCGAATCGTGATTTCGTAATGTTACAGGCTGAATTCGAACTCTATGCGTCGAATTCAATCACCGAAACGAGATTTCGATGAGAAATACATGAATTCATTTCGTTGATCGACGATTCTGTTATTCCAGTATCAATTCGATGAAACTTGATTCGAATCGTGATTTCGTAATGTTACAGGCTGAATTCGAACACTCTGCGTCGAATTCAATCACCGAAACGAGATTTCAATGAGAAATATATGAATTCATTTCGTTGATCGACGATTCTGTTAGTCCAGTATCAAATCGATGAAACTTGATTCGAATCGTGATTTCGTAATGTTGTAAGCCAGATTCGAACACTCTGCGTCGAATTCAATCACCGAAACGAGATTTCGATGAGAAATACATGAATTCATTCCGTTGATCGACGATTCTGTTATTCTAGTATCGAATCGATGAAACTTGATTCGAATCGTGATTTCGTAATGTTACAGGCTGAATTCGAACACTCTGCGTCGAATTCAATCACCGAAACGAGACTTAAATGAGGAATATATGAATTCATTTCGTTGATCGACGATTCTGTTATTCTCGTATCAAATCGATGAAACTTGATTCGAATCGTGATTTCGTAATGTTACAGGCTGAATTCGAACACTCTGCGTCGAATTCAATCACCGGAACGAGATTTCAATGAGAAATCCATGAATTCATTTCGTTGATCGACGATTCTGTTATTCTAGTATCAAATCGATGAAACTTGATTCGAATCGTGATTTCGTAATGTTGTAAGCCAGATTCGAACACTCCGCGTCGAATTCAATCACTGAATCGAGATTTCGATGAGAAATACATGAATTCATTTCGTTGATCGACGATTCTGTTATTCTCGTATCAAATCGATGAAACTTGATTCGAATCGTGATTTCGTAATGTTACAGGCTGAATTCGAACACTCTGCGTCGAATTCAATCACCGAAACGAGATTTCGATGGGAAATCCATGAATTCATTTCGTTGATCGACGATTCTGTTATTCTCGTATCAAATCGATGAAACTTGATTCGAATCGTGATTTCGTAATGTTACAGGCTGAATTCGAACACTCTGCGTCGAATTCAATCACCGAAACGAGATTTCGATGGGAAATCCATGAATTCATTTCGTTGATCGACGATTCTGTTATTCTCGTATCAAATCGATGAAACTTGATTCGAATCGTGATTTCGTAATGTTACAGGCTGAATTCGAACACTCTGCGTCGAATTCAATCACCGAAACGAGATTTCGATGAGAAATACATGAATTCATTTCGTTGATCGACGATTCTGTTATTCTACTATCAAATCGATGAAACTTGATTCGAATCGTGATTTCGTAATGTTACAAGCTGAATTCGAACACTCTGCGTCGAATTCAATCACCGAAACGAAATTTCGATGAGAAATACATGAATTCATTTCGTTGATCGACGATTCTGTTATTCTCGTATCAAATCGATAAAACTTGATTCGAATCGTGATTTCGTAATGTTACAGGCTGAATTCGAACACTCTGCGTCGAATTCAATCACCGGAACGAGATTTCAATGAGAAAACCATGAATTCATTTCGTTGATCGACGATTCTGTTATTCTAGTATCAAATCGATGAAACTTGATTCGAATCAAGATTTCGTAATGTTACAGGCTGAATTCGAACTCTATGCGTCGAATTCAATCACCGAAACGAGATTTCGATGAGAAATACATGAATTCATTTCGTTGATCGACGATTCTGTTATTCCAGTATCAATTCGATGAAACTTGATTCGAATCGTGATTTCGTAATGTTACAGGCTGAATTCGAACACTCTGCGTCGAATTCAATCACAGAAACGAGATTTCAATGAGGAATATATGAATTCATTTCGTTGATCGACGATTCTGTTAGTCCAGTATCAAATCGATGAAACTTGATTCGAATCGTGATTTCGTAATGTTGTAAGCCAGATTCGAACAGTCTGCGTCGAATTCAATCACCGAATCGAGATTTCGATGAAAAATACACGAATTCATTTCGTTGATCGACGATTCTGTTATTCTAGTATCAAATCGATGAAACTCGATTCGAATCGTGATTTTGTAATGTTACAGGCTGAATTCGAACACTCTGCGTCGAATTCAATCACCGAAACGAGATTTCGATTAGAAATACATGAATTCATTTCGTTGATCGACGATTCTGTTATTCCAGTATCAATTCGATGAAACTTGATTCGAATCGTGATTTCGTAATGTTACAGGCTGAATTCGAACACTCTGCGTCGAATTCAATCACCGAAACGAGATTTCAATGAGAAATATATGAATTCATTTCGTTGATCGACGATTCTGTTATTCTCGTATCAAATCGATGAAACTTGATTCGAATCGTGATTTTGTAATGTTACAGGCTGAATTCGAACACTCTGCGTCGAATTCAATCACCGAAACGAGATTTCAATGAGAAATCCATGAATTCATTTCGTTGATCGACGATTCTGTTATTCTAGTATCAAATCGATGAAACTTGATTCGAATCGTGATTTCGTAATGTTACAGGCTGAATTCGAACTCTATGCGTCGAATTCAATCACCGAAACGAGATTTCAATGAGAAATATATGAATTCATTTCGTTGATCGACGATTCTGTTATTCTCGTATCAAATCGATGAAACTTGATTCGAATCGTGATTTCGTAATGTTACAGGCTGAATTCGAACACTCTGCGTCGAATTCAATTACCGGAACGAGATTTCAATGAGAAATACATGAATTCATTTCGTTGATCGACGATTCTGTTATTCTAGTATCAAATCGATGGAACTTGATTCGAATCGTGATTTCGTAGTGTTACAGGCTGAATTCGAACACTCTGCGTCGAATTCAATCACCGAAACGAGATTTCGATGAGAAATCCATAAATTCATTTCGTTGATCGACGATTCTGTTATTCTAGCATCAAATCGATGGAACTTGATTTGAATCGTGATTTCGTAATGTTACAGGCTGAATTCGAACACTCTGCGTCGAATTCAATCACCGAAACGAGATTTCAATGAGAAATCCATGAATTCATTTCGTTGATCGACGATTCTGTTATTCTAGTATCAAATCGATGAAACTTGATTCGAATCGTGATTTCGTAATGTTACAGGCTGAATTCGAACTCTATGCGTCGAATTCAATCACCGAAACGAGATTTCGATGAGAAATACATGAATTCATTTCGTTGATCGACGATTCTGTTATTCCAGTATCAATTCGATGAAACTTGATTCGAATCGTGATTTCGTAATGTTACAGGCTGAATTCGAACACTCTGCGTCGAATTCAATCACCGAAACGAGATTTCAATGAGAAATATATGAATTCATTTCGTTGATCGACGATTCTGTTAGTCCAGTATCAAATCGATGAAACTTGATTCGAATCGTGATTTCGTAATGTTGTAAGCCAGATTCGAACACTCTGCGTCGAATTCAATCACCGAAACGAGATTTCGATGAGAAATACATGAATTCATTCCGTTGATCGACGATTCTGTTATTCTAGTATCGAATCGATGAAACTTGATTCGAATCGTGATTTCGTAATGTTACAAGCTGAATTCGAACACTCTGCGTCGAATTCAATCACCGAAACGAAATTTCGATGAGAAATACATGAATTCATTTCGTTGATCGACGATTCTGTTATTCTCGTATCAAATCGATAAAACTTGATTCGAATCGTGATTTCGTAATGTTACAGGCTGAATTCGAACACTCTGCGTCGAATTCAATCACCGGAACGAGATTTCAATGAGAAATCCATGAATTCATTTCGTTGATCGACGATTCTGTTATTCTAGTATCAAATCGATGAAACTTGATTCGAATCAAGATTTCGTAATGTTACAGGCTGAATTCGAACTCTATGCGTCGAATTCAATCACCGAAACGAGATTTCGATGAGAAATACATGAATTCATTTCGTTGATCGACGATTCTGTTATTCCAGTATCAATTCGATGAAACTTGATTCGAATCGTGATTTCGTAATGTTACAGGCTGAATTCGAACACTCTGCGTCGAATTCAATCACAGAAACGAGATTTCAATGAGGAATATATGAATTCATTTCGTTGATCGACGATTCTGTTAGTCCAGTATCAAATCGATGAAACTTGATTCGAATCGTGATTTCGTAATGTTGTAAGCCAGATTCGAACAGTCTGCGTCGAATTCAATCACCGAATCGAGATTTCGATGAAAAATACACGAATTCATTTCGTTGATCGACGATTCTGTTATTCTAGTATCAAATCGATGAAACTCGATTCGAATCGTGATTTTGTAATGTTACAGGCTGAATTCGAACACTCTGCGTCGAATTCAATCACCGAAACGAGATTTCGATTAGAAATACATGAATTCATTTCGTTGATCGACGATTCTGTTATTCTCGTATCAAATCGATGAAACTTGATTCGAATCGTGATTTCGTAATGTTACAGGCTGAATTCGAACACTCTGCGTCGAATTCAATCACCGAAACGAGATTTCGATGAGAAATACATGATTTCATTTCGTTGATCGACGATTCTGTTATTCTACTATCAAATCGATGAAACTTGATTCGAATCGTGATTTCGTAATGTTACAAGCTGAATTCGAACACTCTGCGTCGAATTCAATCACCGAAACGAAATTTCGATGAGAAATACATGAATTCATTTCGTTGATCGACGATTCTGTTATTCTCGTATCAAATCGATAAAACTTGATTCGAATCGTGATTTCGTAATGTTACAGGCTGAATTCGAACACTCTGCGTCGAATTCAATCACCGGAACGAGATTTCAATGAGAAATCCATGAATTCATTTCGTTGATCGACGATTCTGTTATTCTAGTATCAAATCGATGAAACTTGATTCGAATCAAGATTTCGTAATGTTACAGGCTGAATTCGAACTCTATGCGTCGAATTCAATCACCGAAACGAGATTTCGATGAGAAATACATGAATTCATTTCGTTGATCGACGATTCTGTTATTCCAGTATCAATTCGATGAAACTTGATTCGAATCGTGATTTCGTAATGTTACAGGCTGAATTCGAACACTCTGCGTCGAATTCAATCACAGAAACGAGATTTCAATGAGGAATATATGAATTCATTTCGTTGATCGACGATTCTGTTAGTCCAGTATCAAATCGATGAAACTTGATTCGAATCGTGATTTCGTAATGTTGTAAGCCAGATTCGAACAGTCTGCGTCGAATTCAATCACCGAATCGAGATTTCGATGAAAAATACACGAATTCATTTCGTTGATCGACGATTCTGTTATTCTAGTATCAAATCGATGAAACTCGATTCGAATCGTGATTTTGTAATGTTACAGGCTGAATTCGAACACTCTGCGTCGAATTCAATCACCGAAACGAGATTTCGATTAGAAATACATGAATTCATTTCGTTGATCGACGATTCTGTTATTCCAGTATCAATTCGATGAAACTTGATTCGAATCGTGATTTCGTAATGTTACAGGCTGAATTCGAACACTCTGCGTCGAATTCAATCACCGAAACGAGATTTCAATGAGAAATATATGAATTCATTTCGTTGATCGACGATTCTGTTATTCTCGTATCAAATCGATGAAACTTGATTCGAATCGTGATTTTGTAATGTTACAGGCTGAATTCGAACACTCTGCGTCGAATTCAATCACCGAAACGAGATTTCAATGAGAAATCCATGAATTCATTTCGTTGATCGACGATTCTGTTATTCTAGTATCAAATCGATGAAACTTGATTCGAATCGTGATTTCGTAATGTTACAAGCTGAATTCGAACACTCTGCGTCGAATTCAATCACCGAAACGAAATTTCGATGAGAAATACATGAATTCATTTCGTTGATCGACGATTCTGTTATTCTCGTATCAAATCGATAAAACTTGATTCGAATCGTGATTTCGTAATGTTACAGGCTGAATTCGAACACTCTGCGTCGAATTCAATCACCGGAACGAGATTTCAATGAGAAATCCATGAATTCATTTCGTTGATCGACGATTCTGTTATTCTAGTATCAAATCGATGAAACTTGATTCGAATCAAGATTTCGTAATGTTACAGGCTGAATTCGAACTCTATGCGTCGAATTCAATCACCGAAACGAGATTTCGATGAGAAATACATGAATTCATTTCGTTGATCGACGATTCTGTTATTCCAGTATCAATTCGATGGAACTTGATTCGAATCGTGATTTCGTAATGTTACAGGCTGAATTCGAACACTCTGCGTCGAATTCAATCACAGAAACGAGATTTCAATGAGGAATATATGAATTCATTTCGTTGATCGACGATTCTGTTAGTCCAGTATCAAATCGATGAAACTTGATTCGAATCGTGATTTCGTAATGTTGTAAGCCAGATTCGAACAGTCTGCGTCGAATTCAATCACCGAATCGAGATTTCGATGAAAAATACACGAATTCATTTCGTTGATCGACGATTCTGTTATTCTAGTATCAAATCGATGAAACTCGATTCGAATCGTGATTTTGTAATGTTACAGGCTGAATTCGAACACTCTGCGTCGAATTCAATCACCGAAACGAGATTTCGATTAGAAATACATGAATTCATTTCGTTGATCGACGATTCTGTTATTCCAGTATCAATTCGATGAAACTTGATTCGAATCGTGATTTCGTAATGTTACAGGCTGAATTCGAACACTCTGCGTCGAATTCAATCACCGAAACGAGATTTCAATGAGAAATATATGAATTCATTTCGTTGATCGACGATTCTGTTATTCTCGTATCAAATCGATGAAACTTGATTCGAATCGTGATTTTGTAATGTTACAGGCTGAATTCGAACACTCTGCGTCGAATTCAATCACCGAAACGAGATTTCAATGAGAAATCCATGAATTCATTTCGTTGATCGACGATTCTGTTATTCTAGTATCAAATCGATGAAACTTGATTCGAATCGTGATTTCGTAATGTTACAGGCTGAATTCGAACTCTATGCGTCGAATTCAATCACCGAAACGAGATTTCAATGAGAAATATATGAATTCATTTCGTTGATCGACGATTCTGTTATTCTCGTATCAAATCGATGAAACTTGATTCGAATCGTGATTTCGTAATGTTACAGGCTGAATTCGAACACTCTGCGTCGAATTCAATTACCGGAACGAGATTTCAATGAGAAATACATGAATTCATTTCGTTGATCGACGATTCTGTTATTCTAGTATCAAATCGATGGAACTTGATTCGAATCGTGATTTCGTAGTGTTACAGGCTGAATTCGAACACTCTGCGTCGAATTCAATCACCGAAACGAGATTTCGATGAGAAATCCATAAATTCATTTCGTTGATCGACGATTCTGTTATTCTAGCATCAAATCGATGGAACTTGATTTGAATCGTGATTTCGTAATGTTACAGGCTGAATTCGAACACTCTGCGTCGAATTCAATCACCGAAACGAGATTTCAATGAGAAATCCATGAATTCATTTCGTTGATCGACGATTCTGTTATTCTAGTATCAAATCGATGAAACTTGATTCGAATCGTGATTTCGTAATGTTACAGGCTGAATTCGAACTCTATGCGTCGAATTCAATCACCGAAACGAGATTTCGATGAGAAATACATGAATTCATTTCGTTGATCGACGATTCTGTTATTCCAGTATCAATTCGATGAAACTTGATTCGAATCGTGATTTCGTAATGTTACAGGCTGAATTCGAACACTCTGCGTCGAATTCAATCACCGAAACGAGATTTCAATGAGAAATATATGAATTCATTTCGTTGATCGACGATTCTGTTAGTCCAGTATCAAATCGATGAAACTTGATTCGAATCGTGATTTCGTAATGTTGTAAGCCAGATTCGAACACTCTGCGTCGAATTCAATCACCGAAACGAGATTTCGATGAGAAATACATGAATTCATTCCGTTGATCGACGATTCTGTTATTCTAGTATCGAATCGATGAAACTTGATTCGAATCGTGATTTCGTAATGTTACAGGCTGAATTCGAACACTCTGCGTCGAATTCAATCACCGAAACGAGACTTCAATGAGGAATATATGAATTCATTTCGTTGATCGACGATTCTGTTATTCTCGTATCAAATCGATGAAACTTGATTCGAATCGTGATTTCGTAATGTTACAGGCTGAATTCGAACACTCTGCGTCGAATTCAATCACCGGAACGAGATTTCAATGAGAAATCCATGAATTCATTTCGTTGATCGACGATTCTGTTATTCTAGTATCAAATCGATGAAACTTGATTCGAATCGTGATTTCGTAATGTTGTAAGCCAGATTCGAACACTCCGCGTCGAATTCAATCACCGAATCGAGATTTCGATGAGAAATACATGAATTCATTTCGTTGATCGACGATTCTGTTATTCTCGTATCAAATCGATGAAACTTGATTCGAATCGTGATTTCGTAATGTTACAGGCTGAATTCGAACACTCTGCGTCGAATTCAATCACCGAAACGAGATTTCGATGGGAAATCCATGAATTCATTTCGTTGATCGACGATTCTGTTATTCTCGTATCAAATCGATGAAACTTGATTCGAATCGTGATTTCGTAATGTTACAGGCTGAATTCGAACACTCTGCGTCGAATTCAATCACCGAAACGAGATTTCGATGGGAAATCCATGAATTCATTTCGTTGATCGACGATTCTGTTATTCTCGTATCAAATCGATGAAACTTGATTCGAATCGTGATTTCGTAATGTTACAGGCTGAATTCGAACACTCTGCGTCGAATTCAATCACCGAAACGAGATTTCGATGAGAAATACATGAATTCATTTCGTTGATCGACGATTCTGTTATTCTACTATCAAATCGATGAAACTTGATTCGAATCGTGATTTCGTAATGTTACAAGCTGAATTCGAACACTCTGCGTCGAATTCAATCACCGAAACGAAATTTCGATGAGAAATACATGAATTCATTTCGTTGATCGACGATTCTGTTATTCTCGTATCAAATCGATAAAACTTGATTCGAATCGTGATTTCGTAATGTTACAGGCTGAATTCGAACACTCTGCGTCGAATTCAATCACCGGAACGAGATTTCAATGAGAAATCCATGAATTCATTTCGTTGATCGACGATTCTGTTATTCTCGTATCAAATCGATGAAACTTGATTCGAATCGTGATTTCGTAATGTTACAGGCTGAATTCGAACACTCTGCGTCGAATTCAATCACCGAAACGAGATTTCAATGAGAAATCCATGAATTCATTTCGTTGATCGACGATTCTGTTATTCTCGTATCAAATCGATGAAACTTGATTCGAATCGTGATTTCGTAATGTTGTAAGCCAGATTCGAACACTGTGCGTCGAATTCAATCACCGAAACGAGATTTCGATGAGAAATACATGAATTCATTCCGTTGATCGACGATTCTGTTATTCTAGTATCAAATCGATGAAACTTGATTCGAATCGTGATTTTGTAATGTTACAGGCTGAATTCGAACACTCTGCGTCGAATTCAATCACCGAAACGAGATTTCAATGAGAAATCCATGAATTCATTTCGTTGATCGACGATTCTGTTATTCTCGTATCAAATCGATGAAACTTGATTCGAATCGTGATTTCGTAATGTTACAGGCTGAATTCGAACACTCTGCGTCGAATTCAATCACCGAAACGAGATTTCAATGAGGAATATATGAATTCATTTCGTTGATCGACGATTCTGTAATTCCAGTATCAAATCGATGAAACTTGATTCGAATCGTGATTTCGTAATGTTGTAAGCCAGATTCGAACACTCTGCGTCGAATTCAATCACCGAAACGGGATTTCGATGAGAAATACATGAATTCATTTCGTTGATCGACGATTCTGTTATTCTAGTATCAAATCGATGAAACTTGATTCGAATCGTGATTTCGTAATGTTACAGGCTGAATTCGAACACTCTGCGTCGAATTCAATCACCGAAACGAGATTTCAATGAGGAATATATGAATTCATTTCGTTGATCGACGATTCTGTTATTCCAGTATCAATTCGATGAAACTTGATTCGAATCGTGATTTCGTAATGTTGTACGTCGAATTCGAACACTCTGCGTCGAATTTAATCACCGACACGAGATTTCGATGAGAAATCCATAAATTCATTTCGTTGATCGACGATTCTGTTATTCTAGTATCAAATCAATGAAACTCGATTCGAATCGTGATTTCGTAATGTTGTAAGCCAGATTCGAACACTCTGCGTCGAATTCAATCACCAAAACGAAATTTCGATGAGAAATACATGAATTCATTTCGTTGATCGACGATTCTGTTATTCTACTATCGAATCGATGAAACTTGATTCGAATCGTGATTTCGTAATGTTACAAGCTGAATTCGAACACTCTGCGTCGAATTCAATCACCACAACGAGATTCCGATGAAAAATACATGAATTCATTTCGTCGATCGACGATTCTGTTATTCTAGTATCAAATCGATGAAACTCGATTCGAATCGTGATTTTGTAATGTTACAGGCTGAATTCGAACACTCTGCGTCGAATTCAATCACCGAAACGAGATTTCAATGAGAAATCCATGAATTCATTTCGTTGATCGACGATTCTGTTATTCTAGTATCAAATCGATGAAACTTGATTCGAATCGTGATTTCGTAATGTTACAGGCTGAATTCGAACTCTATGCGTCGAATTCAATCACCGAAACGAGATTTCGATGAGAAATACATGAATTCATTTCGTTGATCGACGATTCTGTTATTCCAGTATCAATTCGATGAAACTTGATTCGAATCGTGATTTCGTAATGTTACAGGCTGAATTCGAACACTCTGCGTCGAATTCAATCACCGAAACGAGATTTCAATGAGAAATATATGAATTCATTTCGTTGATCGACGATTCTGTTAGTCCAGTATCAAATCGATGAAACTTGATTCGAATCGTGATTTCGTAATGTTGTAAGCCAGATTCGAACACTCTGCGTCGAATTCAATCACCGAAACGAGATTTCGATGAGAAATACATGAATTCATTCCGTTGATCGACGATTCTGTTATTCTAGTATCGAATCGATGAAACTTGATTCGAATCGTGATTTCGTAATGTTACAGGCTGAATTCGAACACTCTGCGTCGAATTCAATCACCGAAACGAGACTTCAATGAGGAATATATGAATTCATTTCGTTGATCGACGATTCTGTTATTCTCGTATCAAATCGATGAAACTTGATTCGAATCGTGATTTCGTAATGTTACAGGCTGAATTCGAACACTCTGCGTCGAATTCAATCACCGGAACGAGATTTCAATGAGAAATCCATGAATTCATTTCGTTGATCGACGATTCTGTTATTCTAGTATCAAATCGATGAAACTTGATTCGAATCGTGATTTCGTAATGTTGTAAGCCAGATTCGAACACTCCGCGTCGAATTCAATCACCGAATCGAGATTTCGATGAGAAATACATGAATTCATTTCGTTGATCGACGATTCTGTTATTCTCGTATCAAATCGATGAAACTTGATTCGAATCGTGATTTCGTAATGTTACAGGCTGAATTCGAACACTCTGCGTCGAATTCAATCACCGAAACGAGATTTCGATGGGAAATCCATGAATTCATTTCGTTGATCGACGATTCTGTTATTCTCGTATCAAATCGATGAAACTTGATTCGAATCGTGATTTCGTAATGTTACAGGCTGAATTCGAACACTCTGCGTCGAATTCAATCACCGAAACGAGATTTCGATGGGAAATCCATGAATTCATTTCGTTGATCGACGATTCTGTTATTCTCGTATCAAATCGATGAAACTTGATTCGAATCGTGATTTCGTAATGTTACAGGCTGAATTCGAACACTCTGCGTCGAATTCAATCACCGAAACGAGATTTCGATGAGAAATACATGAATTCATTTCGTTGATCGACGATTCTGTTATTCTACTATCAAATCGATGAAACTTGATTCGAATCGTGATTTCGTAATGTTACAAGCTGAATTCGAACACTCTGCGTCGAATTCAATCACCGAAACGAAATTTCGATGAGAAATACATGAATTCATTTCGTTGATCGACGATTCTGTTATTCTCGTATCAAATCGATAAAACTTGATTCGAATCGTGATTTCGTAATGTTACAGGCTGAATTCGAACACTCTGCGTCGAATTCAATCACCGGAACGAGATTTCAATGAGAAATCCATGAATTCATTTCGTTGATCGACGATTCTGTTATTCTAGTATCAAATCGATGAAACTTGATTCGAATCAAGATTTCGTAATGTTACAGGCTGAATTCGAACTCTATGCGTCGAATTCAATCACCGAAACGAGATTTCGATGAGAAATACATAAATTCATTTCGTTGATCGACGATTCTGTTATTCCAGTATCAATTCGATGAAACTTGATTCGAATCGTGATTTCGTAATGTTACAGGCTGAATTCGAACACTCTGCGTCGAATTCAATCACAGAAACGAGATTTCAATGAGGAATATATGAATTCATTTCGTTGATCGACGATTCTGTTAGTCCAGTATCAAATCGATGAAACTTGATTCGAATCGTGATTTCGTAATGTTGTAAGCCAGATTCGAACAGTCTGCGTCGAATTCAATCACCGAATCGAGATTTCGATGAAAAATACACGAATTCATTTCGTTGATCGACGATTCTGTTATTCTAGTATCAAATCGATGAAACTCGATTCGAATCGTGATTTTGTAATGTTACAGGCTGAATTCGAACACTCTGCGTCGAATTCAATCACCGAAACGAGATTTCGATTAGAAATACATGAATTCATTTCGTTGATCGACGATTCTGTTATTCCAGTATCAATTCGATGAAACTTGATTCGAATCGTGATTTCGTAATGTTACAGGCTGAATTCGAACACTCTGCGTCGAATTCAATCACCGAAACGAGATTTCAATGAGAAATATATGAATTCATTTCGTTGATCGACGATTCTGCTATTCTCGTATCAAATCGATGAAACTTGATTCGAATCGTGATTTTGTAATGTTACAGGCTGAATTCGAACACTCTGCGTCGAATTCAATCACCGAAACGAGATTTCAATGAGAAATCCATGAATTCATTTCGTTGATCGACGATTCTGTTATTCTAGTATCAAATCGATGAAACTTGATTCGAATCGTGATTTCGTAATGTTACAGGCTGAATTCGAACTCTATGCGTCGAATTCAATCACCGAAACGAGATTTCGATTAGAAATACATGAATTCATTTCGTTGATCGACGATTCTGTTATTCCAGTATCAATTCGATGAAACTTGATTCGAATCGTGATTTCGTAATGTTACAGGCTGAATTCGAACACTCTGCGTCGAATTCAATCACCGAAACGAGATTTCAATGAGAAATATATGAATTCATTTCGTTGATCGACGATTCTGTTAGTCCAGTATCAAATCGATGAAACTTGATTCGAATCGTGATTTCGTAATGTTGTAAGCCAGATTCGAACACTCTGCGTCGAATTCAATCACCGAAACGAGATTTCGATGAGAAATACATGAATTCATTTCGTTGATCGACGATTCTGTTATTCTAGTATCAAATCGATGAAACTTGATTCGAATCGTGATTTCGTAATGTTACAGGCTGAATTCGAACACTCTGCGTCGAATTCAATCACCGAAACGAGATTTCAATGAGGAATATATGAATTCATTTCGTTGATCGACGATTCTGTTATTCCAGTATCAATTCGATGAAACTTGATTCGAATCGTGATTTCGTAATGTTGTAAGTCGAATTCGAACACTCTGCGTCGAATTTAATCACCGAAACGAGATTTCGATGAGAAATCCATAAATTCATTTCGTTGATCGACGATTCTGTTATTCTAGTATCAAATCGATGAAACTCGATTCGAATCGTGATTTCGTAATGTTGTAAGCCAGATTCGAACACTCTGCGTCGAATTCAATCACCGAAACGAGATTTCGATGAGAAATACATGAATTCATTTCGTTGATCGACGATTCTGTTATTCTAGTATCAAATCGATGAAACTTGATTCGAATCGTGATTTCGTAATGTTACAGGCTGAATTCGAACTCTATGCGTCGAATTCAATCACCGAAACGAGATTTCGATGAGAAATACATGAATTCATTTCGTTGATCGACGATTCTGTTATTCCAGTATCAATTCGATGAAACTTGATTCGAATCGTGATTTCGTAATGTTACAGGCTGAATTCGAACACTCTGCGTCGAATTCAATCACCGAAACGAGATTTCAATGAGAAATATATGAATTCATTTCGTTGATCGACGATTCTGTTAGTCCAGTATCAAATCGATGAAACTTGATTCGAATCGTGATTTCGTAATGTTGTAAGCCAGATTCGAACACTCTGCGTCGAATTCAATCACCGAAACGAGATTTCGATGAGAAATACATGAATTCATTCCGTTGATCGACGATTCTGTTATTCTAGTATCGAATCGATGAAACTTGATTCGAATCGTGATTTCGTAATGTTACAGGCTGAATTCGAACACTCTGCGTCGAATTCAATCACCGAAACGAGACTTCAATGAGGAATATATGAATTCATTTCGTTGATCGACGATTCTGTTATTCTCGTATCAAATCGATGAAACTTGATTCGAATCGTGATTTCGTAATGTTACAGGCTGAATTCGAACACTCTGCGTCGAATTCAATCACCGGAACGAGATTTCAATGAGAAATCCATGAATTCATTTCGTTGATCGACGATTCTGTTATTCTAGTATCAAATCGATGAAACTTGATTCGAATCGTGATTTCGTAATGTTGTAAGCCAGATTCGAACACTCCGCGTCGAATTCAATCACCGAATCGAGATTTCGATGAGAAATACATGAATTCATTTCGTTGATCGACGATTCTGTTATTCTCGTATCAAATCGATGAAACTTGATTCGAATCGTGATTTCGTAATGTTACAGGCTGAATTCGAACACTCTGCGTCGAATTCAATCACCGAAACGAGATTTCGATGGGAAATCCATGAATTCATTTCGTTGATCGACGATTCTGTTATTCTCGTATCAAATCGATGAAACTTGATTCGAATCGTGATTTCGTAATGTTACAGGCTGAATTCGAACACTCTGCGTCGAATTCAATCACCGAAACGAGATTTCGATGGGAAATCCATGAATTCATTTCGTTGATCGACGATTCTGTTATTCTCGTATCAAATCGATGAAACTTGATTCGAATCGTGATTTCGTAATGTTACAGGCTGAATTCGAACACTCTGCGTCGAATTCAATCACCGAAACGAGATTTCGATGAGAAATACATGAATTCATTTCGTTGATCGACGATTCTGTTATTCTACTATCAAATCGATGAAACTTGATTCGAATCGTGATTTCGTAATGTTACAAGCTGAATTCGAACACTCTGCGTCGAATTCAATCACCGAAACGAAATTTCGATGAGAAATACATGAATTCATTTCGTTGATCGACGATTCTGTTATTCTCGTATCAAATCGATAAAACTTGATTCGAATCGTGATTTCGTAATGTTACAGGCTGAATTCGAACACTCTGCGTCGAATTCAATCACCGGAACGAGATTTCAATGAGAAATCCATGAATTCATTTCGTTGATCGACGATTCTGTTATTCTAGTATCAGATCGATGAAACTTGATTCGAATCAAGATTTCGTAATGTTACAGGCTGAATTCGAACTCTATGCGTCGAATTCAATCACCGAAACGAGATTTCGATGAGAAATACATAAATTCATTTCGTTGATCGACGATTCTGTTATTCCAGTATCAATTCGATGAAACTTGATTCGAATCGTGATTTCGTAATGTTACAGGCTGAATTCGAACACTCTGCGTCGAATTCAATCACAGAAACGAGATTTCAATGAGGAATATATGAATTCATTTCGTTGATCGACGATTCTGTTAGTCCAGTATCAAATCGATGAAACTTGATTCGAATCGTGATTTCGTAATGTTGTAAGCCAGATTCGAACAGTCTGCGTCGAATTCAATCACCGAATCGAGATTTCGATGAAAAATACACGAATTCATTTCGTTGATCGACGATTCTGTTATTCTAGTATCAAATTGATGAAACTCGATTCGAATCGTGATTTTGTAATGTTACAGGCTGAATTCGAACACTCTGCGTCGAATTCAATCACCGAAACGAGATTTCGATTAGAAATACATGAATTCATTTCGTTGATCGACGATTCTGTTATTCCAGTATCAATTCGATGAAACTTGATTCGAATCGTGATTTCGTAATGTTACAGGCTGAATTCGAACACTCTGCGTCGAATTCAATCACCGAAACGAGATTTCAATGAGAAATATATGAATTCATTTCGTTGATCGACGATTCTGTTATTCTCGTATCAAATCGATGAAACTTGATTCGAATCGTGATTTTGTAATGTTACAGGCTGAATTCGAACACTCTGCGTCGAATTCAATCACCGAAACGAGATTTCAATGAGAAATCCATGAATTCATTTCGTTGATCGACGATTCTGTTATTCTAGTATCAAATCGATGAAACTTGATTCGAATCGTGATTTCGTAATGTTACAGGCTGAATTCGAACTCTATGCGTCGAATTCAATCACCGAAACGAGATTTCGATTAGAAATACATGAATTCATTTCGTTGATCGACGATTCTGTTATTCCAGTATCAATTCGATGAAACTTGATTCGAATCGTGATTTCGTAATGTTACAGGCTGAATTCGAACACTCTGCGTCGAATTCAATCACCGAAACGAGATTTCAATGAGAAATATATGAATTCATTTCGTTGATCGACGATTCTGTTAGTCCAGTATCAAATCGATGAAACTTGATTCGAATCGTGATTTCGTAATGTTGTAAGCCAGATTCGAACACTCTGCGTCGAATTCAATCACCGAAACGAGATTTCGATGAGAAATACATGAATTCATTTCGTTGATCGACGATTCTGTTATTCTAGTATCAAATCGATGAAACTTGATTCGAATCGTGATTTCGTAATGTTACAGGCTGAATTCGAACACTCTGCGTCGAATTCAATCACCGAAACGAGATTTCAATGAGGAATATATGAATTCATTTCGTTGATCGACGATTCTGTTATTCCAGTATCAATTCGATGAAACTTGATTCGAATCGTGATTTCGTAATGTTGTAAGTCGAATTCGAACACTCTGCGTCGAATTTAATCACCGAAACGAGATTTCGATGAGAAATCCATAAATTCATTTCGTTGATCGACGATTCTGTTATTCTAGTATCAAATCGATGAAACTCGATTCGAATCGTGATTTCGTAATGTTGTAAGCCAGATTCGAACACTCTGCGTCGAATTCAATCACCGAAACGAGATTTCGATGAGAAATACATGAATTCATTTCGTTGATCGACGATTCTGTTATTCTAGTATCAAATCGATGGAACTTGATTCGAATCGTGATTTCGTAGTGTTACAGGCTGAATTCGAACACTCTGCGTCGAATTCAATCACCGAAACGAGATTTCGATGAGAAATCCATAAATTCATTTCGTTGATCGACGATTCTGTTATTCTAGTATCAAATCGATGGAACTTGATTCGAATCGTGATTTCGTAATGTTACAGGCTGAATTCGAACACTCTGCGTCGAATTCAATCACCGAAACGAGATTTCAATGAGAAATATATGAATTCATTTCGTTGATCGACGATTCTGTTATTCTCGTATCAAATCGATGAAACTTGATTCGAATCGTGATTTCGTAATGTTACAGGCTGAATTCGAACACTCTGCGTCGAATTCAATTACCGGAACGAGATTTCAATGAGAAATACATGAATTCATTTCGTTGATCGACGATTCTGTTATTCTAGTATCAAATCGATGGAACTTGATTCGAATCGTGATTTCGTAGTGTTACAGGCTGAATTCGAACACTCTGCGTCGAATTCAATCACCGAAACGAGATTTCGATGAGAAATCCATAAATTCATTTCGTTGATCGACGATTCTGTTATTCTAGCATCAAATCGATGGAACTTGATTTGAATCGTGATTTCGTAATGTTACAGGCTGAATTCGAACACTCTGCGTCGAATTCAATCACCGAAACGAGATTTCAATGAGAAATCCATGAATTCATTTCGTTGATCGACGATTCTGTTATTCTAGTATCAAATCGATGAAACTTGATTCGAATCGTGATTTCGTAATGTTACAGGCTGAATTCGAACTCTATGCGTCGAATTCAATCACCGAAACGAGATTTCGATGAGAAATACATGAATTCATTTCGTTGATCGACGATTCTGTTATTCCAGTATCAATTCGATGAAACTTGATTCGAATCGTGATTTCGTAATGTTACAGGCTGAATTCGAACACTCTGCGTCGAATTCAATCACCGAAACGAGATTTCAATGAGAAATATATGAATTCATTTCGTTGATCGACGATTCTGTTAGTCCAGTATCAAATCGATGAAACTTGATTCGAATCGTGATTTCGTAATGTTGTAAGCCAGATTCGAACACTCTGCGTCGAATTCAATCACCGAAACGAGATTTCGATGAGAAATACATGAATTCATTCCGTTGATCGACGATTCTGTTATTCTAGTATCGAATCGATGAAACTTGATTCGAATCGTGATTTCGTAATGTTACAGGCTGAATTCGAACACTCTGCGTCGAATTCAATCACCGAAACGAGACTTCAATGAGGAATATATGAATTCATTTCGTTGATCGACGATTCTGTTATTCTCGTATCAAATCGATGAAACTTGATTCGAATCGTGATTTCGTAATGTTACAGGCTGAATTCGAACACTCTGCGTCGAATTCAATCACCGGAACGAGATTTCAATGAGAAATCCATGAATTCATTTCGTTGATCGACGATTCTGTTATTCTAGTATCAAATCGATGAAACTTGATTCGAATCGTGATTTCGTAATGTTGTAAGCCAGATTCGAACACTCCGCGTCGAATTCAATCACCGAATCGAGATTTCGATGAGAAATACATGAATTCATTTCGTTGATCGACGATTCTGTTATTCTCGTATCAAATCGATGAAACTTGATTCGAATCGTGATTTCGTAATGTTACAGGCTGAATTCGAACACTCTGCGTCGAATTCAATCACCGAAACGAGATTTCGATGGGAAATCCATGAATTCATTTCGTTGATCGACGATTCTGTTATTCTCGTATCAAATCGATGAAACTTGATTCGAATCGTGATTTCGTAATGTTACAGGCTGAATTCGAACACTCTGCGTCGAATTCAATCACCGAAACGAGATTTCGATGGGAAATCCATGAATTCATTCCGTTGATCGACGATTCTGTTATTCTCGTATCAAATCGATGAAACTTGATTCGAATCGTGATTTCGTAATGTTACAGGCTGAATTCGAACACTCTGCGTCGAATTCAATCACCGAAACGAGATTTCGATGAGAAATACATGAATTCATTTCGTTGATCGACGATTCTGTTATTCTACTATCAAATCGATGAAACTTGATTCGAATCGTGATTTCGTAATGTTACAAGCTGAATTCGAACACTCTGCGTCGAATTCAATCACCGAAACGAAATTTCGATGAGAAATACATGAATTCATTTCGTTGATCGACGATTCTGTTATTCTCGTATCAAATCGATAAAACTTGATTCGAATCGTGATTTCGTAATGTTACAGGCTGAATTCGAACACTCTGCGTCGAATTCAATCACCGAAACGAGATTTCAATGAGAAATATATGAATTCATTTCGTTGATCGACGATTCTGTTATTCTCGTATCAAATCGATGAAACTTGATTCGAATCGTGATTTTGTAATGTTACAGGCTGAATTCGAACACTCTGCGTCGAATTCAATCACCGAAACGAGATTTCAATGAGAAATCCATGAATTCATTTCGTTGATCGACGATTCTGTTATTCTAGTATCAAATCGATGAAACTTGATTCGAATCGTGATTTCGTAATGTTACAGGCTGAATTCGAACTCTATGCGTCGAATTCAATCACCGAAACGAGATTTCGATTAGAAATACATGAATTCATTTCGTTGATCGACGATTCTGTTATTCCAGTATCAATTCGATGAAACTTGATTCGAATCGTGATTTCGTAATGTTACAGGCTGAATTCGAACACTCTGCGTCGAATTCAATCACCGAAACGAGATTTCAATGAGAAATATATGAATTCATTTCGTTGATCGACGATTCTGTTAGTCCAGTATCAAATCGATGAAACTTGATTCGAATCGTGATTTCGTAATGTTGTAAGCCAGATTCGAACACTCTGCGTCGAATTCAATCACCGAAACGAGATTTCGATGAGAAATACATGAATTCATTTCGTTGATCGACGATTCTGTTATTCTAGTATCAAATCGATGAAACTTGATTCGAATCGTGATTTCGTAATGTTACAGGCTGAATTCGAACACTCTGCGTCGAATTCAATCACCGAAACGAGATTTCAATGAGGAATATATGAATTCATTTCGTTGATCGACGATTCTGTTATTCCAGTATCAATTCGATGAAACTTGATTCGAATCGTGATTTCGTAATGTTGTAAGTCGAATTCGAACACTCTGCGTCGAATTTAATCACCGAAACGAGATTTCGATGAGAAATCCATAAATTCATTTCGTTGATCGACGATTCTGTTATTCTAGTATCAAATCGATGAAACTCGATTCGAATCGTGATTTCGTAATGTTGTAAGCCAGATTCGAACACTCTGCGTCGAATTCAATCACCGAAACGAGATTTCGATGAGAAATACATGAATTCATTTCGTTGATCGACGATTCTGTTATTCTAGTATCAAATCGATGGAACTTGATTCGAATCGTGATTTCGTAGTGTTACAGGCTGAATTCGAACACTCTGCGTCGAATTCAATCACCGAAACGAGATTTCGATGAGAAATCCATAAATTCATTTCGTTGATCGACGATTCTGTTATTCTAGTATCAAATCGATGGAACTTGATTCGAATCGTGATTTCGTAATGTTACAGGCTGAATTCGAACACTCTGCGTCGAATTCAATCACCGAAACGAGATTTCAATGAGAAATATATGAATTCATTTCGTTGATCGACGATTCTGTTATTCTCGTATCAAATCGATGAAACTTGATTCGAATCGTGATTTCGTAATGTTACAGGCTGAATTCGAACACTCTGCGTCGAATTCAATTACCGGAACGAGATTTCAATGAGAAATACATGAATTCATTTCGTTGATCGACGATTCTGTTATTCTAGTATCAAATCGATGGAACTTGATTCGAATCGTGATTTCGTAGTGTTACAGGCTGAATTCGAACACTCTGCGTCGAATTCAATCACCGAAACGAGATTTCGATGAGAAATCCATAAATTCATTTCGTTGATCGACGATTCTGTTATTCTAGCATCAAATCGATGGAACTTGATTTGAATCGTGATTTCGTAATGTTACAGGCTGAATTCGAACACTCTGCGTCGAATTCAATCACCGAAACGAGATTTCAATGAGAAATCCATGAATTCATTTCGTTGATCGACGATTCTGTTATTCTAGTATCAAATCGATGAAACTTGATTCGAATCGTGATTTCGTAATGTTACAGGCTGAATTCGAACTCTACGCGTCGAATTCAATCACCGAAACGAGATTTCGATGAGAAATACATGAATTCATTTCGTTGATCGACGATTCTGTTATTCCAGTATCAATTCGATGAAACTTGATTCGAATCGTGATTTCGTAATGTTACAGGCTGAATTCGAACACTCTGCGTCGAATTCAATCACCGAAACGAGATTTCAATGAGAAATATATGAATTCATTTCGTTGATCGACGATTCTGTTAGTCCAGTATCAAATCGATGAAACTTGATTCGAATCGTGATTTCGTAATGTTGTAAGCCAGATTCGAACACTCTGCGTCGAATTCAATCACCGAAACGAGATTTCGATGAGAAATACATGAATTCATTCCGTTGATCGACGATTCTGTTATTCTAGTATCGAATCGATGAAACTTGATTCGAATCGTGATTTCGTAATGTTACAGGCTGAATTCGAACACTCTGCGTCGAATTCAATCACCGAAACGAGACTTCAATGAGGAATATATGAATTCATTTCGTTGATCGACGATTCTGTTATTCTCGTATCAAATCGATGAAACTTGATTCGAATCGTGATTTCGTAATGTTACAGGCTGAATTCGAACACTCTGCGTCGAATTCAATCACCGGAACGAGATTTCAATGAGAAATCCATGAATTCATTTCGTTGATCGACGATTCTGTTATTCTAGTATCAAATCGATGAAACTTGATTCGAATCGTGATTTCGTAATGTTGTAAGCCAGATTCGAACACTCCGCGTCGAATTCAATCACCGAATCGAGATTTCGATGAGAAATACATGAATTCATTTCGTTGATCGACGATTCTGTTATTCTCGTATCAAATCGATGAAACTTGATTCGAATCGTGATTTCGTAATGTTACAGGCTGAATTCGAACACTCTGCGTCGAATTCAATCACCGAAACGAGATTTCGATGGGAAATCCATGAATTCATTTCGTTGATCGACGATTCTGTTATTCTCGTATCAAATCGATGAAACTTGATTCGAATCGTGATTTCGTAATGTTACAGGCTGAATTCGAACACTCTGCGTCGAATTCAATCACCGAAACGAGATTTCGATGGGAAATCCATGAATTCATTCCGTTGATCGACGATTCTGTTATTCTCGTATCAAATCGATGAAACTTGATTCGAATCGTGATTTCGTAATGTTACAGGCTGAATTCGAACACTCTGCGTCGAATTCAATCACCGAAACGAGATTTCGATGAGAAATACATGAATTCATTTCGTTGATCGACGATTCTGTTATTCTACTATCAAATCGATGAAACTTGATTCGAATCGTGATTTCGTAATGTTACAAGCTGAATTCGAACACTCTGCGTCGAATTCAATCACCGAAACGAAATTTCGATGAGAAATACATGAATTCATTTCGTTGATCGACGATTCTGTTATTCTCGTATCAAATCGATAAAACTTGATTCGAATCGTGATTTCGTAATGTTACAGGCTGAATTCGAACACTCTGCGTCGAATTCAATCACCGGAACGAGATTTCAATGAGAAATCCATGAATTCATTTCGTTGATCGACGATTCTGTTATTCTAGTATCAAATCGATGAAACTTGATTCGAATCAAGATTTCGTAATGTTACAGGCTGAATTCGAACTCTATGCGTCGAATTCAATCACCGAAACGAGATTTCGATGAGAAATACATGAATTCATTTCGTTGATCGACGATTCTGTTATTCCAGTATCAATTCGATGAAACTTGATTCGAATCGTGATTTCGTAATGTTACAGGCTGAATTCGAACACTCTGCGTCGAATTCAATCACAGAAACGAGATTTCAATGAGGAATATATGAATTCATTTCGTTGATCGACGATTCTGTTAGTCCAGTATCAAATCGATGAAACTTGATTCGAATCGTGATTTCGTAATGTTGTAAGCCAGATTCGAACAGTCTGCGTCGAATTCAATCACCGAATCGAGATTTCGATGAAAAATACACGAATTCATTTCGTTGATCGACGATTCTGTTATTCTAGTATCAAATCGATGAAACTCGATTCGAATCGTGATTTTGTAATGTTACAGGCTGAATTCGAACACTCTGCGTCGAATTCAATCACCGAAACGAGATTTCGATTAGAAATACATGAATTCATTTCGTTGATCGACGATTCTGTTATTCCAGTATCAATTCGATGAAACTTGATTCGAATCGTGATTTCGTAATGTTACAGGCTGAATTCGAACACTCTGCGTCGAATTCAATCACCGAAACGAGATTTCAATGAGAAATATATGAATTCATTTCGTTGATCGACGATTCTGTTATTCTCGTATCAAATCGATGAAACTTGATTCGAATCGTGATTTTGTAATGTTACAGGCTGAATTCGAACACTCTGCGTCGAATTCAATCACCGAAACGAGATTTCAATGAGAAATCCATGAATTCATTTCGTTGATCGACGATTCTGTTATTCTAGTATCAAATCGATGAAACTTGATTCGAATCGTGATTTCGTAATGTTACAGGCTGAATTCGAACTCTATGCGTCGAATTCAATCACCGAAACGAGATTTCAATGAGAAATATATGAATTCATTTCGTTGATCGACGATTCTGTTATTCTCGTATCAAATCGATGAAACTTGATTCGAATCGTGATTTCGTAATGTTACAGGCTGAATTCGAACACTCTGCGTCGAATTCAATTACCGGAACGAGATTTCAATGAGAAATACATGAATTCATTTCGTTGATCGACGATTCTGTTATTCTAGTATCAAATCGATGGAACTTGATTCGAATCGTGATTTCGTAGTGTTACAGGCTGAATTCGAACACTCTGCGTCGAATTCAATCACCGAAACGAGATTTCGATGAGAAATCCATAAATTCATTTCGTTGATCGACGATTCTGTTATTCTAGCATCAAATCGATGGAACTTGATTTGAATCGTGATTTCGTAATGTTACAGGCTGAATTCGAACACTCTGCGTCGAATTCAATCACCGAAACGAGATTTCAATGAGAAATCCATGAATTCATTTCGTTGATCGACGATTCTGTTATTCTAGTATCAAATCGATGAAACTTGATTCGAATCGTGATTTCGTAATGTTACAGGCTGAATTCGAACTCTATGCGTCGAATTCAATCACCGAAACGAGATTTCGATGAGAAATACATGAATTCATTTCGTTGATCGACGATTCTGTTATTCCAGTATCAATTCGATGAAACTTGATTCGAATCGTGATTTCGTAATGTTACAGGCTGAATTCGAACACTCTGCGTCGAATTCAATCACCGAAACGAGATTTCAATGAGAAATATATGAATTCATTTCGTTGATCGACGATTCTGTTAGTCCAGTATCAAATCGATGAAACTTGATTCGAATCGTGATTTCGTCATGTTGTAAGCCAGATTCGAACACTCTGCGTCGAATTCAATCACCGAAACGAGATTTCGATGAGAAATACATGAATTCATTCCGTTGATCGACGATTCTGTTATTCTAGTATCGAATCGATGAAACTTGATTCGAATCGTGATTTCGTAATGTTACAGGCTGAATTCGAACACTCTGCGTCGAATTCAATCACCGAAACGAGACTTCAATGAGGAATATATGAATTCATTTCGTTGATCGACGATTCTGTTATTCTCGTATCAAATCGATGAAACTTGATTCGAATCGTGATTTCGTAATGTTACAGGCTGAATTCGAACACTCTGCGTCGAATTCAATCACCGGAACGAGATTTCAATGAGAAATCCATGAATTCATTTCGTTGATCGACGATTCTGTTATTCTAGTATCAAATCGATGAAACTTGATTCGAATCGTGATTTCGTAATGTTGTAAGCCAGATTCGAACACTCCGCGTCGAATTCAATCACCGAATCGAGATTTCGATGAGAAATACATGAATTCATTTCGTTGATCGACGATTCTGTTATTCTCGTATCAAATCGATGAAACTTGATTCGAATCGTGATTTCGTAATGTTACAGGCTGAATTCGAACACTCTGCGTCAAATTCAATCACCGAAACGAGATTTCGATGGGAAATCCATGAATTCATTTCGTTGATCGACGATTCTGTTATTCTCGTATCAAATCGATGAAACTTGATTCGAATCGTGATTTCGTAATGTTACAGGCTGAATTCGAACACTCTGCGTCGAATTCAATCACCGAAACGAGATTTCGATGGGAAATCCATGAATTCATTTCGTTGATCGACGATTCTGTTATTCTCGTATCAAATCGATGAAACTTGATTCGAATCGTGATTTCGTAATGTTACAGGCTGAATTCGAACACTCTGCGTCGAATTCAATCACCGAAACGAGATTTCGATGAGAAATACATGAATTCATTTCGTTGATCGACGATTCTGTTATTCTACTATCAAATCGATGAAACTTGATTCGAATCGTGATTTCGTAATGTTACAAGCTGAATTCGAACACTCTGCGTCGAATTCAATCACCGAAACGAAATTTCGATGAGAAATACATGAATTCATTTCGTTGATCGACGATTCTGTTATTCTCGTATCAAATCGATAAAACTTGATTCGAATCGTGATTTCGTAATGTTACAGGCTGAATTCGAACACTCTGCGTCGAATTCAATCACCGGAACGAGATTTCAATGAGAAATCCATGAATTCATTTCGTTGATCGACGATTCTGTTATTCTAGTATCAAATCGATGAAACTTGATTCGAATCAAGATTTCGTAATGTTACAGGCTGAATTCGAACTCTATGCGTCGAATTCAATCACCGAAACGAGATTTCGATGAGAAATACATGAATTCATTTCGTTGATCGACGATTCTGTTATTCCAGTATCAATTCGATGAAACTTGATTCGAATCGTGATTTCGTAATGTTACAGGCTGAATTCGAACACTCTGCGTCGAATTCAATCACAGAAACGAGATTTCAATGAGGAATATATGAATTCATTTCGTTGATCGACGATTCTGTTAGTCCAGTATCAAATCGATGAAACTTGATTCGAATCGTGATTTCGTAATGTTGTAAGCCAGATTCGAACAGTCTGCGTCGAATTCAATCACCGAATCGAGATTTCGATGAAAAATACACGAATTCATTTCGTTGATCGACGATTCTGTTATTCTAGTATCAAATCGATGAAACTCGATTCGAATCGTGATTTTGTAATGTTACAGGCTGAATTCGAACACTCTGCGTCGAATTCAATCACCGAAACGAGATTTCGATTAGAAATACATGAATTCATTTCGTTGATCGACGATTCTGTTATTCCAGTATCAATTCGATGAAACTTGATTCGAATCGTGATTTCGTAATGTTACAGGCTGAATTCGAACACTCTGCGTCGAATTCAATCACCGAAACGAGATTTCAATGAGAAATATATGAATTCATTTCGTTGATCGACGATTCTGTTATTCTCGTATCAAATCGATGAAACTTGATTCGAATCGTGATTTTGTAATGTTACAGGCTGAATTCGAACACTCTGCGTCGAATTCAATCACCGAAACGAGATTTCAATGAGAAATCCATGAATTCATTTCGTTGATCGACGATTCTGTTATTCTAGTATCAAATCGATGAAACTTGATTCGAATCGTGATTTCGTAATGTTACAGGCTGAATTCGAACTCTATGCGTCGAATTCAATCACCGAAACGAGATTTCGATTAGAAATACATGAATTCATTTCGTTGATCGACGATTCTGTTATTCCAGTATCAATTCGATGAAACTTGATTCGAATCGTGATTTCGTAATGTTACAGGCTGAATTCGAACACTCTGCGTCGAATTCAATCACCGAAACGAGATTTCAATGAGAAATATATGAATTCATTTCGTTGATCGACGATTCTGTTAGTCCAGTATCAAATCGATGAAACTTGATTCGAATCGTGATTTCGTAATGTTGTAAGCCAGATTCGAACACTCTGCGTCGAATTCAATCACCGAAACGAGATTTCGATGAGAAATACATGAATTCATTTCGTTGATCGACGATTCTGTTATTCTAGTATCAAATCGATGAAACTTGATTCGAATCGTGATTTCGTAATGTTACAGGCTGAATTCGAACACTCTGCGTCGAATTCAATCACCGAAACGAGATTTCAATGAGGAATATATGAATTCATTTCGTTGATCGACGATTCTGTTATTCCAGTATCAATTCGATGAAACTTGATTCGAATCGTGATTTCGTAATGTTGTAAGTCGAATTCGAACACTCTGCGTCGAATTTAATCACCGAAACGAGATTTCGATGAGAAATCCATAAATTCATTTCGTTGATCGACGATTCTGTTATTCTAGTATCAAATCGATGAAACTCGATTCGAATCGTGATTTCGTAATGTTGTAAGCCAGATTCGAACACTCTGCGTCGAATTCAATCACCGAAACGAGATTTCGATGAGAAATACATGAATTCATTTCGTTGATCGACGATTCTGTTATTCTAGTATCAAATCGATGGAACTTGATTCGAATCGTGATTTCGTAGTGTTACAGGCTGAATTCGAACACTCTGCGTCGAATTCAATCACCGAAACGAGATTTCGATGAGAAATCCATAAATTCATTTCGTTGATCGACGATTCTGTTATTCTAGTATCAAATCGATGGAACTTGATTCGAATCGTGATTTCGTAATGTTACAGGCTGAATTCGAACACTCTGCGTCGAATTCAATCACCGAAACGAGATTTCAATGAGAAATATATGAATTCATTTCGTTGATCGACGATTCTGTTATTCTCGTATCAAATCGATGAAACTTGATTCGAATCGTGATTTCGTAATGTTACAGGCTGAATTCGAACACTCTGCGTCGAATTCAATTACCGGAACGAGATTTCAATGAGAAATACATGAATTCATTTCGTTGATCGACGATTCTGTTATTCTAGTATCAAATCGATGGAACTTGATTCGAATCGTGATTTCGTAGTGTTACAGGCTGAATTCGAACACTCTGCGTCGAATTCAATCACCGAAACGAGATTTCGATGAGAAATCCATAAATTCATTTCGTTGATCGACGATTCTGTTATTCTAGCATCAAATCGATGGAACTTGATTTGAATCGTGATTTCGTAATGTTACAGGCTGAATTCGAACACTCTGCGTCGAATTCAATCACCGAAACGAGATTTCAATGAGAAATCCATGAATTCATTTCGTTGATCGACGATTCTGTTATTCTAGTATCAAATCGATGAAACTTGATTCGAATCGTGATTTCGTAATGTTACAGGCTGAATTCGAACTCTACGCGTCGAATTCAATCACCGAAACGAGATTTCGATGAGAAATACATGAATTCATTTCGTTGATCGACGATTCTGTTATTCCAGTATCAATTCGATGAAACTTGATTCGAATCGTGATTTCGTAATGTTACAGGCTGAATTCGAACACTCTGCGTCGAATTCAATCACCGAAACGAGATTTCAATGAGAAATATATGAATTCATTTCGTTGATCGACGATTCTGTTAGTCCAGTATCAAATCGATGAAACTTGATTCGAATCGTGATTTCGTAATGTTGTAAGCCAGATTCGAACACTCTGCGTCGAATTCAATCACCGAAACGAGATTTCGATGAGAAATACATGAATTCATTCCGTTGATCGACGATTCTGTTATTCTAGTATCGAATCGATGAAACTTGATTCGAATCGTGATTTCGTAATGTTACAGGCTGAATTCGAACACTCTGCGTCGAATTCAATCACCGAAACGAGACTTCAATGAGGAATATATGAATTCATTTCGTTGATCGACGATTCTGTTATTCTCGTATCAAATCGATGAAACTTGATTCGAATCGTGATTTCGTAATGTTACAGGCTGAATTCGAACACTCTGCGTCGAATTCAATCACCGGAACGAGATTTCAATGAGAAATCCATGAATTCATTTCGTTGATCGACGATTCTGTTATTCTAGTATCAAATCGATGAAACTTGATTCGAATCGTGATTTCGTAATGTTGTAAGCCAGATTCGAACACTCCGCGTCGAATTCAATCACCGAATCGAGATTTCGATGAGAAATACATGAATTCATTTCGTTGATCGACGATTCTGTTATTCTCGTATCAAATCGATGAAACTTGATTCGAATCGTGATTTCGTAATGTTACAGGCTGAATTCGAACACTCTGCGTCGAATTCAATCACCGAAACGAGATTTCGATGGGAAATCCATGAATTCATTTCGTTGATCGACGATTCTGTTATTCTCGTATCAAATCGATGAAACTTGATTCGAATCGTGATTTCGTAATGTTACAGGCTGAATTCGAACACTCTGCGTCGAATTCAATCACCGAAACGAGATTTCGATGGGAAATCCATGAATTCATTCCGTTGATCGACGATTCTGTTATTCTCGTATCAAATCGATGAAACTTGATTCGAATCGTGATTTCGTAATGTTACAGGCTGAATTCGAACACTCTGCGTCGAATTCAATCACCGAAACGAGATTTCGATGAGAAATACATGAATTCATTTCGTTGATCGACGATTCTGTTATTCTACTATCAAATCGATGAAACTTGATTCGAATCGTGATTTCGTAATGTTACAAGCTGAATTCGAACACTCTGCGTCGAATTCAATCACCGAAACGAAATTTCGATGAGAAATACATGAATTCATTTCGTTGATCGACGATTCTGTTATTCTCGTATCAAATCGATAAAACTTGATTCGAATCGTGATTTCGTAATGTTACAGGCTGAATTCGAACACTCTGCGTCGAATTCAATCACCGGAACGAGATTTCAATGAGAAATCCATGAATTCATTTCGTTGATCGACGATTCTGTTATTCTAGTATCAAATCGATGAAACTTGATTCGAATCAAGATTTCGTAATGTTACAGGCTGAATTCGAACTCTATGCGTCGAATTCAATCACCGAAACGAGATTTCGATGAGAAATACATGAATTCATTTCGTTGATCGACGATTCTGTTATTCCAGTATCAATTCGATGAAACTTGATTCGAATCGTGATTTCGTAATGTTACAGGCTGAATTCGAACACTCTGCGTCGAATTCAATCACAGAAACGAGATTTCAATGAGGAATATATGAATTCATTTCGTTGATCGACGATTCTGTTAGTCCAGTATCAAATCGATGAAACTTGATTCGAATCGTGATTTCGTAATGTTGTAAGCCAGATTCGAACAGTCTGCGTCGAATTCAATCACCGAATCGAGATTTCGATGAAAAATACACGAATTCATTTCGTTGATCGACGATTCTGTTATTCTAGTATCAAATCGATGAAACTCGATTCGAATCGTGATTTTGTAATGTTACAGGCTGAATTCGAACACTCTGCGTCGAATTCAATCACCGAAACGAGATTTCGATTAGAAATACATGAATTCATTTCGTTGATCGACGATTCTGTTATTCCAGTATCAATTCGATGAAACTTGATTCGAATCGTGATTTCGTAATGTTACAGGCTGAATTCGAACACTCTGCGTCGAATTCAATCACCGAAACGAGATTTCAATGAGAAATATATGAATTCATTTCGTTGATCGACGATTCTGTTATTCTCGTATCAAATCGATGAAACTTGATTCGAATCGTGATTTTGTAATGTTACAGGCTGAATTCGAACACTCTGCGTCGAATTCAATCACCGAAACGAGATTTCAATGAGAAATCCATGAATTCATTTCGTTGATCGACGATTCTGTTATTCTAGTATCAAATCGATGAAACTTGATTCGAATCGTGATTTCGTAATGTTACAGGCTGAATTCGAACTCTATGCGTCGAATTCAATCACCGAAACGAGATTTCAATGAGAAATATATGAATTCATTTCGTTGATCGACGATTCTGTTATTCTCGTATCAAATCGATGAAACTTGATTCGAATCGTGATTTCGTAATGTTACAGGCTGAATTCGAACACTCTGCGTCGAATTCAATTACCGGAACGAGATTTCAATGAGAAATACATGAATTCATTTCGTTGATCGACGATTCTGTTATTCTAGTATCAAATCGATGGAACTTGATTCGAATCGTGATTTCGTAGTGTTACAGGCTGAATTCGAACACTCTGCGTCGAATTCAATCACCGAAACGAGATTTCGATGAGAAATCCATAAATTCATTTCGTTGATCGACGATTCTGTTATTCTAGCATCAAATCGATGGAACTTGATTTGAATCGTGATTTCGTAATGTTACAGGCTGAATTCGAACACTCTGCGTCGAATTCAATCACCGAAACGAGATTTCAATGAGAAATCCATGAATTCATTTCGTTGATCGACGATTCTGTTATTCTAGTATCAAATCGATGAAACTTGATTCGAATCGTGATTTCGTAATGTTACAGGCTGAATTCGAACTCTATGCGTCGAATTCAATCACCGAAACGAGATTTCGATGAGAAATACATGAATTCATTTCGTTGATCGACGATTCTGTTATTCCAGTATCAATTCGATGAAACTTGATTCGAATCGTGATTTCGTAATGTTACAGGCTGAATTCGAACACTCTGCGTCGAATTCAATCACCGAAACGAGATTTCAATGAGAAATATATGAATTCATTTCGTTGATCGACGATTCTGTTAGTCCAGTATCAAATCGATGAAACTTGATTCGAATCGTGATTTCGTCATGTTGTAAGCCAGATTCGAACACTCTGCGTCGAATTCAATCACCGAAACGAGATTTCGATGAGAAATACATGAATTCATTCCGTTGATCGACGATTCTGTTATTCTAGTATCGAATCGATGAAACTTGATTCGAATCGTGATTTCGTAATGTTACAGGCTGAATTCGAACACTCTGCGTCGAATTCAATCACCGAAACGAGACTTCAATGAGGAATATATGAATTCATTTCGTTGATCGACGATTCTGTTATTCTCGTATCAAATCGATGAAACTTGATTCGAATCGTGATTTCGTAATGTTACAGGCTGAATTCGAACACTCTGCGTCGAATTCAATCACCGGAACGAGATTTCAATGAGAAATCCATGAATTCATTTCGTTGATCGACGATTCTGTTATTCTAGTATCAAATCGATGAAACTTGATTCGAATCGTGATTTCGTAATGTTGTAAGCCAGATTCGAACACTCCGCGTCGAATTCAATCACCGAATCGAGATTTCGATGAGAAATACATGAATTCATTTCGTTGATCGACGATTCTGTTATTCTCGTATCAAATCGATGAAACTTGATTCGAATCGTGATTTCGTAATGTTACAGGCTGAATTCGAACACTCTGCGTCAAATTCAATCACCGAAACGAGATTTCGATGGGAAATCCATGAATTCATTTCGTTGATCGACGATTCTGTTATTCTCGTATCAAATCGATGAAACTTGATTCGAATCGTGATTTCGTAATGTTACAGGCTGAATTCGAACACTCTGCGTCGAATTCAATCACCGAAACGAGATTTCGATGGGAAATCCATGAATTCATTTCGTTGATCGACGATTCTGTTATTCTCGTATCAAATCGATGAAACTTGATTCGAATCGTGATTTCGTAATGTTACAGGCTGAATTCGAACACTCTGCGTCGAATTCAATCACCGAAACGAGATTTCGATGAGAAATACATGAATTCATTTCGTTGATCGACGATTCTGTTATTCTACTATCAAATCGATGAAACTTGATTCGAATCGTGATTTCGTAATGTTACAAGCTGAATTCGAACACTCTGCGTCGAATTCAATCACCGAAACGAAATTTCGATGAGAAATACATGAATTCATTTCGTTGATCGACGATTCTGTTATTCTCGTATCAAATCGATAAAACTTGATTCGAATCGTGATTTCGTAATGTTACAGGCTGAATTCGAACACTCTGCGTCGAATTCAATCACCGGAACGAGATTTCAATGAGAAATCCATGAATTCATTTCGTTGATCGACGATTCTGTTATTCTAGTATCAAATCGATGAAACTTGATTCGAATCAAGATTTCGTAATGTTACAGGCTGAATTCGAACTCTATGCGTCGAATTCAATCACCGAAACGAGATTTCGATGAGAAATACATGAATTCATTTCGTTGATCGACGATTCTGTTATTCCAGTATCAATTCGATGAAACTTGATTCGAATCGTGATTTCGTAATGTTACAGGCTGAATTCGAACACTCTGCGTCGAATTCAATCACAGAAACGAGATTTCAATGAGGAATATATGAATTCATTTCGTTGATCGACGATTCTGTTAGTCCAGTATCAAATCGATGAAACTTGATTCGAATCGTGATTTCGTAATGTTGTAAGCCAGATTCGAACAGTCTGCGTCGAATTCAATCACCGAATCGAGATTTCGATGAAAAATACACGAATTCATTTCGTTGATCGACGATTCTGTTATTCTAGTATCAAATCGATGAAACTCGATTCGAATCGTGATTTTGTAATGTTACAGGCTGAATTCGAACACTCTGCGTCGAATTCAATCACCGAAACGAGATTTCGATTAGAAATACATGAATTCATTTCGTTGATCGACGATTCTGTTATTCCAGTATCAATTCGATGAAACTTGATTCGAATCGTGATTTCGTAATGTTACAGGCTGAATTCGAACACTCTGCGTCGAATTCAATCACCGAAACGAGATTTCAATGAGAAATATATGAATTCATTTCGTTGATCGACGATTCTGTTATTCTCGTATCAAATCGATGAAACTTGATTCGAATCGTGATTTTGTAATGTTACAGGCTGAATTCGAACACTCTGCGTCGAATTCAATCACCGAAACGAGATTTCAATGAGAAATCCATGAATTCATTTCGTTGATCGACGATTCTGTTATTCTAGTATCAAATCGATGAAACTTGATTCGAATCGTGATTTCGTAATGTTACAGGCTGAATTCGAACTCTATGCGTCGAATTCAATCACCGAAACGAGATTTCGATTAGAAATACATGAATTCATTTCGTTGATCGACGATTCTGTTATTCCAGTATCAATTCGATGAAACTTGATTCGAATCGTGATTTCGTAATGTTACAGGCTGAATTCGAACACTCTGCGTCGAATTCAATCACCGAAACGAGATTTCAATGAGAAATATATGAATTCATTTCGTTGATCGACGATTCTGTTAGTCCAGTATCAAATCGATGAAACTTGATTCGAATCGTGATTTCGTAATGTTGTAAGCCAGATTCGAACACTCTGCGTCGAATTCAATCACCGAAACGAGATTTCGATGAGAAATACATGAATTCATTTCGTTGATCGACGATTCTGTTATTCTAGTATCAAATCGATGAAACTTGATTCGAATCGTGATTTCGTAATGTTACAGGCTGAATTCGAACACTCTGCGTCGAATTCAATCACCGAAACGAGATTTCAATGAGGAATATATGAATTCATTTCGTTGATCGACGATTCTGTTATTCCAGTATCAATTCGATGAAACTTGATTCGAATCGTGATTTCGTAATGTTGTAAGTCGAATTCGAACACTCTGCGTCGAATTTAATCACCGAAACGAGATTTCGATGAGAAATCCATAAATTCATTTCGTTGATCGACGATTCTGTTATTCTAGTATCAAATCGATGAAACTCGATTCGAATCGTGATTTCGTAATGTTGTAAGCCAGATTCGAACACTCTGCGTCGAATTCAATCACCGAAACGAGATTTCGATGAGAAATACATGAATTCATTTCGTTGATCGACGATTCTGTTATTCTAGTATCAAATCGATGGAACTTGATTCGAATCGTGATTTCGTAGTGTTACAGGCTGAATTCGAACACTCTGCGTCGAATTCAATCACCGAAACGAGATTTCGATGAGAAATCCATAAATTCATTTCGTTGATCGACGATTCTGTTATTCTAGTATCAAATCGATGGAACTTGATTCGAATCGTGATTTCGTAATGTTACAGGCTGAATTCGAACACTCTGCGTCGAATTCAATCACCGAAACGAGATTTCAATGAGAAATATATGAATTCATTTCGTTGATCGACGATTCTGTTATTCTCGTATCAAATCGATGAAACTTGATTCGAATCGTGATTTCGTAATGTTACAGGCTGAATTCGAACACTCTGCGTCGAATTCAATTACCGGAACGAGATTTCAATGAGAAATACATGAATTCATTTCGTTGATCGACGATTCTGTTATTCTAGTATCAAATCGATGGAACTTGATTCGAATCGTGATTTCGTAGTGTTACAGGCTGAATTCGAACACTCTGCGTCGAATTCAATCACCGAAACGAGATTTCGATGAGAAATCCATAAATTCATTTCGTTGATCGACGATTCTGTTATTCTAGCATCAAATCGATGGAACTTGATTTGAATCGTGATTTCGTAATGTTACAGGCTGAATTCGAACACTCTGCGTCGAAATCAATCACCGAAACGAGATTTCAATGAGAAATCCATGAATTCATTTCGTTGATCGACGATTCTGTTATTCTAGTATCAAATCGATGAAACTTGATTCGAATCGTGATTTCGTAATGTTACAGGCTGAATTCGAACTCTATGCGTCGAATTCAATCACCGAAACGAGATTTCGATGAGAAATACATGAATTCATTTCGTTGATCGACGATTCTGTTATTCCAGTATCAATTCGATGAAACTTGATTCGAATCGTGATTTCGTAATGTTACAGGCTGAATTCGAACACTCTGCGTCGAATTCAATCACCGAAACGAGATTTCAATGAGAAATATATGAATTCATTTCGTTGATCGACGATTCTGTTATTCTAGTATCAAATCGATGAAACTCGATTCGAATCGTGATTTCGTAATGTTGTAAGCCAGATTCGAACACTCTGCGTCGAATTCAATCACCGAAACGAGATTTCGATGAGAAACACATGAATTCATTTCGTTGATCGACGATTCTGTTATTCTAGTATCAAATCGATGGAACTTGATTCGAATCGTGATTTCGTAGTGTTACAGGCTGAATTCGAACACTCTGCGTCAAATTCAATCACCGAAACGAGATTTCGATGAGAAATCCATAAATTCATTTCGTTGATCGACGATTCTGTTATTCTAGTATCAAATCGATGGAACTTGATTCGAATCGTGATTTCGTAATGTTACAGGCTGAATTCGAACACTCTGCGTCGAATTCAATCACCGAAACGAGATTTCAATGAGAAATATATGAATTCATTTCGTTGATCGACGATTCTGTTATTCTCGTATCAAATCGATGAAACTTGATTCGAATCGTGATTTCGTAATGTTACAGGCTGAATTCGAACACTCTGCGTCGAATTCAATTACCGGAACGAGATTTCAATGAGAAATACATGAATTCATTTCGTTGATCGACGATTCTGTTATTCTAGTATCGAATCGATGAAACCTGATTCGAATCGTGATTTCGTAATGTTACAGGCTGAATTCGAACACTCTGCGTCGAATTCAATCACCGAAACGAGATTTCAATGAGGAATATATGAATTCATTGCGTTGATCGACGATTCTGTTATTCTCGTATCAAATCGATGAAACTTGATTCGAATCGTGATTTCGTAATGTTGTAAGCCAGATTCGAACACTCTGCGTCGAATTCAATCACCGAAACGAGATTTCGATGAGAAATACATGAATTCATTTCGTTGATCGACGATTCTGTTATTCTAGTATCAAATCGATGAAACTCGATTCGAATCGTGATTTCGTAATGTTGTAAGCCAGATTCGAACACTCTGCGTCGAATTCAATCACCGTAACGAGATTTCGATGAGAAATACATGAATTCATTTCGTTGATCGACGATTCTGTTATTCTAGTATCAAATCGATGGAACTTGATTCGAATCGTGATTTCGTAGTGTTACAGGCTGAATTCGAACACTTTGCGTCGAATTCAATCACCGAAACGAGATTTCGATGAGAAATCCATAAATTCATTTCGTTGATCGACGATTCTGTTATTCTAGTATCAAATCGATGGAACTTGATTCGAATCGTGATTTCGTAATGTTACAGGCTGAATTCGAACACTCTGCGTCGAATTCAATCACCGAAACGAGATTTCAATGAGAAATATATGAATTCATTTCGTTGATCGACGATTCTGTTATTCTCGTATCAAATCGATGAAACTTGATTCGAATCGTGATTTCGTAATGTTACAGGCTGAATTCGAACACTCTGCGTCGAATTCAATTACCGGAACGAGATTTCAATGAGAAATCCATGAATTCATTTCGTTGATCGACGATTCTGTTATTCTAGTATCAAATCGATGAAACTTGATTCGAATCGTGATTTCGTAATGTTTCAGGCTGAATTCGAACTCTATGCGTCGAATTCAATCACCGAAACGAGATTTCGATGGGAAATACATGAATTCATTTCGTTGATCGACGATTCTGTTATTCCAGTATCAATTCGATGAAACTTGATTCGAATCGTGATTTCGTAATGTTACAGGCTGAATTCGAACACTCTGCGTCGAATTCAATTACCGAAACGAGATTCCAAAGAAAAATACATGAATTCATTTCGTTGATCGACGATTCTGTTATTCTAGTATCAAATCGATGAAACTTGATTCGAATCGTGATTTCGTAATGTTACAGGCTGAATTCGAACACTCTGCGTCGAATTCAATCACCGAAACGAGATTTCAATGAGGAATATATGAATTCATTTCGTTGATCGACGATTCTGTTATTCCAGTTTCAAATCGATGAAACTTGATTCGAATCGTGATTTCGTAATGTTGTAAGCCAGATTCGAACACTCTGCGTCGAATTCAATCACCGAAACGAGATTTCGATGAGAAATACATGAATTCATTTCGTTGATCGACGATTCTGTTATTCTAGTATCGAATCGATGAAACCTGATTCGAATCGTGATTTCGTAATGTTACAGGCTGAATTCGAACACTCTGCGTCGAATTCAATCACCGAAACGAGATTTCAATGAGGAATATATGAATTCATTTCGTTGATCGACGATTCTGTTATTCTCGTATCAAATCGATGAAACTTGATTCGAATCGTGATTTCGTAATGTTGTAAGCCAGATTCGAACACTCTGCGTCGAATTCAATCACCGAAACGAGATTTCGATGAGAAATACATGAATTCATTTCGGTGATCGACGATTCTGTTATTCTAGTATCAAATCGATGAAACTCGATTCGAATCGTGATTTCGTAATGTTGTAAGCCAGATTCGAACACTCATCGTCGAATTCAATCACCGAAACGAGATTTCGATGAGAAATACATGAATTCATTTCGTTGATCGACGATTCTGTTATTCTAGTATCAAATCGATGGAACTTGATTCGAATCGTGATTTCGTAGTGTTACAGGCTGAATTCGAACACTCTGCGTCGAATTCAATCACCGAAACGAGATTTCGATGAGAAATCCATAAATTCATTTCGTTGATCGACGATTCTGTTATTCTAGTATCAAATCGATGGAACTTGATTCGAATCATGATTTCGTAATGTTACAGGCTGAATTCGAACACTCTGCGTCGAATTCAATCACCGAAACGAGATTTCGATGGGAAATCCATGAATTCATTTCGTTGATCGACGATTCTGTTATTCTCGTATCAAATCGATGAAACCTGATTCGAATCGTGATTTCGTAATGTTACAGGCTGAATTCGAACACTCTGCGTCGAATTCAATCACCGAAACGAGATTTCGATGGGAAATCCATGAATTCATTTCGTTGATCGACGATTCTGTTATTCTCGTATCAAATCGATGAAACTTGATTCGAATCGTAATTTCGTAATGTTACAGGCTGAATTCGAACACTCTGCGTCGAATTCAATCACCAAAACGAGATTTCGATGAGAAATACATGAATTCATTTCGTTGATCGACGATTCTGTTATTCTACTATCAAATCGATGAAACTTGATTCGAATCGTGATTTCGTAATGTTACAAGCTGAATTCGAACACTCTGCGTCGAATTCAATCACCACAACGAGATTCCGATGAAAAATACATGAATTCATTTCGTTGATCGACGATTCTGTTATTCTAGTATCAAATCGATGAAACTCGATTCGAATCGTGATTTTGTAATGTTACAGGCTGAATTCGAACACTCTGCGTCGAATTCAATCACCGAAACGAGATTTCAATGAGAAATCCATGAATTCATTTCGTTGATCGACGATTCTGTTATTCTAGTATCAAATCGATGAAACTTGATTCGAATCGTGATTTCGTAATGTTACAGGCTGAATTCGAACTCTATGCGTCGAATTCAATCACCGAAACGAGATTTCGATGAGAAATACATGAATTCATTTCGTTGATCGACCATTCTGTTATTCCAGTATCAATTCGATGAAACTTGATTCGAATCGTGATTTCGTAATGTTACAGGCTGAATTCGAACACTCTGCGTCGAATTCAATCACCGAAACGAGATTTCAATGAGAAATATATGAATTCATTTCGTTGATCGACGATTCTGTTAGTCCAGTATCAAATCGATGAAACTTGATTCGAATCGTGATTTCGTAATGTTGTAAGCCAGATTCGAACACTCTGCGTCGAATTCAATCACCGAAACGAGATTTCGATGAGAAATACATGAATTCATTTCGTTGATCGACGATTCTGTTATTCTAGTATCAAATCGATGAAACTTGATTCGAATCGTGATTTCGTAATGTTACAGGCTGAATTCGAACACTCTGCGTCGAATTCAATCACCGAAACGAGATTTCAATGAGGAATATATGAATTCATTTCGTTGATCGACGATTCTGTTATTCCAGTATCAATTCGATGAAACTTGATTCGAATCGTGATTTCGTAATGTTGTAAGTCGAATTCGAACACTCTGCGTCGAATTTAATCACCGAAACGAGATTTCGATGAGAAATCCATAAATTCATTTCGTTGATCGACGATTCTGTTATTCTAGTATCAAATCGATGAAACTCGATTCGAATCGTGATTTCGTAATGTTGTAAGCCAGATTCGAACACTCTGCGTCGAATTCAATCACCGAAACGAGATTTCGATGAGAAATACATGAATTCATTTCGTTGATCGACGATTCTGTTATTCTAGTATCAAATCGATGGAACTTGATTCGAATCGTGATTTCGTAGTGTTACAGGCTGAATTCGAACACTCTGCGTCGAATTCAATCACCGAAACGAGATTTCGATGAGAAATCCATGAATTCATTTCGTTGATCGACGATTCTGTTATTCTAGCATCAAATCGATGGAACTTGATTTGAATCGTGATTTTGTAATGTTACAGGCTGAATTCGAACACTCTGCGTCGAATTCAATCACCGAAACGAGATTTCAATGAGAAATCCATGAATTCATTTCGTTGATCGACGATTCTGTTATTCTAGTATCAAATCGATGAAACTTGATTCGAATCGTGATTTCGTAATGTTACAGGCTGAATTCGAACTCTATGCGTCGAATTCAATCACCGAAACGAGATTTCGATGAGAAATACATGAATTCATTTCGTTGATCGACGATTCTGTTATTCCAGTATCAATTCGATGAAACTTGATTCGAATCGTGATTTCGTAATGTTACAGGCTGAATTCGAACACTCTGCGTCGAATTCAATCACCGAAACGAGATTTCAATGAGAAATATATGAATTCATTTCGTTGATCGACGATTCTGTTATTCTCGTATCAAATCGATGAAACTTGATTCGAATCGTGATTTCGTAATGTTACAGGCTGAATTCGAACACTCTGCGTCGAATTGAATTACCGGAACGAGATTTCAATGAGAAATCCATGAATTCATTTCGTTGATCGACGATTCTGTTATTCTAGTATCAAATCGATGAAACTTGATTCGAATCGTGATTTCGTAATGTTACAGGCTGAATTCGAACACTCTGCGTCGAATTCAATTACCGAAACGAGATTCCAAAGAAAAATACATGAATTCATTTCGTTGATCGACGATTCTGTTATTCTAGTATCAAATCGATGAAACTTAATTCGAATCGTGATTTCGTAATGTTACAGGCTGAATTCGAACACTCTGCGTCGAATTCAATCACCGAAACGAGATTTCAATGAGGAATATATGAATTCATTTCGTTGATCGACGATTCTGTTATTCCAGTTTCAAATCGATGAAACTTGATTCGAATCGTGATTTCGTAATGTTGTAAGCCAGATTCGAACACTCTGCGTCGAATTCAATCACCGAAACGAGATTTCGATGAGAAATACATGAATTCATTTCGTTGATCGACGATTCTGTTATTCTAGTATCGAATCGATGAAACCTGATTCGAATCGTGATTTCGTAATGTTACAGGCTGAATTCGAACACTCTGCGTCGAATTCAATCACCGAAACGAGATTTCAATGAGGAATATATGAATTCATTTCGTTGATCGACGATTCTGTTATTCTCGTATCAAATCGATGAAACTTGATTCGAATCGTGATTTCGTAATGTTGTAAGCCAGATTCGAACACTCTGCGTCGAATTCAATCACCGAAACGAGATTTCGATGAGAAATACATGAATTCATTTCGTTGATCGACGATTCTGTTATTCTACTATCAAATCGATGAAACTTGATTCGAATCGTGATTTCGTAATGTTACAAGCTGAATTCGAACACTCTGCGTCGAATTCAATCACCGAAACGAAATTTCGATGAGAAATACATGAATTCATTTCGTTGATCGACGATTCTGTTATTCTCGTATCAAATCGATAAAACTTGATTCGAATCGTGATTTCGTAATGTTACAGGCTGAATTCGAACACTCTGCGTCGAATTCAATCACCGGAACGAGATTTCAATGAGAAATCCATGAATTCATTTCGTTGATCGACGATTCTGTTATTCTAGTATCAAATCGATGAAACTTGATTCGAATCAAGATTTCGTAATGTTACAGGCTGAATTCGAACTCTATGCGTCGAATTCAATCACCGAAACGAGATTTCGATGAGAAATACATGAATTCATTTCGTTGATCGACGATTCTGTTATTCCAGTATCAATTCGATGAAACTTGATTCGAATCGTGATTTCGTAATGTTACAGGCTGAATTCGAACACTCTGCGTCGAATCCAATCACAGAAACGAGATTTCAATGAGGAATATATGAATTCATTTCGTTGATCGACGATTCTGTTAGTCCAGTATCAAATCGATGAAACTTGATTCGAATCGTGATTTCGTAATGTTGTAAGCCAGATTCGAACAGTCTGCGTCGAATTCAATCACCGAATCGAGATTTCGATGAAAAATACACGAATTCATTTCGTTGATCGACGATTCTGTTATTCTAGTATCAAATCGATGAAACTCGATTCGAATCGTGATTTTGTAATGTTACAGGCTGAATTCGAACACTCTGCGTCGAATTCAATCACCGAAACGAGATTTCGATTAGAAATACATGAATTCATTTCGTTGATCGACGATTCTGTTATTCCAGTATCAATTCGATGAAACTTGATTCGAATCGTGATTTCGTAATGTTACAGGCTGAATTCGAACACTCTGCGTCGAATTAATCACCGAAACGAGATTTCAATGAGAAATATATGAATTCATTTCGTTGATCGACGATTCTGTTATTCTCGTATCAAATCGATGAAACTTGATTCGAATCGTGATTTTGTAATGTTACAGGCTGAATTCGAACACTCTGCGTCGAATTCAATCACCGAAACGAGATTTCAATGAGAAATCCATGAATTCATTTCGTTGATCGACGATTCTGTTATTCTAGTATCAAATCGATGAAACTTGATTCGAATCGTGATTTCGTAATGTTACAGGCTGAATTCGAACTCTATGCGTCGAATTCAATCACCGAAACGAGATTTCGATTAGAAATACATGAATTCATTTCGTTGATCGACGATTCTGTTATTCCAGTATCAATTCGATGAAACTTGATTCGAATCGTGATTTCGTAATGTTACAGGCTGAATTCGAACACTCTGCGTCGAATTCAATCACCGAAACGAGATTTCAATGAGAAATATATGAATTCATCTCGTTGATCGACGATTCTGTTAGTCCAGTATCAAATCGATGAAACTTGATTCGAATCGTGATTTCGTAATGTTGTAAGCCAGATTCGAACACTCTGCGTCGAATTCAATCACCGAAACGAGATTTCGATGAGAAATACATGAATTCATTTCGTTGATCGACGATTCTGTTATTCTAGTATCAAATCGATGAAACTTGATTCGAATCGTGATTTCGTAATGTTACAGGCTGAATTCGAACACTCTGCGTCGAATTCAATCACCGAAACGAGATTTCAATGAGGAATATATGAATTCATTTCGTTGATCGACGATTCTGTTATTCCAGTATCAATTCGATGAAACTTGATTCGAATCGTGATTTCGTAATGTTGTAAGTCGAATTCGAACACTCTGCGTCGAATTTAATCACCGAAACGAGATTTCGATGAGAAATCCATAAATTCATTTCGTTGATCGACGATTCTGTTATTCTAGTATCAAATCGATGAAACTCGATTCGAATCGTGATTTCGTAATGTTGTAAGCCAGATTCGAACACTCTGCGTCGAATTCAATCACCGAAACGAGATTTCGATGAGAAATACATGAATTCATTTCGTTGATCGACGATTCTGTTATTCTAGTATCAAATCGATGGAACTTGATTCGAATCGTGATTTCGTAGTGTTACAGGCTGAATTCGAACACTCTGCGTCGAATTCAATCACCGAAACGAGATTTCGATGAGAAATCCATAAATTCATTTCGTTGATCGACGATTCTGTTATTCTAGTATCAAATCGATGGAACTTGATTCGAATCGTGATTTCGTAATGTTACAGGCTGAATTCGAACACTCTGCGTCGAATTCAATCACCGAAACGAGATTTCAATGAGAAATATATGAATTCATTTCGTTGATCGACGATTCTGTTATTCTCGTATCAAATCGATGAAACTTGATTCGAATCGTGATTTCGTAATGTTACAGGCTGAATTCGAACACTCTGCGTCGAATTCAATTACCGGAACGAGATTTCAATGAGAAATACATGAATTCATTTCGTTGATCGACGATTCTGTTATTCTAGTATCAAATCGATGGAACTTGATTCGAATCGTGATTTCGTAGTGTTACAGGCTGAATTCGAACACTCTGCGTCGAATTCAATCACCGAAACGAGATTTCGATGAGAAATCCATAAATTCATTTCGTTGATCGACGATTCTGTTATTCTAGCATCAAATCGATGGAACTTGATTTGAATCGTGATTTCGTAATGTTACAGGCTGAATTCGAACACTCTGCGTCGAAATCAATCACCGAAACGAGATTTCAATGAGAAATCCATGAATTCATTTCGTTGATCGACGATTCTGTTATTCTAGTATCAAATCGATGAAACTTGATTCGAATCGTGATTTCGTAATGTTACAGGCTGAATTCGAACTCTATGCGTCGAATTCAATCACCGAAACGAGATTTCGATGAGAAATACATGAATTCATTTCGTTGATCGACGATTCTGTTATTCCAGTATCAATTCGATGAAACTTGATTCGAATCGTGATTTCGTAATGTTACAGGCTGAATTCGAACACTCTGCGTCGAATTCAATCACCGAAACGAGATTTCAATGAGGAATATATGAATTCATTTCGTTGATCGACGATTCTGTTATTCCAGTATCAATTCGATGAAACTTGATTCGAATCGTGATTTCGTAATGTTGTAAGTCGAATTCGAACACTCTGCGTCGAATTTAATCACCGAAACGAGATTTCGATGAGAAATCCATAAATTCATTTCGTTGATCGACGATTCTGTTATTCTAGTATCAAATCGATGAAACTCGATTCGAATCGTGATTTCGTAATGTTGTAAGCCAGATTCGAACACTCTGCGTCGAATTCAATCACCGAAACGAGATTTCGATGAGAAATACATGAATTCATTTCGTTGATCGACGATTCTGTTATTCTAGTATCAAATCGATGGAACTTGATTCGAATCGTGATTTCGTAGTGTTACAGGCTGAATTCGAACACTCTGCGTCGAATTCAATCACCGAAACGAGATTTCGATGAGAAATCCATAAATTCATTTCGTTGATCGACGATTCTGTTATTCTAGTATCAAATCGATGGAACTTGATTCGAATCGTGATTTCGTAATGTTACAGGCTGAATTCGAACACTCTGCGTCGAATTCAATCACCGAAACGAGATTTCAATGAGAAATATATGAATTCATTTCGTTGATCGACGATTCTGTTATTCTCGTATCAAATCGATGAAACTTGATTCGAATCGTGATTTCGTAATGTTACAGGCTGAATTCGAACACTCTGCGTCGAATTCAATTACCGGAACGAGATTTCAATGAGAAATACATGAATTCATTTCGTTGATCGACGATTCTGTTATTCTAGTATCAAATCGATGGAACTTGATTCGAATCGTGATTTCGTAGTGTTACAGGCTGAATTCGAACACTCTGCGTCGAATTCAATCACCGAAACGAGATTTCGATGAGAAATCCATAAATTCATTTCGTTGATCGACGATTCTGTTATTCTAGCATCAAATCGATGGAACTTGATTTGAATCGTGATTTCGTAATGTTACAGGCTGAATTCGAACACTCTGCGTCGAAATCAATCACCGAAACGAGATTTCAATGAGAAATCCATGAATTCATTTCGTTGATCGACGATTCTGTTATTCTAGTATCAAATCGATGAAACTTGATTCGAATCGTGATTTCGTAATGTTACAGGCTGAATTCGAACTCTATGCGTCGAATTCAATCACCGAAACGAGATTTCGATGAGAAATACATGAATTCATTTCGTTGATCGACGATTCTGTTATTCCAGTATCAATTCGATGAAACTTGATTCGAATCGTGATTTCGTAATGTTACAGGCTGAATTCGAACACTCTGCGTCGAATTCAATCACCGAAACGAGATTTCAATGAGAAATATATGAATTCATTTCGTTGATCGACGATTCTGTTATTCTAGTATCAAATCGATGAAACTCGATTCGAATCGTGATTTCGTAATGTTGTAAGCCAGATTCGAACACTCTGCGTCGAATTCAATCACCGAAACGAGATTTCGATGAGAAACACATGAATTCATTTCGTTGATCGACGATTCTGTTATTCTAGTATCAAATCGATGGAACTTGATTCGAATCGTGATTTCGTAGTGTTACAGGCTGAATTCGAACACTCTGCGTCAAATTCAATCACCGAAACGAGATTTCGATGAGAAATCCATAAATTCATTTCGTTGATCGACGATTCTGTTATTCTAGTATCAAATCGATGGAACTTGATTCGAATCGTGATTTCGTAATGTTACAGGCTGAATTCGAACACTCTGCGTCGAATTCAATCACCGAAACGAGATTTCAATGAGAAATATATGAATTCATTTCGTTGATCGACGATTCTGTTATTCTCGTATCAAATCGATGAAACTTGATTCGAATCGTGATTTCGTAATGTTACAGGCTGAATTCGAACACTCTGCGTCGAATTCAATTACCGGAACGAGATTTCAATGAGAAATACATGAATTCATTTCGTTGATCGACGATTCTGTTATTCTAGTATCGAATCGATGAAACCTGATTCGAATCGTGATTTCGTAATGTTACAGGCTGAATTCGAACACTCTGCGTCGAATTCAATCACCGAAACGAGATTTCAATGAGGAATATATGAATTCATTGCGTTGATCGACGATTCTGTTATTCTCGTATCAAATCGATGAAACTTGATTCGAATCGTGATTTCGTAATGTTGTAAGCCAGATTCGAACACTCTGCGTCGAATTCAATCACCGAAACGAGATTTCGATGAGAAATACATGAATTCATTTCGTTGATCGACGATTCTGTTATTCTAGTATCAAATCGATGAAACTCGATTCGAATCGTGATTTCGTAATGTTGTAAGCCAGATTCGAACACTCTGCGTCGAATTCAATCACCGTAACGAGATTTCGATGAGAAATACATGAATTCATTTCGTTGATCGACGATTCTGTTATTCTAGTATCAAATCGATGGAACTTGATTCGAATCGTGATTTCGTAGTGTTACAGGCTGAATTCGAACACTTTGCGTCGAATTCAATCACCGAAACGAGATTTCGATGAGAAATCCATAAATTCATTTCGTTGATCGACGATTCTGTTATTCTAGTATCAAATCGATGGAACTTGATTCGAATCGTGATTTCGTAATGTTACAGGCTGAATTCGAACACTCTGCGTCGAATTCAATCACCGAAACGAGATTTCAATGAGAAATATATGAATTCATTTCGTTGATCGACGATTCTGTTATTCTCGTATCAAATCGATGAAACTTGATTCGAATCGTGATTTCGTAATGTTACAGGCTGAATTCGAACACTCTGCGTCGAATTCAATTACCGGAACGAGATTTCAATGAGAAATCCATGAATTCATTTCGTTGATCGACGATTCTGTTATTCTAGTATCAAATCGATGAAACTTGATTCGAATCGTGATTTCGTAATGTTTCAGGCTGAATTCGAACTCTATGCGTCGAATTCAATCACCGAAACGAGATTTCGATGGGAAATACATGAATTCATTTCGTTGATCGACGATTCTGTTATTCCAGTATCAATTCGATGAAACTTGATTCGAATCGTGATTTCGTAATGTTACAGGCTGAATTCGAACACTCTGCGTCGAATTCAATTACCGAAACGAGATTCCAAAGAAAAATACATGAATTCATTTCGTTGATCGACGATTCTGTTATTCTAGTATCAAATCGATGAAACTTGATTCGAATCGTGATTTCGTAATGTTACAGGCTGAATTCGAACACTCTGCGTCGAATTCAATCACCGAAACGAGATTTCAATGAGGAATATATGAATTCATTTCGTTGATCGACGATTCTGTTATTCCAGTTTCAAATCGATGAAACTTGATTCGAATCGTGATTTCGTAATGTTGTAAGCCAGATTCGAACACTCTGCGTCGAATTCAATCACCGAAACGAGATTTCGATGAGAAATACATGAATTCATTTCGTTGATCGACGATTCTGTTATTCTAGTATCGAATCGATGAAACCTGATTCGAATCGTGATTTCGTAATGTTACAGGCTGAATTCGAACACTCTGCGTCGAATTCAATCACCGAAACGAGATTTCAATGAGGAATATATGAATTCATTTCGTTGATCGACGATTCTGTTATTCTCGTATCAAATCGATGAAACTTGATTCGAATCGTGATTTCGTAATGTTGTAAGCCAGATTCGAACACTCTGCGTCGAATTCAATCACCGAAACGAGATTTCGATGAGAAATACATGAATTCATTTCGGTGATCGACGATTCTGTTATTCTAGTATCAAATCGATGAAACTCGATTCGAATCGTGATTTCGTAATGTTGTAAGCCAGATTCGAACACTCATCGTCGAATTCAATCACCGAAACGAGATTTCGATGAGAAATACATGAATTCATTTCGTTGATCGACGATTCTGTTATTCTAGTATCAAATCGATGGAACTTGATTCGAATCGTGATTTCGTAGTGTTACAGGCTGAATTCGAACACTCTGCGTCGAATTCAATCACCGAAACGAGATTTCGATGAGAAATCCATAAATTCATTTCGTTGATCGACGATTCTGTTATTCTAGTATCAAATCGATGGAACTTGATTCGAATCATGATTTCGTAATGTTACAGGCTGAATTCGAACACTCTGCGTCGAATTCAATCACCGAAACGAGATTTCGATGGGAAATCCATGAATTCATTTCGTTGATCGACGATTCTGTTATTCTCGTATCAAATCGATGAAACCTGATTCGAATCGTGATTTCGTAATGTTACAGGCTGAATTCGAACACTCTGCGTCGAATTCAATCACCGAAACGAGATTTCGATGGGAAATCCATGAATTCATTTCGTTGATCGACGATTCTGTTATTCTCGTATCAAATCGATGAAACTTGATTCGAATCGTAATTTCGTAATGTTACAGGCTGAATTCGAACACTCTGCGTCGAATTCAATCACCAAAACGAGATTTCGATGAGAAATACATGAATTCATTTCGTTGATCGACGATTCTGTTATTCTACTATCAAATCGATGAAACTTGATTCGAATCGTGATTTCGTAATGTTACAAGCTGAATTCGAACACTCTGCGTCGAATTCAATCACCACAACGAGATTCCGATGAAAAATACATGAATTCATTTCGTTGATCGACGATTCTGTTATTCTAGTATCAAATCGATGAAACTCGATTCGAATCGTGATTTTGTAATGTTACAGGCTGAATTCGAACACTCTGCGTCGAATTCAATCACCGAAACGAGATTTCAATGAGAAATCCATGAATTCATTTCGTTGATCGACGATTCTGTTATTCTAGTATCAAATCGATGAAACTTGATTCGAATCGTGATTTCGTAATGTTACAGGCTGAATTCGAACTCTATGCGTCGAATTCAATCACCGAAACGAGATTTCGATGAGAAATACATGAATTCATTTCGTTGATCGACCATTCTGTTATTCCAGTATCAATTCGATGAAACTTGATTCGAATCGTGATTTCGTAATGTTACAGGCTGAATTCGAACACTCTGCGTCGAATTCAATCACCGAAACGAGATTTCAATGAGAAATATATGAATTCATTTCGTTGATCGACGATTCTGTTAGTCCAGTATCAAATCGATGAAACTTGATTCGAATCGTGATTTCGTAATGTTGTAAGCCAGATTCGAACACTCTGCGTCGAATTCAATCACCGAAACGAGATTTCGATGAGAAATACATGAATTCATTTCGTTGATCGACGATTCTGTTATTCTAGTATCAAATCGATGAAACTTGATTCGAATCGTGATTTCGTAATGTTACAGGCTGAATTCGAACACTCTGCGTCGAATTCAATCACCGAAACGAGATTTCAATGAGGAATATATGAATTCATTTCGTTGATCGACGATTCTGTTATTCCAGTATCAATTCGATGAAACTTGATTCGAATCGTGATTTCGTAATGTTGTAAGTCGAATTCGAACACTCTGCGTCGAATTTAATCACCGAAACGAGATTTCGATGAGAAATCCATAAATTCATTTCGTTGATCGACGATTCTGTTATTCTAGTATCAAATCGATGAAACTCGATTCGAATCGTGATTTCGTAATGTTGTAAGCCAGATTCGAACACTCTGCGTCGAATTCAATCACCGAAACGAGATTTCGATGAGAAATACATGAATTCATTTCGTTGATCGACGATTCTGTTATTCTAGTATCAAATCGATGGAACTTGATTCGAATCGTGATTTCGTAGTGTTACAGGCTGAATTCGAACACTCTGCGTCGAATTCAATCACCGAAACGAGATTTCGATGAGAAATCCATGAATTCATTTCGTTGATCGACGATTCTGTTATTCTAGCATCAAATCGATGGAACTTGATTTGAATCGTGATTTTGTAATGTTACAGGCTGAATTCGAACACTCTGCGTCGAATTCAATCACCGAAACGAGATTTCAATGAGAAATCCATGAATTCATTTCGTTGATCGACGATTCTGTTATTCTAGTATCAAATCGATGAAACTTGATTCGAATCGTGATTTCGTAATGTTACAGGCTGAATTCGAACTCTATGCGTCGAATTCAATCACCGAAACGAGATTTCGATGAGAAATACATGAATTCATTTCGTTGATCGACGATTCTGTTATTCCAGTATCAATTCGATGAAACTTGATTCGAATCGTGATTTCGTAATGTTACAGGCTGAATTCGAACACTCTGCGTCGAATTCAATCACCGAAACGAGATTTCAATGAGAAATATATGAATTCATTTCGTTGATCGACGATTCTGTTATTCTCGTATCAAATCGATGAAACTTGATTCGAATCGTGATTTCGTAATGTTACAGGCTGAATTCGAACACTCTGCGTCGAATTGAATTACCGGAACGAGATTTCAATGAGAAATCCATGAATTCATTTCGTTGATCGACGATTCTGTTATTCTAGTATCAAATCGATGAAACTTGATTCGAATCGTGATTTCGTAATGTTACAGGCTGAATTCGAACACTCTGCGTCGAATTCAATTACCGAAACGAGATTCCAAAGAAAAATACATGAATTCATTTCGTTGATCGACGATTCTGTTATTCTAGTATCAAATCGATGAAACTTAATTCGAATCGTGATTTCGTAATGTTACAGGCTGAATTCGAACACTCTGCGTCGAATTCAATCACCGAAACGAGATTTCAATGAGGAATATATGAATTCATTTCGTTGATCGACGATTCTGTTATTCCAGTTTCAAATCGATGAAACTTGATTCGAATCGTGATTTCGTAATGTTGTAAGCCAGATTCGAACACTCTGCGTCGAATTCAATCACCGAAACGAGATTTCGATGAGAAATACATGAATTCATTTCGTTGATCGACGATTCTGTTATTCTAGTATCGAATCGATGAAACCTGATTCGAATCGTGATTTCGTAATGTTACAGGCTGAATTCGAACACTCTGCGTCGAATTCAATCACCGAAACGAGATTTCAATGAGGAATATATGAATTCATTTCGTTGATCGACGATTCTGTTATTCTCGTATCAAATCGATGAAACTTGATTCGAATCGTGATTTCGTAATGTTGTAAGCCAGATTCGAACACTCTGCGTCGAATTCAATCACCGAAACGAGATTTCGATGAGAAATACATGAATTCATTTCGTTGATCGACGATTCTGTTATTCTACTATCAAATCGATGAAACTTGATTCGAATCGTGATTTCGTAATGTTACAAGCTGAATTCGAACACTCTGCGTCGAATTCAATCACCGAAACGAGATTTCGATGAGAAATACATGAATTCATTTCGTTGATCGACGATTCTGTTATTCTCGTATCAAATCGATGAAACTTGATTCGAATCGTGATTTCGTAATGTTACAGGCTGAATTCGAACACTCTGCGTCGAATTCAATCACCGAAACGAGATTTCAATGAGGAATATATGAATTCATTTCGTTGATCGACGATTCTGTTATTCCAGTATCAAATCGATGAAACTTGATTCGAATCGTGATTTCGTAATGTTGTAAGCCAGATTCGAACACTCCGCGTCGAATTCAATCACCGAATCGAGATTTCGATGAGAAATACATGAATTCATTTCGTTGATCGACGATTCTGTTATTCTCGTATCAAATCGATGAAACTTGATTCGAATCGTGATTTCGTAATGTTACAGGCTGAATTCGAACACTCTGCGTCGAATTCAATCACCGAAACGAGATTTCGATGGGAAATCCATGAATTCATTTCGTTGATCGACGATTCTGTTATTCTCGTATCAAATCGATGAAACTTGATTCGAATCGTGATTTCGTAATGTTACAGGCTGAATTCGAACACTCTGCGTCGAATTCAATCACCGAAACGAGATTTCGATGGGAAATCCATGAATTCATTTCGTTGATCGACGATTCTGTTATTCTCGTATCAAATCGATGAAACTTGATTCGAATCGTGATTTCGTAATGTTACAGGCTGAATTCGAACACTCTGCGTCGAATTCAATCACCGAAACGAGATTTCGATGAGAAATACATGAATTCATTTCGTTGATCGACGATTCTGTTATTCTACTATCAAATCGATGAAACTTGATTCGAATCGTGATTTCGTAATGTTACAAGCTGAATTCGAACACTCTGCGTCGAATTCAATCACCGAAACGAAATTTCGATGAGAAATACATGAATTCATTTCGTTGATCGACGATTCTGTTATTCTCGTATCAAATCGATAAAACTTGATTCGAATCGTGATTTCGTAATGTTACAGGCTGAATTCGAACACTCTGCGTCGAATTCAATCACCGGAACGAGATTTCAATGAGAAATCCATGAATTCATTTCGTTGATCGACGATTCTGTTATTCTAGTATCAAATCGATGAAACTTGATTCGAATCAAGATTTCGTAATGTTACAGGCTGAATTCGAACTCTATGCGTCGAATTCAATCACCGAAACGAGATTTCGATGAGAAATACATGAATTCATTTCGTTGATCGACGATTCTGTTATTCCAGTATCAATTCGATGAAACTTGATTCGAATCGTGATTTCGTAATGTTACAGGCTGAATTCGAACACTCTGCGTCGAATCCAATCACAGAAACGAGATTTCAATGAGGAATATATGAATTCATTTCGTTGATCGACGATTCTGTTAGTCCAGTATCAAATCGATGAAACTTGATTCGAATCGTGATTTCGTAATGTTGTAAGCCAGATTCGAACAGTCTGCGTCGAATTCAATCACCGAATCGAGATTTCGATGAAAAATACACGAATTCATTTCGTTGATCGACGATTCTGTTATTCTAGTATCAAATCGATGAAACTCGATTCGAATCGTGATTTTGTAATGTTACAGGCTGAATTCGAACACTCTGCGTCGAATTCAATCACCGAAACGAGATTTCGATTAGAAATACATGAATTCATTTCGTTGATCGACGATTCTGTTATTCCAGTATCAATTCGATGAAACTTGATTCGAATCGTGATTTCGTAATGTTACAGGCTGAATTCGAACACTCTGCGTCGAATTAATCACCGAAACGAGATTTCAATGAGAAATATATGAATTCATTTCGTTGATCGACGATTCTGTTATTCTCGTATCAAATCGATGAAACTTGATTCGAATCGTGATTTTGTAATGTTACAGGCTGAATTCGAACACTCTGCGTCGAATTCAATCACCGAAACGAGATTTCAATGAGAAATCCATGAATTCATTTCGTTGATCGACGATTCTGTTATTCTAGTATCAAATCGATGAAACTTGATTCGAATCGTGATTTCGTAATGTTACAGGCTGAATTCGAACTCTATGCGTCGAATTCAATCACCGAAACGAGATTTCGATTAGAAATACATGAATTCATTTCGTTGATCGACGATTCTGTTATTCCAGTATCAATTCGATGAAACTTGATTCGAATCGTGATTTCGTAATGTTACAGGCTGAATTCGAACACTCTGCGTCGAATTCAATCACCGAAACGAGATTTCAATGAGAAATATATGAATTCATCTCGTTGATCGACGATTCTGTTAGTCCAGTATCAAATCGATGAAACTTGATTCGAATCGTGATTTCGTAATGTTGTAAGCCAGATTCGAACACTCTGCGTCGAATTCAATCACCGAAACGAGATTTCGATGAGAAATACATGAATTCATTTCGTTGATCGACGATTCTGTTATTCTAGTATCAAATCGATGAAACTTGATTCGAATCGTGATTTCGTAATGTTACAGGCTGAATTCGAACACTCTGCGTCGAATTCAATCACCGAAACGAGATTTCAATGAGGAATATATGAATTCATTTCGTTGATCGACGATTCTGTTATTCCAGTATCAATTCGATGAAACTTGATTCGAATCGTGATTTCGTAATGTTGTAAGTCGAATTCGAACACTCTGCGTCGAATTTAATCACCGAAACGAGATTTCGATGAGAAATCCATAAATTCATTTCGTTGATCGACGATTCTGTTATTCTAGTATCAAATCGATGAAACTCGATTCGAATCGTGATTTCGTAATGTTGTAAGCCAGATTCGAACACTCTGCGTCGAATTCAATCACCGAAACGAGATTTCGATGAGAAATACATGAATTCATTTCGTTGATCGACGATTCTGTTATTCTAGTATCAAATCGATGGAACTTGATTCGAATCGTGATTTCGTAGTGTTACAGGCTGAATTCGAACACTCTGCGTCGAATTCAATCACCGAAACGAGATTTCGATGAGAAATCCATAAATTCATTTCGTTGATCGACGATTCTGTTATTCTAGTATCAAATCGATGGAACTTGATTCGAATCGTGATTTCGTAATGTTACAGGCTGAATTCGAACACTCTGCGTCGAATTCAATCACCGAAACGAGATTTCAATGAGAAATATATGAATTCATTTCGTTGATCGACGATTCTGTTATTCTCGTATCAAATCGATGAAACTTGATTCGAATCGTGATTTCGTAATGTTACAGGCTGAATTCGAACACTCTGCGTCGAATTCAATTACCGGAACGAGATTTCAATGAGAAATACATGAATTCATTTCGTTGATCGACGATTCTGTTATTCTAGTATCAAATCGATGGAACTTGATTCGAATCGTGATTTCGTAGTGTTACAGGCTGAATTCGAACACTCTGCGTCGAATTCAATCACCGAAACGAGATTTCGATGAGAAATCCATAAATTCATTTCGTTGATCGACGATTCTGTTATTCTAGCATCAAATCGATGGAACTTGATGTGAATCGTGATTTCGTAATGTTACAGGCTGAATTCGAACACTCTGCGTCGAAATCAATCACCGAAACGAGATTTCAATGAGAAATCCATGAATTCATTTCGTTGATCGACGATTCTGTTATTCTAGTATCAAATCGATGAAACTTGATTCGAATCGTGATTTCGTAATGTTACAGGCTGAATTCGAACTCTATGCGTCGAATTCAATCACCGAAACGAGATTTCGATGAGAAATACATGAATTCATTTCGTTGATCGACGATTCTGTTATTCCAGTATCAATTCGATGAAACTTGATTCGAATCGTGATTTCGTAATGTTACAGGCTGAATTCGAACACTCTGCGTCGAATTCAATCACCGAAACGAGATTTCAATGAGAAATATATGAATTCATTTCGTTGATCGACGATTCTGTTATTCTAGTATCAAATCGATGAAACTCGATTCGAATCGTGATTTCGTAATGTTGTAAGCCAGATTCGAACACTCTGCGTCGAATTCAATCACCGAAACGAGATTTCGATGAGAAACACATGAATTCATTTCGTTGATCGACGATTCTGTTATTCTAGTATCAAATCGATGGAACTTGATTCGAATCGTGATTTCGTAGTGTTACAGGCTGAATTCGAACACTCTGCGTCAAATTCAATCACCGAAACGAGATTTCGATGAGAAATCCATAAATTCATTTCGTTGATCGACGATTCTGTTATTCTAGTATCAAATCGATGGAACTTGATTCGAATCGTGATTTCGTAATGTTACAGGCTGAATTCGAACACTCTGCGTCGAATTCAATCACCGAAACGAGATTTCAATGAGAAATATATGAATTCATTTCGTTGATCGACGATTCTGTTATTCTCGTATCAAATCGATGAAACTTGATTCGAATCGTGATTTCGTAATGTTACAGGCTGAATTCGAACACTCTGCGTCGAATTCAATTACCGGAACGAGATTTCAATGAGAAATACATGAATTCATTTCGTTGATCGACGATTCTGTTATTCTAGTATCGAATCGATGAAACCTGATTCGAATCGTGATTTCGTAATGTTACAGGCTGAATTCGAACACTCTGCGTCGAATTCAATCACCGAAACGAGATTTCAATGAGGAATATATGAATTCATTGCGTTGATCGACGATTCTGTTATTCTCGTATCAAATCGATGAAACTTGATTCGAATCGTGATTTCGTAATGTTGTAAGCCAGATTCGAACACTCTGCGTCGAATTCAATCACCGAAACGAGATTTCGATGAGAAATACATGAATTCATTTCGTTGATCGACGATTCTGTTATTCTAGTATCAAATCGATGAAACTCGATTCGAATCGTGATTTCGTAATGTTGTAAGCCAGATTCGAACACTCTGCGTCGAATTCAATCACCGTAACGAGATTTCGATGAGAAATACATGAATTCATTTCGTTGATCGACGATTCTGTTATTCTAGTATCAAATCGATGGAACTTGATTCGAATCGTGATTTCGTAGTGTTACAGGCTGAATTCGAACACTTTGCGTCGAATTCAATCACCGAAACGAGATTTCGATGAGAAATCCATAAATTCATTTCGTTGATCGACGATTCTGTTATTCTAGTATCAAATCGATGGAACTTGATTCGAATCGTGATTTCGTAATGTTACAGGCTGAATTCGAACACTCTGCGTCGAATTCAATCACCGAAACGAGATTTCAATGAGAAATATATGAATTCATTTCGTTGATCGACGATTCTGTTATTCTCGTATCAAATCGATGAAACTTGATTCGAATCGTGATTTCGTAATGTTACAGGCTGAATTCGAACACTCTGCGTCGAATTCAATTACCGGAACGAGATTTCAATGAGAAATCCATGAATTCATTTCGTTGATCGACGATTCTGTTATTCTAGTATCAAATCGATGAAACTTGATTCGAATCGTGATTTCGTAATGTTTCAGGCTGAATTCGAACTCTATGCGTCGAATTCAATCACCGAAACGAGATTTCGATGGGAGATACATGAATTCATTTCGTTGATCGACGATTCTGTTATTCCAGTATCAATTCGATGAAACTTGATTCGAATCGTGATTTCGTAATGTTACAGGCTGAATTCGAACACTCTGCGTCGAATTCAATTACCGAAACGAGATTCCAAAGAAAAATACATGAATTCATTTCGTTGATCGACGATTCTGTTATTCTAGTATCAAATCGATGAAACTTGATTCGAATCGTGATTTCGTAATGTTACAGGCTGAATTCGAACACTCTGCGTCGAATTCAATCACCGAAACGAGATTTCAATGAGGAATATATGAATTCATTTCGTTGATCGACGATTCTGTTATTCCAGTTTCAAATCGATGAAACTTGATTCGAATCGTGATTTCGTAATGTTGTAAGCCAGATTCGAACACTCTGCGTCGAATTCAATCACCGAAACGAGATTTCGATGAGAAATACATGAATTCATTTCGTTGATCGACGATTCTGTTATTCTAGTATCGAATCGATGAAACCTGATTCGAATCGTGATTTCGTAATGTTACAGGCTGAATTCGAACACTCTGCGTCGAATTCAATCACCGAAACGAGATTTCAATGAGGAATATATGAATTCATTTCGTTGATCGACGATTCTGTTATTCTCGTATCAAATCGATGAAACTTGATTCGAATCGTGATTTCGTAATGTTGTAAGCCAGATTCGAACACTCTGCGTCGAATTCAATCACCGAAACGAGATTTCGATGAGAAATACATGAATTCATTTCGTTGATCGACGATTCTGTTATTCTAGTATCAAATCGATGAAACTCGATTCGAATCGTGATTTCGTAATGTTGTAAGCCAGATTCGAACACTCATCGTCGAATTCAATCACCGAAACGAGATTTCGATGAGAAATACATGAATTCATTTCGTTGATCGACGATTCTGTTATTCTAGTATCAAATCGATGGAACTTGATTCGAATCGTGATTTCGTAGTGTTACAGGCTGAATTCGAACACTCTGCGTCGAATTCAATCACCGAAACGAGATTTCGATGAGAAATCCATAAATTCATTTCGTTGATCGACGATTCTGTTATTCTAGTATCAAATCGATGGAACTTGATTCGAATCATGATTTCGTAATGTTACAGGCTGAATTCGAACACTCTGCGTCGAATTCAATCACCGAAACGAGATTTCGATGGGAAATCCATGAATTCATTTCGTTGATCGACGATTCTGTTATTCTCGTATCAAATCGATGAAACCTGATTCGAATCGTGATTTCGTAATGTTACAGGCTGAATTCGAACACTCTGCGTCGAATTCAATCACCGAAACGAGATTTCGATGGGAAATCCATGAATTCATTTCGTTGATCGACGATTCTGTTATTCTCGTATCAAATCGATGAAACTTGATTCGAATCGTAATTTCGTAATGTTACAGGCTGAATTCGAACACTCTGCGTCGAATTCAATCACCAAAACGAGATTTCGATGAGAAATACATGAATTCATTTCGTTGATCGACGATTCTGTTATTCTACTATCAAATCGATGAAACTTGATTCGAATCGTGATTTCGTAATGTTACAAGCTGAATTCGAACACTCTGCGTCGAATTCAATCACCACAACGAGATTCCGATGAAAAATACATGAATTCATTTCGTTGATCGACGATTCTGTTATTCTAGTATCAAATCGATGAAACTCGATTCGAATCGTGATTTTGTAATGTTACAGGCTGAATTCGAACACTCTGCGTCGAATTCAATCACCGAAACGAGATTTCAATGAGAAATCCATGAATTCATTTCGTTGATCGACGATTCTGTTATTCTAGTATCAAATCGATGAAACTTGATTCGAATCGTGATTTCGTAATGTTACAGGCTGAATTCGAACTCTATGCGTCGAATTCAATCACCGAAACGAGATTTCGATGAGAAATACATGAATTCATTTCGTTGATCGACCATTCTGTTATTCCAGTATCAATTCGATGAAACTTGATTCGAATCGTGATTTCGTAATGTTACAGGCTGAATTCGAACACTCTGCGTCGAATTCAATCACCGAAACGAGATTTCAATGAGAAATATATGAATTCATTTCGTTGATCGACGATTCTGTTAGTCCAGTATCAAATCGATGAAACTTGATTCGAATCGTGATTTCGTAATGTTGTAAGCCAGATTCGAACACTCTGCGTCGAATTCAATCACCGAAACGAGATTTCGATGAGAAATACATGAATTCATTTCGTTGATCGACGATTCTGTTATTCTAGTATCAAATCGATGAAACTTGATTCGAATCGTGATTTCGTAATGTTACAGGCTGAATTCGAACACTCTGCGTCGAATTCAATCACCGAAACGAGATTTCAATGAGGAATATATGAATTCATTTCGTTGATCGACGATTCTGTTATTCCAGTATCAATTCGATGAAACTTGATTCGAATCGTGATTTCGTAATGTTGTAAGTCGAATTCGAACACTCTGCGTCGAATTTAATCACCGAAACGAGATTTCGATGAGAAATCCATAAATTCATTTCGTTGATCGACGATTCTGTTATTCTAGTATCAAATCGATGAAACTCGATTCGAATCGTGATTTCGTAATGTTGTAAGCCAGATTCGAACACTCTGCGTCGAATTCAATCACCGAAACGAGATTTCGATGAGAAATACATGAATTCATTTCGTTGATCGACGATTCTGTTATTCTAGTATCAAATCGATGGAACTTGATTCGAATCGTGATTTCGTAGTGTTACAGGCTGAATTCGAACACTCTGCGTCGAATTCAATCACCGAAACGAGATTTCGATGAGAAATCCATGAATTCATTTCGTTGATCGACGATTCTGTTATTCTAGCATCAAATCGATGGAACTTGATTTGAATCGTGATTTTGTAATGTTACAGGCTGAATTCGAACACTCTGCGTCGAATTCAATCACCGAAACGAGATTTCAATGAGAAATCCATGAATTCATTTCGTTGATCGACGATTCTGTTATTCTAGTATCAAATCGATGAAACTTGATTCGAATCGTGATTTCGTAATGTTACAGGCTGAATTCGAACTCTATGCGTCGAATTCAATCACCGAAACGAGATTTCGATGAGAAATACATGAATTCATTTCGTTGATCGACGATTCTGTTATTCCAGTATCAATTCGATGAAACTTGATTCGAATCGTGATTTCGTAATGTTACAGGCTGAATTCGAACACTCTGCGTCGAATTCAATCACCGAAACGAGATTTCAATGAGAAATATATGAATTCATTTCGTTGATCGACGATTCTGTTATTCTCGTATCAAATCGATGAAACTTGATTCGAATCGTGATTTCGTAATGTTACAGGCTGAATTCGAACACTCTGCGTCGAATTGAATTACCGGAACGAGATTTCAATGAGAAATCCATGAATTCATTTCGTTGATCGACGATTCTGTTATTCTAGTATCAAATCGATGAAACTTGATTCGAATCGTGATTTCGTAATGTTACAGGCTGAATTCGAACACTCTGCGTCGAATTCAATTACCGAAACGAGATTCCGAAGAAAAATACATGAATTCATTTCGTTGATCGCCGATTCTGTTATTCTAGTATCAAATCGATGAAACTTAATTCGAATCGTGATTTCGTAATGTTACAGGCTGAATTCGAACACTCTGCGTCGAATTCAATCACCGAAACGAGATTTCAATGAGGAATATATGAATTCATTTCGTTGATCGACGATTCTGTTATTCCAGTTTCAAATCGATGAAACTTGATTCGAATCGTGATTTCGTAATGTTGTAAGCCAGATTCGAACACTCTGCGTCGAATTCAATCACCGAAACGAGATTTCGATGAGAAATACATGAATTCATTTCGTTGATCGACGATTCTGTTATTCTAGTATCGAATCGATGAAACCTGATTCGAATCGTGATTTCGTAATGTTACAGGCTGAATTCGAACACTCTGCGTCGAATTCAATCACCGAAACGAGATTTCAATGAGGAATATATGAATTCATTTCGTTGATCGACGATTCTGTTATTCTCGTATCAAATCGATGAAACTTGATTCGAATCGTGATTTCGTAATGTTGTAAGCCAGATTCGAACACTCTGCGTCGAATTCAATCACCGAAACGAGATTTCGATGAGAAATACATGAATTCATTTCGTTGATCGACGATTCTGTTATTCTACTATCAAATCGATGAAACTTGATTCGAATCGTGATTTCGTAATGTTACAAGCTGAATTCGAACACTCTGCGTCGAATTCAATCACCGAAACGAGATTTCGATGAGAAATACATGAATTCATTTCGTTGATCGACGATTCTGTTATTCTCGTATCAAATCGATGAAACTTGATTCGAATCGTGATTTCGTAATGTTACAGGCTGAATTCGAACACTCTGCGTCGAATTCAATCACCGAAACGAGATTTCAATGAGGAATATATGAATTCATTTCGTTGATCGACGATTCTGTTATTCCAGTATCAAATCGATGAAACTTGATTCGAATCGTGATTTCGTAATGTTGTAAGCCAGATTCGAACACTCCGCGTCGAATTCAATCACCGAATCGAGATTTCGATGAGAAATACATGAATTCATTTCGTTGATCGACGATTCTGTTATTCTCGTATCAAATCGATGAAACTTGATTCGAATCGTGATTTCGTAATGTTACAGGCTGAATTCGAACACTCTGCGTCGAATTCAATCACCGAAACGAGATTTCGATGGGAAATCCATGAATTCATTTCGTTGATCGACGATTCTGTTATTCTCGTATCAAATCGATGAAACTTGATTCGAATCGTGATTTCGTAATGTTACAGGCTGAATTCGAACACTCTGCGTCGAATTCAATCACCGAAACGAGATTTCGATGAGAAATACATGAATTCATTTCGTTGATCGACGATTCTGTTATTCTAGTATCAAATCGATGAAACTCGATTCGAATCGTGATTTCGTAATGTTGTAAGCCAGATTCGAACACTCTGCGTCGAATTCAATCACCGAAACGAGATTTTGATGAGAAATACATGAATTCATTTCGTTGATCGACGATTCTGTTATTCTAGTATCAAATCGATGGAACTTGATTCGAATCGTGATTTCGTAGTGTTACAGGCTGAATTCGAACACTCTGCGTCGAATTCAATCACCGAAACGAGATTTCGATGAGAAATCCATAAATTCATTTCGTTGATCGACGATTCTGTTATTCTAGTATCAAATCGATGGAACTTGATTCGAATCGTGATTTCGTAATGTTACAGGCTGAATTCGAACACTCTGCGTCGAATTCAATCACCGAAACGAGATTTCAATGAGAAATATATGAATTCATTTCGTTGATCGACGATTCTGTTATTCTCGTATCGAATCGATGAAACTTGATTCGAATCGTGATTTCGTAATGTTACAGGCTGAATTCGAACACTCTGCGTCGAATTCAATTACCGGAACGAGATTTCAATGAGAAATCCATGAATTCATTTCGTTGATCGACGATTCTGTTATTCTAGTATCAAATCGATGAAACTTGATTCGAATCGTGATTTCGTAATGTTTCAGGCTGAATTCGAACTCTATGCGTCGGACTCAATCACCGAAACGAGATTTCGATGGGAAATACATGAATTCATTTCGTTGATCGACGATTCTGTTATTCCAGTATCAATTCGATGAAACTTGATTCGAATCGTGATTTCGTAATGTTACAGGCTGAATTCGAACACTCTGCGTCGAATTCAATTACCGAAACGAGATTCCAAAGAAAAATACATGAATTCATTTCGTTGATCGACGATTCTGTTATTCTAGTATCAAATCGATGAAACTTAATTCGAATCGTGATTTCGTAATGTTACAGGCTAAATTCGAACACTCTGCGTCGAATTCAATCACCGAAACGAGATTTCAATGAGAAATATATGAATTCATTTCGTTGATCGACGATTCTGTTATTCCAGTTTCAAATCGATGAAACTTGATTCGAATCGTGATTTCGTAATGTTGTAAGCCAGATTCGAACACTCTGCGTCGAATTCAATCACCGAAACGAGATTTCGATGAGAAATACATGAATTCATTTCGTTGATCGACGATTCTGTTATTCTAGTATCGAATCGATGAAACCTGATTCGAATCGTGATTTCGTCATGTTACAGGCTGAATTCGAACACTCTGCGTCGAATTCAATCACCGAAACGAGATTTCAATGAGGAATATATGAATTCATTTCGTTGATCGACGATTCTGTTATTCTCGTATCAAATCGATGAAACTTGATTCGAATCGTGATTTCGTAATGTTGTAAGCCAGATTCGAACACTCTGCGTCGAATTCAATCACCGAAACGAGATTTCGATGGGAAATCCATGAATTCATTTCGTTAATCGACGATTCTGTTATTCCAGTTTCAAATCGATGAAACTTGATTCGAATCGTGATTTCGTAATGTTGTAAGCCAGATTCGAACACTCTGCGTCGAATTCAATCACCGAAACGAGATTTCGATGAGAAATACATGAATTCATTTCGTTGATCGACGATTCTGTTATTCTAGTATCGAATCGATGAAACCTGATTCGAATCGTGATTTCGTAATGTTACAGGCTGAATTCGAACACTCTGCGTCGAATTCAATCACCGAAACGAGATTTCAATGAGGAATATATGAATTCATTTCGTTGATCGACGATTCTGTTATTCTCGTATCAAATCGATGAAACTTGATTCGAATCGTGATTTCGTAATGTTGTAAGCCAGATTCGAACACTCTGCGTCGAATTCAATCACCGAAACGAGATTTCGATGAGAAATACATGAATTCATTTCGTTGATCGACGATTTTGTTATTCTACTATCAAATCGATGAAACTTGATTCGAATCGTGATTTCGTAATGTTACAAGCTGAATTCGAACACTCTGCGTCGAATTCAATCACCGAAACAAGATTTCGATGAGAAATACATGAATTCATTTCGTTGATCGACGATTCTGTTATTCTCGTATCAAATCGATGAAACTTGATTCGAATCGTGATTTCGTAATGTTACAGGCTGAATTCGAACACTCTGCGTCGAATTCAATCACCGAAACGAGATTTCAATGAGGAATATATGAATTCATTTCGTTGATCGACGATTCTGTTATTCCAGTATCAAATCGATGAAACTTGATTCGAATCGTGATTTCGTAATGTTGTAAGCCAGATTCGAACACTCCGCGTCGAATTCAATCACCGAATCGAGATTTCGATGAGAAATACATGAATTCATTTCGTTGATCGACGATTCTGTTATTCTCGTATCAAATCGATGAAACTTGATTCGAATCGTGATTTCGTAATGTTACAGGCTGAATTCGAACACTCTGCGTCGAATTCAATCACCGAAACGAGATTTCGATGGGAAATCCATGAATTCATTTCGTTGATCGACGATTCTGTTATTCTCGTATCAAATCGATGAAACTTGATTCGAATCGTGATTTCGTAATGTTACAGGCTGAATTCGAACACTCTGCGTCGAATTCAATCACCGAAACGAGATTTCGATGAGAAATACATGAATTCATTTCGTTGATCGACGATTCTGTTATTCTAGTATCAAATCGATGAAACTCGATTCGAATCGTGATTTCGTAATGTTGTAAGCCAGATTCGAACACTCTGCGTCGAATTCAATCACCGAAACGAGATTTTGATGAGAAATACATGAATTCATTTCGTTGATCGACGATTCTGTTATTCTAGTATCAAATCGATGGAACTTGATTCGAATCGTGATTTCGTAGTGTTACAGGCTGAATTCGAACACTCTGCGTCGAATTCAATCACCGAAACGAGATTTCGATGAGAAATCCATAAATTCATTTCGTTGATCGACGATTCTGTTATTCTGGTATCAAATCGATGGAACTTGATTCGAATCGTGATTTCGTAATGTTACAGGCTGAATTCGAACACTCTGCGTCGAATTCAATCACCGAAACGAGATTTCAATGAGAAATATATGAATTCATTTCGTTGATCGACGATTCTGTTATTCTAGTATCAAATCGATGAAACTTGATTCGAATCGTGATTTCGTAATGTTTCAGGCTGAATTCGAACTCTATGCGTCGAATTCAATCACCGAAACGAGATTTCGATGGGAAATACATGAATTCATTTCGTTGATCGACGATTCTGTTATTCCAGTATCAATTCGATGAAACTTGATTCGAATCGTGATTTCGTAATGTTACAGGCTGAATTCGAACACTCTGCGTCGAATTCAATTACCGAAACGAGATTCCAAAGAAAAATACATGAATTCATTTCGTTGATCGACGATTCTGTTATTCCAGTTTCAAATCGATGAAACTTGATTCGAATCGTGATTTCGTAATGTTGTAAGCCAGATTCGAACACTCTGCGTCGAATTCAATCACCGAAACGAGATTTCGATGAGAAATACATGAATTCATTTCGTTGATCGACGATTCTGTTATTCTAGTATCGAATCGATGAAACCTGATTCGAATCGTGATTTCGTAATGTTACAGGCTGAATTCGAACACTCTGCGTCGAATTCAATCACCGAAACGAGATTTCAATGAGGAATATATGAATTCATTTCGTTGATCGACGATTCTGTTATTCTCGTATCAAATCGATGAAACTTGATTCGAATCGTGATTTCGTAATGTTGTAAGCCAGATTCGAACACTCTGCGTCGAATTCAATCACCGAAACGAGATTTCGATGAGAAATACATGAATTCATTTCGTTGATCGACGATTCTGTTATTCTAGTATCAAATCGATGGAACTTGATTCGAATCGTGATTTCGTAGTGTTACAGGCTGAATTCGAACACTCTGCGTCGAATTCAATCACCGAAACGAGATTTCGATGAGAAATCCATAAATTCATTTCGTTGATCGACGATTCTGTTATTCTAGTATCAAATCGATGGAACTTGATTCGAATCGTGATTTCGTAATGTTACAGGCTGAATTCGAACACTCTGCGTCGAATTCAATCACCGAAACGAGATTTCGATGGGAAATCCATGAATTCATTTCGTTAATCGACGATTCTGTTATTCTCGTATCAAATCGATGAAACCTGATTCGAATCGTGATTTCGTAATGTTACAGGCTGAATTCGAACACTCTGCGTCGAATTCAATCACCGAAACGAGATTTCGATGGGAAATCCATGAATTCATTTCGTTGATCGACGATTCTGTTATTCTCGTATCAAATCGATGAAACTTGATTCGAATCGTAATTTCGTAATGTTACAGGCTGAATTCGAACATTCTGCGTCGAATTCAATCACCAAAACGAGATTTCAATGAGAAATCCATGAATTCATTTCGTTGATCGACGATTCTGTTATTCTAGTATCAAATCGATGAAACTTGATTCGAATCGTGATTTCGTAATGTTTCAGGCTGAATTCGAACTCTATGCGTCGAATTCAATCACCGAAACGAGATTTCGATGGGAAATACATGAATTCATTTCGTTGATCGACGATTCTGTTATTCCAGTATCAATTCGATGAAACTTGATTCGAATCGTGATTTCGTAATGTTACAGGCTGAATTCGAACACTCTGCGTCGAATTCAATTACCGAAACGAGATTCCAAAGAAAAATACATGAATTCATTTCGTTGATCGACGATTCTGTTATTCTAGTATCAAATCGATGAAACTTAATTCGAATCGTGATTTCGTAATGTTACAGGCTGAATTCGAACACTCTGCGTCGAATTCAATCACCGAAACGAGATTTCAATGAGGAATATATGAATTCATTTCGTTGATCGACGATTCTGTTATTCCAGTTTCAAATCGATGAAACTTGATTCGAATCGTGATTTCGTAATGTTGTAAGCCAGATTCGAACACTCTGCGTCGAATTCAATCACCGAAACGAGATTTCGATGAGAAATACATGAATTCATTTCGTTGATCGACGATTCTGTTATTCTAGTATCGAATCGATGAAACCTGATTCGAATCGTGATTTCGTAATGTTACAGGCTGAATTCGAACACTCTGCGTCGAATTCAATCACCGAAACGAGATTTCAATGAGGAATATATGAATTCATTTCGTTGATCGACGATTCTGTTATTCTCGTATCAAATCGATGGAACTTGATTCGAATCGTGATTTCGTAATGTTACAGGCTGAATTCGAACACTCTGCGTCGAATTCAATCACCGAAACGAGATTTCAATGAGGAATATATGAATTCATTTCGTTGATCGACGATTCTGTTATTCCAGTATCAAATCGATGAAACTTGATTCGAATCGTGATTTCGTAATGTTGTAAGCCAGATTCGAACACTCCGCGTCGAATTCAATCACCGAATCGAGATTTCGATGAGAAATACATGAATTCATTTCGTTGATCGACGATTCTGTTATTCTCGTATCAAATCGATGAAACTTGATTCGAATCGTGATTTCGTAATGTTACAGGCTGAATTCGAACACTCTGCGTCGAATTCAATCACCGAAACGAGATTTCAATGAGAAATCCATGAATTCATTTCGTTGATCGACGATTCTGTTATTCTAGTATCAAATCGATGAAACTTGATTCGAATCGTGATTTCGTAATGTTACAGGCTGAATTCGAACTCTATGCGTCGAATTCAATCACCGAAACGAGATTTCGATGAGAAATACATGAATTCATTTCGTTGATCGACGATTCTGTTATTCCAGTATCAATTCGATGAAACTTGATTCGAATCGTGATTTCGTAATGTTACAGGCTGAATTCGAACACTCTGCGTCGAATTCAATCACCGAAACGAGATTTCAATGAGGAATATATGAATTCATTTCGTTGATCGACGATTCTGTTATTCCAGTATCAAATCGATGAAACTTGATTCGAATCGTGATTTCGTAATGTTGTAAGCCAGATTCGAACACTCTGCGTCGAATTCAATCACCGAAACGAGATTTCGATGAGAAATACATGAATTCATTTCGTTGATCGACGATTCTGTTATTCTAGTATCAAATCGATGAAACTTGATTCGAATCGTGATTTCGTAATGTTACAGGCTGAATTCGAACACTCTGCGTCGAATTCAATCACCGAAACGAGATTTCAATGAGGAATATATGAATTCATTTCGTTGATCGACGATTCTGTTATTCCAGTATCAATTCGATGAAACTTGATTCGAATCGTGATTTCGTAATGTTGTAAGTCGAATTCGAACACTCTGCGTCGAATTTAATCACCGAAACGAGATTTCGATGAGAAATCCATAAATTCATTTCGTTGATCGACGATTCTGTTATTCTAGTATCAAATCGATGAAACTCGATTCGAATCGTGATTTCGTAATGTTGTAAGTCGAATTCGAACACTCTGCGTCGAATTTAATCACCGAAACGAGATTTCGATGAGAAATCCATAAATTCATTTCGTTGATCGACGATTCTGTTATTCCAGTATCAATTCGATGAAACTTGATTCGAATCGTGATTTCGTAATGTTACAGGCTGAATTCGAACACTCTGCGTCGAATTCAATCACCGAAACGAGATTTCAATGAGGAATATATGAATTCATTTCGTTGATCGACGATTCTGTTATTCTAGTATCAAATCGATGGAACTTGATTCGAATCGTGATTTCGTAGTGTTACAGGCTGAATTCGAACACTCTGCGTCGAATTCAATCACCGAAACGAGATTTCGATGAGAAATCCATAAATTCATTTCGTTGATCGACGATTCTGTTATTCTAGTATCAAATCGATGGAACTTGATTCGAATCGTGATTTCGTAATGTTACAGGCTGAATTCGAACACTCTGCGTCGAATTCAATCACCGAAACGAGATTTCGATGGGAAATCCATGAATTCATTTCGTTGATCGACGATTCTGTTATTCTCGTATCAAATCGATGAAACCTGATTCGAATCGTGATTCCGTAATGTTACAGGCTGAATTCGAACACTCTGCGTCGAATTCAATCACCGAAACGAGATTTCGATGGGAAATCCATGAATTCATTTCGTTGATCGACGATTCTGTTATTCTCGTATCAAATCGATGAAACTTGATTCGAATCGTAATTTCGTAATGTTACAGGCTGAATTCGAACACTCTGCGTCGAATTCAATCACCAAAACGAGATTTCGATGAGAAATACATGAATTCATTTCGTTGATCGACGATTCTGTTATTCTACTATCAAATCGATGAAACTTGATTCGAATCGTGATTTCGTAATGTTACAAGCTGAATTCGAACACTCTGCGTCGAATTCAATCACCACAACGAGATTCCGATGAAAAATACATGAATTCATTTCGTTGATCGACGATTCTGTTATTCTAGTATCAAATCGATGAAACTCGATTCGAATCGTGATTTTGTAATGTTACAGGCTGAATTCGAACACTCTGCGTCGAATTCAATCACCGAAACGAGATTTCAATGAGAAATCCATGAATTCATTTCGTTGATCGACGATTCTGTTATTCTAGTATCAAATCGATGAAACTTGATTCGAATCGTGATTTCGTAATGTTACAGGCTGAATTCGAACTCTATGCGTCGAATTTAATCACCGAAACGAGATTTCAATGAGAAATCCATGAATTCATTTCGTTGATCGACGATTCTGTTATTCTAGTATCAAATCGATGAAACTTGATTCGAATCGTGATTTCGTAATGTTACAGGCTGAATTCGAACTCTATGCGTCGAATTCAATCACCGAAACGAGATTTCGATGAGAAATACATGAATTCATTTCGTTGATCGACGATTCTGTTATTCTCGTATCAAATCGATGAAACTTGATTTGAATCGTAATTTCGTAATGTTACAGGCTGAATTCGAACACTCTGCGTCGAATTCAATCACCAAAACGAAATTTCGATGAGAAATACATGAATTTATTTCGTTGATCGACGATTCTGTTATTCTACTATCGAATCGATGAAACTTGATTCGAATCGTGATTTCGTAATGTTACAAGCTGAATTCGAACACTCTGCGTCGAATTCAATCACCACAACGAGATTCCGATGAAAAATACATGAATTCATTTCGTTGATCGACGATTCTGTTATTCTAGTATCAAATCGATGAAACTCGATTCGAATCGTGATTTTGTAATGTTACAGGCTGAATTCGAACACTCTGCGTCGAATTCAATCACCGAAACGAGATTTCAATGAGAAATCCATGAATTCATTTCGTTGATCGACGATTCTGTTATTCTAGTATCAAATCGATGAAACTTGATTCGAATCGTGATTTCGTAATGTTACAGGCTGAATTCGAACTCTATGCGTCGAATTCAATCACCAAAACGAGATTTCGATGAGAAATACATGAATTCATTTCGTTGATCGACGATTCTGTTATTCCAGTATCAATTCGATGAAACTTGATTCGAATCGTGATTTCGTAATGTGACAGGCTGAATTCGAACACTCTGCGTCGAATTCAATCACCGAAACGAGATTTCAATGAGAAATATATGAATTCATTTCGTTGATCGACGATTCTGTTATTCTAGTATCAAATCGATGAAACTCGATTCGAATCGTGATTTCGTAATGTTGTAAGCCAGATTCGAACACTCTGCGTCGAATTCAATCACCGAAACGAGATTTCGATGAGAAATACATGAATTCATTTCGTTGATCGACGATTCTGTTATTCTAGTATCAAATCGATGAAACTTGATTCGAATCGTGATTTCGTAATGTTACAGGCTGAATTCGAACTCTATGCGTCGAATTCAATCACCGAAACGAGATTTCGATGAGAAATACATGAATTCATTTCGTTGATCGACGATTCTGTTATTCCAGTATCAATTCGATGAAACTTGATTCGAATCGTGATTTCGTAATGTTACAGGCTGAATTCGAACACTCTGCGTCGAATTCAATCACCGAAACGAGATTTCAATGAGAAATATATGAATTCATTTCGTTGATCGACGATTCTGTTATTCTCGTATCAAATCGATGAAACTTGATTCGAATCGTGATTTCGTAATGTTACAGGCTGAATTCGAACACTCTGCGTCGAATTCAATTACCGGAACGAGATTTCAATGAGAAATCCATGAATTCATTTCGTTGATCGACGATTCTGTTATTCTAGTATCAAATCGATGAAACTTGATTCGAATCGTGATTTCGTAATGTTTCAGGCTGAATTCGAACTCTATGCGTCGAATTCAATCACCGAAACGAGATTTCGATGAGAAATACATGAATTCATTTCGTTGATCGACGATTCTGTTATTCCAGTATCAATTCGATGAAACTCGATTCGAATCGTGATTTCTAATGTTACAGGCTGAATTCGAACACTCTGCGTCGAATTCAATTACCGAAACGAGATTCCAAAGAAAAATACATGAATTCATTTCGTTGATCGACGATTTTGTTATTCTAGTATCAAATCGATGAAACTTGATTCGAATCGTGATTTCGTAATGTTTCAGGCTGAATTCGAACTCTATGCGTCGAATTCAATCACCGAAACGAGATTTCGATGGGAAATACATGAATTCATTTCGTTGATCGACGATTCTGTTATTCCAGTATCAATTCGATGAAACTTGATTCGAATCGTGATTTCGTAATGTTACAGGCTGAATTCGAACACTCTGCGTCGAATTCAATTACCGAAACGAGATTCCAAAGAAAAATACATGAATTCATTTCGTTGATCGACGATTCTGTTATTCTAGTATCAAATCGAAGAAACTTAATTCGAATCGTGATTTCGTAATGTTACAGGCTGAATTCGAACACTCTGCGTCGAATTCAATCACCGAAACGAGATTTCAATGAGGAATATATGAATTCATTTCGTTGATCGACGATTCTGTTATTCCAGTTTCAAATCGATGAAACTTGATTCGAATCGTGATTTCGTAATGTTGTAAGCCAGATTCGAACACTCTGCGTCGAATTCAATCACCGAAACGAGATTTCGATGAGAAATACATGAATTCATTTCGTTGATCGACGATTCTGTTATTCTAGTATCGAATCGATGAAACCTGATTCGAATCGTGATTTCGTAATGTTACAGGCTGAATTCGAACACTCTGCGTCGAATTCAATCACCGAAACGAGATTTCAATGAGGAATATATGAATTCATTTCGTTGATCGACGATTCTGTTATTCCAGTATCAAATCGATGAAACTTGATTCGAATCGTGATTTCGTAATGTTGTAAGCCAGATTCGAACACTCCGCGTCGAATTCAATCACCGAATCGAGATTTCGATGAGAAATACATGAATTCATTTCGTTGATCGACGATTCTGTTATTCTCGTATCAAATCGATGAAACTTGATTCGAATCGTGATTTCGTAATGTTACAGGCTGAATTCGAACACTCTGCGTCGAATTCAATCACCGAAACGAGATTTCGATGGGAAATCCATGAATTCATTTCGTTGATCGACGATTCTGTTATTCTCGTATCAAATCGATGAAACTTGATTCGAATCGTGATTTCGTAATGTTACAGGCTGAATTCGAACACTCTGCGTCGAATTCAATCACCGAAACGAGATTTCGATGAGAAATACATGAATTCATTTCGTTGATCGACGATTCTGTTATTCTAGTATCAAATCGATGAAACTCGATTCGAATCGTGATTTCGTAATGTTGTAAGCCAGATTCGAACACTCTGCGTCGAATTCAATCACCGAAACGAGATTTCGATGAGAAATACATGAATTCATTTCGTTGATCGACGATTCTGTTATTCTAGTATCAAATCGATGGAACTTGATTCGAATCGTGATTTCGTAGTGTTACAGGCTGAATTCGAACACTCTGCGTCGAATTCAATCACCGAAACGAGATTTCGATAAGAAATCCATAAATTCATTTCGTTGATCGACGATTCTGTTATTCTAGTATCAAATCGATGGAACTTGATTCGAATCGTGATTTCGTAATGTTACAGGCTGAATTCGAACACTCTGCGTCGAATTCAATCACCGAAACGAGATTTCAATGAGAAATATATGAATTCATTTCGTTGATCGACGATTCTGTTATTCTCGTATCAAATCGATGAAACTTGATTCGAATCGTGATTTCGTAATGTTACAGGCTGAATTCGAACACTCTGCGTCGAATTCAATTACCGGAACGAGATTTCAATGAGAAATCCATGAATTCATTTCGTTGATCGACGATTCTGTTATTCTAGTATCAAATCGATGAAACTTGATTCGAATCGTGATTTCGTAATGTTTCAGGCTGAATTCGAACTCTATGCGTCGAATTCAATCACCGAAACGAGATTTCGATGGGAAATACATGAATTCATTTCGTTGATCGACGATTCTGTTATTCCAGTATCAATTCGATGAAACTTGATTCGAATCGTGATTTCGTAATGTTACAGGCTGAATTCGAACACTCTGCGTCGAATTCAATTACCGAAACGAGATTCCAAAGAAAAATACATGAATTCATTTCGTTGATCGACGATTCTGTTATTCTAGTATCAAATCGATGAAACTTGATTCGAATCGTGATTTCGTAATGTTTCAGGCTGAATTCGAACTCTATGCGTCGAATTCAATCACCGAAACGAGATTTCGATGGGAAATACATGAATTCATTTCGTTGATCGACGATTCTGTTATTCCAGTATCAATTCGATGAAACTTGATTCGAATCGTGATTTCGTAATGTTACAGGCTGAATTCGAACACTCTGCGTCGAATTCAATTACCGAAACGAGATTCCAAAGAAAAATACATGAATTCATTTCGTTGATCGACGATTCTGTTATTCTAGTATCAAATCGATGAAACTGAATTCGAATCGTGATTTCGTAATGTTACAGGCTGAATTCGAACACTCTGCGTCGAATTCAATCATCGAAACGAGATTTCAATGAGGAATATATGAATTCATTTCGTTGATCGACGATTCTGTTATTCCAGTATCAAATCGATGAAACTTGATTCGAATCGTGATTTCGTAATGTTGTAAGCCAGATTCGAACACTCTGCGTCGAATTCAATCACCGAAACGAGATTTCGATGAGAAATACATGAATTCATTTCGTTGATCGACGATTCTGTTATTCTAGTATCGAATCGATGAAACCTGATTCGAATCGTGATTTCGTAATGTTACAGGCTGAATTCGAACACTCTGCGTCGAATTCAATCACCGAAACGAGATTTCAATGAGAAATATATGAATTCATTTCGTTGATCGACGATTCTGTTATTCTAGTATCAAATCGATGAAACTCGATTCGAATCGTGATTTCGTAATGTTGTAAGCCAGATTCGAACACTCTGCGTCGAATTCAATCACCGAAACGAGATTTCGATGAGAAATACATGAATTCATTTCGTTGATCGACGATTCTGTTATTCTAGTATCAAATCGATGAAACTTGATTCGAATCGTGATTTCGTAATGTTACAGGCTGAATTCGAACACTCTGCGTCGAATTCAATCACCGAAACGAGATTTCAATGAGGAATATATGAATTCATTTCGTTGATCGACGATTCTGTTATTCCAGTATCAATTCGATGAAACTTGATTCGAATCGTGATTTCGTAATGTTGTAAGTCGAATTCGAACACTCTGCGTCGAATTTAATCACCGAAACGAGATTTCGATGAGAAATCCATAAATTCATTTCGTTGATCGACGATTCTGTTATTCTAGTATCAAATCGATGAAACTCGATTCGAATCGTGATTTCGTAATGTTGTAAGCCAGATTCGAACACTCTGCGTCGAATTCAATCACCGAAACGAGATTTCGATGAGAAATACATGAATTCATTTCGTTGATCGACGATTCTGTTATTCTAGTATCAAATCGATGGAACTTGATTCGAATCGTGATTTCGTAGTGTTACAGGCTGAATTCGAACACTCTGCGTCGAATTCAATCACCGAAACGAGATTTTGATGAGAAATCCATGAATTCATTTCGTTGATCGACGATTCTGTTATTCTAGCATCAAATCGATGGAACTTGATTTGAATCGTGATTTTGTAATGTTACAGGCTGAATTCGAACACTCTGCGTCGAATTCAATCACCGAAACGAGATTTCAATGAGAAATCCATGAATTCATTTCGTTGATCGACGATTCTGTTATTCTAGTATCAAATCGATGAAACTTGATTCGAATCGTGATTTCGTAATGTTACAGGCTGAATTCGAACTCTATGCGTCGAATTCAATCACCGAAACGAGATTTCGATGAGAAATACATGAATTCATTTCGTTGATCGACGATTCTGTTATTCCAGTATCAATTCGATGAAACTTGATTCGAATCGTGATTTCGTAATGTTACAGGCTGAATTCGAACACTCTGCGTCGAATTCAATCACCGAAACGAGATTTCAATGAGAAATATATGAATTCATTTCGTTGATCGACGATTCTGTTATTCTCGTATCAAATCGATGAAACTTGATTCGAATCGTGATTTCGTAATGTTACAGGCTGAATTCGAACACTCTGCGTCGAATTGAATTACCGGAACGAGATTTCAATGAGAAATCCATGAATTCATTTCGTTGATCGACGATTCTGTTATTCTAGTATCAAATCGATGAAACTTGATTCGAATCGTGATTTCGTAATGTTACAGGCTGAATTCGAACACTCTGCGTCGAATTCAATTACCGAAACGAGATTCCAAAGAAAAATACATGAATTCATTTCGTTGATCGACGATTCTGTTATTCTAGTATCAAATCGATGAAACTTAATTCGAATCGTGATTTCGTAATGTTACAGGCTGAATTCGAACACTCTGCGTCGAATTCAATCACCGAAACGAGATTTCAATGAGGAATATATGAATTCATTTCGTTGATCGACGATTCTGTTATTCCAGTTTCAAATCGATGAAACTTGATTCGAATCGTGATTTCGTAATGTTGTAAGCCAGATTCGAACACTCTGCGTCGAATTCAATCACCGAAACGAGATTTCGATGAGAAATACATGAATTCATTTCGTTGATCGACGATTCTGTTATTCTAGTATCGAATCGATGAAACCTGATTCGAATCGTGATTTCGTAATGTTACAGGCTGAATTCGAACACTCTGCGTCGAATTCAATCACCGAAACGAGATTTCAATGAGGAATATATGAATTCATTTCGTTGATCGACGATTCTGTTATTCTCGTATCAAATCGATGAAACTTGATTCGAATCGTGATTTCGTAATGTTGTAAGCCAGATTCGAACACTCTGCGTCGAATTCAATCACCGAAACGAGATTTCGATGAGAAATACATGAATTCATTTCGTTGATCGACGATTCTGTTATTCTACTATCAAATCGATGAAACTTGATTCGAATCGTGATTTCGTAATGTTACAGGCTGAATTCGAACACTCTGCGTCGAATTCAATCACCAAAACGAGATTTCGATGAGAAATACATGAATTCATTTCGTTGATCGACGATTCTGTTATTCTACTATCAAATCGATGAAACTTGATTCGAATCGTGATTTCGTAATGTTACAAGCTGAATTCGAACACTCTGCGTCGAATTCAATCACCACAACGAGATTCCGATGAAAAATACATGAATTCATTTCGTTGATCGACGATTCTGTTATTCTAGTATCAAATCGATGAAACTCGATTCGAATCGTGATTTTGTAATGTTACAGGCTGAATTCGAACACTCTGCGTCGAATTCAATCACCGAAACGAGATTTCAATGAGAAATCCATGAATTCATTTCGTTGATCGACGATTCTGTTATTCTAGTATCAAATCGATGAAACTTGATTCGAATCGTGATTTCGTAATGTTACAGGCTGAATTCGAACTCTATGCGTCGAATTTAATCACCGAAACGAGATTTCAATGAGAAATCCATGAATTCATTTCGTTGATCGACGATTCTGTTATTCTAGTATCAAATCGATGAAACTTGATTCGAATCGTGATTTCGTAATGTTACAGGCTGAATTCGAACTCTATGCGTCGAATTCAATCACCGAAACGAGATTTCGATGAGAAATACATGAATTCATTTCGTTGATCGACGATTCTGTTATTCTCGTATCAAATCGATGAAACTTGATTTGAATCGTAATTTCGTAATGTTACAGGCTGAATTCGAACACTCTGCGTCGAATTCAATCACCAAAACGAAATTTCGATGAGAAATACATGAATTCATTTCGTTGATCGACGATTCTGTTATTCTACTATCGAATCGATGAAACTTGATTCGAATCGTGATTTCGTAATGTTACAAGCTGAATTCGAACACTCTGCGTCGAATTCAATCACCACAACGAGATTCCGATGAAAAATACATGAATTCATTTCGTTGATCGACGATTCTGTTATTCTAGTATCAAATCGATGAAACTCGATTCGAATCGTGATTTTGTAATGTTACAGGCTGAATTCGAACACTCTGCGTCGAATTCAATCACCGAAACGAGATTTCAATGAGAAATCCATGAATTCATTTCGTTGATCGACGATTCTGTTATTCTAGTATCAAATCGATGAAACTTGATTCGAATCGTGATTTCGTAATGTTACAGGCTGAATTCGAACTCTATGCGTCGAATTCAATCACCAAAACGAGATTTCGATGAGAAATACATGAATTCATTTCGTTGATCGACGATTCTGTTATTCCAGTATCAATTCGATGAAACTTGATTCGAATCGTGATTTCGTAATGTGACAGGCTGAATTCGAACACTCTGCGTCGAATTCAATCACCGAAACGAGATTTCAATGAGAAATATATGAATTCATTTCGTTGATCGACGATTCTGTTATTCTAGTATCAAATCGATGAAACTCGATTCGAATCGTGATTTCGTAATGTTGTAAGCCAGATTCGAACACTCTGCGTCGAATTCAATCACCGAAACGAGATTTCGATGAGAAATACATGAATTCATTTCGTTGATCGACGATTCTGTTATTCTAGTATCAAATCGATGAAACTTGATTCGAATCGTGATTTCGTAATGTTACAGGCTGAATTCGAACTCTATGCGTCGAATTCAATCACCGAAACGAGATTTCGATGAGAAATACATGAATTCATTTCGTTGATCGACGATTCTGTTATTCCAGTATCAATTCGATGAAACTTGATTCGAATCGTGATTTCGTAATGTTACAGGCTGAATTCGAACACTCTGCGTCGAATTCAATCACCGAAACGAGATTTCAATGAGAAATATATGAATTCATTTCGTTGATCGACGATTCTGTTATTCTCGTATCAAATCGATGAAACTTGATTCGAATCGTGATTTCGTAATGTTACAGGCTGAATTCGAACACTCTGCGTCGAATTCAATTACCGGAACGAGATTTCAATGAGAAATCCATGAATTCATTTCGTTGATCGACGATTCTGTTATTCTAGTATCAAATCGATGAAACTTGATTCGAATCGTGATTTCGTAATGTTTCAGGCTGAATTCGAACTCTATGCGTCGAATTCAATCACCGAAACGAGATTTCGATGAGAAATACATGAATTCATTTCGTTGATCGACGATTCTGTTATTCCAGTATCAATTCGATGAAACTCGATTCGAATCGTGATTTCTAATGTTACAGGCTGAATTCGAACACTCTGCGTCGAATTCAATTACCGAAACGAGATTCCAAAGAAAAATACATGAATTCATTTCGTTGATCGACGATTTTGTTATTCTAGTATCAAATCGATGAAACTTGATTCGAATCGTGATTTCGTAATGTTTCAGGCTGAATTCGAACTCTATGCGTCGAATTCAATCACCGAAACGAGATTTCGATGGGAAATACATGAATTCATTTCGTTGATCGACGATTCTGTTATTCCAGTATCAATTCGATGAAACTTGATTCGAATCGTGATTTCGTAATGTTACAGGCTGAATTCGAACACTCTGCGTCGAATTCAATAACCGAAACGAGATTCCAAAGAAAAATACATGAATTCATTTCGTTGATCGACGATTCTGTTATTCTAGTATCAAATCGAAGAAACTTAATTCGAATCGTGATTTCGTAATGTTACAGGCTGAATTCGAACACTCTGCGTCGAATTCAATCACCGAAACGAGATTTCAATGAGGAATATATGAATTCATTTCGTTGATCGACGATTCTGTTATTCCAGTTTCAAATCGATGAAACTTGATTCGAATCGTGATTTCGTAATGTTGTAAGCCAGATTCGAACACTCTGCGTCGAATTCAATCACCGAAACGAGATTTCGATGAGAAATACATGAATTCATTTCGTTGATCGACGATTCTGTTATTCTAGTATCGAATCGATGAAACCTGATTCGAATCGTGATTTCGTAATGTTACAGGCTGAATTCGAACACTCTGCGTCGAATTCAATCACCGAAACGAGATTTCAATGAGGAATATATGAATTCATTTCGTTGATCGACGATTCTGTTATTCCAGTATCAAATCGATGAAACTTGATTCGAATCGTGATTTCGTAATGTTGTAAGCCAGATTCGAACACTCCGCGTCGAATTCAATCACCGAATCGAGATTTCGATGAGAAATACATGAATTCATTTCGTTGATCGACGATTCTGTTATTCTCGTATCAAATCGATGAAACTTGATTCGAATCGTGATTTCGTAATGTTACAGGCTGAATTCGAACACTCTGCGTCGAATTCAATCACCGAAACGAGATTTCGATGGGAAATCCATGAATTCATTTCGTTGATCGACGATTCTGTTATTCTCGTATCAAATCGATGAAACTTGATTCGAATCGTGATTTCGTAATGTTACAGGCTGAATTCGAACACTCTGCGTCGAATTCAATCACCGAAACGAGATTTCGATGAGAAATACATGAATTCATTTCGTTGATCGACGATTCTGTTATTCTAGTATCAAATCGATGAAACTCGATTCGAATCGTGATTTCGTAATGTTGTAAGCCAGATTCGAACACTCTGCGTCGAATTCAATCACCGAAACGAGATTTCGATGAGAAATACATGAATTCATTTCGTTGATCGACGATTCTGTTATTCTAGTATCAAATCGATGGAACTTGATTCGAATCGTGATTTCGTAGTGTTACAGGCTGAATTCGAACACTCTGCGTCGAATTCAATCACCGAAACGAGATTTCGATGAGAAATCCATAAATTCATTTCGTTGATCGACGATTCTGTTATTCTAGTATCAAATCGATGGAACTTGATTCGAATCGTGATTTCGTAATGTTACAGGCTGAATTCGAACACTCTGCGTCGAATTCAATCACCGAAACGAGATTTCAATGAGAAATATATGAATTCATTTCGTTGATCGACGATTCTGTTATTCTCGTATCAAATCGATGAAACTTGATTCGAATCGTGATTTCGTAATGTTACAGGCTGAATTCGAACACTCTGCGTCGAATTCAATTACCGGAACGAGATTTCAATGAGAAATCCATGAATTCATTTCGTTGATCGACGATTCTGTTATTCTAGTATCAAATCGATGAAACTTGATTCGAATCGTGATTTCGTAATGTTTCAGGCTGAATTCGAACTCTATGCGTCGAATTCAATCACCGAAACGAGATTTCGATGGGAAATACATGAATTCATTTCGTTGATCGACGATTCTGTTATTCCAGTATCAATTCGATGAAACTTGATTCGAATCGTGATTTCGTAATGTTACAGGCTGAATTCGAACACTCTGCGTCGAATTCAATTACCGAAACGAGATTCCAAAGAAAAATACATGAATTCATTTCGTTGATCGACGATTCTGTTATTCTAGTATCAAATCGATGAAACTGAATTCGAATCGTGATTTCGTAATGTTACAGGCTGAATTCGAACACTCTGCGTCGAATTCAATCATCGAAACGAGATTTCAATGAGGAATATATGAATTCATTTCGTTGATCGACGATTCTGTTATTCCAGTATCAAATCGATGAAACTTGATTCGAATCGTGATTTCGTAATGTTGTAAGCCAGATTCGAACACTCTGCGTCGAATTCAATCACCGAAACGAGATTTCGATGAGAAATACATGAATTCATTTCGTTGATCGACGATTCTGTTATTCTAGTATCGAATCGATGAAACCTGATTCGAATCGTGATTTCGTAATGTTACAGGCTGAATTCGAACACTCTGCGTCGAATTCAATCACCGAAACGAGATTTCAATGAGAAATATATGAATTCATTTCGTTGATCGACGATTCTGTTATTCTAGTATCAAATCGATGAAACTCGATTCGAATCGTGATTTCGTAATGTTGTAAGCCAGATTCGAACACTCTGCGTCGAATTCAATCACCGAAACGAGATTTCGATGAGAAATACATGAATTCATTTCGTTGATCGACGATTCTGTTATTCTAGTATCAAATCGATGAAACTTGATTCGAATCGTGATTTCGTAATGTTACAGGCTGAATTCGAACACTCTGCGTCGAATTCAATCACCGAAACGAGATTTCAATGAGGAATATATGAATTCATTTCGTTGATCGACGATTCTGTTATTCCAGTATCAATTCGATGAAACTTGATTCGAATCGTGATTTCGTAATGTTGTAAGTCGAATTCGAACACTCTGCGTCGAATTTAATCACCGAAACGAGATTTCGATGAGAAATCCATAAATTCATTTCGTTGATCGACGATTCTGTTATTCTAGTATCAAATCGATGAAACTCGATTCGAATCGTGATTTCGTAATGTTGTAAGCCAGATTCGAACACTCTGCGTCGAATTCAATCACCGAAACGAGATTTCGATGAGAAATACATGAATTCATTTCGTTGATCGACGATTCTGTTATTCTAGTATCAAATCGATGGAACTTGATTCGAATCGTGATTTCGTAGTGTTACAGGCTGAATTCGAACACTCTGCGTCGAATTCAATCACCGAAACGAGATTTCGATGAGAAATCCATGAATTCATTTCGTTGATCGACGATTCTGTTATTCTAGCATCAAATCGATGGAACTTGATTTGAATCGTGATTTTGTAATGTTACAGGCTGAATTCGAACACTCTGCGTCGAATTCAATCACCGAAACGAGATTTCAATGAGAAATCCATGAATTCATTTCGTTGATCGACGATTCTGTTATTCTAGTATCAAATCGATGAAACTTGATTCGAATCGTGATTTCGTAATGTTACAGGCTGAATTCGAACTCTATGCGTCGAATTCAATCACCGAAACGAGATTTCGATGAGAAATACATGAATTCATTTCGTTGATCGACGATTCTGTTATTCCAGTATCAATTCGATGAAACTTGATTCGAATCGTGATTTCGTAATGTTACAGGCTGAATTCGAACACTCTGCGTCGAATTCAATCACCGAAACGAGATTTCAATGAGAAATATATGAATTCATTTCGTTGATCGACGATTCTGTTATTCTCGTATCAAATCGATGAAACTTGATTCGAATTGTGATTTCGTAATGTTACAGGCTGAATTCGAACACTCTGCGTCGAATTGAATTACCGGAACGAGATTTCAATGAGAAATCCATGAATTCATTTCGTTGATCGACGATTCTGTTATTCTAGTATCAAATCGATGAAACTTGATTCGAATCGTGATTTCGTAATGTTACAGGCTGAATTCGAACACTCTGCGTCGAATTCAATTACCGAAACGAGATTCCAAAGAAAAATACATGAATTCATTTCGTTGATCGACGATTCTGTTATTCTAGTATCAAATCGATGAAACTTGATTCGAATCGTGATTTCGTAATGTTACAGGCTGAATTCGAACACTCTGCGTCGAATTCAATCACCGAAACGAGATTTCAATGAGGAATATATGAATTCATTTCGTTGATCGACGATTCTGTTATTCCAGTTTCAAATCGATGAAACTTGATTCGAATCGTGATTTCGTAATGTTGTAAGCCAGATTCGAACACTCTGCGTCGAATTCAATCACCGAAACGAGATTTCGATGAGAAATACATGAATTCATTTCGTTGATCGACGATTCTGTTATTCTAGTATCGAATCGATGAAACCTGATTCGAATCGTGATTTCGTAATGTTACAGGCTGAATTCGAACACTCTGCGTCGAATTCAATCACCGAAACGAGATTTCAATGAGGAATATATGAATTCATTTCGTTGATCGACGATTCTGTTATTCTCGTATCAAATCGATGAAACTTGATTCGAATCGTGATTTCGTAATGTTGTAAGCCAGATTCGAACACTCTGCGTCGAATTCAATCACCGAAACGAGATTTCGATGAGAAATACATGAATTCATTTCGTTGATCGACGATTCTGTTATTCTACTATCAAATCGATGAAACTTGATTCGAATCGTGATTTCGTAATGTTACAAGCTGAATTCGAACACTCTGCGTCGAATTCAATCACCGAAACGAGATTTCGATGAGAAATACATGAATTCATTTCGTTGATCGACGATTCTGTTATTCTCGTATCAAATCGATGAAACTTGATTCGAATCGTGATTTCGTAATGTTACAGGCTGAATTCGAACACTCTGCGTCGAATTCAATCACCGAAACGAGATTTCAATGAGGAATATATGAATTCATTTCGTTGATCGACGATTCTGTTATTCCAGTATCAAATCGATGAAACTTGATTCGAATCGTGATTTCGTAATGTTGTAAGCCAGATTCGAACACTCCGCGTCGAATTCAATCACCGAATCGAGATTTCGATGAGAAATACATGAATTCATTTCGTTGATCGACGATTCTGTTATTCTCGTATCAAATCGATGAAACTTGATTCGAATCGTGATTTCGTAATGTTACAGGCTGAATTCGAACACTCTGCGTCGAATTCAATCACCGAAACGAGATTTCGATGGGAAATCCATGAATTCATTTCGTTGATCGACGATTCTGTTATTCTCGTATCAAATCGATGAAACTTGATTCGAATCGTGATTTCGTAATGTTACAGGCTGAATTCGAACACTCTGCGTCGAATTCAATCACCGAAACGAGATTTCGATGAGAAATACATGAATTCATTTCGTTGATCGACGATTCTGTTATTCTAGTATCAAATCGATGAAACTCGATTCGAATCGTGATTTCGTAATGTTGTAAGCCAGATTCGAACACTCTGCGTCGAATTCAATCACCGAAAGGAGATTTTGATGAGAAATACATGAATTCATTTCGTTGATCGACGATTCTGTTATTCTAGTATCAAATCGATGGAACTTGATTCGAATCGTGATTTCGTAGTGTTACAGGCTGAATTCGAACACTCTGCGTCGAATTCAATCACCGAAACGAGATTTCGATGAGAAATCCATAAATTCATTTCGTTGATCGACGATTCTGTTATTCTAGTATCAAATCGATGGAACTTGATTCGAATCGTGATTTCGTAATGTTACAGGCTGAATTCGAACACTCTGCGTCGAATTCAATCACCGAAACGAGATTTCAATGAGAAATATATGAATTCATTTCGTTGATCGACGATTCTGTTATTCTCGTATCGAATCGATGAAACTTGATTCGAATCGTGATTTCGTAATGTTACAGGCTGAATTCGAACACTCTGCGTCGAATTCAATTACCGGAACGAGATTTCAATGAGAAATCCATGAATTCATTTCGTTGATCGACGATTCTGTTATTCTAGTATCAAATCGATGAAACTTGATTCGAATCGTGATTTCGTAATGTTTCAGGCTGAATTCGAACTCTATGCGTCGGACTCAATCACCGAAACGAGATTTCGATGGGAAATACATGAATTCATTTCGTTGATCGACGATTCTGTTATTCCAGTATCAATTCGATGAAACTTGATTCGAATCGTGATTTCGTAATGTTACAGGCTGAATTCGAACACTCTGCGTCGAATTCAATTACCGAAACGAGATTCCAAAGAAAAATACATGAATTCATTTCGTTGATCGACGATTCTGTTATTCTAGTATCAAATCGATGAAACTTAATTCGAATCGTGATTTCGTAATGTTACAGGCTAAATTCGAACACTCTGCGTCGAATTCAATCACCGAAACGAGATTTCAATGAGAAATATATGAATTCATTTCGTTGATCGACGATTCTGTTATTCCAGTTTCAAATCGATGAAACTTGATTCGAATCGTGATTTCGTAATGTTGTAAGCCAGATTCGAACACTCTGCGTCGAATTCAATCACCGAAACGAGATTTCGATGAGAAATACATGAATTCATTTCGTTGATCGACGATTCTGTTATTCTAGTATCGAATCGATGAAACCTGATTCGAATCGTGATTTCGTAATGTTACAGGCTGAATTCGAACACTCTGCGTCGAATTCAATCACCGAAACGAGATTTCAATGAGGAATATATGAATTCATTTCGTTGATCGACGATTCTGTTATTCTCGTATCAAATCGATGAAACTTGATTCGAATCGTGATTTCGTAATGTTGTAAGCCAGATTCGAACACTCTGCGTCGAATTCAATCACCGAAACGAGATTTCGATGGGAAATCCATGAATTCATTTCGTTAATCGACGATTCTGTTATTCCAGTTTCAAATCGATGAAACTTGATTCGAATCGTGATTTCGTAATGTTGTAAGCCAGATTCGAACACTCTGCGTCGAATTCAATCACCGAAACGAGATTTCGATGAGAAATACATGAATTCATTTCGTTGATCGACGATTCTGTTATTCTAGTATCGAATCGATGAAACCTGATTCGAATCGTGATTTCGTAATGTTACAGGCTGAATTCGAACACTCTGCGTCGAATTCAATCACCGAAACGAGATTTCAATGAGGAATATATGAATTCATTTCGTTGATCGACGATTCTGTTATTCTCGTATCAAATCGATGAAACTTGATTCGAATCGTGATTTCGTAATGTTGTAAGCCAGATTCGAACACTCTGCGTCGAATTCAATCACCGAAACGAGATTTCGATGAGAAATACATGAATTCATTTCGTTGATCGACGATTCTGTTATTCTAGTATCAAATCGATGAAACTTAATTCGAATCGTGATTTCGTAATGTTACAGGCTAAATTCGAACACTCTGCGTCGAATTCAATCACCGAAACGAGATTTCAATGAGGAATATATGAATTCATTTCGTTGATCGACGATTCTGTTATTCCAGTTTCAAATCGATGAAACTTGATTCGAATCGTGATTTCGTAATGTTGTAAGCCAGATTCGAACACTCTGCGTCGAATTCAATCACCGAAACGAGATTTCGATGAGAAATACATGAATTCATTTCGTTGATCGACGATTCTGTTATTCTAGTATCGAATCGATGAAACCTGATTCGAATCGTGATTTCGTAATGTTACAGGCTGAATTCGAACACTCTGCGTCGAATTCAATCACCGAAACGAGATTTCAATGAGGAATATATGAATTCATTTCGTTGATCGACGATTCTGTTATTCTCGTATCAAATCGATGAAACTTGATTCGAATCGTGATTTCGTAATGTTGTAAGCCAGATTCGAACACTCTGCGTCGAATTCAATCACCGAAACGAGATTTCGATGAGAAATACATGAATTCATTTCGTTGATCGACGATTCTGTTATTCTAGTATCAAATCGATGGAACTTGATTCGAATCGTGATTTCGTAGTGTTACAGGCTGAATTCGAACACTCTGCGTCGAATTCAATCACCGAAACGAGATTTCGATGAGAAATCCATAAATTCATTTCGTTGATCGACGATTCTGTTATTCCAGTATCAATTCGATGAAACTTGATTCGAATCGTGATTTCGTAATGTTGTAAGTCGAATTCGAACACTCTGCGTCGAATTTAATCACCGAAACGAGATTTCGATGAGAAATCCATAAATTCATTTCGTTGATCGACGATTCTGTTATTCTAGTATCAAATCGATGAAACTCGATTCGAATCGTGATTTCGTAATGTTGTAAGCCAGATTCGAACACTCTGCGTCGAATTCAATCACCGAAACGAGATTTCGATGAGAAATACATGAATTCATTTCGTTGATCGACGATTCTGTTATTCTAGTATCAAATCGATGGAACTTGATTCGAATCGTGATTTCGTAGTGTTACAGGCTGAATTCGAACACTCTGCGTCGAATTCAATCACCGAAACGAGATTTCGATGAGAAATCCATGAATTCATTTCGTTGATCGACGATTCTGTTATTCTAGCATCAAATCGATGGAACTTGATTTGAATCGTGATTTTGTAATGTTACAGGCTGAATTCGAACACTCTGCGTCGAATTCAATCACCGAAACGAGATTTCAATGAGAAATCCATGAATTCATTTCGTTGATCGACGATTCTGTTATTCTAGTATCAAATCGATGAAACTTGATTCGAATCGTGATTTCGTAATGTTACAGGCTGAATTCGAACTCTATGCGTCGAATTCAATCACCGAAACGAGATTTCGATGAGAAATACATGAATTCATTTCGTTGATCGACGATTCTGTTATTCCAGTATCAATTCGATGAAACTTGATTCGAATCGTGATTTCGTAATGTTACAGGCTGAATTCGAACACTCTGCGTCGAATTCAATCACCGAAACGAGATTTCAATGAGAAATATATGAATTCATTTCGTTGATCGACGATTCTGTTATTCTCGTATCAAATCGATGAAACTTGATTCGAATCGTGATTTCGTAATGTTACAGGCTGAATTCGAACACTCTGCGTCGAATTGAATTACCGGAACGAGATTTCAATGAGAAATCCATGAATTCATTTCGTTGATCGACGATTCTGTTATTCTAGTATCAAATCGATGAAACTTGATTCGAATCGTGATTTCGTAATGTTACAGGCTGAATTCGAACACTCTGCGTCGAATTCAATTACCGAAACGAGATTCCAAAGAAAAATACATGAATTCATTTCGTTGATCGACGATTCTGTTATTCTAGTATCAAATCGATGAAACTTAATTCGAATCGTGATTTCGTAATGTTACAGGCTGAATTCGAACACTCTGCGTCGAATTCAATCACCGAAACGAGATTTCAATGAGGAATATATGAATTCATTTCGTTGATCGACGATTCTGTTATTCCAGTTTCAAATCGATGAAACTTGATTCGAATCGTGATTTCGTAATGTTGTAAGCCAGATTCGAACACTCTGCGTCGAATTCAATCACCGAAACGAGATTTCGATGAGAAATACATGAATTCATTTCGTTGATCGACGATTCTGTTATTCTAGTATCGAATCGATGAAACCTGATTCGAATCGTGATTTCGTAATGTTACAGGCTGAATTCGAACACTCTGCGTCGAATTCAATCACCGAAACGAGATTTCAATGAGGAATATATGAATTCATTTCGTTGATCGACGATTCTGTTATTCTCGTATCAAATCGATGAAACTTGATTCGAATCGTGATTTCGTAATGTTGTAAGCCAGATTCGAACACTCTGCGTCGAATTCAATCACCGAAACGAGATTTCGATGAGAAATACATGAATTCATTTCGTTGATCGACGATTCTGTTATTCTACTATCAAATCGATGAAACTTGATTCGAATCGTGATTTCGTAATGTTACAAGCTGAATTCGAACACTCTGCGTCGAATTCAATCACCGAAACGAGATTTCGATGAGAAATACATGAATTCATTTCGTTGATCGACGATTCTGTTATTCTAGTATCAAATCGATGAAACTTGATTCGAATCGTGATTTCGTAATGTTACAGGCTGAATTCGAACACTCTGCGTCGAATTCAATCACCGAAACGAGATTTCGATGAGAAATACATGAATTCATTTCGTTGATCGACGATTCTGTTATTCTAGTATCAAATCGATGGAACTTGATTCGAATCGTGATTTCGTAGTGTTACAGGCTGAATTCGAACACTCTGCGTCGAATTCAATCACCGAAACGAGATTTCGATGAGAAATCCATAAATTCATTTCGTTGATCGACGATTCTGTTATTCTAGTATCAAATCGATGGAACTTGATTCGAATCGTGATTTCGTAATGTTACAGGCTGAATTCGAACACTCTGCGTCGAATTCAATCACCGAAACGAGATTTCAATGAGAAATATATGAATTCATTTCGTTGATCGACGATTCTGTTATTCTCGTATCAAATCGATGAAACTTGATTCGAATCGTGATTTCGTAATGTTACAGGCTGAATTCGAACACTCTGCGTCGAATTCAATTACCGGAACGAGATTTCAATGAGAAATCCATGAATTCATTTCGTTGATCGACGATTCTGTTATTCTAGTATCAAATCGATGAAACTTGATTCGAATCGTGATTTCGTAATGTTTCAGGCTGAATTCGAACTCTATGCGTCGAATTCAATCACCGAAACGAGATTTCGATGGGAAATACATGAATTCATTTCGTTGATCGACGATTCTGTTATTCCAGTATCAATTCGATGAAACTTGATTCGAATCGTGATTTCGTAATGTTACAGGCTGAATTCGAACACTCTGCGTCGAATTCAATTACCGAAACGAGATTCCAAAGAAAAATACATGAATTCATTTCGTTGATCGACGATTCTGTTATTCTAGTATCAAATCGATGAAACTTAATTCGAATCGTGATTTCGTAATGTTACAGGCTGAATTCGAACACTCTGCGTCGAATTCAATCACCGAAACGAGATTTCAATGAGGAATATATGAATTCATTTCGTTGATCGACGATTCTGTTATTCCAGTTTCAAATCGATGAAACTTGATTCGAATCGTGATTTCGTAATGTTGTAAGCCAGATTCGAACACTCTGCGTCGAATTCAATCACCGAAACGAGATTTCGATGAGAAATACATGAATTCATTTCGTTGATCGACGATTCTGTTATTCTAGTATCGAATCGATGAAACCTGATTCGAATCGTGATTTCGTAATGTTACAGGCTGAATTCGAACACTCTGCGTCGAATTCAATCACCGAAACGAGATTTCAATGAGGAATATATGAATTCATTTCGTTGATCGACGATTCTGTTATTCTCGTATCAAATCGATGGAACTTGATTCGAATCGTGATTTCGTAATGTTACAGGCTGAATTCGAACACTCTGCGTCGAATTCAATCACCGAAACGAGATTTCAATGAGGAATATATGAATTCATTTCGTTGATCGACGATTCTGTTATTCCAGTATCAAATCGATGAAACTTGATTCGAATCGTGATTTCGTAATGTTGTAAGCCAGATTCGAACACTCCGCGTCGAATTCAATCACCGAATCGAGATTTCGATGAGAAATACATGAATTCATTTCGTTGATCGACGATTCTGTTATTCTCGTATCAAATCGATGAAACTTGATTCGAATCGCGATTTCGTAATGTTACAGGCTGAATTCGAACACTCTGCGTCGAATTCAATCACCGAAACGAGATTTCGATGGGAAATCCATGAATTCATTTCGTTGATCGACGATTCTGTTATTCTCGTATCGAATCGATGAAACTTGATTCGAATCGTGATTTCGTAATGTTACAGGCTGAATTCGAACACTCTGCGTCGAATTCAATCACCAAAACGAGATTTCGATGAGAAATACATGAATTCATTTCGTTGATCGACGATTCTGTTATTCTCGTATCAAATCGATGAAACTTGATTCGAATCGTGATTTCGTAATGTTACAGGCTGAATTCGAACACTCTGCGTCGAATTCAATCACCGAAACGAGATTTCAATGAGGAATATATGAATTCATTTCGTTGATCGACGATTCTGTTATTCCAGTATCAAATCGATGAAACTTGATTCGAATCGTGATTTCGTAATGTTGTAAGCCAGATTCGAACACTCCGCGTCGAATTCAATCACCGAATCGAGATTTCGATGAGAAATACATGAATTCATTTCGTTGATCGACGATTCTGTTATTCTCGTATCAAATCGATGAAACTTGATTCGAATCGTGATTTCGTAATGTTACAGGCTGAATTCGAACACTCTGCGTCGAATTCAATCACCGAAACGAGATTTCGATGGGAAATCCATGAATTCATTTCGTTGATCGACGATTCTGTTATTCTCGTATCAAATCGATGAAACTTGATTCGAATCGTGATTTCGTAATGTTACAGGCTGAATTCGAACACTCTGCGTCGAATTCAATCACCGAAACGAGATTTCGATGAGAAATACATGAATTCATTTCGTTGATCGACGATTCTGTTATTCTAGTATCAAATCGATGAAACTCGATTCGAATCGTGATTTCGTAATGTTGTAAGCCAGATTCGAACACTCTGCGTCGAATTCAATCACCAAAACGAGATTTCGATGAGAAATACATGAATTCATTTCGTTGATCGACGATTCTGTTATTCTCGTATCAAATCGATGAAACTTGATTCGAATCGTGATTTCGTAATGTTACAGGCTAAATTCGAACACTCTGCGTCGAATTCAATCACCGAAACGAGATTTCAATGAGAAATCCATGAATTCATTTCGTTGATCGACGATTCTGTTATTCTAGTATCAAATCGATGGAACTTGATTCGAATCGTGATTTCGTCATGTTACAGGCTGAATTCGAACACTCTGCGTCGAATTCAATCACCGAAACGAGATTTCGATGGGAAATCCATGAATTCATTTCGTTGATCGACGATTCTGTTATTCTCGTATCAAATCGATGAAACCTGATTCGAATCGTGATTTCGTAATGTTACAGGCTGAATTCGAACACTCTGCGTCGAATTCAATCACCGAAACGAGATTTCGATGGGAAATCCATGAATTCATTTCGTTGATCGACGATTCTGTTATTCTCGTATCAAATCGATGAAACTTGATTCGAATCGTGATTTCGTAATGTTACAGGCTGAATTCGAACACTCTGCGTCGAATTCAATCACCGAAACGAGATTTCGATGGGAAATCCATGAATTCATTTCGTTGATCGACGATTCTGTTATTCTCGTATCAAATCGATGAAACTTGATTCGAATCGTAATTTCGTAATGTTACAGGCTGAATTCAAACACTCTGCGTCGAATTCAATCACCAAAACGAGATTTCGATGAGAAATACATGAATTCATTTCGTTGATCGACGATTCTGTTATTCTACTATCAAATCGATGAAACTTGATTCGAATCGTGATTTCGTAATGTTACAAGCTGAATTCGAACACTCTGCGTCGAATTCAATCACCACAACGAGATTCCGATGAAAAATACATGAATTCATTTCGTTGATCGACGATTCTGTTATTCTAGTATCAAATCGATGAAACTCGATTCGAATCGTGATTTTGTAATGTTACAGGCTGAATTCGAACACTCTGCGTCGAATTCAATCACCGAAACGAGATTTCAATGAGAAATCCATGAATTCATTTCGTTGATCGACGATTCTGTTATTCTAGTATCAAATCGATGAAACTTGATTCGAATCGTGATTTCGTAATGTTACAGGCTGAATTCGAACTCTATGCGTCGAATTCAATCACCGAAACGAGATTTCGATGAGAAATACATGAATTCATTTCGTTGATCGACGATTCTGTTATTCCAGTATCAATTCGATGAAACTTGATTCGAATCGTGATTTCGTAATGTTACAGGCTGAATTCAAACACTCTGCGTCGAATTCAATCACCGAAACGAGATTTCAATGAGGAATATATGAATTCATTTCGTTGATCGACGATTCTGTTATTCCAGTATCAAATCGATGAAACTTGATTCGAATCGTGATTCCGTAATGTTGTAAGCCAGATTCGAACACTCTGCGTCGAATTCAATCACCGAAACGAGATTTCGATGAGAAATACATGAATTCATTTCGTTGATCGACGATTCTGTTATTCTAGTATCAAATCGATGAAACTTGATTCGAATCGTGATTTCGTAATGTTACAGGCTGAATTCGAACACTCTGCGTCGAATTCAATCACCGAAACGAGATTTCAATGAGGAATATATGAATTCATTTCGTTGATCGACGATTCTGTTATTCCAGTATCAATTCGATGAAACTTGATTCGAATCGTGATTTCGTAATGTTGTAAGTCGAATTCGAACACTCTGCGTCGAATTTAATCACCGAAACGAGATTTCGATGAGAAATCCATAAATTCATTTCGTTGATCGACGATTCTGTTATTCTAGTATCAAATCGATGAAACTCGATTCGAATCGTGATTTCGTAATGTTGTAAGTCGAATTCGAACACTCTGCGTCGAATTTAATCACCGAAACGAGATTTCGATGAGAAATCCATAAATTCATTTCGTTGATCGACGATTCTGTTATTCCAGTATCAATTCGATGAAACTTGATTCGAATCGTGATTTCGTAATGTTACAGGCTGAATTTGAACACTCTGCGTCGAATTCAATCACCGAAACGAGATTTCAATGAGGAATATATGAATTCATTTCGTTGATCGACGATTCTGTTATTCTAGTATCAAATCGATGGAACTTGATTCGAATCGTGATTTCGTAGTGTTACAGGCTGAATTCGAACACTCTGCGTCGAATTCAATCACCGAAACGAGATTTCGATGAGAAATCCATAAATTCATTTCGTTGATCGACGATTCTGTTATTCTAGTATCAAATCGATGGAACTTGATTCGAATCGTGATTTCGTAATGTTACAGGCTGAATTCGAACACTCTGCGTCGAATTCAATCACCGAAACGAGATTTCGATGGGAAATCCATGAATTCATTTCGTTGATCGACGATTCTGTTATTCTCGTATCAAATCGATGAAACCTGATTCGAATCGTGATTCCGTAATGTTACAGGCTGAATTCGAACACTCTGCGTCGAATTCAATCACCGAAACGAGATTTCGATGGGAAATCCATGAATTCATTTCGTTGATCGACGATTCTGTTATTCTCGTATCAAATCGATGAAACTTGATTCGAATCGTAATTTCGTAATGTTACAGGCTGAATTCGAACACTCTGCGTCGAATTCAATCACCAAAACGAGATTTCGATGAGAAATACATGAATTCATTTCGTTGATCGACGATTCTGTTATTCTACTATCAAATCGATGAAACTTGATTCGAATCGTGATTTCGTAATGTTACAAGCTGAATTCGAACACTCTGCGTCGAATTCAATCACCACAACGAGATTCCGATGAAAAATACATGAATTCATTTCGTTGATCGACGATTCTGTTATTCTAGTATCAAATCGATGAAACTCGATTCGAATCGTGATTTTGTAATGTTACAGGCTGAATTCGAACACTCTGCGTCGAATTCAATCACCGAAACGAGATTTCAATGAGAAATCCATGAATTCATTTCGTTGATCGACGATTCTGTTATTCTAGTATCAAATCGATGAAACTTGATTCGAATCGTGATTTCGTAATGTTACAGGCTGAATTCGAACTCTATGCGTCGAATTTAATCACCGAAACGAGATTTCAATGAGAAATCCATGAATTCATTTCGTTGATCGACGATTCTGTTATTCTAGTATCAAATCGATGAAACTTGATTCGAATCGTGATTTCGTAATGTTACAGGCTGAATTCGAACTCTATGCGTCGAATTCAATCACCGAAACGAGATTTCGATGAGAAATACATGAATTCATTTCGTTGATCGACGATTCTGTTATTCTCGTATCAAATCGATGAAACTTGATTTGAATCGTAATTTCGTAATGTTACAGGCTGAATTCGAACACTCTGCGTCGAATTCAATCACCAAAACGAAATTTCGATGAGAAATACATGAATTCATTTCGTTGATCGACGATTCTGTTATTCTACTATCGAATCGATGAAACTTGATTCGAATCGTGATTTCGTAATGTTACAAGCTGAATTCGAACACTCTGCGTCGAATTCAATCACCACAACGAGATTCCGATGAAAAATACATGAATTCATTTCGTTGATCGACGATTCTGTTATTCTAGTATCAAATCGATGAAACTCGATTCGAATCGTGATTTTGTAATGTTACAGGCTGAATTCGAACACTCTGCGTCGAATTCAATCACCGAAACGAGATTTCAATGAGAAATCCATGAATTCATTTCGTTGATCGACGATTCTGTTATTCTAGTATCAAATCGATGAAACTTGATTCGAATCGTGATTTCGTAATGTTACAGGCTGAATTCGAACTCTATGCGTCGAATTCAATCACCAAAACGAGATTTCGATGAGAAATACATGAATTCATTTCGTTGATCGACGATTCTGTTATTCCAGTATCAATTCGATGAAACTTGATTCGAATCGTGATTTCGTAATGTTACAGGCTGAATTCGAACACTCTGCGTCGAATTCAATCACCGAAACGAGATTTCAATGAGAAATATATGAATTCATTTCGTTGATCGACGATTCTGTTATTCTAGTATCAAATCGATGAAACTCGATTCGAATCGTGATTTCGTAATGTTGTAAGCCAGATTCGAACACTCTGCGTCGAATTCAATCACCGAAACGAGATTTCGATGAGAAATACATGAATTCATTTCGTTGATCGACGATTCTGTTATTCTAGTATCAAATCGATGAAACTTGATTCGAATCGTGATTTCGTAATGTTACAGGCTGAATTCGAACTCTATGCGTCGAATTCAATCACCGAAACGAGATTTCGATGAGAAATACATGAATTCATTTCGTTGATCGACGATTCTGTTATTCCAGTATCAATTCGATGAAACTTGATTCGAATCGTGATTTCGTAATGTTACAGGCTGAATTCGAACACTCTGCGTCGAATTCAATCACCGAAACGAGATTTCAATGAGAAATATATGAATTCATTTCGTTGATCGACGATTCTGTTATTCTCGTATCAAATCGATGAAACTTGATTCGAATCGTGATTTCGTAATGTTACAGGCTGAATTCGAACACTCTGCGTCGAATTCAATTACCGGAACGAGATTTCAATGAGAAATCCATGAATTCATTTCGTTGATCGACGATTCTGTTATTCTAGTATCAAATCGATGAAACTTGATTCGAATCGTGATTTCGTAATGTTTCAGGCTGAATTCGAACTCTATGCGTCGAATTCAATCACCGAAACGAGATTTCGATGAGAAATACATGAATTCATTTCGTTGATCGACGATTCTGTTATTCCAGTATCAATTCGATGAAACTCGATTCGAATCGTGATTTCTAATGTTACAGGCTGAATTCGAACACTCTGCGTCGAATTCAATTACCGAAACGAGATTCCAAAGAAAAATACATGAATTCATTTCGTTGATCGACGATTTTGTTATTCTAGTATCAAATCGATGAAACTTGATTCGAATCGTGATTTCGTAATGTTTCAGGCTGAATTCGAACTCTATGCGTCGAATTCAATCACCGAAACGAGATTTCGATGGGAAATACATGAATTCATTTCGTTGATCGACGATTCTGTTATTCCAGTATCAATTCGATGAAACTTGATTCGAATCGTGATTTCGTAATGTTACAGGCTGAATTCGAACACTCTGCGTCGAATTCAATTACCGAAACGAGATTCCAAAGAAAAATACATGAATTCATTTCGTTGATCGACGATTCTGTTATTCTAGTATCAAATCGAAGAAACTTAATTCGAATCGTGATTTCGTAATGTTACAGGCTGAATTCGAACACTCTGCGTCGAATTCAATCACCGAAACGAGATTTCAATGAGGAATATATGAATTCATTTCGTTGATCGACGATTCTGTTATTCCAGTTTCAAATCGATGAAACTTGATTCGAATCGTGATTTCGTAATGTTGTAAGCCAGATTCGAACACTCTGCGTCGAATTCAATCACCGAAACGAGATTTCGATGAGAAATACATGAATTCATTTCGTTGATCGACGATTCTGTTATTCTAGTATCGAATCGATGAAACCTGATTCGAATCGTGATTTCGTAATGTTACAGGCTGAATTCGAACACTCTGCGTCGAATTCAATCACCGAAACGAGATTTCAATGAGGAATATATGAATTCATTTCGTTGATCGACGATTCTGTTATTCCAGTATCAAATCGATGAAACTTGATTCGAATCGTGATTTCGTAATGTTGTAAGCCAGATTCGAACACTCCGCGTCGAATTCAATCACCGAATCGAGATTTCGATGAGAAATACATGAATTCATTTCGTTGATCGACGATTCTGTTATTCTCGTATCAAATCGATGAAACTTGATTCGAATCGTGATTTCGTAATGTTACAGGCTGAATTCGAACACTCTGCGTCGAATTCAATCACCGAAACGAGATTTCGATGGGAAATCCATGAATTCATTTCGTTGATCGACGATTCTGTTATTCTCGTATCAAATCGATGAAACTTGATTCGAATCGTGATTTCGTAATGTTACAGGCTGAATTCGAACACTCTGCGTCGAATTCAATCACCGAAACGAGATTTCGATGAGAAATACATGAATTCATTTCGTTGATCGACGATTCTGTTATTCTAGTATCAAATCGATGAAACTCGATTCGAATCGTGATTTCGTAATGTTGTAAGCCAGATTCGAACACTCTGCGTCGAATTCAATCACCGAAACGAGATTTCGATGAGAAATACATGAATTCATTTCGTTGATCGACGATTCTGTTATTCTAGTATCAAATCGATGGAACTTGATTCGAATCGTGATTTCGTAGTGTTACAGGCTGAATTCGAACACTCTGCGTCGAATTCAATCACCGAAACGAGATTTCGATGAGAAATCCATAAATTCATTTCGTTGATCGACGATTCTGTTATTCTAGTATCAAATCGATGGAACTTGATTCGAATCGTGATTTCGTAATGTTACAGGCTGAATTCTAACACTCTGCGTCGAATTCAATCACCGAAACGAGATTTCAATGAGAAATATATGAATTCATTTCGTTGATCGACGATTCTGTTATTCTCGTATCAAATCGATGAAACTTGATTCGAATCGTGATTTCGTAATGTTACAGGCTGAATTCGAACACTCTGCGTCGAATTCAATTACCGGAACGAGATTTCAATGAGAAATCCATGAATTCATTTCGTTGATCGACGATTCTGTTATTCTAGTATCAAATCGATGAAACTTGATTCGAATCGTGATTTCGTAATGTTTCAGGCTGAATTCGAACTCTATGCGTCGAATTCAATCACCGAAACGAGATTTCGATGGGAAATACATGAATTCATTTCGTTGATCGACGATTCTGTTATTCCAGTATCAATTCGATGAAACTTGATTCGAATCGTGATTTCGTAATGTTACAGGCTGAATTCGAACACTCTGCGTCGAATTCAATTACCGAAACGAGATTCCAAAGAAAAATACATGAATTCATTTCGTTGATCGACGATTCTGTTATTCTAGTATCAAATCGATGAAACTGAATTCGAATCGTGATTTCGTAATGTTACAGGCTGAATTCGAACACTCTGCGTCGAATTCAATCATCGAAACGAGATTTCAATGAGGAATATATGAATTCATTTCGTTGATCGACGATTCTGTTATTCCAGTATCAAATCGATGAAACTTGATTCGAATCGTGATTTCGTAATGTTTTAAGCCAGATTCGAACACTCTGCGTCGAATTCAATCACCGAAACGAGATTTCGATGAGAAATACATGAATTCATTTCGTTGATCGACGATTCTGTTATTCTAGTATCGAATCGATGAAACCTGATTCGAATCGTGATTTCGTAATGTTACAGGCTGAATTCGAACACTCTGCGTCGAATTCAATCACCGAAACGAGATTTCAATGAGAAATATATGAATTCATTTCGTTGATCGACGATTCTGTTATTCTAGTATCAAATCGATGAAACTCGATTCGAATCGTGATTTCGTAATGTTGTAAGCCAGATTCGAACACTCTGCGTCGAATTCAATCACCGAAACGAGATTTCGATGAGAAATACATGAATTCATTTCGTTGATCGACGATTCTGTTATTCTAGTATCAAATCGATGAAACTTGATTCGAATCGTGATTTCGTAATGTTACAGGCTGAATTCGAACTCTATGCGTCGAATTCAATCACCGAAACGAGATTTCGATGAGAAATACATGAATTCATTTCGTTGATCGACGATTCTGTTATTCCAGTATCAATTCGATGAAACTTGATTCGAATCGTGATTTCGTAATGTTACAGGCTGAATTCGAACACTCTGCGTCGAATTCAATCACCGAAACGAGATTTCAATGAGAAATATATGAATTCATTTCGTTGATCGACGATTCTGTTATTCTCGTATCAAATCGATGAAACTTGATTCGAATCGTGATTTCGTAATGTTACAGGCTGAATTCGAACACTCTGCGTCGAATTCAATTACCGGAACGAGATTTCAATGAGAAATCCATGAATTCATTTCGTTGATCGACGATTCTGTTATTCTAGTATCAAATCGATGAAACTTGATTCGAATCGTGATTTCGTAATGTTTCAGGCTGAATTCGAACTCTATGCGTCGAATTCAATCACCGAAACGAGAATTCGATGAGAAATACATGAATTCATTTCGTTGATCGACGATTCTGTTATTCCAGTATCAATTCGATGAAACTCGATTCGAATCGTGATTTCTAATGTTACAGGCTGAATTCGAACACTCTGCGTCGAATTCAATTACCGAAACGAGATTCCAAAGAAAAATACATGAATTCATTTCGTTGATCGACGATTTTGTTATTCTAGTATCAAATCGATGAAACTTGATTCGAATCGTGATTTCGTAATGTTTCAGGCTGAATTCGAACTCTATGCGTCGAATTCAATCACCGAAACGAGATTTCGATGGGAAATACATGAATTCATTTCGTTGATCGACGATTCTGTTATTCCAGTATCAATTCGATGAAACTTGATTCGAATCGTGATTTCGTAATGTTACAGGCTGAATTCGAACACTCTGCGTCGAATTCAATTACCGAAACGAGATTCCAAAGAAAAATACATGAATTCATTTCGTTGATCGACGATTCTGTTATTCTAGTATCAAATCGAAGAAACTTAATTCGAATCGTGATTTCGTAATGTTACAGGCTGAATTCGAACACTCTGCGTCGAATTCAATCACCGAAACGAGATTTCAATGAGGAATATATGAATTCATTTCGTTGATCGACGATTCTGTTATTCCAGTTTCAAATCGATGAAACTTGATTCGAATCGTGATTTCGTAATGTTGTAAGCCAGATTCGAACACTCTGCGTCGAATTCAATCACCGAAACGAGATTTCGATGAGAAATACATGAATTCATTTCGTTGATCGACGATTCTGTTATTCTAGTATCGAATCGATGAAACCTGATTCGAATCGTGATTTCGTAATGTTACAGGCTGAATTCGAACACTCTGCGTCGAATTCAATCACCGAAACGAGATTTCAATGAGGAATATATGAATTCATTTCGTTGATCGACGATTCTGTTATTCCAGTATCAAATCGATGAAACTTGATTCGAATCGTGATTTCGTAATGTTGTAAGCCAGATTCGAACACTCCGCGTCGAATTCAATCACCGAATCGAGATTTCGATGAGAAATACATGAATTCATTTCGTTGATCGACGATTCTGTTATTCTCGTATCAAATCGATGAAACTTGATTCGAATCGTGATTTCGTAATGTTACAGGCTGAATTCGAACACTCTGCGTCGAATTCAATCACCGAAACGAGATTTCGATGGGAAATCCATGAATTCATTTCGTTGATCGACGATTCTGTTATTCTCGTATCAAATCGATGAAACTTGATTCGAATCGTGATTTCGTAATGTTACAGGCTGAATTCGAACACTCTGCGTCGAATTCAATCACCGAAACGAGATTTCGATGAGAAATACATGAATTCATTTCGTTGATCGACGATTCTGTTATTCTAGTATCAAATCGATGAAACTCGATTCGAATCGTGATTTCGTAATGTTGTAAGCCAGATTCGAACACTCTGCGTCGAATTCAATCACCGAAACGAGATTTCGATGAGAAATACATGAATTCATTTCGTTGATCGACGATTCTGTTATTCTAGTATCAAATCGATGGAACTTGATTCGAATCGTGATTTCGTAGTGTTACAGGCTGAATTCGAACACTCTGCGTCGAATTCAATCACCGAAACGAGATTTCGATGAGAAATCCATAAATTCATTTCGTTGATCGACGATTCTGTTATTCTAGTATCAAATCGATGGAACTTGATTCGAATCGTGATTTCGTAATGTTACAGGCTGAATTCTAACACTCTGCGTCGAATTCAATCACCGAAACGAGATTTCAATGAGAAATATATGAATTCATTTCGTTGATCGACGATTCTGTTATTCTCGTATCAAATCGATGAAACTTGATTCGAATCGTGATTTCGTAATGTTACAGGCTGAATTCGAACACTCTGCGTCGAATTCAATTACCGGAACGAGATTTCAATGAGAAATCCATGAATTCATTTCGTTGATCGACGATTCTGTTATTCTAGTATCAAATCGATGAAACTTGATTCGAATCGTGATTTCGTAATGTTTCAGGCTGAATTCGAACTCTATGCGTCGAATTCAATCACCGAAACGAGATTTCGATGGGAAATACATGAATTCATTTCGTTGATCGACGATTCTGTTATTCCAGTATCAATTCGATGAAACTTGATTCGAATCGTGATTTCGTAATGTTACAGGCTGAATTCGAACACTCTGCGTCGAATTCAATTACCGAAACGAGATTCCAAAGAAAAATACATGAATTCATTTCGTTGATCGACGATTCTGTTATTCTAGTATCAAATCGATGAAACTGAATTCGAATCGTGATTTCGTAATGTTACAGGCTGAATTCGAACACTCTGCGTCGAATTCAATCATCGAAACGAGATTTCAATGAGGAATATATGAATTCATTTCGTTGATCGACGATTCTGTTATTCCAGTATCAAATCGATGAAACTTGATTCGAATCGTGATTTCGTAATGTTTTAAGCCAGATTCGAACACTCTGCGTCGAATTCAATCACCGAAACGAGATTTCGATGAGAAATACATGAATTCATTTCGTTGATCGACGATTCTGTTATTCTAGTATCGAATCGATGAAACCTGATTCGAATCGTGATTTCGTAATGTTACAGGCTGAATTCGAACACTCTGCGTCGAATTCAATCACCGAAACGAGATTTCAATGAGAAATATATGAATTCATTTCGTTGATCGACGATTCTGTTATTCTAGTATCAAATCGATGAAACTCGATTCGAATCGTGATTTCGTAATGTTGTAAGCCAGATTCGAACACTCTGCGTCGAATTCAATCACCGAAACGAGATTTCGATGAGAAATACATGAATTCATTTCGTTGATCGACGATTCTGTTATTCTAGTATCAAATCGATGAAACTTGATTCGAATCGTGATTTCGTAATGTTACAGGCTGAATTCGAACTCTATGCGTCGAATTCAATCACCGAAACGAGATTTCGATGAGAAATACATGAATTCATTTCGTTGATCGACGATTCTGTTATTCCAGTATCAATTCGATGAAACTTGATTCGAATCGTGATTTCGTAATGTTACAGGCTGAATTCGAACACTCTGCGTCGAATTCAATCACCGAAACGAGATTTCAATGAGAAATATATGAATTCATTTCGTTGATCGACGATTCTGTTATTCTCGTATCAAATCGATGAAACTTGATTCGAATCGTGATTTCGTAATGTTACAGGCTGAATTCGAACACTCTGCGTCGAATTCAATTACCGGAACGAGATTTCAATGAGAAATCCATGAATTCATTTCGTTGATCGACGATTCTGTTATTCTAGTATCAAATCGATGAAACTTGATTCGAATCGTGATTTCGTAATGTTTCAGGCTGAATTCGAACTCTATGCGTCGAATTCAATCACCGAAACGAGAATTCGATGAGAAATACATGAATTCATTTCGTTGATCGACGATTCTGTTATTCCAGTATCAATTCGATGAAACTCGATTCGAATCGTGATTTCTAATGTTACAGGCTGAATTCGAACACTCTGCGTCGAATTCAATTACCGAAACGAGATTCCAAAGAAAAATACATGAATTCATTTCGTTGATCGACGATTTTGTTATTCTAGTATCAAATCGATGAAACTTGATTCGAATCGTGATTTCGTAATGTTTCAGGCTGAATTCGAACTCTATGCGTCGAATTCAATCACCGAAACGAGATTTCGATGGGAAATACATGAATTCATTTCGTTGATCGACGATTCTGTTATTCCAGTATCAATTCGATGAAACTTGATTCGAATCGTGATTTCGTAATGTTACAGGCTGAATTCGAACACTCTGCGTCGAATTCAATTACCGAAACGAGATTCCAAAGAAAAATACATGAATTCATTTCGTTGATCGACGATTCTGTTATTCTAGTATCAAATCGAAGAAACTTAATTCGAATCGTGATTTCGTAATGTTACAGGCTGAATTCGAACACTCTGCGTCGAATTCAATCACCGAAACGAGATTTCAATGAGGAATATATGAATTCATTTCGTTGATCGACGATTCTGTTATTCCAGTTTCAAATCGATGAAACTTGATTCGAATCGTGATTTCGTAATGTTGTAAGCCAGATTCGAACACTCTGCGTCGAATTCAATCACCGAAACGAGATTTCGATGAGAAATACATGAATTCATTTCGTTGATCGACGATTCTGTTATTCTAGTATCGAATCGATGAAACCTGATTCGAATCGTGATTTCGTAATGTTACAGGCTGAATTCGAACACTCTGCGTCGAATTCAATCACCGAAACGAGATTTCAATGAGGAATATATGAATTCATTTCGTTGATCGACGATTCTGTTATTCCAGTATCAAATCGATGAAACTTGATTCGAATCGTGATTTCGTAATGTTGTAAGCCAGATTCGAACACTCCGCGTCGAATTCAATCACCGAATCGAGATTTCGATGAGAAATACATGAATTCATTTCGTTGATCGACGATTCTGTTATTCTCGTATCAAATCGATGAAACTTGATTCGAATCGTGATTTCGTAATGTTACAGGCTGAATTCGAACACTCTGCGTCGAATTCAATCACCGAAACGAGATTTCGATGGGAAATCCATGAATTCGTTTCGTTGATCGACGATTCTGTTATTCTCGTATCAAATCGATGAAACTTGATTCGAATCGTGATTTCGTAATGTTACAGGCTGAATTCGAACACTCTGCGTCGAATTCAATCACCGAAACGAGATTTCGATGAGAAATACATGAATTCATTTCGTTGATCGACGATTCTGTTATTCTAGTATCAAATCGATGAAACTCGATTCGAATCGTGATTTCGTAATGTTGTAAGCCAGATTCGAACACTCTGCGTCGAATTCAATCACCGAAACGAGATTTCGATGAGAAATACATGAATTCATTTCGTTGATCGACGATTCTGTTATTCTAGTATCAAATCGATGGAACTTGATTCGAATCGTGATTTCGTAGTGTTACAGGCTGAATTCGAACACTCTGCGTCGAATTCAATCACCGAAACGAGATTTCGATGAGAAATCCATAAATTCATTTCGTTGATCGACGATTCTGTTATTCTAGTATCAAATCGATGGAACTTGATTCGAATCGTGATTTCGTAATGTTACAGGCTGAATTCGAACACTCTGCGTCGAATTCAATCACCGAAACGAGATTTCAATGAGAAATATATGAATTCATTTCGTTGATCGACGATTCTGTTATTCTCGTATCAAATCGATGAAACTTGATTCGAATCGTGATTTCGTAATGTTACAGGCTGAATTCGAACACTCTGCGTCGAATTCAATTACCGGAACGAGATTTCAATGAGAAATCCATGAATTCATTTCGTTGATCGACGATTCTGTTATTCTAGTATCAAATCGATGAAACTTGATTCGAATCGTGATTTCGTAATGTTTCAGGCTGAATTCGAACTCTATGCGTCGAATTCAATCACCGAAACGAGATTTCGATGGGAAATACATGAATTCATTTCGTTGATCGACGATTCTGTTATTCCAGTATCAATTCGATGAAACTTGATTCGAATCGTGATTTCGTAATGTTACAGGCTGAATTCGAACACTCTGCGTCGAATTCAATTACCGAAACGAGATTCCAAAGAAAAATACATGAATTCATTTCGTTGATCGACGATTCTGTTATTCTAGTATCAAATCGATGAAACTGAATTCGAATCGTGATTTCGTAATGTTACAGGCTGAATTCGAACACTCTGCGTCGAATTCAATCATCGAAACGAGATTTCAATGAGGAATATATGAATTCATTTCGTTGATCGACGATTCTGTTATTCCAGTTTCAAATCGATGAAACTTGATTCGAATCGTGATTTCGTAATGTTGTAAGCCAGATTCGAACACTCTGCGTCGAATTCAATCACCGAAACGAGATTTCGATGAGAAATACATGAATTCATTTCGTTGATCGACGATTCTGTTATTCTAGTATCGAATCGATGAAACCTGATTCGAATCGTGATTTCGTAATGTTACAGGCTGAATTCGAACACTCTGCGTCGAATTCAATCACCGAAACGAGATTTCAATGAGGAATATATGAATTCATTTCGTTGATCGACGATTCTGTTATTCCAGTATCAAATCGATGAAACTTGATTCGAATCGTGATTTCGTAATGTTGTAAGCCAGATTCGAACACTCCGCGTCGAATTCAATCACCGAATCGAGATTTCGATGAGAAATACATGAATTCATTTCGTTGATCGACGATTCTGTTATTCTCGTATCAAATCGATGAAACTTGATTCGAATCGTGATTTCGTAATGTTACAGGCTGAATTCGAACACTCTGCGTCGAATTCAATCACCGAAACGAGATTTCGATGGGAAATCCATGAATTCATTTCGTTGATCGACGATTCTGTTATTCTCGTATCAAATCGATGAAACTTGATTCGAATCGTGATTTCGTAATGTTACAGGCTGAATTCGAACACTCTGCGTCGAATTCAATCACCGAAACGAGATTTCGATGAGAAATACATGAATTCATTTCGTTGATCGACGATTCTGTTATTCTAGTATCAAATCGATGAAACTCGATTCGAATCGTGATTTCGTAATGTTGTAAGCCAGATTCGAACACTCTGCGTCGAATTCAATCACCGAAACGAGATTTCGATGAGAAATACATGAATTCATTTCGTTGATCGACGATTCTGTTATTCTAGTATCAAATCGATGGAACTTGATTCGAATCGTGATTTCGTAGTGTTACAGGCTGAATTCGAACACTCTGCGTCGAATTCAATCACCGAAACGAGATTTCGATGAGAAATCCATAAATTCATTTCGTTGATCGACGATTCTGTTATTCTAGTATCAAATCGATGGAACTTGATTCGAATCGTGATTTCGTAATGTTACAGGCTGAATTCGAACACTCTGCGTCGAATTCAATCACCGAAACGAGATTTCAATGAGAAATATATGAATTCATTTCGTTGATCGACGATTCTGTTATTCTCGTATCAAATCGATGAAACTTGATTCGAATCGTGATTTCGTAATGTTACAGGCTGAATTCGAACACTCTGCGTCGAATTCAATTACCGGAACGAGATTTCAATGAGAAATCCATGAATTCATTTCGTTGATCGACGATTCTGTTATTCTAGTATCAAATCGATGAAACTTGATTCGAATCGTGATTTCGTAATGTTTCAGGCTGAATTCGAACTCTATGCGTCGAATTCAATCACCGAAACGAGATTTCGATGGGAAATACATGAATTCATTTCGTTGATCGACGATTCTGTTATTCCAGTATCAATTCGATGAAACTTGATTCGAATCGTGATTTCGTAATGTTACAGGCTGAATTCGAACACTCTGCGTCGAATTCAATTACCGAAACGAGATTCCAAAGAAAAATACATGAATTCATTTCGTTGATCGACGATTCTGTTATTCTAGTATCAAATCGATGAAACTGAATTCGAATCGTGATTTCGTAATGTTACAGGCTGAATTCGAACACTCTGCGTCGAATTCAATCATCGAAACGAGATTCCAATGAGGAATATATGAATTCATTTCGTTGATCGACGATTCTGTTATTCCAGTATCAAATCGATGAAACTTGATTCGAATCGTGATTTCGTAATGTTGTAAGCCAGATTCGAACACTCTGCGTCGAATTCAATCACCGAAACGAGATTTCGATGAGAAATACATGAATTCATTTCGTTGATCGACGATTCTGTTATTCTAGTATCGAATCGATGAAACCTGATTCGAATCGTGATTTCGTAATGTTACAGGCTGAATTCGAACACTCTGCGTCGAATTCAATCACCGAAACGAGATTTCAATGAGAAATATATGAATTCATTTCGTTGATCGACGATTCTGTTATTCTAGTATCAAATCGATGAAACTCGATTCGAATCGTGATTTCGTAATGTTGTAAGCCAGATTCGAACACTCTGCGTCGAATTCAATCACCGAAACGAGATTTCGATGAGAAATACATGAATTCATTTCGTTGATCGACGATTCTGTTATTCTAGTATCAAATCGATGAAACTTGATTCGAATCGTGATTTCGTAATGTTACAGGCTGAATTCGAACTCTATGCGTCGAATTCAATCACCGAAACGAGATTTCGATGAGAAATACATGAATTCATTTCGTTGATCGACGATTCTGTTATTCCAGTATCAATTCGATGAAACTTGATTCGAATCGTGATTTCGTAATGTTACAGGCTGAATTCGAACACTCTGCGTCGAATTCAATCACCGAAACGAGATTTCAATGAGAAATATATGAATTCATTTCGTTGATCGACGATTCTGTTATTCTCGTATCAAATCGATGAAACTTGATTCGAATCGTGATTTCGTAATGTTACAGGCTGAATTCGAACACTCTGCGTCGAATTCAATTACCGGAACGAGATTTCAATGAGAAATCCATGAATTCATTTCGTTGATCGACGATTCTGTTATTCTAGTATCAAATCGATGAAACTTGATTCGAATCGTGATTTCGTAATGTTTCAGGCTGAATTCGAACTCTATGCGTCGAATTCAATCACCGAAACGAGATTTCGATGAGAAATACATGAATTCATTTCGTTGATCGACGACTCTGTTATTCCAGTATCAATTCGATGAAACTCGATTCGAATCGTGATTTCTAATGTTACAGGCTGAATTCGAACACTCTGCGTCGAATTCAATTACCGAAACGAGATTCCAAAGAAAAATACATGAATTCATTTCGTTGATCGACGATTTTGTTATTCTAGTATCAAATCGATGAAACTTGATTCGAATCGTGATTTCGTAATGTTTCAGGCTGAATTCGAACTCTATGCGTCGAATTCAATCACCGAAACGAGATTTCGATGGGAAATACATGAATTCATTTCGTTGATCGACGATTCTGTTATTCCAGTATCAATTCGATGAAACTTGATTCGAATCGTGATTTCGTAATGTTACAGGCTGAATTCGAACACTCTGCGTCGAATTCAATTACCGAAACGAGATTCCAAAGAAAAATACATGAATTCATTTCGTTGATCGACGATTTTGTTATTCTAGTATCAAATCGATGAAACTTGATTCGAATCGTGATTTCGTAATGTTTCAGGCTGAATTCGAACTCTATGCGTCGAATTCAATCACCGAAACGAGATTTCGATGGGAAATACATGAATTCATTTCGTTGATCGACGATTCTGTTATTCCAGTATCAATTCGATGAAACTTGATTCGAATCGTGATTTCGTAATGTTACAGGCTGAATTCGAACACTCTGCGTCGAATTCAATTACCGAAACGAGATTCCAAAGAAAAATACATGAATTCATTTCGTTGATCGACGATTCTGTTATTCTCGTATCAAATCGATGGAACTTGATTCGAATCGTGATTTCGTAGTGTTACAGGCTGAATTCGAACACTCTGCGTCGAATTCAATTACCGAAACGAGATTTCGATGAGAAATCCATAAATTCATTTCGTTGATCGACGATTCTGTTATTCTAGTATCAAATCGATGGAACTTGATTCGAATCGTGATTTCGTAATGTTACAGGCTGAATTCGAACACTCTGCGTCGAATTCAATCACCGAAACGAGATTTCAATGAGAAATATATGAATTCATTTCGTTGATCGACGATTCTGTTATTCTCGTATCAAATCGATGAAACTTGATTCGAATCGTGATTTCGTAATGTTACAGGCTGAATTCGAACACTCTGCGTCGAATTCAATTACCGGAACGAGATTTCAATGAGAAATCCATGAATTCATTTCGTTGATCGACGATTCTGTTATTCTAGTATCAAATCGATGAAACTTGATTCGAATCGTGATTTCGTAATGTTTCAGGCTGAATTCGAACTCTATGCGTCGAATTCAATCACCGAAACGAGATTTCGATGGGAAATACATGAATTCATTTCGTTGATCGACGATTCTGTTATTCCAGTATCAATTCGATGAAACTTGATTCGAATCGTGATTTCGTAATGTTACAGGCTGAATTCGAACACTCTGCGTCGAATTCAATTACCGAAACGAGATTCCAAAGAAAAATACATGAATTCATTTCGTTGATCGACGATTCTGTTATTCTAGTATCAAATCGATGAAACTGAATTCGAATCGTGATTTCGTAATGTTACAGGCTGAATTCGAACACTCTGCGTCGAATTCAATCATCGAAACGAGATTTCAATGAGGAATATATGAATTCATTTCGTTGATCGACGATTCTGTTATTCCAGTATCAAATCGATGAAACTTGATTCGAATCGTGATTTCGTAATGTTGTAAGCCAGATTCGAACACTCTGCGTCGAATTCAATCACCGAAACGAGATTTCGATGAGAAATACATGAATTCATTTCGTTGATCGACGATTCTGTTATTCTAGTATCGAATCGATGAAACCTGATTCGAATCGTGATTTCGTAATGTTACAGGCTGAATTCGAACACTCTGCGTCGAATTCAATCACCGAAACGAGATTTCAATGAGGAATATATGAATTCATTTCGTTGATCGACGATTCTGTTATTCCAGTATCAATTCGATGAAACTTGATTCGAATCGTGATTTCGTAATGTTACAGGCTGAATTCGAACACTCTGCGTCGAATTCAATCACCGAAACTAGATTTCAATGAGAAATATATGAATTCATTTCGTTGATCGACGATTCTGTTAGTCCAGTATCAAATCGATGAAACTTGATTCGAATCGTGATTTCGTAATGTTGTAAGCCAGATTCGAACACTCTGCGTCGAATTCAATCACCGAAACGAGATTTCGATGAGAAATACATGAATTCATTCCGTTGATCGACGATTCTGTTATTCTAGTATCGAATCGATGAAACTTGATTCGAATCGTGATTTCGTAATGTTACAGGCTGAATTCGAACACTCTGCGTCGAATTCAATCACCGAAACGAGATTTCAATGAGGAATATATGAATTCATTTCGTTGATCGACGATTCTGTTATTCTCGTATCAAATCGATGAAACTTGATTCGAATCGTGATTTCGTAATGTTGTAAGCCAGATTCGAACACTCTGCGTCGAATTCAATCACGGAAACGAGATTTCGATGGGAAATCCATGAATTCATTTCGTTGATCGACGATTCTGTTATTCTCGTATCAAATCGATGAAACTTGATTCGAATCGTAATTTCGTAATGTTACAGGCTGAATTCGAACACTCTGCGTCGAATTCAATCACCAAAACGAAATTTCGATGAGAAATACATGAATTCATTTCGTTGATCGACGATTCTGTTATTCTACTATCAAATCGATGAAACTTGATTCGAATCGTGATTTCGTAATGTTACAAGCTGAATTCGAACACTCTGCGTCGAATTCAATCACCACAACGAGATTCCGATGAAAAATACATGAATTCATTTCGTTGATCGACGATTCTGTTATTCTAGTATCAAATCGATGAAACTCGATTCGAATCGTGATTTTGTAATGTTACAGGCTGAATTCGAACACTCTGCGTCGAATTCAATCACCGAAACGAGATTTCAATGAGAAATCCATGAATTCATTTCGTTGATCGACGATTCTGTTATTCTAGTATCAAATCGATGAAACTTGATTCGAATCGTGATTTCGTAATGTTACAGGCTGAATTCGAACTCTATGCGTCGAATTCAATCACCGAAACGAGATTTCGATGAGAAATACATGAATTCATTTCGTTGATCGACGATTCTGTTATTCCAGTATCAATTCGATGAAACTTGATTCGAATCGTGATTTCGTAATGTTACAGGCTGAATTCGAACACTCTGCGTCGAATTCAATTACCAAAACGAGATTCCAAAGAAAAATACATGAATTCATTTCGTTGATCGACGATTCTGTTATTCTAGTATCAAATCGATGAAACTTAATTCGAATCGTGATTTCGTAATGTTACAGGCTGAATTCGAACACTCTGCGTCGAATTCAATCACCGAAACGAGATTTCAATGAGGAATATATGAATTCATTTCGTTGATCGACGATTCTGTTATTCTCGTATCAAATCGATGAAACTTGATTCGAATCGTGATTTCGTAATGTTGTAAGCCAGATTCGAACACTCTGCGTCGAATTCAATCACCGAAACGAGATTTCGATGAGAAATACATGAATTCATTTCGTTGATCGACGATTCTGTTATTCTACTATCAAATCGATGAAACTTGATTCGAATCGTGATTTCGTAATGTTACAAGCTGAATTCGAACACTCTGCGTCGAATTCAATCACCGAAACGAGATTTTAATGAGAAATACATGAATTCATTTCGTTGATCGACGATTCTGTTATTCTCGTATCAAATCGATGAAACTTGATTCGAATCGTGATTTCGTAATGTTACAGGCTGAATTCGAACACTCTGCGTCGAATTCAATCACCGGAACGAGATTTCAATGAGAAATCCATGAATTCATTTCGTTGATCGACGATTCTGTTATTCTAGTATCAAATCGATGAAACTTGATTCGAATCGTGATTTCGTAATGGTGTAAGCCAGATTCGAACACTCCGCGTCGAATTCAATCACCGAATCGAGATTTCGATGAGAAATACATGAATTCATTTCGTTGATCGACGATTCTGTTATTCTCGTATCAAATCGATGAAACTTGATTCGAATCGTGATTTCGTAATGTTACAGGCTGAATTCGAACACTCTGCGTCGAATTCAATCACCGAAACGAGATTTCGATGGGAAATCCATGAATTCATTTCGTTGATCGACGATTCTGTTATTCTCGTATCAAATCGATGAAACTTGATTCGAATCGTGATTTCGTAATGTTACAGGCTGAATTCGAACACTCTGCGTCGAATTCAATCACCGAAACGAGATTTCGATGGGAAATCCATGAATTCATTTCGTTGATCGACGATTCTGTTATTCTCGTATCAAATCGATGAAACTTGATTCGAATCGTGATTTCGTAATGTTACAGGCTGAATTCGAACACTCTGCGTCGAATTCAATCACCGAAACGAGATTTCGATGAGAAATACATGAATTCATTTCGTTGATCGACGATTCTGTTATTCTACTATCAAATCGATGAAACTTGATTCGAATCGTGATTTCGTAATGTTACAAGCTGAATTCGAACACTCTGCGTCGAATTCAATCACCGAAACGAGATTTCGACGAGAAATACATGAATTCATTTCGTTGATCGACGATTCTGTTATTCTCGTATCAAATCGATAAAACTTGATTCGAATCGTGATTTCGTAATGTTACAGGCTGAATTCGAACACTCTGCGTCGAATTCAATCACCGGAACGAGATTTCAATGAGAAATCCATGAATTCATTTCGTTGATCGACGATTCTGTTATTCTAGTATCAAATCGATGAAACTTGATTCGAATCGTGATTTCGTAATGTTACAGGCTGAATTCGAACACTCTGCGTCGAATTCAATCACCGAAACGAGATTTCGATGGGAAATCCATGAATTCATTTCGTTGATCGACGATTCTGTTATTCTCGTATCAAATCGATGAAACTTGATTCGAATCGTAATTTCGTAATGTTACAGGCTGAATTCGAACACTCTGCGTCGAATTCAATTACCGAAACGAGATTCCAAAGAAAAATACATGAATTCATTTCGTTGATCGACGATTCTGTTATTCTCGTATCAAATCGATGAAACTTGATTCGAATCGTAATTTCGTAATGTTACAGGCTGAATTCAAACACTCTGCGTCGAATTCAATCACCAAAACGAGATTTCGATGAGAAATACATGAATTCATTTCGTTGATCGACGATTCTGTTATTCTACTATCAAATCGATGAAACTTGATTCGAATCGTGATTTCGTAATGTTACAAGCTGACCTCGAACACTCTGCGTCGAATTCAATCACCACAACGAGATTCCGATGAAAAATACATGAATTCATTTCGTTGATCGACGATTCTGTTATTCTAGTATCAAATCGATGAAACTCGATTCGAATCGTGATTTTGTAATGTTACAGGCTGAATTCGAACACTCTGCGTCGAATTCAATCACCGAAACGAGATTTCAATGAGAAATCCATGAATTCATTTCGTTGATCGACGATTCTGTTATTCTAGTATCAAATCGATGAAACTTGATTCGAATCGTGATTTCGTAATGTTACAGGCTGAATTCGAACTCTATGCGTCGAATTCAATCACCGAAACGAGATTTCGATGAGAAATACATGAATTCATTTCGTTGATCGACGATTCTGTTATTCCAGTATCAATTCGATGAAACTTGATTCGAATCGTGATTTCGTAATGTTACAGGCTGAATTCGAACACTCTGCGTCGAATTCAATCACCGAAACGAGATTTCAATGAGGAATATATGAATTCATTTCGTTGATCGACGATTCTGTTATTCCGGTATCAAATCGATGAAACTTGATTCGAATCGTGATTTCGTAATGTTGTAAGCCAGATTCGAACACTCTGCGTCGAATTCAATCACCGAAACGAGATTTCGATGAGAAATACATGAATTCATTTCGTTGATCGACGATTCTGTTATTCTAGTATCAAATCGATGAAACTTGATTCGAATCGTGATTTCGTAATGTTACAGGCTGAATTCGAACACTCTGCGTCGAATTCAATCACCGAAACGAGATTTCAATGAGGAATATATGAATTCATTTCGTTGATCGACGATTCTGTTATTCTAGTATCAAATCGATGAAACTCGATTCGAATCGTGATTTCGTAATGTTGTAAGTCGAATTCGAACACTCTGCGTCGAATTTAATCACCGAAACGAGATTTCGATGAGAAATCCATAAATTCATTTCGTTGATCGACGATTCTGTTATTCCAGTATCAATTCGATGAAACTTGATTCGAATCGTGATTTCGTAATGTTACAGGCTGAATTCGAACACTCTGCGTCGAATTCAATCACCGAAACGAGATTTCAATGAGGAATATATGAATTCATTTCGTTGATCGACGATTCTGTTATTCTAGTATCAAATCGATGGAACTTGATTCGAATCGTGATTTCGTAGTGTTACAGGCTGAATTCGAACACTCTGCGTCGAATTCAATCACCGAAACGAGATTTCGATGAGAAATCCATAAATTCATTTCGTTGATCGACGATTCTGTTATTCTAGTATCAAATCGATGGAACTTGATTCGAATCGTGATTTCGTAATGTTACAGGCTGAATTCGAACACTCTGCGTCGAATTCAATCACCGAAACGAGATTTCGATGGGAAATCCATGAATTCATTTCGTTGATCGACGATTCTGTTATTCTCGTATCAAATCGATGAAACCTGATTCGAATCGTGATTCCGTAATGTTACAGGCTGAATTCGAACACTCTGCGTCGAATTCAATCACCGAAACGAGATTTCGATGGGAAATCCATGAATTCATTTCGTTGATCGACGATTCTGTTATTCTCGTATCAAATCGATGAAACTTGATTCGAATCGTAATTTCGTAATGTTACAGGCTGAATTCGAACACTCTGCGTCGAATTCAATCACCAAAACGAGATTTCGATGAGAAATACATGAATTCATTTCGTTGATCGACGATTCTGTTATTCTACTATCAAATCGATGAAACTTGATTCGAATCGTGATTTCGTAATGTTACAAGCTGAATTCGAACACTCTGCGTCGAATTCAATCACCACAACGAGATTCCGATGAAAAATACATGAATTCATTTCGTTGATCGACGATTCTGTTATTCTAGTATCAAATCGATGAAACTCGATTCGAATCGTGATTTTGTAATGTTACAGGCTGAATTCGAACACTCTGCGTCGAATTCAATCACCGAAACGAGATTTCAATGAGAAATCCATGAATTCATTCCGTTGATCGACGATTCTGTTATTCTAGTATCAAATCGATGAAACTTGATTCGAATCGTGATTTCGTAATGTTACAGGCTGAATTCGAACTCTATGCGTCGAATTTAATCACCGAAACGAGATTTCAATGAGAAATCCATGAATTCATTTCGTTGATCGACGATTCTGTTATTCTAGTATCAAATCGATGAAACTTGATTCGAATCGTGATTTCGTAATGTTACAGGCTGAATTCGAACACTCTGCGTCGAATTCAATCACCGAAACGAGATTTCGATGAGAAATACATGAATTCATTTCGTTGATCGACGATTCTGTTATTCTAGTATCAAATCGATGAAACTCGATTCGAATCGTGATTTCGTAATGTTGTAAGCCAGATTCGAACACTCTGCGTCGAATTCAATCACCGAAACGAGATTTCGATGAGAAATACATGAATTCATTTCGTTGATCGACGATTCTGTTATTCTAGTATCAAATCGATGGAACTTGATTCGAATCGTGATTTCGTAGTGTTACAGGCTGAATTCGAACACTCTGCGTCGAATTCAATCACCGAAACGAGATTTCGATGAGAAATCCATAAATTCATTTCGTTGATCGACGATTCTGTTATTCTAGTATCAAATCGATGGAACTTGATTCGAATCGTGATTTCGTAATGTTACAGGCTGAATTCGAACACTCTGCGTCGAATTCAATCACCGAAACGAGATTTCAATGAGAAATATATGAATTCATTTCGTTGATCGACGATTCTGTTATTCTCGTATCAAATCGATGAAACTTGATTCGAATCGTGATTTCGTAATGTTACAGGCTGAATTCGAACACTCTGCGTCGAATTCAATTACCGGAACGAGATTTCAATGAGAAATCCATGAATTCATTTCGTTGATCGACGATTCTGTTATTCTAGTATCAAATCGATGAAACTTGATTCGAATCGTGATTTCGTAATGTTTCAGGCTGAATTCGAACTCTATGCGTCGAATTCAATCACCGAAACGAGATTTCGATGGGAAATACATGAATTCATTTCGTTGATCGACGATTCTGTTATTCCAGTATCAATTCGATGAAACTTGATTCGAATCGTGATTTCGTAATGTTACAGGCTGAATTCGAACACTCTGCGTCGAATTCAATTACCGAAACGAGATTCCAAAGAAAAATACATGAATTCATTTCGTTGATCGACGATTCTGTTATTCTAGTATCAAATCGATGAAACTGAATTCGAATCGTGATTTCGTAATGTTACAGGCTGAATTCGAACACTCTGCGTCGAATTCAATCATCGAAACGAGATTCCAATGAGGAATATATGAATTCATTTCGTTGATCGACGATTCTGTTATTCCAGTATCAAATCGATGAAACTTGATTCGAATCGTGATTTCGTAATGTTGTAAGCCAGATTCGAACACTCTGCGTCGAATTCAATCACCGAAACGAGATTTCGATGAGAAATACATGAATTCATTTCGTTGATCGACGATTCTGTTATTCTAGTATCGAATCGATGAAACCTGATTCGAATCGTGATTTCGTAATGTTACAGGCTGAATTCGAACACTCTGCGTCGAATTCAATCACCGAAACGAGATTTCAATGAGAAATATATGAATTCATTTCGTTGATCGACGATTCTGTTATTCTAGTATCAAATCGATGAAACTCGATTCGAATCGTGATTTCGTAATGTTGTAAGCCAGATTCGAACACTCTGCGTCGAATTCAATCACCGAAACGAGATTTCGATGAGAAATACATGAATTCATTTCGTTGATCGACGATTCTGTTATTCTAGTATCAAATCGATGAAACTTGATTCGAATCGTGATTTCGTAATGTTACAGGCTGAATTCGAACTCTATGCGTCGAATTCAATCACCGAAACGAGATTTCGATGAGAAATACATGAATTCATTTCGTTGATCGACGATTCTGTTATTCCAGTATCAATTCGATGAAACTTGATTCGAATCGTGATTTCGTAATGTTACAGGCTGAATTCGAACACTCTGCGTCGAATTCAATCACCGAAACGAGATTTCAATGAGAAATATATGAATTCATTTCGTTGATCGACGATTCTGTTATTCTCGTATCAAATCGATGAAACTTGATTCGAATCGTGATTTCGTAATGTTACAGGCTGAATTCGAACACTCTGCGTCGAATTCAATTACCGGAACGAGATTTCAATGAGAAATCCATGAATTCATTTCGTTGATCGACGATTCTGTTATTCTAGTATCAAATCGATGAAACTTGATTCGAATCGTGATTTCGTAATGTTTCAGGCTGAATTCGAACTCTATGCGTCGAATTCAATCACCGAAACGAGATTTCGATGAGAAATACATGAATTCATTTCGTTGATCGACGACTCTGTTATTCCAGTATCAATTCGATGAAACTCGATTCGAATCGTGATTTCTAATGTTACAGGCTGAATTCGAACACTCTGCGTCGAATTCAATTACCGAAACGAGATTCCAAAGAAAAATACATGAATTCATTTCGTTGATCGACGATTTTGTTATTCTAGTATCAAATCGATGAAACTTGATTCGAATCGTGATTTCGTAATGTTTCAGGCTGAATTCGAACTCTATGCGTCGAATTCAATCACCGAAACGAGATTTCGATGGGAAATACATGAATTCATTTCGTTGATCGACGATTCTGTTATTCCAGTATCAATTCGATGAAACTTGATTCGAATCGTGATTTCGTAATGTTACAGGCTGAATTCGAACACTCTGCGTCGAATTCAATTACCGAAACGAGATTCCAAAGAAAAATACATGAATTCATTTCGTTGATCGACGATTCTGTTATTCTAGTATCAAATCGAAGAAACTTAATTCGAATCGTGATTTCGTAATGTTACAGGCTGAATTCGAACACTCTGCGTCGAATTCAATCACCGAAACGAGATTTCAATGAGGAATATATGAATTCATTTCGTTGATCGACGATTCTGTTATTCCAGTTTCAAATCGATGAAACTTGATTCGAATCGTGATTTCGTAATGTTGTAAGCCAGATTCGAACACTCTGCGTCGAATTCAATCACCGAAACGAGATTTCGATGAGAAATACATGAATTCATTTCGTTGATCGACGATTCTGTTATTCTAGTATCGAATCGATGAAACCTGATTCGAATCGTGATTTCGTAATGTTACAGGCTGAATTCGAACACTCTGCGTCGAATTCAATCACCGAAACGAGATTTCAATGAGGAATATATGAATTCATTTCGTTGATCGACGATTCTGTTATTCCAGTATCAAATCGATGAAACTTGATTCGAATCGTGATTTCGTAATGTTGTAAGCCAGATTCGAACACTCCGCGTCGAATTCAATCACCGAATCGAGATTTCGATGAGAAATACATGAATTCATTTCGTTGATCGACGATTCTGTTATTCTCGTATCAAATCGATGAAACTTGATTCGAATCGTGATTTCGTAATGTTACAGGCTGAATTCGAACACTCTGCGTCGAATTCAATCACCGAAACGAGATTTCGATGGGAAATCCATGAATTCATTTCGTTGATCGACGATTCTGTTATTCTCGTATCAAATCGATGAAACTTGATTCGAATCGTGATTTCGTAATGTTACAGGCTGAATTCGAACACTCTGCGTCGAATTCAATCACCGAAACGAGATTTCGATGAGAAATACATGAATTCATTTCGTTGATCGACGATTCTGTTATTCTAGTATCAAATCGATGAAACTCGATTTGAATCGTGATTTCGTAATGTTGTAAGCCAGATTCGAACACTCTGCGTCGAATTCAATCACCGAAACGAGATTTCGATGAGAAATACATGAATTCATTTCGTTGATCGACGATTCTGTTATTCTCGTATCAAATCGATGGAACTTGATTCGAATCGTGATTTCGTAGTGTTACAGGCTGAATTCGAACACTCTGCGTCGAATTCAATTACCGAAACGAGATTTCGATGAGAAATCCATAAATTCATTTCGTTGATCGACGATTCTGTTATTCTAGTATCAAATCGATGGAACTTGATTCGAATCGTGATTTCGTAATGTTACAGGCTGAATTCGAACACTCTGCGTCGAATTCAATCACCGAAACGAGATTTCAATGAGAAATATATGAATTCATTTCGTTGATCGACGATTCTGTTATTCTCGTATCAAATCGATGAAACTTGATTCGAATCGTGATTTCGTAATGTTACAGGCTGAATTCGAACACTCTGCGTCGAATTCAATTACCGGAACGAGATTTCAATGAGAAATCCATGAATTCATTTCGTTGATCGACGATTCTGTTATTCTAGTATCAAATCGATGAAACTTGATTCGAATCGTGATTTCGTAATGTTTCAGGCTGAATTCGAACTCTATGCGTCGAATTCAATCACCGAAACGAGATTTCGATGGGAAATACATGAATTCATTTCGTTGATCGACGATTCTGTTATTCCAGTATCAATTCGATGAAACTTGATTCGAATCGTGATTTCGTAATGTTACAGGCTGAATTCGAACACTCTGCGTCGAATTCAATTACCGAAACGAGATTCCAAAGAAAAATACATGAATTCATTTCGTTGATCGACGATTCTGTTATTCTAGTATCAAATCGATGAAACTGAATTCGAATCGTGATTTCGTAATGTTACAGGCTGAATTCGAACACTCTGCGTCGAATTCAATCATCGAAACGAGATTTCAATGAGGAATATATGAATTCATTTCGTTGATCGACGATTCTGTTATTCCAGTATCAAATCGATGAAACTTGATTCGAATCGTGATTTCGTAATGTTGTAAGCCAGATTCGAACACTCTGCGTCGAATTCAATCACCGAAACGAGATTTCGATGAGAAATACATGAATTCATTTCGTTGATCGACGATTCTGTTATTCTAGTATCGAATCGATGAAACCTGATTCGAATCGTGATTTCGTAATGTTACAGGCTGAATTCGAACACTCTGCGTCGAATTCAATCACCGAAACGAGATTTCAATGAGGAATATATGAATTCATTTCGTTGATCGACGATTCTGTTATTCCAGTATCAATTCGATGAAACTTGATTCGAATCGTGATTTCGTAATGTTACAGGCTGAATTCGAACACTCTGCGTCGAATTCAATCACCGAAACTAGATTTCAATGAGAAATATATGAATTCATTTCGTTGATCGACGATTCTGTTAGTCCAGTATCAAATCGATGAAACTTGATTCGAATCGTGATTTCGTAATGTTGTAAGCCAGATTCGAACACTCTGCGTCGAATTCAATCACCGAAACGAGATTTCGATGAGAAATACATGAATTCATTCCGTTGATCGACGATTCTGTTATTCTAGTATCGAATCGATGAAACTTGATTCGAATCGTGATTTCGTAATGTTACAGGCTGAATTCGAACACTCTGCGTCGAATTCAATCACCGAAACGAGATTTCAATGAGGAATATATGAATTCATTTCGTTGATCGACGATTCTGTTATTCTCGTATCAAATCGATGAAACTTGATTCGAATCGTGATTTCGTAATGTTGTAAGCCAGATTCGAACACTCTGCGTCGAATTCAATCACGGAAACGAGATTTCGATGGGAAATCCATGAATTCATTTCGTTGATCGACGATTCTGTTATTCTCGTATCAAATCGATGAAACTTGATTCGAATCGTAATTTCGTAATGTTACAGGCTGAATTCGAACACTCTGCGTCGAATTCAATCACCAAAACGAAATTTCGATGAGAAATACATGAATTCATTTCGTTGATCGACGATTCTGTTATTCTACTATCAAATCGATGAAACTTGATTCGAATCGTGATTTCGTAATGTTACAAGCTGAATTCGAACACTCTGCGTCGAATTCAATCACCACAACGAGATTCCGATGAAAAATACATGAATTCATTTCGTTGATCGACGATTCTGTTATTCTAGTATCAAATCGATGAAACTCGATTCGAATCGTGATTTTGTAATGTTACAGGCTGAATTCGAACACTCTGCGTCGAATTCAATCACCGAAACGAGATTTCAATGAGAAATCCATGAATTCATTTCGTTGATCGACGATTCTGTTATTCTAGTATCAAATCGATGAAACTTGATTCGAATCGTGATTTCGTAATGTTACAGGCTGAATTCGAACTCTATGCGTCGAATTCAATCACCGAAACGAGATTTCGATGAGAAATACATGAATTCATTTCGTTGATCGACGATTCTGTTATTCCAGTATCAATTCGATGAAACTTGATTCGAATCGTGATTTCGTAATGTTACAGGCTGAATTCGAACACTCTGCGTCGAATTCAATTACCAAAACGAGATTCCAAAGAAAAATACATGAATTCATTTCGTTGATCGACGATTCTGTTATTCTAGTATCAAATCGATGAAACTTAATTCGAATCGTGATTTCGTAATGTTACAGGCTGAATTCGAACACTCTGCGTCGAATTCAATCACCGAAACGAGATTTCAATGAGGAATATATGAATTCATTTCGTTGATCGACGATTCTGTTATTCTCGTATCAAATCGATGAAACTTGATTCGAATCGTGATTTCGTAATGTTGTAAGCCAGATTCGAACACTCTGCGTCGAATTCAATCACCGAAACGAGATTTCGATGAGAAATACATGAATTCATTTCGTTGATCGACGATTCTGTTATTCTACTATCAAATCGATGAAACTTGATTCGAATCGTGATTTCGTAATGTTACAAGCTGAATTCGAACACTCTGCGTCGAATTCAATCACCGAAACGAGATTTTAATGAGAAATACATGAATTCATTTCGTTGATCGACGATTCTGTTATTCTCGTATCAAATCGATGAAACTTGATTCGAATCGTGATTTCGTAATGTTACAGGCTGAATTCGAACACTCTGCGTCGAATTCAATCACCGGAACGAGATTTCAATGAGAAATCCATGAATTCATTTCGTTGATCGACGATTCTGTTATTCTAGTATCAAATCGATGAAACTTGATTCGAATCGTGATTTCGTAATGGTGTAAGCCAGATTCGAACACTCCGCGTCGAATTCAATCACCGAATCGAGATTTCGATGAGAAATACATGAATTCATTTCGTTGATCGACGATTCTGTTATTCTCGTATCAAATCGATGAAACTTGATTCGAATCGTGATTTCGTAATGTTACAGGCTGAATTCGAACACTCTGCGTCGAATTCAATCACCGAAACGAGATTTCGATGGGAAATCCATGAATTCATTTCGTTGATCGACGATTCTGTTATTCTCGTATCAAATCGATGAAACTTGATTCGAATCGTGATTTCGTAATGTTACAGGCTGAATTCGAACACTCTGCGTCGAATTCAATCACCGAAACGAGATTTCGATGGGAAATCCATGAATTCATTTCGTTGATCGACGATTCTGTTATTCTCGTATCAAATCGATGAAACTTGATTCGAATCGTGATTTCGTAATGTTACAGGCTGAATTCGAACACTCTGCGTCGAATTCAATCACCGAAACGAGATTTCGATGAGAAATACATGAATTCATTTCGTTGATCGACGATTCTGTTATTCTACTATCAAATCGATGAAACTTGATTCGAATCGTGATTTCGTAATGTTACAAGCTGAATTCGAACACTCTGCGTCGAATTCAATCACCGAAACGAGATTTCGACGAGAAATACATGAATTCATTTCGTTGATCGACGATTCTGTTATTCTCGTATCAAATCGATAAAACTTGATTCGAATCGTGATTTCGTAATGTTACAGGCTGAATTCGAACACTCTGCGTCGAATTCAATCACCGGAACGAGATTTCAATGAGAAATCCATGAATTCATTTCGTTGATCGACGATTCTGTTATTCTAGTATCAAATCGATGAAACTTGATTCGAATCGTGATTTCGTAATGTTACAGGCTGAATTCGAACACTCTGCGTCGAATTCAATCACCGAAACGAGATTTCGATGGGAAATCCATGAATTCATTTCGTTGATCGACGATTCTGTTATTCTCGTATCAAATCGATGAAACTTGATTCGAATCGTAATTTCGTAATGTTACAGGCTGAATTCGAACACTCTGCGTCGAATTCAATTACCGAAACGAGATTCCAAAGAAAAATACATGAATTCATTTCGTTGATCGACGATTCTGTTATTCTCGTATCAAATCGATGAAACTTGATTCGAATCGTAATTTCGTAATGTTACAGGCTGAATTCAAACACTCTGCGTCGAATTCAATCACCAAAACGAGATTTCGATGAGAAATACATGAATTCATTTCGTTGATCGACGATTCTGTTATTCTACTATCAAATCGATGAAACTTGATTCGAATCGTGATTTCGTAATGTTACAAGCTGACCTCGAACACTCTGCGTCGAATTCAATCACCACAACGAGATTCCGATGAAAAATACATGAATTCATTTCGTTGATCGACGATTCTGTTATTCTAGTATCAAATCGATGAAACTCGATTCGAATCGTGATTTTGTAATGTTACAGGCTGAATTCGAACACTCTGCGTCGAATTCAATCACCGAAACGAGATTTCAATGAGAAATCCATGAATTCATTTCGTTGATCGACGATTCTGTTATTCTAGTATCAAATCGATGAAACTTGATTCGAATCGTGATTTCGTAATGTTACAGGCTGAATTCGAACTCTATGCGTCGAATTCAATCACCGAAACGAGATTTCGATGAGAAATACATGAATTCATTTCGTTGATCGACGATTCTGTTATTCCAGTATCAATTCGATGAAACTTGATTCGAATCGTGATTTCGTAATGTTACAGGCTGAATTCGAACACTCTGCGTCGAATTCAATCACCGAAACGAGATTTCAATGAGGAATATATGAATTCATTTCGTTGATCGACGATTCTGTTATTCCGGAATCAAATCGATGAAACTTGATTCGAATCGTGATTTCGTAATGTTGTAAGCCAGATTCGAACACTCTGCGTCGAATTCAATCACCGAAACGAGATTTCGATGAGAAATACATGAATTCATTTCGTTGATCGACGATTCTGTTATTCTAGTATCAAATCGATGAAACTTGATTCGAATCGTGATTTCGTAATGTTACAGGCTGAATTCGAACACTCTGCGTCGAATTCAATCACCGAAACGAGATTTCAATGAGGAATATATGAATTCATTTCGTTGATCGACGATTCTGTTATTCTAGTATCAAATCGATGAAACTCGATTCGAATCGTGATTTCGTAATGTTGTAAGTCGAATTCGAACACTCTGCGTCGAATTTAATCACCGAAACGAGATTTCGATGAGAAATCCATAAATTCATTTCGTTGATCGACGATTCTGTTATTCCAGTATCAATTCGATGAAACTTGATTCGAATCGTGATTTCGTAATGTTACAGGCTGAATTCGAACACTCTGCGTCGAATTCAATCACCGAAACGAGATTTCAATGAGGAATATATGAATTCATTTCGTTGATCGACGATTCTGTTATTCTAGTATCAAATCGATGGAACTTGATTCGAATCGTGATTTCGTAGTGTTACAGGCTGAATTCGAACACTCTGCGTCGAATTCAATCACCGAAACGAGATTTCGATGAGAAATCCATAAATTCATTTCGTTGATCGACGATTCTGTTATTCTAGTATCAAATCGATGGAACTTGATTCGAATCGTGATTTCGTAATGTTACAGGCTGAATTCGAACACTCTGCGTCGAATTCAATCACCGAAACGAGATTTCGATGGGAAATCCATGAATTCATTTCGTTGATCGACGATTCTGTTATTCTCGTATCAAATCGATGAAACCTGATTCGAATCGTGATTCCGTAATGTTACAGGCTGAATTCGAACACTCTGCGTCGAATTCAATCACCGAAACGAGATTTCGATGGGAAATCCATGAATTCATTTCGTTGATCGACGATTCTGTTATTCTCGTATCAAATCGATGAAACTTGATTCGAATCGTAATTTCGTAATGTTACAGGCTGAATTCGAACACTCTGCGTCGAATTCAATCACCAAAACGAGATTTCGATGAGAAATACATGAATTCATTTCGTTGATCGACGATTCTGTTATTCTACTATCAAATCGATGAAACTTGATTCGAATCGTGATTTCGTAATGTTACAAGCTGAATTCGAACACTCTGCGTCGAATTCAATCACCACAACGAGATTCCGATGAAAAATACATGAATTCATTTCGTTGATCGACGATTCTGTTATTCTAGTATCAAATCGATGAAACTCGATTCGAATCGTGATTTTGTAATGTTACAGGCTGAATTCGAACACTCTGCGTCGAATTCAATCACCGAAACGAGATTTCAATGAGAAATCCATGAATTCATTCCGTTGATCGACGATTCTGTTATTCTAGTATCAAATCGATGAAACTTGATTCGAATCGTGATTTCGTAATGTTACAGGCTGAATTCGAACTCTATGCGTCGAATTTAATCACCGAAACGAGATTTCAATGAGAAATCCATGAATTCATTTCGTTGATCGACGATTCTGTTATTCTAGTATCAAATCGATGAAACTTGATTCGAATCGTGATTTCGTAATGTTACAGGCTGAATTCGAACTCTATGCGTCGAATTCAATCACCGAAACGAGATTTCGATGAGAAATACATGAATTCATTTCGTTGATCGACGATTCTGTTATTCTCGTATCAAATCGATGAAACTTGATTTGAATCGTAATTTCGTAATGTTACAGGCTGAATTCGAACACTCTGCGTCGAATTCAATCACCAAAACGAAATTTCGATGAGAAATACATGAATTCATTTCGTTGATCGACGATTCTGTTATTCTACTATCGAATCGATGAAACTTGATTCGAATCGTGATTTCGTAATGTTACAAGCTGAATTCGAACACTCTGCGTCGAATTCAATCACCACAACGAGATTCCGATGAAAAATACATGAATTCATTTCGTTGATCGACGATTCTGTTATTCTAGTATCAAATCGATGAAACTCGATTCGAATCGTGATTTTGTAATGTTACAGGCTGAATTCGAACACTCTGCGTCGAATTCAATCACCGAAACGAGATTTCAATGAGAAATCCATGAATTCATTTCGTTGATCGACGATTCTGTTATTCTAGTATCAAATCGATGAAACTTGATTCGAATCGTGATTTCGTAATGTTACAGGCTGAATTCGAACTCTATGCGTCGAATTCAATCACCAAAACGAGATTTCGATGAGAAATACATGAATTCATTTCGTTGATCGACGATTCTGTTATTCCAGTATCAATTCGATGAAACTTGATTCGAATCGTGATTTCGTAATGTTACAGGCTGAATTCGAACACTCTGCGTCGAATTCAATCACCGAAACGAGATTTTAATGAGAAATATATGAATTCATTTCGTTGATCGACGATTCTGTTATTCTAGTATCAAATCGATGAAACTCGATTCGAATCGTGATTTCGTAATGTTGTAAGCCAGATTCGAACACTCTGCGTCGAATTCAATCACCGAAACGAGATTTCGATGAGAAATACATGAATTCATTTCGTTGATCGACGATTCTGTTATTCTAGTATCAAATCGATGAAACTTGATTCGAATCGTGATTTCGTAATGTTACAGGCTGAATTCGAACTCTATGCGTCGAATTCAATCACCGAAACGAGATTTCGATGAGAAATACATGAATTCATTTCGTTGATCGACGATTCTGTTATTCCAGTATCAATTCGATGAAACTTGATTCGAATCGTGATTTCGTAATGTTACAGGCTGAATTCGAACACTCTGCGTCGAATTCAATCACCGAAACGAGATTTCAATGAGAAATATATGAATTCATTTCGTTGATCGACGATTCTGTTAGTCCAGTATCAAATCGATGAAACTTGATTCGAATCGTGATTTCGTAATGTTGTAAGCCAGATTCGAACACTCTGCGTCGAATTCAATCACCGAAACGAGATTTCGATGAGAAATACATGAATTCATTCCGTTGATCGACGATTCTGTTATTCTAGTATCGAATCGATGAAACTTGATTCGAATCGTGATTTCGTAATGTTACAGGCTGAATTCGAACACTCTGCGTCGAATTCAATCACCGAAACGAGATTTCAATGAGGAATATATGAATTCATTTCGTTGATCGACGATTCTGTTATTCTCGTATCAAATCGATGAAACTTGATTCGAATCGTGATTTCGTAATGTTGTAAGCCAGATTCGAACACTCTGCGTCGAATTCAATCACGGAAACGAGATTTCGATGGGAAATCCATGAATTCATTTCGTTGATCGACGATTCTGTTATTCTCGTATCAAATCGATGAAACTTGATTCGAATCGTAATTTCGTAATGTTACAGGCTGAATTCGAACACTCTGCGTCGAATTCAATCACCAAAACGAAATTTCGATGAGAAATACATGAATTCATTTCGTTGATCGACGATTCTGTTATTCTACTATCAAATCGATGAAACTTGATTCGAATCGTGATTTCGTAATGTTACAAGCTGAATTCGAACACTCTGCGTCGAATTCAATCACCACAACGAGATTCCGATGAAAAATACATGAATTCATTTCGTTGATCGACGATTCTGTTATTCTAGTATCAAATCGATGAAACTCGATTCGAATCGTGATTTTGTAATGTTACAGGCTGAATTCGAACACTCTGCGTCGAATTCAATCACCGAAACGAGATTTCAATGAGAAATCCATGAATTCATTTCGTTGATCGACGATTCTGTTATTCTAGTATCAAATCGATGAAACTTGATTCGAATCGTGATTTCGTAATGTTACAGGCTGAATTCGAACTCTATGCGTCGAATTCAATCACCGAAACGAGATTTCGATGAGAAATACATGAATTCATTTCGTTGATCGACGATTCTGTTATTCCAGTATCAATTCGATGAAACTTGATTCGAATCGTGATTTCGTAATGTTACAAGCTGAATTCGAACACTCTGCGTCGAATTCAATCACCACAACGAGATTCCGATGAAAAATACATGAATTCATTTCGTTGATCGACGATTCTGTTATTCTAGTATCAAATCGATGAAACTCGATTCGAATCGTGATTTTGTAATGTTACAGGCTGAATTCGAACACTCTGCGTCGAATTCAATTACCAAAACGAGATTCCAAAGAAAAATACATGAATTCATTTCGTTGATCGACGATTCTGTTATTCTAGTATCAAATCGATGAAACTTAATTCGAATCGTGATTTCGTAATGTTACAGGCTGAATTCGAACACTCTGCGTCGAATTCAATCACCGAAACGAGATTTCAATGAGGAATATATGAATTCATTTCGTTGATCGACGATTCTGTTATTCTCGTATCAAATCGATGAAACTTGATTCGAATCGTGATTTCGTAATGTTGTAAGCCAGATTCGAACACTCTGCGTCGAATTCAATCACCGAAACGAGATTTCGATGAGAAATACATGAATTCATTTCGTTGATCGACGATTCTGTTATTCTACTATCAAATCGATGAAACTTGATTCGAATCGTGATTTCGTAATGTTACAAGCTGAATTCGAACACTCTGCGTCGAATTCAATCACCGAAACGAGATTTCAATGAGAAATACATGAATTCATTTCGTTGATCGACGATTCTGTTATTCTCGTATCAAATCGATGAAACTTGATTCGAATCGTGATTTCGTAATGTTACAGGCTGAATTCGAACACTCTGCGTCGAATTCAATCACCGGAACGAGATTTCAATGAGAAATCCATGAATTCATTTCGTTGATCGACGATTCTGTTATTCTAGTATCAAATCGATGAAACTTGATTCGAATCGTGATTTCGTAATGGTGTAAGCCAGATTCGAACACTCCGCGTCGAATTCAATCACCGAATCGAGATTTCGATGAGAAATACATGAATTCATTTCGTTGATCGACGATTCTGTTATTCTCGTATCAAATCGATGAAACTTGATTCGAATCGTGATTTCGTAATGTTACAGGCTGAATTCGAACACTCTGCGTCGAATTCAATCACCGAAACGAGATTTCGATGGGAAATCCATGAATTCATTTCGTTGATCGACGATTCTGTTATTCTCGTATCAAATCGATGAAACTTGATTCGAATCGTGATTTCGTAATGTTACAGGCTGAATTCGAACACTCTGCGTCGAATTCAATCACCGAAACGAGATTTCGATGGGAAATCCATGAATTCATTTCGTTGATCGACGATTCTGTTATTCTCGTATCAAATCGATGAAACTTGATTCGAATCGTGATTTCGTAATGTTACAGGCTGAATTCGAACACTCTGCGTCGAATTCAATCACCGAAACGAGATTTCGATGAGAAATACATGAATTCATTTCGTTGATCGACGATTCTGTTATTCTACTATCAAATCGATGAAACTTGATTCGAATCGTGATTTCGTAATGTTACAAGCTGAATTCGAACACTCTGCGTCGAATTCAATCACCGAAGCGAGATTTCGACGAGAAATACATGAATTCATTTCGTTGATCGACGATTCTGTTATTCTCGTATCAAATCGATAAAACTTGATTCGAATCGTGATTTCGTAATGTTACAGGCTGAATTCGAACACTCTGCGTCGAATTCAATCACCGGAACGAGATTTCAATGAGAAATCCATGAATTCATTTCGTTGATCGACGATTCTGTTATTCTAGTATCAAATCGATGAAACTTGATTCGAATCGTGATTTCGTAATGTTACAGGCTGAATTCGAACACTCTGCGTCGAATTCAATCACCGAAACGAGATTTCGATGGGAAATCCATGAATTCATTTCGTTGATCGACGATTCTGTTATTCTCGTATCAAATCGATGAAACTTGATTCGAATCGTAATTTCGTAATGTTACAGGCTGAATTCGAACACTCTGCGTCGAATTCAATTACCGAAACGAGATTCCAAAGAAAAATACATGAATTCATTTCGTTGATCGACGATTCTGTTATTCTCGTATCAAATCGATGAAACTTGATTCGAATCGTAATTTCGTAATGTTACAGGCTGAATTCAAACACTCTGCGTCGAATTCAATCACCAAAACGAGATTTCGATGAGAAATACATGAATTCATTTCGTTGATCGACGATTCTGTTATTCTACTATCAAATCGATGAAACTTGATTCGAATCGTGATTTCGTAATGTTACAAGCTGAATTCGAACACTCTGCGTCGAATTCAATCACCACAACGAGATTCCGATGAAAAATACATGAATTCATTTCGTTGATCGACGATTCTGTTATTCTAGTATCAAATCGATGAAACTCGATTCGAATCGTGATTTCGTAATGTTGTAAGCCAGATTCGAACACTCTGCGTCGAATTCAATCACCGAAACGAGATTTCGATGAGAAATACATGAATTCATTTCGTTGATCGACGATTCTGTTATTCTAGTATCAAATCGATGAAACTTGATTCGAATCGTGATTTCGTAATGTTACAGGCTGAATTCGAACTCTATGCGTCGAATTCAATCACCGAAACGAGATTTCGATGAGAAATACATGAATTCATTTCGTTGATCGACGATTCTGTTATTCCAGTATCAATTCGATGAAACTTGATTCGAATCGTGATTTCGTAATGTTACAGGCTGAATTCGAACACTCTGCGTCGAATTCAATCACCGAAACGAGATTTCAATGAGAAATATATGAATTCATTTCGTTGATCGACGATTCTGTTATTCTCGTATCAAATCGATGAAACTTGATTCGAATCGTGATTTCGTAATGTTACAGGCTGAATTCGAACACTCTGCGTCGAATTCAATTACCGGAACGAGATTTCAATGAGAAATCCATGAATTCATTTCGTTGATCGACGATTCTGTTATTCTAGTATCAAATCGATGAAACTTGATTCGAATCGTGATTTCGTAATGTTTCAGGCTGAATTCGAACTCTATGCGTCGAATTCAATCACCGAAACGAGATTTCGATGAGAAATACATGAATTCATTTCGTTGATCGACGATTCTGTTATTCCAGTATCAATTCGATGAAACTCGATTCGAATCGTGATTTCTAATGTTACAGGCTGAATTCGAACACTCTGCGTCGAATTCAATTACCGAAACGAGATTCCAAAGAAAAATACATGAATTCATTTCGTTGATCGACGATTTTGTTATTCTAGTATCAAATCGATGAAACTTGATTCGAATCGTGATTTCGTAATGTTTCAGGCTGAATTCGAACTCTATGCGTCGAATTCAATCACCGAAACGAGATTTCGATGGGAAATACATGAATTCATTTCGTTGATCGACGATTCTGTTATTCCAGTATCAATTCGATGAAACTTGATTCGAATCGTGATTTCGTAATGTTACAGGCTGAATTCGAACACTCTGCGTCGAATTCAATTACCGAAACGAGATTCCAAAGAAAAATACATGAATTCATTTCGTTGATCGACGATTCTGTTATTCTAGTATCAAATCGAAGAAACTTAATTCGAATCGTGATTTCGTAATGTTACAGGCTGAATTCGAACACTCTGCGTCGAATTCAATCACCGAAACGAGATTTCAATGAGGAATATATGAATTCATTTCGTTGATCGACGATTCTGTTATTCCAGTTTCAAATCGATGAAACTTGATTCGAATCGTGATTTCGTAATGTTGTAAGCCAGATTCGAACACTCTGCGTCGAATTCAATCACCGAAACGAGATTTCGATGAGAAATACATGAATTCATTTCGTTGATCGACGATTCTGTTATTCTAGTATCGAATCGATGAAACCTGATTCGAATCGTGATTTCGTAATGTTACAGGCTGAATTCGAACACTCTGCGTCGAATTCAATCACCGAAACGAGATTTCAATGAGGAATATATGAATTCATTTCGTTGATCGACGATTCTGTTATTCCAGTATCAAATCGATGAAACTTGATTCGAATCGTGATTTCGTAATGTTGTAAGCCAGATTCGAACACTCCGCGTCGAATTCAATCACCGAATCGAGATTTCGATGAGAAATACATGAATTCATTTCGTTGATCGACGATTCTGTTATTCTCGTATCAAATCGATGAAACTTGATTCGAATCGTGATTTCGTAATGTTACAGGCTGAATTCGAACACTCTGCGTCGAATTCAATCACCGAAACGAGATTTCGATGGGAAATCCATGAATTCATTTCGTTGATCGACGATTCTGTTATTCTCGTATCAAATCGATGAAACTTGATTCGAATCGTGATTTCGTAATGTTACAGGCTGAATTCGAACACTCTGCGTCGAATTCAATCACCGAAACGAGATTTCGATGAGAAATACATGAATTCATTTCGTTGATCGACGATTCTGTTATTCTAGTATCAAATCGATGAAACTCGATTCGAATCGTGATTTCGTAATGTTGTAAGCCAGATTCGAACACTCTGCGTCGAATTCAATCACCGAAACGAGATTTCGATGAGAAATACATGAATTCATTTCGTTGATCGACGATTCTGTTATTCTAGTATCAAATCGATAGAACTTGATTCGAATCGTGATTTCGTAGTGTTACAGGCTGAATTCGAACACTCTGCGTCGAATTCAATCACCGAAACGAGATTTCGATGAGAAATCCATAAATTCATTTCGTTGATCGACGATTCTGTTATTCTAGTATCAAATCGATGGAACTTGATTCGAATCGTGATTTCGTAATGTTACAGGCTGAATTCTAACACTCTGCGTCGAATTCAATCACCGAAACGAGATTTCAATGAGAAATATATGAATTCATTTCGTTGATCGACGATTCTGTTATTCTCGTATCAAATCGATGAAACTTGATTCGAATCGTGATTTCGTAATGTTACAGGCTGAATTCGAACACTCTGCGTCGAATTCAATTACCGGAACGAGATTTCAATGAGAAATCCATGAATTCATTTCGTTGATCGACGATTCTGTTATTCTAGTATCAAATCGATGAAACTTGATTCGAATCGTGATTTCGTAATGTTTCAGGCTGAATTCGAACTCTATGCGTCGAATTCAATCACCGAAACGAGATTTCGATGGGAAATACATGAATTCATTTCGTTGATCGACGATTCTGTTATTCCAGTATCAATTCGATGAAACTTGATTCGAATCGTGATTTCGTAATGTTACAGGCTGAATTCGAACACTCTGCGTCGAATTCAATTACCGAAACGAGATTCCAAAGAAAAATACATGAATTCATTTCGTTGATCGACGATTCTGTTATTCTAGTATCAAATCGATGAAACTGAATTCGAATCGTGATTTCGTAATGTTACAGGCTGAATTCGAACACTCTGCGTCGAATTCAATCATCGAAACGAGATTTCAATGAGGAATATATGAATTCATTTCGTTGATCGACGATTCTGTTATTCCAGTATCAAATCGATGAAACTTGATTCGAATCGTGATTTCGTAATGTTTTAAGCCAGATTCGAACACTCTGCGTCGAATTCAATCACCGAAACGAGATTTCGATGAGAAATACATGAATTCATTTCGTTGATCGACGATTCTGTTATTCTAGTATCGAATCGATGAAACCTGATTCGAATCGTGATTTCGTAATGTTACAGGCTGAATTCGAACACTCTGCGTCGAATTCAATCACCGAAACGAGATTTCAATGAGAAATATATGAATTCATTTCGTTGATCGACGATTCTGTTATTCTAGTATCAAATCGATGAAACTCGATTCGAATCGTGATTTCGTAATGTTGTAAGCCAGATTCGAACACTCTGCGTCGAATTCAATCACCGAAACGAGATTTCGATGAGAAATACATGAATTCATTTCGTTGATCGACGATTCTGTTATTCTAGTATCAAATCGATGAAACTTGATTCGAATCGTGATTTCGTAATGTTACAGGCTGAATTCGAACTCTATGCGTCGAATTCAATCACCGAAACGAGATTTCGATGAGAAATACATGAATTCATTTCGTTGATCGACGATTCTGTTATTCCAGTATCAATTCGATGAAACTTGATTCGAATCGTGATTTCGTAATGTTACAGGCTGAATTCGAACACTCTGCGTCGAATTCAATCACCGAAACGAGATTTCAATGAGAAATATATGAATTCATTTCGTTGATCGACGATTCTGTTATTCTCGTATCAAATCGATGAAACTTGATTCGAATCGTGATTTCGTAATGTTACAGGCTGAATTCGAACACTCTGCGTCGAATTCAATTACCGGAACGAGATTTCAATGAGAAATCCATGAATTCATTTCGTTGATCGACGATTCTGTTATTCTAGTATCAAATCGATGAAACTTGATTCGAATCGTGATTTCGTAATGTTTCAGGCTGAATTCGAACTCTATGCGTCGAATTCAATCACCGAAACGAGAATTCGATGAGAAATACATGAATTCATTTCGTTGATCGACGATTCTGTTATTCCAGTATCAATTCGATGAAACTCGATTCGAATCGTGATTTCTAATGTTACAGGCTGAATTCGAACACTCTGCGTCGAATTCAATTACCGAAACGAGATTCCAAAGAAAAATACATGAATTCATTTCGTTGATCGACGATTTTGTTATTCTAGTATCAAATCGATGAAACTTGATTCGAATCGTGATTTCGTAATGTTTCAGGCTGAATTCGAACTCTATGCGTCGAATTCAATCACCGAAACGAGATTTCGATGGGAAATACATGAATTCATTTCGTTGATCGACGATTCTGTTATTCCAGTATCAATTCGATGAAACTTGATTCGAATCGTGATTTCGTAATGTTACAGGCTGAATTCGAACACTCTGCGTCGAATTCAATTACCGAAACGAGATTCCAAAGAAAAATACATGAATTCATTTCGTTGATCGACGATTCTGTTATTCTAGTATCAAATCGAAGAAACTTAATTCGAATCGTGATTTCGTAATGTTACAGGCTGAATTCGAACACTCTGCGTCGAATTCAATCACCGAAACGAGATTTCAATGAGGAATATATGAATTCATTTCGTTGATCGACGATTCTGTTATTCCAGTTTCAAATCGATGAAACTTGATTCGAATCGTGATTTCGTAATGTTGTAAGCCAGATTCGAACACTCTGCGTCGAATTCAATCACCGAAACGAGATTTCGATGAGAAATACATGAATTCATTTCGTTGATCGACGATTCTGTTATTCTAGTATCGAATCGATGAAACCTGATTCGAATCGTGATTTCGTAATGTTACAGGCTGAATTCGAACACTCTGCGTCGAATTCAATCACCGAAACGAGATTTCAATGAGGAATATATGAATTCATTTCGTTGATCGACGATTCTGTTATTCCAGTATCAAATCGATGAAACTTGATTCGAATCGTGATTTCGTAATGTTGTAAGCCAGATTCGAACACTCCGCGTCGAATTCAATCACCGAATCGAGATTTCGATGAGAAATACATGAATTCATTTCGTTGATCGACGATTCTGTTATTCTCGTATCAAATCGATGAAACTTGATTCGAATCGTGATTTCGTAATGTTACAGGCTGAATTCGAACACTCTGCGTCGAATTCAATCACCGAAACGAGATTTCGATGGGAAATCCATGAATTCATTTCGTTGATCGACGATTCTGTTATTCTCGTATCAAATCGATGAAACTTGATTCGAATCGTGATTTCGTAATGTTACAGGCTGAATTCGAACACTCTGCGTCGAATTCAATCACCGAAACGAGATTTCGATGAGAAATACATGAATTCATTTCGTTGATCGACGATTCTGTTATTCTAGTATCAAATCGATGAAACTCGATTCGAATCGTGATTTCGTAATGTTGTAAGCCAGATTCGAACACTCTGCGTCGAATTCAATCACCGAAACGAGATTTCGATGAGAAATACATGAATTCATTTCGTTGATCGACGATTCTGTTATTCTAGTATCAAATCGATGGAACTTGATTCGAATCGTGATTTCGTAGTGTTACAGGCTGAATTCGAACGCTCTGCGTCGAATTCAATCACCGAAACGAGATTTCGATGAGAAATCCATAAATTCATTTCGTTGATCGACGATTCTGTTATTCTAGTATCAAATCGATGGAACTTGATTCGAATCGTGATTTCGTAATGTTACAGGCTGAATTCGAACACTCTGCGTCGAATTCAATCACCGAAACGAGATTTCAATGAGAAATATATGAATTCATTTCGTTGATCGACGATTCTGTTATTCTCGTATCAAATCGATGAAACTTGATTCGAATCGTGATTTCGTAATGTTACAGGCTGAATTCGAACACTCTGCGTCGAATTCAATTACCGGAACGAGATTTCAATGAGAAATCCATGAATTCATTTCGTTGATCGACGATTCTGTTATTCTAGTATCAAATCGATGAAACTTGATTCGAATCGTGATTTCGTAATGTTTCAGGCTGAATTCGAACTCTATGCGTCGAATTCAATCACCGAAACGAGATTTCGATGGGAAATACATGAATTCATTTCGTTGATCGACGATTCTGTTATTCCAGTATCAATTCGATGAAACTTGATTCGAATCGTGATTTCGTAATGTTACAGGCTGAATTCGAACACTCTGCGTCGAATTCAATTACCGAAACGAGATTCCAAAGAAAAATACATGAATTCATTTCGTTGATCGACGATTCTGTTATTCTAGTATCAAATCGATGAAACTGAATTCGAATCGTGATTTCGTAATGTTACAGGCTGAATTCGAACACTCTGCGTCGAATTCAATCATCGAAACGAGATTTCAATGAGGAATATATGAATTCATTTCGTTGATCGACGATTCTGTTATTCCAGTTTCAAATCGATGAAACTTGATTCGAATCGTGATTTCGTAATGTTGTAAGCCAGATTCGAACACTCTGCGTCGAATTCAATCACCGAAACGAGATTTCGATGAGAAATACATGAATTCATTTCGTTGATCGACGATTCTGTTATTCTAGTATCGAATCGATGAAACCTGATTCGAATCGTGATTTCGTAATGTTACAGGCTGAATTCGAACACTCTGCGTCGAATTCAATCACCGAAACGAGATTTCAATGAGGAATATATGAATTCATTTCGTTGATCGACGATTCTGTTATTCCAGTATCAAATCGATGAAACTTGATTCGAATCGTGATTTCGTAATGTTGTAAGCCAGATTCGAACACTCCGCGTCGAATTCAATCACCGAATCGAGATTTCGATGAGAAATACATGAATTCATTTCGTTGATCGACGATTCTGTTATTCTCGTATCAAATCGATGAAACTTGATTCGAATCGTGATTTCGTAATGTTACAGGCTGAATTCGAACACTCTGCGTCGAATTCAATCACCGAAACGAGATTTCGATGGGAAATCCATGAATTCATTTCGTTGATCGACGATTCTGTTATTCTCGTATCAAATCGATGAAACTTGATTCGAATCGTGATTTCGTAATGTTACAGGCTGAATTCGAACACTCTGCGTCGAATTCAATCACCGAAACGAGATTTCGATGAGAAATACATGAATTCATTTCGTTGATCGACGATTCTGTTATTCTAGTATCAAATCGATGAAACTCGATTCGAATCGTGATTTCGTAATGTTGTAAGCCAGATTCGAACACTCTGCGTCGAATTCAATCACCGAAACGAGATTTCGATGAGAAATACATGAATTCATTTCGTTGATCGACGATTCTGTTATTCTAGTATCAAATCGATGGAACTTGATTCGAATCGTGATTTCGTAGTGTTACAGGCTGAATTCGAACACTCTGCGTCGAATTCAATCACCGAAACGAGATTTCGATGAGAAATCCATAAATTCATTTCGTTGATCGACGATTCTGTTATTCTAGTATCAAATCGATGGAACTTGATTCGAATCGTGATTTCGTAATGTTACAGGCTGAATTCGAACACTCTGCGTCGAATTCAATCACCGAAACGAGATTTCAATGAGAAATATATGAATTCATTTCGTTGATCGACGATTCTGTTATTCTCGTATCAAATCGATGAAACTTGATTCGAATCGTGATTTCGTAATGTTACAGGCTGAATTCGAACACTCTGCGTCGAATTCAATTACCGGAACGAGATTTCAATGAGAAATCCATGAATTCATTTCGTTGATCGACGATTCTGTTATTCTAGTATCAAATCGATGAAACTTGATTCGAATCGTGATTTCGTAATGTTTCAGGCTGAATTCGAACTCTATGCGTCGAATTCAATCACCGAAACGAGATTTCGATGGGAAATACATGAATTCATTTCGTTGATCGACGATTCTGTTATTCCAGTATCAATTCGATGAAACTTGATTCGAATCGTGATTTCGTAATGTTACAGGCTGAATTCGAACACTCTGCGTCGAATTCAATTACCGAAACGAGATTCCAAAGAAAAATACATGAATTCATTTCGTTGATCGACGATTCTGTTATTCTAGTATCAAATCGATGAAACTGAATTCGAATCGTGATTTCGTAATGTTACAGGCTGAATTCGAACACTCTGCGTCGAATTCAATCATCGAAACGAGATTCCAATGAGGAATATATGAATTCATTTCGTTGATCGACGATTCTGTTATTCCAGTATCAAATCGATGAAACTTGATTCGAATCGTGATTTCGTAATGTTGTAAGCCAGATTCGAACACTCTGCGTCGAATTCAATCACCGAAACGAGATTTCGATGAGAAATACATGAATTCATTTCGTTGATCGACGATTCTGTTATTCTAGTATCGAATCGATGAAACCTGATTCGAATCGTGATTTCGTAATGTTACAGGCTGAATTCGAACACTCTGCGTCGAATTCAATCACCGAAACGAGATTTCAATGAGAAATATATGAATTCATTTCGTTGATCGACGATTCTGTTATTCTAGTATCAAATCGATGAAACTCGATTCGAATCGTGATTTCGTAATGTTGTAAGCCAGATTCGAACACTCTGCGTCGAATTCAATCACCGAAACGAGATTTCGATGAGAAATACATGAATTCATTTCGTTGATCGACGATTCTGTTATTCTAGTATCAAATCGATGAAACTTGATTCGAATCGTGATTTCGTAATGTTACAGGCTGAATTCGAACTCTATGCGTCGAATTCAATCACCGAAACGAGATTTCGATGAGAAATACATGAATTCATTTCGTTGATCGACGATTCTGTTATTCCAGTATCAATTCGATGAAACTTGATTCGAATCGTGATTTCGTAATGTTACAGGCTGAATTCGAACACTCTGCGTCGAATTCAATCACCGAAACGAGATTTCAATGAGAAATATATGAATTCATTTCGTTGATCGACGATTCTGTTATTCTCGTATCAAATCGATGAAACTTGATTCGAATCGTGATTTCGTAATGTTACAGGCTGAATTCGAACACTCTGCGTCGAATTCAATTACCGGAACGAGATTTCAATGAGAAATCCATGAATTCATTTCGTTGATCGACGATTCTGTTATTCTAGTATCAAATCGATGAAACTTGATTCGAATCGTGATTTCGTAATGTTTCAGGCTGAATTCGAACTCTATGCGTCGAATTCAATCACCGAAACGAGATTTCGATGAGAAATACATGAATTCATTTCGTTGATCGACGATTCTGTTATTCCAGTATCAATTCGATGAAACTCGATTCGAATCGTGATTTCTAATGTTACAGGCTGAATTCGAACACTCTGCGTCGAATTCAATTACCGAAACGAGATTCCAAAGAAAAATACATGAATTCATTTCGTTGATCGACGATTTTGTTATTCTAGTATCAAATCGATGAAACTTGATTCGAATCGTGATTTCGTAATGTTTCAGGCTGAATTCGAACTCTATGCGTCGAATTCAATCACCGAAACGAGATTTCGATGGGAAATACATGAATTCATTTCGTTGATCGACGATTCTGTTATTCCAGTATCAATTCGATGAAACTTGATTCGAATCGTGATTTCGTAATGTTACAGGCTGAATTCGAACACTCTGCGTCGAATTCAATTACCGAAACGAGATTCCAAAGAAAAATACATGAATTCATTTCGTTGATCGACGATTCTGTTATTCTAGTATCAAATCGAAGAAACTTAATTCGAATCGTGATTTCGTAATGTTACAGGCTGAATTCGAACACTCTGCGTCGAATTCAATCACCGAAACGAGATTTCAATGAGGAATATATGAATTCATTTCGTTGATCGACGATTCTGTTATTCCAGTTTCAAATCGATGAAACTTGATTCGAATCGTGATTTCGTAATGTTGTAAGCCAGATTCGAACACTCTGCGTCGAATTCAATCACCGAAACGAGATTTCGATGAGAAATACATGAATTCATTTCGTTGATCGACGATTCTGTTATTCTAGTATCGAATCGATGAAACCTGATTCGAATCGTGATTTCGTAATGTTACAGGCTGAATTCGAACACTCTGCGTCGAATTCAATCACCGAAACGAGATTTCAATGAGGAATATATGAATTCATTTCGTTGATCGACGATTCTGTTATTCCAGTATCAAATCGATGAAACTTGATTCGAATCGTGATTTCGTAATGTTGTAAGCCAGATTCGAACACTCCGCGTCGAATTCAATCACCGAATCGAGATTTCGATGAGAAATACATGAATTCATTTCGTTGATCGACGATTCTGTTATTCTCGTATCAAATCGATGAAACTTGATTCGAATCGTGATTTCGTAATGTTACAGGCTGAATTCGAACACTCTGCGTCGAATTCAATCACCGAAACGAGATTTCGATGGGAAATCCATGAATTCATTTCGTTGATCGACGATTCTGTTATTCTCGTATCAAATCGATGAAACTTGATTCGAATCGTGATTTCGTAATGTTACAGGCTGAATTCGAACACTCTGCGTCGAATTCAATCACCGAAACGAGATTTCGATGAGAAATACATGAATTCATTTCGTTGATCGACGATTCTGTTATTCTAGTATCAAATCGATGAAACTCGATTTGAATCGTGATTTCGTAATGTTGTAAGCCAGATTCGAACACTCTGCGTCGAATTCAATCACCGAAACGAGATTTCGATGAGAAATACATGAATTCATTTCGTTGATCGACGATTCTGTTATTCTCGTATCAAATCGATGGAACTTGATTCGAATCGTGATTTCGTAGTGTTACAGGCTGAATTCGAACACTCTGCGTCGAATTCAATTACCGAAACGAGATTTCGATGAGAAATCCATAAATTCATTTCGTTGATCGACGATTCTGTTATTCTAGTATCAAATCGATGGAACTTGATTCGAATCGTGATTTCGTAATGTTACAGGCTGAATTCGAACACTCTGCGTCGAATTCAATCACCGAAACGAGATTTCAATGAGAAATATATGAATTCATTTCGTTGATCGACGATTCTGTTATTCTCGTATCAAATCGATGAAACTTGATTCGAATCGTGATTTCGTAATGTTACAGGCTGAATTCGAACACTCTGCGTCGAATTCAATTACCGGAACGAGATTTCAATGAGAAATCCATGAATTCATTTCGTTGATCGACGATTCTGTTATTCTAGTATCAAATCGATGAAACTTGATTCGAATCGTGATTTCGTAATGTTTCAGGCTGAATTCGAACTCTATGCGTCGGATTCAATCACCGAAACGAGATTTCGATGGGAAATACATGAATTCATTTCGTTGATCGACGATTCTGTTATTCCAGTATCAATTCGATGAAACTTGATTCGAATCGTGATTTCGTAATGTTACAGGCTGAATTCGAACACTCTGCGTCGAATTCAATTACCGAAACGAGATTCCAAAGAAAAATACATGAATTCATTTCGTTGATCGACGATTCTGTTATTCTAGTATCAAATCGATGAAACTGAATTCGAATCGTGATTTCGTAATGTTACAGGCTGAATTCGAACACTCTGCGTCGAATTCAATCATCGAAACGAGATTTCAATGAGGAATATATGAATTCATTTCGTTGATCGACGATTCTGTTATTCCAGTATCAAATCGATGAAACTTGATTCGAATCGTGATTTCGTAATGTTGTAAGCCAGATTCGAACACTCTGCGTCGAATTCAATCACCGAAACGAGATTTCGATGAGAAATACATGAATTCATTTCGTTGATCGACGATTCTGTTATTCTAGTATCGAATCGATGAAACCTGATTCGAATCGTGATTTCGTAATGTTACAGGCTGAATTCGAACACTCTGCGTCGAATTCAATCACCGAAACGAGATTTCAATGAGGAATATATGAATTCATTTCGTTGATCGACGATTCTGTTATTCCAGTATCAATTCGATGAAACTTGATTCGAATCGTGATTTCGTAATGTTACAGGCTGAATTCGAACACTCTGCGTCGAATTCAATCACCGAAACGAGATTTCAATGAGAAATATATGAATTCATTTCGTTGATCGACGATTCTGTTAGTCCAGTATCAAATCGATGAAACTTGATTCGAATCGTGATTTCGTAATGTTGTAAGCCAGATTCGAACACTCTGCGTCGAATTCAATCACCGAAACGAGATTTCGATGAGAAATACATGAATTCATTCCGTTGATCGACGATTCTGTTATTCTAGTATCGAATCGATGAAACTTGATTCGAATCGTGATTTCGTAATGTTACAGGCTGAATTCGAACACTCTGCGTCGAATTCAATCACCGAAACGAGATTTCAATGAGGAATATATGAATTCATTTCGTTGATCGACGATTCTGTTATTCTCGTATCAAATCGATGAAACTTGATTCGAATCGTGATTTCGTAATGTTGTAAGCCAGATTCGAACACTCTGCGTCGAATTCAATCACGGAAACGAGATTTCGATGGGAAATCCATGAATTCATTTCGTTGATCGACGATTCTGTTATTCTCGTATCAAATCGATGAAACTTGATTCGAATCGTAATTTCGTAATGTTACAGGCTGAATTCGAACACTCTGCGTCGAATTCAATCACCAAAACGAAATTTCGATGAGAAATACATGAATTCATTTCGTTGATCGACGATTCTGTTATTCTACTATCAAATCGATGAAACTTGATTCGAATCGTGATTTCGTAATGTTACAAGCTGAATTCGAACACTCTGCGTCGAATTCAATCACCACAACGAGATTCCGATGAAAAATACATGAATTCATTTCGTTGATCGACGATTCTGTTATTCTAGTATCAAATCGATGAAACTCGATTCGAATCGTGATTTTGTAATGTTACAGGCTGAATTCGAACACTCTGCGTCGAATTCAATCACCGAAACGAGATTTCAATGAGAAATCCATGAATTCATTTCGTTGATCGACGATTCTGTTATTCTAGTATCAAATCGATGAAACTTGATTCGAATCGTGATTTCGTAATGTTACAGGCTGAATTCGAACTCTATGCGTCGAATTCAATCACCGAAACGAGATTTCGATGAGAAATACATGAATTCATTTCGTTGATCGACGATTCTGTTATTCCAGTATCAATTCGATGAAACTTGATTCGAATCGTGATTTCGTAATGTTACAGGCTGAATTCGAACACTCTGCGTCGAATTCAATTACCAAAACGAGATTCCAAAGAAAAATACATGAATTCATTTCGTTGATCGACGATTCTGTTATTCTAGTATCAAATCGATGAAACTTAATTCGAATCGTGATTTCGTAATGTTACAGGCTGAATTCGAACACTCTGCGTCGAATTCAATCACCGAAACGAGATTTCAATGAGGAATATATGAATTCATTTCGTTGATCGACGATTCTGTTATTCTCGTATCAAATCGATGAAACTTGATTCGAATCGTGATTTCGTAATGTTGTAAGCCAGATTCGAACACTCTGCGTCGAATTCAATCACCGAAACGAGATTTCGATGAGAAATACATGAATTCATTTCGTTGATCGACGATTCTGTTATTCTACTATCAAATCGATGAAACTTGATTCGAATCGTGATTTCGTAATGTTACAAGCTGAATTCGAACACTCTGCGTCGAATTCAATCACCGAAACGAGATTTCAATGAGAAATACATGAATTCATTTCGTTGATCGACGATTCTGTTATTCTCGTATCAAATCGATGAAACTTGATTCGAATCGTGATTTCGTAATGTTACAGGCTGAATTCGAACACTCTGCGTCGAATGCAATCACCGGAACGAGATTTCAATGAGAAATCCATGAATTCATTTCGTTGATCGACGATTCTGTTATTCTAGTATCAAATCGATGAAACTTGATTCGAATCGTGATTTCGTAATGGTGTAAGCCAGATTCGAACACTCCGCGTCGAATTCAATCACCGAATCGAGATTTCGATGAGAAATACATGAATTCATTTCGTTGATCGACGATTCTGTTATTCTCGTATCAAATCGATGAAACTTGATTCGAATCGTGATTTCGTAATGTTACAGGCTGAATTCGAACACTCTGCGTCGAATTCAATCACCGAAACGAGATTTCGATGGGAAATCCATGAATTCATTTCGTTGATCGACGATTCTGTTATTCTCGTATCAAATCGATGAAACTTGATTCGAATCGTGATTTCGTAATGTTACAGGCTGAATTCGAACACTCTGCGTCGAATTCAATCACCGAAACGAGATTTCGATGGGAAATCCATGAATTCATTTCGTTGATCGACGATTCTGTTATTCTCGTATCAAATCGATGAAACTTGATTCGAATCGTGATTTCGTAATGTTACAGGCTGAATTCGAACACTCTGCGTCGAATTCAATCACCGAAACGAGATTTCGATGAGAAATACATGAATTCATTTCGTTGATCGACGATTCTGTTATTCTACTATCAAATCGATGAAACTTGATTCGAATCGTGATTTCGTAATGTTACAAGCTGAATTCGAACACTCTGCGTCGAATTCAATCACCGAAACGAGATTTCGACGAGAAATACATGAATTCATTTCGTTGATCGACGATTCTGTTATTCTCGTATCAAATCGATAAAACTTGATTCGAATCGTGATTTCGTAATGTTACAGGCTGAATTCGAACACTCTGCGTCGAATTCAATCACCGGAACGAGATTTCAATGAGAAATCCATGAATTCATTTCGTTGATCGACGATTCTGTTATTCTAGTATCAAATCGATGAAACTTGATTCGAATCGTGATTTCGTAATGTTACAGGCTGAATTCGAACACTCTGCGTCGAATTCAATCACCGAAACGAGATTTCGATGGGAAATCCATGAATTCATTTCGTTGATCGACGATTCTGTTATTCTCGTATCAAATCGATGAAACTTGATTCGAATCGTAATTTCGTAATGTTACAGGCTGAATTCGAACACTCTGCGTCGAATTCAATTACCGAAACGAGATTCCAAAGAAAAATACATGAATTCATTTCGTTGATCGACGATTCTGTTATTCTCGTATCAAATCGATGAAACTTGATTCGAATCGTGATTTCGTAATGTTACAGGCTGAATTCAAACACTCTGCGTCGAATTCAATCACCAAAACGAGATTTCGATGAGAAATACATGAATTCATTTCGTTGATCGACGATTCTGTTATTCTACTATCAAATCGATGAAACTTGATTCGAATCGTGATTTCGTAATGTTACAAGCTGACCTCGAACACTCTGCGTCGAATTCAATCACCACAACGAGATTCCGATGAAAAATACATGAATTCATTTCGTTGATCGACGATTCTGTTATTCTAGTATCAAATCGATGAAACTCGATTCGAATCGTGATTTTGTAATGTTACAGGCTGAATTCGAACACTCTGCGTCGAATTCAATCACCGAAACGAGATTTCAATGAGAAATCCATGAATTCATTTCGTTGATCGACGATTCTGTTATTCTAGTATCAAATCGATGAAACTTGATTCGAATCGTGATTTCGTAATGTTGTAAGCCAGATTCGAACACTCTGCGTCGAATTCAATCACCGAAACGAGATTTCGATGAGAAATACATGAATTCATTTCGTTGATCGACGATTCTGTTATTCTAGTATCAAATCGATGAAACTTGATTCGAATCGTGATTTCGTAATGTTACAGGCTGAATTCGAACACTCTGCGTCGAATTCAATCACCGAAACGAGATTTCAATGAGGAATATATGAATTCATTTCGTTGATCGACGATTCTGTTATTCTAGTATCAAATCGATGAAACTCGATTCGAATCGTGATTTCGTAATGTTGTAAGTCGAATTCGAACACTCTGCGTCGAATTTAATCACCGAAACGAGATTTCGATGAGAAATCCATAAATTCATTTCGTTGATCGACGATTCTGTTATTCCAGTATCAATTCGATGAAACTTGATTCGAATCGTGATTTCGTAATGTTACAGGCTGAATTCGAACACTCTGCGTCGAATTCAATCACCGAAACGAGATTCCAATGAGGAATATATGAATTCATTTCGTTGATCGACGATTCTGTTATTCTAGTATCAAATCGATGGAACTTGATTCGAATCGTGATTTCGTAGTGTTACAGGCTGAATTCGAACACTCTGCGTCGAATTCAATCACCGAAACGAGATTTCGATGAGAAATCCATAAATTCATTTCGTTGATCGACGATTCTGTTATTCTAGTATCAAATCGATGGAACTTGATTCGAATCGTGATTTCGTAATGTTACAGGCTGAATTCGAACACTCTGCGTCGAATTCAATCACCGAAACGAGATTTCGATGGGAAATCCATGAATTCATTTCGTTGATCGACGATTCTGTTATTCTCGTATCAAATCGATGAAACCTGATTCGAATCGTGATTCCGTAATGTTACAGGCTGAATTCGAACACTCTGCGTCGAATTCAATCACCGAAACGAGATTTCGATGGGAAATCCATGAATTCATTTCGTTGATCGACGATTCTGTTATTCTCGTATCAAATCGATGAAACTTGATTCGAATCGTAATTTCGTAATGTTACAGGCTGAATTCGAACACTCTGCGTCGAATTCAATCACCAAAACGAGATTTCGATGAGAAATACATGAATTCATTTCGTTGATCGACGATTCTGTTATTCTACTATCAAATCGATGAAACTTGATTCGAATCGTGATTTCGTAATGTTACAAGCTGAATTCGAACACTCTGCGTCGAATTCAATCACCACAACGAGATTCCGATGAAAAATACATGAATTCATTTCGTTGATCGACGATTCTGTTATTCTAGTATCAAATCGATGAAACTCGATTCGAATCGTGATTTTGTAATGTTACAGGCTGAATTCGAACACTCTGCGTCGAATTCAATCACCGAAACGAGATTTCAATGAGAAATCCATGAATTCATTCCGTTGATCGACGATTCTGTTATTCTAGTATCAAATCGATGAAACTTGATTCGAATCGTGATTTCGTAATGTTACAGGCTGAATTCGAACTCTATGCGTCGAATTTAATCACCGAAACGAGATTTCAATGAGAAATCCATGAATTCATTTCGTTGATCGACGATTCTGTTATTCTAGTATCAAATCGATGAAACTTGATTCGAATCGTGATTTCGTAATGTTACAGGCTGAATTCGAACTCTATGCGTCGAATTCAATCACCGAAACGAGATTTCGATGAGAAATACATGAATTCATTTCGTTGATCGACGATTCTGTTATTCTCGTATCAAATCGATGAAACTTGATTTGAATCGTAATTTCGTAATGTTACAGGCTGAATTCGAACACTCTGCGTCGAATTCAATCACCAAAACGAAATTTCGATGAGAAATACATGAATTCATTTCGTTGATCGACGATTCTGTTATTCTACTATCGAATCGATGAAACTTGATTCGAATCGTGATTTCGTAATGTTACAAGCTGAATTCGAACACTCTGCGTCGAATTCAATCACCACAACGAGATTCCGATGAAAAATACATGAATTCATTTCGTTGATCGACGATTCTGTTATTCTAGTATCAAATCGATGAAACTCGATTCGAATCGTGATTTTGTAATGTTACAGGCTGAATTCGAACACTCTGCGTCGAATTCAATCACCGAAACGAGATTTCAATGAGAAATCCATGAATTCATTTCGTTGATCGACGATTCTGTTATTCTAGTATCAAATCGATGAAACTTGATTCGAATCGTGATTTCGTAATGTTACAGGCTGAATTCGAACTCTATGCGTCGAATTCAATCACCAAAACGAGATTTCGATGAGAAATACATGAATTCATTTCGTTGATCGACGATTCTGTTATTCCAGTATCAATTCGATGAAACTTGATTCGAATCGTGATTTCGTAATGTTACAGGCTGAATTCGAACACTCTGCGTCGAATTCAATCACCGAAACGAGATTTTAATGAGAAATATATGAATTCATTTCGTTGATCGACGATTCTGTTATTCTAGTATCAAATCGATGAAACTCGATTCGAATCGTGATTTCGTAATGTTGTAAGCCAGATTCGAACACTCTGCGTCGAATTCAATCACCGAAACGAGATTTCGATGAGAAATACATGAATTCATTTCGTTGATCGACGATTCTGTTATTCTAGTATCAAATCGATGAAACTTGATTCGAATCGTGATTTCGTAATGTTACAGGCTGAATTCGAACTCTATGCGTCGAATTCAATCACCGAAACGAGATTTCGATGAGAACTACATGAATTCATTTCGTTGATCGACGATTCTGTTATTCCAGTATCAATTCGATGAAACTTGATTCGAATCGTGATTTCGTAATGTTACAGGCTGAATTCGAACACTCTGCGTCGAATTCAATCACCGAAACGAGATTTCAATGAGAAATATATGAATTCATTTCGTTGATCGACGATTCTGTTAGTCCAGTATCAAATCGATGAAACTTGATTCGAATCGTGATTTCGTAATGTTGTAAGCCAGATTCGAACACTCTGCGTCGAATTCAATCACCGAAACGAGATTTCGATGAGAAATACATGAATTCATTCCGTTGATCGACGATTCTGTTATTCTAGTATCGAATCGATGAAACTTGATTCGAATCGTGATTTCGTAATGTTACAGGCTGAATTCGAACACTCTGCGTCGAATTCAATCACCGAAACGAGATTTCAATGAGGAATATATGAATTCATTTCGTTGATCGACGATTCTGTTATTCTCGTATCAAATCGATGAAACTTGATTCGAATCGTGATTTCGTAATGTTGTAAGCCAGATTCGAACACTCTGCGTCGAATTCAATCACGGAAACGAGATTTCGATGGGAAATCCATGAATTCATTTCGTTGATCGACGATTCTGTTATTCTCGTATCAAATCGATGAAACTTGATTCGAATCGTAATTTCGTAATGTTACAGGCTGAATTCGAACACTCTGCGTCGAATTCAATCACCAAAACGAAATTTCGATGAGAAATACATGAATTCATTTCGTTGATCGACGATTCTGTTATTCTACTATCAAATCGATGAAACTTGATTCGAATCGTGATTTCGTAATGTTACAAGCTGAATTCGAACACTCTGCGTCGAATTCAATCACCACAACGAGATTCCGATGAAAAATACATGAATTCATTTCGTTGATCGACGATTCTGTTATTCTAGTATCAAATCGATGAAACTCGATTCGAATCGTGATTTTGTAATGTTACAGGCTGAATTCGAACACTCTGCGTCGAATTCAATCACCGAAACGAGATTTCAATGAGAAATCCATGAATTCATTTCGTTGATCGACGATTCTGTTATTCTAGTATCAAATCGATGAAACTTGATTCGAATCGTGATTTCGTAATGTTACAGGCTGAATTCGAACTCTATGCGTCGAATTCAATCACCGAAACGAGATTTCGATGAGAAATACATGAATTCATTTCGTTGATCGACGATTCTGTTATTCCAGTATCAATTCGATGAAACTTGATTCGAATCGTGATTTCGAAATGTTACAAGCTGAATTCGAACACTCTGCGTCGAATTCAATCACCACAACGAGATTCCGATGAAAAATACATGAATTCATTTCGTTGATCGACGATTCTGTTATTCTAGTATCAAATCGATGAAACTCGATTCGAATCGTGATTTTGTAATGTTACAGGCTGAATTCGAACACTCTGCGTCGAATTCAATCACCGAAACGAGATTTCAATGAGAAATCCATGAATTCATTTCGTTGATCGACGATTCTGTTATTCTAGTATCAAATCGATGAAACTTGATTCGAATCTTGATTTCGTAATGTTACAGGCTGAATTCGAACTCTATGCGTCGAATTCAATCACCGAAACGAGATTTCGATGAGAAATACATGAATTCATTTCGTTGATCGACGATTCTGTTATTCCAGTATCAATTCGATGAAACTTGATTCGAATCGTGATTTCGTAATGTTACAGGCTGAATTCGAACACTCTGCGTCGAATTCAATTACCAAAACGAGATTCCAAAGAAAAATACATGAATTCATTTCGTTGATCGACGATTCTGTTATTCTAGTATCAAATCGATGAAACTTAATTCGAATCGTGATTTCGTAATGTTACAGGCTGAATTCGAACACTCTGCGTCGAATTCAATCACCGAAACGAGATTTCAATGAGGAATATATGAATTCATTTCGTTGATCGACGATTCTGTTATTCTCGTATCAAATCGATGAAACTTGATTCGAATCGTGATTTCGTAATGTTGTAAGCCAGATTCGAACACTCTGCGTCGAATTCAATCACCGAAACGAGATTTCGATGAGAAATACATGAATTCATTTCGTTGATCGACGATTCTGTTATTCTACTATCAAATCGATGAAACTTGATTCGAATCGTGATTTCGTAATGTTACAAGCTGAATTCGAACACTCTGCGTCGAATTCAATCACCGAAACGAGATTTCAATGAGAAATACATGAATTCATTTCGTTGATCGACGATTCTGTTATTCTCGTATCAAATCGATGAAACTTGATTCGAATCGTGATTTCGTAATGTTACAGGCTGAATTCGAACACTCTGCGTCGAATTCAATCACCGGAACGAGATTTCAATGAGAAATCCATGAATTCATTTCGTTGATCGACGATTCTGTTATTCTAGTATCAAATCGATGAAACTTGATTCGAATCGTGATTTCGTAATGGTGTAAGCCAGATTCGAACACTCCGCGTCGAATTCAATCACCGAATCGAGATTTCGATGAGAAATACATGAATTCATTTCGTTGATCGACGATTCTGTTATTCTCGTATCAAATCGATGAAACTTGATTCGAATCGTGATTTCGTAATGTTACAGGCTGAATTCGAACACTCTGCGTCGAATTCAATCACCGAAACGAGATTTCGATGGGAAATCCATGAATTCATTTCGTTGATCGACGATTCTGTTATTCTCGTATCAAATCGATGAAACTTGATTCGAATCGTGATTTCGTAATGTTACAGGCTGAATTCGAACACTCTGCGTCGAATTCAATCACCGAAACGAGATTTCGATGGGAAATCCATGAATTCATTTCGTTGATCGACGATTCTGTTATTCTCGTATCAAATCGATGAAACTTGATTCGAATCGTGATTTCGTAATGTTACAGGCTGAATTCGAACACTCTGCGTCGAATTCAATCACCGAAACGAGATTTCGATGAGAAATACATGAATTCATTTCGTTGATCGACGATTCTGTTATTCTACTATCAAATCGATGAAACTTGATTCGAATCGTGATTTCGTAATGTTACAAGCTGAATTCGAACACTCTGCGTCGAATTCAATCACCGAAGCGAGATTTCGACGAGAAATACATGAATTCATTTCGTTGATCGACGATTCTGTTATTCTCGTATCAAATCGATAAAACTTGATTCGAATCGTGATTTCGTAATGTTACAGGCTGAATTCGAACACTCTGCGTCGAATTCAATCACCGGAACGAGATTTCAATGAGAAATCCATGAATTCATTTCGTTGATCGACGATTCTGTTATTCTAGTATCAAATCGATGAAACTTGATTCGAATCGTGATTTCGTAATGTTACAGGCTGAATTCGAACACTCTGCGTCGAATTCAATCACCGAAACGAGATTTCGATGGGAAATCCATGAATTCATTTCGTTGATCGACGATTCTGTTATTCTCGTATCAAATCGATGAAACTTGATTCGAATCGTAATTTCGTAATGTTACAGGCTGAATTCGAACACTCTGCGTCGAATTCAATTACCGAAACGAGATTCCAAAGAAAAATACATGAATTCATTTCGTTGATCGACGATTCTGTTATTCTCGTATCAAATCGATGAAACTTGATTCGAATCGTAATTTCGTAATGTTACAGGCTGAATTCAAACACTCTGCGTCGAATTCAATCACCAAAACGAGATTTCGATGAGAAATACATGAATTCATTTCGTTGATCGACGATTCTGTTATTCTACTATCAAATCGATGAAACTTGATTCGAATCGTGATTTCGTAATGTTACAAGCTGAATTCGAACACTCTGCGTCGAATTCAATCACCACAACGAGATTCCGATGAAAAATACATGAATTCATTTCGTTGATCGACGATTCTGTTATTCTAGTATCAAATCGATGAAACTCGATTCGAATCGTGATTTTGTAATGTTACAGGCTGAATTCGAACACTCTGCGTCGAATTCAATCACCGAAACGAGATTTCAATGAGAAATCCATGAATTCATTTCGTTGATCGACGATTCTGTTATTCTAGTATCAAATCGATGAAACTTGATTCGAATCGTGATTTCGTAATGTTACAGGCTGAATTCGAACTCTATGCGTCGAATTCAATCACCGAAACGAGATTTCGATGAGAAATACATGAATTCATTTCGTTGATCGACGATTCTGTTATTCCAGTATCAATTCGATGAAACTTGATTCGAATCGTGATTTCGTAATGTTACAGGCTGAATTCGAACACTCTGCGTCGAATTCAATCACCGAAACGAGATTTCAATGAGGAATATATGAATTCATTTCGTTGATCGACGATTCTGTTATTCCAGTATCAAATCGATGAAACTTGATTCGAATCGTGATTTCGTAATGTTGTAAGCCAGATTCGAACACTCTGCGTCGAATTCAATCACCGAAACGAGATTTCGATGAGAAATACATGAATTCATTTCGTTGATCGACGATTCTGTTATTCTAGTATCAAATCGATGAAACTTGATTCGAATCGTGATTTCGTAATGTTACAGGCTGAATTCGAACACTCTGCGTCGAATTCAATCACCGAAACGAGATTTCAATGAGGAATATATGAATTCATTTCGTTGATCGACGATTCTGTTATTCTAGTATCAAATCGATGAAACTCGATTCGAATCGTGATTTCGTAATGTTGTAAGTCGAATTCGAACACTCTGCGTCGAATTTAATCACCGAAACGAGATTTCGATGAGAAATCCATAAATTCATTTCGTTGATCGACGATTCTGTTATTCCAGTATCAATTCGATGAAACTTGATTCGAATCGTGATTTCGTAATGTTACAGGCTGAATTCGAACACTCTGCGTCGAATTCAATCACCGAAACGAGATTTCAATGAGGAATATATGAATTCATTTCGTTGATCGACGATTCTGTTATTCTAGTATCAAATCGATGGAACTTGATTCGAATCGTGATTTCGTAGTGTTACAGGCTGAATTCGAACACTCTGCGTCGAATTCAATCACCGAAACGAGATTTCGATGAGAAATCCATAAATTCATTTCGTTGATCGACGATTCTGTTATTCTAGTATCAAATCGATGGAACTTGATTCGAATCGTGATTTCGTAATGTTACAGGCTGAATTCGAACACTCTGCGTCGAATTCAATCACCGAAACGAGATTTCGATGGGAAATCCATGAATTCATTTCGTTGATCGACGATTCTGTTATTCTCGTATCAAATCGATGAAACCTGATTCGAATCGTGATTCCGTAATGTTACAGGCTGAATTCGAACACTCTGCGTCGAATTCAATCACCGAAACGAGATTTCGATGGGAAATCCATGAATTCATTTCGTTGATCGACGATTCTGTTATTCTCGTATCAAATCGATGAAACTTGATTCGAATCGTAATTTCGTAATGTTACAGGCTGAATTCGAACACTCTGCGTCGAATTCAATCACCAAAACGAGATTTCGATGAGAAATACATGAATTCATTTCGTTGATCGACGATTCTGTTATTCTACTATCAAATCGATGAAACTTGATTCGAATCGTGATTTCGTAATGTTACAAGCTGAATTCGAACACTCTGCGTCGAATTCAATCACCACAACGAGATTCCGATGAAAAATACATGAATTCATTTCGTTGATCGACGATTCTGTTATTCTAGTATCAAATCGATGAAACTCGATTCGAATCGTGATTTTGTAATGTTACAGGCTGAATTCGAACACTCTGCGTCGAATTCAATCACCGAAACGAGATTTCAATGAGAAATCCATGAATTCATTCCGTTGATCGACGATTCTGTTATTCTAGTATCAAATCGATGAAACTTGATTCGAATCGTGATTTCGTAATGTTACAGGCTGAATTCGAACTCTATGCGTCGAATTTAATCACCGAAACGAGATTTCAATGAGAAATCCATGAATTCATTTCGTTGATCGACGATTCTGTTATTCTAGTATCAAATCGATGAAACTTGATTCGAATCGTGATTTCGTAATGTTACAGGCTGAATTCGAACTCTATGCGTCGAATTCAATCACCGAAACGAGATTTCGATGAGAAATACATGAATTCATTTCGTTGATCGACGATTCTGTTATTCTCGTATCAAATCGATGAAACTTGATTTGAATCGTAATTTCGTAATGTTACAGGCTGAATTCGAACACTCTGCGTCGAATTCAATCACCAAAACGAAATTTCGATGAGAAATACATGAATTCATTTCGTTGATCGACGATTCTGTTATTCTACTATCGAATCGATGAAACTTGATTCGAATCGTGATTTCGTAATGTTACAAGCTGAATTCGAACACTCTGCGTCGAATTCAATCACCACAACGAGATTCCGATGAAAAATACATGAATTCATTTCGTTGATCGACGATTCTGTTATTCTAGTATCAAATCGATGAAACTCGATTCGAATCGTGATTTTGTGATGTTACAGGCTGAATTCGAACACTCTGCGTCGAATTCAATCACCGAAACGAGATTTCAATGAGAAATCCATGAATTCATTTCGTTGATCGACGATTCTGTTATTCTAGTATCAAATCGATGAAACTTGATTCGAATCGTGATTTCGTAATGTTACAGGCTGAATTCGAACTCTATGCGTCGAATTCAATCACCAAAACGAGATTTCGATGAGAAATACATGAATTCATTTCGTTGATCGACGATTCTGTTATTCCAGTATCAATTCGATGAAACTTGATTCGAATCGTGATTTCGTAATGTTACAGGCTGAATTCGAACACTCTGCGTCGAATTCAATCACCGAAACGAGATTTTAATGAGAAATATATGAATTCATTTCGTTGATCGACGATTCTGTTATTCTAGTATCAAATCGATGAAACTCGATTCGAATCGTGATTTCGTAATGTTGTAAGCCAGATTCGAACACTCTGCGTCGAATTCAATCACCGAAACCAGATTTCGATGAGAAATACATGAATTCATTTCGTTGATCGACGATTCTGTTATTCTAGTATCAAATCGATGAAACTTGATTCGAATCGTGATTTCGTAATGTTACAGGCTGAATTCGAACTCTATGCGTCGAATTCAATCACCGAAACGAGATTTCGATGAGAAATACATGAATTCATTTCGTTGATCGACGATTCTGTTATTCCAGTATCAATTCGATGAAACTTGATTCGAATCGTGATTTCGTAATGTTACAGGCTGAATTCGAACACTCTGCGTCGAATTCAATCACCGAAACGAGATTTCAATGAGAAATATATGAATTCATTTCGTTGATCGACGATTCTGTTAGTCCAGTATCAAATCGATGAAACTTGATTCGAATCGTGATTTCGTAATGTTGTAAGCCAGATTCGAACACTCTGCGTCGAATTCAATCACCGAAACGAGATTTCGATGAGAAATACATGAATTCATTCCGTTGATCGACGATTCTGTTATTCTAGTATCGAATCGATGAAACTTGATTCGAATCGTGATTTCGTAATGTTACAGGCTGAATTCGAACACTCTGCGTCGAATTCAATCACCGAAACGAGATTTCAATGAGGAATATATGAATTCATTTCGTTGATCGACGATTCTGTTATTCTCGTATCAAATCGATGAAACTTGATTCGAATCGTGATTTCGTAATGTTGTAAGCCAGATTCGAACACTCTGCGTCGAATTCAATCACGGAAACGAGATTTCGATGGGAAATCCATGAATTCATTTCGTTGATCGACGATTCTGTTATTCTCGTATCAAATCGATGAAACTTGATTCGAATCGTAATTTCGTAATGTTACAGGCTGAATTCGAACACTCTGCGTCGAATTCAATCACCAAAACGAAATTTCGATGAGAAATACATGAATTCATTTCGTTGATCGACGATTCTGTTATTCTACTATCAAATCGATGAAACTTGATTCGAATCGTGATTTCGTAATGTTACAAGCTGAATTCGAACACTCTGCGTCGAATTCAATCACCACAACGAGATTCCGATGAAAAATACATGAATTCATTTCGTTGATCGACGATTCTGTTATTCTAGTATCAAATCGATGAAACTCGATTCGAATCGTGATTTTGTAATGTTACAGGCTGAATTCGAACACTCTGCGTCGAATTCAATCACCGAAACGAGATTTCAATGAGAAATCCATGAATTCATTTCGTTGATCGACGATTCTGTTATTCTAGTATCAAATCGATGAAACTTGATTCGAATCGTGATTTCGTAATGTTACAGGCTGAATTCGAACTCTATGCGTCGAATTCAATCACCGAAACGAGATTTCGATGAGAAATACATGAATTCATTTCGTTGATCGACGATTCTGTTATTCCAGTATCAATTCGATGAAACTTGATTCGAATCGTGATTTCGTAATGTTACAGGCTGAATTCGAACACTCTGCGTCGAATTCAATTACCAAAACGAGATTCCAAAGAAAAATACATGAATTCATTTCGTTGATCGACGATTCTGTTATTCTAGTATCAAATCGATGAAACTTAATTCGAATCGTGATTTCGTAATGTTACAGGCTGAATTCGAACACTCTGCGTCGAATTCAATCACCGAAACGAGATTTCAATGAGGAATATATGAATTCATTTCGTTGATCGACGATTCTGTTATTCTCGTATCAAATCGATGAAACTTGATTCGAATCGTGATTTCGTAATGTTGTAAGCCAGATTCGAACACTCTGCGTCGAATTCAATCACCGAAACGAGATTTCGATGAGAAATACATGAATTCATTTCGTTGATCGACGATTCTGTTATTCTACTATCAAATCGATGAAACTTGATTCGAATCGTGATTTCGTAATGTTACAAGCTGAATTCGAACACTCTGCGTCGAATTCAATCACCGAAACGAGATTTCAATGAGAAATACATGAATTCATTTCGTTGATCGACGATTCTGTTATTCTCGTATCAAATCGATGAAACTTGATTCGAATCGTGATTTCGTAATGTTACAGGCTGAATTCGAACACTCTGCGTCGAATTCAATCACCGGAACGAGATTTCAATGAGAAATCCATGAATTCATTTCGTTGATCGACGATTCTGTTATTCTAGTATCAAATCGATGAAACTTGATTCGAATCGTGATTTCGTAATGGTGTAAGCCAGATTCGAACACTCCGCGTCGAATTCAATCACCGAATCGAGATTTCGATGAGAAATACATGAATTCATTTCGTTGATCGACGATTCTGTTATTCTCGTATCAAATCGATGAAACTTGATTCGAATCGTGATTTCGTAATGTTACAGGCTGAATTCGAACACTCTGCGTCGAATTCAATCACCGAAACGAGATTTCGATGGGAAATCCATGAATTCATTTCGTTGATCGACGATTCTGTTATTCTCGTATCAAATCGATGAAACTTGATTCGAATCGTGATTTCGTAATGTTACAGGCTGAATTCGAACACTCTGCGTCGAATTCAATCACCGAAACGAGATTTCGATGGGAAATCCATGAATTCATTTCGTTGATCGACGATTCTGTTATTCTCGTATCAAATCGATGAAACTTGATTCGAATCGTGATTTCGTAATGTTACAGGCTGAATTCGAACACTCTGCGTCGAATTCAATCACCGAAACGAGATTTCGATGAGAAATACATGAATTCATTTCGTTGATCGACGATTCTGTTATTCTACTATCAAATCGATGAAACTTGATTCGAATCGTGATTTCGTAATGTTACAAGCTGAATTCGAACACTCTGCGTCGAATTCAATCACCGAAACGAGATTTCGACGAGAAATACATGAATTCATTTCGTTGATCGACGATTCTGTTATTCTCGTATCAAATCGATAAAACTTGATTCGAATCGTGATTTCGTAATGTTACAGGCTGAATTCGAACACTCTGCGTCGAATTCAATCACCGGAACGAGATTTCAATGAGAAATCAATGAATTCATTTCGTTGATCGACGATTCTGTTATTCTAGTATCAAATCGATGAAACTTGATTCGAATCGTGATTTCGTAATGTTACAGGCTGAATTCGAACACTCTGCGTCGAATTCAATCACCGAAACGAGATTTCGATGGGAAATCCATGAATTCATTTCGTTGATCGACGATTCTGTTATTCTCGTATCAAATCGATGAAACTTGATTCGAATCGTAATTTCGTAATGTTACAGGCTGAATTCGAACACTCTGCGTCGAATTCAATTACCGAAACGAGATTCCAAAGAAAAATACATGAATTCATTTCGTTGATCGACGATTCTGTTATTCTCGTATCAAATCGATGAAACTTGATTCGAATCGTAATTTCGTAATGTTACAGGCTGAATTCAAACACTCTGCGTCGAATTCAATCACCAAAACGAGATTTCGATGAGAAATACATGAATTCATTTCGTTGATCGACGATTCTGTTATTCTACTATCAAATCGATGAAACTTGATTCGAATCGTGATTTCGTAATGTTACAAGCTGAATTCGAACACTCTGCGTCGAATTCAATCACCACAACGAGATTCCGATGAAAAATACATGAATTCATTTCGTTGATCGACGATTCTGTTATTCTAGTATCAAATCGATGAAACTCGATTCGAATCGTGATTTTGTAATGTTACAGGCTGAATTCGAACACTCTGCGTCGAATTCAATCACCGAAACGAGATTTCAATGAGAAATCCATGAATTCATTTCGTTGATCGACGATTCTGTTATTCTAGTATCAAATCGATGAAACTTGATTCGAATCGTGATTTCGTAATGTTACAGGCTGAATTCGAACTCTATGCGTCGAATTCAATCACCGAAACGAGATTTCGATGAGAAATACATGAATTCATTTCGTTGATCGACGATTCTGTTATTCCAGTATCAATTCGATGAAACTTGATTCGAATCGTGATTTCGTAATGTTGTAAGCCAGATTCGAACACTCTGCGTCGAATTCAATCACCGAAACGAGATTTCGATGAGAAATACATGAATTCATTTCGTTGATCGACGATTCTGTTATTCTAGTATCAAATCGATGAAACTTGATTCGAATCGTGATTTCGTAATGTTACAGGCTGAATTCGAACACTCTGCGTCGAATTCAATCACCGAAACGAGATTTCAATGAGGAATATATGAATTCATTTCGTTGATCGACGATTCTGTTATTCTAGTATCAAATCGATGAAACTCGATTCGAATCGTGATTTCGTAATGTTGTAAGTCGAATTCGAACACTCTGCGTCGAATTTAATCACCGAAACGAGATTTCGATGAGAAATCCATAAATTCATTTCGTTGATCGACGATTCTGTTATTCCAGTATCAATTCGATGAAACTTGATTCGAATCGTGATTTCGTAATGTTACAGGCTGAATTCGAACACTCTGCGTCGAATTCAATCACCGAAACGAGATTTCAATGAGGAATATATGAATTCATTTCGTTGATCGACGATTCTGTTATTCTAGTATCAAATCGATGGAACTTGATTCGAATCGTGATTTCGTAGTGTTACAGGCTGAATTCGAACACTCTGCGTCGAATTCAATCACCGAAACGAGATTTCGATGAGAAATCCATAAATTCATTTCGTTGATCGACGATTCTGTTATTCTAGTATCAAATCGATGGAACTTGATTCGAATCGTGATTTCGTAATGTTACAGGCTGAATTCGAACACTCTGCGTCGAATTCAATCACCGAAACGAGATTTCGATGGGAAATCCATGAATTCATTTCGTTGATCGACGATTCTGTTATTCTCGTATCAAATCGATGAAACCTGATTCGAATCGTGATTCCGTAATGTTACAGGCTGAATTCGAACACTCTGCGTCGAATTCAATCACCGAAACGCGATTTCGATGGGAAATCCATGAATTCATTTCGTTGATCGACGATTCTGTTATTCTCGTATCAAATCGATGAAACTTGATTCGAATCGTAATTTCGTAATGTTACAGGCTGAATTCGAACACTCTGCGTCGAATTCAATCACCAAAACGAGATTTCGATGAGAAATACATGAATTCATTTCGTTGATCGACGATTCTGTTATTCTACTATCAAATCGATGAAACTTGATTCGAATCGTGATTTCGTAATGTTACAAGCTGAATTCGAACACTCTGCGTCGAATTCAATCACCACAACGAGATTCCGATGAAAAATACATGAATTCATTTCGTTGATCGACGATTCTGTTATTCTAGTATCAAATCGATGAAACTCGATTCGAATCGTGATTTTGTAATGTTACAGGCTGAATTCGAACACTCTGCGTCGAATTCAATCACCGAAACGAGATTTCAATGAGAAATCCATGAATTCATTCCGTTGATCGACGATTCTGTTATTCTAGTATCAAATCGATGAAACTTGATTCGAATCGTGATTTCGTAATGTTACAGGCTGAATTCGAACTCTATGCGTCGAATTTAATCACCGAAACGAGATTTCAATGAGAAATCCATGAATTCATTTCGTTGATCGACGATTCTGTTATTCTAGTATCAAATCGATGAAACTTGATTCGAATCGTGATTTCGTAATGTTACAGGCTGAATTCGAACTCTATGCGTCGAATTCAATCACCGAAACGAGATTTCGATGAGAAATACATGAATTCATTTCGTTGATCGACGATTCTGTTATTCTCGTATCAAATCGATGAAACTTGATTTGAATCGTAATTTCGTAATGTTACAGGCTGAATTCGAACACTCTGCGTCGAATTCAATCACCAAAACGAAATTTCGATGAGAAATACATGAATTCATTTCGTTGATCGACGATTCTGTTATTCTACTATCGAATCGATGAAACTTGATTCGAATCGTGATTTCGTAATGTTACAAGCTGAATTCGAACACTCTGCGTCGAATTCAATCACCACAACGAGATTCCGATGAAAAATACATGAATTCATTTCGTTGATCGACGATTCTGTTATTCTAGTATCAAATCGATGAAACTCGATTCGAATCGTGATTTTGTAATGTTACAGGCTGAATTCGAACACTCTGCGTCGAATTCAATCACCGAAACGAGATTTCAATGAGAAATCCATGAATTCATTTCGTTGATCGACGATTCTGTTATTCTAGTATCAAATCGATGAAACTTGATTCGAATCGTGATTTCGTAATGTTACAGGCTGAATTCGAACTCTATGCGTCGAATTCAATCACCAAAACGAGATTTCGATGAGAAATACATGAATTCATTTCGTTGATCGACGATTCTGTTATTCCAGTATCAATTCGATGAAACTTGATTCGAATCGTGATTTCGTAATGTTACAGGCTGAATTCGAACACTCTGCGTCGAATTCAATCACCGAAACGAGATTTTAATGAGAAATATATGAATTCATTTCGTTGATCGACGATTCTGTTATTCTAGTATCAAATCGATGAAACTCGATTCGAATCGTGATTTCGTAATGTTGTAAGCCAGATTCGAACACTCTGCGTCGAATTCAATCACCGAAACGAGATTTCGATGAGAAATACATGAATTCATTTCGTTGATCGACGATTCTGTTATTCTAGTATCAAATCGATGAAACTTGATTCGAATCGTGATTTCGTAATGTTACAGGCTGAATTCGAACTCTATGCGTCGAATTCAATCACCGAAACGAGATTTCGATGAGAAATACATGAATTCATTTCGTTGATCGACGATTCTGTTATTCCAGTATCAATTCGATGAAACTTGATTCGAATCGTGATTTCGTAATGTTACAGGCTGAATTCGAACACTCTGCGTCGAATTCAATCACCGAAACGAGATTTCAATGAGAAATATATGAATTCATTTCGTTGATCGACGATTCTGTTATTCTAGTATCGAATCGATGAAACCTGATTCGAATCGTGATTTCGTAATGTTACAGGCTGAATTCGAACACTCTGCGTCGAATTCAATCACCGAAACGAGATTTCAATGAGGAATATATGAATTCATTTCGTTGATCGACGATTCTGTTATTCCAGTATCAAATCGATGAAACTTGATTCGAATCGTGATTTCGTAATGTTGTAAGCCAGATTCGAACACTCCGCGTCGAATTCAATCACCGAATCGAGATTTCGATGAGAAATACATGAATTCATTTCGTTGATCGACGATTCTGTTATTCTCGTATCAAATCGATGAAACTTGATTCGAATCGTGATTTCGTAATGTTACAGGCTGAATTCGAACACTCTGCGTCGAATTCAATCACCGAAACGAGATTTCGATGGGAAATCCATGAATTCATTTCGTTGATCGACGATTCTGTTATTCTCGTATCAAATCGATGAAACTTGATTCGAATCGTGATTTCGTAATGTTACAGGCTGAATTCGAACACTCTGCGTCGAATTCAATCACCGAAACGAGATTTCGATGAGAAATACATGAATTCATTTCGTTGATCGACGATTCTGTTATTCTAGTATCAAATCGATGAAACTCGATTCGAATCGTGATTTCGTAATGTTGTAAGCCAGATTCGAACACTCTGCGTCGAATTCAATCACCGAAACGAGATTTCGATGAGAAATACATGAATTCATTTCGTTGATCGACGATTCTGTTATTCTAGTATCAAATCGATGGAACTTGATTCGAATCGTGATTTCGTAGTGTTACAGGCTGAATTCGAACACTCTGCGTCGAATTCAATCACCGAAACGAGATTTCGATGAGAAATCCATAAATTCATTTCGTTGATCGACGATTCTGTTATTCTAGTATCAAATCGATGGAACTTGATTCGAATCGTGATTTCGTAATGTTACAGGCTGAATTCGAACACTCTGCGTCGAATTCAATCACCGAAACGAGATTTCAATGAGAAATATATGAATTCATTTCGTTGATCGACGATTCTGTTATTCTCGTATCAAATCGATGAAACTTGATTCGAATCGTGATTTCGTAATGTTACAGGCTGAATTCGAACACTCTGCGTCGAATTCAATTACCGGAACGAGATTTCAATGAGAAATCCATGAATTCATTTCGTTGATCGACGATTCTGTTATTCTAGTATCAAATCGATGAAACTTGATTCGAATCGTGATTTCGTAATGTTTCAGGCTGAATTCGAACTCTATGCGTCGAATTCAATCACCGAAACGAGATTTCGATGGGAAATACATGAATTCATTTCGTTGATCGACGATTCTGTTATTCCAGTATCAATTCGATGAAACTTGATTCGAATCGTGATTTCGTAATGTTACAGGCTGAATTCGAACACTCTGCGTCGAATTCAATTACCGAAACGAGATTCCAAAGAAAAATACATGAATTCATTTCGTTGATCGACGATTCTGTTATTCTAGTATCAAATCGATGAAACTGAATTCGAATCGTGATTTCGTAATGTTACAGGCTGAATTCGAACACTCTGCGTCGAATTCAATCATCGAAACGAGATTTCAATGAGGAATATATGAATTCATTTCGTTGATCGACGATTCTGTTATTCCAGTATCAAATCGATGAAACTTGATTCGAATCGTGATTTCGTAATGTTGTAAGCCAGATTCGAACACTCTGCGTCGAATTCAATCACCGAAACGAGATTTCGATGAGAAATACATGAATTCATTTCGTTGATCGACGATTCTGTTATTCTAGTATCGAATCGATGAAACCTGATTCGAATCGTGATTTCGTAATGTTACAGGCTGAATTCGAACACTCTGCGTCGAATTCAATCACCGAAACGAGATTTCAATGAGGAATATATGAATTCATTTCGTTGATCGACGATTCTGTTATTCCAGTATCAATTCGATGAAACTTGATTCGAATCGTGATTTCGTAATGTTACAGGCTGAATTCGAACACTCTGCGTCGAATTCAATCACCGAAACGAGATTTCAATGAGAAATATATGAATTCATTTCGTTGATCGACGATTCTGTTAGTCCAGTATCAAATCGATGAAACTTGATTCGAATCGTGATTTCGTAATGTTGTAAGCCAGATTCGAACACTCTGCGTCGAATTCAATCACCGAAACGAGATTTCGATGAGAAATACATGAATTCATTCCGTTGATCGACGATTCTGTTATTCTAGTATCGAATCGATGAAACTTGATTCGAATCGTGATTTCGTAATGTTACAGGCTGAATTCGAACACTCTGCGTCGAATTCAATCACCGAAACGAGATTTCAATGAGGAATATATGAATTCATTTCGTTGATCGACGATTCTGTTATTCTCGTATCAAATCGATGAAACTTGATTCGAATCGTGATTTCGTAATGTTGTAAGCCAGATTCGAACACTCTGCGTCGAATTCAATCACCGAAACGAGATTTCGATGGGAAATCCATGAATTCATTTCGTTGATCGACGATTCTGTTATTCTCGTATCAAATCGATGAAACTTGATTCGAATCGTAATTTCGTAATGTTACAGGCTGAATTCGAACACTCTGCGTCGAATTCAATCACCAAAACGAAATTTCGATGAGAAATACATGAATTCATTTCGTTGATCGACGATTCTGTTATTCTACTATCAAATCGATGAAACTTGATTCGAATCGTGATTTCGTAATGTTACAAGCTGAATTCGAACACTCTGCGTCGAATTCAATCACCACAACGAGATTCCGATGAAAAATACATGAATTCATTTCGTTGATCGACGATTCTGTTATTCTAGTATCAAATCGATGAAACTCGATTCGAATCGTGATTTTGTAATGTTACAGGCTGAATTCGAACACTCTGCGTCGAATTCAATCACCGAAACGAGATTTCAATGAGAAATCCATGAATTCATTTCGTTGATCGACGATTCTGTTATTCTAGTATCAAATCGATGAAACTTGATTCGAATCGTGATTTCGTAATGTTACAGGCTGAATTCGAACTCTATGCGTCGAATTCAATCACCGAAACGAGATTTCGATGAGAAATACATGAATTCATTTCGTTGATCGACGATTCTGTTATTCCAGTATCAATTCGATGAAACTTGATTCGAATCGTGATTTCGTAATGTTACAGGCTGAATTCGAACACTCTGCGTCGAATTCAATTACCAAAACGAGATTCCAAAGAAAAATACATGAATTCATTTCGTTGATCGACGATTCTGTTATTCTAGTATCAAATCGATGAAACTTAATTCGAATCGTGATTTCGTAATGTTACAGGCTGAATTCGAACACTCTGCGTCGAATTCAATCACCGAAACGAGATTTCAATGAGGAATATATGAATTCATTTCGTTGATCGACGATTCTGTTATTCTCGTATCAAATCGATGAAACTTGATTCGAATCGTGATTTCGTAATGTTGTAAGCCAGATTCGAACACTCTGCGTCGAATTCAATCACCGAAACGAGATTTCGATGAGAAATACATGAATTCATTTCGTTGATCGACGATTCTGTTATTCTACTATCAAATCGATGAAACTTGATTCGAATCGTGATTTCGTAATGTTACAAGCTGAATTCGAACACTCTGCGTCGAATTCAATCACCGAAACGAGATTTCAATGAGAAATACATGAATTCATTTCGTTGATCGACGATTCTGTTATTCTCGTATCAAATCGATGAAACTTGATTCGAATCGTGATTTCGTAATGTTACAGGCTGAATTCGAACACTCTGCGTCGAATTCAATCACCGGAACGAGATTTCAATGAGAAATCCATGAATTCATTTCGTTGATCGACGATTCTGTTATTCTAGTATCAAATCGATGAAACTTGATTCGAATCGTGATTTCGTAATGGTGTAAGCCAGATTCGAACACTCCGCGTCGAATTCAATCACCGAATCGAGATTTCGATGAGAAATACATGAATTCATTTCGTTGATCGACGATTCTGTTATTCTCGTATCAAATCGATGAAACTTGATTCGAATCGTGATTTCGTAATGTTACAGGCTGAATTCGAACACTCTGCGTCGAATTCAATCACCGAAACGAGATTTCGATGGGAAATCCATGAATTCATTTCGTTGATCGACGATTCTGTTATTCTCGTATCAAATCGATGAAACTTGATTCGAATCGTGATTTCGTAATGTTACAGGCTGAATTCGAACACTCTGCGTCGAATTCAATCACCGAAACGAGATTTCGATGGGAAATCCATGAATTCATTTCGTTGATCGACGATTCTGTTATTCTCGTATCAAATCGATGAAACTTGATTCGAATCGTGATTTCGTAATGTTACAGGCTGAATTCGAACACTCTGCGTCGAATTCAATCACCGAAACGAGATTTCGATGAGAAATACATGAATTCATTTCGTTGATCGACGATTCTGTTATTCTACTATCAAATCGATGAAACTTGATTCGAATCGTGATTTCGTAATGTTACAAGCTGAATTCGAACACTCTGCGTCGAATTCAATCACCGAAACGAGATTTCGACGAGAAATACATGAATTCATTTCGTTGATCGACGATTCTGTTATTCTCGTATCAAATCGATAAAACTTGATTCGAATCGTGATTTCGTAATGTTACAGGCTGAATTCGAACACTCTGCGTCGAATTCAATCACCGGAACGAGATTTCAATGAGAAATCCATGAATTCATTTCGTTGATCGACGATTCTGTTATTCTAGTATCAAATCGATGAAACTTGATTCGAATCGTGATTTCGTAATGTTACAGGCTGAATTCGAACACTCTGCGTCGAATTCAATCACCGAAACGAGATTTCGATGGGAAATCCATGAATTCATTTCGTTGATCGACGATTCCGTTATTCTCGTATCAAATCGATGAAACTTGATTCGAATCGTAATTTCGTAATGTTACAGGCTGAATTCAAACACTCTGCGTCGAATTCAATCACCAAAACGAGATTTCGATGAGAAATACATGAATTCATTTCGTTGATCGACGATTCTGTTATTCTACTATCAAATCGATGAAACTTGATTCGAATCGTGATTTCGTAATGTTACAAGCTGAATTCGAACACTCTGCGTCGAATTCAATCACCACAACGAGATTCCGATGAAAAATACATGAATTCATTTCGTTGATCGACGATTCTGTTATTCTAGTATCAAATCGATGAAACTCGATTCGAATCGTGATTTTGTAATGTTACAGGCTGAATTCGAACACTCTGCGTCGAATTCAATCACCGAAACGAGATTTCAATGAGAAATCCATGAATTCATTTCGTTGATCGACGATTCTGTTATTCTAGTATCAAATCGATGAAACTTGATTCGAATCGTGATTTCGTAATGTTACAGGCTGAATTCGAACTCTATGCGTCGAATTCAATCACCGAAACGAGATTTCGATGAGAAATACATGAATTCATTTCGTTGATCGACGATTCTGTTATTCCAGTATCAATTCGATGAAACTTGATTCGAATCGTGATTTCGTAATGTTACAGGCTGAATTCGAACACTCTGCGTCGAATTCAATCACCGAAACGAGATTTCAATGAGGAATATATGAATTCATTTCGTTGATCGACGATTCTGTTATTCCAGTATCAAATCGATGAAACTTGATTCGAATCGTGATTTCGTAATGTTGTAAGCCAGATTCGAACACTCTGCGTCGAATTCAATCACCGAAACGAGATTTCGATGAGAAATACATGAATTCATTTCGTTGATCGACGATTCTGTTATTCTAGTATCAAATCGATGAAACTTGATTCGAATCGTGATTTCGTAATGTTACAGGCTGAATTCGAACACTCTGCGTCGAATTCAATCACCGAAACGAGATTTCAATGAGGAATATATGAATTCATTTCGTTGATCGACGATTCTGTTATTCCAGTATCAATTCGATGAAACTTGATTCGAATCGTGATTTCGTAATGTTGTAAGTCGAATTCGAACACTCTGCGTCGAATTTAATCACCGAAACGAGATTTCGATGAGAAATCCATAAATTCATTTCGTTGATCGACGATTCTGTTATTCTAGTATCAAATCGATGAAACTCGATTCGAATCGTGATTTCGTAATGTTGTAAGTCGAATTCGAACACTCTGCGTCGAATTTAATCACCGAAACGAGATTTCGATGAGAAATCCATAAATTCATTTCGTTGATCGACGATTCTGTTATTCCAGTATCAATTCGATGAAACTTGATTCGAATCGTGATTTCGTAATGTTACAGGCTGAATTCGAACTCTATGCGTCGAATTCAATCACCGAAACGAGATTTCGATGAGAAATACATGAATTCATTTCGTTGATCGACGATTCTGTTATTCTCGTATCAAATCGATGAAACTTGATTTGAATCGTAATTTCGTAATGTTACAGGCTGAATTCGAACACTCTGCGTCGAATTCAATCACCAAAACGAAATTTCGATGAGAAATACATGAATTCATTTCGTTGATCGACGATTCTGTTATTCTACTATCGAATCGATGAAACTTGATTCGAATCGTGATTTCGTAATGTTACAAGCTGAATTCGAACACTCTGCGTCGAATTCAATCACCACAACGAGATTCCGATGAAAAATACATGAATTCATTTCGTTGATCGACGATTCTGTTATTCTAGTATCAAATCGATGAAACTCGATTCGAATCGTGATTTTGTAATGTTACAGGCTGAATTCGAACACTCTGCGTCGAATTCAATCACCGAAACGAGATTTCAATGAGAAATCCATGAATTCATTTCGTTGATCGACGATTCTGTTATTCTAGTATCAAATCGATGAAACTTGATTCGAATCGTGATTTCGTAATGTTACAGGCTGAATTCGAACTCTATGCGTCGAATTCAATCACCAAAACGAGATTTCGATGAGAAATACATGAATTCATTTCGTTGATCGACGATTCTGTTATTCCAGTATCAATTCGATGAAACTTGATTCGAATCGTGATTTCGTAATGTTACAGGCTGAATTCGAACACTCTGCGTCGAATTCAATCACCGAAACGAGATTTCAATGAGAAATATATGAATTCATTTCGTTGATCGACGATTCTGTTATTCTAGTATCAAATCGATGAAACTCGATTCGAATCGTGATTTCGTAATGTTGTAAGCCAGATTCGAACACTCTGCGTCGAATTCAATCACCGAAACGAGATTTCGATGAGAAATACATGAATTCATTTCGTTGATCGACGATTCTGTTATTCTAGTATCAAATCGATGAAACTTGATTCGAATCGTGATTTCGTAATGTTACAGGCTGAATTCGAACTCTATGCGTCGAATTCAATCACCGAAACGAGATTTCGATGAGAAATACATGAATTCATTTCGTTGATCGACGATTCTGTTATTCCAGTATCAATTCGATGAAACTTGATTCGAATCGTGATTTCGTAATGTTACAGGCTGAATTCGAACACTCTGCGTCGAATTCAATCACCGAAACGAGATTTCAATGAGAAATATATGAATTCATTTCGTTGATCGACGATTCTGTTATTCTAGTATCGAATCGATGAAACCTGATTCGAATCGTGATTTCGTAATGTTACAGGCTGAATTCGAACACTCTGCGTCGAATTCAATCACCGAAACGAGATTTCACTGAGGAATATATGAATTCATTTCGTTGATCGACGATTCTGTTATTCCAGTATCAAATCGATGAAACTTGATTCGAATCGTGATTTCGTAATGTTGTAAGCCAGATTCGAACACTCCGCGTCGAATTCAATCACCGAATCGAGATTTCGATGAGAAATACATGAATTCATTTCGTTGATCGACGATTCTGTTATTCTCGTATCAAATCGATGAAACTTGATTCGAATCGTGATTTCGTAATGTTACAGGCTGAATTCGAACACTCTGCGTCGAATTCAATCACCGAAACGAGATTTCGATGGGAAATCCATGAATTCATTTCGTTGATCGACGATTCTGTTATTCTCGTATCAAATCGATGAAACTTGATTCGAATCGTGATTTCGTAATGTTACAGGCTGAATTCGAACACTCTGCGTCGAATTCAATCACCGAAACGAGATTTCGATGAGAAATACATGAATTCATTTCGTTGATCGACGATTCTGTTATTCTAGTATCAAATCGATGAAACTCGATTCGAATCGTGATTTCGTAATGTTGTAAGCCAGATTCGAACACTCTGCGTCGAATTCAATCACCGAAACGAGATTTCGATGAGAAATACATGAATTCATTTCGTTGATCGACGATTCTGTTATTCTAGTATCAAATCGATGGAACTTGATTCGAATCGTGATTTCGTAGTGTTACAGGCTGAATTCGAACACTCTGCGTCGAATTCAATCACCGAAACGAGATTTCGATGAGAAATCCATAAATTCATTTCGTTGATCGACGATTCTGTTATTCTAGTATCAAATCGATGGAACTTGATTCGAATCGTGATTTCGTAATGTTACAGGCTGAATTCGAACACTCTGCGTCGAATTCAATCACCGAAACGAGATTTCAATGAGAAATATATGAATTCATTTCGTTGATCGACGATTCTGTTATTCTCGTATCAAATCGATGAAACTTGATTCGAATCGTGATTTCGTAATGTTACAGGCTGAATTCGAACACTCTGCGTCGAATTCAATTACCGGAACGAGATTTCAATGAGAAATCCATGAATTCATTTCGTTGATCGACGATTCTGTTATTCTAGTATCAAATCGATGAAACTTGATTCGAATCGTGATTTCGTAATGTTTCAGGCTGAATTCGAACTCTATGCGTCGAATTCAATCACCGAAACGAGATTTCGATGGGAAATACATGAATTCATTTCGTTGATCGACGATTCTGTTATTCCAGTATCAATTCGATGAAACTTGATTCGAATCGTGATTTCGTAATGTTACAGGCTGAATTCGAACACTCTGCGTCGAATTCAATTACCGAAACGAGATTCCAAAGAAAAATACATGAATTCATTTCGTTGATCGACGATTCTGTTATTCTAGTATCAAATCGATGAAACTGAATTCGAATCGTGATTTCGTAATGTTACAGGCTGAATTCGAACACTCTGCGTCGAATTCAATCACCGAAACGAGATTTCGACGAGAAATACATGAATTCATTTCGTTGATCGACGATTCTGTTATTCTCGTATCAAATCGATAAAACTTGATTCGAATCGTGATTTCGTAATGTTACAGGCTGAATTCGAACACTCTGCGTCGAATTCAATCACCGGAACGAGATTTCAATGAGAAATCCATGAATTCATTTCGTTGATCGACGATTCTGTTATTCTAGTATCAAATCGATGAAACTTGATTCGAATCGTGATTTCGTAATGTTACAGGCTGAATTCGAACACTCTGCGTCGAATTCAATCACCGAAACGAGATTTCGATGGGAAATCCATGAATTCATTTCGTTGATCGACGATTCTGTTATTCTCGTATCAAATCGATGAAACTTGATTCGAATCGTAATTTCGTAATGTTACAGGCTGAATTCAAACACTCTGCGTCGAATTCAATCACCAAAACGAGATTTCGATGAGAAATACATGAATTCATTTCGTTGATCGATGATTCTGTTATTCTACTATCAAATCGATGAAACTTGATTCGAATCGTGATTTCGTAATGTTACAGGCTGAATTCGAACTCTATGCGTCGAATTCAATCACCGAAACGAGATTTCGATGAGAAATACATGAATTCATTTCGTTGATCGACGATTCTGTTATTCCAGTATCAATTCGATGAAACTTGATTCGAATCGTGATTTCGTAATGTTACAGGCTGAATTCGAACACTCTGCGTCGAATTCAATCACCGAAACGAGATTTCAATGAGGAATATATGAATTCATTTCGTTGATCGACGATTCTGTTATTCCAGTATCAAATCGATGAAACTTGATTCGAATCGTGATTTCGTAATGTTGTAAGCCAGATTCGAACACTCTGCGTCGAATTCAATCACCGAAACGAGATTTCGATGAGAAATACATGAATTCATTTCGTTGATCGACGATTCTGTTATTCTAGTATCAAATCGATGAAACTTGATTCGAATCGTGATTTCGTAATGTTACAGGCTGAATTCGAACACTCTGCGTCGAATTCAATCACCGAAACGAGATTTCAATGAGAAATATATGAATTCATTTCGTTGATCGACGATTCTGTTATTCCAGTATCAATTCGATGAAACTTGATTCGAATCGTGATTTCGTAATGTTGTAAGTCGAATTCGAACACTCTGCGTCGAATTTAATCACCGAAACGAGATTTCGATGAGAAATCCATAAATTCATTTCGTTGATCGACGATTCTGTTATTCTAGTATCAAATCGATGAAACTCGATTCGAATCGTGATTTCGTAATGTTGTAAGTCGAATTCGAACACTCTGCGTCGAATTTAATCACCGAAACGAGATTTCGATGAGAAATCCATAAATTCATTTCGTTGATCGACGATTCTGTTATTCCAGTATCAATTCGATGAAACTTGATTCGAATCGTGATTTCGTAATGTTACAGGCTGAATTCGAACACTCTGCGTCGAATTCAATCACCGAAACGAGATTTCAATGAGGAATATATGAATTCATTTCGTTGATCGACGATTCTGTTATTCTAGTATCAAATCGATGGAACTTGATTCGAATCGTGATTTCGTAGTGTTACAGGCTGAATTCGAACACTCTGCGTCGAATTCAATCACCGAAACGAGATTTCGATGAGAAATCCATAAATTCATTTCGTTGATCGACGATTCTGTTATTCTAGTATCAAATCGATGGAACTTGATTCGAATCGTGATTTCGTAATGTTACAGGCTGAATTCGAACACTCTGCGTCGAATTCAATCACCGAAACGAGATTTCGATGGGAAATCCATGAATTCATTTCGTTGATCGACGATTCTGTTATTCTCGTATCAAATCGATGAAACCTGATTCGAATCGTGATTCCGTAATGTTACAGGCTGAATTCGAACACTCTGCGTCGAATTCAATCACCGAAACGAGATTTCGATGGGAAATCCATGAATTCATTTCGTTGATCGACGATTCTGTTATTCTCGTATCAAATCGATGAAACTTGATTCGAATCGTAATTTCGTAATGTTACAGGCTGAATTCGAACACTCTGCGTCGAATTCAATCACCAAAACGAGATTTCGATGAGAAATACATGAATTCATTTCGTTGATCGACGATTCTGTTATTCTACTATCAAATCGATGAAACTTGATTCGAATCGTGATTTCGTAATGTTACAAGCTGAATTCGAACACTCTGCGTCGAATTCAATCACCACAACGAGATTCCGATGAAAAATACATGAATTCATTTCGTTGATCGACGATTCTGTTATTCTAGTATCAAATCGATGAAACTCGATTCGAATCGTGATTTTGTAATGTTACAGGCTGAATTCGAACACTCTGCGTCGAATTCAATCACCAAAACGAGATTTCAATGAGAAATCCATGAATTCATTTCGTTGATCGACGATTCTGTTATTCTAGTATTAAATCGATGAAACTTGATTCGAATCGTGATTTCGTAATGTTACAGGCTGAATTCGAACTCTATGCGTCGAATTTAATCACCGAAACGAGATTTCAATGAGAAATCCATGAATTCATTTCGTTGATCGACGATTCTGTTATTCTAGTATCAAATCGATGAAACTTGATTCGAATCGTGATTTCGTAATGTTACAGGCTGAATTCGAACACTCTGCGTCGAATTCAATCACCGAAACGAGATTTCGATGAGAAATACATGAATTCATTTCGTTGATCGACGATTCTGTTATTCTAGTATCAAATCGATGAAACTTGATTCGAATCGTGATTTCGTAATGTTACAGGCTGAATTCGAACACTCTGCGTCGAATTCAATCACCGAAACGAGATTTCAATGAGAAATATATGAATTCATTTCGTTGATCGACGATTCTGTTATTCCAGTATCAATTCGATGAAACTTGATTCGAATCGTGATTTCGTAATGTTGTAAGTCGAATTCGAACACTCTGCGTCGAATTTAATCACCGAAACGAGATTTCGATGAGAAATCCATAAATTCATTTCGTTGATCGACGATTCTGTTATTCTAGTATCAAATCGATGAAACTCGATTCGAATCGTGATTTCGTAATGTTGTAAGTCGAATTCGAACACTCTGCGTCGAATTTAATCACCGAAACGAGATTTCGATGAGAAATCCATAAATTCATTTCGTTGATCGACGATTCTGTTATTCCAGTATCAATTCGATGAAACTTGATTCGAATCGTGATTTCGTAATGTTACAGGCTGAATTCGAACACTCTGCGTCGAATTCAATCACCGAAACGAGATTTCAATGAGGAATATATGAATTCATTTCGTTGATCGACGATTCTGTTATTCTAGTATCAAATCGATGGAACTTGATTCGAATCGTGATTTCGTAGTGTTACAGGCTGAATTCGAACACTCTGCGTCGAATTCAATCACCGAAACGAGATTTCGATGAGAAATCCATAAATTCATTTCGTTGATCGACGATTCTGTTATTCTACTATCAAATCGATGGAACTTGATTCGAATCGTGATTTCGTAATGTTACAGGCTGAATTCGAACACTCTGCGTCGAATTCAATCACCGAAACGAGATTTCGATGGGAAATCCATGAATTCATTTCGTTGATCGACGATTCTGTTATTCTCGTATCAAATCGATGAAACCTGATTCGAATCGTGATTCCGTAATGTTACAGGCTGAATTCGAACACTCTGCGTCGAATTCAATCACCGAAACGAGATTTCGATGGGAAATCCATGAATTCATTTCGTTGATCGACGATTCTGTTATTCTCGTATCAAATCGATGAAACTTGATTCGAATCGTAATTTCGTAATGTTACAGGCTGAATTCGAACACTCTGCGTCGAATTCAATCACCAAAACGAGATTTCGATGAGAAATACATGAATTCATTTCGTTGATCGACGATTCTGTTATTCTACTATCAAATCGATGAAACTTGATTCGAATCGTGATTTCGTAATGTTACAAGCTGAATTCGAACACTCTGCGTCGAATTCAATCACCACAACGAGATTCCGATGAAAAATACATGAATTCATTTCGTTGATCGACGATTCTGTTATTCTAGTATCAAATCGATGAAACTCGATTCGAATCGTGATTTTGTAATGTTACAGGCTGAATTCGAACACTCTGCGTCGAATTCAATCACCAAAACGAGATTTCAATGAGAAATCCATGAATTCATTTCGTTGATCGACGATTCTGTTATTCTAGTATTAAATCGATGAAACTTGATTCGAATCGTGATTTCGTAATGTTACAGGCTGAATTCGAACTCTATGCGTCGAATTTAATCACCGAAACGAGATTTCAATGAGAAATCCATGAATTCATTTCGTTGATCGACGATTCTGTTATTCTAGTATCAAATCGATGAAACTTGATTCGAATCGTGATTTCGTAATGTTACAGGCTGAATTCGAACTCTATGCGTCGAATTCAATCACCGAAACGAGATTTCGATGAGAAATACATGAATTCATTTCGTTGATCGACGATTCTGTTATTCTCGTATCAAATCGATGAAACTTGATTTGAATCGAAATTTCGTAATGTTACAGGCTGAATTCGAACACTCTGCGTCGAATTCAATCACCAAAACGAAATTTCGATGAGAAATACATGAATTCATTTCGTTGATCGACGATTCTGTTATTCTACTATCGAATCGATGAAACTTGATTCGAATCGTGATTTCGTAATGTTACAAGCTGAATTCGAACACTCTGCGTCGAATTCAATCACCACAACGAGATTCCGATGAAAAATACATGAATTCATTTCGTTGATCGACGATTCTGTTATTCTAGTATCAAATCGATGAAACTCGATTCGAATCGTGATTTTGTAATGTTACAGGCTGAATTCGAACACTCTGCGTCGAACTCAATCACCGAAACGAGATTTCAATGAGAAATCCATGAATTCATTTCGTTGATCGACGATTCTGTTATTCTAGTATCAAATCGATGAAACTTGATTCGAATCGTGATTTCGTAATGTTACAGGCTGAATTCGAACTCTATGCGTCGAATTCAATCACCAAAACGAGATTTCGATGAGAAATACATGAATTCATTTCGTTGATCGACGATTCTGTTATTCCAGTATCAATTCGATGAAACTTGATTCGAATCGTGATTTCGTAATGTTACAGGCTGAATTCGAACACTCTGCGTCGAATTCAATCACCGAAACGAGATTTCAATGAGAAATATATGAATTCATTTCGTTGATCGACGATTCTGTTATTCTAGTATCAAATCGATGAAACTCGATTCGAATCGTGATTTCGTAATGTTGTAAGCCAGATTCGAACACTCTGCGTCGAATTCAATCACCGAAACGAGATTTCGATGAGAAATACATGAATTCATTTCGTTGATCGACGATTCTGTTATTCTAGTATCAAATCGATGAAACTTGATTCGAATCGTGATTTCGTAATGTTACAGGCTGAATTCGAACTCTATGCGTCGAATTCAATCACCGAAACGAGATTTCGATGAGAAATACATGAATTCATTTCGTTGATCGACGATTCTGTTATTCCAGTATCAATTCGATGAAACTTGATTCGAATCGTGATTTCGTAATGTTACAGGCTGAATTCGAACACTCTGCGTCGAATTCAATCACCGAAACGAGATTTCAATGAGAAATATATGAATTCATTTCGTTGATCGACGATTCTGTTATTCTCGTATCAAATCGATGAAACTTGATTCGAATCGTGATTTCGTAATGTTACAGGCTGAATTCGAACACTCTGCGTCGAATTCAATTACCGGAACGAGATTTCAATGAGAAATCCATGAATTCATTTCGTTGATCGACGATTCTGTTATTCTAGTATCAAATCGATGAAACTTGATTCGAATCGTGATTTCGTAATGTTTCAGGCTGAATTCGAACTCTATGCGTCGAATTCAATCACCGAAACGAGATTTCGATGAGAAATACATGAATTCATTTCGTTGATCGACGATTCTGTTATTCCAGTATCAATTCGATGAAACTCGATTCGAATCGTGATTTCTAATGTTACAGGCTGAATTCGAACACTCTGCGTCGAATTCAATTACCGAAACGAGATTCCAAAGAAAAATACATGAATTCATTTCGTTGATCGACGATTTTGTTATTCTAGTATCAAATCGATGAAACTTGATTCGAATCGTGATTTCGTAATGTTTCAGGCTGAATTCGAACTCTATGCGTCGAATTCAATCACCGAAACGAGATTTCGATGGGAAATACATGAATTCATTTCGTTGATCGACGATTCTGTTATTCCAGTATCAATTCGATGAAACTTGATTCGAATCGTGATTTCGTAATGTTACAGGCTGAATTCGAACACTCTGCGTCGAATTCAATTACCGAAACGAGATTCCAAAGAAAAATACATGAATTCATTTCGTTGATCGACGATTCTGTTATTCTAGTATCAAATCGAAGAAACTTAATTCGAATCGTGATTTCGTAATGTTACAGGCTGAATTCGAACACTCTGCGTCGAATTCAATTACCGGAACGAGATTTCAATGAGAAATCCATGAATTCATTTCGTTGATCGACGATTCTGTTATTCTAGTATCAAATCGATGAAACTTGATTCGAATCGTGATTTCGTAATGTTACAGGCTGAATTCGAACACTCTGCGTCGAATTCAATCACCGAAACGAGATTTCGATGGGAAATCCATGAATTCATTTCGTTGATCGACGATTCTGTTATTCTCGTATCAAATCGATGAAACTTGATTCGAATCGTAATTTCGTAATGTTACAGGCTGAATTCAAACACTCTGCGTCGAATTCAATCACCAAAACGAGATTTCGATGAGAAATACATGAATTCATTTCGTTGATCGACGATTCTGTTATTCTACTATCAAATCGATGAAACTTGATTCGAATCGTGATTTCGTAATGTTACAAGCTGAATTCGAACACTCTGCGTCGAATTCAATCACCACAACGAGATTCCGATGAAAAATACATGAATTCATTTCGTTGATCGACGATTCTGTTATTCTAGTATCAAATCGATGAAACTCGATTCGAATCGTGATTTTGTAATGTTACAGGCTGAATTCGAACACTCTGCGTCGAATTCAATCACCGAAACGAGATTTCAATGAGAAATCCATGAATTCATTTCGTTGATCGACGATTCTGTTATTCTAGTATCAAATCGATGAAACTTGATTCGAATCGTGATTTCGTAATGTTACAGGCTGAATTCGAACTCTATGCGTCGAATTCAATCACCGAAACGAGATTTCGATGAGAAAAACATGAATTCATTTCGTTGATCGACGATTCTGTTATTCCAGTATTAATTCGATGAAACTTGATTCGAATCGTGATTTCGTAATGTTACAGGCTGAATTCGAACACTCTGCGTCGAATTCAATCACCGAAACGAGATTTCAATGAGGAATATATGAATTCATTTCGTTGATCGACGATTCTGTTATTCCAGTATCAAATCGATGAAACTTGATTCGAATCGTGATTTCGTAATGTTGTAAGCCAGATTCGAACACTCTGCGTCGAATTCAATCACCGAAACGAGATTTCGATGAGAAATACATGAATTCATTTCGTTGATCGACGATTCTGTTATTCTAGTATCAAATCGATGAAACTTGATTCGAATCGTGATTTCGTAATGTTACAGGCTGAATTCGAACACTCTGCGTCGAATTCAATCACCGAAACGAGATTTCAATGAGGAATATATGAATTCATTTCGTTGATCGACGATTCTGTTATTCCAGTATCAATTCGATGAAACTTGATTCGAATCGTGATTTCGTAATGTTGTAAGTCGAATTCGAACACTCTGCGTCGAATTTAATCACCGAAACGAGATTTCGATGAGAAATCCATAAATTCATTTCGTTGATCGACGATTCTGTTATTCTAGTATCAAATCGATGAAACTCGATTCGAATCGTGATTTCGTAATGTTGTAAGTCGAATTCGAACACTCTGCGTCGAATTTAATCACCGAAACGAGATTTCGATGAGAAATCCATAAATTCATTTCGTTGATCGACGATTCTGTTATTCCAGTATCAATTCGATGAAACTTGATTCGAATCGTGATTTCGTAATGTTACAGGCTGAATTCGAACACTCTGCGTCGAATTCAATCACCGAAACGAGATTTCAATGAGGAATATATGAATTCATTTCGTTGATCGACGATTCTGTTATTCTAGTATCAAATCGATGGAACTTGATTCGAATCGTGATTTCGTAGTGTTATAGGCTGAATTCGAACACTCTGCGTCGAATTCAATCACCGAAACGAGATTTCGATGAGAAATCCATAAATTCATTTCGTTGATCGACGATTCTGTTATTCTAGTATCAAATCGATGGAACTTGATTCGAATCGTGATTTCGTAATGTTACAGGCTGAATTCGAACACTCTGCGTCGAATTCAATCACCGAAACGAGATTTCGATGGGAAATCCATGAATTCATTTCGTTGATCGACGATTCTGTTATTCTCGTATCAAATCAATGAAACCTGATTCGAATCGTGATTCCGTAATGTTACAGGCTGAATTCGAACACTCTGCGTCGAATTCAATCACCGAAACGAGATTTCGATGGGAAATCCATGAATTCATTTCGTTGATCGACGATTCTGTTATTCTCGTATCAAATCGATGAAACTTGATTCGAATCGTAATTTCGTAATGTTACAGGCTGAATTCGAACACTCTGCGTCGAATTCAATCACCAAAACGAGATTTCGATGAGAAATACATGAATTCATTTCGTTGATCGACGATTCTGTTATTCTACTATCAAATCGATGGAACTTGATTCGAATCGTGATTTCGTAATGTTACAAGCTGAATTCGAACACTCTGCGTCGAATTCAATCACCACAACGAGATTCCGATGAAAAATCCATGAATTCATTTCGTTGATCGACGATTCTGTTATTCTAGTATCAAATCGATGAAACTTGATTCGAATCGTGATTTCGTAATGTTACAGGCTGAATTCGAACTCTATGCGTCGAATTTAATCACCGAAACGAGATTTCAATGAGAAATCCATGAATTCATTTCGTTGATCGACGATTCTGTTATTCTAGTATCAAATCGATGAAACTTGATTCGAATCGTGATTTCGTAATGTTACAGGCTGAATTCGAACTCTATGCGTCGAATTCAATCACCGAAACGAGATTTCGATGAGAAATACATGAATTCATTTCGTTGATCGACGATTCTGTTATTCTCGTATCAAATCGATGAAACTTGATTTGAATCGTAATTTCGTAATGTTACAGGCTGAATTCGAACACTCTGCGTCGAATTCAATCACCAAAACGAAATTTCGATGAGAAATACATGAATTCATTTCGTTGATCGACGATTCTGTTATTCTACTATCGAATCGATGAAACTTGATTCGAATCGTGATTTCGTAATGTTACAAGCTGAATTCGAACACTCTGCGTCGAATTCAATCACCACAACGAGATTCCGATGAAAAATACATGAATTCATTTCGTTGATCGACGATTCTGTTATTCTAGTATCAAATCGATGAAACTCGATTCGAATCGTGATTTTGTAATGTTACAGGCTGAATTCGAACACTCTGCGTCGAATTCAATCACCGAAACGAGATTTCAATGAGAAATCCATGAATTCATTTCGTTGATCGACGATTCTGTTATTCTAGTATCAAATCGATGAAACTCGATTCGAATCGTGATTTCTAATGTTACAGGCTGAATTCGAACACTCTGCGTCGAATTCAATTACCGAAACGAGATTCCAAAGAAAAATACATGAATTCATTTCGTTGATCGACGATTTTGTTATTCTAGTATCAAATCGATGAAACTTGATTCGAATCGTGATTTCGTAATGTTTCAGGCTGAATTCGAACTCTATGCGTCGAATTCAATCACCGAAACGAGATTTCGATGGGAAATACATGAATTCATTTCGTTGATCGACGATTCTGTTATTCCAGTATCAATTCGGTGAAATTTGATTCGAATCGTGATTTCGTAATGTTACAGGCTGAATTCGAACACTCTGCGTCGAATTCAATTACCGAAACGAGATTCCAAAGAAAAATACATGAATTCATTTCGTTGATCGACGATTCTGTTATTCTAGTATCAAATCGAAGAAACTTAATTCGAATCGTGATTTCGTAATGTTACAGGCTGAATTCGAACACTCTGCGTCGAATTCAATCACCGAAACGAGATTTCAATGAGGAATATATGAATTCATTTCGTTGATCGACGATTCTGTTATTCCAGTTTCAAATCGATGAAACTTGATTCGAATCGTGATTTCGTAATGTTGTAAGCCAGATTCGAACACTCTGCGTCGAATTCAATCACCGAAACGAGATTTCGATGAGAAATACATGAATTCATTTCGTTGATCGACGATTCTGTTATTCTAGTATCGAATCGATGAAACCTGATTCGAATCGTGATTTCGTAATGTTACAGGCTGAATTCGAACACTCTGCGTCGAATTCAATCACCGAAACAAGATTTCAATGAGGAATATATGAATTCATTTCGTTGATCGACGATTCTGTTATTCCAGTATCAAATCGATGAAACTTGATTCGAATCGTGATTTCGTAATGTTGTTAGCCAGATTCGAACACTCCGCGTCGAATTCAATCACCGAATCGAGATTTCGATGAGAAATACATGAATTCATTTCGTTGATCGACGATTCTGTTATTCTCGTATCAAATCGATGAAACTTGATTCGAATCGTGATTTCGTAATGTTACAGGCTGAATTCGAACACTCTGCGTCGAATTCAATCACCGAAACGAGATTTCGATGGGAAATCCATGAATTCATTTCGTTGATCGACGATTCTGTTATTCTCGTATCAAATCGATGAAACTTGATTCGAATCGTGATTTCGTAATGTTACAGGCTGAATTCGAACACTCTGCGTCGAATTCAATCACCGAAACGAGATTTCGATGGGAAATCCATGAATTCATTTCGTTGATCGACGATTCTGTTATTCTCGTATCAAATCGATGAAACTTGATTCGAATCGTGATTTCGTAATGTTACAGGCTGAATTCGAACACTCTGCGTCGAATTCAATCACCGAAACGAGATTTCGATGAGAAATACATGAATTCATTTCGTTGATCGACGATTCTGTTATTCTACTATCAAATCGATGAAACTTGATTCGAATCGTGATTTCGTAATGTTACAAGCTGAATTCGAACACTCTGCGTCGAATTCAATCACCGAAACGAGATTTCGACGAGAAATACATGAATTCATTTCGTTGATCGACGATTCTGTTATTCTCGTATCAAATCGATAAAACTTGATTCGAATCGTGATTTCGTAATGTTACAGGCTGAATTCGAACACTCTGCGTCGAATTCAATCACCGGAACGAGATTTCAATGAGAAATCCATGAATTCATTTCGTTGATCGACGATTCTGTTATTCTAGTATCAAATCGATGAAACTTGATTCGAATCGTGATTTCGTAATGTTACAGGCTGAATTCGAACACTCTGCGTCGAATTCAATCACCGAAACGAGATTTCGATGGGAAATCCATGAATTCATTTCGTTGATCGACGATTCTGTTATTCTCGTATCAAATCGATGAAACTTGATTCGAATCGTAATTTCGTAATGTTACAGGCTGAATTCAAACACTCTGCGTCGAATTCAATCACCAAAACGAGATTTCGATGAGAAATACATGAATTCATTTCGTTGATCGACGATTCTGTTATTCTACTATCAAATCGATGAAACTTGATTCGAATCGTGATTTCGTAATGTTACAAGCTGAATTCGAACACTCTGCGTCGAATTCAATCACCACAACGAGATTCCGATGAAAAATACATGAATTCATTTCGTTGATCGACGATTCTGTTATTCTAGTATCAAATCGATGAAACTCGATTCGAATCGTGATTTTGTAATGTTACAGGCTGAATTCGAACACTCTGCGTCGAATTCAATCACCGAAACGAGATTTCAATGAGAAATCCATGAATTCATTTCGTTGATCGACGATTCTGTTATTCTAGTATCAAATCGATGAAACTTGATTCGAATCGTGATTTCGTAATGTTACAGGCTGAATTCGAACTCTATGCGTCGAATTCAATCACCGAAACGAGATTTCGATGAGAAATACATGAATTCATTTCGTTGATCGACGATTCTGTTATTCCAGTATCAATTCGATGAAACTTGATTCGAATCGTGATTTCGTAATGTTACAGGCTGAATTCGAACACTCTGCGTCGAATTCAATCACCGAAACGAGATTTCAATGAGGAATATATGAATTCATTTCGTTGATCGACGATTCTGTTATTCCAGTATCAAATCGATGAAACTTGATTCGAATCGTGATTTCGTAATGTTGTAAGCCAGATTCGAACACTCTGCGTCGAATTCAATCACCGAAACGAGATTTCGATGAGAAATACATGAATTCATTTCGTTGATCGACGATTCTGTTATTCTAGTATCAAATCGATGAAACTTGATTCGAATCGTGATTTCGTAATGTTACAGGCTGAATTCGAACACTCTGCGTCGAATTCAATCACCGAAACGAGATTTCAATGAGGAATATATGAATTCATTTCGTTGATCGACGATTCTGTTATTCCAGTATCAATTCGATGAAACTTGATTCGAATCGTGATTTCGTAATGTTGTAAGTCGAATTCGAACACTCTGCGTCGAATTTAATCACCGAAACGAGATTTCGATGAGAAATCCATAAATTCATTTCGTTGATCGACGATTCTGTTATTCTAGTATCAAATCGATGAAACTCGATTCGAATCGTGATTTCGTAATGTTGTAAGTCGAATTCGAACACTCTGCGTCGAATTTAATCACCGAAACGAGATTTCGATGAGAAATCCATAAATTCATTTCGTTGATCGACGATTCTGTTATTCCAGTATCAATTCGATGAAACTTGATTCGAATCGTGATTTCGTAATGTTACAGGCTGAATTCGAACACTCTGCGTCGAATTCAATCACCGAAACGAGATTTCAATGAGGAATATATGAATTCATTTCGTTGATCGACGATTCTGTTATTCTAGTATCAAATCGATGGAACTTGATTCGAATCGTGATTTCGTAGTGTTACAGGCTGAATTCGAACACTCTGCGTCGAATTCAATCACCGAAACGAGATTTCGATGAGAAATCCATAAATTCATTTCGTTGATCGACGATTCTGTTATTCTAGTATCAAATCGATGGAACTTGATTCGAATCGTGATTTCGTAATGTTACAGGCTGAATTCGAACACTCTGCGTCGAATTCAATCACCGAAACGAGATTTCGATGGGAAATCCATGAATTCATTTCGTTGATCGACGATTCTGTTATTCTAGTATCAAATCGATGAAACTCGATTCGAATCGTGATTTTGTAATGTTACAGGCTGAATTCGAACACTCTGCGTCGAATTCAATCACCGAAACGAGATTTCAATGAGAAATCCATGAATTCATTTCGTTGATCGACGATTCTGTTATTCTAGTATCAAATCGATGAAACTCGATTCGAATCGTGATTTCTAATGTTACAGGCTGAATTCGAACACTCTGCGTCGAATTCAATTACCGAAACGAGATTCCAAAGAAAAATACATGAATTCATTTCGTTGATCGACGATTTTGTTATTCTAGTATCAAATCGATGAAACTTGATTCGAATCGTGATTTCGTAATGTTTCAGGCTGAATTCGAACTCTATGCGTCGAATTCAATCACCGAAACGAGATTTCGATGGGAAATACATGAATTCATTTCGTTGATCGACGATTCTGTTATTCCAGTATCAATTCGGTGAAATTTGATTCGAATCGTGATTTCGTAATGTTACAGGCTGAATTCGAACACTCTACGTCGAATTCAATTACCGAAACGAGATTCCAAAGAAAAATACATGAATTCATTTCGTTGATCGACGATTCTGTTATTCTAGTATCAAATCGAAGAAACCTAATTCGAATCGTGATTTCGTAATGTTACAGGCTGAATTCGAACACTCTGCGTCGAATTCAATCACCGAAACGAGATTTCAATGAGGAATATATGAATTCATTTCGTTGATCGACGATTCTGTTATTCCAGTTTCAAATCGATGAAACTTGATTCGAATCGTGATTTCGTAATGTTGTAAGCCAGATTCGAACACTCTGCGTCGAATTCAATCACCGAAACGAGATTTCGATGAGAAATACATGAATTCATTTCGTTGATCGACGATTCTGTTATTCTAGTATCGAATCGATGAAACCTGATTCGAATCGTGATTTCGTAATGTTACAGGCTGAATTCGAACACTCTGCGTCGAATTCAATCACCGAAACGAGATTTCAATGAGGAATATATGAATTCATTTCGTTGATCGACGATTCTGTTATTCCAGTATCAAATCGATGAAACTTGATTCGAATCGTGATTTCGTAATGTTGTAAGCCAGATTCGAACACTCCGCGTCGAATTCAATCACCGAATCGAGATTTCGATGAGAAATACATGAATTCATTTCGTTGATCGACGATTCTGTTATTCTCGTATCAAATCGATGAAACTTGATTCGAATCGTGATTTCGTAATGTTACAGGCTGAATTCGAACACTCTGCGTCGAATTCAATCACCGAAACGAGATTTCGATGGGAAATCCATGAATTCATTTCGTTGATCGACGATTCTGTTATTCTCGTATCAAATCGATGAAACTTGATTCGAATCGTGATTTCGTAATGTTACAGGCTGAATTCGAACACTCTGCGTCGAATTCAATCACCGAAACGAGATTTCGATGAGAAATACATGAATTCATTTCGTTGATCGACGATTCTGTTATTCTAGTATCAAATCGATGAAACTCGATTCGAATCGTGATTTCGTAATGTTGTAAGCCAGATTCGAACACTCTGCGTCGAATTCAATCACCGAAACGAGATTTCGATGAGAAATACATGAATTCATTTCGTTGATCGACGATTCTGTTATTCTAGTATCAAATCGATGGAACTTGATTCGAATCGTGATTTCGTAGTGTTACAGGCTGAATTCGAACACTCTGCGTCGAATTCAATCACCGAAACGAGATTTCGATGAGAAATCCATAAATTCATTTCGTTGATCGACGATTCTGTTATTCTAGTATCAAATCGATGGAACTTGATTCGAATCGTGATTTCGTAATGTTACAGGCTGAATTCGAACACTCTGCGTCGAATTCAATCACCGAAACGAGATTTCAATGAGAAATATATGAATTCATTTCGTTGATCGACGATTCTGTTATTCTCGTATCAAATCGATGAAACTTGATTCGAATCGTGATTTCGTAATGTTACAGGCTGAATTCGAACACTCTGCGTCGAATTCAATTACCGGAACGAGATTTCAATGAGAAATCCATGAATTCATTTCGTTGATCGACGATTCTGTTATTCTAGTATCAAATCGATGAAACTTGATTCGAATCGTGATTTCGTAATGTTTCAGGCTGAATTCGAACTCTATGCGTCGAATTCAATCACCGAAACGAGATTTCGATGGGAAATACATGAATTCATTTCGTTGATCGACGATTCTGTTATTCCAGTATCAATTCGATGAAACTTGATTCGAATCGTGATTTCGTAATGTTACAGGCTGAATTCGAACACTCTGCGTCGAATTCAATTACCGAAACGAGATTCCAAAGAAAAATACATGAATTCATTTCGTTGATCGACGATTCTGTTATTCTAGTATCAAATCGATGAAACTGAATTCGAATCGTGATTTCGTAATGTTACAGGCTGAATTCGAACACTCTGCGTCGAATTCAATCATCGAAACGAGATTTCAATGAGGAATATATGAATTCATTTCGTTGATCGACGATTCTGTTTTTCCAGTATCAAATCGATGAAACTTGATTCGAATCGTGATTTCGTAATGTTGTAAGCCAGATTCGAACACGCTGCGTCGAATTCAATCACCGAAACGAGATTTCGATGAGAAATACATGAATTCATTTCGTTGATCGACGATTCTGTTATTCTAGTATCGAATCGATGAAACCTGATTCGAATCGTGATTTCGTAATGTTACAGGCTGAATTCGAACACTCTGCGTCGAATTCAATCACCGAAACGAGATTTCAATGAGAAATATATGAATTCATTTCGTTGATCGACGATTCTGTTATTCTAGTATCAAATCGATGAAACTCGATTCGAATCGTGATTTCGTAATGTTGTAAGCCAGATTCGAACACTCTGCGTCGAATTCAATCACCGAAACGAGATTTCGATGAGAAATACATGAATTCATTTCGTTGATCGACGATTCTGTTATTCTAGTATCAAATCGATGAAACTTGATTCGAATCGTGATTTCGTAATGTTACAGGCTGAATTCGAACTCTATGCGTCGAATTCAATCACCGAAACGAGATTTCGATGAGAAATACATGAATTCATTTCGTTGATCGACGATTCTGTTATTCCAGTATCAATTCGATGAAACTTGATTCGAATCGTGATTTCGTAATGTTACAGGCTGAATTCGAACACTCTGCGTCGAATTCAATCACCGAAACGAGATTTCAATGAGAAATATATGAATTCATTTCGTTGATCGACGATTCTGTTATTCTCGTATCAAATCGATGAAACTTGATTCGAATCGTGATTTCGTAATGTTACAGGCTGAATTCGAACACTCTGCGTCGAATTCAATTACCGGAACGAGATTTCAATGAGAAATCCATGAATTCATTTCGTTGATCGACGATTCTGTTATTCTAGTATCAAATCGATGAAACTTGATTCGAATCGTGATTTCGTAATGTTTCAGGCTGAATTCGAACTCTATGCGTCGAATTCAATCACCGAAACGAGATTTCGATGAGAAATACATGAATTCATTTCGTTGATCGACGATTCTGTTATTCCAGTATCAATTCGATGAAACTCGATTCGAATCGTGATTTCTAATGTTACAGGCTGAATTCGAACACTCTGCGTCGAATTCAATTACCGAAACGAGATTCCAAAGAAAAATACATGAATTCATTTCGTTGATCGACGATTTTGTTATTCTAGTATCAAATCGATGAAACTTGATTCGAATCGTGATTTCGTAATGTTTCAGGCTGAATTCGAACTCTATGCGTCGAATTCAATCACCGAAACGAGATTTCGATGAGAAATACATGAATTCATTTCGTTGATCGACGATTCTGTTATTCCAGTATCAATTCGATGAAACTTGATTCGAATCGTGATTTCGTAATGTTACAGGCTGAATTCGAACACTCTGCGTCGAATTCAATTACCAAAACGAGATTCCAAAGAAAAATACATGAATTCATTTCGTTGATCGACGATTCTGTTATTCTCGTATCAAATCGATAAAACTTGATTCGAATCGTGATTTCGTAATGTTACAGGCTGAATTCGAACACTCTGCGTCGAATTCAATCACCGGAACGAGATTTCAATGAGAAATCCATGAATTCATTTCGTTGATCGACGATTCTGTTATTCTAGTATCAAATCGATGAAACTCGATTCGAATCGTGATTTTGTAATGTTACAGGCTGGATTCGAACACTCTGCGTCGAATTCAATCACCGAAACGAGATTTCGATGGGAAATCCATGAATTCATTTCGTTGATCGACGATTCTGTTATTCTCGTATCAAATCGATGAAACTTGATTCGAATCGTAATTTCGTAATGTTACAGGCTGAATTCGAACACTCTGCGTCGAATTCAATCACCAAAACGAGATTTCGATGAGAAATACATGAATTCATTTCGTTGATCGACGATTCTGTTATTCTACTATCAAATCGATGAAACTTGATTCGAATCGTGATTTCGTAATGTTACAAGCTGAATTCGAACACTCTGCGTCGAATTCAATCACCACAACGAGATTCCGATGAAAAATACATGAATTCATTTCGTTGATCGACGATTCTGTTATTCTAGTATCAAATCGATGGAACTTGATTCGAATCGTGATTTCGTAATGTTACAGGCTGAATTCGAACTCTATGCGTCGAATTCAATCACCGAAACGAGATTTCGATGAGAAATACATGAATTCATTTCGTTGATCGACGATTCTGTTTTTCCAGTATCAATTCGATGAAACTTGATTCGAATCGTGATTTCGTAATGTTACAGGCTGAATTCGAACACTCTGCGTCGAATTCAATCACCGAAACGAGATTTCAATGAGAAATATATGAATTCATTTCGTTGATCGACGATTCTGTTATTCTCGTATCAAATCGATGAAACTTGATTCGAATCGTGATTTCGTAATGTTACAGGCTGAATTCGAACACTCTGCGTCGAATTCAATCACCGAAACGAGATTTCGATGGGAAATCCATGAATTCATCTCGTTGATCGACGATTCTGTTATTCTCGTATCAAATCGATGAAACTTGATTCGAATCGTGATTTCGTAATGTTACAGGCTGAATTCGAACACTCTGCGTCGAATTCAATCACCGAAACGAGATTTCGATGAGAAATACATGAATTCATTTGGTTGATCGACGATTCTGTTATTCTACTATCAAATCGATGAAACTTGATTCGAATCGTGATTTCGTAATGTTACAAGCTGAATTCGAACACTCTGCGTCGAATTCAATCACCGAAACGAGATTTCGATGAGAAATACATGAATTCATTTCGTTGATCGACGATTCTGTTATTCTCGTATCGAATCGATAAAACTTGATTCGAATCGTGATTTCGTAATGTTACAGGCTGAATTCGAACACTCTGCGTCGAATTCAATCACCGGAACGAGATTTCAATGAGAAATCCATGAATTCATTTCGTTGATCGACGATTCTGTTATTCTAGTATCAAATCGATGAAACTTGATTCGAATCGTGATTTCGTAATGTTACAGGCTGAATTCGAACTCTATGCGTCGAATTCAATCACCGAAACGAGATTTCGATGAGAAATACATGAATTCATTTCGTTGATCGACGATTCTGTTATTCCAGTATCAATTCGATGAAACTTGATTCGAATCGTGATTTCGTAATGTTACAGGCTGAATTCGAACACTCTGCGTCGAATTCAATCACAGAAACGAGATTTCAATGAGGAATATATGAATTCATTTCGTTGATCGACGATTCTGTTAGTCCAGTATCAAATCGATGAAACTTGATTCGAATCGTGATTTCGTAATGTTGTAAGCCAGATTCGAACAGTCTGCGTCGAATTCAATCACCGAATCGAGATTTCGATGAAAAATACACGAATTCATTTCGTTGATCGACGATTCTGTTATTCTAGTATCAAATCGATGAAACTCGATTCGAATCGTGATTTTGTAATGTTACAGGCTGAATTCGAACACTCTGCGTCGAATTCAATCACCGAAACGAGATTTCGATTAGAAATACATGAATTCATTTCGTTGATCGACGATTCTGTTATTCCAGTATCAATTCGATGAAACTTGATTCGAATCGTGATTTCGTAATGTTACAGGCTGAATTCGAACACTCTGCGTCGAATTCAATCACCGAAACGAGATTTCAATGAGAAATATATGAATTCATTTCGTTGATCGACGATTCTGTTATTCTCGTATCAAATCGATGAAACTTGATTCGAATCGTGATTTTGTAATGTTACAGGCTGAATTCGAACACTCTGCGTCGAATTCAATCACCGAAACGAGATTTCAATGAGAAATCCATGAATTCATTTCGTTGATCGACGATTCTGTTATTCTAGTATCAAATCGATGAAACTTGATTCGAATCGTGATTTCGTAATGTTACAGGCTGAATTCGAACTCTATGCGTCGAATTCAATCACCGAAACGAGATTTCGATTAGAAATACATGAATTCATTTCGTTGATCGACGATTCTGTTATTCCAGTATCAATTCGATGAAACTTGATTCGAATCGTGATTTCGTAATGTTACAGGCTGAATTCGAACACTCTGCGTCGAATTCAATTACCGGAACGAGATTTCAATGAGAAATCCATGAATTCATTTCGTTGATCGACGATTCTGTTATTCTAGTATCAAATCGATGAAACTTGATTCGAATCGTGATTTCGTAATGTTTCAGGCTGAATTCGAACTCTATGCGTCGAATTCAATCACCGAAACGAGATTTCGATGAGAAATACATGAATTCATTTCGTTGATCGACGATTCTGTTATTCCAGTATCAATTCGATGAAACTTGATTCGAATCGTGATTTCGTAATGTTACAGGCTGAATTCGAACACTCTGCGTCGAATTCAATTACCAAAACGAGATTCCAAAGAAAAATACATGAATTCATTTCGTTGATCGACGATTCTGTTATTCTAGTATCAAATCGATGAAATATAATTCGAATCGTGATTTCGTAATGTTACAGGCTGAATTCGAACACTCTGCGTCGAATTCAATCACCGAAACGAGATTTCAATGAGGAATATATGAATTCATTTCGTTGATCGACGATTCTGTTATTCTCGTATCAAATCGATGAAACTTGATTCGAATCGTGATTTCGTAATGTTGTGAGCCAGATTCGAACACTCTGCGTCGAATTCAATCACCGAAACGAGATTTCGATGAGAAATACATGAATTCATTTCGTTGATCGACGATTCTGTTATTCTACTATCAAATCGATGAAACTTGATTCGAATCGTGATTTCGTAATGTTACAAGCTGAATTCGAACACTCTGCGTCGAATTCAATCACCGAAACGAGATTTCAATGAGAAATACATGAATTCATTTCGTTGATCGACGATTCTGTTATTCTCGTATCAAATCGATGAAACTTGATTCGAATCGTGATTTCGTAATGTTTCAGGCTGAATTCGAACACTCTGCGTCGAATTCAATCACCGGAACGAGATTTCAATGAGAAATCCATGAATTCATTTCGTTGATCGACGATTCTGTTATTCTAGTATCAAATCGATGAAACTTGATTCGAATCGTGATTTCGTAATGGTGTAAGCCAGATTCGAACACTCCGCGTCGAATTCAATCACCGAATCGAGATTTCGATGAGAAATACATGAATTCATTTCGTTGATCGACGATTCTGTTATTCTCGTATCAAATCGATGAAACTTGATTCGAATCGTGATTTCGTAATGTTACAGGCTGAATTCGAACACTCTGCGTCGAATTCAATCACCGAAACGAGATTTCGATGGGAAATCCATGAATTCATTTCGTTGATCGACGATTCTGTTATTCTCGTATCAAATCGATGAAACTTGATTCGAATCGTGATTTCGTAATGTTACAGGCTGAATTCGAACACTCTGCGTCGAATTCAATCACCGAAACGAGATTTCGATGGGAAATCCATGAATTCATTTCGTTGATCGACGATTCTGTTATTCTCGTATCAAATCGATGAAACTTGATTCGAATCGTGATTTCGTAATGTTACAGGCTGAATTCGAACACTCTGCGTCGAATTCAATCACCGAAACGAGATTTCGATGAGAAATACATGAATTCATTTCGTTGATCGACGATTCTGTTATTCTACTATCAAATCGATGAAACTTGATTCGAATCGTGATTTCGTAATGTTACAAGCTGAATTCGAACACTCTGCGTCGAATTCAATCACCGAAACGAGATTTCGACGAGAAATACATGAATTCATTTCGTTGATCGACGATTCTGTTATTCTCGTATCAAATCGATAAAACTTGATTCGAATCGTGATTTCGTAATGTTACAGGCTGAATTCGAACACTCTGCGTCGAATTCAATCACCGGAACGAGATTTCAATGAGAAATCCATGAATTCATTTCGTTGATCGACGATTCTGTTATTCTAGTATCAAATCGATGAAACTCGATTCGAATCGTGATTTTGTAATGTTACAGGCTGGATTCGAACACTCTGCGTCGAATTCAATCACCGAAACGAGATTTCGATGGGAAATCCATGAATTCATTTCGTTGATCGACGATTCTGTTATTCTCGTATCAAATCGATGAAACTTGATTCGAATCGTAATTTCGTAATGTTACAGGCTGAATTCGAACACTCTGCGTCGAATTCAATCACCAAAACGAGATTTCGATGAGAAATACATGAATTCATTTCGTTGATCGACGATTCTGTTATTCTACTATCAAATCGATGAAACTTGATTCGAATCGTGATTTCGTAATGTTACAAGCTGAATTCGAACACTCTGCGTCGAATTCAATCACCACAACGAGATTCCGATGAAAAATACATGAATTCATTTCGTTGATCGACGATTCTGTTATTCTAGTATCAAATCGATGGAACTTGATTCGAATCGTGATTTCGTAATGTTACAGGCTGAATTCGAACTCTATGCGTCGAATTCAATCACCGAAACGAGATTTCGATGAGAAATACATGAATTCATTTCGTTGATCGACGATTCTGTTTTTCCAGTATCAATTCGATGAAACTTGATTCGAATCGTGATTTCGTAATGATACAGGCTGAATTCGAACACTCTGCGTCGAATTCAATCACCGAAACGAGATTTCAATGAGAAATATATGAATTCATTTCGTTGATCGACGATTCTGTTATTCTCGTATCAAATCGATGAAACTTGATTCGAATCGTGATTTCGTAATGTTACAGGCTGAATTCGAACACTCTGCGTCGAATTCAATCACCGAAACGAGATTTCGATGGGAAATCCATGAATTCATCTCGTTGATCGACGATTCTGTTATTCTCGTATCAAATCGATGAAACTTGATTCGAATCGTGATTTCGTAATGTTACAGGCTGAATTCGAACACTCTGCGTCGAATTCAATCACCGAAACGAGATTTCGATGAGAAATACATGAATTCATTTGGTTGATCGACGATTCTGTTATTCTACTATCAAATCGATGAAACTTGATTCGAATCGTGATTTCGTAATGTTACAAGCTGAATTCGAACACTCTGCGTCGAATTCAATCACCGAAACGAGATTTCGATGAGAAATACATGAATTCATTTCGTTGATCGACGATTCTGTTATTCTCGTATCGAATCGATAAAACTTGATTCGAATCGTGATTTCGTAATGTTACAGGCTGAATTCGAACACTCTGCGTCGAATTCAATCACCGGAACGAGATTTCAATGAGAAATCCATGAATTCATTTCGTTGATCGACGATTCTGTTATTCTAGTATCAAATCGATGAAACTTGATTCGAATCGTGATTTCGTAATGTTACAGGCTGAATTCGAACTCTATGCGTCGAATTCAATCACCGAAACGAGATTTCGATGAGAAATACATGAATTCATTTCGTTGATCGACGATTCTGTTATTCCAGTATCAATTCGATGAAACTTGATTCGAATCGTGATTTCGTAATGTTACAGGCTGAATTCGAACACTCTGCGTCGAATTCAATCACAGAAACGAGATTTCAATGAGGAATATATGAATTCATTTCGTTGATCGACGATTCTGTTAGTCCAGTATCAAATCGATGAAACTTGATTCGAATCGTGATTTCGTAATGTTGTAAGCCAGATTCGAACAGTCTGCGTCGAATTCAATCACCGAATCGAGATTTCGATGAAAAATACACGAATTCATTTCGTTGATCGACGATTCTGTTATTCTAGTATCAAATCGATGAAACTCGATTCGAATCGTGATTTTGTAATGTTACAGGCTGAATTCGAACACTCTGCGTCGAATTCAATCACCGAAACGAGATTTCGATTAGAAATACATGAATTCATTTCGTTGATCGACGATTCTGTTATTCCAGTATCAATTCGATGAAACTTGATTCGAATCGTGATTTCGTAATGTTACAGGCTGAATTCGAACACTCTGCGTCGAATTCAATCACCGAAACGAGATTTCAATGAGAAATATATGAATTCATTTCGTTGATCGACGATTCTGTTATTCTCGTATCAAATCGATGAAACTTGATTCGAATCGTGATTTTGTAATGTTACAGGCTGAATTCGAACACTCTGCGTCGAATTCAATCACCGAAACGAGATTTCAATGAGAAATCCATGAATTCATTTCGTTGATCGACGATTCTGTTATTCTAGTATCAAATCGATGAAACTTGATTCGAATCGTGATTTCGTAATGTTACAGGCTGAATTCGAACTCTATGCGTCGAATTCAATCACCGAAACGAGATTTCGATTAGAAATACATGAATTCATTTCGTTGATCGACGATTCTGTTATTCCAGTATCAATTCGATGAAACTTGATTCGAATCGTGATTTCGTAATGTTACAGGCTGAATTCGAACACTCTGCGTCGAATTCAATTACCGGAACGAGATTTCAATGAGAAATCCATGAATTCATTTCGTTGATCGACGATTCTGTTATTCTAGTATCAAATCGATGAAACTTGATTCGAATCGTGATTTCGTAATGTTTCAGGCTGAATTCGAACTCTATGCGTCGAATTCAATCACCGAAACGAGATTTCGATGGGAAATACATGAATTCATTTCGTTGATCGACGATTCTGTTATTCCAGTATCAATTCGATGAAACTTGATTCGAATCGTGATTTCGTAATGTTACAGGCTGAATTCGAACACTCTGCGTCGAATTCAATTACCGAAACGAGATTCCAAAGAAAAATACATGAATTCATTTCGTTGATCGACGATTCTGTTATTCTAGTATCAAATCGATGAAACCTAATTCGAATCGTGATTTCGTAATGTTACAGGCTGAATTCGAACACTCTGCGTCGAATTCAATCACCGAAACGAGATTTCAATGAGGAATATATGAATTCATTTCGTTGATCGACGATTCTGTTATTCCAGTATCAAATCGATGAAACTTGATTCGAATCGTGATTTCGTAATGTTGTAAGCCAGATTCGAACACTCTGCGTCGAATTCAATCACCGAAACGAGATTTCGATGAGAAATACATGAATTCATTTCGTTGATCGACGATTCTGTTATTCTAGTATCGAATCGATGAAACCTGATTCGAATCGTGATTTCGTAATGTTACAGGCTGAATTCGAACACTCTGCGTCGAATTCAATCACCGAAACGAGATTTCAATGAGGAATATATGAATTCATTTCGTTGATCGACGATTCTGTTATTCCAGTATCAAATCGATGAAACTTGATTCGAATCGTGATTTCGTAATGTTGTAAGCCAGATTCGAACACTCTGCGTCGAATTCAATCACCGAAACGAGATTTCGATGAGAAATACATGAATTCATTTCGTTGATCGACGATTCTGTTATTCTAGTATCGAATCGATGAAACCTGATTCGAATCGTGATTTCGTAATGTTACAGGCTGAATTCGAACACTCTGCGTCAAATTCAATCACCGAAACGAGATTTCAATGAGGAATATATGAATTCATTTCGTTGATCGACGATTCTGTTATTCCAGTATCAATTCGATGAAACTTGATTCGAATCGTGATTTCGTAATGTTACAGGCTGAATTCGAACACTCTGCGTCGAATTCAATCACCGAAACGAGATTTCAATGAGAAATATATGAATTCATTTCGTTGATCGACAATTCTGTTAGTCCAGTATCAAATCGATGAAACTTGATTCGAATCGTGATTTCGTAATGTTGTAAGCCAGATTCGAACACTCTGCGTCGAATTCAATCACCAAAACGAGATTTCGATGAGAAATACATGAATTCATTCCGTTGATCGACGATTCTGTTATTCTAGTATCGAATCGATAAAACTTGATTCGAATCGTGATTTCGTAATGTTACAGGCTGAATTCGAACACTCTGCGTCGAATTCAATCACCGAAACGAGATTTCAATGAGGAATATATGAATTCATTTCGTTGATCGACGACTCTGTTATTCTCGTATCAAATCGATGAAACTTGATTCGAATCGTGATTTCGTAATGTTGTAAGCCAGATTCGAACACTCTGCGTCGAATTCAATCACCGAAACGGGATTTCGATGGGAAATCCATGAATTCATTTCGTTGATCGGCGATTCTGTTATTCTCGTATCAAATCGATGAAACTTGATTCGAATCGTAATTTCGTAATGTTACAGGCTGAATTCGAACACTCTGCGTCGAATTCAATCACCAAAACGAAATTTCGATGAGAAATACCTGAATTCATTTCGTTGATCGACGATTCTGTTATTCTCGTATCAAATCGATGAAACTTGATTCGAATCGTAATTTCGTAATGTTACAGGCTGAATTCGAACACTCTGCGTCGAATTCAATCACCAAAACGAGATTTCGATGAGAAATACATGAATTCATTTCGTTGATCGACGATTCTGTTATTCTACTATCAAATCGATGAAACTTGATTCGAATCGTGATTTCGTAATGTTACAAGCTGAATTCGAACACTCTGCGTCGAATTCAATCACCACAACGAGATTCCGATGAAAAATACATGAATTCATTTCGTTGATCGACGATTCTGTTATTCTAGTATCAAATCGATGGAACTTGATTCGAATCGTGATTTCGTAATGTTACAGGCTGAATTCGAACTCTATGCGTCGAATTCAATCACCGAAACGAGATTTCGATGAGAAATACATGAATTCATTTCATTGATCGACGATTCTGTTTTTCCAGTATCAATTCGATGAAACTTGATTCGAATCGTGATTTCGTAATGTTACAGGCTGAATTCGAACACTCTGCGTCGAATTCAATCACCGAAACGAGATTTCAATGAGAAATATATGAATTCATTTCGTTGATCGACGATTCTGTTATTCTCGTATCAAATCGATGAAACTTGATTCGAATCGTGATTTCGTAATGTTACAGGCTGAATTCGAACACTCTGCGTCGAATTCAATCACCGAAACGAGATTTCGATGGGAAATCCATGAATTCATTTCGTTGATCGACGATTCTGTTATTCTCGTATCAAATCGATGAAACTTGATTCGAATCGTGATTTCGTAATGTTACAGGCTGAATTCGAACACTCTGCGTCGAATTCAATCACCGAAACGAGATTTCGATGAGAAATACATGAATTCATTTCGTTGATCGACGATTCTGTTATTCTACTATCAAATCGATGAAACTTGATTCGAATCGTGATTTCGTAATGTTACAAGCTGAATTCGAACACTCTGCGTCGAATTCAATCACCGAAACGAGATTTCGATGAGAAATACATGAATTCATTTCGTTGATCGACGATTCTGTTATTCTCGTATCGAATCGATAAAACTTGATTCGAATCGTGATTTCGTAATGTTACAGGCTGAATTCGAACACTCTGCGTCGAATTCAATCACCGGAACGAGATTTCAATGAGAAATCCATGAATTCATTTCGTTGATCGACGATTCTGTTATTCTAGTATCAAATCGATGAAACTTGATTCGAATCGTGATTTCGTAATGTTACAGGCTGAATTCGAACTCTATGCGTCGAATTCAATCACCGAAACGAGATTTCGATGAGAAATACATGAATTCATTTCGTTGATCGACGATTCTGTTATTCCAGTATCAATTCGATGAAACTTGATTCGAATCGTGATTTCGTAATGTTACAGGCTGAATTCGAACACTCTGCGTCGAATTCAATCACAGAAACGAGATTTCAATGAGGAATATATGAATTCATTTCGTTGATCGACGATTCTGTTAGTCCAGTATCAAATCGATGAAACTTGATTCGAATCGTGATTTCGTAATGTTGTAAGCCAGATTCGAACAGTCTGCGTCGAATTCAATCACCGAATCGAGATTTCGATGAAAAATACACGAATTCATTTCGTTGATCGACGATTCTGTTATTCTAGTATCAAATCGATGAAACTCGATTCGAATCGTGATTTTGTAATGTTACAGGCTGAATTCGAACACTCTGCGTCGAATTCAATCACCGAAACGAGATTTCGATTAGAAATACATGAATTCATTTCGTTGATCGACGATTCTGTTATTCCAGTATCAATTCGATGAAACTTGATTCGAATCGTGATTTCGTAATGTTACAGGCTGAATTCGAACACTCTGCGTCGAATTCAATCACCGAAACGAGATTTCAATGAGAAATATATGAATTCATTTCGTTGATCGACGATTCTGTTATTCTCGTATCAAATCGATGAAACTTGATTCGAATCGTGATTTTGTAATGTTACAGGCTGAATTCGAACACTCTGCGTCGAATTCAATCACCGAAACGAGATTTCAATGAGAAATCCATGAATTCATTTCGTTGATCGACGATTCTGTTATTCTAGTATCAAATCGATGAAACTTGATTCGAATCGTGATTTCGTAATGTTACAGGCTGAATTCGAACTCTATGCGTCGAATTCAATCACCGAAACGAGATTTCGATTCGAAATACATGAATTCATTTCGTTGATCGACGATTCTGTTATTCCAGTATCAATTCGATGAAACTTGATTCGAATCGTGATTTCGTAATGTTACAGGCTGAATTCGAACACTCTGCGTCGAATTCAATTACCGGAACGAGATTTCAATGAGAAATCCATGAATTCATTTCGTTGATCGACGATTCTGTTATTCTAGTATCAAATCGATGAAACTTGATTCGAATCGTGATTTCGTAATGTTTCAGGCTGAATTCGAACTCTATGCGTCGAATTCAATCACCGAAACGAGATTTCGATGGGAAATACATGAATTCATTTCGTTGATCGACGATTCTGTTATTCCAGTATCAATTCGATGAAACTTGATTCGAATCGTGATTTCGTAATGTTACAGGCTGAATTCGAACACTCTGCGTCGAATTCAATTACCGAAACGAGATTCCAAAGAAAAATACATGAATTCATTTCGTTGATCGACGATTCTGTTATTCTAGTATCAAATCGATGAAACTTAATTCGAATCGTGATTTCGTAATGTTACAGGCTGAATTCGAAGACTCTGCGTCGAATTCAATCACCGAAACGAGATTTCAATGAGGAATATATGAATTCATTTCGTTGATCGACGATTCTGTTATTCCAGTATCAAATCGATGAAACTTGATTCGAATCGTGATTTCGTAATGTTACAGGCTGAATTCGAACACTCTGCGTCGAATTCAATCACCGAAACGAGATTTCAATGAGAAATATATGAATTCATTTCGTTGATCGACGATTCTGTTATTCTCGTATCAAATCGATGAAACTTGATTCGAATCGTGATTTTGTAATGTTACAGGCTGAATTCGAACACTCTGCGTCGAATTCAATCACCGAAACGAGATTTCAATGAGAAATCCATGAATTCATTTCGTTGATCGACGATTCTGTTATTCTAGTATCAAATCGATGAAACTTGATTCGAATCGTGATTTCGTAATGTTACAGGCTGAATTCGAACTCTATGCGTCGAATTCAATCACCGAAACGAGATTTCGATTAGAAATACATGAATTCATTTCGATGATCGACGATTCTGTTATTCCAGTATCAATTCGATGAAACTTGATTCGAATCGTGATTTCGTAATGTTACAGGCTGAATTCGAACACTCTGCGTCGAATTCAATTACCGGAACGAGATTTCAATGAGAAATCCATGAATTCATTTCGTTGATCGACGATTCTGTTATTCTAGTATCAAATCGATGAAACTTGATTCGAATCGTGATTTCGTAATGTTTCAGGCTGAATTCGAACTCTATGCGTCGAATTCAATCACCGAAACGAGATTTCGATGGGAAATACATGAATTCATTTCGTTGATCGACGATTCTGTTATTCCAGTATCAATTCGATGAAACTTGATTCGAATCGTGATTTCGTAATGTTACAGGCTGAATTCGAACACTCTGCGTCGAATTCAATTACCGAAACGAGATTCCAAAGAAAAATACATGAATTCATTTCGTTGATCGACGATTCTGTTATTCTAGTATCAAATCGATGAAACTTAATTCGAATCGTGATTTCGTAATGTTACAGGCTGAATTCGAACACTCTGCGTCGAATTCAATCACCGAAACGAGATTTCAATGAGGAATATATGAATTCATTTCGTTGATCGACGATTCTGTTATTCCAGTATCAAATCGATGAAACTTGATTCGAATCGTGATTTCGTAATGTTGTAAGCCAGATTCGAACACTCTGCGTCGAATTCAATCACCGAAACGAGATTTCGATGAGAAATACATGAATTCATTTCGTTGATCGACGATTCTGTTATTCTAGTATCGAATCGATGAAACCTGATTCGAATCGTGATTTCGTAATGTTACAGGCTGAATTCGAACACTCTGCGTCAAATTCAATCACCGAAACGAGATTTCAATGAGGAATATATGAATTCATTTCGTTGATCGACGATTCTGTTATTCCAGTATCAATTCGATGAAACTTGATTCGAATCGTGATTTCGTAATGTTACAGGCTGAATTCGAACACTCTGCGTCGAATTCAATCACCGAAACGAGATTTCAATGAGAAATATATGAATTCATTTCGTTGATCGACAATTCTGTTAGTCCAGTATCAAATCGATGAAACTTGATTCGAATCGTGATTTCGTAATGTTGTAAGCCAGATTCGAACACTCTGCGTCGAATTCAATCACCAAAACGAGATTTCGATGAGAAATACATGAATTCATTCCGTTGATCGACGATTCTGTTATTCTAGTATCGAATCGATAAAACTTGATTCGAATCGTGATTTCGTAATGTTACAGGCTGAATTCGAACACTCTGCGTCGAATTCAATCACCGAAACGAGATTTCAATGAGGAATATATGAATTCATTTCGTTGATCGACGATTCTGTTATTCTCGTATCAAATCGATGAAACTTGATTCGAATCGTGATTTCGTAATGTTGTAAGCCAGATTCGAACACTCTGCGTCGAATTCAATCACCGAAACGGGATTTCGATGGGAAATCCATGAATTCATTTCGTTGATCGGCGATTCTGTTATTCTCGTATCAAATCGATGAAACTTGATTCGAATCGTAATTTCGTAATGTTACAGGCTGAATTCGAACACTCTGCGTCGAATTCAATCACCAAAACGAAATTTCGATGAGAAATACCTGAATTCATTTCGTTGATCGACGATTCTGTTATTCTCGTATCAAATCGATGAAACTTGATTCGAATCGTAATTTCGTAATGTTACAGGCTGAATTCGAACACTCTGCGTCGAATTCAATCACCAAAACGAGATTTCGATGAGAAATACATGAATTCATTTCGTTGATCGACGATTCTGTTATTCTACTATCAAATCGATGAAACTTGATTCGAATCGTGATTTCGTAATGTTACAAGCTGAATTCGAACACTCTGCGTCGAATTCAATCACCACAACGAGATTCCGATGAAAAATACATGAATTCATTTCGTTGATCGACGATTCTGTTATTCTAGTATCAAATCGATGGAACTTGATTCGAATCGTGATTTCGTAATGTTACAGGCTGAATTCGAACTCTATGCGTCGAATTCAATCACCGAAACGAGATTTCGATGAGAAATACATGAATTCATTTCGTTGATCGACGATTCTGTTTTTCCAGTATCAATTCGATGAAACTTGATTCGAATCGTGATTTCGTAATGTTACAGGCTGAATTCGAACACTCTGCGTCGAATTCAATCACCGAAACGAGATTTCAATGAGAAATATATGAATTCATTTCGTTGATCGACGATTCTGTTATTCTCGTATCAAATCGATGAAACTTGATTCGAATCGTGATTTCGTAATGTTACAGGCTGAATTCGAACTCTATGCGTCGAATTCAATCACCGAAACGAGATTTCGATGAGAAATACATGAATTCATTTCGTTGATCGACGATTCTGTTATTCTACTATCAAATCGATGAAACTTGATTCGAATCGTGATTTCGTAATGTTACAAGCTGAATTCGAACACTCTGCGTCGAATTCAATCACCGAAACGAGATTTCGATGGGAAATCCATGAATTCATTTCGTTGATCGACGATTCTGTTATTCTCGTATCAAATCGATGAAACTTGATTCGAATCGTAATTTCGTAATGTTACAGGCTGAATTCGAACACTCTGCGTCGAATTCAATCACCAAAACGAAATTTCGATGAGAAATACATGAATTCATTTCGTTGATCGACGATTCTGTTATTCTACTATCAAATCGATGAAACTTGATTCGAATCGTGATTTCGTAATGTTACAAGCTGAATTCGAACACTCTGCGTCGAATTCAATCACCACAACGAGATTCCGATGAAAAATACATGAATTCATTTCGTTGATCGACGATTCTGTTATTCTAGTATCAAATCGATGAAACTCGATTCGAATCGTGATTTTGTAATGTTACAGGCTGAATTCGAACACTCTGCGTCGAATTCAATCACCGAAACGAGATTTCAATGAGAAATCCATGAATTCATTTCGTTGATCGACGATTCTGTTATTCTAGTATCAAATCGATGAAACTTGATTCGAATCGTGATTTCGTAATGTTACAGGCTGAATTCGAACTCTATGCGTCGAATTCAATCACCGAAACGAGATTTCGATGAGAAATACATGAATTCATTTCGTTGATCGACGATTCTGTTATTCCAGTATCAATTCGATGAAACTTGATTCGAATCGTGATTTCGTAATGTTACAGGCTGAATTCGAACACTCTGCGTCGAATTCAATTACCAAAACGAGATTCCAAAGAAAAATACATGAATTCATTTCGTTGATCGACGATTCTGTTATTCTAGTATCAAATCGATGAAACTTAATTCGAATCGTGATTTCGTAATGTTACAGGCTGAATTCGAACACTCTGCGTCGAATTCAATCACCGAAACGAGATTTCAATGAGGAATATATGAATTCATTTCGTTGATCGACGATTCTGTTATTCTCGTATCAAATCGATGAAACTTGATTCGAATCGTGATTTCGTAATGTTGTAAGCCAGATTCGAACACTCTGCGTCGAATTCAATCACCGAAACGAGATTTCGATGAGAAATACATGAATTCATTTCGTTGATCGACGATTCTGTTATTCTACTATCAAATCGATGAAACTTGATTCGAATCGTGATTTCGTAATGTTACAAGCTGAATTCGAACACTCTGCGTCGAATTCAATCACCGAAACGAGATTTCAATGAGAAATACATGAATTCATTTCGTTGATCGACGATTCTGTTATTCTCGTATCAAATCGATGAAACTTGATTCGAATCGTGATTTCGTAATGTTACAGGCTGAATTCGAACTCTATGCGTCGAATTCAATCACCGAAACGAGATTTCGATGAGAAATACATGAATTCATTTCGTTGATCGACGATTCTGTTATTCTCGTATCAAATCGATGAAACTTGATTCGAATCGTAATTTCGTAATGTTACAGGCTGAATTCGAACACTCTGCGTCGAATTCAATCACCAAAACGAAATTTCGATGAGAAATACATGAATTCATTTCGTTGATCGACGATTCTGTTATTCTACTATCGAATCGATGAAACTTGATTCGAATCGTGATTTCGTAATGTTACAAGCTGAATTCGAACACTCTGCGTCGAATTCAATCACCACAACGAGATTCCGATGAAAAATACATGAATTCATTTCGTTGATCGACGATTCTGTTATTCTAGTATCAAATCGATGAAACTCGATTCGAATCGTGATTTTGTAATGTTACAGGCTGAATTCGAACACTCTGCGTCGAATTCAATCACCGAAACGAGATTTCAATGAGAAATCCATGAATTCATTTCGTTGATCGACGATTCTGTTATTCTAGTATCAAATCGATGAAACTTGATTCGAATCGTGATTTCGTAATGTTACAGGCTGAATTCGAACTCTATGCGTCGAATTCAATCACCGAAACGAGATTTCGATGAGAAATACATGAATTCATTTCGTTGATCGACGATTCTGTTATTCCAGTATCAATTCGATGAAACTTGATTCGAATCGTGATTTCGTAATGTTACAGGCTGAATTCGAACACTCTGCGTCGAATTCAATTACCAAAACGAGATTCCAAAGAAAAATACATGAATTCATTTCGTTGATCGACGATTCTGTTATTCTAGTATCAAATCGATGAAACTTAATTCGAATCGTGATTTCGTAATGTTACAGGCTGAATTCGAACACTCTGCGTCGAATTCAATCACCGAAACGAGATTTCAATGAGGAATATATGAATTCATTTCGTTGATCGACGATTCTGTTATTCTCGTATCAAATCGATGAAACTTGATTCGAATCGTGATTTCGTAATGTTACAGGCTGAATTCGAACTCTATGCGTCGAATTCAATCACCGAAACGAGATTTCGATGAGAAATACATGAATTCATTTCGTTGATCGACGATTCTGTTATTCCAGTATCAATTCGATGAAACTTGATTCGAATCGTGATTTCGTAATGTTACAGGCTGAATTCGAACACTCTGCGTCGAATTCAATCACCGAAACGAGATTTCAATGAGAAATATATGAATTCATTTCGTTGATCGACGATTCTGTTAGTCCAGTATCAAATCGATGAAACTTGATTCGAATCGTGATTTCGTAATGTTGTAAGCCAGATTCGAACACTCTGCGTCGAATTCAATCACCGAAACGAGATTTCGATGAGAAATACATGAATTCATTCCGTTGATCGACGATTCTGTTATTCTAGTATCGAATCGATAAAACTTGATTCGAATCGTGATTTCGTGATGTTACAGGCTGAATTCGAACACTCTGCGTCGAATTCAATCACCGAAACGAGATTTCAATGAGGAATATATGAATTCATTTCGTTGATCGACGATTCTGTTATTCTCGTATCAAATCGATGAAACTTGATTCGAATCGTGATTTCGTAATGTTGTAAGCCAGATTCGAACACTCTGCGTCGAATTCAAGCACCGAAACGAGATTTCGATGAGAAATACATGAATTCATTTCGTTGATCGACGATTCTGTTATTCTACTATCAAATCGATAAAACTTGATTCGAATCGTGATTTCGTAATGTTACAAGCTGAATTCGAACACTCTGCGTCGAATTCAATCACCGAAACGAGATTTCAATGAGAAATACATGAATTCATTTCGTTGATCGACGATTCTGTTATTCTCGTATCAAATCGATGAAACTTGATTCGAATCGTGATTTCGTAATGTTACAGGCTGAATTCGAACACTCTGCGTCGAATTCAATCACCGAAACGAGATTTCGATGGGAAATCCATGAATTCATTTCGTTGATCGACGATTCTGTTATTCTAGTATCAAATCGATGAAACTCGATTCGAATCGTGATTTCGTAATGTTGTAAGCCAGATTCGAACACTCTGCGTCGAATTCAATCACCGAAACGAGATTTCGATGAGAAATACATGAATTCATTTCGTTGATCGACGATTCTGTTATTCTAGTATCAAATCGATGGAACTTGATTCGAATCGTGATTTCGTAGTGTTACAGGCTGAATTCGAACACTCTGCGTCGAATTCAATCACCGAAACGAGATTTCGATGAAAAATCCATAAATTCATTTCGTTGATCGACGATTTTGTTATTCTAGTATCAAATCGATGGAACTTGATTCGAATCGTGATTTCGTAATGTTACAGGCTGAATTCGAACACTCTGCGTCGAATTCAATCACCGAAACGAGATTTCGATGGGAAATCCATGAATTCATTTCGTTGATCGACGATTCTGTTATTCTCGTATTGAATCGATGAAACCTGATTCGAATCGTGATTTCGTAATGTTACAGGCTGAATTCGAAAACTCTGCGTCGAATTCAATCACCGAAACGAGATTTCGATGAAAAATCCATAAATTCATTTCGTTGATCGACGATTCTGTTATTCTAGTATCAAATCGATGAAACTCGATTCGAATCGTGATTTTGTAATGTTACAGGCTGAATTCGAACACTCTGCGTCGAATTCAATCACCGAAACGAGATTTCAATGAGAAATCCATGAATTCATTTCGTTGATCGACGATTCTGTTATTCTAGTATCAAATCGATGAAACTTGATTCGAATCGTGATTTCGTAATGTTACAGGCTGAATTCGAACTCTATGCGTCGAATTCAATCACCGAAACGAGATTTCGATGAGAAATACATGAATTCATTTCGTTGATCGACGATTCTGTTATTCCAGTATCAATTCGATGAAACTTGATTCGAATCGTGATTTCGTAATGTTACAGGCTGAATTCGAACACTCTGCGTCGAATTCAATCACCGAAACGAGATTCCGATGAAAAATACATGAATTCATTTCGTTGATCGACGATTCTGTTATTCTAGTATCAAATCGATGAAACTCGATTCGAATCGTGATTTTGTAATGTTACAGGCTGAATTCGAACACTCTGCGTCGAATTCAATCACCGAAACGAGATTTCAATGAGAAATCCATGAATTCATTTCGTTGATCGACGATTCTGTTATTCTAGTATCAAATCGATGAAACTTGATTCGAATCGTGATTTCGTAATGTTACAGGCTGAATTCGAACTCTATGCGTCGAATTCAATCACCGAAACGAGATTTCGATGAGAAATACATGAATTCATTTCGTTGATCGACGATTCTGTTATTCTACTATCAAATCGATGAAACTTGATTCGAATCGTGATTTCGTAATGTTACAAGCTGAATTCGAACACTCTGCGTCGAATTCAATCACCACAACGAGATTCCGATGAAAAATACATGAATTCATTTCGTTGATCGACGATTCTGTTATTCTAGTATCAAATCGATGAAACTCGATTCGAATCGTGATTTTGTAATGTTACAGGCTGAATTCGAACACTCTGCGTCGAATTCAATCACCGAAACGAGATTTCAATGAGAAATCCATGAATTCATTTCGTTGATCGACGATTCTGTTATTCTAGTATCAAATCGATGAAACTTGATTCGAATCGTGATTTCGTAATGTTACAGGCTGAATTCGAACTCTATGCGTCGAATTCAATCACCGAAACGAGATTTCGATGAGAAATACATGAATTCATTTCGTTGATCGACGATTCTGTTATTCCAGTATCAATTCGATGAAACTTGATTCGAATCGTGATTTCGTAATGTTACAGGCTGAATTCGAACACTCTGCGTCGAATTCAATTACCAAAACGAGATTCCAAAGAAAAATACATGAATTCATTTCGTTGATCGACGATTCTGTTATTCTAGTATCAAATCGATGAAACTTAATTCGAATCGTGATTTCGTAATGTTACAGGCTGAATTCGAACACTCTGCGTCGAATTCAATCACCGAAACGAGATTTCAATGAGGAATATATGAATTCATTTCGTTGATCGACGATTCTGTTATTCTCGTATCAAATCGATGAAACTTGATTCGAATCGTGATTTCGTAATGTTGTAAGCCAGATTCGAACACTCTGCGTCGAATTCAATCACCGAAACGAGATTTCGATGAGAAATACATGAATTCATTTCGTTGATCGACGATTCTGTTATTCTACTATCAAATCGATGAAACTTGATTCGAATCGTGATTTCGTAATGTTACAAGCTGAATTCGAACACTCTGCGTCGAATTCAATCACCGAAACGAGATTTCAATGAGAAATACATGAATTCATTTCGTTGATCGACGATTCTGTTATTCTCGTATCAAATCGATGAAACTTGATTCGAATCGTGATTTCGTAATGTTACAGGCTGAATTCGAACTCTATGCGTCGAATTCAATCACCGAAACGAGATTTCGATGAGAAATACATGAATTCATTTCGTTGATCGACGATTCTGTTATTCTCGTATCAAATCGATGAAACTTGATTCGAATCGTAATTTCGTAATGTTACAGGCTGAATTCGAACACTCTGCGTCGAATTCAATCACCAAAACGAAATTTCGATGAGAAATACATGAATTCATTTCGTTGATCGACGATTCTGTTATTCTACTATCGAATCGATGAAACTTGATTCGAATCGTGATTTCGTAATGTTACAAGCTGAATTCGAACACTCTGCGTCGAATTCAATCACCACAACGAGATTCCGATGAAAAATACATGAATTCATTTCGTTGATCGACGATTCTGTTATTCTAGTATCAAATCGATGAAACTCGATTCGAATCGTGATTTTGTAATGTTACAGGCTGAATTCGAACACTCTGCGTCGAATTCAATCACCGAAACGAGATTTCAATGAGAAATCCATGAATTCATTTCGTTGATCGACGATTCTGTTATTCTAGTATCAAATCGATGAAACTTGATTCGAATCGTGATTTCGTAATGTTACAGGCTGAATTCGAACTCTATGCGTCGAATTCAATCACCGAAACGAGATTTCGATGAGAAATACATGAATTCATTTCGTTGATCGACGATTCTGTTATTCCAGTATCAATTCGATGAAACTTGATTCGAATCGTGATTTCGTAATGTTACAGGCTGAATTCGAACACTCTGCGTCGAATTCAATTACCAAAACGAGATTCCAAAGAAAAATACATGAATTCATTTCGTTGATCGACGATTCTGTTATTCTAGTATCAAATCGATGAAACTTAATTCGAATCGTGATTTCGTAATGTTACAGGCTGAATTCGAACACTCTGCGTCGAATTCAATCACCGAAACGAGATTTCAATGAGGAATATATGAATTCATTTCGTTGATCGACGATTCTGTTATTCTCGTATCAAATCGATGAAACTTGATTCGAATCGTGATTTCGTAATGTTGTAAGCCAGATTCGAACACTCTGCGTCGAATTCAATCACCGAAACGAGATTTCGATGAGAAATACATGAATTCATTTCGTTGATCGACGATTCTGTTATTCTACTATCAAATCGATGAAACTTGATTCGAATCGTGATTTCGTAATGTTACAAGCTGAATTCGAACACTCTGCGTCGAATTCAATCACCGAAACGAGATTTCAATGAGAAATACATGAATTCATTTCGTTGATCGACGATTCTGTTATTCTCGTATCAAATCGATGAAACTTGATTCGAATCGTGATTTCGTAATGTTACAGGCTGAATTCGAACTCTATGCGTCGAATTCAATCACCGAAACGAGATTTCGATGAGAAATACATGAATTCATTTCGTTGATCGACGATTCTGTTATTCTCGTATCAAATCGATGAAACTTGATTCGAATCGTAATTTCGTAATGTTACAGGCTGAATTCGAACACTCTGCGTCGAATTCAATCACCAAAACGAAATTTCGATGAGAAATACATGAATTCATTTCGTTGATCGACGATTCTGTTATTCTACTATCGAATCGATGAAACTTGATTCGAATCGTGATTTCGTAATGTTACAAGCTGAATTCGAACACTCTGCGTCGAATTCAATCACCACAACGAGATTCCGATGAAAAATACATGAATTCATTTCGTTGATCGACGATTCTGTTATTCTAGTATCAAATCGATGAAACTCGATTCGAATCGTGATTTTGTAATGTTACAGGCTGAATTCGAACACTCTGCGTCGAATTCAATCACCGAAACGAGATTTCAATGAGAAATCCATGAATTCATTTCGTTGATCGACGATTCTGTTATTCTAGTATCAAATCGATGAAACTTGATTCGAATCGTGATTTCGTAATGTTACAGGCTGAATTCGAACTCTATGCGTCGAATTCAATCACCGAAACGAGATTTCGATGAGAAATACATGAATTCATTTCGTTGATCGACGATTCTGTTATTCCAGTATCAATTCGATGAAACTTGATTCGAATCGTGATTTCGTAATGTTACAGGCTGAATTCGAACACTCTGCGTCGAATTCAATCACCGAAACGAGATTTCAATGAGAAATATATGAATTCATTTCGTTGATCGACGATTCTGTTAGTCCAGTATCAAATCGATGAAACTTGATTCGAATCGTGATTTCGTAATGTTGTAAGCCAGATTCGAACACTCTGCGTCGAATTCAATCACCGAAACGAGATTTCGATGAGAAATACATGAATTCATTCCGTTGATCGACGATTCTGTTATTCTAGTATCGAATCGATAAAACTTGATTCGAATCGTGATTTCGTGATGTTACAGGCTGAATTCGAACACTCTGCGTCGAATTCAATCACCGAAACGAGATTTCAATGAGGAATATATGAATTCATTTCGTTGATCGACGATTCTGTTATTCTCGTATCAAATCGATGAAACTTGATTCGAATCGTGATTTCGTAATGTTGTAAGCCAGATTCGAACACTCTGCGTCGAATTCAAGCACCGAAACGAGATTTCGATGAGAAATACATGAATTCATTTCGTTGATCGACGATTCTGTTATTCTACTATCAAATCGATAAAACTTGATTCGAATCGTGATTTCGTAATGTTACAAGCTGAATTCGAACACTCTGCGTCGAATTCAATCACCGAAACGAGATTTCAATGAGAAATACATGAATTCATTTCGTTGATCGACGATTCTGTTATTCTCGTATCAAATCGATGAAACTTGATTCGAATCGTGATTTCGTAATGTTACAGGCTGAATTCGAACACTCTGCGTCGAATTCAATCACCGAAACGAGATTTCGATGGGAAATCCATGAATTCATTTCGTTGATCGACGATTCTGTTATTCTAGTATCAAATCGATGAAACTCGATTCGAATCGTGATTTCGTAATGTTGTAAGCCAGATTCGAACACTCTGCGTCGAATTCAATCACCGAAACGAGATTTCGATGAGAAATACATGAATTCATTTCGTTGATCGACGATTCTGTTATTCTAGTATCAAATCGATGGAACTTGATTCGAATCGTGATTTCGTAGTGTTACAGGCTGAATTCGAACACTCTGCGTCGAATTCAATCACCGAAACGAGATTTCGATGAAAAATCCATAAATTCATTTCGTTGATCGACGATTTTGTTATTCTAGTATCAAATCGATGGAACTTGATTCGAATCGTGATTTCGTAATGTTACAGGCTGAATTCGAACACTCTGCGTCGAATTCAATCACCGAAACGAGATTTCGATGGGAAATCCATGAATTCATTTCGTTGATCGACGATTCTGTTATTCTCGTATTGAATCGATGAAACCTGATTCGAATCGTGATTTCGTAATGTTACAGGCTGAATTCGAAAACTCTGCGTCGAATTCAATCACCGAAACGAGATTTCGATGAAAAATCCATAAATTCATTTCGTTGATCGACGATTCTGTTATTCTAGTATCAAATCGATGAAACTCGATTCGAATCGTGATTTTGTAATGTTACAGGCTGAATTCGAACACTCTGCGTCGAATTCAATCACCGAAACGAGATTTCAATGAGAAATCCATGAATTCATTTCGTTGATCGACGATTCTGTTATTCTAGTATCAAATCGATGAAACTTGATTCGAATCGTGATTTCGTAATGTTACAGGCTGAATTCGAACTCTATGCGTCGAATTCAATCACCGAAACGAGATTTCGATGAGAAATACATGAATTCATTTCGTTGATCGACGATTCTGTTATTCCAGTATCAATTCGATGAAACTTGATTCGAATCGTGATTTCGTAATGTTACAGGCTGAATTCGAACACTCTGCGTCGAATTCAATCACCGAAACGAGATTCCGATGAAAAATACATGAATTCATTTCGTTGATCGACGATTCTGTTATTCTAGTATCAAATCGATGAAACTCGATTCGAATCGTGATTTTGTAATGTTACAGGCTGAATTCGAACACTCTGCGTCGAATTCAATCACCGAAACGAGATTTCAATGAGAAATCCATGAATTCATTTCGTTGATCGACGATTCTGTTATTCTAGTATCAAATCGATGAAACTTGATTCGAATCGTGATTTCGTAATGTTACAGGCTGAATTCGAACTCTATGCGTCGAATTCAATCACCGAAACGAGATTTCGATGAGAAATACATGAATTCATTTCGTTGATCGACGATTCTGTTATTTCAGTATCAATTCGATGAAACTTGATTCGAATCGTGATTTCGTAATGTTACAGGCTGAATTCGAACACTCTGCGTCGAATTCAATCACCGAAACGAGATTTCAATGAGAAATATATGAATTCATTTCGATGATCGACGATTCTGTTAGTCCAGTATCAAATCGATGAAACTTGATTCGAATCGTGATTTCGTAATGTTGTAAGCCAGATTCGAACACTCTGCGTCGAATTAAATCACCGAAACGGGATTTCGATGAGAAATACATGAATTCATTTCGTTGATCGACGATTCTGTTATTCTAGTATCAAATCGATGAAACTTGATTCGAATCGTGATTTCGTAATGTTACAGGCTGAATTCGAACACTCTGCGTCGAATTCAATCACCGAAACGAGATTTCAATGAGGAATATATGAATTCATTTCGTTGATCGACGATTCTGTTATTCCAGTATCAATTCGATGAAACTTGATTCGAATCGTGATTTCGTAATGTTGTACGTCGAATTCGAACACTCTGCGTCGAATTTAATCACCGAAACGAGATTTCGATGAGAAATCCATAAATTCATTTCGTTGATCGACGATTCTGTTATTCTAGTATCAAATCGATGAAACTCGATTCGAATCGTGATTTCGTAATGTTGTAAGCCAGATTCGAACACTCTGCGTCGAATTCAATCACCGAAACGAGATTTCGATGAGAAATACATGAATTCATTTCGTTGATCGACGATTCTGTTATTCTAGTATCAAATCGATGAAACTTGATTCGAATCGTGATTTCGTAGTGTTACAGGCTGAATTCGAACACTCTGCGTCGAATTCAATCACCGAAACGAGATTTCGATGAGAAATCCATAAATTCATTTCGTTGATCGACGATTCTGTTATTCTAGCATCAAATCGATGGAACTTGATTCGAATCGTGATTTCGTAATGTTACAGGCTGAATTCGAACACTCTGCGTCGAATTCAATCACCGAAACGAGATTTCGATGGGAAATCCATGAATTCATTTCGTTGATCGACGTTTCTGTTATTCTCGTATCAAATCGATGAAACCTGATTCGAATCGTGATTTCGTAATGTTACAGGCTGAATTCGAACACTCTGCGTCGAATTCAATCACCGAAACGAGATTTCGATGGGAAATCCATGAATTCATTTCGTTGATCGACGATTCTGTTATTCTCGTATCAAATCGATGAAACTTGATTCGAATCGTAATTTCGTAATGTTACAGGCTGAATTCGAACACTCTGCGTCGAATTCAATCACCAAAACGAGATTTCGATGAGAAATACATGAATTCATTTCGTTGATCGACGATTCTGTTATTCTACTATCAAATCGATGAAACTTGATTCGAATCGTGATTTCGTAATGTTACAAGCTGAATTCGAACACTCTGCGTCGAATTCAATCACCACAACAAGATTCCGATGAAAAATACATGAATTCATTTCGTTGATCGACGATTCTGTTATTCTAGTATCAAATCGATGAAACTCGATTCGAATCGTGATTTTGTAATGTTACAGGCTGAATTCGAACACTCTGCGTCGAATTCAATCACCGAAACGAGATTTCAATGAGAAATCCATGAATTCATTTCGTTGATCGACGATTCTGTTAATCTAGTATCAAATCGATGAAACTTGATTCGAATCGTGATTTCGTAATGTTACAGGCTGAATTCGAACTCTATGCGTCGAATTCAATCACCGAAACGAGATTTCGATGAGAAATACATGAATTCATTTCGTTGATCGACGATTCTGTTATTCTAGTATCAAATCGATGGAACTTGATTCGAATCGTGATTTCGTAGTGTTACAGGCTGAATTCGAACACTCTGCGTCGAATTCAATCACCGAAACGAGATTTCGATGAAAAATCCATAAATTCATTTCGTTGATCGACGATTCTGTTATTCTAGTATCAAATCGATGGAACTTGATTCGAATCGTGATTTCGTAATGTTACAGGCTGAATTCGAACACTCTGCGTCGAATTCAATCACCGAAACGAGATTTCGATGGGAAATCCATGAATTCATTTCGTTGATCGACGATTCTGTTATTCTCGTATGGAATCGATGAAACCTGATTCGAATCGTGATTTCGTAATGTTACAGGCTGAATTCGAACACTCTGCGTCGAATTCAATCACCGAAACGAGATTTCGATGAAAAATCCATAAATTCATTTCGTTGATCGACGATTCTGTTATTCTAGTATCAAATCGATGAAACTCGATTCGAATCGTGATTTTGTAATGTTACAGGCTGAATTCGAACACTCTGCGTCGAATTCAATCACCGAAACGAGATTTCAATGAGAAATCCATGAATTCATTTCGTTGATCGACGATTCTGTTATTCTAGTATCAAATCGATGAAACTTGATTCGAATCGTGATTTCGTAATGTTACAGGCTGAATTCGAACTCTATGCGTCGAATTCAATCACCGAAACGAGATTTCGATGAGAAATACATGAATTCATTTCGTTGATCGACGATTCTGTTATTCCAGTATCAATTCGATGAAACTTGATTCGAATCGTGATTTCGTAATGTTACAGGCTGAATTCGAACACTCTGCGTCGAATTCAATCACCGAAACGAGATTCCGATGAAAAATACATGAATTCATTTCGTTGATCGACGATTCTGTTATTCTAGTATCAAATCGATGAAACTCGATTCGAATCGTGATTTTGTAATGTTACAGGCTGAATTCGAACACTCTGCGTCGAATTCAATCACCGAAACGAGATTTCAATGAGAAATCCATGAATTCATTTCGTTGATCGACGATTCTGTTATTCTAGTATCAAATCGATGAAACTTGATTCGAATCGTGATTTCGTAATGTGACAGGCTGAATTCGAACTCTATGCGTCGAATTCAATCACCGAAACGAGATTTCGATGAGAAATACATGAATTCATTTCGTTGATCGACGATTCTGTTATTCCAGTATCAATTCGATGAAACTTGATTCGAATCGTGATTTCGTAATGTTACAGGCTGAATTCGAACACTCTGCGTCGAATTCAATCACCGAAACGAGATTTCAATGAGAAATATATGAATTCATTTCGTTGATCGACGATTCTGTTAGTCCAGTATCAAATCGATGAAACTTGATTCGAATCGTGATTTCGTAATGTTGTAAGCCAGATTCGAACACTCTGCGTCGAATTAAATCACCGAAACGGGATTTCGATGAGAAATACATGAATCCATTTCGTTGATCGACGATTCTGTTATTCTAGTATCAAATCGATGAAACTTGATTCGAATCGTGATTTCGTAATGTTACAGGCTGAATTCGAACACTCTGCGTCGAATTCAATCACCGAAACGAGATTTCAATGAGGAATATATGAATTCATTTCGTTGATCGACGATTCTGTTATTCCAGTATCAATTCGATGGAACTTGATTCGAATCGTGATTTCGTAATGTTGTACGTCGAATTCGAACACTCTGCGTCGAATTTAATCACCGAAACGAGATTTCGATGAGAAATCCATAAATTCATTTCGTTGATCGACGATTCTGTTATTCTAGTATCAAATCGATGAAACTCGATTCGAATCGTGATTTCGTAATGTTGTAAGCCAGATTCGAACACTCTGCGTCGAATTCAATCACCGAAACGAGATTTCGATGAGAAATACATGAATTCATTTCGTTGATCGACGATTCTGTTATTCTAGTATCAAATCGATGGAACTTGATTCGAATCGTGATTTCGTAGTGTTACAGGCTGAATTCGAACACTCTGCGTCGAATTCAATCACCGAAACGAGATTTCGATGAGAAATCCATAAATTCATTTCGTTGATCGACGATTCTGTTATTCTAGCATCAAATCGATGGAACTTGATTCGAATCGTGATTTCGTAATGTTACAGGCTGAATTCGAACACTCTGCGTCGAATTCAATCACCGAAACGAGATTTCGATGGGAAATCCATGAATTCATTTCGTTGATCGACGATTCTGTTATTCTCGTATCAAATCGATGAAACCTGATTCGAATCGTGATTTCGTAATGTTACAGGCTGAATTCGAACACTCTGCGTCGAATTCAATCACCGAAACGAGATTTCGATGGGAAATCCATGAATTCATTTCGTTGATCGACGATTCTGTTATTCTCGTATCAAATCGATGAAACTTGATTCGAATCGTAATTTCGTAATGTTACAGGCTGAATTCGAACACTCTGCGTCGAATTCAATCACCAAAACGAGATTTCGATGAGAAATACATGAATTCATTTCGTTGATCGACGATTTTGTTATTCTACTATCAAATCGATGAAACTTGATTCGAATCGTGATTTCGTAATGTTACAAGCTGAATTCGAACACTCTGCGTCGAATTCAATCACCACAACGAGATTCCGATGAAAAATACATGAATTCATTTCGTTGATCGACGATTCTGTTATTCTAGTATCAAATCGATGAAACTCGATTCGAATCGTGATATTGTAATGTTACAGGCTGAATTCGAACACTCTGCGTCGAATTCAATCACCGAAACGAGATTTCCATGAGAAATCCATGAATTCATTTCGTTGATCGACGATTCTGTTATTCTAGTATCAAATCGATGAAACTTGATTCGAATCGTGATTTCGTAATGTTACAGGCTGAATTCGAACTCTATGCGTCGAATTCAATCACCGAAACGAGATTTCGATGAGAAATACATGAATTCATTTCGTTGATCGACGATTCTGTTATTCTAGTATCAAATCGATGGAACTTGATTCGAATCGTGATTTCGTAGTGTTACAGGCTGAATTCGAACACTCTGCGTCGAATTCAATCACCGAAACGAGATTTCGATGAAAAATCCATAAATTCATTTCGTTGATCGACGATTCTGTTATTCTAGTATCAAATCGATGGAACTTGATTCGAATCGTGATTTCGTAGTGTTACAGGCTGAATTCGAACACTCTGCGTCGAATTCAATCACCGAAACGAGATTTCGATGAAAAATCCATAAATTCATTTCGTTTATCGACGATTTTGTTATTCTAGTATCAAATCGATGGAACTTGATTCGAATCGTGATTTCGTAATGTTACAGGCTGAATTCGAACACTCTGCGTCGAATTCAATCACCGAAACGAGATTTCGATGGGAAATCCATGAATTCATTTCGTTGATCGACGATTCTGTTATTCTCGTATTGAATCGATGAAACCTGATTCGAATCGTGATTTCGTAATGTTACAGGCTGAATTCGAACACTCTGCGTCGAATTCAATCACCGAAACGAGATTTCGATGAAAAATCCATAAATTCATTTCGTTGATCGACGATTCTGTTATTCTAGTATCAAATCGATGAAACTCGATTCGAATCGTGATTTTGTAATGTTACAGGCTGAATTCGAACACTGCGTCGAATTCAATCACCGAAACGAGATTTCAATGAGAAATCCATGAATTCATTTCGTTGATCGACGATTCTGTTATTCTAGTATCAAATCGATGAAACTTGATTCGAATCGTGATTTCGTAATGTTACAGGCTGAATTCGAACTCTATGCGTCGAATTCAATCACCGGAACGAGATTTCGATGAGAAATACATGAATTCATTTCGTTGATCGACGATTCTGTTATTCCAGTATCAATTCGATGAAACTTGATTCGAATCGTGATTTCGTAATGTTACAGGCTGAATTCGAACACTCTGCGTCGAATTCAATCACCGAAACGAGATTCCGATGAAAAATACATGAATTCATTTCGTTGATCGACGATTCTGTTATTCTAGTATCAAATCGATGAAACTCGATTCGAATCGTGATTTTGTAATGTTACAGGCTGAATTCGAACACTCTGCGTCGAATTCAATCACCGAAACGAGATTTCAATGAGAAATCCATGAATTCATTTCGTTGATCGACGATTCTGTTATTCTAGTATCAAATCGATGAAACTTGATTCGAATCGTGATTTCGTAATGTTACAGGCTGAATTCGAACTCTATGCGTCGAATTCAATCACCGAAACGAGATTTCGATGAGAAATACATGAATTCATTTCGTTGATCGACGATTCTGTTATTCCAGTATCAATTCGATGAAACTTGATTCGAATCGTGATTTCGTAATGTTACAGGCTGAATTCGAACACTCTGCGTCGAATTCAATCACCGAAACGAGATTTCAATGAGAAATATATGAATTCATTTCGATGATCGACGATTCTGTTAGTCCAGTATCAAATCGATGAAACTTGATTCGAATCGTGATTTCGTAATGTTGTAAGCCAGATTCGAACACTCTGCGTCGAATTAAATCACCGAAACGGGATTTCGATGAGAAATACATGAATTCATTTCGTTGATCGACGATTCTGTTATTCTAGTATCAAATCGATGAAACTTGATTCGAATCGTGATTTCGTAATGTTACAGGCTGAATTCGAACACTCTGCGTCGAATTCAATCACCGAAACGAGATTTCAATGAGGAATATATGAATTCATTTCGTTGATCGACGATTCTGTTATTCCAGTATCAATTCGATGAAACTTGATTCGAATCGTGATTTCGTAATGTTGTACGTCGAATTCGAACACTCTGCGTCGAATTTAATCACCGAAACGAGATTTCGATGAGAAATCCATAAATTCATTTCGTTGATCGACGATTCTGTTATTCTAGTATCAAATCGATGAAACTCGATTCGAATCGTGATTTCGTAATGTTGTAAGCCAGATTCGAACACTCTGCGTCGAATTCAATCACCGAAACGAGATTTCGATGAGAAATACATGAATTCATTTCGTTGATCGACGATTCTGTTATTCTAGTATCAAATCGATGAAACTTGATTCGAATCGTGATTTCGTAGTGTTACAGGCTGAATTCGAACACTCTGCGTCGAATTCAATCACCGAAACGAGATTTCGATGAGAAATCCATAAATTCATTTCGTTGATCGACGATTCTGTTATTCTAGCATCAAATCGATGGAACTTGATTCGAATCGTGATTTCGTAATGTTACAGGCTGAATTCGAACACTCTGCGTCGAATTCAATCACCGAAACGAGATTTCGATGGGAAATCCATGAATTCATTTCGTTGATCGACGATTCTGTTATTCTCGTATCAAATCGATGAAACCTGATTCGAATCGTGATTTCGTAATGTTACAGGCTGAATTCGAACACTCTGCGTCGAATTCAATCACCGAAACGAGATTTCGATGGGAAATCCATGAATTCATTTCGTTGATCGACGATTCTGTTATTCTCGTATCAAATCGATGAAACTTGATTCGAATCGTAATTTCGTAATGTTACAGGCTGAATTCGAACACTCTGCGTCGAATTCAATCACCAAAACGAGATTTCGATGAGAAATACATGAATTCATTTCGTTGATCGACGATTCTGTTATTCTACTATCAAATCGATGAAACTTGATTCGAATCGTGATTTCGTAATGTTACAAGCTGAATTCGAACACTCTGCGTCGAATTCAATCACCACAACGAGATTCCGATGAAAAATACATGAATTCATTTCGTTGATCGACGATTCTGTTATTCTAGTATCAAATCGATGAAACTCGATTCGAATCGTGATTTTGTAATGTTACAGGCTGAATTCGAACACTCTGCGTCGAATTCAATCACCGAAACGAGATTTCAATGAGAAATCCATGAATTCATTTCGTTGATCGACGATTCTGTTATTCTAGTATCAAATCGATGAAACTTGATTCGAATCGTGATTTCGTAATGTTACAGGCTGAATTCGAACTCTATGCGTCGAATTCAATCACCGAAACGAGATTTCGATGAGAAATACATGAATTCATTTCGTTGATCGACGATTCTGTTATTCTAGTATCAAATCGATGGAACTTGATTCGAATCGTGATTTCGTAGTGTTACAGGCTGAATTCGAACACTCTGCGTCGAATTCAATCACCGAAACGAGATTTCGATGAAAAATCCATAAATTCATTTCGTTGATCGACGATTCTGTTATTCTAGTATCAAATCGATGGAACTTGATTCGAATCGTGATTTCGTAATGTTACAGGCTGAATTCGAACACTCTGCGTCGAATTCAATCACCGAAACGAGATTTCGATGGGAAATCCATGAATTCATTTCGTTGATCGACGATTCTGTTATTCTCGTATTGAATCGATGAAACCTGATTCGAATCGTGATTTCGTAATGTTACAGGCTGAATTCGAACACTCTGCGTCGAATTCAATCACCGAAACGAGATTTCGATGAAAAATCCATAAATTCATTTCGTTGATCGACGATTCTGTTATTCTAGTATCAAATCGATGAAACTCGATTCGAATCGTGATTTTGTAATGTTACAGGCTGAATTCGAACACTCTGCGTCGAATTCAATCACCGAAACGAGATTTCAATGAGAAATCCATGAATTCATTTCGTTGATCGACGATTCTGTTATTCTAGTATCAAATCGATGAAACTTGATTCGAATCGTGATTTCGTAATGTTACAGGCTGAATTCGAACTCTATGCGTCGAATTCAATCACCGAAACGAGATTTCGATGAGAAATACATGAATTCATTTCGTTGATCGACGATTCTGTTATTCCAGTATCAATTCGATGAAACTTGATTCGAATCGTGATTTCGTAATGTTACAGGCTGAATTCGAACACTCTGCGTCGAATTCAATCACCGAAACGAGATTCCGATGAAAAATACATGAATTCATTTCGTTGATCGACGATTCTGTTATTCCAGTATCAATTCGATGAAACTTGATTCGAATCGTGATTTCGTAATGTTACAGGCTGAATTCGAACACTCTGCGTCGAATTCAATCACCGAAACGAGATTTCAATGAGAAATATATGAATTCATTTCGTTGATCGACGATTCTGTTAGTCCAGTATCAAATCGATGAAACTTGATTCGAATCGTGATTTCGTAATGTTGTAAGCCAGATTCGAACACTCTGCGTCGAATTAAATCACCGAAACGGGATTTCGATGAGAAATACATGAATCCATTTCGTTGATCGACGATTCTGTTATTCTAGTATCAAATCGATGAAACTTGATTCGAATCGTGATTTCGTAATGTTACAGGCTGAATTCGAACACTCTGCGTCGAATTCAATCACCGAAACGAGATTTCAATGAGGAATATATGAATTCATTTCGTTGATCGACGATTCTGTTATTCCAGTATCAATTCGATGAAACTTGATTCGAATCGTGATTTCGTAATGTTGTACGTCGAATTCGAACACTCTGCGTCGAATTTAATCACCGAAACGAGATTTCGATGAGAAATCCATAAATTCATTTCGTTGATCGACGATTCTGTTATTCTAGTATCAAATCGATGAAACTCGATTCGAATCGTGATTTCGTAATGTTGTAAGCCAGATTCGAACACTCTGCGTCGAATTCAATCACCGAAACGAGATTTCGATGAGAAATACATGAATTCATTTCGTTGATCGACGATTCTGTTATTCTAGTATCAAATCGATGGAACTTGATTCGAATCGTGATTTCGTAGTGTTACAGGCTGAATTCGAACACTCTGCGTCGAATTCAATCACCGAAACGAGATTTCGATGAGAAATCCATAAATTCATTTCGTTGATCGACGATTCTGTTATTCTAGCATCAAATCGATGGAACTTGATTCGAATCGTGATTTCGTAATGTTACAGGCTGAATTCGAACACTCTGCGTCGAATTCAATCACCGAAACGAGATTTCGATGGGAAATCCATGAATTCATTTCGTTGATCGACGATTCTGTTATTCTCGTATCAAATCGATGAAACCTGATTCGAATCGTGATTTCGTAATGTTACAGGCTGAATTCGAACACTCTGCGTCGAATTCAATCACCGAAACGAGATTTCGATGGGAAATCCATGAATTCATTTCGTTGATCGACGATTCTGTTATTCTCGTATCAAATCGATGAAACTTGATTCGAATCGTAATTTCGTAATGTTACAGGCTGAATTCGAACACTCTGCGTCGAATTCAATCACCACAACGAGATTCCGATGAAAAATACATGAATTCATTTCGTTGATCGACGATTCTGTTATTCTAGTATCAAATCGATGAAACTCGATTCGAATCGTGATATTGTAATGTTACAGGCTGAATTCGAACACTCTGCGTCGAATTCAATCACCGAAACGAGATTTCCATGAGAAATCCATGAATTCATTTCGTTGATCGACGATTCTGTTATTCTCGTATCAAATCGATGAAACTTGATTCGAATCGTAATTTCGTAATGTTACAGGCTGAATTCGAACACTCTGCGTCGAATTCAATCACCGAAACGAGATTTCAATGAGAAATCCATGAATTCATTTCGTTGATCGACGATTCTGTTATTCTAGTATCAAATCGATGAAACTTGATTCGAATCGTGATTTCGTAATGTTACAGGCTGAATTCGAACTCTATGCGTCGAATTCAATCACCGAAACGAGATTTCGATGAGAAATACATGAATTCATTTCGTTGATCGACGATTCTGTTATTCCAGTATCAATTCGATGAAACTTGATTCGAATCGTGATTTCGTAATGTTACAGGCTGAATTCGAACACTCTGCGTCGAATTCAATCACCGAAACGAGATTCCGATGAAAAATACATGAATTCATTTCGTTGATCGACGATTCTGTTATTCCAGTATCAATTCGATGAAACTTGATTCGAATCGTGATTTCGTAATGTTACAGGCTGAATTCGAACACTCTGCGTCGAATTCAATCACCGAAACGAGATTTCAATGAGAAATATATGAATTCATTTCGTTGATCGACGATTCTGTTAGTCCAGTATCAAATCGATGAAACTTGATTCGAATCGTGATTTCGTAATGTTGTAAGCCAGATTCGAACACTCTGCGTCGAATTAAATCACCGAAACGGGATTTCGATGAGAAATACATGAATCCATTTCGTTGATCGACGATTCTGTTATTCTAGTATCAAATCGATGAAACTTGATTCGAATCGTGATTTCGTAATGTTACAGGCTGAATTCGAACACTCTGCGTCGAATTCAATCACCGAAACGAGATTTCAATGAGGAATATATGAATTCATTTCGTTGATCGACGATTCTGTTATTCCAGTATCAATTCGATGAAACTTGATTCGAATCGTGATTTCGTAATGTTGTACGTCGAATTCGAACACTCTGCGTCGAATTTAATCACCGAAACGAGATTTCGATGAGAAATCCATAAATTCATTTCGTTGATCGACGATTCTGTTATTCTAGTATCAAATCGATGAAACTCGATTCGAATCGTGATTTCGTAATGTTGTAAGCCAGATTCGAACACTCTGCGTCGAATTCAATCACCGAAACGAGATTTCGATGAGAAATACATGAATTCATTTCGTTGATCGACGATTCTGTTATTCTAGTATCAAATCGATGGAACTTGATTCGAATCGTGATTTCGTAGTGTTACAGGCTGAATTCGAACACTCTGCGTCGAATTCAATCACCGAAACGAGATTTCGATGAGAAATCCATAAATTCATTTCGTTGATCGACGATTCTGTTATTCTAGCATCAAATCGATGGAACTTGATTCGAATCGTGATTTCGTAATGTTACAGGCTGAATTCGAACACTCTGCGTCGAATTCAATCACCGAAACGAGATTTCGATGGGAAATCCATGAATTCATTTCGTTGATCGACGATTCTGTTATTCTCGTATCAAATCGATGAAACCTGATTCGAATCGTGATTTCGTAATGTTACAGGCTGAATTCGAACACTCTGCGTCGAATTCAATCACCGAAACGAGATTTCGATGGGAAATCCATGAATTCATTTCGTTGATCGACGATTCTGTTATTCTCGTATCAAATCGATGAAACTTGATTCGAATCGTAATTTCGTAATGTTACAGGCTGAATTCGAACACTCTGCGTCGAATTCAATCACCACAACGAGATTCCGATGAAAAATACATGAATTCATTTCGTTGATCGACGATTCTGTTATTCTAGTATCAAATCGATGAAACTCGATTCGAATCGTGATATTGTAATGTTACAGGCTGAATTCGAACACTCTGCGTCGAATTCAATCACCGAAACGAGATTTCCATGAGAAATCCATGAATTCATTTCGTTGATCGACGATTCTGTTATTCTAGTATCAAATCGATGAAACTTGATTCGAATCGTGATTTCGTAATGTTACAGGCTGAATTCGAACTCTATGCGTCGAATTCAATCACCGAAACGAGATTTCGATGAGAAATACATGAATTCATTTCGTTGATCGACGATTCTGTTATTCTAGTATCAAATCGATGGAACTTGATTCGAATCGTGATTTCGTAGTGTTACAGGCTGAATTCGAACACTCTGCGTCGAATTCAATCACCGAAACGAGATTTCGATGAAAAATCCATAAATTCATTTCGTTGATCGACGATTCTGTTATTCTAGTATCAAATCGATGGAACTTGATTCGAATCGTGATTTCGTAGTGTTACAGGCTGAATTCGAACACTCTGCGTCGAATTCAATCACCGAAACGAGATTTCGATGAAAAATCCATAAATTCATTTCGTTGATCGACGATTTTGTTATTCTAGTATCAAATCGATGGAACTTGATTCGAATCGTGATTTCGTAATGTTACAGGCTGAATTCGAACACTCTGCGTCGAATTCAATCACCGAAACGAGATTTCGATGGGAAATCCATGAATTCATTTCGTTGATCGACGATTCTGTTATTCTCGTATTGAATCGATGAAACCTGATTCGAATCGTGATTTCGTAATGTTACAGGCTGAATTCGAACACTCTGCGTCGAATTCAATCACCGAAACGAGATTTCGATGAAAAATCCATAAATTCATTTCGTTGATCGACGATTCTGTTATTCTAGTATCAAATCGATGAAACTCGATTCGAATCGTGATTTTGTAATGTTACAGGCTGAATTCGAACACTCTGCGTCGAATTCAATCACCGAAACGAGATTTCAATGAGAAATCCATGAATTCATTTCGTTGATCGACGATTCTGTTATTCCAGTATCAATTCGATGAAACTTGATTCGAATCGTGATTTCGTAATGTTGTAAGCCAGATTCGAACACTCTGCGTCGAATTAAATCACCGAAACGGGATTTCGATGAGAAATACATGAATTCATTTCGTTGATCGACGATTCTGTTATTCTAGTATCAAATCGATGAAACTTGATTCGAATCGTGATTTCGTAATGTTACAGGCTGAATTCGAACACTCTGCGTCGAATTCAATCACCGAAACGAGATTTCAATGAGGAATATATGAATTCATTTCGTTGATCGACGATTCTGTTATTCCAGTATCAATTCGATGAAACTTGATTCGAATCGTGATTTCGTAATGTTGTACGTCGAATTCGAACACTCTGCGTCGAATTTAATCACCGAAACGAGATTTCGATGAGAAATCCATAAATTCATTTCGTTGATCGACGATTCTGTTATTCTAGTATCAAATCGATGAAACTCGATTCGAATCGTGATTTCGTAATGTTGTAAGCCAGATTCGAACACTCTGCGTCGAATTCAATCACCGAAACGAGATTTCGATGAGAAATACATGAATTCATTTCGTTGATCGACGATTCTGTTATTCTAGTATCAAATCGATGAAACTTGATTCGAATCGTGATTTCGTAGTGTTACAGGCTGAATTCGAACACTCTGCGTCGAATTCAATCACCGAAACGAGATTTCGATGAGAAATCCATAAATTCATTTCGTTGATCGACGATTCTGTTATTCTAGCATCAAATCGATGGAACTTGATTCGAATCGTGATTTCGTAATGTTACAGGCTGAATTCGAACACTCTGCGTCGAATTCAATCACCGAAACGAGATTTCGATGGGAAATCCATGAATTCATTTCGTTGATCGACGATTCTGTTATTCTCGTATCAAATCGATGAAACCTGATTCGAATCGTGATTTCGTAATGTTACAGGCTGAATTCGAACACTCTGCGTCGAATTCAATCACCGAAACGAGATTTCGATGGGAAATCCATGAATTCATTTCGTTGATCGACGATTCTGTTATTCTCGTATCAAATCGATGAAACTTGATTCGAATCGCAATTTCGTAATGTTACAGGCTGAATTCGAACACTCTGCGTCGAATTCAATCACCAAAACGAGATTTCGATGAGAAATACATGAATTCATTTCGTTGATCGACGATTCTGTTATTCTACTATCAAATCGATGAAACTTGATTCGAATCGTGATTTCGTAATGTTACAAGCTGAATTCGAACACTCTGCGTCGAATTCAATCACCACAACGAGATTCCGATGAAAAATACATGAATTCATTTCGTTGATCGACGATTCTGTTATTCTAGTATCAAATCGATGAAACTCGATTCGAATCGTGATTTTGTAATGTTACAGGCTGAATTCGAACACTCTGCGTCGAATTCAATCACCGAAACGAGATTTCAATGAGAAATCCATGAATTCATTTCGTTGATCGACGATTCTGTTATTCTAGTATCAAATCGATGAAACTTGATTCGAATCGTGATTTCGTAATGTTACAGGCTGAATTCGAACTCTATGCGTCGAATTCAATCACCGAAACGAGATTTCGATGAGAAATACATGAATTCATTTCGTTGATCGACGATTCTGTTATTCTAGTATCAAATCGATGGAACTTGATTCGAATCGTGATTTCGTAGTGTTACAGGCTGAATTCGAACACTCTGCGTCGAATTCAATCACCGAAACGAGATTTCGATGAAAAATCCATAAATTCATTTCGTTGATCGACGATTCTGTTATTCTAGTATCAAATCGATGGAACTTGATTCGAATCGTGATTTCGTAATGTTACAGGCTGAATTCGAACACTCTGCGTCGAATTCAATCACCGAAACGAGATTTCGATGGGAAATCCATGAATTCATTTCGTTGATCGACGATTCTGTTATTCTCGTATTGAATCGATGAAACCTGATTCGAATCGTGATTTCGTAATGTTACAGGCTGAATTCGAACACTCTGCGTCGAATTCAATCACCGAAACGAGATTTCGATGAAAAATCCATAAATTCATTTCGTTGATCGACGATTCTGTTATTCTAGTATCAAATCGATGAAACTCGATTCGAATCGTGATTTTGTAATGTTACAGGCTGAATTCGAACACTCTGCGTCGAATTCAATCACCGAAACGAGATTTCAATGAGAAATCCATGAATTCATTTCGTTGATCGACGATTCTGTTATTCTAGTATCAAATCGATGAAACTTGATTCGAATCGTGATTTCGTAATGTTACAGGCTGAATTCGAACTCTATGCGTCGAATTCAATCACCGAAACGAGATTTCGATGAGAAATACATGAATTCATTTCGTTGATCGACGATTCTGTTATTCCAGTATCAATTCGATGAAACTTGATTCGAATCGTGATTTCGTAATGTTACAGGCTGAATTCGAACACTCTGCGTCGAATTCAATCACCGAAACGAGATTCCGATGAAAAATACATGAATTCATTTCGTTGATCGACGATTCTGTTATTCTAGTATCAAATCGATGAAACTCGATTCGAATCGTGATTTTGTAATGTTACAGGCTGAATTCGAACACTCTGCGTCGAATTCAATCACCGAAACGAGATTTCAATGAGAAATCCATGAATTCATTTCGTTGATCGACGATTCTGTTATTCTAGTATCAAATCGATGAAACTTGATTCGAATCGTGATTTCGTAATGTGACAGGCTGAATTCGAACTCTATGCGTCGAATTCAATCACCGAAACGAGATTTCGATGAGAAATACATGAATTCATTTCGTTGATCGACGATTCTGTTATTCCAGTATCAATTCGATGAAACTTGATTCGAATCGTGATTTCGTAATGTTACAGGCTGAATTCGAACACTCTGCGTCGAATTCAATCACCGAAACGAGATTTCAATGAGAAATATATGAATTCATTTCGTTGATCGACGATTCTGTTAGTCCAGTATCAAATCGATGAAACTTGATTCGAATCGTGATTTCGTAATGTTGTAAGCCAGATTCGAACACTCTGCGTCGAATTAAATCACCGAAACGGGATTTCGATGAGAAATACATGAATCCATTTCGTTGATCGACGATTCTGTTATTCTAGTATCAAATCGATGAAACTTGATTCGAATCGTGATTTCGTAATGTTACAGGCTGAATTCGAACACTCTGCGTCGAATTCAATCACCGAAACGAGATTTCAATGAGGAATATATGAATTCATTTCGTTGATCGACGATTCTGTTATTCCAGTATCAATTCGATGAAACTTGATTCGAATCGTGATTTCGTAATGTTGTACGTCGAATTCGAACACTCTGCGTCGAATTTAATCACCGAAACGAGATTTCGATGAGAAATCCATAAATTCATTTCGTTGATCGACGATTCTGTTATTCTAGTATCAAATCGATGAAACTCGATTCGAATCGTGATTTCGTAATGTTGTAAGCCAGATTCGAACACTCTGCGTCGAATTCAATCACCGAAACGAGATTTCGATGAGAAATACATGAATTCATTTCGTTGATCGACGATTCTGTTATTCTAGTATCAAATCGATGGAACTTGATTCGAATCGTGATTTCGTAGTGTTACAGGCTGAATTCGAACACTCTGCGTCGAATTCAATCACCGAAACGAGATTTCGATGAGAAATCCATAAATTCATTTCGTTGATCGACGATTCTGTTATTCTAGCATCAAATCGATGGAACTTGATTCGAATCGTGATTTCGTAATGTTACAGGCTGAATTCGAACACTCTGCGTCGAATTCAATCACCGAAACGAGATTTCGATGGGAAATCCATGAATTCATTTCGTTGATCGACGATTCTGTTATTCTCGTATCAAATCGATGAAACCTGATTCGAATCGTGATTTCGTAATGTTACAGGCTGAATTCGAACACTCTGCGTCGAATTCAATCACCGAAACGAGATTTCGATGGGAAATCCATGAATTCATTTCGTTGATCGACGATTCTGTTATTCTCGTATCAAATCGATGAAACTTGATTCGAATCGTAATTTCGTAATGTTACAGGCTGAATTCGAACACTCTGCGTCGAATTCAATCACCAAAACGAGATTTCGATGAGAAATACATGAATTCATTTCGTTGATCGACGATTTTGTTATTCTACTATCAAATCGATGAAACTTGATTCGAATCGTGATTTCGTAATGTAACAAGCTGAATTCGAACACTCTGCGTCGAATTCAATCACCACAACGAGATTCCGATGAAAAATACATGAATTCATTTCGTTGATCGACGATTCTGTTATTCTAGTATCAAATCGATGAAACTCAATTCGAATCGTGATATTGTAATGTTACAGGCTGAATTCGAACACTCTGCGTCGAATTCAATCACCGAAACGAGATTTCCATGAGAAATCCATGAATTCATTTCGTTGATCGACGATTCTGTTATTCTAGTATCAAATCGATGAAACTTGATTCGAATCGTGATTTCGTAATGTTACAGGCTGAATTCGAACTCTATGCGTCGAATTCAATCACCGAAACGAGATTTCGATGAGAAATACATGAATTCATTTCGTTGATCGACGATTCTGTTATTCTAGTATCAAATCGATGGAACTTGATTCGAATCGTGATTTCGTAGTGTTACAGGCTGAATTCGAACACTCTGCGTCGAATTCAATCACCGAAACGAGATTTCGATGAAAAATCCATAAATTCATTTCGTTGATCGACGATTCTGTTATTCTAGTATCAAATCGATGGAACTTGATTCGAATCGTGATTTCGTAATGTTACAGGCTGAATTCGAACACTCTGCGTCGAATTCAATCACCGAAACGAGATTTCGATGGGAAATCCATGAATTCATTTCGTTGATCGACGATTCTGTTATTCTCGTATTAAATCGATGAAACTTGATTCGAATCGTGATTTCGTAATGTTACAGGCTGAATTTGAACTCTATGCGTCGAATTCAATCACCGAAACGAGATTTCGATGAGAAATACATGAATTCATTTCGTTGATCGACGATTCTGTTATTCCAGTATCAATTCGATGAAACTTGATTCGAATCGTGATTTCGTAATGTTACAGGCTGAATTCGAACACTCTGCGTCGAATTCAATCACCGAAACGAGATTCCGATGAAAAATACATGAATTCATTTCGTTGATCGACGATTCTGTTATTCTAGTATCAAATCGATGAAACTCGATTCGAATCGTGATTTTGTAATGTTACAGGCTGAATTCGAACACTCTGCGTCGAATTCAATCACCGAAACGAGATTTCAATGAGAAATCCATGAATTCATTTCGTTGATCGACGATTCTGTTATTCTAGTATCAAATCGATGAAACTTGATTCGAATCGTGATTTCGTAATGTTACAGGCTGAATTCGAACTCTATGCGTCGAATTCAATCACCGAAACGAGATTTCGATGAGAAATACATGAATTCATTTCGTTGATCGACGATTCTGTTATTCCAGTATCAATTCGATGAAACTTGATTCGAATCGTGATTTCGTAATGTTACAGGCTGAATTCGAACACTCTGCGTCGAATTCAATCACCGAAACGAGATTTCGATGGGAAATCCATGAATTCATTTCGTTGATCGACGATTCTGTTATTCTCGTATCAAATCGATGAAACTTGATTCGAATCGTAATTTCGTAATGTTACAGGCTGAATTCGAACACTCTGCGTCGAATTCAATCACCAAAACGAGATTTCGATGAGAAATACATGAATTCATTTCGTTGATCGACGATTCTGTTATTCTACTATCAAATCGATGAAACTTGATTCGAATCGTGATTTCGTAATGTTACAAGCTGAATTCGAACACTCTGCGTCGAATTCAATCACCACAACGAGATTCCGATGAAAAATACATGAATTCATTTCGTTGATCGACGATTCTGTTATTCTAGTATCAAATCGATGAAACTCGATTCGAATCGTGATATTGTAATGTTACAGGCTGAATTCGAACACTCTGCGTCGAATTCAATCACCGAAACGAGATTTCCATGAGAAATCCATGAATTCATTTCGTTGATCGACGATTCTGTTATTCTAGTATCAAATCGATGAAACTTGATTCGAATCGTGATTTCGTAATGTTACAGGCTGAATTCGAACTCTATGCGTCGAATTCAATCACCGAAACGAGATTTCGATGAGAAATACATGAATTCATTTCGTTGATCGACGATTCTGTTATTCTAGTATCAAATCGATGGAACTTGATTCGAATCGTGATTTCGTAATGTTACAGGCTGAATTCGAACACTCTGCGTCGAATTCAATCACCGAAACGAGATTTCGATGGGAAATCCATGAATTCATTTCGTTGATCGACGATTCTGTTATTCTCGTATTGAATCGATGAAACCTGATTCGAATCGTGATTTCGTAATGTTACAGGCTGAATTCGAACACTCTGCGTCGAATTCAATCACCGAAACGAGATTTCGATGAAAAATCCATAAATTCATTTCGTTGATCGACGATTCTGTTATTCTAGTATCAAATCGATGAAACTCGATTCGAATCGTGATTTTGTAATGTTACAGGCTGAATTCGAACACTCTGCGTCGAATTCAATCACCGAAACGAGATTTCAATGAGAAATCCATGAATTCATTTCGTTGATCGACGATTCTGTTATTCTAGTATCAAATCGATGAAACTTGATTCGAATCGTGATTTCGTAATGTTACAGGCTGAATTCGAACTCTATGCGTCGAATTCAATCACCGAAACGAGATTTCGATGAGAAATACATGAATTCATTTCGTTGATCGACGATTCTGTTATTCCAGTATCAATTCGATGAAACTTGATTCGAATCGTGATTTCGTAATGTTACAGGCTGAATTCGAACACTCTGCGTCGAATTCAATCACCGAAACGAGATTCCGATGAAAAATACATGAATTCATTTCGTTGATCGACGATTCTGTTATTCTAGTATCAAATCGATGAAACTCGATTCGAATCGTGATTTTGTAATGTTACAGGCTGAATTCGAACACTCTGCGTCGAATTCAATCACCGAAACGAGATTTCAATGAGAAATCCATGAATTCATTTCGTTGATCGACGATTCTGTTATTCTAGTATCAAATCGATGAAACTTGATTCGAATCGTGATTTCGTAATGTTACAGGCTGAATTCGAACTCTATGCGTCGAATTCAATCACCGAAACGAGATTTCGATGAGAAATACATGAATTCATTTCGTTGATCGACGATTCTGTTATTCCAGTATCAATTCGATGAAACTTGATTCGAATCGTGATTTCGTAATGTTACAGGCTGAATTCGAACACTCTGCGTCGAATTCAATCACCGAAACGAGATTTCAATGAGAAATATATGAATTCATTTCGTTGATCGACGATTCTGTTAGTCCAGTATCAAATCGATGAAACTTGATTCGAATCGTGATTTCGTAATGTTGTAAGCCAGATTCGAACACTCTGCGTCGAATTAAATCACCGAAACGGGATTTCGATGAGAAATACATGAATCCATTTCGTTGATCGACGATTCTGTTATTCTAGTATCAAATCGATGAAACTTGATTCGAATCGTGATTTCGTAATGTTACAGGCTGAATTCGAACACTCTGCGTCGAATTCAATCACCGAAACGAGATTTCAATGAGGAATATATGAATTCATTTCGTTGATCGACGATTCTGTTATTCCAGTATCAATTCGATGAAACTTGATTCGAATCGTGATTTCGTAATGTTGTACGTCGAATTCGAACACTCTGCGTCGAATTTAATCACCGAAACGAGATTTCGATGAGAAATCCATAAATTCATTTCGTTGATCGACGATTCTGTTATTCTAGTATCAAATCGATGAAACTCGATTCGAATCGTGATTTCGTAATGTTGTAAGCCAGATTCGAACACTCTGCGTCGAATTCAATCACCGAAACGAGATTTCGATGAGAAATACATGAATTCATTTCGTTGATCGACGATTCTGTTATTCTAGTATCAAATCGATGGAACTTGATTCGAATCGTGATTTCGTAGTGTTACAGGCTGAATTCGAACACTCTGCGTCGAATTCAATCACCGAAACGAGATTTCGATGAGAAATCCATAAATTCATTTCGTTGATCGACGATTCTGTTATTCTAGCATCAAATCGATGGAACTTGATTCGAATCGTGATTTCGTAATGTTACAGGCTGAATTCGAACACTCTGCGTCGAATTCAATCACCGAAACGAGATTTCGATGGGAAATCCATGAATTCATTTCGTTGATCGACGATTCTGTTATTCTCGTATCAAATCGATGAAACCTGATTCGAATCGTGATTTCGTAATGTTACAGGCTGAATTCGAACACTCTGCGTCGAATTCAATCACCGAAACGAGATTTCGATGGGAAATCCATGAATTCATTTCGTTGATCGACGATTCTGTTATTCTCGTATCAAATCGATGAAACTTGATTCGAATCGTAATTTCGTAATGTTACAGGCTGAATTCGAACACTCTGCGTCGAATTCAATCACCACAACGAGATTCCGATGAAAAATACATGAATTCATTTCGTTGATCGACGATTCTGTTATTCTAGTATCAAATCGATGAAACTCGATTCGAATCGTGATATTGTAATGTTACAGGCTGAATTCGAACACTCTGCGTCGAATTCAATCACCGAAACGAGATTTCCATGAGAAATCCATGAATTCATTTCGTTGATCGACGATTCTGTTATTCTAGTATCAAATCGATGAAACTTGATTCGAATCGTGATTTCGTAATGTTACAGGCTGAATTCGAACTCTATGCGTCGAATTCAATCACCGAAACGAGATTTCGATGAGAAATACATGAATTCATTTCGTTGATCGACGATTCTGTTATTCTAGTATCAAATCGATGGAACTTGATTCGAATCGTGATTTCGTAGTGTTACAGGCTGAATTCGAACACTCTGCGTCGAATTCAATCACCGAAACGAGATTTCGATGAAAAATCCATAAATTCATTTCGTTGATCGACGATTCTGTTATTCTAGTATCAAATCGATGGAACTTGATTCGAATCGTGATTTCGTAGTGTTACAGGCTGAATTCGAACACTCTGCGTCGAATTCAATCACCGAAACGAGATTTCGATGAAAAATCCATAAATTCATTTCGTTGATCGACGATTTTGTTATTCTAGTATCAAATCGATGGAACTTGATTCGAATCGTGATTTCGTAATGTTACAGGCTGAATTCGAACACTCTGCGTCGAATTCAATCACCGAAACGAGATTTCGATGGGAAATCCATGAATTCATTTCGTTGATCGACGATTCTGTTATTCTCGTATTGAATCGATGAAACCTGATTCGAATCGTGATTTCGTAATGTTACAGGCTGAATTCGAACACTCTGCGTCGAATTCAATCACCGAAACGAGATTTCGATGAAAAATCCATAAATTCATTTCGTTGATCGACGATTCTGTTATTCTAGTATCAAATCGATGAAACTCGATTCGAATCGTGATTTTGTAATGTTACAGGCTGAATTCGAACACTCTGCGTCGAATTCAATCACCGAAACGAGATTTCAATGAGAAATCCATGAATTCATTTCGTTGATCGACGATTCTGTTATTCCAGTATCAATTCGATGAAACTTGATTCGAATCGTGATTTCGTAATGTTGTAAGCCAGATTCGAACACTCTGCGTCGAATTAAATCACCGAAACGGGATTTCGATGAGAAATACATGAATTCATTTCGTTGATCGACGATTCTGTTATTCTAGTATCAAATCGATGAAACTTGATTCGAATCGTGATTTCGTAATGTTACAGGCTGAATTCGAACACTCTGCGTCGAATTCAATCACCGAAACGAGATTTCAATGAGGAATATATGAATTCATTTCGTTGATCGACGATTCTGTTATTCCAGTATCAATTCGATGAAACTTGATTCGAATCGTGATTTCGTAATGTTGTACGTCGAATTCGAACACTCTGCGTCGAATTTAATCACCGAAACGAGATTTCGATGAGAAATCCATAAATTCATTTCGTTGATCGACGATTCTGTTATTCTAGTATCAAATCGATGAAACTCGATTCGAATCGTGATTTCGTAATGTTGTAAGCCAGATTCGAACACTCTGCGTCGAATTCAATCACCGAAACGAGATTTCGATGAGAAATACATGAATTCATTTCGTTGATCGACGATTCTGTTATTCTAGTATCAAATCGATGAAACTTGATTCGAATCGTGATTTCGTAGTGTTACAGGCTGAATTCGAACACTCTGCGTCGAATTCAATCACCGAAACGAGATTTCGATGAGAAATCCATAAATTCATTTCGTTGATCGACGATTCTGTTATTCTAGCATCAAATCGATGGAACTTGATTCGAATCGTGATTTCGTAATGTTACAGGCTGAATTCGAACACTCTGCGTCGAATTCAATCACCGAAACGAGATTTCGATGGGAAATCCATGAATTCATTTCGTTGATCGACGATTCTGTTATTCTCGTATCAAATCGATGAAACCTGATTCGAATCGTGATTTCGTAATGTTACAGGCTGAATTCGAACACTCTGCGTCGAATTCAATCACCGAAACGAGATTTCGATGGGAAATCCATGAATTCATTTCGTTGATCGACGATTCTGTTATTCTCGTATCAAATCGATGAAACTTGATTCGAATCGTAATTTCGTAATGTTACAGGCTGAATTCGAACACTCTGCGTCGAATTCAATCACCAAAACGAGATTTCGATGAGAAATACATGAATTCATTTCGTTGATCGACGATTCTGTTATTCTACTATCAAATCGATGAAACTTGATTCGAATCGTGATTTCGTAATGTTACAAGCTGAATTCGAACACTCTGCGTCGAATTCAATCACCACAACGAGATTCCGATGAAAAATACATGAATTCATTTCGTTGATCGACGATTCTGTTATTCTAGTATCAAATCGATGAAACTCGATTCGAATCGTGATTTTGTAATGTTACAGGCTGAATTCGAACACTCTGCGTCGAATTCAATCACCGAAACGAGATTTCAATGAGAAATCCATGAATTCATTTCGTTGATCGACGATTCTGTTATTCTAGTATCAAATCGATGAAACTTGATTCGAATCGTGATTTCGTAATGTTACAGGCTGAATTCGAACTCTATGCGTCGAATTCAATCACCGAAACGAGATTTCGATGAGAAATACATGAATTCATTTCGTTGATCGACGATTCTGTTATTCTAGTATCAAATCGATGGAACTTGATTCGAATCGTGATTTCGTAGTGTTACAGGCTGAATTCGAACACTCTGCGTCGAATTCAATCACCGAAACGAGATTTCGATGAAAAATCCATAAATTCATTTCGTTGATCGACGATTCTGTTATTCTAGTATCAAATCGATGGAACTTGATTCGAATCGTGATTTCGTAATGTTACAGGCTGAATTCGAACACTTTGCGTCGAATTCAATCACCGAAACGAGATTTCGATGGGAAATCCATGAATTCATTTCGTTGATCGACGATTCTGTTATTCTCGTATTGAATCGATGAAACCTGATTCGAATCGTGATTTCGTAATGTTACAGGCTGAATTCGAACACTCTGCGTCGAATTCAATCACCGAAACGAGATTTCGATGAAAAATCCATAAATTCATTTCGTTGATCGACGATTCTGTTATTCTAGTATCAAATCGATGAAACTCGATTCGAATCGTGATTTTGTAATGTTACAGGCTGAATTCGAACACTCTGCGTCGAATTCAATCACCGAAACGAGATTTCAATGAGAAATCCATGAATTCATTTCGTTGATCGACGATTCTGTTATTCTAGTATCAAATCGATGAAACTTGATTCGAATCGTGATTTCGTAATGTTACAGGCTGAATTCGAACTCTATGCGTCGAATTCAATCACCGAAACGAGATTTCGATGAGAAATACATGAATTCATTTCGTTGATCGACGATTCTGTTATTCCAGTATCAATTCGATGAAACTTGATTCGAATCGTGATTTCGTAATGTTACAGGCTGAATTCGAACACTCTGCGTCGAATTCAATCACCGAAACGAGATTCCGATGAAAAATACATGAATTCATTTCGTTGATCGACGATTCTGTTATTCTAGTATCAAATCGATGAAACTCGATTCGAATCGTGATTTTGTAATGTTACAGGCTGAATTCGAACACTCTGCGTCGAATTCAATCACCGAAACGAGATTTCAATGAGAAATCCATGAATTCATTTCGTTGATCGACGATTCTGTTATTCTAGTATCAAATCGATGAAACTTGATTCGAATCGTGATTTCGTAATGTGACAGGCTGAATTCGAACTCTATGCGTCGAATTCAATCACCGAAACGAGATTTCGATGAGAAATACATGAATTCATTTCGTTGATCGACGATTCTGTTATTCCAGTATCAATTCGATGAAACTTGATTCGAATCGTGATTTCGTAATGTTACAGGCTGAATTCGAACACTCTGCGTCGAATTCAATCACCGAAACGAGATTTCAATGAGAAATATATGAATTCATTTCGTTGATCGACGATTCTGTTAGTCCAGTATCAAATCGATGAAACTTGATTCGAATCGTGATTTCGTAATGTTGTAAGCCAGATTCGAACACTCTGCGTCGAATTAAATCACCGAAACGGGATTTCGATGAGAAATACATGAATCCATTTCGTTGATCGACGATTCTGTTATTCTAGTATCAAATCGATGAAACTTGATTCGAATCGTGATTTCGTAATGTTACAGGCTGAATTCGAACACTCTGCGTCGAATTCAATCACCGAAACGAGATTTCAATGAGGAATATATGAATTCATTTCGTTGATCGACGATTCTGTTATTCCAGTATCAATTCGATGAAACTTGATTCGAATCGTGATTTCGTAATGTTGTACGTCGAATTCGAACACTCTGCGTCGAATTTAATCACCGAAACGAGATTTCGATGAGAAATCCATAAATTCATTTCGTTGATCGACGATTCTGTTATTCTAGTATCAAATCGATGAAACTCGATTCGAATCGTGATTTCGTAATGTTGTAAGCCAGATTCGAACACTCTGCGTCGAATTCAATCACCGAAACGAGATTTCGATGAGAAATACATGAATTCATTTCGTTGATCGACGATTCTGTTATTCTAGTATCAAATCGATGGAACTTGATTCGAATCGTGATTTCGTAGTGTTACAGGCTGAATTCGAACACTCTGCGTCGAATTCAATCACCGAAACGAGATTTCGATGAGAAATCCATAAATTCATTTCGTTGATCGACGATTCTGTTATTCTAGCATCAAATCGATGGAACTTGATTCGAATCGTGATTTCGTAATGTTACAGGCTGAATTCGAACACTCTGCGTCGAATTCAATCACCGAAACGAGATTTCGATGGGAAATCCATGAATTCATTTCGTTGATCGACGATTCTGTTATTCTCGTATCAAATCGATGAAACCTGATTCGAATCGTGATTTCGTAATGTTACAGGCTGAATTCGAACACTCTGCGTCGAATTCAATCACCGAAACGAGATTTCGATGGGAAATCCATGAATTCATTTCGTTGATCGACGATTCTGTTATTCTCGTATCAAATCGATGAAACTTGATTCGAATCGTAATTTCGTAATGTTACAGGCTGAATTCGAACACTCTGCGTCGAATTCAATCACCAAAACGAGATTTCGATGAGAAATACATGAATTCATTTCGTTGATCGACGATTTTGTTATTCTACTATCAAATCGATGAAACTTGATTCGAATCGTGATTTCGTAATGTTACAAGCTGAATTCGAACACTCTGCGTCGAATTCAATCACCACAACGAGATTCCGATGAAAAATACATGAATTCATTTCGTTGATCGACGATTCTGTTATTCTAGTATCAAATCGATGAAACTCAATTCGAATCGTGATATTGTAATGTTACAGGCTGAATTCGAACACTCTGCGTCGAATTCAATCACCGAAACGAGATTTCCATGAGAAATCCATGAATTCATTTCGTTGATCGACGATTCTGTTATTCTAGTATCAATTCGATGAAACTTGATTCGAATCGTGATTTCGTAATGTTACAGGCTGAATTCGAACACTCTGCGTCGAATTCAATCACCGAAACGAGATTCCGATGAAAAATACATGAATTCATTTCGTTGATCGACGATTCTGTTATTCTAGTATCAAATCGATGAAACTCGATTCGAATCGTGATTTTGTAATGTTACAGGCTGAATTCGAACACTCTGCGTCGAATTCAATCACCGAAACGAGATTTCAATGAGAAATCCATGAATTCATTTCGTTGATCGACGATTCTGTTATTCTAGTATCAAATCGATGAAACTTGATTCGAATCGTGATTTCGTAATGTTACAGGCTGAATTCGAACTCTATGCGTCGAATTCAATCACCGAAACGAGATTTCGATGAGAAATACATGAATTCATTTCGTTGATCGACGATTCTGTTATTCCAGTATCAATTCGATGAAACTTGATTCGAATCGTGATTTCGTAATGTTACAGGCTGAATTCGAACACTCTGCGTCGAATTCAATCACCGAAACGAGATTTCGATGGGAAATCCATGAATTCATTTCGTTGATCGACGATTCTGTTATTCTCGTATCAAATCGATGAAACTTGATTCGAATCGTAATTTCGTAATGTTACAGGCTGAATTCGAACACTCTGCGTCGAATTCAATCACCAAAACGAGATTTCGATGAGAAATACATGAATTCATTTCGTTGATCGACGATTCTGTTATTCTACTATCAAATCGATGAAACTTGATTCGAATCGTGATTTCGTAATGTTACAAGCTGAATTCGAACACTCTGCGTCGAATTCAATCACCACAACGAGATTCCGATGAAAAATACATGAATTCATTTCGTTGATCGACGATTCTGTTATTCTAGTATCAAATCGATGAAACTCGATTCGAATCGTGATATTGTAATGTTACAGGCTGAATTCGAACACTCTGCGTCGAATTCAATCACCGAAACGAGATTTCCATGAGAAATCCATGAATTCATTTCGTTGATCGACGATTCTGTTATTCTAGTATCAAATCGATGAAACTTGATTCGAATCGTGATTTCGTAATGTTACAGGCTGAATTCGAACTCTATGCTTCGAATTCAATCACCGAAACGAGATTTCGATGAGAAATACATGAATTCATTTCGTTGATCGACGATTCTGTTATTCTAGTATCAATTCGATGAAACTTGATTCGAATCGTGATTTCGTAATGTTACAGGCTGAATTCGAACACTCTGCGTCGAATTCAATCACCGAAACGAGATTCCGATGAAAAATACATGAATTCATTTCGTTGATCGACGATTCTGTTATTCTAGTATCAAATCGATGAAACTCGATTCGAATCGTGATTTTGTAATGTTACAGGCTGAATTCGAACACTCTGCGTCGAATTCAATCACCGAAACGAGATTTCAATGAGAAATCCATGAATTCATTTCGTTGATCGACGATTCTGTTATTCTAGTATCAAATCGATGAAACTTGATTCGAATCGTGATTTCGTAATGTTACAGGCTGAATTCGAACTCTATGCGTCGAATTCAATCACCGAAACGAGATTTCGATGAGAAATACATGAATTCATTTCGTTGATCGACGATTCTGTTATTCCAGTATCAATTCGATGAAACTTGATTCGAATCGTGATTTCGTAATGTTACAGGCTGAATTCGAACACTCTGCGTCGAATTCAATCACCGAAACGAGATTTCGATGGGAAATCCATGAATTCATTTCGTTGATCGACGATTCTGTTATTCTCGTATCAAATCGATGAAACTTGATTCGAATCGTAATTTCGTAATGTTACAGGCTGAATTCGAACACTCTGCGTCGAATTCAATCACCGAAACGAGATTTCGATGAGAAATACATGAATTCATTTCGTTGATCGACGATTCTGTTATTCTACTATCAAATCGATGAAACTTGATTCGAATCGTGATTTCGTAATGTTACAAGCTGAATTCGAACACTCTGCGTCGAATTCAATCACCACAACGAGATTCCGATGAAAAATACATGAATTCATTTCGTTGATCGACGATTCTATTATTCTAGTATCAAATCGATGAAACTCGATTCGAATCGTGATATTGTAATGTTACAGGCTGAATTCGAACACTCTGCGTCGAATTCAATCACCGAAACGAGATTTCCATGAGAAATCCATGAATTCATTTCGTTGATCGACGATTCTGTTATTCTAGTATCAAATCGATGAAACTTGATTCGAATCGTGATTTCGTAATGTTACAGGCTGAATTCGAACTCTATGCGTCGAATTCAATCACCGAAACGAGATTTCGATGAGAAATACATGAATTCATTTCGTTGATCGACGATTCTGTTATTCTAGTATCAAATCGATGGAACTTGATTCGAATCGTGATTTCGTAATGTTACAGGCTGAATTCGAACACTCTGCGTCGAATTCAATCACCGAAACGAGATTTCGATGGGAAATCCATGAATTCATTTCGTTGATCGACGATTCTGTTATTCTCGTATTGAATCGATGAAACCTGATTCGAATCGTGATTTCGTAATGTTACAGGCTGAATTCGAACACTCTGCGTCGAATTCAATCACCGAAACGAGATTTCGATGAAAAATCCATAAATTCATTTCGTTGATCGACGATTCTGTTATTCTAGTATCAAATCGATGAAACTCGATTCGAATCGTGATTTTGTAATGTTACAGGCTGAATTCGAACACTCTGCGTCGAATTCAATCACCGAAACGAGATTTCAA